>OY783227.1:16435627-17707399 GCA_963678685.1 Patella ulyssiponensis | reverse complement strand
CATAAACTCAAGTAATGGATATTGAGCATAACCGAATTGGTTAGGGAGCTACGTGTTTAGGTTGTTTCGAAAATCGCGTACAAAATTTCTGCTATCCTAGATGAATGGACAGCACAGGGGCGTTTTAAGATTTATCATATTTACTCAAATATATTGTTTTTCATTAAATTAAAAATTTTAAACCATTTTGTGATATCCAAATGGTCGTATGTGTTCATTCTATTAGTTGATTGGCATCAAATATCAAAATTTTGAACAAATAACAAATACAACTCAATTTGAATAAATTATTTTTTTCGAAGGCTATAAATACAGTTTTTGCCCAAATTACGTCATTTCTGGTGACATTGATAGAAAACTTTACCGATAATAAAAAAAAATGAGAATTTGCACTGTGGAGAGACACAAACTAGGTCATTTCGGGACTAACATATGTTTTAATTTTATTTCAATAATTCGCTTTTGCGTTTATAGGGTCTTAAGCAATGGGAGGAAACCAGAGGACCCAGAGAAAACCCACGAGGTTGGACAGGCGACCCTACTCCTTGACACGTACGACCGGGGATTTGAAACAGGCTTTATGATACAGCGCGCGCACGCTAACCATTCAGCTTCCCCCCCCCCCCCCCAAAAAAAAATGTTTACATTTTTGCTCAAAATAGACGACCCTTAAACCCTGGGCAAAATTAATGCCACAAAAAATATATTCAATAATAAAAAAGTTTTTTGAAATTTAAAAACGTCTAATATCTCCGAAGATTCGTCGAATATCAAAAAATCTAAAGAACCGTGCCTATCTGTCTTGTCTCTGGCTATGTCAAAATGTATCAAATGTTAAAATCCAACGATTATTGTTAATATTGCAGCAATATTTCAAAAAACGACAACCCCCGAGAAAAAGCTCATAACTAGCTCCTATTGGTAGTAGGTCAATAAAAGTTGAAGGGTGAATGATAGAGGCCCGGTTGGCGCGAAAATGTCGTATTGTCTGGTACAAATGTCGTGATATCGGGTTGTCGGCCATGCTCCTCACAATATATCGTATGATAAATGTACACTGATCCTGGTTAACGTCCTTATGTTCTGCTCCGACTGGGCTAATGAGGGAACATTGTCCTGTAAAGGCGCTACGGCCTACACTTCCATTCAATTCCAACTGTGTGGGGGCATTTTACGTTCACAGCGATATGTACGTGGGACGTCGGTTTTTTGTCCCACCCAAACGACTATAAGTTATCCCTTGCCAGACCCTCCTATGTCAAAGAGGAATTATGAAGGGTGAATACCATTAAAAGACTAAACCTTTACGGGGCCGCCGGAAGCAATTATTGATGGGGGGGGGCTACCATCCGAGGTCCTTAGGCGAGTGTCTAGGGGCCGCTTAGGCTCTTGGGGGCCTAGATCGTCGGAGACACCTTCTGGGTGATTTCTGGCTAATAAACTACTCAACAATGAAGTGAAATTTATTTCTTTTTTAACGCCTTTATCATAAAAACACAGTCGATGGTGGTTTAATCATGTGATGCTGAACTTGACAAAACACAAATGAGATTAACCCGGACTACTAAATGTCACAAGTTTTATCCGATTTTGACGAAACTTACAATGTATGTTTATTACCGAAAGATCTCGGTTTCTTTCGATTTTGGCGCATACTGGGAACCGTCATTTTTTTGGATTATGGCCCCGGTTTGTACGAACAATCACATTTAGTTTGTGGTCCCTCTAGAAGCTACAGTTGTTATTTGATTGTAAAAACCGTTCAACAATATCAGGTCACAATTTTAAACCGATATTTAGGAAACTTGAAATATTGGTCTATCTCCCAAAGCTCTCGGTTTTGTTACTTTCGATATTGGCATAAATTATCTTCATAGATTATCTGTGATTGTACGAAAAATCACGTTTTTAGCTTACGTTCACTCTAGAGGTCACATTTTTCATCCTATCCATATTCGCGCATATCGAATTGTAAATTCCTTGATTATAGACCCTAGTTATATTAAAAATCGTGTTTTTAGCTTTTGCAGGTTACAATTTTTATCCGATTTAAAAGGCGTTCGAATACATTCACCGTTATCACATTTCCTGAAAATCAGACCGAGCTGCCTTAAAAAGTGGTCGGCACCATAAACGCATGTCCAAGGTTAGATCTAAATAGCCCAAATATGATGCAGTAAATAGGAGCAATGCGTTCCTTCAACCGTAAGAACTCCTTTTTATTTTCATATAAGGTAAAAAATTAAGGAAAGTACATTTTATTGGGACAAATTCAGTCGTGGACAACAGACCTATCGGGTCATTGTCTCACTTTGATCGGGGTGAGTCATTTTATCGGGACATAATATTCTCTCTGTACCAACTGCACTCCTGGGACACTAAACTCTTGCCAGTACCGTATTTAGGCAAACTATAGGCAATATTAATCTGTATGGCATTTTTCATTCGCACTGGTCACGAAAGCTTTAAACACTGATTTATCATTGGTAATAGTCATGTTTGTGAGCACGTGGAAGCCATCCATAGATACGTCCTATGGTTATGTCATGTCTTCTTATTTCTTTCCATTCAGTTTCGTGTGGGGTTCGAGTTGCGATCAGGTCGATGGCCCGTTGATTGTTCTTCCTGTGTGTTATGTTAGGATAACCCGGGGCTATGGTCCTTCCATAAACTCAAGTAATGGACATTGAGCATAACCGAATTGGTTAGGGAGCTACGTGTATAGGTTGTTTCGAAAATTGCGTACAAAATTTCTGCTATCCTAGATGAGTGGACAGCACAGGGGCGTTTTAAGGTTTATCATATTTACTCAAATATATTGTTTTTCATTAAATTAAAAATGTTTGGCCGTTATGACCAAAGTATTGGCCGTTTTGACTAAATACAATAGTTCAGTTGGATAACGGGGGGCGATTGTCCCCTAAAAGGCGAAAATATATAGAAGAGTAGAAGAATCTATTAATGGAGTCAAAAGTGCAATTAAATATACTGACGTCATATCACATTTAGTAGGGTCATGGTTTATGTTTGATACATGTATTTGTTGTTACTTTTATGTAATTTATTGTGAATAAATTTGTTAATTAGTTTAAACCTAGTAGTTTAAACAAAGGGACTATACTTTTAACACCATTGTATTCGATAATCCCCTTGCTGGATTAATCCCCCCATGAGAACAATAGCAGGGGGCACAGTGAGATGTTCCCGTTTTTGATCGTTTCTACATAATGCTCATTTTTAGACCTCAGTCCCGAGAGTGAAGGCATCAAACCCACGTTTTTTCCCGACTGATATGGTTTATTCTATTTGGTGATTGGAATCAAATATCATAATTTTAAAAACATTACAAACCATTTTAAACCATTTTGTGATATCCAAATGGTCGTATAGTATGTGTTCATTCTATTAGTTGATTGGCATCAAATATCAAAATTTTGAACAAATAACAAATACAACTCAATTTGAATAAATTATTTTTTTCGAAGGCTATAAATACAGTTTTTGCCCAAATTACGTCATTTCTGGTGACATTGATAGAAAACTTTACCGATAATAAAAAAAATTGAGAGTTTGCACTGTGAAGTGTAAAGAGACACAAACTAGGTCATTTCGGGACTAACATATGTTTTAATTTTATTTCAATAATTCGCTTTTGCGTTTATAGGGTCTTTAGCAGTGGGAGGAAACCAGAGGACCCAGAGAAAACCACGAGGTTGGACAGGCGATCCTACTCCTTGACACGTACGACCGGGGATTTGAAACCACGCCAAATGACTCATAACAGGCTTTATGATACAGCGCGCGCATGCTAACCATTCAGCCCCCCGCCCCCTGCACTGTGGGAATATGAACTTTGTTTTATAAAAATCGGGCATTAAATAATTAATCTAGAACCAATAAACTGAATTAGCCAATAGCGGACAAGAAAAATTACCGAGACAAAAAATGTTCACATTTTTGCTCAAAATAGACCCTGGGCAAAATTAATGCCACAAAAAATATATTCAATAATAAAAAAGTTTTTTGTCAAAATTTGAAATTTAAAAACGTCAAATATCTCCGAAGATTCGTCGAATATCAAAAAATCTAAAGAACCGTGCCTATCTGTCTTGTCTCTGGCTATGTCAAAATGTATCAAATGTTAAAATACAACGATTATTGTTAATATTGCGGCAATATTTAAAAAAACGACAACCCCCGAGAAAAGCCCATAACTAGCTCCTATTGGTAGTAGGTCAATAAAAGTTGAAGGGTGAATGATAGAGGCCCGGTTGGCGCGAAAATGTCGTATTGTCTGGTACAAATGTCGTGATATCGGGTTGTCGGCCATGCTCCTCACAATATATCGTATGATAAATGTACACTGATCCTGGTTAACGTCCTTATGTTCTGCTCCGACTGGGCTAATGAGGGAACATTGTCCTGTAAAGGCGCTACGGCCTACACTTCCATTCAATTCCAACTGTGTGGGGGCATTTTACGTTCACAGCGATATGTACGTGGGATGTCGGTTTTTTGTCCCACCCAAACGACTATAAGTTATCCCTTGCCAGACCCTCCTCTGTCAAAGAGGAATTATGAAGGGTGAATACCATTAAAAGACTAAACCTTTACGGGGCCGCCGGAAGCAATTATTGATGGGGGGTGGGGGCTACCATCCTAGGACCTTAGGCGAGTGTCTAGGGGCCGCTTAGGCTCTTGGGGGCCTAGATCGTCGGAGACACCTTCTGGGTGATTTCAGGCTAATAAACTACTCAACAATGAAGTGAAATTTATTTCTTTTTTAACGCCTTTATCATAAAAACACAGTCGATGGTGGTTTAATCATGTGATGCTGAACTTGACAAAACACAAATGAGATTAACCCGGACTACTAAATGTCACAAGTTTTATCCGATTTTGACGAAACTTACAATGTATGTTTATTACCGAAAGATCTCGGTTTTTTCGATTTTGGCTCATACTGGGAACCGTCACTTTTTTTGGATTATGGCCCCGGTTCGTATGGCCCCGGTTTGTACGAACAATCACATTTAGTTTGTGGTCCCTCTAGAAGCAACAGTTGTTATTTGATTGTAAAAACCGTTCAACAATATCAGGTCACAATTTTAAACCGATATTTAGGAAACTTGAAATATTGGTCTATCTCCCAAAGCCCTCGGTTTTGTTACTTTCGATATTGGCATAAATTATCTTCATAGATTATCTTTGATTGTACGAAAAATCACGTTTTTAGCTTACGTTCACTCTAGAGGTCACATTTTTCATCCTATCCATATTCGCGCATATCGAATTGTAAATTCCTTGATTATAGCCCCTGGTTATATCAAAAATCGTGTTTTTAGCTTTTGCAGGTTACAATTTTTATCCGATTTAAAAGTCGTTCGAATACATTCACCCATAAACGCATGTCCAAGGTTAGATCTAAATAGTCCAAACATGATACAGTAAATAGGAGCGATGCGTTCCTTCAACCGTAAGAACTCCTTCTTATTTTCATATAAGGTAAAAAATTAAGGAAAGTACATTTTATTGGGACAAATTCAGTCGTGGACAACAGACCTGTCGGGTCATTGTCTCACTTTTTTGTGGGCGAGTCATTTTATCGGGACATATTCTCTCTGTACCAACTGCACTCCTGGGACACTAAACTCTTGCCAGTACTGTATTTAGGCAAGCTATAGGCAATATTCATCTGTATGGCATTTTTCATTCGCACTGGTCATGAAAGCTTTAAACACTGATTTATCATTGGTAATAGTCATGTTTGTGAGCACGTGGGAGCCCTCTATAGATACGTCCTATTGCCATATCATGTCTTCTAATTTCTTTCCATTCAGTATCGTGTGGGGTTCGAGTTGCGGTCAGGTCGATGGCCCGTTGATTGTTCTTCCTGTGTGTTATGTTAGGATAACCGGGGGCTATGGTCCTTCCATAAACTCAAGTAATGGATATTGAGCATAACCGAATTGGTTAGGGAGCTACGTGTTTAGGTTGTTTCGAAAATCGCGTACAAAATTTCTGCTATCCTAGATGAGTGGACAGCACAGGGGCGTTTTAAGGTTTATTATGGCAGATGCTATACTATTTTGAGGGCCATATTTCGCGGGGAGGGGGGGGGGTCGAGAAATTTTGCAAAATAGAAAAACATTTTGGTGCATTCTGTAATATCCTCGAGCCCGGTTTAATCTAAAGCCTGATGATTGCGAAACAAATCACGTGTTCGTACCCTGAGCTCAATCAAATAATAATTAATGGAATATGGTGGATTTCAAATAATATTTGAAGAAAGCTTATTAGAAAGTTTTCAGAAAAGGGTGATTTCTTGATTGATGATTTTCGTGCCAATGCAAATACTGCATTCTCATTCAGTAGTGGATTCGACAGTAACAGTGTATAGAAAACGATTGACTCGGGACCCCTTTCCCTTGGCAAGAGGGGCCCTTTTGTCAGACGTGTCAGCAAAAGTTAAATCAAAAGTATAAATTAAATCAAAAGTCAAAATTAAATCAAAAGCAAAATTAAAAATAAAAGTAAAATCAAAATGTAAATTAAAATCAAAACACAAATTGAAAGTAAAAGTAAAACCAAAATGTAAATTAAAATCAAAACACAAATGAAAACTAAAATCATTTTTAAAAGTAATTTAAAATGTTAAACAAAAATAAAAGTGAAAAGCAAAACAAAAATATTTGTTGGCCTATCGTTATCATTCAACATTTTTTTTTTCACGCAAAAGTAAAATGAAAAATTATTGGTCGGCCTATCGTTATCATTCAACGTCCTTGACCCCAATCGGTAACCGCCGGCGATTTCCGATTGCCTTGACTCGACGATTTGTTCTCCCGCTGCACATATAAAACTGAATCAGAACAGTATTTCCTTATGGGGTGTGAAACGTACAAAGATTTGAGAAAGCAATATATACTCTCCAAAAAAAGAAACGCACAACCCATTTTTCATCATTTTGTTATTTGAACCAGGTCTTTGTTTCGGTAAATCTTACTTGTTTTTAATGCCATTATGTAAGGATAAAAAAAATTCATTATTGATTTTAAAGGTAGGGTCACTAATTGTGACTGGTCATCCTTTTTGCCGAAGTTTTTTATCGCTTGATTGCACCAAGAAACATGAATTTAACAACTTCGCGAGCTTTTCGCATGGAACCTAAATCTAAGGTCTTTAAAATCCCGGGGTTCTCGGTTTCCGAATCAGTTGCACATGTAAACACTCAAAGACCCGAGTGATGCCACATCCGAACGAAGACCAACGCAACAACGCTATCAGTGGATTACAAGCAGGTGACTCCAAGACAGATGTAGCCAGGCTGCTGAATGTTTCCCGTAGTTCCATTTCTCGCCTTTGGGATAGGTACCGACAGCGAAGTTCAACACGTGAAAGCCCTAGCTCAGGCCAAACAAGTGTGGTCCCACTTGTCCTGGGTCGTCACTTCCGGTAAACGCCCACATAAAACCGAATAACGAGGCAGACGTCCCCGTTAGAGCTTCTGTTTTGAAATACGCCAACACCATGAAATCCAACTTTAATGGGTTCAGGCACTGATGGTATGGTCACAGCAACACTGGAAAGCAGTTTGGTTCAGCGACGTGTCGCCGTTCTTGTTGCAACAAGGCGATAGTAGAGCGGTGATACACTGACGACGAAATGTAACGTTGCGTTTCTTTTTTGGGAGAGTATATATCCAAACTTAAACGTTACTGATTAAACCTTTTTCTTTTAATAATCTTTTCAATCCATCAAGCATCATAGCAGTATTGTTGCAGTATTTGTGATTTATATGTCAACCTAATATTAGGCTATATAACCCGTATCTATTTTATGCGCCCATGTTGGGTTATTTTTTCAGGGGGGGGGGGGTGTATTGTCCTTTTTATTATTTTCTATATAGGCATATTGTATGTATAGCTTGTATTGTCTGTCTGTAAATTGATGCCCGTGTATAACTTTTTCATCTTTAATGGCCGCCCAAAAAGTGCGTTCCGACGCAATCAAATTCTGGTATGTTCTTTTCTATTCGATATACATTTACACATTCGTTAGTGTAATGGTAGACGTTACTGATTCCCTCTACACTACCGCCGCTTTTGGATGGGTGGCCCTCGAGACGCACCTCTACCCAAGGTCAGGTTGTCACTATGAATTCTTTCGGAGAGAAGAAGCACTCCGACGCCCACGTGAGTTTTTTTGGAGAGAAGAAGCACTCCGACGCCCACTTTGGGCAAACAATGTGACAAGATACCCCGTCATGAACCGAACCCGCTAATCCAGGCAAAGAGAGAGAAATGTGGTTTAACGTCCACTCAAAACAAACTAGGTCATTTCGGTACTGACATATGGTTTAATTTTATTTCAATAATTCGCTTGTGCGTAGGGGTCATTAGGTGGGTGGAAACCGGAGTACTCGGAGAAAACCCACGAGGTTGGACAGGCGACTACTCCTTACCACGTAGTTCTATTACAGCATGATGAGAGGTATCGTCCAAGATCACCATCAGTGCCAGTCTAGTGCCTAGGTCCTAGCCTATAAGTACAAATGCCCAAAGCGAGTAAAGTCGCTCGACAGTCGCTGAGCTATTAAAAAAAGTTTATGTCGAATCTTATTAAAAATCTTCGACTTGTAGTAATTTGTTTCACTGATGAATAAAAAGTTTATACCCGTTTACCACAGAATCAAATCATTTACAGATTTGCAATGTCCCCTCCCCACTACTCATTTCAACCATCATGCAGACGGACAGACAGAAAAAATATAAAAATTCCGAGAAAACCCATCAAAAATAATTATTAAATTCCAGTTTTTATCATGGTTCAAATCACATCAAATATACACTTTTGTGTTCTAGGATACACATAGATTCATAAAAACGCTATGGTACACCATTTTGACGTCTAAAAGTAGCAAAATAGATCGTAAAATGATAACGATGTTATACGGACTTTTTCCGTATGAAAGAAATTCGATACGTGCTGCTGTATCCGTGTGCCGTAAAACGTATGAGAAATGCACACACATTGATGATGTCACAAGCAAAATCGATACGAATACGTGATACGGACCAGAAATTTATACCTGCCAAAAGTCTCTAGTGTTTGCCCAACGTGTGCCGTAACACGTATGAGAAATGCACACACATTGATGATGTCACAAGCAAAATCGATAGGGATACGTGATACGGACCAGGAATTTATACTTGCCAAAAGTCTATATAGTGTTTGCCCAACGTGGGCGTCAGAGTG
Organism: Patella ulyssiponensis; assembly: GCA_963678685.1. NCBI lineage: Eukaryota > Metazoa > Mollusca > Gastropoda > Patellidae > Patella > Patella ulyssiponensis. Next base: position 17,698,141 of record OY783227.1, on the reverse strand, counting down.
TTTCTTCTCTCCGAAAATACTCATAGCGACAACCTGACCTTGGGTATAGCTGCGTCTCGAGGGCCACCCACCCAAAAGCGGCGGTAGTGTAGAGGGAATCAGTAACGTCTACCATTACACTAACGAATGTGTAAACGTGTGTATAGAATAGAAAAGAACCGAATTTGATTGCATCGGAACGCCTTTTAGGGAGACCATATACAATATGCTTAGGGGTGGATCCAGGATTTTTGCAGGACGGGGTTTGCCAGGTTTCTGTTACAGAAATCTGCTATCATCGTCTCTAAATTACATAGGCATACATACAAATTGAGCTTTTTAAACAGAGAAATCATTTTTATACTGATGTAGGATCACTTTGTGATGTAATTTCATTGATCCAAGGCATTATTTTTTTTATGTAGCTGAGCAGGGGGGACCCCCCCCCCCCTCTCTGGATCCGCGCCTGATGCAAAGATGAAAAAGTTATACACGTGTACCAATTTACAGACAGACAATACAAACAATATATCGTATATTGAAAATAAAAACAGGACAAAAAAGAAAAAAAAAAAAACAACATGCGCGTATAAAATAGATACGGGTAATAGCCTAATATTAGGTGGACATATCAATCACAAATTCTGCAACAATTGGGGCTATGATGCTTGATGGATTGAAGAAATTATTAAAAGAAAAAGGTTTAATCGGTAACGTTTACGGTTGGATATAATATATTGCTTTTTCAAATCTTTATACGTTTCGCATCCCATAAGGAAATACTGTTCTGATTCAGTTTTTTTTGTACAGCGGGAGAATAAATCGTCGAGTCAAGGCGATCGGAAACAGCCGGCGGTTACCGCTTGGGGTCAAGGACGTTGAATGATAACGATAGGCCGACCAATAATTTTTCATTTTACTTTTGCGTGAAAACAAAAGTTGAATGATAACGATAGGCCGACAAATATTTTTGTTTTGCTTTTCACTTTTACTTTTGTTTTACATTTTAAATTTCTTTTAAAAATGATTTTAGTTTTCATTTTGCTTTTACTTTTAATTTGTGTTTTGATTTTAATTTACATTTTGATTTTACTTTTATTTTTGCTTTTGATTTAATTTTTACTTTTGATTTAACTACTTTTGCTTTTGATTTAATTTTAACTTTTGCTTTTGACTTAATTTTAACTTTTGCGTTTGATTTAATTTTTACCTTTGGTTATCTTTTGCTTTTGATTTAACTTTTGCTTTTAATTTACTTTTAATTTTGACTTTGCTTTCCATTTTGTTTAGGTTTTTAAAGAAATTTTGTTAAATCCTGAATGATAACGATAGGCCACCACAGACGTGGGGACCTTTTGTCTATTTAGCCCCCCCCCCCCTAACTAGGGTTACATTTTCATTTTTCTCATCGGGTTTAGCATTTTCCTCCTGTTTTATTTTTTCAATTTCTTTGGGGTTTTTCGCGAGGAGGCTAGCGCCTCCGCTATAAAATGCTTTTGCTCTAAAGGCATGTCCCAGGTTAGATCTAGATATCACGGCCACCTACAGATTTCGCCATGTCCTAACCCAAGATCGGGCCCTTACCCTAACCCGGGGCAACAATCATGTGCCCTTGCCCTGATTACATCATTAACATCCCATATTTAGGCATTGTTGCCTCTAATAACAATAAGGATGCAAATAAAATGACATAAGGATGCAAATTAGAGACATAAGGATGCAAATAAAATGACATTTCTATGTCATCCGAAGATGGTAATTCCCATTGGTTTGCTGTGGGGGGGGGGGGGGAGGAAAGCCAGATTCGAAGTTAAAATTTTATAGTCCCAATAAGAATTAATCTCTCAAGATGTCCTGATCAAATTAGTAACTCCTAGAGAGACGGTGTCCCACTTGGCCTGTTGGTCAAAAGAGACCCCTAGATATGACTGAAAGATGAGCGATAGACTGAAATACCTTCCCCGAAAATTTGGTACTTATTGCCTGTCTAAAAGGGGTCAGGCGTCACGTCAATCCACATCAAACAGTGCGAAAATGGACAGGGTCATCTTTGCCATTCCGATGTGACAGAAAACGAGGTCGTGTGGGTGGCACATAAAAGAATCCTTGTAGGGCCTAGCACTGCTGAACAAGCAGAACAGTAGTACGTTAATCCCAATTTCATTTCATTTCCCAGCTCATCTGTCAAAGTCTTTTATAAAACAATTCATTCTCGTCTTAATATTACCAGGGACCGTACACATATATTTGTCATAAATTTATATTTGTATTAATAAAGTTTCTCCTGGAAGTTTTTTTTTTTTTTATTTTTTATGATGTTTTTGCCATATTTCATGACATTTCATGTTTTTATCATTATAAAATATTATGACTTTTTTTATATAACTGCACCGACAGTAAATTACTTATATCCAGTCAATGAAGTATATACATACCATAACATTAACTGAACACCGTCAAAAAAAACCCCTGAAAGTGCAGTAAACTGGGGGTCATAAAATGCCTGCGTGATTATCTTATTTAAAAACGGATTTATTAGTATAGAAACGACAAAATTTTATAAAAATATAAATGTAATTATATTGTACGGTCCCTGTAGTACAGGTATTATATCTGCCCTGATCCTCTGTACAATAAAATGCAACAAACTATGAACTAATAAAGGAAAAACATGTTCTTCATTTTATATTTTTATTGATGACAATGTACAGAATATAAAACAAGCGTTGAACCAACATTTAGCAGAAGATGGGTAGAAAAAGCTACCATACAAGTGCTTGCCATACAAGATACACCCACATTTGGATAAAAGACATGGGTGACATAAGCCTGGCTGTTGGCTTGTTTTATATAAGAAAACTTTACACAGTTGTCTGGGTTTTTTTTCCTTTTAATATCATCTCTTTCATGGCAATGTTTGATGGCAGCAGGAAAAAGTTTACAGGCTTGTTCCGTCCACCGTCAACCCCAGGGATTTTTAAAGTTTACTGACTTATTACATCCACGCCAGGGACTTAAGTTTACTGGCTTATTCCATCCACGCCAGGGACTTACGTTTACTGACTTATTCCTTCCACGCCAGGGACTTACAAATCCCATATTTCCCATCGGACATTGTCACTGAAAGGATGATATCATCAAAAAGAATCAAGATCTTTGGGTTGTTAACATACATTTTAAGTTTCATCAACTTCAGATGAAAATTGTGACTTTTAGAATGTCCACAAGCTAAAAAGATATGTTGCCAGGCAACGAAACATACGCCCATAGCAGCTAAATTGTCCAGGCAGTCGCATATTTTTACTTTTTTTTCAGTAATACAACATTTATAATACAAAATCTGATTAAGAGTAACAACTCATTAGGTAATTATCAGAATTTGTTTGCTTTTTATATAGTTCTGCCCCATGCTAACGTTAAGGATAATATAAGCCTCTATAGTGTCAAAATGATCACGGGCCATAACTTTGGCAGCAATTATTGGAAATCGTTTAAAACCAATCTGCTTCTTCGTCTCATGAACTTAAATACTGTGTGTAAATCTAAAGTCAATCTGATATTAACTTTAGAATCTGGAGCTTAACAAGATATTTCAAAGTGGTCAAGAGTATATCGGAAATAATTAAAGTCAATCGGATACGGAAAATCAATAGTCTTTTTCGAAATTTTTCACAAAATTCGAACTCAATCGTCCTTACTGTTGAACGGTTATATAATCAGACGTTTTTGTTTAATCAGATATAATTGTGACCTCCAGAGGGACCACAAGATAAAAAAAAGGGCGGTTTTTCGGACAATCAGGGGCCATAATTCAGGAAGTTACGTTCCCAAAGGCGCAAATGTAGAAAGGAACCAAGAATAAAAGTTACTGTGTCCCAGGGTATATACCAATGAACTTGCTTAATCATTGAATTCAGTAAAGATATCCAGTCAATGAAGTATATACATACCATAACATTAACTGAACACCGTCAAAAAAAACCCCTGAAAGTGCAGTAAACTGGGGGTCATAAAATGCCTGCGTGATTATCTTATTTAAAAACGGATTTATTAGTATAGAAACGACAAAATTTTATAAAAATATAAATGTAATTATATTGTACGGTCCCTGTAGTACAGGTATTATATCTGCCCTGATCCTCTGTACAATAAAATGCAACAAACTATGAACTAATAAAGGAAAAACATGTTCTTCATTTTATATTTTTATTGATGACAATGTACAGAATATAAAACAAGCGTTGAACCAACATTTAGCAATGAATATCTACACAATTATCCAAAGGAACCAGGACTTTGGGGATAGATTCCTATTTTTCAATATTTGTCAAAATCCGATCATAATTGTGACCATCCACAAACAAAATTTTAAAGGACAGATAGTAGTAACGACAATATACGCCCACATGAAAATGTGGGTGTATAAAAATATATAACAAGTGGTTACATTATAGGATTTCAAGTCCCTGGCGTGGAGGGAATAAGCCTGTAAACTTTTTCCTGCTGCCACCAGACATTGTCACTGTGTAAAATTTTCTTAAATGAAACAAATGTTGACACTTCACAGAGTCTCAAAGCAATCCATAAGCCTGATGAAGACTGTCAGAAAATCGACAATGAATGAATGAAATGGGGTTTAACGTCCTACACTTCTACACCCAACCTGGGCTAATTGAAGACGGGCATATGCCATACAGAGGGAAATTTTGCCCGAGCAGCAACTGAATTCCAACTGCCATGGGATCTTTTACGTGCACGCAAATGTGTACATGGGACCTCGATTTTCATCCCATCCAAACGACTAGGCAGCTGTCCTTGTCAGGCCGTCCGTCTGCATGAAAATCAACAAAGCAAGCAACCAAGGCTGATATCCTCCTTGCACAACAGCATAATTTTAGGGGCTCGAAAAAAATAAAGTTTCGCTGTTGGTCAATATTTCAGACTAAAAAGCAATTATAAAAGTAATCCAAAGCTAGAATTAAATTTGTGATGCAGTGATGACAAGTTTCACCTGTGCTACGTTTTCCTTGAAATGATGTCACTTTCGTTACCAATGGAGCTGTTAAACAGATTACCAAGCTCTACAGGGGGTACATGTCAGTTTCTAACACTTTCCCTTGCCAAGAAATAACCAAATTTGTCAGGATCAGTTTTTATGATTTTTTCGTAATTTAACAAGCCAACAGTGAGGCTGATGTCCCCCGCCGAAATCCCAAAATAAATAGATCACACATATTAATTAATCGCACATTTATTTTTTTCAAACTATAGAGCAATCAAACTGTAGATTAAGTGTCATTCAAAAGTGTTTTATAATGAAAAATACTAAAACCGAAGAGAAATGAAAATGTACCCTAGTTAGGGGGACCCTTAAGACAGACAAAAGGGCCCCCACGCTTGACAAAAGGGCCCCTCTGGCCAAGCGAAAGGGCCCTCGTGTCTGAGTCAATCATTTCTATACACTGTTACTGTCGATTCCATTACTGAATGGGAATGCAGTCATTGTGTTGGCATAAAAATCATCAATCAAGATGAACCTAAGTTATCGTGTCCCAAAGTATCAACCAACCAAATTGCTTATCTCTGCCTACCCTAAGCAGAAAATGCTCATCTTCGAACTCCATCAAGGCATTAACCTAATAAGCATACACACCAAATTTGAACATTTTAACTCAATTAGAAGGAGAGTTATTGTGTTCCAGTCTCGCCAAATCAAATTGCTTATCGCTCTGCTTACCCTGAGCAGAAAATGCATTATCGATCTTAGTCAAGGCATTACTGTAATGAAACTACACACCATGTTCATCACTCTCACTTAATTAGAACTAAAGTTATCGTGTCCCAAAGCATCAACCAATCAAATTGCTTATCTCTGCTTACCCTAAGCGGAAAATGCTCATCTTCGAACTCCATCAAGACATTGACCTAATAAGCATATAAACCAAGTTTGACCATTTTAACTCAATTAGAAGGAGAGTTATTGCGTTCCAAAGTCTCAACCAAAGAACTAAAGTTACATGTATCGTGTCCCAAAGCATCAACCAATCAAATTGCTTATCTCTGCTTACCCTAAGCGGAAAATGCTCATCTTCGAACTCCATCAAGACATTGACCTAATAAGCATATACACCAAGTTTGACCATTTTAACTCAATTAGAAGGAGAGTTATTGCGTTCCAAAGTCTCAACCAATCAAATTGCGTATCGCTCTGCTTACCCTGAGCAGAAAAATAGAACTTAGTCAAGGTATTACTGTAATGAAACTATACATCAAGTTTCATCACTCTCACTAAATTAGAACTAAAGTTATCGTGTCCCAAAGCATCAACCAATCAAATTGCTTATCTCTGCTTACCCTAAGCGGAAAATGCTCATCTTCGAATTACATCAAGGCATTGACCTAATAAACACATACACAAGTTTGAACATTCTAGCTCAATTAAGAAGAGAGTTATTGTATCCCAAAAAGTGTGACGGACAGACAGACGAACCCATTTTAATAGTCCCAACTTTCTACGAAAGGCGGGGGACAATAATGCTTGGTAAATCTGTGTATAATTTAGTCATCCAGTTTCTCAGAAAGTATTCAACAGAATTTACTGACATGTTCCTTTTTGCAATAGGCAAGTTTCATTACCAAATAATAATTAGAAAGCAAGTTATACACATTCTAATGTTAACTTCAAAATTATTTTACATGTCACAATATATCAGGAACTATTTTGCACATAGACATTTTTACCAACTCTACATTTGGTCATCTAGTCACTGCTAGTTAACTGCTAAAATCACCCATCTCTACCTACAAAAACATAAATATAAAAGTCATGATATCCAGTAATATAATGTTGTACGAGAAATTAAATGAACTTTTAATATCCCTTTTTATGCACTGCATCTACAGGGCATGGTCATGGTCTACTATTACATCTGATATTTAGCTGCCAATGTGTCTAAAATGCTCTGCCGAATGCATACAGGACTCAGTTTATCATCCATCCCAATGGACAAGAACTCTCTTCCATGCCAGGCCCACCTTACATGGGGGATCCCAGTCAGAAAAATAGGTTGCCAGGCAACGAAACATACGCCCACACAGCAGCTAAATCGTCCGGGCAGTCAACAAGAGTTGTCGCATATTAAGTAATTATCAGAAAATCATTAGAATTTGTTTGGTTTTTATAAAGTTCTGCTCCATGTTAATGTAAAGTATACGAATCATTTAATATTATGGAATAAGCTGTAACCTCCACTGGATACGAAACATTTAATATTATGGCGACTTTTCGTACAATCAGGGGCCATAATTCAGGAAGTTAAGATCAGATATGTCCAAATATCGACAGGAACCAAGATCTTTCAGTTTGATCAAAATCGAATTAAAATTGTGACCTCTACAGGGTACACAACCTTGATATACCATATTTTTACTCTATTCGTGTAAAAATGGCAGCCATTTTGTTCATCAATTTTGGTCCGATGTTCACAAAATTCAAACTGAAAATTCATTACAGTGTAATGGTGATATAATCAAATGTTTTTGAACTCCATAAAGGCAATTTTCCGTATAATCAGAGGCCATAATTCAGGAAATTACAATCCGATATGCGCAAATATCGCAAGGAACCAAGATCTTTAGGTTATAAAAATGTATTTCAAGTTTCATCAAAAACGTATTAAAATTGTGACCCCTATAGGATTCACAACCTTGATATACCATATTTTTACACCATTCGTGTACAAACGGCAGTCATTTTGTTTGTCAATTTTGGTCCGATTTTCATGAAATTCAAACTCAACCTAGGTTAACCTATAACGGTGATATAATCAAACGTTTTTTTTAAATCAGGTAATAATTGTTACCTCCAGAGGGACCACAAGGTGATAAAGGCGATTTTTAGTACAATCAGGGGCCATAATTCAGGAAGTTACGATCCAATATGCGCAAATATCGAAAGGAACCAAGATCTTTATGTTATAAACATGTATTTCAAGTTTCATCAAAATCAGTTCAAAATTGTGACCTCTATAGGGTCCACAACCCTGATATAACATATTTTCACACTATTCGCGTACAAACAGAGGCCATTTTGTCCATCTATTTTGGTCCAATTTTCACGAAATTCCACATCATCTTTTATAAAAATGTAACGGTGATATAATCAAACGTTTTTTTAAATCTGATAATAATTTTGACCTAGCCACAAGCTAAAAGATAGGCTGGCACTACTAGGCAGGATACGCCCACATTTTTGAGAGATGGATAGAGAACAAGCAATACTGAAAGTGATTTTTCCTACATCATTAAGTCCTGTATTTCATACTGTATTGGGAGCAGCCATTTTGTTGGTCAGTTCCAGTCTGATATTCATGAAATTCGAAGCCGACAATGATTATGGTGTGACGGTACACAACCTAGAAATGTGACTTTTCATCAAAATCGGATAAGAATTTGTGACCTGTAAAGAGTCCACAACCATGATATACCATATTTTTACACTATTCGCGTACAAACGGCGACCATTTCGTCCGGCAATTTTGGTACGATTTTCACGAAATTCGAACTCAACCTTCCTTACGGTGCAACAGTAATATAATCAGAGTTTTTTTTTAAATCAGATAATAATTGTTCGAGAGATAGACAGAGAACAAGCAATACCGAAAGTGATTTTTCCTACAATCAAAGGCCATAATTCTTTAAGTTACAATTTGATATGCGCAAATATCGAAAAAATAAAGATCTTTAGGTTATAAACAAGCATTTCAGGTTTCATCAAAATTGAATTAAAATTGTCACCTCTACAGGGTCCACAACTTTGACATATTATATTTTTACACTGCTTGCGTACAAACGGCGGCCATTTTTCTAGCAATTATGGTCCAATTTTCTCGAAATTCGAACTCAGTCTTCCGTAGGGTGTAACAGTGATAGAGTCAAACGTTTTTTCAAATCAGATAATAATTGTGACCTCCAGAGGGACCATAGGCGATTTTTCGGACATCAGGGGCCATAATTCAGGAAGTTACTATCCGTTATGTGCAAATAACGAAAGGAACCAAGATCTTTGGGTTATAACCATGCATTTCAAGTTTCATCAAAATTGAATTAAAATGGTGACCTCTACAGGGTCCACAACCATGATATACAATTTTTTAACAGTATTCGGGTACAAACGGCGGCCATTTTGTATGGCAATTTTGGTCCGATTTTCCCGAAATTCGAACTCAACCTTCCTTACGGTGTAACGGTAATATATTCAACCGTTTTATTAAATCGGATAATAATTGTGATCACCAGTGGGACCACAAGCTAAAATAAGGCGATTTTGCGTATAATCAGGGGCCATAATTCAGGAAGTTACGTTCCGATATGCGCAAATATCGAAAGGAACCAAGATCTTTGGGTTATAACCATGAATTTCAAGTTTCATCAAAATCGAATAAAAGATAGGCTGGCACTGCCAGGCAGGATACGCCCACATTTTCGAGAGATGGATAGAGAACAAGCAATACCGAAAGTGATTTTTCCTACATCATTAAGTCCTGTATTTCATACTGCATTGGGAGCAGCCATTTTGTTGGTCAGTTCCAGTCTGATATTCATGAAATTCGAAGCTGACAATGATTATGGTGTGACGGTACACAACCTAGAAATGTGTACAAACGGCGGCCAGTTTGTATGGCAATTATGGTCCGATTTTCTCGAAATTCGAACTCAACCTTCCAGAGGGTTTAACGGTGATAGAGTCAAATGTTTTTTTAAATCAGATAATAACTGTGACCTCCAGAGGGACCATAGGCGATTTTTCGGACAATCAGGGCCATAATTCAGGAAGTTACGATTTGATATGCGCAAATAACGAAAGGAACCAAGATCTTTGGGTTTTCATGCATTTCAAGTTTCATCAAAATCAAATTAAAATTGTGACCTATACAGGGTCCACCAATCTAATTAAAATATAGATCTATATTTCGTTTCGTTTTTTATACTTTCGATGGCCTACACTCATGTAGATCTAACTAGTTATAGTGGACGCTCACGTTCTATGACGTCAGGTATCAAGCACGGGACATTTGACCCGATAACGTCAGTCATTCGATTAACCAATTAGCGATGGCCATGCTTTTCAAAATCCACTTGTGTTTTGTTATGATTTCTATCCGCTGGTGTTAGTATAGACGTCGTTGGCTGGTAATATCTACCCACAGTTCCACGCATGAAAAGGTCAAACGGTCGATTCGACAGACCATTTGATTGACTGACCCCTCATTTCAGGCAGAACACCAGTTAAATAACAAGTCCTCCAGATCCAAGAGTAGTGAAGACAAGTAAAAACGAAATTTTGAACTATAAAAAACGAAACGAAATTGGATATGTGTTTTAATCAGATTGAGGGTCCACAACCATGATATACGATTTTTTAACAGTATTCGTGTACAAACGGCGGCCATTTTGTATGGCAATTTTGGTCCGATTTTCCTGAAATTCGAACTCAACCTTCCTTACAGTGTAATGGTAATATAATCAAACGTTTTTTTAAATCGGATAATATTTGTGACCTCCAGAGGGATCACATGCTAAAAAAAGGCGATTTTGCGTATAATCAGGGGCCATAATTCAAGAAGTTACGATCCGACATGCGCAAATATCGAAAGGAACCAAGATCTTTGGGTTATAACCATGAATTTCAAGTTTCATCAAAATCGAATTAAAATTGTGACCTCTACAGGGTCCACAACACTGATATACCATTTTTTAACAGTATTCGCGTACAAACCGCGGCCATTTTGTATGGCAATTTTGGTCCGATTTTCACGAAATTCGAACTCAACCTTCCTTACGGTGTAACGGTAATATAATGAAACGTTTTTTTAATTAAATCGGATAATAATTGTGACCTCCAGAGGCACCACAAGCTAAAAAAGATAGGCTGGCACTGCCAGGCAGGATACGCCCACATTTTCGAGAGATGGATAGAGAACAAGCAATACCGAAAGTGATTTTTCCTACATCATTAAGTTAGAATATGATATGTGCAAATATCGAAATGAATTAAGATCTTTGGGTTATAAAGGTGCATTTCAGTAGGCTTCAAATTCGACTGGGAATCATGTTGCTAAGTGGGTAAGATGCTGGCTCGGCAGCCTTGAGGTTGGGTGTTTGATCCCTGCATTGGGTGACAAAGTTCATCTAGATTTTCTGGCATGGTTTCCCCTTGTTAGTGATGAAGGATGGATATCCTGACAAGACAGCTGTCAATTTTGGTTCAATTTTCACAAAATTTGAACTCAATCTACATTACCATGTAACGGTGATATAATCAAACGTTTTTTTAAATCGGATAATAATTTTGACCTCCGAGGGACCACAAGCTAAAAAGGGTGATTTTTCGTACAATCAGGGGCCATAATTCAGGAAGTTACGAACCAATGGGTGCAAATATAGAAAGGAACCAAGATCTTCGGGTTATAAACATGCATGTCAAGTTTCATCAAAATCAGTTCAAAATTGTGACCTCTATAGGGTCCACAACCTTGATATAACATATTTTCACACTGATCGCGTACAAACAGGGGCCATTTTGTCTGTCCATTTGGGTCCGATTTTCACAAAATTTGAACTCAACCTTCATTATCATGTAACGGTGATATAATCAAACGGTTTTTTAAATCGGATGATAATTTTGACCTCCAGAGCCACCACAAGCTAAAAAGGGCGATTTTTCGGACAATCAGGGGCCATAATTCAGGAAGTTACGATCCGATGGCCGCAAATATAGAAAGGAACCAAGATCTTTAGCTTATAAACATACATGTCAAGTTTCATCACAATCGGTTCAAAATTGTGACCTCTATAGGGTCCACAACCTTGAAATAACATATTTTCACACTATTCGCGTATAAACGGCAGCCATTTTGTATGTCAATTTGGGTCCGATTTTCACGAAATTCGAACTCAACCTTCATTACCATGTAACGGTGATATTATCAAACGGTTTTTTAAATTGGATAATAATTTTGACCTCCAGAGGGACCTCAAGCTAAAAAGGGCGATTTTTCGGACAATCAGGGGCCATAATTCAGGAAGTTATGATCCGATGGGCGCAAATATCAAAAGGAACCAAGATCTTGGGCTTATAAACATGCATGTCAAGTTTCATCAAAATCGGTTCAAAATTGTGACCTCTATAGGGTCCACAACCTTGAAATAACATATTTTCACACTATTCGCGTACAAACGGCGGCCATCTTGTATATCAATTTTGGTCCGATTTTCACGAAATTCGAACTCAATCTTCATTACCATGTAACGGTGATATTATCAAACGGCTTTTTAAATTGGATAATAATTTTGACCTCCAGAGGGACCTCAAGCTAAAAAGGGCGATTTTTCGGACAATCAGGGGCCATAATTCAGGAAGTTATGATCCGATGGGCGCAAATATCAAAAGGAACCAAGATCTTGGGCTTATAAACATGCATGTCAAGTTTCATCAAAATCGGTTCAAAATTGTGACCTCTATAGGGTCCACAACCTTGAAATAACATATTTTCACACTATTCGCGTACAAACGGCGGCCATTTTGTATATCAATTTTGGTCCGATTTTCACGAAATTCGAACTCAACCTTCATTACCATGTAACGGTGATATAATCGAACGGTTTTTTAAATCGGATAATAATTTTGACCTCCAGACGGACCACAAGCTAAAAAGGGTGATTTTTCGGACAATCAGGGGCCATAATTCAGGAAGTTACGATCCGATGGGCGCAAATATCGAAAGGAACCAAGATCTTGGGGTTATAAACATGCATGTCAAGTTTCATCAAAATCGGTTCAAAATTGTGACCTCTATAGGGTCCACAAGCTAAAAACATGATATTTCGTACAATCAGGGGCCATAATCCATGAAGTTTCCATCCGATACATGCCAATATCGAAAGCAGCCGAGATCTTATGGGGATAAACCTATATTTCAAGTTTCGTCAAAATCGGATAAGAATTGTGACCTGTAGAGAGTCCACAAACAAATTGTGGACGGACGGACGTCCGGACGGACAGGGGCGACGACATAATACGTCCACATGAAAATGTGGGCGTATAAAAAAGGCTATTTTGCGTATAATCAGGGGCCATAATTCAGGAAGTTACGATCCAATATGCGCAAATATCGAATGGAACCAAGATCTTTGGGTTATAACCATGAATTTCAAGTTTCATCAAAATCGAATTAAAATTGTGACCTCCACAGGGTCCACAACCTTGATATACCATTTTTTAATAGTAACGGCGGCCATTTTGGTCCGATTTTCCCCGAGATTCGAACTCAACCTTCCTTACGGTGTAACGGTGATATAATCAAACGGTTTTTTAAATCGGATAATAATTGTGACCTACAGAGGGACCACAAGCTAAAAAGGGTGATTTTTTGGACAATCAGGGGCCATAATTCAGGAAATTACATTCCGATAGCCGCAAATATCGAAAGGAACCAAGATCTTTGGGTTACAAACATGCATGTCAAGTTTCATCAAAATCGGTTCAAAATTGTGACCTCTATAGGGTCCACAAGCTAAAAACATGATTTTTCGTACAATCAGGGGCCATAATCCATGAAGTTTTGATCCAATACATGCCAATATCGAAAGCAGCCGAGTTCTTTTGGGGATAAACCTATATTTCAAGTTTCGTCAAAATCGGATAAGAATTGTGACCTGTAGAGAGTCCACAAACAAATTGTGGACGGACGTCCGGACGGACAGGGGCGACGACATTATACGTCCACAAGCTAAAAACGTGATTTTTCGTACAATCAGGGGCCATAATCCATGAAGTTTTGATCCGATACATGCCAATATCGAAAGCAGACAAGATCTTTTGGGGATAAACCTATTATTTCAAGTTTCGTCAAAATCAGATAAGAATTGTCACCTGTAGAGAGTCCACAAACAAATTGTGGATGGACGGACTGGGGCGATGACAATATATGTCCATATGAAAATGTGGGCGTATAAAAACGTGATTTTTCGGAGAATCAGGGGCCATAATTCAGGAAGTTACCTTTGATGGCCGCAATTATCGAAAGGAACCAAGATCTTTGGGTTATAAACATCAATGTTAAGTTTCATCAAAATTGTGACCTCTATAGGGCCCACAAGCTAAAAACGTGACTTTTCCTACAATCAGGAGCCATAATGCATGAAGCTTCGATCCGATACATACCAATATCGAAAGCAGCCGAGATCTTTCAGGGATAAACCTATATTTCAAAATTCGTCAAAATCTGATAAGAATATTGTGACCTGTAGAGAGTCCACAAACGTTGACATCTTGACAGTGGCGATGGTATAATACGTCCACATGAAAATGTGGGCTCAGGGCTGAAACTGGGGATAAATTTTAGGGAGAAGTGACTTCTCCCTACAGACAAAATAGGGAGAAGTGAGGGAGACATTGGGAGACTTGAAGGACTTGATTCCATATTTCGTAAAATTGACTTCAATAATATTAAATTAATCACGCCCTTGCCATGTGTTAACAAATTACGATTTACCGCCATTACCGGACAAAGAAAATAAAGATAGGCTGGCACTGCCAGGCAGGATACGCCCACATTTTCGAGAGATGGATAGAGAACAAGCAATACCGAAAGTGATTTTTCCTATGTGCAAATATCGAAATGAATTAAGATCTTTGGGTTATAAAGGTTCATTTCAGTAGGCTTCAAATTCGACTGGGGATCATGTTGCTAAGTGGGTAAGATGCTGGCTCGGTAGCCTTGAGGTTAGGTGTTTGATCCCTGCATTGGGTGAGAAAGTTCATCTAGATTTTCTGGCGTGGTTTCCCCTTGTTAGTGATGAAGGATGGATGGCCTGACAAGAACAGCTGTCAATTTTGGTCCGATTTTCACGAAATTCGACCTCAACCTTCATTACGATGTAACGGTGATATAATCAAACGTAGAGGGGCCAAAAGCTAAAAAAAAAAGGTCATTTTTCGTACAATCAGGGGCCATAATTCAGGAAGTTACAATCCGATATGCACAAATATCGAAAGGAACCAAGATCTTTGGGTTATAAACATGCATGTCAAGTTTCATCAAAATCGGTTCAAAATTGTGACCTCTATAGGGTCCACAACCTTGATATAACATATTTTCACACCATTCGCGTACAAACGGCGGCCATTTTGTTTGTCAATTTTGGTCCGATTTTCACGAAATTTGAACTCCACCTTCATTACCATGTAACGGTGATATAATCAAACGTTTTTTTAAATCGGATAATAATTTTGACCTCCAGTGGGACCACAAGCTAAAAAGGGTGATTTTTCGTACAATCAGGGGCCATAATTCAGGAAGTTACGAATCAATGAGCGCAAATATCGAAAGGAACCAAGATCTTCGGGTTATAAACATGCATGTCAAGTTTCATCAAAATCGGTTCAAAATTGTGACCTCTATAGGGTCCACAACCTTGATATAACATATTTTCACACTATTCGCGTACAAACGGCGGCCATTTTGTCCGTCAATTTTGGTTTGATTTTCACGACATTCGAACAGAGCCTTCATTACCATGTAACGGCGATATAATCAAACGGTTTTTTAAATCGGATAATAATTTTGACCTCCAGAGGGACCACAAGCTAAAAAGGGCAATTTTTCGGACAATCAGGGGCCATAATTCAGGAAGTTACGATCCGATGGGTGCAAATATCGAAAGGAACCAAGATCTTTGGGTTATAAACATA
Source organism: Patella ulyssiponensis (assembly GCA_963678685.1). NCBI lineage: Eukaryota > Metazoa > Mollusca > Gastropoda > Patellidae > Patella > Patella ulyssiponensis. Next base: position 17,682,408 of record OY783227.1, on the reverse strand, counting down.
CATGTCAAGTTTCATCAAAATCGGTTCAAAATTGTGACCTCTATAGGGTCCACAACCTTGATATAACATATTTTCACACCATTCGCGTACAAACGGCGGCCATTTTGTTTGTCAATTTTGGTCCGATTTTCACGAAATTTGAACTCAACCTTCATTACCATGTAACGGTGATATAATCGAACGGTTTTTTAAATCGGATAATAATTTTGACCTCCAGAGGGACCACAAGCTAAAAAGGGCGATTTTTCGGACAATCAGGGGCCATAATTCAGGAAGTTACAATCCGATGGCCGCAAATATCGAAAGGAACCAAGATTTTGGGGTTATAAACATGCATGTCAAGTTTCATCACAATCGGTTCAAAATTGTGACCTCTATAGGGTCCACAAGCTAAAAACATGATATTTCGTACAATCAGGGGCCATAATCCATGAAGTTCCGATCCGATACATGCCAATATCGAAAGGAACCGAGATCTTATGGGGATAAACCTATATTTCAAGTTTCGTCAAAATCAGATAAGAATTGTGACCTGTAGAGAGTCCACAAACAAATTGTGGACGGACGGACGGACGTCCGGACGGACAGGGGCGACGACATAATACGTCCACATGAAAATGTGGGCGTATAAAAATATTTAGATTTTAATTGAAAGCTTTTAGTTAAAAAATCTAATGTTTTTCTTTGTTAAAATTATGTCTATCATCACATTATATTGTTAATTAATTTTAAAATAACACACTAGTGGATTAAATTGATCATAGAAAAACAAAAGAATGTATTATTATGTAAACAAAGATGTCGGCTGACACGATACAGAGTACTCAATCTTTTGACCTTTTGAACCCTACCGTCATTGTTCTTGGCCCAAATGAATTAAAAACACTAATAAGTTTGATATATTTTGTATCAACACACACTCAGTTTATAGTTATTTTTTTTATTTAAGGAAACAAGTATCTGAATTTGTTTGTTTAAAAATTACATCGTGATATAAAATTACGACAACTTCAAAGTTAAATTACGACAACACCAGAATGGACGGGAGAGTGTAAATTTAAACATGGCTGACATTTTTTGACTTCTTTCATGCATGCCTTTTACTGTCGGGACATTAGACATCTATCATTTCTAGAGAACTGGTAGGGCGAAGTTGACATCCCCCTGGTCAAGTTTTCAGGCGAAGTTTGGTGTTGTAGGGCGAGAATCTCGCCTCAGTCGCCCGTAAATTTCAGCCCTGTGTGGGCTTATGAAAATATGTTAGTCCCAAAATCGAATAAGAAAATTGTGACCTCCATAGGGGCCACAACATTGATATATCACATTTTTACTCCACAAGGTCAAAACTCTTATTCAGGAAATATGATCCGATATGCGCAAATATCGAAAGGAACCAAGATCTTTAGGTTATAGACTTCAATTTCATGTTTCATCAAAATCAGAAACCAGTGGCTGCCAGGCAGGATACGCCCACATACAAGCTAAAAAGAATGTGATTTTTCCTTCAATCATGGGCCATAATTCATGAAGTTAAAAATCGATATGCGCAAATAGCGAAAGGAACCAAGATCTTTATGTTATAAACATGCATTTAAACTTTCATCAAAATCATCAGATTAAAATTGTGACCTCTACAGGGTCCACAACCTTGATATACCATACACTACTGAGCTGTCGGACCAGAATCGTCGACCCTCGCGGAAAAACACTGTATTTCACGGTGGAATCTCGGAGAATCGCTAGCGAAACGGCACCTCACCAAATCATTGCGAAATAGGGTGTTTCAAAGTGTATTCTGGTGTTTCACGGTGGAACACGGTAAATCGCTTGAGTGCCGATTCTTACCGATGTTAGCATGTTGACGAAAGATAAACTGGCATTGCCAGGCAGGATACGCCCACATTTTTGAGAGATGGATAGAGAACATGCAATACCGAAAGTGATTTTTCCTACATCATTAAGTCCTGTACGGGTATTTCATACTGTATTGGGAGCAGCCATTTTGTCGGTCAGTTCCAGTCTGATTTTCATGAAATTCGAAGCCGACAATGATTATGGTGTGACGGTACACAACCTAGAAATGTGACTTTTCGGCAAAATCGGATAAGAATTGTGACCTGTAGAGAGTCCACAACCATGATATACCATATTTTTACACTATTCGCGTACAAACGGCGACCATTTCGTCCGGCAATTTTGGTACGATTTTCACGAAATTCGAACTCAATATTCCTTACGGTGCAACAGTAATATTATCAGAGGTTTTTTTTAAATAGGATAATAATTGTTTGAGAGATAGAGAACAAGCAATACAGAAAGTGATTTTTCCTACAATCAAAGGCCATAATTCATTATAACCCCTGAGCCCAGTGAGATTTAATCGAAATATTGAGTCCAAAAGGTTTGAGGTTTGCAACACATATTTTACCCCTTGATCATTATGGAAAGGCAAGTCTTAAGTTTTGTAACCTGTGCGTTTACCTGGGAGCGCTCCCCCTAACCCCCTTAAATTTAATGGGGGTTAAAATTCAATGTCCATCCACAATTTTCTTGCAAGGATTTCATACTTAGCACTTTGAAACAGAGTGCATGACTTAAGATCATAAAATGTTGTGCTAATGCTACTTAAGAGCTTAATTAATTAGCATTAATTAGTGGCCGTAATTAAAATTTAGAGTCCATGACTGAAACAAAGCCTAAAAGCTAGCTAACCAAGTCATGAAACCAAAAATATCACTTAAGAGCGACAAAAGTTGAACAAACCTTGCTTAAGACTGGTTCAAAGGTGACAAAGGTCAAAGGTCACTAATTAGTGACTGTAATTAAAATTTAGAGTCCATAACTGAAACAAAGCCTAAAATCTGGCTTACCAAGCCAGTAAACCAAAATTATAACTTAAGAGCGACAAAAGTTGAACAAACCTTGCTTAACAATGCTACAAAGGTGATAAAGGTTTTGTAAATTGGATAATAATTCGAACTGACCTTCATTCCGGTGTATCATTGATACATGTATAATCAAACGTTTTTTTAAATTGGATAATAATTTTGACCACCAGAGGGACCACGAGCTAGAAGGGCAATTTTTCAGACAATCAGAGGCCATAATTCAGGAAGTTACGATCCAATGGGCGCAAAGATCTAAAGGAACCAAGATCTTTGGGTTATAACCATGCATTTCAAGTTTCATTCAAATCGTTAAAACTGTGACCGCCACCCTGTTCACAAGCTTAAAATGTGATATTTTGTACAATCAGGGGCCATAATCCATGAAGTAACGGTCCGATGTATGCCAATATCGAAAGGAACCTAGATCTTATGGTGATCAACCTATATTTCAAGTTTCATTGAAATCGGATAAAAATTGTGACCTGTCGTGTATTCACAAACAATTGTGTTCGGACAGAGGCGACGACAATATAGGTCCACATGAAAATGTGGGCGTATAAAAATGCGATTTTTCGGACAATCAGGGGCCATAATTCAGGAAGTTACGTTCCGATGGGCGCAATTATTGAAAGGATCCAAGATCTTTGAGTTATAAACATGCATTCTAAATCTCATCAAAATCGTTTCAAAATTGTGACCTCTATAGGGTCCACAAGCTAAAAGATAGGCTGGCACTGCCAGGCAGGATACGCCCACATTTTTGAGAGATTGATAGAGAACAAGCAATACCGAAAGTGATTTTTCCTACATCATTAAGCCCTGTATTTCATACTGTATTGGGAACAGCATTTTGTTGGTCAGTTCCAGTCTGATATTAATGAAATTCGAAGCCGACAATGATTATGGTGTGACGGTACACAACCTAGAAATGTTACTTTCGTCAAAATCGGATAAGAATTGTGACCTGTAGAGAGTCCACAACCATGATATACCATATTTTCACACTATTCGTGTACAAACGGCGACCATTTCGTCCGGCAATTTTGGTACGATTTTCACGAAATTCGAACTCAACCTTCCTTATGGTGCAACAGTAATATAATCAGAGTTTTTTTTTAAATCAGATAATAATTGTTCGAGAGATAGACAGAGAACAAGCAATACCGAAAGTGATTTTTCCTACAATCAAAGGCCATAATTCATTAAGTTACAATTTGATATGCGCAAATATCGAAAAGAATAAAGATCTTTAGGTTATAAACCAGCATTTCAGGTTTCATCAAAATCGAATTAAAATTGTGACCTCTACAGGGTCCACAACTTTGATATACCATACTTTTACAATGTTCGCGTAGAAACGTCGGCCATTTTTTCTGGCAATTATGGTCCGGTTTTCTCGAAATTCGAACTCAACCTTCCGTAGGGTGTAACGGTGATAGAGTCAAACGTTTTTTTAAATCGGATAATAATTGTGACCTCCAGAGGGACCATAGGCGATTTTTCGGACAATCAGAGGCCATAATTCAGGAAGTTACGATCGGATATGTGCAAATAACGAAAGGAACCAAGATCTTTGGGTTATAACCATGCATTTCAAGTTTCATCAAAATCAAATTAAAATTGTAACCTCCACAGGGTCCACAACCATGATATACAATTTTTTAACAGTATTCACGTACAAACGACGGCCAATTTGTCTGTCAATTTTGGTCCGATTTTCCCGAAATTCGAACTCAACCTTTCTTACGGTGTAACGGTAATACTATCAACCGCTTTATTAAATCGGATAATAATTGTGACCACCAGAGGGACCACAAGCTATAATATGGCGATTTTGCGTATAATCAGGGGACATAATTCAGGTAATTACGTTCTGATATGAGCATGCAAATATCGAAAGGAACTAAGATCTTTGGGTTATTACCATGCATTTCAAGTTTCATCAAAATCGAATTAAAATTGTAACCTCTACAGGGTCCACAACCATGATATACAATTTTTTAACAGTATTCGCGTACAAACGGCGGCCATTTTGTCTGTCAATTTTGGTCCGATTTTCCCGAAATTGGAACTCAACCTTCCTTACGGTGTAGCGGTAATACTATCAATCGTTTTATTAAATCAGATAATAATTGTGACCACCAGAGGGACCACAAGCTAAAATATGGCGATTTTGCATATAATCAGGGGACATAATTCAGGTAATTACGTTCCGATATGAGCAAATATCGAAAGGAACTAAGATCTTTGGGTTATTACCATGAATTTCAAGTTTCATCAAAATCGAATTAAAAATGTGAATTCTACAGGGTCCACAACCTTGATATACCATTTTTTAACAGTATTCGAGTACAAACGGTGGCCATTTTGTATGGCAATTTTCGTCCGATTTTCCCAAAATTCGAACTCAACCTTCTTTTGGGTGTAACGGTGATATAATCAAACGTTTTTTTAAATCGGATAATAATTGTGACCTCCAGAGGTACCACAAGCTAAAAAGGGTGATTTTTCGGACAATCAGGGGCCATAATTCAGGAAATTACATTCTGATAGGCGCAAATATCGAAAGGAACCAAGATCCTTGGGTTATAAACATGTATGTCAAGTTTCATCAAAATCGGTTCAAAATTGTAACCTCTATAGGGTCCACAAAATAAAAGGTGATTTTTCGTACAATCAGGGGCCATAATCCATGAAGTTTTCATCCGATACATGCCAATATCGAAAGCAGTCGAGATCTTTTGGGGATGAACCTATATTTCAAGTTTCGTCAAAATCGGATAAGAATTGTGACCTGTAGAGAGTCCACAAACAAATTGTGGACGGACGTCCGTCCGGACGGACAGGGGCGACGACAATATACGTCCACATAAAAATGTGGGCGTATAAAAAGTGATTTTTTTGTACAATCAGGGGCCATAATCCAAAGTTTTGATCCAATACATACCAATATCGAAATCAGCCGAGATCTTTTGGGGATAAACCTATATTTCAAGTTTCGTCAAAATCGGATAAAAATTTGGTGACCTGTAGAGAGTCCACAAACAATGGTGGACATCTTGACAGTGGCAACGGCATAATACGTCCACATGACAATGTGGGCATATAATAATTGTGACCTGTAGAGTGTCCCCAAAGAAATTGTGGACGGACGGACAAACAGGGGAGATGACAACATACGTTCACATGAAAATGTGGGCGTATAAAAAGGGTTTACAATAATTTATCATACCTTCATGACAACAAAATATCTTTTCATCAATAATAGCAGCAATAGGTAAACAATTAAAACAATCTGTGAAAGTTTGAAAGTTTTCCATAATTTTACATTAAATCTTCTTTTACAAATGTACCTGAATTTAAAAATTCAAGAGTCATTAAATTTAATTGTCAATTTAAATCAATTACAAACTTATAGTTTGCTTAAATTTTAATTGTTAATCAATGAAATTTGGATTTCTTACAAAATACTTACATACAGTAACTAATGTTTTATTTCATTTTTGAGCATGCTTAGGCCTATTGTTATAATTCATACACAGATTTCTGTACCTTGACTGTTCCAAGGCGATCATAGCAAATGCCATTGTGATCGTTTCAATGCTACTATATAAAAGTGCATTAATATTGTATAGAAATGTTATTGACAAATTAGATAGTGTACAATGTTTATCTAAATTACTTACATTCATCATAAAATCCATAAATACGGTTAATACTAGCACACTCATCATTTCCTCGTAATAAAAACAAATTTTCTGGATATTTGATTTTATAGGCTAAGAGAAGACATATTGTTTCTAATGACTGCTTTCCTCTATCAACGTAATCTCCTAAAAACAAATAGTTGGATTCACAATATTATATACATGTACATATATCACGTGATAGAACTTACGAAGCGAGGCCGCTGTTGAGCGAGACTTGATCACTCAGTTCCTATGTACATATCGAGTAATGATAGTGTTTATAAAGGGACTGGGTGATACAGACTTCTTTTGACCTTATTTCGGGCTACATGTACAATGTACTTCAAGTTGGCAAAGTTGAATATCGATAAGTGATAGCTTTTTAAGTTTGATTTGTTATTAATAACGCTGTAAAAGGACCAATTTAATTACATGTACATCGGAAGGTGAATAATGATCAAATAAAGTCTCATTGGCAATAAAAATGAGTATTGCGAGATGACAGCAGACAATATATCATAAACAAGTCATAACAAAGATGTCGTCTTCAGAGTCCTGCAAGTCTTCAGTACCTTGCAGGACTCGAAATTCGTTTTTTTGATCAAAGGCCAACGATAGGCCAAAGTGCAACCTTGATCGTAGGCCAAAAATTGAAAATCCTAGGCCAAGTCATAATTATTATATTATCAGCTTAATGTGTAATATTATGTTACAAATCTGTTTATTGTAGATATTTTTTCTCATTCAAACGGTTATTACAGACAAGATTCGACTATCACATCACGTTCAATATATTTATTATTTTTACAAAAATGATGCATCCTTACAGTTTTGGGGGAGGGGGATAAAACTCTTATCGTACCGTTTTTAGTACGATTTTTTTTTTAAAAAATAGGTTGCCAGGCAACGAAACATACGCCCACACAGCAGCCAAATCGTCCGGGCAGTCAACAAGAGTTGTCGCATATTAAGGAATTATCAGAAAATCATTTAGAATTTATATGGTTTTTATAATCAAATGGTTTTTTTTAAATCAGATAATAATTGTGATCTCCAGAGGGACCACAAGCTAAAAAGGGTGATTTTTCATACAATCAGGGGAGATAATTCAGGAAGTAATGAACCGATGGGCGCAAATATCGAAAGGAACCAAGATCTTTGGGATATAAACATACATGTCAAGTTTCATCAAAATCGATTCCAAATTGTGACCTCTATAGGGGCCACAACCTTAACATAACATATTTTCACACTATTCGTGTACAAACGACGGCCAATTTGTCCGTCAATTCTAGTCCCATTTTCACGTAATTAAAACTCTCTCTTCATTACCATGTAACGGTGATATAGTCAAACGTTTTTTTAAATCGGATAATAATTTTGACCTCCAGAGGGAACAAAAGCTAACAAAAGAGATTTTTCGGCCATTCCGGAGACATAATTCAGGAAGTTATGATCAATGGGCGCAAATATCGAAAGGAACCAAGACCTTTGGGTTATAAACATACATGTCATGAAGTTCCGATCATGCCAATATCGAAAGGAACCGAGATCTTATGGGGATAACCCTATATTTCAAGTTTCGTCAAAATCGAATAAGAATTGTGACCTGTAGAGAGTCCACAAACAAATTGTGGATGGACAGGGGCGACCACATAATACGTCCACATGAAAATGTGGGCGTATAAAAAGGTGATTTTTCGGACAATCAGGGGCCATAATTTAGGAAATTACGTTCCAATAGGCACAAATAACGAATGAAACCAAGACCTTTGGGTTATAAACATTCATGTCAAGTTTCATCAAAATCGGTTCAAAATTGTGACCTCTATAAGGTCCACAACCTTGATATAACATAATTCGTGTTTTTGACGTCGAAGATTTTTTAGGCTTTTGAGTTACGGACTTAGGTCCTTTCAGTAAAGAAAATAGATTTGTAAAAAAAATTAATAAATAATCTACTTCTATCATTTACCACAAAAGATTTGATGGGAAAGATTTAAAAAAAAAAATATAAACAGGGCTAACAGTAGCAAGGCCTTGGCACAGAGTAAAAATAACCAGAGTGGAGACTTCTTCATTTGCATACGGAGGAGGTCGCTCATTGCATCTTGGGTTTCGTCTGTAATGTCACTAAACATGGCGGCTAAAGAAGACGTTTCGCAGTAGAACAAAAGAAAATGTAAACATCTGAGTGGTGGATATGGTACCCAGAGTAGGTCCTACGCAGGGTGTTTTAATTTTAGGTACTATTAAGGGATTAATACTGCCCGAGAAGTAGATCTATGCTCATATAGTCTCATGATAAACTAGGAAATATCGGGATTAACATGGTTAATTTTTATTTCAATAATTCACTTACAGTAATACAGGTATGTATGGGTCTTTTTTAGCAGTGAGGGGAAACTAGAGGACCCGGAGAAAACCCACGATGTTCGACAGACGACACTACTCCTTGTCACGTACAAGCGGGGAATCGAAACCGCTCCACCTGACTCAATGACATGTCATAGGTCTAATAAAAGTATTAATAATATCAATATTCTGTTATTTTAATTATACATGTAGGCCTTTTTTAATACTTTCACGTACGCAGGACAAGAAGTAGTTGCGCTCCGATGTAACCAAACCCATTCCTTGCATTCTTTACCATCGCTTAATTTAATTGCTATCTAGTATTTTCGTAATTTTAGAATTACATTTTAAAGGATCAAATTTTAAATAGTAAGCTTTACCCATTAAGTCTGCACAAGCTGCACATGTTCTTTTTACATTCCATAATATAAAAAAAGGCCCATGGATGCTACCATTTAAAGGAATAATCCCAGTTACATTTTGGGGCTTAAAATTGCTTAATTTTGTATTAAAGGCCTTTAATAACTTATAACTTAGCCCCTAGTAACTACCTCAAGCGTTGTGATACGTTTTCAAAAAATTTCCAATTGTCGGTATTGCTCTGTGTTTGAAGACCGGCGTCTTGGTTGCATCCTAAAAAGTGCCTGGATAATACGCGTCTACATGCTGAGTGCCGCAAGCTCTCTATTTATGAAGTGTACAATAGGTATCGCATGTAGTCGCATTTATCAAGTTCAACTATTTAAAAAAGTCTAGTGTCCGGATATTTGATTGTGGTGCGATTTTGACGTTCACGTCCAAACGACTGAATATTTTGAACTGAACTTTTCAGACAAGGTAAATACACAATTCCTCTGTATTTTGGCGTTAAAATTTCATACCTATACGAACTTGTAATTTTCAGATTCTATGAAATTCGGGATTCGCACTTTAAAGAAATTGAAAAAGAATCGTGTGTGAGGGAACTAACTATATTTTCTGAAGAATTGGATTCTGGCATATGATATAATGAACAAGCCTAAATGTTTCTAAGATTCTGTATCGAAATATGCGATTCTGTATAGGCCTACAAGTGGTAAACAAAGTGTTAGGTTATTTTATCGGTAATACACCTTTCCAAATTTCCTAACAAAAATACTGTTTTGCTCAATTATCAGTTGCAATAAACTTTAAATAAAACAGTAAGCCTAATACTGTTATGCTATTCAAAATCACATTTTCCCTTTTAATAGTTTTAATGTAGGCCTTAATCCGACCACCTATAAATTCAATAATAGAACACTGTATAAATTAAATTTTCTATTTCTAAATAATTCCATTATAGTACACAGTATAAATTAAAGTTTCTATTTCTAAATAACCAGTTGACAAAAATATCACAAAAATAAAAGTAACTCTGAACACAGATCAGACCTAATGCCATGGATATCTAGAGCACACAAAGGCGGTCAAAACATTACATGGCACCCAGAGCAATATGCAAAATATTCAATTTCAAGTTGTTTTTGGTTTTGTAAAAAGAGAAACTAATCAACTCAAATATGTTTATTGAAAAATGTAATACCGTACTATTGAAAATAAAATATTTAATTATTTTTTTTCATTTTTTAAAAATTAAAGCCAACATTAATAAAAGAACAAAAATCATAAAAGAAGACAGGGAGTCAACATTGGAGCCAAAGCCATTTTATCTTGGAAAACAACCAACGGCTCAAATCTGTTTATTGGAAAATGTTCTGGGCTATTTAAAAAATTCAATTTTAATATTCTTAAATTATTCTTAAATTATTATTTAATATTATTTTAATGAAAGCATACTTAATTAAGTAATACGCTCTAGAAGACAGGGGTACTTTTCTTTGGGAGAATAAATAAATCATGTTGAGTAAAATAGGCCTTGTCCAAAAATTAAAAAGGGCATGGTTCTTCGACATTTTCAAATGGGTCATTTTAAGGGTTATGGGAATGTATATTTCAAATCTAGGAATCGAAACAAGTATTTGGTGGATTAGTTTTAAAGTTTATTAAAAAAAAATAAAATAAAATCAACAATAGTTTACGGCCTTATAAACCAATTCATAAACCGCCACAATTGCCGTCTTTCACTTCATTACTTCATTTCATATTCATATGCAGGTTTTAAAAATATTAATCATGTTTCATAAATTCCCGAAACACACACACAAATAACATAATTGTATGTGATAATTCTCAGTAATTTTTTTTACCGAAAATACTATAAAACTACGAAATTAAAGAGATTTATTTCATCGATATAGGTATCGTAACGTTGAGCGTACTGTCAGTGTGTGTGTATTACAGACGAATCCCATCATGCATTGTGCGTCGGGTTGTTTCTATAGGGAGTAATGCGAGTCGCTACTCTGGTTATTTTTACTCTGTGGCCTTGGCTTAGGTTTTCAATTTCCATATCGTCACTGACAGTTATTAATGAATAAATTAATGGCATTATGGTGTCAGTCAGAGACTCTACAACAAGTGAACTACATTGAATTTTCCATGCAAAGTTGTCCTTGTTTGTATAATTTCAAAAACAGCTTCAGACTTTGTTGAAAGCTTTGCACGATTATGATAATGATAGTACTAAAACGTTCAAAGGCTTCGTCATGTCATGCTGAGTGTCATGGGTGATGTCGTTCGTGATCCGGAAACGTGAAACTAGGGCCTATATTGTTATTTGGAAAATCGTGCACCACAAGGTCAACGGACATAAAAGTATCGGCACTAACAAATTAACGGAATGAACCCGGTCGGTTTCCAGCCTATGTCACTAAAACGTATCACACTTATTTATGCAATGATAATAATCTAACATTTAATCACAACACCCATCCGGCATGTTCACGTAGGGCCGGCTAAATCTGTGTGTAAGTCCCATAGTCGGCACGCGATTTCGTGACCACCATACACTCTAGTCAATATAATACACGTAGCTAATTAACATATTACCATTTACTTACCAAGGCAAAGCGCAGAATTCCTCTAAAAGAACCATAACTGGCATCATTTACACAACACAATCATCACAATGGCGGATTGGAGACACGTGATACGAAAAAATTCCCGCGTTATTTGGTTTGTAGAAGAGTTGTCTACCCTGAGAATTTAGCTTTTACGCGAACTTTTCGACTAGTGGCGACATCTTGCGGGGTGATAAACACTCTCTTGGGTCATCGCTAAAAAGTTTTTTTTTTTTCATTTCGAGACATGACGCTCATTTTTAGACCACCGTACTTATCGGGACTGGGTAAATGTCCCGATAGTTACACGATGTCCCGAGAGTGAAGGTCTCAGGCCCCCGTTTTGTCCCGACAGATACGGAGTTCTGGTATCTCTCTCTCTCTCTCTCTCTCTCAATTCTGTTTTTATTCTGGCTAGAAATTGATATTCATATCATGATATTGTCAATTTTCTCATCAACCGGAATAAAATTGAATGATCAACATTTTTGATTGTTCTATTCTGTTTTCGATTCCTGTTTTTATCTGATCTAAAGATATTTTTATCACAATAATATAATAACAAATTACCTTTTTTATCATCAACAAAAATAGAGCTTTTGTTTTATTTATAGCTGAAAACAAATTGATCATTCAATTTAATTCAATTGTCTGTGTTATTTTTGATACCAGTATGTCTGCTATAGTGACACTGTATGACTTGTAGAATCTTTTACAATTATAGCTCTCTCTCGCTCTCTCTGTCTCTCTTTTTTTCTCCTAGAATACTCTGCTATAGTGACACTGTAGAATCTTTCACAGTTACATCTCTCTTTCTCTCCTAGAATATGTCTGCTATATAGTGAATATAGTGACACTATATGAATTGTAGAATCTTTCACAACTCTTCTCTCTCTCTCTCTCTCTCTCTCTCTCTCTCTCTCTCTCTCTCTTGTAGAATATGTCTGCTATAGTGACACTGTATGCTTGTAAAATCTTTCAGGGTTATAGCCCTCTCCTTCTCTCTCTCTCTCTTGGTGTGTTTTGCGGGTAGGCTGAGATCATGATCGGACCATAATTCATGTCAGTTTTTCTTGTGAAAACGGTAATAAGGAGACGAAGTGTAATGATATTCTGACTTGGCGTGGAAATGAGGCTATTTAAGGAGACACAGGTTCAGCGTCCAAGGTGATGGATTGTCCCATGCAAACAAATAACGTGTCTAAATGTCACCTTCCTGCCTGTTTCAGCTGATATCAGATTTTTTATAAACTGAGAGCTTGAATTATAATTCAATGGATTTTTTTATAAACTGAATGCTTGAATTATAATTGAATGGATTTTACTTTGTAAGTTTTTCTTTTCTTCATTTGTGTCTTTAAGGAGATGTTTCAGACTTTTTAATATCAGAACTGAAAAAAAAATGAAATGAAATGAACGGAATTAACATTGTGTTTAATGCAGTGCTAATAAAAGCAGGGTTGTGCCATATAGTGTGCTATGAAGGAAATTTTGCCGCTATGGTTAGCATGCACACGCTGTATCATACGGCCTGCCATTGAGTCAACTGGCATGGTTTCGAATCTCTGGTTGTACGTGGCAAGAAATAGGGTCGCTTGTCCAGCCTGATGGGTTTTCTCCTAATACTCTGGTCTCCCAACACACAACCGAATTATTGAAATAAAATTGAACCATATGTTGGTGCCCAAAATGACCTAGTTTTTGTCGAGTGGACGTTAAACCCCATTTCTCTCTCTCTCGTAACGTCAGAAAGAAAAAAACGTAGTCATATTGGTAAAGTATCATGCGATATCTAGTATTGATATAGGCTGGAGGCCAGTCTATTTGTGTATCTGCTGGAGACAATTAAATATGTTGCATACTGTCTGGTCTCTTAGTCTGTCTCGAGCTATAACAAAAATTGCTGAAGCCATTTTTGGCAATAAATACAGCAGACATAATTAACTGCCCTAATTGGTTATATTTGAAGCCTCAACTTGATTGTCTAGTCAGAAATATCAGAAATACTATATTACATGATTTCTGTAGACAATGTTTTCCGTAAACTGTGTTAAAGATGTGCTTGCTTTGGTTTACGTTTACTTCAAATATAAGATTTTATGCTTGCAATATTTTGATGACATCGACAGAATTTGCTTTACATGGACTACATGCTATACTTCCTACTGACTAGTACAAGAGGACATCCTAATTTGCAGATTGGGGGTTATTAGATGCCAAAGAACAGAGATTTATTTTTTTTTTTAAATGTATCTTTATTTCAAAATAAATAATAACATAGTACATAGTTCACATTACAATCACAGTGTTTTGGAATAGTCTATTAAAAATTTCGAAAGCATTAATCATTACAGATATAGCATCGGTTTGATATTGAAGGATATATTCTATATTTCATTTAGTAGAACAATTATAAATACAAGGAAAGTAAAAGCTAAAAACAAGCAAAAAATACAAAAATAGCTGTAGTTATGAAAGAAGTGGGGGGTTGGGATGGCGTAGTGGTCTAGAGTGTTTCGCTTCGACCTCTAGCTGGCCGGTCACCTCGGGCTTGCGGCTGTGGTTTCGATCCCTGGTGTGCGCGTATTTGGCATTGAGATAGGGGCGCCCTCTCAACCTCGTGGGTTTCCTCCGGGCACTCCAGTTTCTTCCCACTAACATAACCATATGTTAGTCCCAAAATGACCTGGTTTGTGTCGAGTGGACGTTAAACCCCATTTCTCTCTCTCTCTATGAAAGAAGTGGAAAACTAGAAGTGAATACTAGAACAGAGATAGCTCCTTTAAGAAATGTGGATGTTTGTAGGATTGTATGTTCCAAATTAACAGACGGACAAGTTCTTCGAGACTGACAAACATGGTAGTAATGAGATCCTTGCGTCAAGGACCTCAGATATGGATAATATTTTGGACATTCTTTTTTCCTTTTAAAGGGACTATCCCGATTTGAACAGAGTCTCAAAAATAAAAGTCTGTGTATGTATGAAATTTTAAAAGTGCCAAAATGTAGAGGAATGGTGTATTTACACTGTCTAAAAATTTCAGCTCAAAATATTGAGCAGTTTCGAGTTTGGGGGTAAACGTAAAAAAACTGCTTATGCGGTCACGCAAGCCTTTGGGGTGACCTGATAATCGATTCCATTTCCATCAGAGGTCTATACAATGAATGGGCCATGTTCTGTACTTGATAACATAAGGTAAATTTTTATAAAAAAAAGTCTGGTTTTATCCAGACACCACATAAAACAGCTTGGGACACCGGTCTCCATTTCCAGATGAAGACTGACAGGTTTAAATTGTTTAAAAACGTATCTGTTAAGTCAATCTGTTAAGTAGAGGATTTTAAGGGATTTTGATACAAAATTAAGCAGTTTTATTCTCCAAAATATTATCGGGAATGGCCCTTCAATAGCCATTTGGAGGATTTGTTTCTGGACACTAATGTTGTTTGTTGAAAATTTTAGAAGTCATATTGGATGATTTTTTTTCAGGACCCTAATTTGGACAATACTGCTTGCTCTTGTATTGAAATATTTTGTCAGGGTTGGCATGGTGATTGTGTGCTTTGTTTTAAGTATTTTGGTGTTTTTTTCAGGTTTGCCATGGTGATTGTGTGCCTTGTTTTAAGTGTTTTGGCTTCCATTCATGAATTTGAAAAATTACTTAGCTGTTATGTGATGTATACTGTAAGTATTCTTTTTACCTACCATATTAATGGTTTTTATTATACGCCCACATTTTTATGTGGACGTATATTGTCGTCGCCCCCGTCCGTCCGTCCGTCCGTCCGTCCGTCCACAATTTGTTTGTGGACCCTCTACAGGTCACAATTCTTATCCGATTTTGACGAAACTTGAAATATAGGTTTATCCCCAAAAGATCTCGGCTGCTTTCGATATTGGCATGTATCGGATCAAAACTTCATGGATTATGGCCCCTGATTGTACGAAAAATCACGTTTTTAGCTTGTGGACCCTATAGAGGTCACAATTTTGAACCGATTTTGATGAAACTTGACATGCATGTCTATAACCCGAAGATCTTGGTTCCTTTCGATATTTGCGCCTATCGGAATTTAATTTCCTGAATTATGGCCCCTGATTGTCCGAAAAATCACCCTTTTTAGCTTGTGGTCCCTCTGGAGGTCACAATTATTATCCGATTTAAAAAACCGTTTGAATATATCACCGTTACACCCTAAGGAAGAATGAGTTCGAATTTCGGGAAAATCGGACCAAAATTGCCATACAAAATGGCCGCCGTTTGTACGCGAATACTGTTAAAAAATGGTATATCAAGGTTGTGGACCCTGTAGAAGTCACATTTTTTATTCGATTTTGATGAAACTTGAAATTCATGGTTATAACCCAAAGATCTTGGTTCCTTTCGATATTTGCGCATATCGGAACGTAACTTCCTGAATTATGGCCCCTGATTATACGCAAAATCGCCTTATTTTAGCTTGTGGTCCCTCTGGTGGTCACAATTATTATACGATTTAATAAAACGGTTGATTATATTACCGTTACACCGTAAGGAAGGTTGAGTTCGAATTTCGGGAAAATCGGACCAAAATTGCCATACAAAATGGCCGCCGTTTGTACGCGAATACTGTTAAAAAATTGTATATCATGGTTGTGGACACTGTAGAAGTCACAATTTTAATTCGATTTTGATGAAACTTGAAATGCATGGTTATAACCCAAAGATCTTGGTTCCTTTCGATATTTGCGCATATCGAATCGTAACTTCCTGAATTATGGCCCCTGATTGTCCGAAAAATCGCCTACGGTCCCTCTGGAGGTCACAATTATTATCCGATTTGAAAAAACGTTTGACTCTATCACCCTTACACCCTACGGAAGGTTGAGTTTGAATTTCGAGAAAATTGGACCATAATTGCCAGAAAAAATGGCCGCCGTTTGTACGCGAACAGTGTAAAAATATGGTATGTCAAAGTTGTGGACCCTGTAGAGGTGACAATTTTAATTCGATTTTGATGAAACCTGAAAAGCTTGTTTATAACCTAAAGATCTTTATTCTTTTCGATATTTGCGCATATCAAATTGTAACCTAATGAATTATGGCCTTTGATTGTAGGAAAAATCACTTTCGGTATTGCTTGTTCTCTGTCTATCTCTCGAACAATTATTATCTGATTTAAAAAAAACTCTGATTATATTACTGTTGCACCGTAAGGAAGGTTGAGTTCGAATTTCGTGAAAATCGTACCAAAATTGCCGGACGAAATGGTCACCGTTTGTACGCGAACAGTGTAAAAATATGGTATATCATGGTTGTGGACTCTCTACAGGTCACAATTCTTATCCGATTTTGACGAAAAGTAACATTTCTAGGTTGTGTACCGTCAAACCATAATCATTGTCGGCTTCGAATTTCATGAATATCAGACTGGAACTGACCAACAAAATGGCTGCTCCCAATACAGTATGAAATACAGGACTTAATGATGTAGGAAAAATCACTTTCGGTATTGCTTGTTCTCTATCCATCTCTCAAAAATGTGGGCGTATCCTGCCTGGCAGTGCCAGCCTATCTTTTAATTTTTATATGCTCATATATTGTCGTCACCGTCCGTCCATAATTGTTTATGGACTCTCTTCTGGTCACAATTCTTATCTCCAAAAGATCTTGGATTCTCTCGATATTGGCATGTATCGGATCGAAACTTCATGGATTATGGGTCCTGATTTATGAAAAAAATCTTGTTTTTAGCTTGTGGACACTCTAGAGGTCACAATTGTGACCTAATTTTGATGAAACTTAAAATACATGTTTATAATCCAAAGATTTCAGTCCCGTTCGATTTTCGTGCATTTCAGATCATAACTTCTTGGAATATGGCCCCTGATTGTACGAAAAATCTTGTTGGTTTTTTTTGCTTGTTGCCTATCCATCCCTTGCAAAATGTGGGTATGTCCTGCCTAGAAGTCGCTGGTTCAGCCTACCCTTGAAAACAGTATTAATTGAGCCTACCATTAAAGGGATATTATTTTGGCCTGCAATTAATAAGTACTATTAAACGTATTATTTTAACCTGCATTAAAAAGCGGTATTGTTTTGGCCTCCTGGTTTATTAAAGGGTATTTGTTCAACGTACTTTAAAATGGGGTATGAAAGGGGTATCATTTTTAGCCTATCCTTTGAAGGGTATTATTCTTAAAGCCTACCCTTGAAGAGGTATTATTTTAGCCTGTCCTCAAAAGACTATTGTTTTAGCTTGCCATTAAGATGGTAATATTTTAGCTCGAGGGTATAGCTTATCCTCAAAGCAGTATTGTTTGAGCCTACCCTTGAAAGTGTATTTCTTTAGCCTAGCCTTGAAATGTAGTGCTTGAGCCAACAATCAAAGGGGTAGTGTTTTAATAAGCCCTAAGAGGGTTAACTTGTCCTCAAAAGGGTATTATTTTAGCCTACCCTTGAAGGAGTATTTTATCTTTCATCCCATGTTGCGAATTACGTAGGTTGAAAGCTTCTACTATGATGAGGTCCCGTGTACACATTGGCGTGCACGTAAAAGATCCTTTGGTAGTTGGAATTCGATATAAGAGCAGGTCGTAGCGTCGCTGCCCTGACAAAATTTCCCTCAAAGCACACTGTATGGCATATGCCCGTCTTCCATTAGCCCAGGTTAGGTGCAGAAGAGTAGGACATTAAATGTCATTTCATTTCAAATTAGATAAATTGAAAGCTTCTACTATGATGAATTAGATAACTGTCTTGATATGACTGAAATCCTTGTATCATCATTATTAAGCCCAGTTCACAATGCCATAATACTGATGAGCCTGGATGAGTGTTTAAAGAGACATTTGACATTTACACGTAACTATTCTGGTAAAGTCCAATCTGATTACAATACGGAAGAGAGAGAAATGGGATTTAACGTCCACTCGACACAAACTAGGTCATTTTGGGACTAACATATGGTTTCAATTTTATATCAACAATTCGCTTGCGCGTAGGGGTCTTTAGCAGTGGGAGGAAACCGGAGTGCCCGGAGGAACCCACGAGGTTGAGAAGGCGCCCCTATCTCCATGCCACATACACTCACACCAGGGCTCGAAACCACAGCCGCAAGCCAGAGGTGACCGGCCAGCTAAAGGTCGAAGCGCGGCACTCTAGACCACTAGGCCATCCCAACCCCCCGACAAGGAGTAAAGATACCTATCTAACTTTGCAGGTTTTCTCATAAATGTGCATTGGCTCTCTAAACTGGAGGTTCCATCTTCGATCCTTGACCAATAAAGTTCATCAGTATTTTCCGGCGTGGTTCCCTCTTGTCAGTGGTGCAGGACAGAGGGACAACATATAGTCGATGGATGGGATGAAAAATGAACACATTATCATTCATGTAAAAGATCCCTTGGCATTCTCACGCGGTTGTCAGGGCAAAATTTCCCTCGTAGCAAATTGTATGGTGCAGCTGCATTAACTTAGTTGAAGCAGAACAGTAGGACGTTTAACCTTTAACCCCATTTTATTTCATTTTCATTTCATAAATGTGCAAATGATTGATAAGTGTCATCTATTAATTTTTGGATTGGGATTGAGGCAGGGGACATAAGTCTCACTGTTGATTCATTTCCATCAAGAGAGAGAGAGAGAAATGGGGTTTAAAGTCCACTCGACACAACTAGGTCATTTCGGGACTAACATATGGTTTAATTTTATTTCAATAATTCGCTTGCGCGTAGGGGTCTTTAGCAGTGGGAGGAAACCGGAGTGCCCGGAGGAAACCCACGAGGTTGAGAAGGCGCCCCTATCTCCATGCCACATACGCTCACACCAGGGCTCGAAACCACAGCCGCAAGCCAGAGGTGACCGGCCAGCTAGAGGTCGAAGCGCGGCACTCTAGACCACTAGGCCATCCCAACCCCCCATTTCCATCAAGCAAGAGCTAGACCATGTATGTATTGTCCATGATTTTGCAATGACTCAACGTGTATTTTATTTTTAGGAGTTTGAGGCAGTTGACATTAGTCTCACTGTTGACTGTTTTCCCTCAAGAAACCATGTATTGTCCATGATTTTGCAATGACTCTACTTTACTTTCAGGAGATTATTATGTTGTTGTGGATAGCATCAGAATTTATGTTACGTTTGTGGGCAGCAGGATGTCGGTCGAGATATCAGGGACTTCGCGGGAGAATGAGATTCTTTAAAAGACCATTATGTATTATAGGTAAGTGGATCAGGCCCCGAGTTCACAAAGCATTCTCAGACTTAGAGGGAGAATTTCATATTTTTAAGTTATATTTTTAAAATGTATTAAAATAAAGCCTTAAAATAGATGGTATCTATAAACACTCCTACCTTGTTAAAAGAATAATCCTATTAATCAGTATAATTCACTATTGGCAGTTGAGAAATTGTTAAAAAATCATTTTCAACTTCAAATTCAAACGTTTGAAGATAGCTATTGCACGGGGGGGGGGGGGGAGGGAATGGAAAACAAGGTAATTGTGTTATTATTTACGGTATAAAAGATTTTTAAGTGTGGGAAGTAATGCCTATGATCATATTATAGTGAGTTGACAACCTATTGAGCAAAAGACATAGAAATAATTATGTTTTGACTTTCTTAGTTAAGTTATGAATTTACTCAACCTTCAATAATTGTTTATGGGAAATATATTTTATCCAGAAACACAAGACTTTACACGTAGTTTCTTATTGATGTATTTGATACATTAAAACAAACAAATTTTTAAAAAGGGTTATATTTTAGTTAAAATAGGGCCAACAATTATGAGTAAATTCTTAACTTAAGTCTAGGAATACTTTGTGAATTCAGGCCCAGTTCTTCTTTATGGTTTGCTTTGCTTTAGTAAATAGTTAATTGAACAGACATTATGCAAGAGCTAAATCTGCCCATTGCAGTCTTTCTTTAGGCCTTCAAGGGCATATGGCTCTATATTTTGGAATCTTGAATTAGACAAAATGGTTCTACAAGCACATATTGTTCACATATTTCACCGAACATGCATTCATGTTACATTTATGTAACACTAGGGACCGGGTATCATTCAGATTTGATGAAAAAAGGTAAGAAACTGAGCTTACCATCTAGAATCTAATACACATAGTGTAACATGAATGCATGTTCGGTGAAATATGTGAACAGTTCAAATTGAACGACAGTCATTTACGCCTGCTTGGTGCATTCTACAAGTTTTTAAAATTATTATTTTATCATTTGTGAATCTGCTTTTACTAATTACTGGCAAATTGTGTTGTAGGTGTTTTATTAGTTAATTAAAAAATGGTACCCGAAACCATTGGGTACTGATTATAAAATGTTAATTGTGTCTTAAATATTTCACAGCACATTGTGTTGTAGGACATGTTTTTATTTGTTATCTAGCTATTGTAGTGTCACGTCAAGATAAAAACATCAATATTGATTGAAATTGATCAATATTGAATTCTAATTTGTGTTTTTAATTTTGAATATTATGGAAAATATTGAGTTATATAAACTATTAATAAGACATTTATTAACATGAGAAGACCATAATCAAAATCTGACTTCCAATTTATGTGCACCTAAAAGATCTAATGGCAGTGGAATTTGATATAAGAGTAGACCATAGCACAGCTGTCCTTGCAAAATTTCACTCTTAGCACACTGTAAGGCATACTCCGAACATTATAAGCCCAGTTGGAGCAGAACAATAGAACGTTTAACCCCATTTCAAGTCATTTCATTTCTCATAAGGTCTGTCATTGAGTCAACTGTTGTGGTTTCGATTCCCTGGTTGTATGTGGCAGGGAGTAGGGTCACCTGTCAAACCTTTTGTGTTTTCTCGGTACACTCCGGTTTCCTCCCACTACTAAATACCCTTAAGTGCAAGCAAAGTATTGAAATAAAATTTAACCATATGTTAGTTCCAAAAGAACCTAGTTTGTGACAAGTGGACTCTCTCTCTCCCCCTGTCTCTCTTTCTCCTCTCTTTCTCCTCTCTATCCCCTCTCTCTCTTCTCTTCTCTTCTCAAAATGACCTGATTTATCTCTCTCTCTCTCGCTCCCTCTCTCTTTCCATGTTTCTATATCCATCTTGTGAAATGTCAATGATTAGGTTTAAAGGATAGTTATCGGTACTTATCAAATTATCAATCATATTTTCACCATTCATCAAATTATATCAAATAATGGCCGATTCATGTAGAAAATTAGATGATAATAATGTCCATCAATATATTTTCATGGCATTAAATGATAATAAGGCCTATCAATTTCATGGCATTAATATATTTTGATATCCAATTAGAATGAATATTTTTTGAACGTGGATTCAAATTTGAGTAGTTTTAAGTAGTTTTGTCAGCTTCTACTGAATGCGCAAGGATTGCTTAACTCGAGGTCCCATGTTAGTTTCCGGTAGTGAATGGAGTTCATCATAGGTTTCAGGTGTGTTTCCCTCTTGTCAGTGGTACAGGACATAGGGCATAGTGAGGGACAATGTATAGTTGTTCGAATGAGACAGAAAACGGAGGTCGCATGCACACATTGGCTTGCATGTAAAAGATCCCTTGGCAGTTGGAATTCGATATAAGAGTAGGCTGTAGTGCCACTGTCCGGGTTCATTTTATTTTCATTTTAATTTATTTCGATTTCATTTCATTTTCTCATTTCATTTTCTCATTTCATTTTCTCATTTCATTTTCATTTCAATTTCATTTCAATTTCATTTTCAATTTCATTTTCAATTTCATTTTCATTTTAATTTCACTTTCATTCCATTTCATTCCATTTCATTCCATTTCATTCCATTCCATTCCATTTTCATTCCATTTTCATTTCATTTTGTGAAATATTTACTTGTAGATTTTATATTGGTGTTAGCAAGTATAACCACGTTAATTATTGGTGGTACTCAGGACATGTTTGCTACATCCTCCTTACGTGGATTACGTTTCTTCCAAATTTTACGTATGGTGAGGATGGATAGGAGAGGAGGAACGTGGAAACTACTGGGCTCTGTTGTCTGGGCCCATAGACAGGTAAGAAAAATTGTGAAATTTTTAAAAAAAAGATTTGATCCAACTACTGGTGCACCTTCAGAACTGGGTCAATTCTATAAAGCATGCTTAGGTTTAAATTAAATGTTTTCAACATTAAACTTGTTGGAGAGGGGGTTTGAGGGTTAAATGGTTAGAATGGCACGCTGTATCATAAAGTCTGTCTTTGAATGAACTGGCAGGGTTTCGATTCCCCGGTTGTATGTGACATAGAGTAGGTTCTCTTGTCCAATTTCTGGGTTTTCTCCGGGTCCTCCAGTTTCCTACCATAAAGCCTGTCATTGAGTCAACTGGCGTGGTTTTGAATCCCCGGTTGTACATGGCAAGGAGTAGGGTCGCCTGTCCAATCTCGTGGGTTTTCTCCAGGTCCTCTGGTTTCCCCCCACTGCTAAAGACACCTACACGCAAGCGAATAATTGAAATAAAGTTAAACCTTATGTTAGTCCCAAAATGACCTAGTTTGTGTTGAGTGGAAGTTAAACCCCATTTCTCTCTCTCTATGAACTTGTTGGTTACTAATCATTAAGTTATTAAGTAGGAGTGAGGGGGAGTGGTCTAGTGGTTAATGCGTGCATGTGAAATCACAAGGTCTGTCACAGAGTCAGGTGGTTGGGATTAGATTCCCCATCTGTCCAACTTCATTGGTTTTCTCTGGTTTCCTCCCACTGCTAAAGACCCCAATGTGCAAGCAAATTTTTGAAATGAAATTGAACCATGTGTTAGTCCCGAAATGACTTAGTTTTAATAATTAATAATTTTCTATTGTAACAGGAACTTATTACTACGTTATATATCGGAGTATTGGGGCTGATCTTTTCTTCCTTCCTGGTTTATCTAGTGGAGAAAGATGCTTTAGGTCAAGGTTTTGGCAAAGATGGTGGACCAATCAAAAAATTTTCCAGTTTCGCAGACGCTCTTTGGTGGGGTGTGGTAAGTCCAGTTTGATTTTTGTAACAAAGTTTTCAGGTATCCATTCACAGATAAGTTTGATTTCGGAACAGTCCCGAGACCAAATCACATGATCGCCATGAGTCCCATACCCTAATGAAATGCTGAATCGTCTAAGTCGTCACATGTTTAAATTCATTCTATTGAATCATCTGGGGCAACAGTAGCTTGGTGGTTGAAGGCTTGTGCTTGCTACCTAGTAGATCCCAGATTTTAACTTGAAACAATCCAGAGACCTAACCACATAACTATCATGACTCGCATACTTTAATGAATCATCGAAAACATCTTTTAAAATACATTCTATTGAATTATCTGGGAGCAACTGTGGCTCGGTGGTTGAAGGTGTGTGCTTGCTAACTAGGAGATCCCAGATTTGAACTCGGGACAATCCAAAGACCTGACCTACATAACTGACATGACTCGCATTAATTAAATCATTTTTTTAATTCATTCTATTGAAACTTACGGGAGCATTTATGGCTCGGTGGTTGAAGGCTGGAGATCCCAGATTTTAACTTGGAACAATCCAGATACCTAACTACAAATGCCAAGACTCCCGTACCTAAATGAAATGCTGAAATCATCTAAGTTATGTTTAAAGGAGCTAAATCGCTAACATTTGGGACCTAGAAATTGACACAAGTGGGTCGCAGTGCATATGATTCTGTAATATGAATGTATATAAAGTGATTTACATTCAATTGTTCTGTTTCACTCTAACTTCAAAACAGTTGTGCTCGGTGAAGTAAGCCAGTAGTCTCAATCGAATGCAAATTTCCAGCATCTAGTTATTCCAGTCTACATACGCCGTTTGATTTGATTGCAATGTGTCTAGCCTCTCGTCCCTCGAGTCTCTTGTTACAACTGGGACTGAAACACATTACGGTACACGATTCGTGTACCAGTTGTAAAATGTTTATTTTGTCTTAAATATTGGATATCAGAAGCCCATCTGTTCCCCGGTAAGATCACAACATCAATGTTAATTTAAATTGACAAATAATTTGTGTTTTCAATGTTGAAGATTTTGGATGATATTGAGTTAGAGACTTAGCTACTTTAATACATTCTATGAGTAAACATTTCATATATAAATGTAAAAGTGTCAGGAATAGAATACATATATAACACTAGAATGTGTTCAGCTTTATACATGATACTGATAATACTCTACCGTAATCTGTTTACGCCACTGTTTAACAACAACTAGTATTCTTTACTTATCTTTTGGGAATAATGTAAGTGCTATTAATATTCGTCTAGCCTATTGTACGGAGATAAAGCAATCTATGTTGCCAACAGTCGAATAGGTTAGATATAGTGTTGTTTTCGTATGAATTATCACATTTGACACTCTATTTTTTATTCAGTCATTGCGAACCAGACACATTATTTTCCCTATTTGATCAAACGTTAAAAAAATCAATTTGCCCCTGTTATGGTTTTAAGAATCAAAGGTCCTAACTGATATGCGACTGAATATACAATGTTATTTTTAAAGAGAGAGAGAAAAACAGGGTTTAACATATATTCAACACAAACTAAGTTATTTTGGGACTAACATGGTTCAAATTAATTCATTAATTGGCTTGGGGGTTGAAGTCTTTAGCAGTGGGAGGGAGAGAAAGAGAAATTGGGTTTAACGTCCACTCGACACAAACTAGGTCATTTTGGGACTAACACATGGTTTCATTTTATTTCAATAATTTGCTTGCGCGTTAGGGTCTTTAGCAGTGGGAGGAAACCGGAGTGCCCGGAGGAAACCCACGAGATTGAGAAGGCGCCCCTATCTCCATGCCACATACGCTCACACCAGGGCTCGATAAGCAGTGGGAGGAAACTGGAGGACCCCGAAAAAATCCACAATGTTGGACAGACGACCTTACTCCTTGTAACGTGGAAGTGGGGAATCGAAACCACACCACTTGACTCAATGCAACACGCATATGTTAATTGGTGTGCACGTAAAAGATCCCTTGGCAGTTGGAATTCGATATAAGAGTAGGCCGTAGCGCCGCTGCCCGGGCAAAAATTCCCTCATAGCACACTGTATGGCGTATGCCCGTCTTCCATTAACCCAGGTTAGGTGCAGAAGACGTTAAACCCCATGTTAACCATTTGGTCACCCAACCCCCTTTATTATCTGAAGACAAACTAAGATGTTTTCAGGCACCCTTTCGTTTCTTTCCCAAGTAAAAGCAAAGGCTTCAAAATGCATTGATAATTCCTTGAGGTACTTATCAACGACTTTATATTTCAAAATATTTGTTATAGCTCTCTTATACCAAAATCCCCCCAAGTTTTGAAAATGTCAGAAAACTCATTCATTCTTTTGAATCTCTTGTTTTAAGATTAGAATTATTTAGTAATAAATTTTCTGGGGGGTCAGAATACATCTAGATAAGATTTCTTCTTGTTTAAATCATGCCTTGCGGTTTATGCAATGATCAGTGATATAAAACATTTATTTTATTTCTGTTACGTAAAAAATCAAAAATTTTGAAAATGCCTGAGGGTTCATTCAGTCATTTTTCGTGGTTTAAATTGCTTGAAGAAATGAATGTTTATTTGGTCTGAATACATCTAGATATATAAACCATTTTAAAAGATAAGATTTCTTCTCATGTAGACAATACAAGTGGCTTATGCAATGATCATGTGACTTTAAGTTTCCAAATATTTATTTTAGCTCTCTTACGCAAAAAATTCATCCTTTTTAGTGCGTTAAGATTAGAATTAATTGTTGAAGTGATAAATGTTTTTGTGGGTGTCTGGATACGTCTAGAAAAAAAAAAATCAATTTATAAAACTTGTTTTCGTTTAAATAACATCTTGTAGCTTATAAATACAATGATCAGTGACATTAACCTGCCAATTATTTACTTTATCTCTCTTGTGCAATAACTTCAAATCATTCATTCTATTTAGTGGTTTCACAATGGAATGAATTGTTTGAAGTATATTATTTATTTAAAGTCAAATCATTCATTCTTTTTAGTCGTGGTAGGGCCTGACAAGGACAGCAGTCTAGTCCTTTGGATGGTACGACAAAACCGAGGCCCAGTGTACGGTTGGAATTTGATATAAGAGTAGGTCGTAGCGTCACTGCCCGGGCAAAATTTCCCTCATAGCACACTGTATGGCATATGTCCGTCTTCATTAGCCCAGGTTAGGAGCAGAACAGTGGATATGTTAAACCCCATTTCATTTCATTTTTTAGTGGTGGGGGGTTCGATGGCTGAATGGTTAGCACGTTCATGGTGTGGTTTGGAATCCCCGGTTGTACGTGTCAAGGAGTAGGGTCGCCTGTCCAACGTCATGGGTTTTCTCAGGGTCCTCCGGTTTCCTCCCACCGCTAAAGACCCCTACGCGCAAGCGAAGTATTGAAATAAAGATTAAACCATATGTTTGTCCCGAAATGACCCAGTTTGTGTTGAGTGGATGTTAAACCCTCTCTCTCTCTCTCTCTCTCTCTCTCCCCCTCTCTTTCTCTCTCTCTGTTAGTGGTTTCAGATTGAAATGGATTGTTTCAAGTAATGGATGTTTTTTGGGGGGCTGAATGATGCATTTAGATAAGAAAAAACGCTTTATAAGATTTCTTCTCATTAAGATAATACGTTGTGGTTTATCGCAAGTTAAACTTTAATTCTCTTAGGACACTTATCACTCAATTCTGTCACACATACAGACTAATTATCAAATCACCCGGGTTTTACAGCCTAGTAACTCGTTCCACAAAAATCAAGCTTCTGACGCAAGACTTCCATAGATTTTTTCCATAGATCTTAATGACTGTTGAAGAGTAAGAGAGGTTTGAGTGTGATGGAATCCTTGTGGATTCAGTCTTTCAATAGGTTTTTTTTTAAAAAGAATTTCTTTGTGTCCCTCAATCCTATAACTCAGTTCCATACATCTTGATAATGTGTAATACGTCTTTTTTGATTGACAGATAAAAATAAATAATTAGAAAACATTGCAAATATTTAAAGAGAGAGATATGGGGTTTAACATCTACTTGACACAAAGTATGTAATTCTAACAGAGAGAGATTGAGAGAGAGAGCTACATTTTAACGTCCACTTGACACAAACCATGTTATTTTGGGACTAACATATGGTTCCATTTTATTTGAATAATCGCTTGCGCAAAGGTGTCTTTATCAGTGGGAGGAATTTGGAGGACCCGAGAAAACTACACCAGTCGAATCAATGACAGATCTTATGATACAATGCGCATGCACCAACCACAAGTGGATTCCAATATTTAAAGAAAATGAGTAAATTCCACTATTTAAAATGAATGAGTAAATTCTACTATTTAGAAAAAATTAGTGAATTACAATGTTTAGAAAAATGCATGATTTCGAATTTAGAAAAAATGAGTGAAATCCAAAAAATGCATGAATTCCAATATTCAAAAAAATGCATGAATTCCAATATATAAAAACTGCATGAATTCCAATATATAAAAAATGCATGAATTCCAATATTTAAAAAAGATGCATAAATTCCAATATTTAAAAAAATGCATAACTTCCAATATTTAAAAAAATGCGTAAATTCCAATATTTAAATAACGAGGAAATTCCAATATCTAATCTAATAAATGAGTGAATTTCAATATTTAAAAAAGATGCATAAATTCCAATATTTAAAAAAGATGCATAAATTCCAATATTACAAAAAAAGGCATGAATTGCAATATTATAAAAAATGCATGAATTCCAATGTATAAAAAACGCATGAATTCAAATATATTAGAAATGCATGAATTCAAATATTTAAGAAAGATGCATGAATTGCAATATTTAAAAAAATGCATGAATTCCAATGTTAAAAATTGCATGAAATCCAGTATTTAATAAAAGTTGAAAACGTTTGTATTTGGAGTGTGTATGTCCGATGATATGTCGCAAGAGAAAAAAGAGCAGGAAGTAGAAGCTGACATGGAAGTAATACGATGGTTGAATCGAAGTCATTAACGGCTGCTATGAAAAATGATGGTGTGTTCTCTATTGATTTTTATAGCCGTTATTACAGATGTATGCATATTACGGTTTGTACATGGAATCAAAGTTCTAGGTATATATTTAGCTATCGGGGAAAAGGCCAATTAAACGACAAGAGTGTGTGTTTCTGCGTAATGAACATGATTTAAAGAGATTGTGTGTTAATAGATAGTTTTAAAGAAACAAAACCTCTAATTCAATATTATCCATATTATTTGAAATTAAAAACCAGAAATAGATACAATGAGTATTTTAAACTCAGTGCGAGCCTTAAGAGGGAGAGAGAGAGAGAGATAGAGATAGAGAGAGATGGGGTTTAATGTCCACTCAACACAAACTAGGTCATTTCGGGACATTAGCAGTGGGAGGAAACCAGAGGACCCAGAGAAAACCCACGAGGTCGAACCCATGCCAGTTGACTCAATGACAGACTTTATGATACAACTCGCACATACATGTTAATCATTTGGCCATCCAACTGCCCCTAGTTTAAAAGGAACTAAACCCCTAACACGATATTATTCATAATATATGAAATTAAATACCTGAAATAGAATATTTTTGATCCATTTCAATCATTATTAATGTTGTTATCTAACCATGAAAATACAGTATCAGAATATCAACTACAATGAATATTTTAAATTCACTGCACACTTTAAAGAGAACTTGAGTTAATAAATAGTTTTTTGGAATAGAAATGAAATGAAATTGGGTTTTAACGTCCTTCTTTTCAGCTCTATTCAAAGAAATTAAATGAAATGCAATGGGGATTCAACATCCTATTTTGGCTCCATCCAAAGAAATGAGATTAGGGGATTAACATCCTACATTTCTGCTCCATCCAAAGAAATGAAATGAGATAGGAGGGTTTAACGTCGTACTGTTCTGCTCCTAACGGGGCTAATAAAGCTGGGCATACGCCATACAGTGTGCTATGAGGGAAATTTTGTCCGAGCAGCGGCACTACGGCATACTCTTATATTGAATTTCCACTCCCAAAGGATCTTTTACGTGCATGCCAGTGTGTACACGGGACCTTCGATTTTTGTCTTATCCCAACAACTCGACAACTGTCCTTGTCGGGCCCTCCGCCCTGCATCACTGACAATGAGGAACCACGCTCAAAAATCTGGATGAACTTTCTCAGCCAATGCAGGGATCGAACACCCAACCTCCTTTCCCAATATTACAGAATGATTTGAAACATAACGGACATTAACTTTGAAACATGAAATTACAGACCCATCTATAACATGCTCACTGTGTATCGACTTTTCTTCATTATTCTTCTACTTGAAGTCTGTTTATTGACAATCCGTGATTGATGGTATTCAACCGAGCTTGTAGGGTTTATAGCGTTTATCCACAACTTGCAAATACGGTTTAGGTAATCCGAGTTCAACTTTTTAACAACATTGTTTTTATTGTATTAACCAAACCTTTGACATTTTGTTGTGAATAGGAGAGCGAGAGATGGATTTCCCCTTTTATTATTAAAGAGGTATTGACCTTGCAAATCCTTTTTTATGCGGCACTGAATGAACTTGCAAATATGATTTAGTTTATCCTAATCTGACACCTTTTTTTATTGCGTCAATCCAACTCTGACCTATTGTTGAGAATAGAAAAGCCAGAGGGCTTTCTTAAAGATGGATTCTCCTATTGACCTTGCGAACCTCTTTTTCTGCCTCTCCAACCGAACTTGCAAGTATAGTTTGACTTAGTTTCATTTTTAGATATATTGTTTGACAACATTTTATTGCGTCAACCAAACTGTGACATTTTGTTCACCTACTGATCTTGCAAACCTCTTTTTAGGCTGCTCCAAATGAACTTGCAAATAACGGTTTTGTTTATGCTATTTCAATTTTTAACAACATTGTTTGCAAACTTTTTATTGTGTCAACCAAACTGTGACATTTTGTTGTGAATAGGAAAGTGACAGACCTTTCGATCCCTGCTTTGACCGAGAAAGTTCATCCAGATTTTCTGGCGTGGTGATGCAGGATGGAGAGCCTGACAAGCACAGGTGTCTAGTTGTTTGGATTGGCATGCACATAAAAGATCCCTTGGCAGTTGGAATTCGATATAAGAGTAGGCCGTAGCACACTGTAAGTTGTATGCCCGTCTTCCATTAAACCAAAGTTAGGTGCAGAAGAGCAGGATGTTAAACTCCATTTCATTTCATTTCATTTCGCTGTAGTGCTATTCCTGTATGCTATTTAGTTGATCATTACAAGGGGGTTGGGGTGGTCTAGAGTGTCGCGCTTCGACCTCTAGCTGGCCGGTCACCTCTGGCTTGCGGCTGTGGTTTCGATCCCTGGTGTGAGTGCAAGTGGCATGGAGATAGGGGCGCCTTCTCAACCTCGTTGGTTTCCTCTTGGCACTCCGGTTTCCTCCCACTGCTAAAGACCCCTACACGCAAGCGAATTATTGAAATAAAATTGAAACCATATGTTCATCCCAAAATGACCTGGTTTGTGTTGAGTGGACGTTAAACCCCATTTCTCTCTCTCTCTTTGATCATTATATAATTATCACCTTAATGTAAGTTGAATCATGGCATCAATGCTTTATTAAAAGGTTAATGAGCAGTTAATTATCATGTGACATCTATTTATTTTGGTATTTCGGTTGGAGGACAACAACCTCGCTGTTGGGCTTGTTCGATTGATTATCGCATGACGATCCAGTGAAAGGGATCCAGCTTGAATGACTACAGAAACAGAAAGATGGAATAGCAGAAACATTCTGACAGCTTTCAGGCAAATATTTACTCCTGTCAGCGCCATATAAATGATGGGCATTAATGAAAGTAAGATTAAGGTTGTTGTTGACGATAGTAACCTGTCAGTTATCAGTGTTGGCATCCAGATGGATTTACCCAAAGCTTCAGAAGAATACTCAAACCATATCTCATTGATTTCTCTACAGTTCTCTATTGGCTTGCAGGAAAAATAAATATAGCCTTGCATCCAAATTTATTATTAATTATGATCCATTGTGGTCGGTAATAGATATATATGCTGTCCATTATCCTTGATTTCTGTATTGTGCTTGCTTAAAGTCCCACTAGTCGCAGGAAAATAAATATAGCCTTGTATCTAAATTTATTATTAATTATGAACCATGGTGCTCATTAATAGATATACATGCTGGAATTATCCTGTCTATTTTGGAAACTATTTAATAGTAGGAGAAAGAAATGAAATGAAATGGGGTTTAATGTCCTACTATTCTGCTCCTAAACTGGGCGGGCATACGCCATACAGTGTGCTCTGAGTGAAATTTTGCTCAGGCAGTGGCACTATGGTCTACTCTTACATTGAATTCCAACTGCCAAGGGATCTTTTACGTGCATGCTAATGTGTACAGAGGACCTTGGTTTTTTGTCCCATCCAAATGACTAGACAGCTGTCCTTGTCAGTCCTTCTATCTTGCATCACTGACATGGGGAAACCATGCTGAAAAATCTTGATGAACTATCTTGGCCAATGCAGGGATCAAACACCCGACCTCTAGACTAGCAGGCCAGCATCTTACCCACTTAGCCACTGTGCCCACATCAGGAGAGAAAGAGAGAGATGTTTAATGGCCACCCAACACAAACGAGGTCATTTCGGGACTAACATATGGTTCAATTTTATTTCAACAATTTGCAAGTGCGTAGGAGTCTTTAGCAGTGGGAGGCAACCAGAGGTCTCGGAGAAAACCCAAGAAGTTGGAAGGTGACCCTAATCCTTGTCACGTTCAACCAGGGAATTGAAACCACGCCTCTTGACTCCCTGGCAGACCTAGTTTCAAACTGATCCCGCAGTGAATATTCGCTTGGCCGCTACAATCACTGATAAGCATGACATCGACGGGGCTTAATAAGTACGGCATATTAACTTTTTTACTCCGACAAATTAAATTCTCAAACATTTTTTTGAGGTAAAAGAAAAATAAATAAAGACGTTTGAAGTATTTGAAGTTAAAAGTTAATACAAACTACTAAAACAGAATTCTATAGAGAAAAAATCGTGAACTGCGGCAATGACCAAAAGAAAATTTTCCAAATAACCAACAGTTTGCTAAACAGACAAAAATTTGATTCTTCGTTACCAACTCATATCTCTACTAGTCAATTAGCCGACCGATTTATCAACTACTTTACTGATAAAATAATAAAGATAAGAACAGATATCTTGGAGGTTCAAGCTTCCTTGACTTCACAAGTGCCAACATATCGCGTTACCACATCCGCATCTCTAGATCATTTCGACATCATCACAGAAGATTCACTACAGAAAATTATTCATAAGACAACTAGCAAATTCTGTGAACTCGACCCCCTTCCGACATGGCTGTTAAAAACTCACATTGATTCATTTTTACCTATCATCTGTTTGATTGTAAACAGCTCTTTGAAAAGTGGTATTTTCCCAGAGGAATTAGGCGAGGCTCTATTAAAACCACTACTAAAGAAACCCGGTCTTGATCCAGATCTCCTGAAAAACTACAGACCAGTTAGCAATCTGAGCTATATCTCAAAACTGATTGAAAAATGTGTACTAATCCAGCTACTCGACCACATTGAGAGTAATTCTCTCAACAACGTATTTCAATCTGCATATAAACCTTACCACAGCACAGAAACAGCAATGATTAAAATAACAAGTGATATTTTCCAATCTATAGACCGACAACAATGCGTTTTTCTAATCCTTCTCGACTTATCAGCCGCCTTTGACACTCTCGATACGAACGACTTACTCGTAACTCTTAAAGAAGAAATAGGTGTACGCGGAGTGGCTCTTGAATGGTTTCGATCATATCTGTCCAAGCGAAAGCAAACTGTTAACATCCACGGTTCCAAATCAGAACCCCGTCCTATGCTCTGTGGCGTACCACAGGGTTCAGTGTTAGGACCTGTGCTATTTATAATCTTCACGAAACCGCTGAAAGATATTGCTGAGCGCTTTGGACTAAAAATCCATTTGTATGCCGACGATACCCAGATCTATATAAGTTTTGAAACTAAAAACCAGCTCAGTTCAAAACATTCCATAGAAGCCTGTTTAGATGAAATCCATAGATGGATGTCGACCCACTTTTTAAAATTAAATCCTGAAAAAACAGAATTTTTGATTATAGGCACAAAACAGCAACTAAAGAAGATTGAATCAACAACCCTAACTTTTCAACAAGAAAATGTCACATCTACTCCTACAGCAAAAAACATTGGCGCCATCTTGGACTCAAATATGTCTCTCTCTGCCCACATTAAATCCGTCTGTTCCACATCTTTTTTTCATCTACATAGAATAAGTAAAATTAAAAAATACCTGACCCCAGAAAGTGCCGAAGTTCTCGTTCATTCATTTATATCTTCTAAGATAGATTATCATAACGCAATACTGTTTGGGCTACCAAAGTATCTGATTCAAAACCTTCAACACGTCCAGAATTCTGCTGCTCGCCTCTTAACAAACACCAGAAAACACCAGCATATATCTCCGATATTAAAGCGTCTTCATTGGCTACCAGTTAGTGAACGAATAAAATTCAAAATCCTTCTCATAACCTTCAAAGCCTTACATGACAAAGCTCCTGAATACATAAAAGAACTTCTCATTACGCATGGTCCTACTAGAAACTTACGATCAACGAATAAAAATCTATTGACGGTCCCTGCTGTCAATCTTGAGATAGGCCGCCGTTCATTCGCATACTCTGCCCCATTTCTATGGAATTCACTACCCTTGTCAGTTAGGCTGGCCAAATCTGTAGAAAGCTTTAAATCTCAGCTTAAAACTCACCTTTTCAACCAAGCTTATTCTTCTCAGTAGTGAATGACTTTGTTCAAACTTGACAAAAGCGCAATAGAAACTGCCATAAAGTATTTTTGCGCTATACAAATTGAGACTTATTATTATTATTATTATTAAAAAATATTTCCTATTTAGTGTAAATGGGTATTAAAATGAGTAAAATGCATCAGTTTGCCAGAAGCAGTTAGGTGTTAAGTAAACATTGCACGAGCAGTTGAGCCAATGACTGGCGCGGTGAGCAGTCAACGCACGTGCTATGGACACTTATCTGTTACAGAGATAATTCGTAAGTAATTCTCTGTGAAACAGATTGACCTAGTTTATGACACAGCGCTGCCTTTTGATGCATGGAACTGTGGGTAAACCACTAGAAACGTCAACGCTGATTGATTAATCAATGTCTGGCATCGTAGGGTCAAATGCCACTCTTTTGACCCTTGACGTGAACTCCCACTATAACTTGTCAGATCTTCATGTACAGGCCTTTCTTTGGCCTGAAATGTCATTTAGATTATTAATTGGACATAAATTATCTTATCAAGACAATAATCAACTCTCAATGCCATTGGATATCATCGATATTTAGTAGATTCAAATACATTTTGTGCTGGATGCTGTACCGGTAAAAATGAAGAATCAAGACTTTGTTTATTATTGTAATAACGGTATTATATCGCTGATTCCTTGACTCAAGAGTGAATTAATTTGACTGAAATTTTCAAAATATTCTCACTTTATCTAATCTTACCTAATTCCGCTTTGAAATTTTTAAAAACACAAATTGGTAAAACGTTAAAAAGTAGAACATTAAAGCCAAGGTACAATCAAATTGATCAGCTGTAAATACTCGCTTAGCCACCAATAACACTGATAGGCATGACATTGGGGTGAGCTTATTATCCATCAAGATTAACTTTTTGTCTTCTGAGAATTAAATTCTAAAAAGATTTTTTTTTTAATATTAGGGAAAAAAACTAAAGGTGTTTGAAGTATATCTGGATAAAAAATATTTCCTATTTAGTATAAATGAGTATGTGAAATAGTACACAGAGCCGTAAAATGTGCCAATTCTGTCCAAATCAGTTTTTGTTACTACGTCCGACGTAAACAACGCACGTGTTATCGATGCTTTATGATGTGACGTCACACGTAGGACTATATTGGGTGTGGCC
This sequence comes from Patella ulyssiponensis, assembly GCA_963678685.1. NCBI lineage: Eukaryota > Metazoa > Mollusca > Gastropoda > Patellidae > Patella > Patella ulyssiponensis. The sequence continues at coordinate 17,646,503 of OY783227.1, read as the reverse complement.
TAAAAAGGTCAGTCATGTTGGACAGTGTTGAAAGAAGGCTTTAACATTACTGCTGTCAAACCGAAATGGGGTTCAACCCTTAACCGGTCAACATCATTTTGACGTCATGACCTGAACTGGTCACGCTAAATAAGTTGAAATATTTATATGCCTATTTCAAACGTCTACTGCCGGATAATTATAAGTGACACCAATAAAAAAGTTGAAGAGGATAAGTTGATCTATAATTTGCACTTTTTGTTTCATCTCATTTCAAAATGCAAATTAAATACAAAACTAAATACTCAAATGCGGCTTATAAGAAAGGTTCTTGTTGTGTTCGCAAATATGCGACCGTGACCACATTGTGGTGCAAATATGCGACTATGACCGGTTAAGGGTTAACATCTTATTGTTCTGCTCCAACTGGGCTACTGAAGAAGTGCAAATAACACTCAGTGTATGCTACGGCCTACTCTTATATCAAATTCCAATTGCCAATGGATCTTTGATGTGTATGCCAGTGTGTTCATGGGGCCTCAGTTTTTCATCCTATCCGAACAACAAGACAGCTTGCCTTGTCAGGCTCTCTGTCCTACACCTATGACAAGGGGAAATCATGCAGGAAAAGCTTGATGAATTTTCTCGGACAACACCGGGAAAGATCCTGCCACCTCCAGACTAGCGAGCCAGCGTCTTATCCACTAACTCATTATGACTCTCTGCTGTGAAATAGATTGGTTAATAATAACAATATTGTCTCTTTAAACATCAAAGACTACAAGGTTATCTAGTAAAATGTTTTATGATTAACGACAAAAATATAGTTTCTAACATTTAAACCCTTTTAACTTTTCCTTCCCATCAAACACGTCCTTAAAAAATCATTCAGCGATCCATTTATGGCGCTAATCTAAGATTATCTATGATTTTCTATGATGTCTAGCACCAATAAATGACTGGTTTTAAACATTAGGGAAAAGCATTCATAGGAAACAAGGCCAAAGCCAAGAATATGTTTTTGATGGATTTGTGCGGAACAGACCGAGTGTTGTAAAGTTTATGAAAAGAAATGAAATGGGGTTTAATATCCCTCTTGTAAAGTATATGTAATTATATTGTATCTGATAAGTTTTGTGGTCTGGAGAGGGGGGTGCAGCCAGTACATTGGGGAGATTTGTGAGGTACAGACAGGCCCAAGGTTGGGAGTGGTGTGAAACCAGTACATTTGGAGATTTGAGTGGTACAGGCAGGCCCAAGGTGGGGGTGGGGTGAATCCAGTACATTGGGGAGATTTGTGTGGTACAGGCAGGCCCAAGGTGGGGGTATGTGCAGTCAGTACATCGGAGAGAATTGTGTAGTACAGACAGGCCCACAGAGAGCGTGAGCACAGTACATTGATGAGATTTGTGTGTTACAGGCAGGCCCAAGGAGAATGCGAAAACAGTATATTGGGAAGTTTTGTGTGGCATAGGACTTTAAACCCCATTTCTTTTCAGTTCATTTATATGGCACTTACATCTACTATTCTTCGTCCACTTTTTAAAACTCTATTTTGGTCTGAGATATATTTTGCCTTGCCTAAGATTAATAACAAAATATAGCCATTAGCTTCTCGGAACTAGGTCAGTGAGTGGGTAAAGAATAAAAAAAACCCATAAAATCTTACAAGATATGATTGAAGTCCCTGAAGATTTTGTGGTCAATAATACGTTTACGACATTTTTACGACTTTGCTGAGAACAAAGGAATCGGCACTAAACAGTTGTATATTAAGTGTGAATTTACTTCAAAGTATTCTGATAAATTGAACAAAGAAGAGAAAGGGTAATATTTTATATCTTTAAAGAGACAGTGTCGGGCGTCCTGAAAAAAAAGCAGAACGCTATAACCCAATAACATTCCAATTTCATTTCTTTTTAACCTATTCAGGAATAGTACTGGGTATTGCAATAGCAGTCATGATATGATAAGTATTGCGATTCCAGTGCTACAATAAGATTTTAGGCCCCTGTGTACACATTGGTGTGCTTATAAAAGATCCCTTGACAGTTTGAATTTGATATAAGACTAGGCTGTAGTGCCGCTGTCCTGGCAAAATTTCTCTCATAGCATACTGTATGGTGTTGTATGGTGTTTGCTCGTCTTCATTAGCGCAGTTGAAGCAGAATAGTTGGACATTAAATCCTGTTCCAATTTCAATTCAAGGCTTTCTGGAGCATCCAGAAATACTGCCATTGTCCATTTTTTTTCTACCACAGTATAAGCTGATGGTATCTGGGTGAAATGCAATCAAATTTATTTTCCCAATGTTAGTGGAGAGATAGAGAAATGGGGTTTAATGTCCACTCGACACAAACTAGGTCATTTCGGGACTAACATATGGTTTTATTTTATTTCAATAATTCGCTTGCGTGTAGGGGTCTTTAGCAGTGGGAGGAAACCGGAGTGCCCGGAGAAAACCCACGAGGTTGGACAGGCGATCCCACTCCTTGCCACGTACAACCGGGGATTCGAAACCACGCCAGTTGATTCAATAGCAGGCTGTATGATACAGCGTGCACGCTAACCATTCAGCTATCCAAACCCCCGTCCAATATCAGTAGAATAACTAAATATATTCAATCGGATTAAAATACAAATCTATTGGCCTACACTACATGAAGATCTGACCAGTTGTACTGGAAGTTTGCGTCAGGGGTCATACGAGCAGCTTCTGACCCCATGATGTCCGACATAGATTAATCAATCAGCATTGATTTTTCTTGTGGTAGCCGTAGCAGACTGTTTCATTGGCTAATCCCTTACATCATGCAGAAGGCATGTTATATAACTTCCAAATTCGAGTGAAGTAAAGACAAGTAAAACAAAATTTTGAACTATAAACAAAATGAAACGAAATAAGATCTGTGTTTTAATGAGATTGGAATATAGTTTTATTGTATTTGACATTTCAAAAAAACTCAAAGTTTGCCACAATTGTTCCTTTAATCAGTTTCCAGACTTTTTCATTTTTTTTTATTATGGAAAATGATTTGGAATTATTCAAAGGAGAGAAAAGTTTTGTTGGCACTTGTACAAATTTATCGTTTCTTTTGGAATAAATTGACTCAAATTTTCTTATAAATGATTCGATTAGTGAGGTTATTCTGTCAAACAAAAGAAAAATGGATGTAAATGAAGCAATATGGATGATTTTGAAAACAAATTAAGAGTTGTTATGATATGTGTGACGGCACAAGAAAACCTGCCGGATTTCTTGCTGACTTAATCTGAGATTAAACTGCATTTTCTCCTTTTTCATTTTTCTTTCGAATTTTTCTTTTAAAAAATGATGAATATCTCCAAAAGTTATTGACCGAATTAAAAATTTATTGATCATTTTGATCACCAATTTGTGTTAAAAGGATTTTGTCATGCTGTCAAATGTATGTTTTAGGACGAAATACTCAATACAGCTGTTTCTGTGGTATATGAAAGAGGAGGAGTCGGGGTCCAAATGGGTTAACACATCCGCATTGGATCATAAGGTCTGTTATTGAGTTATGTGGCAACAAGGAGAAGGGTCACCTGTCCAACCCCATGGGTTTTCTCCGGGTTCTTAGCGTGTGCGTTGGATCCTATGGTCTGTCATTGAGTCGGGTGCTTGGGATGGCCTAGTGGTCTAGATTGCCGCGCTTCGACCTCTAGCTGGCCAGTCACCTCTGGCTTGCGGCTGTGGTTTCGAGCCCTGGTGTGAGCGTATGTGGCATGTAGATAGGGGCGCCTTCTCGACCTCGTGGGTTTCCTCCGGTTTCCTCCCACTGCTAAAGACCCCTACGCGCAAGCGAATTATTGAAATAAAATGAAACCATATGTTAGTCCCGAAATGACCTAGTTTGTGTCGAGTGGACGTTAAACCCCATTTCTCTCTCTCTCTCTCTGTCATTGAGTCAAATGTCATGGTTTCAATTCGCCGGTAGTACGTGACAAGGAGTAGAAAAAGAAATGGGTGTGTCGTTATTGTCGAGTCACTGAATGTAGGAATATCATCCAGAACTCCAGTCTTATTAATGCCATGAACCAAAAGTAATGTTCAATGTTCAAGAAAAAAATGAAATTAACTGACTCAATGCAGTTATTGTCACACATTTTATTCAGACCTTTTTTTTCTCTCTGTAATACGAGGAGGTAAACCCATTATAAACTAATATGGATAAATCGTAAATGTTAGAGGTTGGAGGTCTCGTGTATGAAAATAATCTTACATTTATCTTCCTTATGAAGCATTGGCCACAGGCGCTAGTTTCACAATATGTCGACTTAATATAGTTATAGCAGTAAAGGACGAATAATGCACTTATTTATGACAGGGATAAGAGAGAGAGTTGGGCTTTAACCTTGACCATGCTAGGTCATTTCTGGACTAACATGGTGAAGCATATAGAAAGCGATGGTGTTAACGTCAAGTGATAAATACTAGGTCATTTCAGGACTTACATAGTTAAAAAGAGATGGGGTTTAACATCCACTTGAAAAAATACTAGGTCCCAACGTCAAGTGACAAATATTAGGTCATTTCGGGACTAACATGGTGAGAGAGAGAGAAAGAGATTGGGAGAGAGCAATTGGGTTTGACATTCACTTGACAATACAAGGTCATTTCAGTACTAACATTGTGATAGAGAGAAGGAAGAAGCATCGTCCATATAAGAAGGGGATAGGGTCTGTCATTAAGTCACTTGTGTATGAAAGGAGTAGGGTCGCCTGTTTTTCCATGCGGGTTTTCACTGGGGATTCCTGTTACCTGCCACTCCTAGGGGGATCACGGTGGCTAAGTGAGTAAGATGCTGGCTTGCTAGCTGATCTATTTCATTGGCCAAGAAAGTTCATCCAGATTTTCCGGCATGGTTTCCTGACAAGGACAGCTGTCTAGTCGTGCAGATGTGACGAAAAACCGAGGTCCCTGTTTTACAATGTCTCCCTGATTCAATTAGCCATAGTGTCTAGTCATTCACATGGGTCAAAAAAACTGATGTTCCGTGTACTTAAATGAAATGAGCCCACAACCAGTGAAGATTAGGCAGTAATGCGACTGTCGGAGAAAAAATTCCGTCATAGCCAGATTGATGCCGAAAAGTAGGCCATTAAACCCCATTTCATTTGATTTCATTTAAAATGTCTCGGTGATGCGATTAGCCCATTTATTAGCGTCAATCATGTGATTACTAGTATACCTTTACCATGTTGTTATGAGAGTAGTGAGATGTCTAGGAATGTTTGTCCGTTTGGTTTTATCCTGTAGGCAATGTCACCTTCTATAGATCACCAGCAGTTAATGTATATCATTAACGTACAGATACAACATATAACGCTGATCTATTTCATGATCGACACTTATTCTAACATCCAGTCTTTATAAACCTTATAATATGATTGAACAGATGATCACTTATTCTGACATCCAGTCTTTATGAACCTTATATGATAGTGCTATTTTGTACTAAGGTGGTCACTTATTCTGACATCCAATCTTTCTAAAAAGCATATGTGTTTGTACTATTTTGTACAGATCGACATTTATTCTGACGTCCAGTCTTAATGAATCCTATGTGATTTTGCTATTTTGTACTGAGATGGACTTTTATTCTGACATCCAGTCTTTTCCAACCTTATGTGATTGTACTATTTTGTACTAAGATGGACAGTTTCTCTGACATCCAGTGTTTGTAAACCAGTGATTGTACATTTCGATTTGCCCGATCGAAGCAGAACAGGATTTTGTTAACCCCCATTTCATTTCATTTTGTTAACCCCCATAAGATAGACACTTATTCTCACATCCAGTCTTTCTAAACTATATGTGATTGTTCTATTTCATGCTATTATCGACAATTATTCTATCATCCAGTCTTGTAATTGTTCTGCTCGATAAACCATATGTAATTGGATGATGGAAATAGTTAAGTTGTCTTGTCTGCCAAAAACGTCTTACCAACATTCAACAATTGAAATGGGGTGTAACTTCCTGCGGGTCTGCTCCTAAACTGGTCTAATGAAGACGGGCATACACCATACAGTGTGTTATGAGAGAAATTTTGCACCGGCAGCAGCGCTACAGCCTACTCTTATATCAAATTCCTACTCTTATATCCAGATTTTCCAACTGTACACAGGACCTCGTTTATTGGTCCCTGTTCTTGTCAGCCCTCCATCCTGACAAGGGAAACCATGCCGGAAAATCTGGACGAACTTTCTCGGCCAATGCTTGGATGGAACACCAGACCTCAAGGCTAGCTAGCCAGCGTCTTACCCACTTAACCACCGTGATCCCCAATATTCAACAAAGACCAATGGTTTATTTTAGTCTATGTATTGGAAACTGAACTTAAAATACACGACATAATGAAAATAGCTTGTCTGCTGTGGACTTAAAAATACACATGACATCATATAGAGAGCTTTTTTACAGTGGACATAAAATACACATGAGGAGTAATAAAGGATTCATGAATTGGAAATGACAAACGCCAAAGGAAAACATGAATTATTCCTCTATATAACTAACTGAAGTGACTAGTGATAACAGATACATGGGCAAATATCTCCTCACTAATAATTCCCTCGAAGACCTAAAGTTGCTGTGTGACACTGTGAGAGAATATCTTACAATTCATAAAAAGAATTGACTGCCACTACATAAGAGAACACGAGAGAAAAACAGAAAAAAGTTCGTGCATTACCATGTTTTTATAAGGTAGGGGAGACTGGGGCACATTGAACCACCATGGATATATCCTTTATAAATAATACTATACAACCCAACACTATACAGTGTTCAATGTGCCCCGGTCTCCCCTATGGAATGAATTAAAAACAAGGGGCTGTACGGAGTATTTCTATTTTTCCTGTGTTCTCTTATCTTATGACACTTAATTACTTTATTGAATCGTCAGATATCCTCTTGCGGTCCCATATAACAACTTTTTGTCTTCGAAGGAATTATTAGTGAGCAGAAATTCGACCGTTTATCTGTCATCACTCGTCACTTCAGTCATTCACATAGAAAGATAACTCGTGTTTTCCTTTGGCGTTCGTCACTTCCGATTCATGAATCCTTTATTACTCCTCTATGGTAGCGATGATCTCTGTGTTAATATTATATTTGGAAAGTGTTTAATCAGTTCTATCACATATGTGATAATGACTGGCACCAATATTGTCCTTTAAAATAAACCTGACATCATATAAATAACATTAGTGGACTTAAAATACACAAGACATCATATAAATAACTTGTCTTTAGTGGACTTAAAATACACAAGACATCATATAAATAACTTGTCTTTAGTGGACTTAAAATACACAAGACATCATATAAATAACTTGTCTTTAGTGGACTTAAAATACACATGACATCATATAAATAACTTTATAACACCTGACATATAAGTAACTTGGCTACAGCGGACTTAAAATAGGGGGATTGGGATGGCCTAGTGGTCAATAATTTCGCTCTTTAACCTCTAGATGGCAGATCGCCTCTGGCTTTTTATGGATGCGGACAATAAGCACTAAGAACAACAACAAGGACTTGAAATACCAGGACGGCTAATCAGTTAACGCACAGTGCCGTTAGATATCTCAATGTAATTAAACAGAAGAAACAACATTCATCAACATGGGAATATATCACCATGATGAAGTTAGCTGCTTCTTTAATTGTGCACTTTAACAGAAATGTCTTTTGACGCTATGAGTTAGGAAATAGATTGTCTTAAAGTGTTTTATTGAATCTATTGGGCTATTATTATATAGAGTACACAGTACCCAGTAATCAGGCGCCGAAATAACGTTTTTAGATGTACCTGACAAAATCTCAGGTTCTAATGAAATAGTACCTGACATTTTCAACTTAGTGCAGGACATGTATTAATAATATCAATAAAAAAAACAAATTAGTGCCAGACAAAGTAACAGGCACCAGAGGTTTTGTGCCTGACAAAGCCTGAATCTGTGCCTGACATTGTCAGTGACAGGTTCCTTATTTCCAGGCTTGCCAGTAATGGATGCAGGTTTAATATCAAATCTTTGTTTAAAAATTGATAAAAATGGTATAAAATCACCAAAAATTATCTAATTTGTACTTGGGACAAGTTAAAAGCTGACCATTCAATTTTAATAATGACCTAGTTGGTGTGGAGTGGACATTAAAACCCATTTCTCTCTCTATATATATATATGTATGTGACCCCTTTTTTCTCATGTCATCCGAATGATGATACTCTGTTTCTTGCCAGGCTCACTAACCTGCATTGACCGACAGAAAGACACAAAAAACAAATCTAAAAAAAAATGATTCTGCTACCTGCTGCATAAGTCAGTAATGTCAAGGATCGTTTAAGTTCAGGAGATTTCTACATAAAAAGACCTGAATTGGAAAGTTTCATACTTTTAATAACAGACGCACAGAGTGAATAAAAAATTAGATTTATGGAGAAAGTCTTAAAGAAATGAAATAATCACATTGGCGGAGAATCGAATTATATGGTGAAAAATGCCTCGTAATTCTTTTCTATGCTAGCAGAAAGAATTTATTGATTCGTGTGATTTTGTTTTGTAAAGATGTAGACCAGACTTAAAGAATTGGTCAAAGGTCAAAGGTCAGTCAGTTGTAGTCCCCATCATTCAGACTAATATTCTATGAAGTCGAAGAGGTTCTGGGTGATCGAGACTAAGTCAGTTGTGGATAGTTTTAACATATCTTTTATGACCAATCAGTTTCTATAATTGAATAATAATGAGGCCATTTTGTACAAACACGATTGTCGTTTATTCCTTTTTCAGGGGTGGGTTGGATGGGCGAATGGTAAGTGTGTGCATGTTGTATCATAAGATCATCGAGTCAACAGGCGTGGTTTCAATTCCCTGGTTGTACGTGAAAAGGAGAAGGGCCACTTGTCCAACCTCGTGGGTTTTTTCCAAACTTGTAGGTTTTCTACAACCTTCTGAGTTTTCTTCAACTTCGTTGGTTTTCTCCAACTCCGTTGGTTTTTTCCAACCTTGTGCATTTTGTCCGAATCTTCTGGTTTCCTCCCACTGCTAAAGACCCCTACATGCAAACAAATTATTGAAATAAAATTGAACCATATGTTGGTCCCGAAATGACCTAGTTTGTGTCAAGTGGCTGTTAAACCCCATCTCTCTCTCTCACACTCTCTCTCTCTCCCTCTCTCTAACTCTATCTCTCCCTCTCTCTCTCTTACTCTATCTACCTATCTATCTCTAGAAAAGTACATAGGACATTAAACCCCATTTCATTTCATTTCCCTTCCCTTTGACCACATAGGACTACTAGTCAAATGGAAACTGGATACACAACGAGATTAATTTCATTTGAAAGCCAAATGATTAAGATATAATATTTATTTATATATTCAGATGTTTTAATTGACTGCAGGGCACCGTAGCGATGGAGAATATATAAGAGAATATATAACATATAAATTGAGAATGGAATTCATTAGATATACACATATATAGTATTTCATTTTATCGTTGCGTTAGAAGGTCTCCACGGAAAAGACATTCATTTGCATACAGAGTCATAAGATGTCTAATTTTCTTTCAACTATTTCTAATGGAACTTATATCATCAAGTTTGTGATTAAAAGGAATTGTTATTTTCTCCCTCAGGGATTGTTTTCCATTTATGATATTTGATGGTGTGCTTTATTAAGAGACGTCTGCCATTTTGCCATTGATTCAACTTTTCAATATTTCGGGGGAAGCAATGGGAAATCAAGTAGTGCCAGGAATATACACAAGACAATAGAATCTATTGTTTGATCATTTGAGAAAGAATGAGAGAGAGAGCACATGGGTGTGCATGTAAAAGATCCCTTGGCTGTTGGAATACCAATTAGTTCCAGGAATCTACACAAGGCAATAGAATCTATTGAGATCAGTTGTGAGTGAGAGCGAAGGGGGAGGGAGAACACTTTGGCATGCACTTAAAAGATCCCTTGGCAGTTGGAATTTGATATATAAAAGTAAACCATAGCGTCGCTGTCTGGGCAAAATTCCCTCATAGCACACTGAATGGTGTATAGGCCTACTCGTCTTGATTAGTCCAGTCAGAGCAGAACAGTAGGAGGTTGAACCCCATTTTGTTTAATTTCTTTCAAGCCCATATTAAACCGGACGGGTGGGAGTGGGAGGGGTTTCGATGAATGGTTGGCATATAGTCTGTGCTGTATCATAAGGTCTGTAATTGAGTCAACTGGCATTGTTTCGAGTACCCGGTTGTATGTGACAAGGAGTAGGGTCGTCTGTCCAACCTCATGGGTTTTCTCTGTGACATCCAGTTGCCTCACACTGCTGAAGACCGATACGTGCAAGCGATTTATTGAAATATAATTGAACCATATGTTGGTCCTGAATGATCTAATTTGTGTCCAGTGGATGTTAAATCCCCTCTCTCTCTCTCTCTCCCCCTCCCTCCCCCCTCTCTCTCTCCCCCTCTCTCTCCCCCTCTCTCTCCCCCTCCTCTCTCTCTCTCTCTCTCTATCTATCATGACTCTCAAGAACTCAAATTGAAATTGGTATGTTATTTAAAAATGCAGACATTGATTTTTTAAGATTTCTTGAAATGATTATATCCCGGATGCATCTTAAATTACGATGAAAGAAGAAATCGTCGTCCAGGTCAGGGGATGTTTTACAGGATAATGACTATAGTTTACGTTAAAACCCTGGCTATTAAATCATTGGAATAGCAAATTATCCTGGGTCTTTTAGCTTCCGACTGATTACTGTTATTAAATGTTCACTGAGATTGCCCACTCAAACGGAAAGTAAGTATTTAACTTAACGCCCACAGGGGCAAAAAAGCAAGCGGATTGTCTGAAGCAGTTCTTATAGCAAACTTGCAAATTGTTTTAAGTCTATTTTTTTAATGGCATTTGAAGATTTATTATTTGTCTCTTTTCTCTCTTTTTAAGACATTTTTATTATTTTTTCAGATAGCATTAGTTTCTCTAACTCTTTCTCTTTCTCTCCATATCCTTATAAGATGTTTTAAGACATTTTTTTAGGACACTTATTAGTGTCTGAATGGGTAAAACTCAGTAACCAGGTAGGCCTAGTCCCAGATTGATCAAGTTGTTGGTTGACCAAGTTCCGCAGTATTTTCCTTGTGAGAGAGAGAAGGTTTAACTTCCACTGGACACAAATTAGGTCATTTCTGAACTAACATACAGCTCAATTTTATTTCAATTACTCCTTGCACGTAAGAGGTTCTTTATTAGCAGTGGGAGGAAACCAGAAGACCCAGAGAAAACCCAAGAGGTTGGACAGGCGACCCTACTCCTTGTTTCGTACAACTGGGGAATCCAAACCATGCCAGTTAACTCAATGACAGACGTGTTGAAACAGCTAAAGTTCCCTACAGGCAAGCGAATTATTGAAATATAATTGAATCATGTCCCAAATTGACCAAGTTTGTGTCGAGTGGACATTAAACCCCATTTCTCACTCAGTCTATTTTATTCACAGAAATATGAATATTCAGTTTCCAATTGTACTTGATGAGGTTCAGACTCACACTGTTCCCAAGTGCCTGGTTAGCCATGTCTACATACTGTCTGAGCTATTTGATAGTTGACACCAGCGACCAGTGTTTCGTGGCAAATGCGTTAATAGGAAACATAATTCTATCAAACGGGATAACCAGATCTCTAGCTGGCAAATTAATTAGTCGAGGGAAGGTCCTGTCTGTCCAGAGATTTACTTTAGGAAGAGAAATGACCACTGGTCACGCCAGAAATAAATCCACCATATTTCTCACTTCAGTTGAACGGATTAAATTAAGCAGTTTGTACGATTGATTATAGTCATTGATATCCAGTTTTTCTTAATAATGAATGGAACGAAAAGAAATGGGATTTAAAGGCCTACTTTTCTTTACAGACTCTGTTACTCTTATATCGAATGCCAACTGTCATGGGTTCGATTGTGTACACAGGACCTTGATTATTCGTCCCATCTGAACCACTAGACAGATGTCCTTTAAAAGCCCTCCGTCTAGTACCACTGTCAAGTCGAACCTGCGACCTCCAGGATAGCAAGCCAGCATCTTACCCACTTAGCCACAGTGACTCTTCTTTCTGCATGAAACAAACCACTTTAAAAACACTAGCTCAATACATGAAATGACAAGTCAAGAGTATGACAAAAACAGCTGGGCACTTCAATATGCTGGTTTTAGAATCCGACAATTGTTCAGTTATTTGATGCAAATAAAGAACTTTAGAACCACTTCGTATATTCGAGAATGGTTTATTTCTCAAGTTGGTTTTATCTTGTCTGTCAAAATAGCTGGGATTACCATCAGATTAATATTACGTTGGTCGAATCGTCTAACATGTGCTATTTGGATCATGGAATCAAGTGGAGTCGTTTCGATTCCTTGGTTGAACGTGACAAGGAGTAGGGTCGCCTGTCCAACCGCGTGGGTTTTCTCATTGATTCAACTGGCGTGGTTTCGAATCCCCAGTTGTACATTACAAAGAGTAGGGTCGGCTGTCCATCTCGTGGGTTTTCTCCAATTACCCTGGTTTCCTCCCACTGCTAAAGACCCCTAAGTGCAAGCAAATTATTGAAATAAAATTGAACCATATGTGAGTCCCGCAACAACTTGGTTTGTGTTGCGTGGATGTTGAACCCAATTGTTCACTGAGATTGCCCATATGAACAGAAAATATGTGTTAAACTTAATGTTAATATGATTAAAATACAGATCTATATTTCGTTTCGTTTTTTTCATACTTTCGATGGCCTACACTACATAAAAATCTGACAAGTTATAGTGGGAGTTGATGTAAGGATTCAAACGAGCGGCTTTTGACCTATGATGTCAGACATTGATTAATCAATCAGCGTTGACGCTTCTAGTGGTTTACCCACAGTTCGGTGCATCGAAAGGCCAAGAACTCGAGATAACAGCCCGTTTCATTGGCTAATCCCTCACATCATCCAGAACTCGTCAATGGTAACAACTCTTCCAGATCCTAGTGTAGTAAAGACAAGTAAAACAAAATTTTGAACCATAAAAACGAAACGAAATAGGATCTGTGTTTTAATCAAATTGGCTGGGATTAAAATTACCAGTTATTGCAAGAAGGGCCCATGCTTTTCATGACCTTTTGTGAAATTTATGGTTTCAAATTGGAAGTAAGCATGCATAATTACCTATTACCCGAGTGCCGTGGTCAGAAGAGTTTCGCTTTATTGTCTTTTGTTCTGTGCAAACACCAATTCAAATTTTATCGTCTGGGGAAAAAAAGGAACATGGTTGCTCTACTCAAAGACTCTAACTAACATCCACCTGACACAAACTACTTCATTTTTGGACTAACATGTGGTTCAACTTTATTTTAATAATTGGCTTGTACGTCTAACTCTTCATAAAGTTTATCAACATGTACACAAAGTGCTCAATCTTCGCTTGCTGTTGATTAGGGGAACCCTTACATTTTTGTCCTGTATACGCTCCATCAGTGTTTTTCAGGGAATCCAGTATTTTTCGTAGTAAGATTGGATATCTCTACTTTCCATATATACCAAAATTGTCATACTTTTATTTGAAATAACCATCCGATTAAAACTTTTCTGGGAAAGTATCTTTAAGCGTCCACTGCGCTGTACAGTTCAGAGGGCTCTAACGATATAGGCTTCACTCAAAATGAAAAAAAACCCTTTTTTTACTTTACCGAAAGACATAAAGCGGTGTCTGTCTTCATTAACCCAGTTTAGGAGCAGAACAGTAGGACTTTAAACCCCATTTCATAAAGCGACTTTAGAAGGCCCCTCCCAATCCCCCCACAACTAAAGGAAGGTGAAAGTGTGTTTTAAACATGATTGCCAAAACAAACTACATAGAAATAAATCATGTGAGGCGATCATGGAATATTGATTGGGGAAAGCTTTCAGTGTTATAGCATATCATATTAAACTGTGCATGGCATAATGGCTGTCTGTAACGGCTACCAAGATAAAAGGCAAACGGTCAGATTTCACAGATGAATTGATGGACAGCTGAGCTTTGATATTGATAGAGGACATGTTTTGACGGCACAACTGACAAGACATGACGTCAGTTAGGCCATGCCAATTGGATTTTCTATTCTTTGTAAACTTAAACTTTCAACATAATCTAAAACAAAGTATTTACAAATGTTGAGAACTTTAACATTACAAAGATAATTTTTGTGCTGCACCAATTTGTTTTATGGTTCCTCAGGATCATCTGTTGCTTCTCATTTCTCCGAGAAAAGACTAACTTTACAACAAAAATTAAGTGATTGCACTTTTTATCTTGAATTTTGAAGTTATGAAATTTCAAACTGAACCATTTTTGCATTGATGTTATTTTAGAAATTAAAAGTTCACAATATTGTATTTTGCAAGGAATAAAAAATTTCTCAAATTCATGTGATTCAAGAGGATCAAGCCATGGGGGGTGGGGGTGTAGAGAGAGTGTACAAAAAACCTCTTAGAGAGAGAGAGAGCATTTAAGTATGTAATTAGGGGACTGACATATGGTTAGATTTTTTTTATAATTCATAGAAAAACCTTGAGGTTGGACAGGCAAGGAATCAGCGTGGCTTGACTCAATGACAGACCTTATGATCGAAAGTGCATATGTTTAACCATTCAACCACTCGACCCTCCTAGACCCTGAAGAATTGAAAATTGACTCAAGGACAGACCTTATGATCTAAATGTACACATGTTTAACCATTTGACCACCTAACCTCACAAAACCCCGAACAACAGAAAATAAAATTGTTTTGGTCTTATATAGCTTTCTATTACTAGTATTGATTGGGAGGGGGGAGTAATCCAAATTTATGGTATTAGCTGTGGTTTCTCTCTTGATCCAAGCACCCATCAGTCAATACAGCTTGACCACTTCATTGGTCATATGAGATAACCTTTTGACGATCCTCTGACCTCTTGTGTCTAACCACCGTAGACTTATTGCTATATGAATTATTGTAAATGTTCCACAAGATCTGTTTCGTTTCCATTAATATTCTATTTTTCCAGCCATTTTTATTGGAAAAACCATAAACTTATCGTTTCTGAAATCATCTCCATACGTTAGTGGAAGAAATTGGCTGGTCAATATAAAAAGTTTAGAAATTTTATTGATTAAAAGTCTTCTTCCTCTCTATTTGCATGACTTGGATATTGAACTGGTTAATCTGTTATATTTAAGGTACAGTTATATGGATAGAGAGAGAGAGAAATGGGGTTTAACGTCCACTCGACACAAACTAGGTCATTTCATGACTAACATGGTTTAATTTTATTTCAATAATTAGCTTGCACGTAGGGGTCTTTAGCAGTGGGAAGAAACCTGAGTACCCGGAATAAACCCATGAGGCTGGACAGACGACCCTACTCCTTGCCATGTACAACCGGGGTTTCGAAACCACGCCAGTTGACTCAATGGCAGGCCGTATGATACAGCACGTGCACGCTAACCATTCGACCATCCAACCTTAAGCAAGAGCTAAATCTGCCTGTTACAGGCCTTGCTTAAGGCCTGAAATTTTATCTAAATTAATAATTAGACGTTTATCCAGACCATATTAAACTCTCGATGTCAATGCTAGCCTTCGATATTGACTGGATTAGAATCCTATATGCTGCTTGATGGCCATTGATAATTAAATCAAAAACTGCTTAATCAAGATTTTACTTTTTATCATACTGACTTTAGTAATGATGATCGAGGCTAGGTGGAAATTACCATTGCTCAAATTTCGGTTCAGAGTGGATCAATTTGACTGAAATTTTCAGCAAATTCTCTTTACACTATCTTGTTTTTAACTATTATAGTGAGAACTGCCAACACTTTATCAAATCTCCCATAATGTATCTTTAATCAGCAGCGTTTTGATGAGGATATTCTCATCTGTAACATAGGATCAGAGGATCTTATGATAACTATGACTGTGGATTTGCCTTCTTTATTTCAATAATGCAGGAACAATCCTTAAAAGTTATTATATCTATAACTCTAACAACTAATACGCATACAGGATCATAACAACAGATTGTAGTCATTACGGCCATCGTCCTAATTCACTTCTGCCTCCATTGTCACATGCCCTCGCTGTGCCTTGTCCAGTTGATCTGCGTCATGATTCTCTCTATACCTGGGGTTATTTATAACGGTCAAGGTGCTAACAACCTTATTAGTATTTAACAACCATTCATATTTATTAGACGCTTCATTTAAGCAGCAATCATATAATATTATCATATAATGTGAGGAGATAGTGACTAATTAACTAGCCTAATTAATGAATATGTAACCTATATAAATACTAAATATATCTCCAACGCACAGCTACAAACCAAATAGCTGCTTAATCTTATGTAATACATCTTGAGAGAGAAATGAGGTTTAACGTCCCCTCGACAAAAAACTAGGTAATTTCAGGACTTAACATACCCTGTATTCAATTTTATTTCAATAATTGGCTTGCGTGTAGGGATCTTTAGCAGTGGGAGGAAACCGGAGGACCTGGAGAAAGATTGTGGATGATATTGAGTTAAAGACTTGCCTCATTTAACTAGTCTATTAAAGATGCTGTTTATCATTTGAGGAGTTCAGAATTCTTTGACAAGAAAAGGGGAGGGGGAAGGGCAACACTCCCTTAAAATAGTAGCAAAGGCTGGACAGGCCGGTGGATATGTGTTGCTGCTGTATCAAAACGATGATCCAGGCAAAGAGAACAACTACCTTGACAACATCATTCATGAGTCTTGAATAGCTATATTTACATTTTATCAAGACCCTGCATAACGAGAAATTAAATTTGGTTTAGCCTTAGAGCTGTCTTGCATACAGAAAGCGTAGCAAACATATGCTAGCAATGTTAATCCTAGAGAATGATAAGATCAGATAGAATTTATTGCCTATAAACACCGACAGGGAGAGCAGCATAGAATAACATAAATCATATTAGTGCATATATTACTAACATTAATATCATAGTAAAAGGGGGTGTATGTGATGTAAGTGCAAGATATCACATTACCCACAAACAAACACCCACAGGGAAAGCAGCAGACAATTACCTAAATACATGTGTGTTTTCAGCCCCTGACAGCATCCCCCCGAGCTTATACAAAAAGAGGGGGGTTGGATGGCTGAATGGTTAGCACTCGCGCGCTTTACCATAAAAAGCCTGTCATTGAGTCAACTGGTGTGGTTTCAAATCCCTGGTTGTATGTGACAAGGAGTAGGGTCGCCTGTCCAACCTCGTGGGTTTTCTCTGGGTCCTCTGGTTTCCTCCCACTGCTAAAGACCCCTACACGCAAGCGAATTATTGAAATAAAATTAAACCATATGTTAGTCCCGAAATGACCTAGTTTGTGTTGAGTGGACGTTAAACCCCATTTCTCTTTCTCTCTTTATACAAAAAGAACTAAAACTGGTGGTGTAAAATGTTGATTTATTCTATAAAATGACAGAAACAGGACTGTTCCAATTGGCAACAATTAATAGTTAGCCTAATGTCATGTTCCTTGCTCAACTACAGTTGGGCTTAATTCAAACTGAAACAGACCAGACACATCACAAGTGATGTCGTGCAGTATTGGTACACAGTATTGTGTCCTGGTTACAAGGGGCAGTTAATAATGTACTTGATAAATAAAAAACATTTGTTTTATAGATTTTAAACTGAACAAGACGACTCTGTTTTGAACTCTTTTTTTTTTTTTTTTATTGAGTACATTATTTGAGTACATTATTAACTGTGCAACTAACTGCAGTATGTAACCAGGATACAATACTGTGGCCTTACCCATATAAAATTAACAGTAATTTATAGCAAAAGTACACACCAAACAAAACCCAGAAGACAAACATTTGGACAAGACATGCTAGAAACACAGACATTGTAAGGAAGAAACATCATTCATATAATAAGGGGATAGGGTGACTTTATATCATAAGGTCTGTCATTGAGTCAAGTGGCGTGGTTTTGATTCCCAGCCTCTACGTGATTGGGAGGAGGATCTTGGGTTTTCTCCACGTCTTCTGGTTTCCTCCCATTGTTAAACAGTTATTAGTCCTCGAAATGTTAAATTATAAATTCTCTCTCTATTTTTTTTTAGTGGACATACTCTCTTTCTCTCTCTCTTTCTCTCTCAAAGAGAGAATTCTTCAGTACCAAGAGCTAAAACTCTAATCTAAAGTGTTGAAACAGATAAGTAATCCTGACTAGGTGTCAGACATGCTTCCTCCTGGGTTTACAAAAGACAAGTACATGTTGCTAATCTGATGTAACACTGCTACTGAACACATGTTGTTTGTGTATGCGAACTTATCTTCATGAGGTCGTCAATAAGCTATTATAATAAAAGCCTGATAAATTGACGGCATCAGCTACACATGGTTTTAAAGGATTGGACATTAATTCTCATCTCTTTGAGTTGGTCTATATTCAAATAAATCCAACATATTATTTAGAAAAAAGTTATATCAAATAAAAAAAATACTACAAATTTCAAATTTTATGACATGGTAATACTTGAGGGTATCTTCAATAAAAGTCTAAGAAATTTGATTTATTTAGATAGCACCTGCAATTTAAAAAAGTTAATGTTAATTTTCGTCTCTTTGACTGGCTCTAACTTTTTTCCAAATGTTGTCTCGATTTTCCGGCATGATTTCCCCTTGTCAGTGATGCAGAAGGAGGGCCTGACAAAGACAGCTGCCTAGTCGTTTGGATGGGATGAAAAACTGAGGTCCCGTGTACACATTGGAGTGCAATAAAAGATCCCTTGGCAGTTGGAATTCGATATAAGAGTAGGCCGTACCGCCGCTGCCCGGGCAAAAGTTCCCTCATAGCACACTGTATGGCGTATGCCCGTCTTCCATTAGCCCAGGTTAGGTGCAAAAGAGTAGGACTTTAAACCCCTTTCATTTCATTTCATTTTCAAAATGTTGTTGGGTCAAACGCTTTCTGCCACACATGGAGCGTCATGTAGCAATGTCTTGGTCAAAAGCTTGGTCAGAAGGGCGGAAAATCTAAGGTCATGTGTATATATTGGAATGCAAGTAAAAGATCCATAGGCATTTAGATTTAAAAACAAGAGTTGGCTGTAGCGTCGCTGTCTGGGCAAAATTTCTTTCTTTAACAGCACGGGGGGGGGGTTGGGATGGCCTAGTGGTCTAGAGTGCCGCGCTTTGACCTCTAGCTGGCCGGTCACCTCTGGCTTGCGGCTGTGGTTTCGAGCCTTGGTGTGAGCGTATGTGGCATGGAGATAGGGGCGCCTTCTCAACCTCGTGGGTTTCCTCCGGGCACTCCGGTTTCCTCCCACAGCTAAAGACCCCTACGCGCAAGCGAATAATTGAAATAAAATTGAAACCATATGTTGGTCCTGAAATGACCTGGTTGTGTTGAGTGGACGTTAAACCCCATTTCTCTCTCTCGCTCTCTTTGACAGCACATTGCATGTTGATGTGCCTGTCTTTATCAACCCAGTCTGTGCAGAGAAGTAGGTTGTTAAAGCCCATTTCATTTCATTTCTAATCTTGCAAATTTTGGCAAACTTTCAAGGATTTGTCTATGCTTTATCAGTATATCATTCATCTATCGGGAGTACTTGACACAAATTCGAAAAAAGATCTTTGACTTTTGAAACAGAAAAAAAATTCCTGGAAAATTAATTTGTTAATTTCTTTTCCATGCCAAGTTTGAAATGCAGAATTTTTTTTATTCGATGGAGATGAACTTCTCCCTATTCAGACATTCTGTTGAATTATTGATGTGACGTCGCTAATGATGGATAGTAATGACTTAATGATGCTTAATGACGTGACGTCAGCTGATGGACGGCACTGTGTCATTCGGTACATTACTTTTCACGAGTTTGTTATTGATCCCAAGGTTAATGTTTTTCGGCATAAAAAAGATTTGAAGGCTTGATTACCCAGTCGTTTTCATTTGAATAAGTTTTCTGTCTATTTTATTGCTTGGAGATGATTACAAAGAGACATTACATCCACCTAGAAATAATCTATCTGGCCACCCAGCTACCATTTGTTCATTTGGTAACAAAGTATAAAGGTTTAAGGTCCATTCACGCTTTACATAAGTACAACTAATATAAAATTACAACAATCATAACACATAAAAATAGACAGCAGGGGCTGTTCTGGCGTGGCTGACCATAGAACTTTAAGGGCAGTATGTGATTCTCCCCCAGAAAATGTTGAAACATTGAAGTCGATCTCCTTGCATCTGAGGCCATTTGTGAAGTAAATTTACTCTTTGAAATGCATAGGCCCTGTATTTGAAAGTATGAATAAGTGTATACAATTTTATATGTTTTTTTTTTCCTGTCAATATAACAATATAGTCTACAATATAAAGTCTGCAATAAAAACCAATTGTCTATAATGTGAACCTATTATACATATCATGCAACATTACAATTTATATACCGGTACTAAGAAAGAAACTTGAATTAAGAAATAAAACATTGGAAGAGTAGTTTTAACATCGTCATTAAATATCATAGGTTAAAGATATGTTTATAAAAATTTATTTGTTCTTTTACTCTCCTAAGTGTACTGGATTATTATATTATGGGGAGGGGTGGGGACAAATTTAGCTTAATCTTCCAAACATCCACAGTTTTATTGATGATATTTGTGTGATTCTAGAGCTGTGTTGGTTTAGTGGGAAAATTTCTATGACTGCATTGTCCAAATTTTCAGTTGCTCTGTCTTCATTTCTTGTCTCCATTAGCCCAGGTTAGATGCTGAAGAGTAGGACATTAAACCCCATTTCATTTCATTTCATTTCTTGTCCAACTTTTCAGTAGCATTAGTACTTGTGTGTGTCCCCACTCCCCCCTACTGCCCCCACATTGTCCAGCTTTTAAGTGTCTTGAGTATGTGGAGTGGGTGGGGATGTGTCCCCATTTCCCTCTGCTTTCCCTCCTCCCACCGATTGTACCCTACAATGAAATAACATTCAATGCTCTAGTGTCTGTCTTACGCTCTTGTCTAACTTCTCAGTGGCTTGAGTATTCCTCCTCACTTGCTCCCCACTCCTCCTGTACCCCATTCAAAGCTCGAGAGTCTGTATTCATTTCTTTGCTTAACTTATCGGTGACTTAAGGTGAGGACTCGGTCTGTGTGTCCCCACTTTCCCCACCCCTCACACTGCAGCCTCCTGCTCTCCCCTGCTACCCCCTTCCTGAGATCGTACCCCCATTCAATGCTCTAGAGTTTGTCTTCTTTTATATTTAGTGAATCGATTGTTGATTATGGAGTGTTGAGTATATACAGAATGAATTGAGGATTTGATTGATATATCCTCTGACTCACTTTTTATCCCGGGAGCTTTACCTTCTGTCAGTTGTCTTTGAACAGACAGACAAATATGTCCTTATTTGGGCACTATAAATAATCCTGGAATTACGCCTGCAGTCTGGTACCAGTGTTTATAGTCGTGGAAATGTTGTGCCGTGAGATAAATATTTATTTCTATTCAGCATTTACTAATTAGAAAGCTATTGATTGGGCAAAATGGACGTAAAAACGTTGAAAATCAAACCCGATGCCTCACGTGATTGTCTCATTCTTCGTTTGATGTTAGAGCTTGAAACTTCTTAAAGTGTGGGATTTTCCCAGGCATAATCTAGTAGGATATCTCTAAATAAGCTTCCATTAATGTCTGCCAGCTTTTGGTTCAATGACCAATACACTCTCCTGCTCATCGTTTTTTTCTTCTATTTTAAAGAGCCAATCTCGATAATATTTTGGAGAACAAAACTGCTTAATTTTGTGTTTAAATCCCTTGAAACCCTCTACCTTAGGGACGATCAACTAATTCATATACGTGATAATATTTTGGAGAACAAAACAGCTGAATTTTGTTTTAAAATCCCTCGAAACCCTCTACCTTACGGCCAAGCAACTAATTCAATATACGTGATATGTTTCAAACAATTTTAACCTGTCAGTCTTCATCTGGAAATGGAGACTGGTGTCCCAAGTTGTATTATGTGGTGTCTGGATAAATAATAATGTGTAGGGGAAATTTGCCTTCCGTTATTAGGTTTAACACAAGGATCATTCACCGTATAAACCCCTAAAGAAATGGCAATTGATAATCAGGTCAATCTTAAAGGGTTTAAAGCAGTTTTGACTGAGTAAATACACGATTCCTCTATATTTTGGTTCTTAAATTTCATATGTACTCGGGGTAGTCTCTTTAAATTGGAATGAAAAGATCCTGAAAAAAAGATTTTAATCCAATTTTCTCCAAAGTAATGTTGATATTTTGTTTCTTTCTTTTGCAATATGTTTCAGTTTTAAATGTTTTCGCGGGGGGGGGGGGGGGGGGGGGGGGCTATTTATTTGTACTATCTGTTTCAAATTTAATTGGCTGAGATTTATACCAAGTTGTAGTGATTTTTTCACCAATGTTTGGTTCCTTTTTTTTTTATGCCGCTTCAGTAACTGGCCTCTCAATGTTAATTAAAGATCGTTAAATTGTTTTGGTCCTTATTTTGATCCATATGACTATCAACATTAGCGGGAATAAAAGTATTGTATCGTCTGTAGTCACAATTCCCAGCATTACATAGGACACTGCATGGTATGTCACTGTCTTCCGATGTGGTTTCCCCTGTCAGTGGTGTAGTTGTTTGGATGGGATGAATAGCTGAAGTTCTGTGTACAGATTGGTGTTTACGTAAAAGATCTCTTGGCAGTTGAATTTGATGGACAAGTAGGCCCTAGTGCCGCTACCATGGCAAAATTTCCCTTATAATGTTAAATAGGATGTTAAACGCCATTTCATTTCATATCATGGAACACTGCATGACACTGTTCTTGATTAACTGGTTTATGTCGACTGTAGCAGATTTGTTGAACAACAAAACGGCCACTATGGTATCATAAACCAATCTCCTTTCGGCTTCAGGTTAATTATTATTAATTAAGAAGTCAATCACAGAGGCTGAATTTTAAAAATATTGTCGTTATTATTAAAGGCTATATAGCATAGTAATACAGAATTTTATTTTAAAGCAATTTCAGTTATGGTTGTCATATAATCATTGTGCTGTTTGTCTATCATCCACGAAAGAATAAAAACTTTTGCAAGTTCAGTGATGGACAAAAAACTAGAGATTGTCTTGTGAAGAAATGCCATGGTGCTATATCTGCACTACATGGTATATCCCTGTCTTAATTAGTCCAGGGGGGGTTGGGTGGCCGAATGGTTAGCGTGCACGTGCTGTATCATAGACCTACCATTGAGTTAACTGGCGTGGTTTCAAATCCCGGTTGTATGTGGCAAGGAGTAGGGTAGCTTGTCCAACCTCGTGGGTTTTCTCCGGGTTCTCGGTTTCCTCCCACTGCTAAAGATCCCTACGCGCAAGCAATTATTGAAATAGAATTAAACCATATGTTAGTCCTGAAATGACCTAGTTTGTGTTAGTGGACGTTAAACCCCATTTCTCCCTCTATCCCTTTCTCTCTCTCTCGCTCTCTCTCTCTCTCATTAGTCCAGTTAGTGTAAAAAAGTAAAACATTAAACTCGATTTCATTTGATTAGCCAGAATGATATGGATTATTGAAGAGAGACAGTGAATCTATCCTTTCTCGATAATTAATTGAATCTATCAGTTTATTACATGATGTCATTTTATATGAAATTTCATATTTCATCATGCGGCACATCAACATTATTGACGTAAATGAAATTGACATCGACTGCTGTAATTGACATATCAAAGCTCTTCTAAGTAATCCTGGATGTAGCTATTAGTTACCAATTATGTATACCATGTGAATATGAAATATACCCAGTACATTGTTAACATTTAAACTGTAAAATAATACATTGTTAATATTGGAAATATAAAATGATGAATTGTTGATATTCGAACTTGTAATTTGTTAATTTTTCAACTGTAAAACAGTAGATTATTAATAATTGAAATGTTAAAAAGGTAAATTGTTAATATTTGAAGTGTAAAAAAGGGTAAATTGTTAATATTTGAAGCGTAAAAAAAGAGAGAGGGTAAATTGTTAATATCTGAAGCGTAAAAAGGGTAAATTGTTAATATTTGAAGTTTTAAAATGGTAAATTGTTAATATTTGAACTGTAAAAAAAGTAAATTGTTAATATCTGAACTGTAAAATAGTAAATTGTTAATATTTGAACTGTAAAATAGTACATTGTTAATATTCAAACTTGTAATTTGTTAACATTTGAATTGTAAATCAGTAGATTGTTAATATTTGAAATATAAAACAGTAAATGTTTTTATTTCAAATCTTAAAAAGGTAAATTATTAATATTTAAAGTGTAAAAAAAATAGATAAATTGTTAATATTTGAAGTGTAAAATTTGACATAAATTGCTAATATTTGAAGTGTAAAAAAAGGTAAATTGTTAATATTTGAAGTGTAAAAGAGGTAAATTGTTAATATTTGAAGTGTTAAAAAAGGTAAATTGTTAATATTTGAAGTGTAAAAAGGGTAAATTGTTAATATTTGAAGTGTTAAAAAAAGGGTAAATTGTAAAATAGTAAGTTGTGAAAAAGTATTTACCATTTGAATGCAAAATTTAAATTGTTAATTTTTGAATTCACAATTCCCTCTCATAATTCTATTGGTTAAATAGAAAGCATAGGTGGAATTATATTGCTGCTTGGTGGGCAAAATGTCCCGCACACTGCATCGGTCATTTGGTGCAGAAAAGTAGGTGGTAAAGTAAAATAGAAATGTATGTTTTTTTCTTCAGGTAACGTTATGTACAGTTGGTTATGGTGATGTGGTGCCTACAACCTGGGCGGGTAAATTAATAGCATCATTCTCAGCCATTCTCGGAATCTCATTCTTCGCTCTTCCAGCAGTAAGTATATTTTTATACACCCACATTTTCATATGGACATATATTGTTGTCACCCCTATTATAGACCAAAGTTCAATGCATATAATGTCATCATCCATCAGTACTTCCAGAATTTCTTGTAAACACTCTGCAAATTAGAGTTCTTTATTAAAAATTCTTTTTTACAAATTTCTTGCTTTTTAAAAACAATTAACCAAACTCACTGCTCCTTATATCAAGAATCAATACTTCTACCAAATATGGTGTAAACTAAAGCACTGTAACCAAGTTATCATTTAATATTGTGTGTCGAGCCCTAATTTCTTTCACATTCATTTAATATCAAATCTTTGTTAAAAAGCAGGCACGGATACAGAGGGGGGCGCACCCGACGCACCCCCCCTCTATTTTTTTGCGGTGGCGAGCAATTTTTAGCTCCATATATTCTCGCAGGAAAGGAGAACAAAAACAGTTTAGGTTGGAAATCGTAATTCACAGTACTAGTATGAAATTAGTCCTTGTGGGCATTTTTGTCCACTCAAAAATCATGGGTCGGGCTTCGCACTCCAAACTTGGTGCAGCACGCCCCCCCCCTTTCTGAAAATCCTGGATCCGCCCCTGAAAAGAAATCTTAGTAATTATTTAAAATCACCCCAAAATCATCGAATTTGTTCTTGTGTCCAGTTGAAAGCTGACTGATTAATTTTAATAATGAGGGTCCAATCTTCAAGTATTTAATTTTTGGATCAATGTTCAAAAATTCATCAAAATACATCTATAAGCAATTTTGTTTTTTAACAGTGTTCGAGAAATTAAACACTTGTGGGTTCGACACTCATTTAAAAATTGAATGGTCAATTTTATACTTAACGTAAGTACACATTAGGTGGTTTTTGGTGATTTTAGTTGATTTTTACAAATCATTTTTTTATTTTATATACTTCATTTCACATTTTCTGTCTATCAACAGGGTATCTTAGGTTCAGGTTTTGCTTTGAAAGTTCAACAGCAACAGAGACAAAAACATTTGAACAGACGTCGAATTCCAGCAGCAATGTTGATTCAGAGTTTATGGCGTTGCTATGCAGCAGACGAACATTCCATGTCAGTTGCCACGTGGAAATGTCACATGGTACCATTACCAAGTCCATCAGTGTAAGTTTTTTATGTTTTGTAAATAAGTTTGACTACTTCTATTACAGCGTAATTTCCTTGATTAAGGCCCCTGGTTGTACGAAAAACCGTGTTTTTAGTTTGTGGTTCCTCAAGAGGTCGAAGAAATAAGACTGTTTTATATCAAGCTATTGATGTGGATCGAAATAAGGACCAAAACACATATCTTGAAGTGAATCGTGATACTTCGATTCAACAATATATCATGCCAGCGCTGCTAACAATTGTTTCATTTATCATTTACAGGGAAAGAGAACGACCATGGAAAAACCAAGCTTCATTCGTCAGTAGATTTTCAACTAAACGTAGAGACCGATCATCCACACACAACTCTTCTCTAAATCATCGGGAGAGTGTTATTGGTGCTCAATCACCCATGATTCCCCGTCAGAACAGTGCACGACGCGTCACAACTTCCTCCATGGGTGGAGGACCAGAAGAAGATGTTCCAGATGCACTTCAGAGGTAGAAAAATATTTTGTTTTGCTTTTGGTTTTGTGATTGAATGTAATATTGACACTGCTTGTGTGCATTTAGCTTATGAGCTTATGTGCACAAATGGAAATATTTTGGATTTAGTAATTGAACTGGAAGCACACAGGACATAATTCTATGAAATGTAATCACTGTTTATTACAAATGTAATGATTGTTTATTACAAATGTAATGATTGTTTATTACAAATGTAATCACTGTTTATTACAAATGTAATCACTGTTTATTACAAATGTAATCACTGTTTATTACAAATGTAATCACTGTTTATTACAAATGTAATCACTGTTTATTACAAATGTAATCACTGTTTATTACAAATGTAATCATTGGTTATTACAAATGTAATTGCTGGTTATTACAAATGTAATTGCTGGTTATTACAAATGTAATTGCTGGTTATTACAGATGTAATTACTGGATGTTACAGATGTAATCACTGGTTTTACAGATGTAATCACTGGTTAATGCAGATGTTACAGATGGTTTGATTATATCAATTTTGACTGAGTCAAAATAATGCATTTGATATTAAAATGAGTTGATAAACAATAATAAATAGAATGCAATATAAAAAAATGTTAGCCCAGAATTGTATTTTCATAGACTAATGTCTTGTGTAAAAACGTTTGTGGTACTTTGGATTTTAATTATAACAATTCAAAATAATATTTTGTTTGTCAGCCAAAAAGCATGAAAATTTAATGCTTCATAATTTGACATGAAAATGCGATTGTAAAATCAGTTCTTCAATGTATTTTTGTGTATTAACTCTTTAACTACAACATGCCCTTTACAAAGACTTCTGATATTCATTGATGCTGGCATGTTGTTATGAAACAATGTCTCCCATTGGCAGTTGGGATTATATATAAGAGTAGGCAAAATTTTCCTCATAGCACATTGTATGGCGTATGCCTGTCTTCATTAGCCCAGGAGGGGTTGGGATGGCCTAGTGGTCTAGAGTGCCGCGCTTTGACCTGTAGCTGGCCGGTCACCTCTGGCTTGCGGCTGTGGTTTCGATCCCTGGTGTGAGCGTATGTGGCATGGAGATAGGGGCACCTTCTCAACCTCGTGGGTTTCCTCCGGGCACTCCGGTTTCCTCCCACTGCTAAAGACCCTTGACAGTTGGAATTCGAAATAAGAGTAGACCATTGTGCGGCTGTGCGGACACAATTTTCCATTTAGCACACTGTATGATGTATGCTTGTCTTCATTTGCCCAATCTCCAGCCTCGTGGGTTTTCTCTCGGTCCTCTGGTTTCCTCCCATTGCTAAAGACCCCTACGAACATGCGAATTATTGAAATAAAAGTAAACCATATGATAGTCCCGAAATGACCTAGTTTGTGTCGAGTGGACGTTAAACCCCATTTCTCTCTGTCTCTCTTTCATTAGCCCAGTCGGAGCAGAAGAGTAGACCGTCAAGCCAAATTTCATTTCATTTTATAAAGACTGTACACATAAATCCACTATGTTGGTTTTAAAATGACCTAGTTTTTGTCAATGGACATAAGCCCCGTTTACACTTGGCCGCGATAAGCGTGCCGTACTAGGTACGGTACCAGGCCACGATAAATTTCAAGAAATTGACCCATTTACATTACTCTAAAATAACCGGATTCAGAGCCGTGCCAAGCACGCCAAATGTGGAACTCTTCACAGAAAAGTTAATTTCAGCCCCTGTACAAATTACCCAGATGAAATTAATTATGATGACTGATTTAGTTTGAGCAACCATTTTGACAGAACTGATGACAGAACTGTCAAAGTTTGCAGGGAAAAAAGGTCAAGGTTCATTTGGCGCATGCGCAGTAATCCGTACTCAGACCGGTTAGCGTTTACACTACGAAAATTTAAAGCGAACCGTTCTTAGTACAGTTCCGAGACCACCTCATTTCAGTGGGCCAGATTGGCACGGTACTCAGTACGGCACGCTTGTGTTTTACCTGTTTACATTACAAAAAAATTAACCGCGCCGTACCAGGAACGGTACCTGGCACGCTTAAAATTTGTAATGTAAACAGGGTTATTGAACCCCATTTCTCTCACTGTAATTTATAAACTTGGAATTCTGAAATTTGAAAAAGATTACCAGTAACATTAGAAAGAAAAACATAATGCATATTTGAACGGGAGATCTCCTTTAGATTATGGTAATATATACTGTTGCACACCTAATCTGAATAATGTTTGGTAGGTTTTGGCTACTTTCCGTAGGTGAATGATCGAAAAATTGAATTTCGCATAAAAATATTGCATAGTTAAAGAGTTAATTCAGGCATACACATGAATTGTATAATTTTAATCAAATTAGTAATCTGCTTAAAGTCTAAAAGTTAAATTTTTAGATTAATAATCTCATTTATAATATGATTTGCCAGTGCATTAAAATTGAACTGAAAAAAAGCACTCCTAAATTTGCAAGTCAGAAAAATTTCTCGCCATTTTGGACAAGGGGACATATTTGATAAATAGACTTAATGGTGAATGTGAGGTCAGTGGCAGAATATTGTAGTGAGAGTTCTTATACTCTTCTAGAACAGTGTTTCCCAATTGAAGAAATAATGAGGATCCTAAAAGTCAAAGTGGTCTGCAGTGTGTTCGCGTATGGTTAAATTGAGAAAAGATGAAGAGAGAGAGAGTGAAATAGGGTTTAACAGCCGATCAACACAAACTAGGTCATTTCCGGTCTAACATATGGTTCAATTTTATTTCATTAATTTGCTTTGTGTGTAGGGGGAGGAATCCAGAGGAAGCGGAGCAAACCCACGAGGTAGGACAAGCGTCCCTACTCATTATCACATACAAGCTGGGAATAGAAACCATGCCACTGAAGACTCCTACATGTTAGCGAATTATTCAAATAAACTTGAAACGTTTGTTAGTCCCAAAATAGCCTAGTTTGTGATGCGTGGATATTGAATCCTGTTTCTCTCTCTCTCTCTCTCTCTCTCTCTCTCTCTCTGTCTCTGGCAGAATGAGGAAGTGCTCCCGGAATCGATAGGGAATCACTGTTCTAGAGGATGTCTATGACCAGAACCAATTTTACTATCAATGGAGTCAGGTTGGTGCCAACAAGGAAAAACCTGATATTATAATGAATGAAATTATTCCAAGCTTAATAACGTAAATTAATGCTATCAATGTTAGCATAATTTGTATATTAACATGAATTCAATCTTCTTTTCTTCTAAATTCTCCCACTTCTTTCTTTTCTTAATTCTTCTGAACAGGACTAAAGGCATCGCATCTGCTCGGAGGTCAATATTTTCTTTATTCTGTTTGAGTTCACCATGACCACCTATAAATGCACTGTTTCCTTGATTTTTTTGTTAACTTAGCCAAACAGCAAGGCTTGTGGGCATCAATCATTTTTATCACTGCTTACTCGTGGAACCTATTTCGACAATTCTTTGGGGCAAGAACCCTGAACCCCCTTCTTAATAAAGATTCACACTACAGACTGCTTGATTTGATTTGTTTAAACAAAATGTAATTGTCTTGGATCAAATTTATTTACTCAGCGAATAAAAACAGAATGATGTGCAACTTTAAAAATAAATTAATTCGGCAATGCTAGTTGAGGTTAATCTTAGTCATGTTTGAAAATTGGATTTTGAAAAAAGGCTCTTTTATCTGGCCCGAGGTCTAGGTCTTGACCGGCATATACAGCCGACATGGGACCCATGGTCCAAAAACTCTTCCATAGCAAATTCAAAATACGTTACTGCTTGGTGATGTTATTTTTTATTATTTTTTTAGGCCAATAAAATGAGGATAAATTCACTAAAAATCAGGAAAACTTTCTTTCAAACATTAAATAAACTTAAATTTGTATCTTAAGTATAAAAAACGTTCACTGCAACTCACCATATCACTTATTTCTGTTAGAGCAATTCACTTGTCGTTTATTAAATCAACACTATCAAAAATTATATATTTTATTAAGTTTAATTTTCACTTTGTTTATTACATTTCACCTTTAAATAGTTTCATTTAAAGATGAATTAAATCTTTGTCTTCATCAGATATACATGTACATAATTCAGTGGTGGGAAAAGCGTCCCTTTGTGAAAGATATTTTTATTAATTTAATTTTGCACATGATAAATAACATTTCATCTTTAATTGTTCCATTTAAAAATCTTTGTCTTCACAGGGGGAGTTGGGATGGCCTAGTGGTCTAGAGTGCCGCGCTTCGACCTCTAGCTGGCTGGTCACCTCTGGCTTGCGGCTGTGGTTTCGAGCCCTGGTGTGAGCGTATGTGGCATGGAGATAGGGGCGCCTTCTCAACCTCGTGGGTTTCCTCCGGGAACTCCGGTTTCCTCCCACGGCTAAAGACCCCTACGCGCAAGCGAACTATTGAAAAAAAATTAAAACCGTATGTTAGTCCCGAAATGACCTGGTTGTGTTGAGTGGACGTTAAACCCCATTTCTCTCTCTCTCTCTTGTCTTCGCAGACATATACTACTAAGTTCAGGCCCCAGTGAACAATTTGAGTAAATTTTTAACTTAAGTCTTAGAATGTTTGGTGAAACCAGAGACTTAAAGAAGCCTACCTTCGTGAAAAAGAAATATTTTAAATCTCATTGTAAAATTTAATAATTAGAAATGAAATCTCAAGCAGTTGTGGTCCCTCTAACTATTCATGAAAAAAAACCCAGCTTGTTAGTCCCAAACAAAATCTTAAATTTAATTCATTTCACTTTCTAAATTAATCTCCTGAGTATTTCTTCCTAGAAGTTAAATACATAAAGGCAGACATTTATGGGTGAGTGTGGTGACCTCGGCCAGACTTGGTGGTTTATTTCTTAGTACTGTGAATGGAGTCGTCGGCTGTGTATCCATGCTGTGTGCCAGGCCTGCAAAATCTAGTATTTGTCATGTCTTAGACTTAAGTAGCTCCATGAAGGAGCGTCTCTCCGGAAAGCTTTATTCCATTAATTTCGTATGACCATTACATGATTTGGAAATAAGAGTTACAAATAACGGAGTAGACTTTTATTAGCCATGTCCAAGAAATTGACTAATCCTTTTTTTGGCCACCTACCTTTCGGAGAAAGTAAAGGGGACTATTAAAATGGGTTCACCTGTCTGTTCGTCACACCTTTTGGAATTCAATGATTCTGTTTTTTTTGAGGGAAAATGTTTAAACATACATTAAGCAAGAGCTAAATCTGCCAGTTGCAGGTCTTTTGTTAGGCCTGAAATGTTATCTAAATTATGATTAGACATTAATTAACTTATCCAGACCATAATCAACTCTCGACGTCATCGCTAGCCTGTGATATTTAGTGGATTAGGACCCGATCTGCTGCTGCTGATTTAATCAAAAAATGGATAATCGAGACTACATGTATATTTTTTTTTATCATACCAACTTTAGTAATGATGATCAGGTTTAGGGTCAGAATTCAATCGCTAAAATCTCGATTCAGAGTGGACTAATCGAACTGAAATTTTCAGCAAATTCTCTTTACATTATAAATGTAGTTTTGAACTATTATAGTGACAACTGTCAGCTCTTTATCTAATCTCCCATAATGTATCTTTTAAATTGGTGAATAGTTTCATTACTAGTACATCAATAACTGGACTAAGTTTCATAATGAGCATGTTCTGCTTAGCTAAATAATAAACAATTTTATTGCTCAACGCTTTATGAAAAAAAAAAGATAAATGTGTTAGTAATTAATGAGTGTCATCTATTTAAATGATATTTAAGCAGGGGACATCATCCTCACTGTTGGCTTTTTAAACTTGTTACAGTTTCAAATTCGAATAAATTACAATGTGTTTTAGGCTCTAGATCTCTATTTCCTATGATAAGTGATAAAACATTGATAATAGATGTTAAAATTCAAAGAAATTACAACATGTTTTAGACACAAGATTTTTATTTCCTGTCTTGATGTCCAATTGGTCATAATTCTGGTCGGACGCTTGTCAACTTGCGTAGGATATGTCTGGTATGTAATGTGAAACTGCATACATGATGTTCCCCTGGTTAGTTCTAAATATTAAGGTCAGGAGATGTAAACAAGCTAACACTAACCCATATCTTGAGCAAAAACCACGTGCCCTAACCCTGTTTACATCTAGTGACCTTGACGAAATCTGCTGGTGGCCTTAATATTTAGATATGACCCCATAACCCTAGATCGGTACCCAGGATATAAGCTATTTAGAATGCTTAATATAAGATATGACAAATATATATGATATTAATCTTTTACTAACCTTGCTGTTTTAATTATATGTCTTTATAATAAAATGTTATGACTATTTTATATGAATGAATGTTTTTTTTTTTGCTTTTATCTTAATTAACATTTTACTAACAGATCTTTTTATAGTTTTATTTATGTTCCTGTTTTCAGACCGACAGTCTTCATACCTTTGATTCTCCCACCACCTCCCTTTTTAATATTTTATATCAGTATTGATATTCTTTACATCTCCATCCTTATATTATTTAAAAATATTTTCTGGCACATCTTTAAGCTTTTATCTCTCACCTCCAAATTCTCTAATCATATTGTCTCAGTTAAATCTTCTAGTCTTGTTATCCAGTTTTCGAACCTCATTTAGTATTCTCGCATTTAATCTTCCCATACTGCCATTTAATCTTCCCATACTGCCATTTAATCTTCCCATACCACCACACAATCATTCAATCTTACATGCCACAACCCAATCATCCCCTACCACCACCCAATCATCCAATCTTCCCATGCCACCACCCAATCTTCCCATACCACCACCCAATCTTCCCATGCCATCACCCAATCATTCAATCTTACATGCCACAACCCAATCATCCCATACTACAAACCAATCACACCATACCACCACCACCCAGTCATCACATACCATCATTCAATCTTCCCATACCACTGTTTAATCTTCCCATACTGCCATTAAATCTTCCCATGCAACCACCCAATCATTCAATCTTCCCATACTGCCATCCAATCTTCCCATATAACCACCCAGTCTTCCCATACCATCATTCAATCTTCCCATACCACTGTTCAATCTTCCCATACTGCCATTCAATCTTTCCATCTCACCATCCAACTGACTTATCTCACCATCCAACTGACTCATCTCACCATCCAACTGATTCATCTCACCATCCAACTGACTCATCTCACCATCCAACTGATTCATCTCACCATCATCTGACTCATCTCATCATTTAATATTCCAATTAATCATCTCCACTGTTAACCTCTATTTTCATATTTTCTTATAAATCCACTTTTTTGTATGTTTTTCATTAATTATCCAATCCGAGGCTTATTCCTTATCTTTTTTTTAGAAATTATCCAACCTCTGTCTGATCTGACTTTCCAAGACCCTTTTCACATCTAACTCTCAATTTAACCATCCAGTCTCTTTCTAGGGCATCTATCTCTTTATTAATTATCCACTCTCTTTTGATCTGATCTATCCATTCCTTCTTTGAATTATCCAGTCTCTCCCTATCTCACCTTACGATTAATCCTGTAATGGCAATAGAAAAAGTTACAGGGAATTAGAATATTGTCTAGTAAGATCTTTGTCACAATGTACAGAGCACCTGGAGAGTCCAAAGAGCATGAACCCTACCCCGATGCCCAAACTAACCCCATCCATCAGATCATCGGGACAGACTAAAGACCATGAACCCTTTCCTGATGTCTCGATAGTCTGAAGAGGGTGAATCCAAACTTGATATCCAAACTAACATCATCCGAAGAGCATGAACCCATTGAACCCCCTAACTAACATAATCCATTGAACCCAACCTCAATGACAAACTAACATCATCCACCAGATCATCTGGAGAGTCTGAAGAGCATGAACCCAACCTCAATGTCCAAACTAACATCACACCATTACTAATATATTTGTTGTTCATTTTTTTTTATTTCACCCTGCTAACTAACCCACTACCTGCTTGTTACAAATCCAGTCTTGTAAATCGCACCTGGTAAGTGAACTTGATGTTGTAAAAAAAGAAAGTATAAGCCACCTGCTTATTAACCAAACTAATCCACAGCTGCAGCTTTGGTATAACTTAGGACAAGCAAATTTGATTTTCATTTCTTCAGGGTCTTCACCTGGCGTGGTTTCGAATCCCCGGTTGTACATGGCAAGAAGTAGGGTCGCCTGTCCTACCTCGTGGGTTTTCTCCGGATCCTCCGGTTTCCTCCCACTGTTAAAGACCCCTACGCGCAAGCGAATTATTGAAATATAATTAAACCATATGTTAGTCCCGAAATGACCTAGTTTGTGTCGCGTGGACATTAAACCCCATTTCTCTCTCTCTTCAGGGTCTTGACAATTAAATAGTTTTTCAAGTCTCATTGGGACCATGTAACTGTCTTGGTACTTAATGCACTGTTGAGAATCACGAGGACCCCAAAATTATATGGAACTCCAAATACAATGTGATCATATGCATGTTTTGGGAGTCAAGCGTACCTGCAAATTATTTGGATATTCCCAATATAATTCGATATTCATTTCATACCAGTGTCTTGCTACTTCTTCAACCAAAAAGCAAAATGTGATTTGGAGTTCATCCATTGATAGGTGCATGCTGTATATAACCTCAAGAAGCATATTTCATTGGTGAATATCTATGCATGTGAAATACCAGCTATAAATTGTGTCCCATATGTAAGACGTTCTGTACGCAGAATATGTATATATGTTTTTAAAGCCAAAGATTTCTGCTTTTCAAATAGTTTTAAAAATAGATCATCAAGTGCATAATATGAAAAACTGTGAGTTTAATGTATCGTCTTGTCAGCAAGATACTTTGGTTCTTTTGTGACTAGCATTCAGGTATGCTAGGAAGGAAAATGAAATGAAATGAGGTTTAATGTCCAACTGTTCTGTTCCAACTGGGCTAATGAAGACAGGCGTACACCATGCAGTGTGCTATGATAGAAATTTTGCCCGAACAGCAGCTCTACGACGTGCACCCCAATGTTCCCACTGGACCTCGTTTTTTCGTCCCATCAGAATGACTGCTCCACTGACAAGGTGAAATCACGCCTTTATTTATTTATATTAAATTGTTAGTTCCCAAATTACCTAGTTTGTGTCAAATGGACGTTAAACCCCATCTCTTGGCCAACACTTGAAACAAATAGGTAACAATGATGACAAAAAGGAGCGGGTATTTAAAAATATCACTAGTGTACATGCTGATACTGTTTATAAAAATGTCTGTAATTTTGCATTGTTTGGATGTGTTGAGCTTCTGTTTTAATAAATTTTCTTAATTTGGAAGTTTATCAACCAGTGTGTAAGATGCTGGTGTTCTATCCCAGTCTTGGCCAAAAAAGTTACCCAGGATTTCCAGTGTGGTTTCACCTTGTCAGTGATGCAGGACTGAGGGCCTGGCGCTGAACAGTGTCTAGTCGATTGGATGGGACAATAACTAATTTTGCCCACCTACTTTTTGTCGGTGTGCACATTAAAGAACCCTTGACAGTTAAAAGCAGAAATGTTTGAGATCTTTATTAACATATCGGCTTAAATCATTGATATGCAATTATGTACCTTTCTGTGAGCTGTACTCGTATGTATGCATGTCTTTGTAAAGTATTGTGATGAACTATTTAAATACAACATGGGGGAGACACTGGAAAGGTGGGGGGAGTGAATGGAGGCATGGGGATCGATTGCATTGTGTGTATGGGGAGGCGGTCAGGGGGGAGGGAGAAAAGTGCTGATTAATGCAGATTTATGGCATGGGGGAGGGGGTGTCAGTGCAGATTGCATGAGGATTGGAGTAAATAATGCAGATGGCATGCAAATACTGTGTGGGGGCTCTAGATTGCATGGAAGCCGAGTAGCAGTGGGTACTATACTTAGGGTTAGCAATAGATATTTGAGATCATAAATCGTTATGGGTTAACAATAGATATTTAAGATTATAATTGGATTAAGAACAGATCTGGTGAATGCACAGGGGTGTGTTAAGGTATTTGAGCAGAGGGGAGGGGAGCCAGTACAAGAAGGTCTGGGAAATTATTCACAAGTTTTAGAAAATCAGAAGCCCTAAAACAAGAGTTCTGCTCATTTAGGTGAATAGGATTAGAGTGGAGTTGGGCCCAAACACAGACAATGCTCCTTTCATGAATAGATGGGTTGTGTGGCCGAATGGTTAGCGTGTGCGCGCTTTATCATGAAGTCTGTCATTGAGTCAACTGATGTGGTTTCGAATCCCCAGTTGTACGTGGCAAGGAGTAGGGTTGCCTGTCTAACCTCTTGGGTTTTCTCCAAATTATCCGGTTTCCTCCAACTGCTAAAGACCCCAATGTGCAAGCAAATTATTTAAATAAAACTGAACCATATGTTAGTCCTGAAATGACCTAGTTTGTGTTGAGTGGACACGAAAATGCCATCTCCCTCTCTCTGATGAATGTAGGAGAGAGACAAATGGGGTTAAAATCAACTTGACACAAACTAGGTCATTTTGGGACTAACATATGCTTTAATTTTATTTCAATAATTCACTTGCGCGTAGGTTCTTTAGCAGTGGGAGGAAACAGGAGTGCCTGGAGAAAACCCACAAGGTTCGACAGGCAACCCTACTCCTTGCCACGTACAACTGGGGATTCGAAACCACACCATTTGACTCAGGCCCACGCTAACCATTCGGCCATCCAACCCCTATGTAGGAGAGAAGACTATGCTCTATGTAATTAGCAGCAGGGGATCTGGACATTCTTCAGTGTTTATTCCTGATTATTATATGTTATGATTTGGTTGTAATGATGTTTATTTGGTTGTAATCGTATCTGTGTTTGTTTACAGGAGTCATCTTAGTCTAGCTACAGGTCTCTCTGATCAGAAACCACAGGATCACATTCCAGTTAAAAAAGAAAATTCAGTTTCATCTATCTGTAGAGAATTTGAAGGTAAGTATTTAAGTATAAACAGACAGCTTTAGGGATAATATTCACTAGGTGTATTATCAAACAGCTTTATGGATAAACATTCACTTGGTTTATTAACTGACAGTTTTATGGATAATATTCACTTGGTGTATTAACTGACAGCTTTATGGATAATATTCACTTTGTGTATTATCAAACAACTTTATGGATAATATTCACTTGGTGTATTATCAAACAACTTTATGGATAATATTCACTTGGTGTATTATCAAACAGCTTTAAGGATAAACATTCACTTGGTGTATTATCAAACAGCTTTATGGATAAACATTCACTTGGTGTATTATCAAACAGCTTTATGGATGAACATTCACTAGGTTTATTATCAAACAGCTTTATGGATGAACATTCAATTGGTGTATTATCAAACAACTTTATGGATAATATTCACTTGGTGTATTATCAAACAGCTTTATGGATAAACATTCACTTGGTGTATTATCAAACAGCTTTATGGATGAACATTCACTTGGTTTATTAACTGACACTTTTATTGATAAACATTCATTTGGTTTATTATCAAACAGCTTTATGGATAAACATTCACTTTGTGTATTAACAAACAGCTTTATGGATGAACATTCACTAGGTTTATTAACTGACAGTTTTATGGATAAACATTCATTTGGTTTATTAAAGATTAGGGAGTCAAGTAGTGTGGTTTTTATCCCATACTTGTAAATGACAAGGAGTAGAGTCACCTCCCTAACCTTGTGGGTTTTCTCCCGGTCTTACAGACCCCTCCCATTGCTAAATATCCTGACGTGCAACGAGTTATTGAAATGAAATTGTACGATATGTTAGTTTTGAAATAACCTAGGCTGTGTCTAGTGGATGTTAAACTCTCTTTTCAGACTCTCTCTTCTTCGGAATTCCACATAAAAGTGGGCTGTGGTGCTCTCTATCAGGCAAAATTTCCCTCATCATTTGACTGGATATTACAGAAAAGTAGAGCATTCATTAACAATTCATTTGATTTGCTGTACGTAACTCAACAAATTGAATCATACTGTTGTCTGTCAGATCAAACAAACATTCGTCTTTTAATAACTAATAAAAAGAATGGTGTCTAGCCACTTAAATAAGAAGAAAAACCAAGGTCCTGGAATTCGAAATAGAACTTACCTACAGTGCACTACCAGGTCAAAATTCACCCCATAGCACCTTGCATCGATAAAGCATGTCTGCGTTAGAACGAAAAAGTATTGTGTTAAATGAAGAATTCATTTCTATTTGATCTGAACCAGCTGGCCATATATCACACTACATAACTCAGCAAAATGAATCATATTGACGTCGGCTACATCAAAGAGATATTGGACCCTTTTAATAATTAATAGAAAGATTTGATTAGATGCTGTTTATTATTCAACGATCAACTAATTGATGGGTTGTATACAGATAAATAAATGATGGTAGGAGAGATAAAAGATGCTTATATTAATCCCCTTTCATGATCTATTAATGATAACGGCACGTTTTCACGATCTATTAATGATTAATGATAAGGCCATGCAAAAAATAGTATATTCAGACCTGGAGTACACAATGCATCCTCAGACTTAAGTTAAGAATTTACTCAAAATGTTTCACCTTATTTAACTAAAATAAGTCCTTTCAGACTTAAGTTATAATAGTAAGTGCAGGAGGACCGCACTACACGCAAAACAAAAATTTACAAGATTAACCTGCGTACAAGTTTTTGTACATGTATATTTGTTGTTTTGTATGAATGTAATTTTTGTAATTGTTTGCTGCTCCTCGTGGGCTTTTTTATGCAATAAATTTACTTACTTACTTACTTACTTACTTAGACAGAAAACAGACACTGCAAAAATAAAAAAAAATATATTAACAAATATCAAATCAAGTGAATGGATCCGGGGGCCAGCCGTAAGCGTCCACTGCGCTGTACAGTCCCGGGCCTGTTATGGTACAGGCTTCACTAAAAATGATTTGCAAAAAAAACACGTAACAGAAATAATGCGACCGATCTTGACAGTGGTTGTCTCTTCAATGGCGATAGTCTGCCAGTTGACGTCAGAATTTACTTAAAATGTTTCACCTTATTTAATGAATAGCCTTTTCAAACTTAAGTTGAGAATTTACTAAAAATGTTTCACCTTATTAAACTCAAGTGTAGCCCTGTATAAAATTTTTGCTGTTTTAATGTATCAAATACATCAATAACAAACAATGCGCAAAGTTTTGTGTTTCGGAATCAAAGATTTTTTCTCATAAACAGTGATTGAAAGTTGAGTAAATTCTTAACTTAAGTCTGAGAATGCTTTGTGAACTCAGGGGCCTGGTTCTCAAAGAGAGAGAGAGGAAATGGGGATTAACGTCCACTTGACAGAAACTAGGTTTCTCTCTCTCTCTTGTCACTACGTCAATTCCATTTATCGGGATTGTGTACTTGATAATTGGGTCTATTGTACATTTTCAAATTTATTTAGGGTTACTTGAAGCTATCTGGGAAAAACATTTAGGTGCAGTAAATAATAAGACTTTTTTTTATTTTTTGAAATAAAATCATGTCTTGCCACTCTGCTCAAGTGACGCGGGGTGTGAGTTTCTGAAAACCAGAACATTTGTTTTTATTTGGTCTAAGAGATGTGGTTATATTAAATCCATTCATGTCGTGTGGTCTATACGTTATTATGATGTTTTTCTAAAAAATGGCCTGTCATTTGTTAATCCTGTTAATCAAAGTTTTCAGGAACTAAAGAAAAAAATATTAA
Organism: Patella ulyssiponensis; assembly: GCA_963678685.1. Lineage (NCBI taxonomy): Eukaryota > Metazoa > Mollusca > Gastropoda > Patellidae > Patella > Patella ulyssiponensis. The sequence continues at coordinate 17,606,221 of OY783227.1, read as the reverse complement.
AGATGCATTATCTGGGATTTAGATAAAGAGTTGACAGGTCTTGCTATAATAAATCGTTAAAGATACATTATGTAAGATTTAGATAAACAGCTGACAATGGTTCTCACTATGATAGTTTAAATGGCGATCGTGTTTCAATCCGTTCAAAATCACACTCATTTCATTTCATTTCTATTTGAAGAGTCCAGGGAAAGAACGATCTAAGTCACATTTTTGTCTTATTGTTTAAAAGGCAAAACAGACTTTAGGACGAGAAAGCTTGACGCAAACAGAACAACAAGTGGGTTTAATTACAACTTCAAAACTTTGTTTAATACGAATCATAATACCAGTACAACAACTGACTTCCACTTTTCAACCAAATTAAGGTCAAATAAAGGGTACCTTGGAAGTATTTATCCGGGAGGTCATTTCAGAAGGGCCTTGGTTCGATGTGACTCTGATTGTTTTAACCTGAAATTGATTGTTCCAGAGAAAGCTTATACAATTTGCTACCGGATGGCGCCATTAACCAGGGTTCGTTAAAAAGTGACTTAGATCGCTCTTCCCCTGTGCTCTTCATTTTACTTTCAATATGATTTAAAACACAGATCCTATTTCTATTTATTTTTTAAGTTCAAAATTTCATTTTACTTGTCTTTACTACACTAGGATCTGGAAGTGTTGTTATCATTGACGTGTTCTGAATGATGTGAGGAATTAGCCAATGAAACAGTCTGTTATGGCAAGTTCTTGGCCTTTTACGGCAAGTTTTTGCGTGTTCTGCACGGAACTTATTAACATCAATGCTGATCGACGTCACAGGGTCAGAAACTGCTCATATGAACTCTGAAGCGACATATCACTACAACCGGTCAGATCTTCATGTAGTTTAGGCCATCGGAAGTATAAAAAACGAAACGAAATAGATTTGTGTTTTAATCAGATTGTTTTTTTAAATATTTTTCAGACGATCTTGATGCCTCCTACAGAGTAACACAATTAACAGAAGTTCATAAAAAAGCCATCCGATCACTGAGGAAGATTAAATATTTTGTTGCGAGACGGAAGTTCCGTGAGGCATTGCGTCCGTACGATGTAAAGGATGTCATAGAACAATATTCAGCAGGTCATATTGATATGCTGGCAAGAGTGAAAAATCTACAGCAGAGGTAAAACAGAAATGAAATAGGTTTAACGTCCTACCCTTCTGCTCCGACTGGGCTAATGAAGACGGGCATACACCATACAATGTGCCATAAGGGAATTCCAACTGCCAAGGGATCTTTTACGTGTACGCAAATGTGTAAACGGGACCTCGATTTTCTGTCACATCCAAACAACTAGACAGCTGTCCTTGTCAGGCCCTCCTTCCTGCCCCACTGACAAAGGTAACCACGTTGGAAAATCCTGATGAACATTCTCGGCCAATGAGGTAGTCCCAAAATGACCTACTTTGTGTCTAGTGGACATTAATCCTCTCTCTCTCTTTCTCTCAGGGATTCACGGTGGCTAAGTGGGCAAGGCGCTGGCTCACTAGCCTGGAGGTCGGGTGCTCGATCCCTGCATTGGCCGAGAAAGTTCATCTTGATTTTCCGGTGTGGTTTCCCCTTGTCAGTGATGCTGAAGGAGGGCCTGACAAGGACAGCTGCCTAGTCGTTCAGATGGTATGACAAACCGAAATCCCGTGTACACATTGGCATGCGCGTAAAAGATCCCTTGGCAGTTGGAATTCGATATAAGAGTAGGCCGTAGCTCCGCTGCCCGGGCAAAATCTCCCTCATAGCACACTGTATGACGTATGCCCATCTTCATTAGCCCAGGTCAGGTGCAGAAGAAAAGGACTTAAACCCCATTTCATTTCATTTCTCTTTCTCTCTCTCTCTCTCTCTTTGTCTCTCTCTCTGTCACACACTGTGGGAACTAATATAATTTCTGTGTTTGATCTGTGTTGATTTAGCCTGATATAAATCATGATATAAATAAATAAAGAGTCTTATCTAACTTGAATCTGTTTTATGTTCTATTATAGGTTGGATCAGATATTAGGCAAGGCCGGAAGTAAAAATAAAGATGTTTATGATTCGAAACAAAGTCTAGCATCCCGTGTGGTTAAGGTGGAGAGACAGGTTGGTAGAATTCTCCATCTGATTAATACACAGATCCTATTTCGTTTTTGTAGTTCAAAATTTCTTTGAAATATTATTACTACACTAGGATCTGGAAGAGTTCTTGTCATTGACATGTTTTTAATGGTGGGAGGTATTAGCCAATGAAACGGTCTGTTACGGCGAGCTCTAGAAGTGTTTTGCACGAAACTGTGGGAATCCACTAGTAACATAAATGCTGATTGGTGTTAATCAAATGTCTGACATCATGGGGTCAAAAGCAGCTTGTATGACCTCTGACGTGACCTGTCACAACAACGGGTCAGATCTTTATGTAGTGTTGGCCATCGAAAGTATAAAGAAACAAAACGAAATATAGATCTTTATTTAAATCAGATTGCAGAATTCTTTATTATAGCATTTAGGGGTTGAGCACATTAAAGAACACAACACAATTTATATGGAAAACAATCACTGGTTTATACATATATAGCACAACGTTTCAACAAGTAGTCCCTTATCGCTGATTAATTATCATTTGAAAAATAATTAAAGGTAAAAATGGACAATCAAGACGGACGGACAAGCAAATTATTGAAATAAATTTGAACAATGTGTTAGTCCCGAAATGACCTAGTTTGTATGTGTGTGTGTGTGTTGACTGTCCAACCTCTTGGGTTTTCTCTGAGTCCTCCGCTTTCCTCCCATTGCTAAAGACCCCTACTTGCAAGCCAATTATTAAAATAAAGGTGAACAATGTGTTTGAGCTGGAAATGTTTGAGTGACATTAAACTCTCTCTCTCTTTCTGTTTCTCTCTCTCCCTCCCTCTCTCAGACGTTATAAATAATTTTTATAATTTCAGGTGGATGATATTGAATCTAAGATTGATATTCTGATAGACATGTATAAAGAGGACAGGAAGTTACTTTTACAGCATTTACAATCACAATATTCAGGCAATAATCCCAACAACCCTACCGTCGCAAATCACCCAAAACCGCGACCCAAACCCATTCTCGTAGATAAACAATTCACCAGCGAACCTGCAACACCTACCGGGGCAACCCATCCAGCAAAACCTATGCAACGAAATCTTTCTGATTTAAGCCAGCGAATCAAAAAGCGTGTTACATATCGTTGTTTGTCTTTAAATGATTCCCTAAAACTGAAAAGTGACAACAACAAAAAAACGTCTGTTACGGTTATCAGGAATAAAAATGACATGGAAACTATTACGGTACCAACCACAAGTCTGGCAACGTCAGTTTCCGATAACTCTATCATGAAACGAGACACTTCGTCGTCGTTGAATGCCTCAAATTCTGGAAACTCGGACAAGAGTGATGAAGTGTTTTTATTTGACACTAATAAGAATCCTGATAACCCGTCTGCCAATAGACCGACATTTGTGATTCAGTGTGAAACGGGAGAGGAGAGCAGTTGATACGGAAAGCGTCTGCACTTTTATTCCAAGTCTGCATAAATTATTGTGTATATATATATATCAAGGTTATTTTCACATTTTCTTCCCAGAAACCAGTTGTGATATTAAATTGTGATCATCTAAGTCTAATTCAGTGCAATGGACTACCGAAAGTACAATAGATTTTTCTAGTTAAGTGAAATTCTCCCAGTATCTAGAATTCAAGCAACACCCTCAAATCAGAAGTGTTCTAGAAGGATTAGGTAAACCCTGCTTTACATCTTGAAGGTACCCCTTAAAAACAGTCATTACATCAAGTGTTCTGAAAAAAAAAGTTAAACCCTACATACCATCTTAAAGCCACCACCTAAAATCCGAAATTACATCAAGTGTTCTGATCAGAAAAGGTAAACCCTGCATCCCATCTTAAAGCCACCACCTAAAATCAGAAATGATATGGTGTCCTTGAAAAAATAGATAAACCCTGCATCTCATCTTAAAGCTGCCACCTAAAATCAGAAATGATATGGTGTCCTTGAAAAAATAGATAAACCCTGCTTCCCATCTTAAAGCTACCACCTAAAATCAGAGGAATAGAAAAGCCCTGCTTTATATCTTAAAGTGATCCCTAAAATGTGGTAAAATTGGATTGCATATGCAGAAGAGATATTAGGTCTTTGAGAACAAATACATTAATCCTGCTTCCCAAAAATGTTATAAAATTGGATTTTACTGTGTAAGTTTGGCCATTTCCATATGAATCAGTAAATTCCTGAAGATAATATGGTTTCTAAGAAGTGATATAGAGTGTTCTTGAATGAATAAGTAAACCCCTAAAATATGGGATTTTATGATGTGTGGAATTGGCCATTTGAGTAGCTAAATTGATGAAGATAATATGGTGAGTGAGGAAGTGACATGAAGTGTTCTAGAACAAACCCTGTAGTCCATCTTAAAGGGACCTCCTAAAATGTGTCAAAACTGGATAGGACTGTGAAAACTTAACCATTTGGGTGTGGATCACAAATATGCTGAAATATAATATGGCATTTGAAATTGTTTACTAAAAGATCAATGGGTCTTAACTGTGAGCAGTGGTGGATTGGGTCTGAAAATATTGTTTTCGAGGAGACATAAAAATATGGAAGTGGAAACAAAAAGATGTAATTAGAATTTTCAGATTTTGTTTTCTTTGGTTATTACAGAGCAAGGGGCCCCCTTCCTCAGAGGCTTACTTGTCCTGAACCTAGTCAGTCCACCACTGACTGGGAGTGCGGAACAAGAAGGTCAGGCTTTACCAAACTGTGGCTTTAAAACAATCATACTCCAACAAAACCAAGCTTTAAAGATGAAATATAAGAAGTTTTTTCCTTGTGTTCAGCTAATCATTTGTTCGAATATCCATCAACTTTTTTAATCCACAAAGATTACAATCACGCAAAGCGAATAAATGGCAAAAACTACTTACATAATAAGTGTTCGAATATCCATCAATCTTTTTGAATCCCTGGCGATTACAATTACATGAAATCGAATAAATGGCAAAAACTATTCATGTCACAAGAAATGAATGTTTGTTCGTTTAAATCTATATGTGAGTATTATATACTTAAAAGGAAAGTTTACTTGTGTTTGTACAGTGAAACCTGGGTATTAAGACCAATTGCAGGAATGATATAAATTGGTCTTTATAGTGGAGTGGTCTACCCTTAATAACATATGTAAATATTTAATATTACTTTATTCCTTAAATTCTATGTATTTGTACAGTGAAACCTGGTTATAAAAATCAGTCAAAGGTATCACATAAATTGGTCTTAATAGTGAAGGGGTCTTTATAATGAGTTAGAATCAACTACCCGAAGAAGTTATTGTGTAAAACATTATTCCTACAATTCTCTGTGTTTGTACAGTGGAACCTCTCAATGGGGACCAGTTGTGGGATTGAAATGATATGGTCTTAATGGTACAGATTGGGTAATACTATCAAGATATGGTTGGATATATGAGTGACCCGTAATATTTACATGGTCATTGATAGGGATGTCACTGTATATTTAATATGTATATAAATATATATATATTGTATATATATATATATACATAGCTACAGGTAGTATATACACACATAACTAGTGCATATTTACTTATATGAAATCTCCTATATAAAATATACTTGAATCTGTAATGATATTGTGTCCCAAATTTACTGTTATGCTGCCTGATATTCAATGTATAGTCTGGAAGCACAAATGTTATTTATTCTGAAATAGAATATTACTCAATACAAAATTTTATTTCATCCACAGTATATTCAACTTTATTCAATCTAAAATATAATGTTTGTCAATTAGAAATCTAACCATAATCAATCAAACATATTTTAAAATAAGTTAAATAATATAACTACACACAATATGTAATGGGTTAAGTAATATAAATACATAATGAGTTAAGTAATATAAGCTACCAAATGATTTAGATGATATGAGTTAAGTAATATATATACATAATAATTCCGGTAACATAAATGTATACAAAACCATATGATTTAAAATATATAACTACACACAATATATAATGAGTTAAGTAATATAAATACATAATGAGTTAAGTAATATAAATACATAATGAGTTAGATAATATACAATATATTATGAGTTAAGTAATATAGATATATAAAGAGTTCAGTAATATAGATACAATATTTAAAGTTACATTATGGGAGATAAGATAAAGAGATGGCAGTTCTCACTATAATAGTTAAAAACTAGATAGTGTAAAGGTAATTTGCTGGAAATTTCAGTCAAATTGATTCACTATTAGCCGAGAAAAAAGCGTTTGAAATATTCACATAGCCTCGGTCATCATTACTCAAATCATTAATATAAACAGCATAGTCTTGATTATCCACTTGATTGATTTAATTATCAACGGCCATTAAGCGGCATATAAGATTTTAATCCGCCAACATCGAAGGCTAGCCTTGACATCAAGAGTTTATTATGGTCTGGATATGTTAATTAATGTCTAATTGATTATTTAGATAACATTTCAGGTCTAAAGAAAGACCTGTAATAAGCAGATTTTGCTCTTGCATAATGCTATTTTGATAAGTGAAATGATATACAATACTTAATGAGTTAAATACTACACAAATATCGTTTTGGATTGTAATATTTAGACAAATTTAGCCAGTGGGAGAAAACAAGATAGTTTGCACGAATCCTACAAAAAAAATCATGTTATCAGTTTTGCACATTTTACACCCGAGTAGTTTTCAAATCAAAAACTCTATCTAAGATTAACAGGAGTGTGTATTGAAATTTCTCGTGATGGTCTGTTGTACGCTTTAAATTAATATCTGGTCTCATTCATCATTTACTGACAACTCAATTTAAAACGGGTGCCAACGTAGGATTAATGAATATGGCAAGATTGAGATTTATACAAACAACTGACAAGGTTTTTTTTAAAGGGGGAGGGATGATAATTTGTCTTACAATTACATGTGGGATCAAGAAAGCTATTTTGTTTAAGATGAGAGTACAGATTTGATTTTAGTTTCGTGTTTGTTGCTGATTAAATATAAGACATGGTTCTTGTATTGGTCACAGCAAATACTGATTTTACTGTTTTCCAAATGCTCTAGCAATATTTGGGTTAGTTTATAAAAAAAACCAAGTACAAATAATCCAAACCATTAGACAAAATTCAAAGTCTAAGCAAAAAAGGTATAGGCAAAATAGTGTAATCAGCGAATGGACTGTTCACCAGATACAAATATTTTCAGATTTCTAATAATTTTGAATCTTTTTAATATATTTTCAAATGTTTCATGGGCATTAGTAATACACACAGCACAAATGAAATGAACACTAAAAACTATTAATTAAATTATTATTGTTGTAGGGCTAAATTCTTTCAAATACCTTACTTATGTAAAGTGAGTGACTATTGAGGGCCATGGTGGCTAAGTGAGTAAGATGCTGGTGTGCTAGCCTGGTGGTGGCTGCAAAAGTTCATCATGATTTTCCAGCATGGTTTCCCCTTGTCTGTGATAAAGGACGAAGGGCCTGACAAGCACAAATGTCTAGTCGTTTGGATAGGGGGGAAAAACTGAAGTTCTGTCCACACATTGGCTTGCACGTAAAAGATTCCTTTACAGTAGGAATTCAAAATAAGAGTAGACTATCCAGGCAAAATTTCCCTCATAGCATGCTGTATGGGGTATGTACGTCTTCATTAGCCCAGACATAGCAGAACAGTAGGACATTAAACGCCATTTCACTCATTTCTGAGACCTTCGGTCAAGAATGCAACCATTAAGTTTTTCTTCTTATATATCACAAACAGATGCATGGTATGGGTGCATTAGTTTGATATAAGTCAGGCGTTGTAGAATAATAATGGACACGTACACTGGGAAGATAATTAGAAATCGAACCATGGAACTAAAATTATATTTATCCAGTTGATTAAAAAATAACATTGGTAGGATCCGATAACATTAATTACAAGCTTGAGAGATTAAACAGAACTATTGTTCTTCTCAGTGGAATTCAGCTTTAATTGGTAGGCTGTGTTTGTGGTGTCGTTTTTCAAATTGATCATTTTCCTGTAAACATTTATCTGAATAATAATTAGCATTGTAAATCAGAGCTCCGGGGGTTAGGTGGCCGAATGGTTAGGGTGCTGTATCATACGACCTGCCATTGAGTCAACTGGCGTGGTTTCGAATCCCCGGTTGTACGTGGCAAGGAGTTGGGTCGCCTGTCCAGCCTCGTGGGTTTTCTACGGGTACTCCGGTTTCCTCTCACTGCTAAAGACCCCTACGCACAAGCGAATTATTGAAATAAAATTAAACCATATGTTAGTCCCGAAATGACATAGTTTGTGTTGAATGGCATTAAACACCATTTCTTTCTCTCTCTCTTTCATCTTGGATACTTTAACAGAATGATTCTTTGTAAGTTTAAGATTAAATTCCATAATTCAGCATTAACCAATATAGAAAATTCACCCAAAACTGCTGCTTAGCCTTATTTTGGCTATTTGAATAATTCCTGACACTTTCATGTTTTTACCACAATTAGAAATGAGTTATTTTAACAAGCATATTGTCGTGTAGTACCGCCCATTAAAAAGACCTGTTTGGTTTATAAATATGCAGCATATTTTCCTAGCTTTTTATTCTCTTTTGATCTTTTCATATTGATCATTTTCTGTGAACATATTATAGATCTCGAGCAAGGCCAAACCAGGTTGATGTTATGCTCTTCAGGGACACCTGTAAAAATTGTCCCTTTTTCTTTGAGAAAAGGGAGCCACAGTGGTTGGTGGGTAAGACGCTGGCTAGATAGCCTGGAGGTCGTGTGTTTGATCTCTGCCTAGAAAGTTCATCAGAATTTTCCGGCATGGTTTCCTCTCATCAATGGTGCAGGATATAGGGCCTGATTAGGACAGCTGTCTAGTTGCTCAGATGTTACGAAAAACTGAGGACCCGTGTATAAATTGGCATGCACGTAAAAGATCCCTTAGCAGTTTGAAATTTGATATAAAAGTAAGCAAAATATCCCTCATAGTACACTGTATAGCGTATACCCGTCTTCCTTCGCCCAGTTCGGAGTAAAACAGTAACATGTTAAACCCCATTTCATTTCTGAGGAACAAGAAATTAGATTGGTGTAGCCTTAATGGCAAATGAGATGAAAATAGATAAAAAAGGAAAGAAATTATTCAGCATATTTATAAATCAAACAGGTTTTTTTGTTTTAAAGATAAAACGGCTCTGATTTACAATATTAATTATCATTTTACTTCCTGGTTAGAAATAAAAAAATAAAACAGACAGAAAAAAATTCATGATTGACAAAATAAATAATGTAAAGCAAATGAGAGAGAGAGAGAGAGAGAGAGAGAGAGAGAGAGAGAGAGAGAGAGAGAAATGGGGTTTAACATACAGCTTTATCATGTTACCAGTGTTAAACATGGGACCTTGTTTCTTCTTTTTTTAGTTGTTGTCCCATCTGAATGACTAGGCATGCACGTAAAAGTTCCCTTGGCAGTTGGAATTCGATATAAGAGTCGGCGGTAGCGCCACTGCCCATGCAAAATTTCCCTCATAGCACACTGTATGGTGTATGCCCGTCTTCCATTAGCCCAGATTAGGTGCAGAAGAGTAGGACATTAAACCCCATTTCATTTCATTTCATAAGAAAGTATGGCTTATGAACACATTACAAATTTATAAGAAAGCATGGCTTATGGACACATGAAGAGTATGTCCCCTGAACACATAAAAAGGCACTAAATCAGTTTATTGTCCGTGGGAAACCCAGTTACATCACATACTCCGCGCAGCGTTTCGTTTGATTACAGGTAATCTCACTACACACTGCTATTATGAGTGGATATTGTTGTGTTAAATTTTGATTGGTCAGTTGTCCGACTACCAACCAATCACTACCTACCATACAAACGCTTTACATTTAAAACGAGTGCCAGTATTGGACCAAATATGTTTACATAAAGTTACGTCATGGCTCACGCTTTTATTATGCCTAATTAACCCGTGCATAGGAGAATACTGCAGTAAAACTAATAGTGTGACAAACGAGGCTATCACGTCGAATGAAATGTAAACAATGCTCTTTGGAAACGAACATACTTTCACCGTTTTTAATACCTTAAATCACTGTCCAAAGTTTTAGGGAAGACTCAGATTAAATGAAGGACTGTCATGTTGCTGTACTTAAGTGATAGCTTTCATTGAACGGGGAGAATAGACACACTCCCGCAAAAGTTCAAGAAACAGATGCTATTCCAGCAATGGTCAGAGAGAGATTTCTCGTGCCATTGCTTCAGGAATATGGTTACATCAATGTTATAAAGAATATGCGTAACATGCATCTATTAAAAGTGCATTATGTAAAAACTAATGTCAAACAGAACACCAGTGAGACTTTTGCTTAAAGTAGCTAAGTCTCAAACTCATTATCATCTAAAGTCTTACACGTTGAAAACACGAATTATTTGTCAATTCAAATCAAATCTACCTTGAAAATGTAGGCCTCTGAGACAAAATAAACATTTTATCATTCGTACACGAATTGAGTACCATAGTGTGTTTCAGTGTCATTAGTAACAAGTGGCCAGGAAGAACGAGGCTAGACATATTCGACAACTCATGTCAAATGGTGACGCCATAACTTATCTGGAGAGCATGCACAATAGACTGGAATAACCAGACACTAGAAATGTCTATTCAGTTGAGACCCATGCCATATTTCGCTGGAATAACTGTTTTGAAATTAAGAGTCAAAATGGAAACAATTGAATGTAAATCAGTCCATATACAATCAGATTACATTATATATGCGTTGCAACCCATTTGAGTCAATTAGCGATTTAGCTCCTTTAAGACTTGATTGTCAAGTATCGCTAAACCATCTACGCTAGAACTTGTCAAACTTTCAACACTCATATAACTTCGCTTAGAATAAAGTAATTTGAATGAAATTTTCAATATACATGTATTTATTTTATGATATCTGTTTATGAACTATTATAGCACGAGGACCAGCTCTATATCTACATCTTGCATAATGTATCTTTAATGAAGTAATTTAACCTTGTAACCATCAGGCATTTTAGAAAGCCATTTTGCAGGTCATGATCAGTAAGTATAAATTACAAATAGATGAATGTTAATCCCCATTTCTCTCTCTCTTATCTCTTTAAAATTTTAAGATAACTTAATTTATTTAATTTTTCAGTATTGTTTATAGTATATAAAGATATACAGTCCAGTTGTAACACTCGGCGTAATGTTATACTAGTTACCATTTGTTATATATACAACTTTAAACTTTAAATATACTATAAGTTATGTAAATACATGTATAATGTAAGTTATGTTAAAATTATTAAAATGTGTATTGTATATAGAAATACATAATTAGCCCAGGGGTTACAATCAGCCTAATATTCAATACAATATCAAATCATAATATTATGCTAGTTATATATAGCTTTAAAGTTTTATTAGATAAGTTAATTTATGAAAGTTTTAATAGATAAGTTAATTTATGAAAGTTTTAAAAGATAAGTTAATTTATTAAAGTTTTAACAGATAAGTTAAATTTATCTAAGTTATAATAGATAAGTTAATTTCATTAAAGTTTTAATAGATAAGTTAATTTATGAAAGTTTTAATAGATCAGTTAATTTATTAAAGTTTTTATGATAGATAGGTTAATTTATTTAAGTTTTAATAGATAACTTAATCTATTTAAGTTTTAAAAAATAAGTTAATTTATTAAAGTTTTAATAGATAAGTTATTTTATTAAAGTTTTTATAATAGATCAGTTAATTCATTAAAGCTTTAATAGATATGTTTATTTATTTAAGTTTTAATAGATAAGTTAATTTATTAAAGATAAGTTAAATTTATTATAGTTTTAATAGATAAGTTAAATTTATTAAAGTTTTAATAGATAAGTTAAGTTTTTATAATAGATTAGTTAATTTATTAAAGTTTTAATAGATAAGTTAATTTATTTAAGTTTTAATAGATATGTTAATTTATTAAAGTTTTTATCATAGATAAGTTAATTTATTTAAGTTTTAATAGATAAGTTAAATTTATTTAAGTTATAATAGATAAGTTAATTTCATTAAAGTTTTAAAAGATAAGTTCAATTTATTTAAGTTTTAATAGATAAGTTACTTTATTAAAGTTTTAGTTGATAAGTTAATTTATTACAGTTTTAATAATAGATCAGTTAATTTCATTAAAGTTTTAATATATAATAGTTAATTTATTACAGTTTTAATAGATAAGTTAATTTATTAAAGTTTTAATAGAAGATAATTTATTAAAGTTTGAATAGATAAGTTAATTTATTAAACTTTGAAAAGATAATTTACTTTGTTAAAGTTTTAATAGATAAGTTACTTTGTTAAAGTTTTAATAGGTAAGTTACTTTATTAAGGTTTTAATAGATAAGTTACTTTGTTAAAGTTTTAATATATAAGTTAATTCATTAAAGTTTTAATAGATAAGTTAATTTATTTAAGTTTTAATATATAAGTTCATTTATAAGAGTTTTAATAGATAAGTTCATTTATTAAAGTTGTCATTATTGTTTATAATGTATATAAATATACAAAATTAGTCCAGTTGTTACACCTAGCATAATGTTCAATACCTTGTCATCATAGTATAATATTATATTATGTTATATCATGTTTAGTTTTAATATATAAGATAATTTATTAAAGTTTTCATTATTGTGTATTGTGTTACACCCAGTCTAATATTTTACACAATTTCATCAGCATAATATTATACATCTTATCTTGTATAGTTCTAATAGATACGTTAAATTATTAAAGTTTTAATATATAAGATAATTTATTAAAGTTTTTATATATAAGATAATTTATTAAAGTTTTAGTATATAAGATAATTTATTAAAGTTTTCAGTATTGTGTTACACCCAGCCTAATATGTCACACAATTTCATCAGAGCATAATATTATATATGTTTATATCTTGTATAATGATTTACAGTTTAATATACGTTATTGTATTAAAGTTTTCATTATTTATATAAATATATATACATGTACACACTACTTTAAATAACTTAATTTATTAAAGTTATAATTTTATAATCCAGCTTTAAAGTATTAATTTAACTTTGACTGCTAAAAACCTTACACGCAAACAAATTATTGAAATGGAACTGAACCATATGTTAGTCTCAAAATGACCTAGCTTGTATCAAGTAGTTGTTAAACAACCACATTTCTCTCTATTGATTTATAAAATAACACAAGCCATTCAAAAGTATTGTTTGTTTTAGCATAAAGTTGAGTTTTTAAAGCATACTGTTGAGTTTTTAGCATACTGTTGAGTTTTTAGCATAATGTTTAGCATTTGTAGCATAACCTTCAGTTTTAACATAATGTTGAGTTTTTAGCATACCATTCAGTTTTAACATAATGTTGAGATTTTAGCATAACATTCAGATTGAACATAATGTTGAGTTTTATGGGGGCTGGGGGGTACATAAAAGTTAAGTTATCACTGAATATTCTATAAATAGACTACATGTTTTAACATAATGTTAAAATTTATGTAAATAGATAGTTGAACATAATATCATGTCCTTGATCTTATTTGTATATAAGTATATATGTGAAAAGTTTATGATAACTACTCTTAGGTATTAAATAAACAAAAATATAAAAGTTTTTCGAAAGAAGAACAACATTATTTGTCGTTTACCTGATGAGCTTAATTTAATAAGCGAAAGTGCTTGTAATCGACAAATAATGTAGTTCTTTTTTCAAAAACTTTTTTATTTTTGTATGTATATATATATGACTGTATAGTATGTTTGTCATATGATCATTTGTATATGAAGATTGTTTAGAATTTGTACACACGGAAAACATGTGATCAGTACTCCACTACTATTGTTGTAAATACATAATTAAATTTATTACATAGTTGTATATACGGCATAATAATAAGAATTATTAAAAATCAACTACTGTTATGGTCAATTGTTTTTTACCCTACAATGAAATGTGGTCATATATTGTGGTCGTCCCTGTCTATTAAAAATCAACTACTGTTATGGTCAATCGTTTTATACCCTACAATGAAATGTGGTGGTATATTGTGGTCGTCCATGTCTGTTCAACATTCACTAAAGTTATGATCTACATTGAAAAAGATGCCCTAAATTTAAAAAAACCCAAAAAACAGAAAATAGGTTTTATTAAAAGTAATTCCATTTCCCATGCCTCTTCATTACTCTGTGGCTTTGCTAAATAGGAGAGTTTTGTAAAGCCAGATCTACAGAACCATTTCATATCGAGCCCTGTACAATAAATGTGTATGACCCTTGATTATGGTAATTTGAAGTTTAAAATTATTTGCGATTTCTAGGCTTTAATAACCGCAACGAGTCAAAAGTCACTGGAAACTCTTTAATAACCGCAATCGGCCAAAGCTCACAGGAAACTGTTTAATAACCGTAACAACAAAGCTCCCTGGAAACTCTCAATAACCGATACATAATTGGAGATTAGATAAAGAGTTGGCAGTTCTAATTATAATAGTTAAAAACTAGATAATGTTAAGGGAATTTGCTGAAACTTTCTGTCAAATTGATCCACTCTGAACTGAGGATTTAGCGATTGAATTTTCGGCCTTGCCTCGATCGTCATCATTATCCATTTCATGATTAAATCATGAATGAAAGTGTAACAGCAAATTGGATTCTAATCCAGTAAATATTGCAGGCTAGCGATGACATTGAGACTGAGAGTTGATTATGGTTTGGATTAGTTAAATAATGTCTAATTAATAATTTAGATAACATTTCAGGCCTAAAGAAAGACCTGCAACAGGCAGATTTAGCTCTTGCATAATGTATGTTTAAAGATACATTATGTAAGATTTGGATAAAGATCTTGTCATTCTTGCTATCATAGTTCGAAAGTAGAAAATGTAAAATGAATAATATGAAAATTTCATTCAAATTACTCTATTGCAAGCGAAGATATTAGCCTTTGAAGGTTTGACAGACGTGTGCAATAATTTCAACCACCATACTGGTTGATCGAAGCTTAGTCTCGTTCCTCAATATTTGATTAAATCAAAGTATCGCTTAACCGTTTTAATCTATTAAATATCGGACAAATCTGATGCCATCTAGAGTTGATTAAGGCCTGGGTCAGTTAATTAATGTCTAATTAATACTTTAGAAAACATTTCAGGCCTAAAGAAAGACCCCCCAAATAGGCAGATTTAGCTCTTGCATAATGTATGTTTAATAGTTTATATAACATTTCAGCCCTAAAGAAAGACCTGCAGGTCTGTTTAAGTAAAGCCGGATGCAATTTAACTACTCATGCACTTAGAAATGGAAAAGTACATCACTGTACAAGTTAACTGAACGTAAAGTTATTGAAGTTGATAATAAAAACAGATTTTTGAATATAATAAATAATGCATTAGATTAGTGCACTAATATTCTGAAATATTCACCAGTTAACGTAATTTTAGAAAAGAAAAGGATTTAAAATTGTTAATAAAATATTTATGAAGTAATTTTTCAATTGATATCTTGCGATTATCATCTCAATAAAACCGAAATTGTTATTTTTCAATTTTCCATAAATTGAATTTAGCTAAATAGAGTTTCAGATATAATCGTTGTTATGACAATATTTTATTCTCTGAAAAGATTGAGGAACTGGCTAGGAATCCTATACTACCTCTCGTCTATAATTACATTAAACATGCATTATGTAAGAACCAAATATGCCTATTGTAGGTCTTTCTTTAGGCCTGAAATGCTTTCTAAAGTATTAATTAGACATTAATTAACTGATCCAGACCATAATCAACTCTCGATCGCAGCAGATTTCACCGATATTAAACAGATTGGAACAGTACGTTGGGCAATACTTTGATATAATCAAATATAGAGGACCGAGACTTGGCTTCGATCAACTAGTACGGTGGTTGGAATTATTGCACACGTCTGTCAAACCTTCAAAGGCCAATATCTTCGCTTGCAATAGATTAATTTGGATGACATTTTCAAATTATTCATTTTACATCTACTTTTGAACTATTATAGCAAGAATGGCTAGTTCTTTTTCTTAATCTAATCTTACATAATGAGAGAGAGAGAGAGAAATGGGGATTAATGTCCACTCGACTCAAACTAGGTCATTTTGGGACTAACATATGGTTTCAATTTTATTTCAACAATTCGCTTGCGCGCACGGGTCTTTAGCAGTGGGAGGAAACAAGAGTGCCCGGAGGAAACCCATGAGGTTGAGAAGGCGCCCTTATCTCCATGCCACATACGCTCACACCAGGACTCGAAACCACAGCCGCAAGCCAGAGGTGACCGGCCAGCTAGAGGTCGAAGCGCGGCACTCTAGACCACTAGGCCATCCCAACCCCCCCTTACATAATGTATCTTTAAATATACACGGTTGAAATAATGGTGGATTTGGGTAGAATTAGGTGGTTTGGGTAGATTTAGGTGGGATTTGGGTGAATTGTGATACCTGTATTTTCTCTAATTAGCCCCACATTAACTTAACCTAAAATAATTTTCATGCCAATAGATTTTCGTCAAGGCAAAACACACACAAAATTGCCCAACTTTGGAAAAATAATACAACGCTATTTCGGACTCAAGAAGGTCTTTTTCTAGTTTTTCTATTGTGTTTTCGTTTGGGTAAAACACAGTCATAATTGCCCCATCTTTTAAAAATAGTAGTGGTAATTGGTATCACAAGAAGTCTCTTTATGGCTATATTTCAATAATGGCTAATGATAATTTATATCTGGAGGCGATCTGTAGAGTTATTCTCGGCGGGTATATGATGTATGTACGTTCTCTTTGGTAATATAATTATATAACAGAATTATCTCTTCATTAAATAATTATACAGTTATGTAAATAAAATGAAATGGGGTTTAATGTCCTACTTTTCTGTGGCAACTGGGTTAATGAGACAGAGAAAGAAATGGGGTTTAACATCCACTCAACACAAACTAGGTCATTTTGGGACTAACATATATGGTTTAATCTTAGTTCATTAGCTTGCTTGTAATGAAATGGGGTTTATTTCCTACTTTTCTGCATCAGCTGGGATAATGAGAGAGAGAGAGAGAGAAATGGGGTTTAACGTCCACTCGACACAACTAGGTCATTTCGGGACTAACATATGGTTTTTAATTTTATTTCAACAATTCGCTTGCGCGCAGGGGTCTTTAGTAGCCCCTATCTCCATGCCACATACGCTCACACCGGGGCTCGAAACCACAGCCGCAAGCCAGAGGTGACCGGCCAGCTAGAGGTCGAAGCGGGGCACTCTAGACCACTAGGCCATCCCAACCCCCCCAATGAGAGAGAGGGAGAGGGAGAAAGAGGTCATTTCAGGACTAACATAATATGATTCAATTTTATTTCAATAATTCGCTTGCATGTAGGGGTCTTTAGCAGTGGGAGGAAACCGAAGGACCCAGAGAAAACCCTTGAGGTTGGACAGGCACCCTACTCATTGTCATGTATAACTGGAAATCGAAACCACGCCAGATGACTCAATGACAGACCATATGCTACATCATGAAGTGGGCTGTTGGGGAAATATTGCCAACTGTTACACATGTCAACGAGTACATGGGACCTCTGTTTTTTTGCCTCAGGAGCCCTGATATTAAAGAAAGAAAAACAAGCCAACTATGTTTACCCACAGCATTGGGAGACGAAACATGGTATCAATTTTACACGTTCCTAAACCGATTAAATAGGCTTACCCACAGCATGAGGAGAAGAAACAAGGTATCAATTTTACACGGCCTAAATCGATTAAATAGGTTTACCCACAGCATGGGGAGAAGAAACAAGGTATCAATTTTACACGTTCCTAAACCGATTAAATAGGTTTACCCACAGCATGGGGAGTAGACACAAGGTATCAATTTTACAAGGCCTAAACCGATTAAATAGGTTTACCAACAGCATGGGGAGAAGAAACAAGGTATCAATTTTACATGGCCTAAACCGATTAAATAGGTTTACCCACAGCATGGGGAGAAGAAACAAGGTATCAATTTTACACGGCCTAAACCAATTAAATAGGTTTATCCACAGCATGGGGAGAAGGAACAAGGTGTCAATTTTACACGGCCTAAACCAATTAAATAGGTTTACCCATAGCATGGGAAGAAGAAACAAGGTATCAATTTTACATGGCCTAAATAGGTTTACCCATAGCATGGGGAGAAGAAACAAGGTATCAATTTTACACGGCCTAAACCGATTAATGTTACACAAGATTAAATATATTCCTTTTATAGATAAGCTTTTTGTGGAATCATTGAAAGATGGTATGGCCTTACATCCTGTGGGTAATATCAGATATCCCCTTCTGATAAGGTCACTGTAAGTGGATATGTCTTATTACATGTACTAATGGTTCAGTGAGTACGTCTTTGGTTCGGTGTAAAACTGTAGGACGATAAACTCCATCAGAAAGATTTAAAACTACCCTGAGTTCGACTATCGCCATTGAAGTGACAGACTTGTCAAGATTGGTCGCATTAATTCTGTTACGTCTTATTTGTAAATCATTTTTAGTGAAGCCGGTACCAAAACAGGCCCGGGACTTTGCAATGTCTCATTTCTGTCTTTTACGTAGGTTTATCTTGTAGATTTTTTTTGCGTGTTGTGCGGTCCTCTTACATTTACTATATATTTTTGCGTGTATACCGTCCTCCTGCACTTACTATATATTAAGGGGGAATCACAGTGGCTAAGTAGGCAAGGCGCTGGCTTGCTAGCCTGGAGGTCGAGTGTTCGATCTCTGCATTGGCCGAGAAAGTTCATCTCGATTTTCCGGGGTGATTTCCCCTTGTCAGTGATGCAGAAGGAGGGCCTGACATGCCGAGTCCCATGTACACATTGGCATGCACGTAAAAGATCCCTTGGCAGTTGGAATTCGATGTAAGAGTAGGCCGTAGCGCCGCTGCCTGGGCAAAATTTCCCTCATAGCATACTGTATGGCGTATGCCCGTCTTCCATTAGCCCAGGTCAGGTACAGAAGAGTAGGACGTTAAACCCCATTTCATTTCATACTATATTAAAGATGCATTATGTAGGAACTAAATCAACCTATTCACGGTCCTGAGTTCACAAAG
Source organism: Patella ulyssiponensis (assembly GCA_963678685.1). NCBI lineage: Eukaryota > Metazoa > Mollusca > Gastropoda > Patellidae > Patella > Patella ulyssiponensis. Next base: position 17,586,961 of record OY783227.1, on the reverse strand, counting down.
CATTCTCAGACCCAAAGGAGCTAAATCGCTAACATTTGGGACCTAGAAATTGACAGAAGTTGGTCGCAACACATATAGTACTAATGTATATAAACTGATTTACATTCAATGGTTTCCGTCTTTACTCTAATTTCAAATCAGTTATGTTCTGCGAAAAAAGTCAACAGTCTCAATCGAATGCAAATTTCTAGCGTCAGGTTATTCCAGTTCCCCGAGTCTCTTGCAGAACTGAGACTGAAAGACATTATAGTACACGATTCGTGTACCAATGGTAAAATATTTATTTTGTCTTAAATATCGGATATCAGAAGACCATCTTTTCCCGGTTAGATGACAGCATCTATGTTGATTTAAATTGACAAATAATTTGTGTTTTCAAAGTTGAAGATTTTGGATGATATTGAGACTTAGCTACTTAAAATTAAGAATTTACTCATCTTCCAATCACAGTTTATGAGAAATATCTTTGATCCAGAAATATAGTTTCTTATTGATGTACTTGACACATTAAAAATAAAACAACAAAAGTTTTATAAGCGGCTCTATTTTAGTTAAAATAAGGTGAACAATTTTGAGTAAATTCTTAACTTAAGTGCTTTGTGAACTTGAGGTCAGGTTTTTATCTAAATCTTACATAATGTAGCTTTAACAAATAAATCATTCCTGAACATATAGATTATCATCTCTTCCTGCCTGAGAAGCAGGATGTCACAGTGGGTAAGTGGGTATATGCTTGCTCGCTAGCCTGGAAGTCAAGTGTTTGATCCCTGCATTGGCCGAGAAAGTTGATCCAGATTTTCTGGTGTGATCCGTCTTGTCAGTGATGCAGGGTGGAGGGCCTGACAAGGACAGCTGTTTAGTCGTTCTGATAGAACGTAGAACCAAAGTCATGTGTACACACTGGTGTGCATGTAAAAGATCCCATGACAGTTGGAATTCGATACAAGAGTAGGCCTTAGTGCAGCTGTCCAGGCAAAAATTCCCACATAGCACACTGTAAGGCATTTGCCCTTCTTCTTTAGCTAAGTTCGGAGCAGAACAGTGGGACGTTAAACTCCATTTCATTTAATTTCATTTCCTGCACGAGAAGCTGTAAAACGCCACTGAAAAGTCAATAAAGATGTATTATTCATTTTTTCCAATCACGTGGATTTTCTCCTGGTACTTTGGTTTCCCCCCACTGCCAAAGACCCCTACGCGCAAGTGAATTATTGAAATAAAAAATCAAACCATGTATTAGTCCTGAAATGACCTACTCTGTGTCGAGTGGACGTTAAAAACCCATTTCTCTCTCTCTCTCTCTCTCTCTCGCTTATTTGTGTTCACCTCTGTATTTGGTATGCACATGTAAGATCCCTTGACAGTTGGTATGTTGGTATTTCAGGAAGAGTAGGAGAAATCATCAAACACGGTTGTCAGAATAGAATTTCCTTCATAAAATACTGAATGACATTATTATTGTTACCGTGTTAGTCCGATTGGTACAGAAATGTATAACATTAAATTAAACCCATTTAAAGTTATTTCCCAGTTACTCCATCAGTAGAACTGGGTGGGGGGTGGGGGGTGGGGGGTGGGATGGCTTAGTGGTCCAGAGTGCCGCGCTTCGACCTCTAGCTGGCCGGTCAACTCTGGCTTGCGGCTGTGGTTTTGAACCCTGGTGTGAGCGTATGTGACATGGAGATTGGGGCGCCTTCTCAACCTCGTGGGTTTCCTCCGGGCACTCCGGTTTCCTCCCACTGCTAAAGACCCCTACGCGCAAGCGAATCATTGAAATAAAATTGAAACCATATGTTAGTCACAAAATGACCTAGTTTGTGTCGAGTGGACGTTAAACCCCATTCCTCTCTCTCTCCATTAGTAGAACCGGTTTCTTTCCACTGCTTAAGACCCCTATTGTAAGCGATTTATTCAAATAAAGTTGAACCATATGTTAGTCCCGAAATGACCCGGTTTGTGTTGAGTGGACGTTAAACCCCATTTCTCTCTCTAACTCTCCGTTGGTAGACCTGCTGGGTCTGTCAGCTGTCTTGTAGTTAAAGGGAGATAACCATCTTAAAGTACTATGACCAGGCATGTCATCAGGTTACTGTCAATCAGGGAAGGTAGGAGGGAGAGAGAGAGGGTTTAAAGTCCACTGACACAAACTAGGTCATTTCAGGACGTTCACCACGCCATTTACATTTAACCAATCAATTGGATGAATAAAATGTAATTCAATTTTCGAGTGATAAATTACAATTATCACTAAACAAAACGACCATTTTTAAATCATAACTTTATTGTCTCTAATCCATCGAAATGGCGTTTCCCGGCTTCTAATTTTAAAAATTTTCCGGAACCCCCTTGCATCCTTGCATGCTCATGCCTGTGGCATTTGCTGTCGCCACACGCTCCGCGGCCAGTAAATTTAATTTACCATGAACACACTTGCAGAAAATCGGGCCTCCCGAATTTTTTTTTGCACGACGCCCCTGCACACAGTTCAAATTTAATTCAACAATTTGCTTGAACGAAGGAATCTATAACAGTGGGGGAAACCAGACAACCCACAGAAAACCCACAAGGTTGGACAGGCGACCTTATTCCTTGTCACATTCCAGCGGGGAATCAAAATCCCACAACCTATAAAATTGACTCAATGACAGATCTGTATGGTGTATGCCCGTCTTCATTAACCCGGTCGGAGCAGAACAGAGCGGAGAATTTCAAAACATAATTATTACTATGTCTTTTGCTCAAAAGGGTGTCAACTCACTATTATACGATCATGGGCAATATATTACAGGCATTAAAATCACTGACACAGAAAATAATAACACAATTACCTCCCTTGTTTTCCCTTTCCCCTCCATGCAATGGCGATCTTCAAACGTTTGAATTTGAAGTTGAAAATGATATTTTTGCCAATTTCTCAACTGGCAATAGTGAATTATCGGATTAATAGAATTATTCTTTAACATGGTAGGACTGTTTATAGCTATACAATCTATTTTAGGGCTTTATTTTAATACATTTTAAAAATATAACTTAAAAATATGAAATTGGAACTTTAAAGGCTCAATACCACTCTTGTAACTGAATAATATGTCCCAATCTTTATTCTGGTAAACAAATTGTATTATTTTACAATATTCAAATAAATTGATGATACAAATTTCATCGTAACACACCTAATTTAAAAAATTGGAAAAATTCAACTAAATTATTTGAAAAGCCTCACGTAAACCTTTTCAAATGTGACTTATATTTTAAAAAATTTCGGAACCCTCTGGACAAGTAAAATAGGATGTAATGGATAATTTACACAACAGGTAGGACACATAAACATCTGGTACTTAGAATAAGTCTATTATTTATTTTCTGGAGCTGCCCTTTAACCTCTATTTTATTTCATTTTTTCCAAAAAATAGAGCCATATCCCCTTTAAAGTAGGTCAATTCCTAGGTCCCAAATGTTAGCGATTTAGCTCCTTTAATGTATCCTATTTGATAACCTATAGGCTAATCAGGAATATGGGCTCAAATGAATTTTAAACATCTATAACAACCCAGTCATATACATTGGAAATAAATGAATGATGCTGTTTCCCTTTAACCTTGTAGAATCATAACGATATAAATGCAATTGTAAACTATTTAGTGAACCAGACGAGGGCCAGGTACGTATTGACAGTATTGTTATATAATCCACAGATTTGAAGAGTTTCGTCTTCCAAGCAGGTCAAATTTCCCGCGAAAGAGCAAACTGAAACCCGTTCGTGAAAACCGGTTGCAGGTATGTGTTCTTGCGCATGAATATTGTATTCATGACCAAAATGTCGGCACACTGAAAGGTGTGCTTAGCGGGAGAGAAGTCACTTCTATGTTTACTGCTAAAATTAAGCAAACGTGAACACTTCCAAATACCGAATTAACATAATTGTGCGAGTGAAAAAAATAGTGAATAAGAAGCGTTCGGTGTTGTGTAATAGGTTAGACGCGATAATTAGTATTTACCTGAAACGAACGAGACAAATTTCTATTGTTTTGACTTTCGTTCGTTGAGTGAAGTTTGTTTTGATTTCTGTATCGCGTGGCTGTCAGAACGTGAGTGTATTTCATCAACGGATACAGTTTGAGCATGTGATAAAATCAAGGATCAAACTGACAGTATTCTTTTTCATTCATTTTCGACCACAAGTGTGTAAAGTTTTGTGAAATTGTAAAAAAGATAAACTTTATAACTATAATGGCCACTTTTTCCGTGTCAGTCATGTATTTGTGTTACATAATAACGGTATTGTCAGTCGTGGTATCTCAAGTGAAAGCCACTAATACAGCATTTTATGCAGACAATGGCCTTCAACAAACTGTAATAGTAAATAGAGTTCCAGGTCGCCAGAAACGGGGAATGCAACAAGAAATTTTAACATTGCTGGGCCTCCATCATCGTCCAAAACCCAAAGATCATGGTGAGGCCGACTCGGCTCCTCAATTTATGATTGATTTATATAAATCTTTAGAAAGCGAAGAAACCACAGTGGATGACGATGTTAAATTCCACAGTCACAGCAAAGTTCGAGCCAACTCCAGTCTTGGGTTAGATTTGGCAAAAGTTGATGGTTCAGATGTCATTATGAGTTTTATAAACCATGGTAAGTTACCTTTACAACTATTACAGTTTTATACGGTACTTTTATCAAAGATTCAACATTAACACCATGAAATGGTATACAGACAACTCATCCCAAAGACAAGTCATCTCAAGACAAGTCATCTCAAGACAAGTTATCCCAAGACAACTCATCCTAATGTTGTGACTACTTCCACCTTTCCACAGAGTCCCGTACTACCAGCGGGATTTAACCTATTATATTGCTGTTTTGCCATGGCTACGGGGCAGATTATGATTAGACTTCAAATAGGTAACATTGACAGTGCGAACGCCTTAGAATACCAAGTGGGACTTGGAGAAATACCCTCGCGATCACCATGTACTAATATAAAAGTCAACTCATCCCAAGATAAGTCACTCTAAATAGACTCTGATGTACATGTGGCTAACACTTATATTTGTTGGGATGAGTTGTCTTATATATCTAGAGTCTATTTCCCTTTATTTTGGGGGGAAAAATGTCCGACAACTAAAATTTTGAAATCCCATCACTGAATTTTAGACCCATGTTTTAAAGTTGGGATGAGTTGTCTGGAGGTCCCGGGTTCGATTCCTGCATTAGGCCAAGAAAGTTCATCAAGAGTTAAAACAATGTTCTCCTTAATTGTCAGTGGTGTATGACAGAGGGCCACTGTACATGTACAATCAAAATTTCCCTCATAGCTCACTGCATGGCATATGCACGTCTTCATTAGTCCAATAGGAGCAGAAAGGAAGGCTGATAAACCCCAATTCAATTATGTATATGTAGTTATGTACATGTATTTTCATATAAGACGAGAAACTATTTGATGAAAATATAACATAGTGATGTATCTGATAAAGAAATGAAATGAAATGGGGTTTAACATCCTACTTTCCTGCACCTGACTCACCTATCTGATAAAAAACTATCATATCAAATGAATATTATTAATATAAATATACCTATATAAGAAGGGGACAATAGACAATAATGTGATATCAATTACTATGAAATAACTGATATATACATAGACCAGTGACCGCCCTAGACATTCGTCAATGACGACAAATATTTTTATTGGCGAATAAAGTGATGATTCTGGCGAAAATTTTGGCGAATGAATTATTTTGTAAATCTGTTAATATTAAAGTTGAAATCGTTTCGTTAAACGCTTCTTTCGATCATTCAATGGAGTGTCTATTTTTAGTACATTAATTACTCTAGTCTCAATCGTACAAGTCGCAAATCAGTCAATGTCACGCATTAAAACGACTGAAAGATCGAGTCTAGAGACGATACAACACAGTTACGCCCCTTTCCTGTATAAAATATAAAAATAACACCGATTTGCTTCTACATGTTTCAATATATTTTCATCAAGAAGCCGGGTGGCACTGCACTGATATGCTCGCCACTTGCCGAGTGTACATTCGCTTCACTACAAGTAGCGATGTTTACGATATGACACCTATCGGTTTTACCGATATCAGCGAAGTATATCGGCCGATACAAATAAATTACCGATAGTGGTGGATATAAAACCATTACACATTAAAATGTCTCGAATGGCATGATGAGCTATGTAGATATTTAGTCGGGAAACGCATGGTACTTTTAGTATTTTACTGCGGGAATCAACATAAACCGTGTGTTGTTGAAGTAATAATTGGGCCACGCTTCTTAAGCAGTCAAAAATATACACCATCCATTATGAATTAAATTATTTGCTGTATCATTAATGGTCGAGATTATCATATTTTAAGTGTTAATTACTATATCATTCCTTCCAGTAATCGGCACGGCATCTGTACATGTATATCTATACGTGTGCATTAATTAGTTCATGCGGTAATGAAATGATACATCAAAGCGATACCTTCATGACCCGTTTGTCAACAGTGGCTATCACGTGACATTCTCCCACCATTTCTAGAACTATTGTTAAAAATAAAACATCTAATGGGAACCTATTTGTTGATAATATTATTAATTAATAAAGTATGATCTTTATTATGAGTTTTTATTTGTCGACACAATAACCAAGCATAACAATATAAATCACTAAATTATTTCTAAATTTATATCGGCATCTAGAAGCCGGAATGTATTAGACAGTGATTACGTGACATCAAAGGAATATCCCCCCTTTCATCCTTTATTCCACCACGCGTAAACTGTCCACGTGATATTTCCCACCTTTTCCAAAACTTCTACTCATATAATATATTGACAGACAATATAGTGAACTAGATAAAACGAAGTAAAAAAAAAAATACGTAGCAATTTAGATAAAGGATACTCATAAGGATTTTGTACTGTTTATTATTTCCTTTCTACGGCTGCTATGAGTCTTGTATTACCGGTACGTTTATAAAGCAACAAGCACGTAGTTTCATTTTTAATTAACAAACATATGAATAAAAATGATATAAAATATTTGGCTAAAACTTTCTGAATTGGCTAATAAAATTTTGATTTGGCTAAAAATTTGGCTAATGGTTTTAAGGGTCTAGGGCGGTCACTGATAGACAGGTGTGAATTACTTAATATACAACTATGAAATACCAATTATCCTAGTATGAATTACTTAATATAACCATGAAATATCAATTACCCAACTAATATACACCTATATGTAATATCAATTACTGAAGTGTGAATGAACTAATATACAATATAAAGTTTACCAAGTGTGAATTAACTAATATACAACTATGAAATACCAATTATACATGGTGTTAATTATTACTATGTATTATACAATAGGGTGTAGTACATGTACTTGCTTTACATAAAATATCCAGCATGGCAAGTGTTATAATAATTAGCTATGAGTATGACTTAACTGTATACAAACAATACACAAGAGTAGGTGTAGGCCTGAATATAATGATTTTGATTGTAGAGTTCCTGACAAAATGTCAGGTATTAATGACATCATAGCCTATGTGATATTTTGAATTTTGTGTTGGACACAAATATGTTTTTAAAATATCAAAAAAACACAGAAAAAAGAGAAATCTGATCCAGACTAATGACAATTGGTGTCTGATAATGTTTGTGACATGTGCCTTGCACGTGTGAAGTGTGAAATTAAATGGGTTTATCGCCCTACTGTTCTGCTCCTAAACTGGGCTATATGAAGACAAGCATGCCATACAGTGTGCTAGTAGGAAATTTGGCGCTAGAGCCCACTCACTCGCTCTAATATCTAATTCCAAATACCAAGGGATTTTTTACGCGCATACCAATTATGTGTACACAGAATCTTGGCCCCATTCAAACAACGATACATTGTCCCTTGCCAGGCCCTCGGTCCTGCACAACTGACAATTGACTACCGGTAGTTACAAACCAGATTCAAGTCCGTAGCAGCATTTTGTTTGTAAATTGTGAATCAGAGATTGCCCCCATTTGTAGTGGGGGGGGTTGGGATGGCCTAGTGGTCTAGAGTGCCGCGCTTCGACCTCTAGCTTGCCGGTCACCTCTGGCTTGCGGCTGTGGTTTCGATCCCTGGTGTGAGTGTATGTGGCATAGAGATAGGGGCGCCTTCTCAACCTCGTGGGTTTCCTCCGGGCACTCCGTATTCCTCTCACTGCTAAAGACCCCTACGTGCATGCAAATTTTGAACTAAAATTGAAACCATATGTTAGTCCCAAAATGACCTAGTTTGTGTCTAGTGGACGTTAAAACCCCATTTTTCCCTCTCTCCTATTTGTAGTGTATATTGATTTATCCGTATGTTACAGTGTATTTAATACACACATGTAAATTATATACACACAGTATACCCTAGCAGTTTTCAGTTTTTCTGCCGACTATCATTTCTTTTTAAGTTTCACCTTTGACCTTTTCCAGGTTAATTTAGTTTGTAATTTATGGTAATAGATCTGACATACGATTCATTATTTTAAGTACATTCAACTTCACACTTCACAGTGATTTAACTGTAGATGTGGGTTTGGATCTCAATTTGTTCTACACTGACTAGATTACAGGTGGTTGAATGGTTGAATGCATAATGTGTGCTTGTTGATCATAAGGTCTGTCATTGAGTCAAGTAGTGTGATTTCGATTCACTGCTTTTACTTGACAAGGATTAGGGTTATCTGTCCAACCATGTGAGTTTTCTCCGCGTCCTTTGGTTTCCTCCTACTGCTAAAGACCCCTACACGCTAGCGAATTATTGAAATAAAATTGAACTGTATGTTAGCCCCGAAATGACCTAGTTTTATCCCATTTTTCTCTCTATGTTACTCCCAAAATGACCTGCATGTAGTCTCTCTCTCTCTCTCTCTCTCTCTCATTGTGACTTGATTGCAATTTGTTTATTGCTAAAGGGGTTTAAAGTTTTCATTTACCAGGTAGTATGCTGTGGGGGGAATTTGGCCCAGTGGTGTTTCTGCTTAATCATCTTTTATTTAAAACTACCAGCAAGAGTTCTTTTAATGTGTTAACCAAAGTCCTGTGTACACATTGGCGTGCATGTAAAAGATCCCCTGGCAGTTGGAATTCAACATACATGTAAGAATAGACGGTAGTGCTGCTGTCCTGACAAAATTTCCCTCATAGCACACTGTGTGTCGTATACCCGTCTTCATTAGCCCAGTCGGAGCAGAACAGAAGGACATTAAACCCCATTTCATTTCTTTTCTTTTAACTTGGAATAACTGGACGTTTTTTCTGCTCCACTGACGTCAATTGAATAAGTTGAGTCCGGGTAGACCGGATTAATCAGGACTATTGTAGGTTACTAATCCCAGTTGGAACTCTGTCTATAATAGTAAACAATGTTTTGTGATGAAAGAGACTATTGTTTATTAACAAGTGATAATATGTTCTATGTAAATAATGTCTGTTTGTGATGTCTAGTAGACGAACAACCACCACCACCACCGTCTCTTACACTGTGTTAATGTTAGTAAATATGACTACACTATTAACACACCTTCATTTTGGTTGTGATGATAACTAATTTTCATGCATCATGACTTCAAATATACTGAATTTTAGGACTGATATTCCTTTTAACACTCCTTCAAAATTAACAGAACATGATTTTTATGGGAATTTTTTTTTTCTTTTCCATTAACTATTAACATGGTCATTTACATGGTAACTGAAAAGACATTCCTACATACAGTTAACTTTTGGTAATCGAACGATCCTGGGTATACTGCCAATACTTATTTTTTTATTTTTGCGTACAATTGATGATTTGAATCTGTGTATATAGGTAGAGAGGTGTTTTATATAAGAATATTATAGTTTAAATGATGTTATCACCTGGTCTAGTATTATAGGTAATAAAACACAGGTGTTGATATGTACAACAGGTTTATTATCTTGTTTAACTACTTCTCATCATCATTTTATACATAATTTACATAATTGGGATTTTCAATTCTTCACGTTTATAAAATCGTGGGTTTTCTCTGGGACATCTGGTTGCCCCCCACTGCTAAAGACCCATACGTGCAAGTGATTTATTGAAATATGATTGAACCATATGTTGGCCCCGAAATTATCTAGTTTGTGTCAGTGGATGTTAAATCTTCTCTCTCTCTCCCCCTCTCACTTTTTCTCTCTCTCTCTCCTCCCTCTCACTTTCTCTCTCTCTCCCCCCTCTCACTTTCTCTCTCTCTCTCCCCCCTCTCACTTTCTCTCTCTCCCTCTCACTTTCTCTCGCTCTCCCCCTCTCACTTTCTCTCTCTCTCCCCCTGATTGATCTGATGGGATAAAGATTGCACTGTATTTTCCATGTCTTGCGACTCTAAGAGACAGGACTCTATAAAAGTTGAGTGTGCCTGCGCACACACTTGAAAATGTACCTGCAGGTTCATACTCAAAAAGAGAGTATTCAATTGCCAGGTATATAGTATGATTGGGGGGGGGGGGCTTACGAAAGCTTCTTGGGTTGGGACTCGGCAGAAGAAATTATAAATAATCTTTAGTGCCTTTTTATACGCCCACATTTTTATGTGGACGTATATTGTCGTCGCCCCTGTCCGTCCGGACGTACGTCCGTCCGTCCGTCCGTCCGTCCGTCCACAATTTGTTTGTGGACCCTCTACAGGTCACAATTCTTATCTGATTTTGACGAAACTTGAAATATAGGTTTATCCCCAAAAGATCTCGGCTGCTTTCGATATTGGCATGTATCGGATCAAAACTTCATGGATTATGGCCCCTGATAGTACGAAAAATCACGTTTTTAGCTTGTGGACCCTATAGAGGTCACAATTTTGAACCGATTTTAATGAAACTTGACATGCATGTTTATAACCCAAAGATCTTGGTTCCTTTCGATATTTGCGACTATCGGAACGTAATTTCCTGAATTATGGCCCCTGATTGTCCGAAAAATCACCTTTTTTAGCTTATGGTCCCTCTGGAGGTCACAATTATTATCCGATTTGAAAAACCGTTCGATTGTATCACCGTTACACCGTAAGGAAGGTTGAGTTCGAATTTCGGAAAAATCGGACCAAAATTGCCATACAAAATGGCCGCCAATTGGTACGCGAAAACTGTTAAAAAATGGTACATCAAGGTTGTGGACCCTGTAGAGGTCACAATTTTAATTCGATTTTGATGAAACTTGAAATTCATGGTTATAACCCAAAGATCTTGGTTCCTTTCGATATTTGCGCGTATCGGATCGTAACTTCCTGAATTATGGCCCCTGATTATACGCAAAATCGCCTTTTTATACGCCCACATTTTCATGTGGACGTATTATGTCGTCGCCCCTGTCCGTCCGGACGTCCGTCCGTCCGTCTGTCCGTCCACAATTTGTTTGTGGACTCTCTACAGGTCACAATTCTTATCCGATTTTGACGAAACTTGAAATATAGGTTTATCCCCATAAGATCTCGGCTGCTTTCGATATTGGCATGTATCGGATGGAAACTTCATGGATTATGGCCCCTGATTGTACGAAATATCATGTTTTTAGCTTGTGGACCCTATAGAGGTCACAATTTTGAACCGATTTTGATGAAACCTGACATGCATGTATATAACCCCAAGATCTTGGTTCCTTTCGATATTTGCGCCCATCGGATCGTAACTTCCTGAATTATGGCCCCTGATTGTCCGAAAAATCGCCCTTTTTAGCTTGTGGTCCGTCTGGAGGTCAAAATTATTATCCGATTTAAAAAACCGTTCTAGTATATCACCGTTACATGGTAATGAAGGTTGAGTTCAAATTTCGTGAAAATCGGACCAAAATTGACATACAAAATGGCCGCTGTTTGTACGCGAATAGTGTGAAAATATGTTATTTCAAGGTTGTGGACCCTATAGAGGTCACAATTTTGAACCGATTGTGATGAAACTTGACATGCATGTTTATAACCCCAAGATCTTGGTTCCTTTCGATATTTGCGGCCATCGGATCGTAACTTCCTGAATTATGGCCCCTGATTGTCCGAAAAATCGCCCTTTTTAGCTTGAGGTCCCTCTGGAGGTCAAAATTATTATCCGATTTAAAAAACCGTTTGATAATATCACCGTTACATGGTAATGAAGGTTGAGTTCGAATTTCGTGAAAATCGGACCAAAATTGACATACAAAATGGCCGCCGTTTATACGCGAATAGTGTGAAAATATGTTATTTCAAGGTTGTGGACCCTATAGAGGTCACAATTTTAAACCGATTGTGATGAAACTTGCCATGTATGTTTATAAGCTAAAGATCTTGGTTCCTTTCTATATTTGCGGCCATCGGATCGTAACTTCCTGAATTATGGCCCCGGATTGTCCGAAAAATCGCCCTTTTTAGCTTGAGGTCCCTCTGGAGGTCAAAATTATTATCCGATTTAAAAAACCGTTTGATAATATCACCGTTACATGGTAATGGAGGTTGAGTTCGAATTTCGTGAAAATCGGACCAAAATTGACATACAAAATGGCCGCCGTTTATACGCGAATAGTGTGAAAATATGTTATTTCAAGGTTGTGGACCCTATAGAGGTCACAATTTTGAACCGATTGTGATGAAACTTGCCATGTATGTTTATAAGCTAAAGATCTTGGTTCCTTTCTATATTTGCGGCCATCGGATTGTAACTTCCTGAATTATGGCCCCTGATTGTCCGAAAAATCGCCCTTTTTAGCTTGTGGTCGCTCTGGAGGTCAAAATTATCATCCGATTTACAAATCCGTTTTATTATATCACCGTTACATGGTAATGAAGGTTGAGTTCAAATTTTGTGTAAATCGGACCCAAATGGACAGACAAAATGGCCCCTGTTTGTACGCGATCAGTGTGAAAATATGTTATATCAAGGTTGTGGACCCCATAGAGGTCACAATTTTGAACCGATTTTGATGAAACTTGACATGCATGTTTATAACCCGAAGATCTTGGTTCCTTTCGATATTTGCGCCCATTGGTTCGTAACTTCCTGAATTATGGCCCCTGATTGTACGAAAAATCACCCTTTTTAGCTTGTGGTCCCACTGGAGGTCAAAATTATTATCTGATTTTAAAAAACGTTTGAGTATATCACCGTTACATGGTAATGAAGATTGAGGTAAAATTTTGTGAAAATCGGACCAAAATTGACAGACAAAATGGCCGCCGTTTGAACGCGATTAGTGTGAAAATATGTTATATCAAGATTGTGGACCCTATAGAGGTCACAATTTTGAACCGATTTTGATGAAACTTGACATGCATGTTTATAACCCAAAGATCTTGGTTCCTTGCGATATTTGCGCCCATTGGATCGTAACTTCCTGAATTATGGCCCCTGATTTTCCGAAAAATGACCTTTTTTTTAGCTTGTGGTCCCTCTGCGGTCAGAATTATTATCCCATTTAAAAAAAACGTTTGATTGTATCACCGTTACATCGTAATGAAGGTTGAGGTCGAATTTCGTGAAAATCGAACCAAAATTGACAGCTGTTCTTTTCAGGCCATCCATCCTTCATCACTAACAAGGGGAAACCACGCCAGAAAATCTAGATGAACTTTGTCACCAAATGCAGGGATCAAACACCCAACCTCAAGGCTACCGAGCCAGCATCTTACCCACTTAGCAACATGATTCCCAGTCGAATTTGAAGCCTACTGAAATGCACCTTTATAACCCAAAGATCTTAATTCATTTCGATATTTGCACATATCATATTCTAACTTAATGATGTAGGAAAAATCACTTTCGGTATTGCTTGTTCTCTATCCATCTCTCGAAAATGTGGGCGTATCCTGCCTGGCAGTGCCAGCCTATCTTTTTAGCTTGTGGTCCCTCTGGAGGTCACAATTATTATTCGATTTAAAAAAACGTTTGATTATATCACCGTTACACCTTAAGGAAGGTTGAGTTTGAATTTCGGGAAAATCAAACCAAAATTGCCATACAAAATGGCCGCCGTTTGTACGCGAATACTGTTAAAAAATGGTATATCATGGTTGTGGACCCTGTATAGGTCACAATTTTAATTCGATTTTGATGAAACTTGAAATGCATGGTTATAACCCAAAGATCTTGGTTCCTTTCGATATTTGCGCATATCGGATCGTAACTTCCTGAATTATGGCCCCTGATTATACGCAAAATCGCCTTTTCTTAGCTTGTGGTCCCTCTGGAGGTCACAATTATTATCCGATTTAAAAAAACGTTTGATTATATTACCGTTACACCGTAAGGAAGGTTGAGTTCGAATTTCGGTTAAATCGGACCAAAATTGCCATACAAAATGGCCGCCGTTTGTACGCGAATACTGTTAAAAAATTGTATATCATTGTTGTGGACCCTGTAGAGGTCACAATTTTAATTCGATTTTGATGAAACTTTAAATGCATGGTTATAACCCAAAGATCTTGGTTCCTTTCGTTATTTGCACATATCTGATCGTAACTTCCTGAATTATGGCCCCTGATTGTCCGCAAAATCGCCTGTGGTCCCACTGGAAGTCACAATTATTATCCGATTTAAAAAAACGTTTGACTCTATCACCGTTACACCCTACGGAGGGTTGATTATGAATTTTGAGAAAATCGGACCATAATTGCCAGAAAAAATGGCCGCCGTTTGTACGCGAACAGTGTAAAAATATGGTATATCAAAGTTGTGGACCCTGTAGAGGTCGCAATTTTAATCCGATTTTGATGAAACCTGAATTGCTTGTTTATAACCTAAAGATCTTTATTCTTTTTGATATTTGCACATTTCAAATTGTAACTTAATGAATTATGGCCTTTGATTGTAGGAAAAATCACTTTCGGTATTGCTTGTTCTCTGTCTATCTCTCGAACAATTATTATCTGATTTAAAAAAAAACTCTGATTATATTACTGTTGCACCGTAAGGAAGGTTCAGTTCGAATTTCGTGAAAATCGTTAACAAAATTGCCGGACGAAATGTTCGCCGTTTGTACGCGAATAGTGTAAAAATATGGTATATCATGGTTGTGGACTCTCTACAGGTCACAATTCTTATCCGATTTTGACGAAAAGTCACATTTCTAGGTTGTCGGCTTCAAATTTCATGAATATCAGACTGGAACTGACCAACAAAATGGCTGCTCCCAATACAGTATGAAATACAGGACTTAATGATGTAGGAAAAATCACTTTCGGTATTGCTTGTTCTCTATCCATCTCTCAAAAATGTGGGCGTATCCTGCCTGGCAGTGCCAGCCTATCTTTTTAGCTTGTGGTCCCCCTGGAGGTCACAATTATTATTCGATTTAAAAAAACGTTTGATTATATCACCGTTACACCTTAAGGAAGGTTGAGTTCGAATTTCGGGAAAATCAGACCAAAATTGCCATACAAAATGGCCGCCGTTTGTACGCAAATACTGTTAAAAAATGGTATATCATGGTTGTGGACCCTGTATAGGTCACAATTTTAATTCGATTTTGATGAAACTTGAAATGAATGGTTATAACCCAAAGGTCTTGGTTCCTTTCGATATTTGCGCATATCGGATCTTAACTTCCTGAATTATGGCCCCTGATTGTCCAAAAAATCGCCTATGGCCCCTCTGGAGGTCACAATTATTATCCGATTTAAAAAAACGTTTGACTCTATCACCGTTACACCCTAAGGAAGGTTGAGTTCGAATTTCGGGAAAATCGGACCAAAATTGCCATACAAAATGGCCGCCGTTTGTACGCAAATACTGTTAAAAAATGGTATATCAAGGTTGTGAACCCTGTAGAGGTCACAATTTTAATTCGATTTTGATGAAACTTGAAATTCATGGTTATAATCCAAAGATCTTGGTTCCTTTCGATATTTGCGCATATCGGATCGTAACTTCCTGAATTATGGCCCCTGATTATACGCAAAATCGCCTTTTCTTAGCTTGTGGTCCCTCTGGAGGTCACAATTATTATCCGATTTAAAAAAACGTTTGATTATATTACCGTTACACCGTAAGGAAGGTTGAGTTCGAATTTCGGTTAAATCGGACCAAAATTGCCATACAAAATGGCCGCCGTTTGTATGCGAATACTGTTAAAAAATTGTATATGGTTTTGGACCCTGTAGAGGTCACAATTTTAATTCGATTTTGATGAAACTTTAAATGCATGGTTATAACCCAAAGATCTTGGTTCCTTTCGTTATTTGCACATATCTGATCGTAACTTCCTGAATTATGGCCCCTGATTGTCCGCAAAATGGCCTGTGGTCCCACTGGAAGTCACAATTATTATCCGATTTAAAAAAACGTTTGACTCTATCACCGTTACACCCTACGGTAGGTTGATTATGAATTTCGAGAAAATCGGACCATAATTGCCAGAAAAAATGGCCGCCGTTTGTACGCGAACAGTGTAAAAATATGGTATATCAAAGTTGTGGACCCTGTAGAGGTCGCAATTTTAATTCGATTTTGATGAAACCTGAATTGCTTGTTTATAACCTAAAGATCTTTATTCTTTTTGATATTTGTAACTTAATGAATTATGGCCTTTGATTGTAGGAAAAATCACTTTCGGTATTGCTTGTTCTCTGTCTATCTCTCGAACAATTATTATCTGATTTAAAAAAAACCTCTGATTATATTACTGTTGCACCGTAAGGAAGGTTCAGTTCGAATTTCGTGAAAATCGTTACCAAAATTGCCGGACGAAATGTTCGCCGTTTGTACGCGAATAGTGTAAAAATATGGTATATCATGGTTGTGGACTCTCTACAGGTCACAATTCTTATCCGATTTTGACGAAAAGTCACATTTCTAGGTTGTCGGCTTCAAATTTCATGAATATCAGACTGGAACTGACCAACAAAATGGCTGCTCCCAATACAGTATGAAATACAGGACTTAATGATGTAGGAAAAATCACTTTCGGTATTGCTTGTTCTCTATCCATCTCTCAAAAATGTGGGCGTATCCTGCCTGGCAGTGCCAGCCTATCTTTTATTATGGCTTCCAAATTGTATTAATGTATTATAGATTACCGTAGAAATAAAGAGTATGTTTGGTGTGCATATTCAATGTTGTTGTTTGGGGATGATATAAACACAGAATAGATGCCTACCGGCTTCAAACAAGTTCATAATGATTATATCCCTTTGTGCAGCCAGGTTGTCATTCGTTAAAATTAACTTCCAGTATAATTCGGATACTATTACTAACAATAACAAGACTTGTCTGTTTTTGACCGTAGGTCATTGCAGTCTTCCGCGGGGTGATTTCTCTGTATATGTACTTGATAATTTTTAAATAAAATAGCATCACCACAAACTCGTCAAGAGACTTTGTTCTTTTTTCCACTTGATACTCGATAGGAAGCCATCGTTATAGAATTATCAGGTGTTAGTGTGGTTACCTCACGGTACTGGTGTTTAGGGGTCGCCGAGGTCACAGGTGATAGTTCATACATGTACGTCGCGTGCTATTCTTTTAATCATCGACGCTGGCATTCTACTAGAATTGTTACTAAATTAAGCAGAGGTCACAGGTGATAGGTCATAAGTCACAGGTGGAATCGCTAACGTCGCGTGCTGATGTTTTTATCATCGACCAGCTTATTCTAGTAAATTATTATACGGTAATCAAAGTAAACAAAAAAAAACAACAAAAAAATTAAATAGTATTCTTTATTTTACATGGTTTACGTGACAGTAATAATTTTTAAAAATGTGCCTGCAAAAAAGTTTTTTAAAGCAAATGTGCCTGCGCACGCCGTGCGTATGTGCGCGGAAATATCGATGCCTGCTAAGAGAAGAGAAGAAATGAAATGAAATAAGGCAATCTCGTTCCCAGAGGCAGCCGCGGTTCTTCAAAAATTTTTCTGGTTTCGAGATTGGAAATAAGGTTCAGCATCCTACTGTTTTGCTCCGATTGGACTAATAAAGATGGGCCAATTCCATACAGTGTGCTATGAGAGTAATTCTCTCCAGACAGTGGCCGTATGGCCGACTCTTATATTGAATTCCAACAGTCAAGAGTTCTTTTATGTGCACGCCAACACTGGCAATGGCAGGAGGGAACCACACAGGAAAATCCTGATGAACTTTCTCGTCTAACGCACAACTGCGAAAAGACCCGCAAACGAATTGAACCATGTGTTAGTCCCAAAATGATCTAGTTTGTGTTGGCAGGATGTTAAACCCAATTTTCTTTATCTCTTTAAAGTAATTAAAGATGTGTAGTTTATTAAGTACTATTCAGGTCACAGGGCCTTTGTACATATAAATAAACAGTTGTTAAAATTGACAATGAAACTGTAAGTTTTAGTAACTGGTCCAAACCGTTTACTTGAAAGTACTGTAATAAGATATGTTTACTGATAAATTAAATATAAGTGTAGATGTAACAGTTGATAAGGAAAAAAATTGAAAATGAGACTATAAGTTGCAGAAATATAATGCACAGTTGTGGCTAGCTTGATATGAAATATCTGATAATAAAACTAGAAGGAATGGGATAGATATAACCAGGCCTGGTAATAACAGTTTTAGATGCACCTGACAAAATCTCAGGTTCTAATAAAATAGTACCAGACATTTTCAACTTAGTGCAGGACATGTATTAATAATATCATTAAAAAATACAAATCAGTGCCAGACAAAATGACAGGCACCAGAGGTTTTTGTGCCTGACAAAGCCTGAATCTCTGCCTGACATTGTCAGTGGCAGGTGCCTTATTTCCAGGCTTGGATATAACAGTGCTAGTCTTCATGGTTTTGAATTGAATAAGTTATAGAAAGTCATACTATGTTGTTTATGAAATAACTGTTGTTAATCAATATAAAAGAACTAATTGATTTCGTTGTGGTCTAATTGCTTTATGCTTTCTATCATTTACACTCTGTGAACCCACTTCGACCTTATGTACATGTATTGTATAGACTAAATTATGGGGGTTGGATGGCACATTGTATCATAAGGTCTGTCATTGAGTCAACTGGTGTGGTTTCGATTCCCCAGTTGTACATGTACATGACAAGGAGTAGGGTCTTCTGTCCAACCTCGTGGGCTTTCAGTTTCTCCCCTCAGCTAAAGAGCACTACCAGCAAGCTGCAGTTATTGAAATAAAATTGAACCATGTTAGTCCCGAAATGACCTAGTTTGTGTTGAGTGGACGTTAAACCCCATTTCTTTCTCTCATTAAAGCTCATTCATTTCGTTTCCTTCTACACCTAAAAGAGCCCTTGACAGATGGAATTCGAAACAATAGTAAGCTGCAGTGCTGCTGTCCAGGCAAAATTTCCATCATAGCACACTGTATGGCAAATGCCTGTCTTCATTAGCCTAGAAAGGAGCAGAACAGTAGGACATTTAACATCATTTCAAGCCCATTGATTTCATTTTCTTCTACCACACTGGTGACACTGCGTCTGTTATGTTTAAAAAAGAAACTAGTGGTTGAGATTCTATAAAGAAATTATTGAAGTAAAATTTTATATGTTAGTCCCGAAATGACCTAGTATCTGTCGAGTGGATGTTAAATTACTTCTTTTTCTCTCATTAAAGCCCATTGATTTCATTTCTGTCTATCACACTGCATCTGTTATGTTTAATAAAGAAAGTAATGGTTGAGATTCTTTAAATTCCATGTAATTACCTGTAGGTAGAGTGATTATATATTATATATATACATCAGACATACCGAGTAGCCTGTGTCTGAAGATTGTTATCTCTTATCTCTAGTCTTACACCATCAGTTATATTCACATTCTGTAAGATGCTGGTTCGTTAGCCTGGAGGTTGCCGAATCAATACCGGTGTGGGCCGAGAAAGTTAATTGGGATTTTTGGCGGTGGTTCCCTCTTGTCAGTGGTGTAGGAAGGCGGGTCTGTCAAGTCATTTGGATTGGATGAAAATCGAAGCTCCCGTGTAGACATTGGCATGCACGTAAAAGATCCCTTGGCAGTTTGAATTTGATATAACTGTAGGCCATAGTGCCGCTGTCAAGGCAAAATTTCCCTCATAGATTAATCGAATTGGAACTTTAATCTCTCTTTCCCTCTCTCTTTCTCTTTCTCTCATTTCTTCACAAGAAAGATATTATTTATAATCCAAAAGTCTGTGGTTTTGCTGCTCAAAAGCTTTTATTTCCAAATTTTTAAGTTTTGAAAATTTCCACTATACATGTACATCTTTCAAGTGATTGAAGTGTCTATTTATTTATGAAAACCTAGAAGAACTGAAAAGTAATTTGGTTTTGCTTTAAGCTATCCTATAAAATATTAGTGTTTAGTAAATGAGGAAATGTCTAGATAGAAAATAGTAATTAGAGGAGTTTTGGTATGTATGTAGGTTTTTCTTGAGTGTTCTTATTACACTGTCTATTGAATTTACTATCTTCGTTAGTCTGGTTTGTCGATGACAGATATTTCATTTCTTTTTAATTTAAAGTCTTCCTATTTCTTTAGTTAGACTTTTTTGATATAAAGTTCTCATATGGCCATCTTTGATTCTAAAATAGATACACCTACATAAAAACTAAATTCAAGCCATTGAGAATAAATGTGAACAAGTGTCTGCATACAGAAAACAGATTGTTGAGAAAGATTGAGAGCCATTAGCCCTGCAGTTGTACTGATCTACATGGGCTATTATAAACCGTATGTTAAAAACAAGAACCAATGAAATATATTTTCTTTGTTACTGAAGAACAGATGCCGAACCCAACAGGAAACTATCGACTCTATTTGTTAGAAGCAGACGCACAGATGTTGGCAGTTTAACATTCGTATAACTCTTTACATGCTCACTTTCATTGTCTACCGATATATTTACATTTCTTAAAGTAGCTAAGTCTCTAATTCAATATCAGCCAAAGTCTTACACGTTGAAAACACGAATTATACACCCACTTTCATTGTATACTGTTATATTTACGTTTCTGAAAGTAGCTAATAATAATAATAATGATGTCCTGAATTCCAACCGAAGCTGCTATGTGTTTTAAGATTCCTTTTAAAACTGTCAAAATCGGTGCACAGTGCTTGAGTTCTGTAGCTAAGCCTCTATCTCAGTGTCATCCACAGTCTTTGACATTGAAAATACGAATTGTTTCTCAATTTAAATCAACATTGATGTTGTGATCTGTATTACCAGTACCATATGCTTGCATGACACATTTTATTTCAACATCAAATAATATATTGTCATATAAATTGTTGATATCAGATTTTTGTGATTTGTTTTTGACATCAAATATATGTGATATATTTTAAAATATTGACTATTTTTATATGTTATAGACAGACGTCGTAGAAAGTTACGATGTTCAAAAAGACGATATCGGAGGTTACGAAGAGTTTCTGGGATATGTCGACGGTCAGGTATAGAGGAGATGTTGTTGTTATGTTCGTTGTACTATTGTTGTTCGTGTGTTAATTGCTTGCTGTCCAGGATGTTCACAAAAATAATTGGAGATACATTGTAATGCTTTAAAATCATCCTAAAATCTTACATGGGCAGACATTGTTATGCTTCTGACCTTCCTAAAATCCAACAAAACAGTGCAGCATCCTTAAATCCAAAATGGACGGACGTTGTTAAGCTTTTGACTTTACTAAAATCCAACAGAACAGGGCAGACATTGTCATTATTGTTAGCTTTTGACCATCCTAAAATCCAACATGGGTGGACATTGTTATGCTTTTGATCATCCTAAAGTCCAACATTGGCAGACATTGTTAGGCTTTTACCATCTTTAAATCCAAAATGGATGGACATTGTTATGCTTTGATCATCCGAAAATCCAGTAGGGAATGACATTGTAATGCTTTTGAACGTCGTAAAATCCTGCAGGGGATATGTCGACGATCAATATACATGTAGATAGATTGTTACAGTGTATGCTTTTGACCATCCTAAAATCCAACAGGGAATTGTGTCGATGGTTTGTATAGAATAGTTGTTTTATTTGTTAAAGTAGTTAAAGTTGTGTGTTGCTTGCAATGTTGACAGTCGGGTATAAAAGAGTTGTTGCTGTTGTTATGTTCATTATACTAGTAGTATTAGATGTTGTTGAGTATTGTTCATCTGTTGCTTGCTATTTAGGATGTCAATAATGGTCAGATGTATAGAGGAGGAGTTGTTCTTTGTTCGTTATCGAAGTACTACTTGCTGTTCATGCATGCTTGCTATCGGGATGTACATTGGAAGCATAAATGATTCATTCTTTTGCTTTAAGCCGTCCTTAAAACCAACGTAGATCAATTTGGGAAGGGTTGTTCCAGGATGTTTTGTCTATAACCCATATCAACAGTCGAATGCCACTTTTTAAGTCTTATGTAAAATCTTTATAATACTTTAGAACAACAGTTCTTAATCCTTGCTTTAAAGGAACCGACCAGAATTGAATCAAATGAAATAGCTGTCCTTTAGACCCTCCTAAAATTCAACATGTACGACTCGGTCGACAGTAATTAATTTAGTGATCATTCTATTTTTGATATTAAACAAGAAGATTCTGGCATCAATATTCTACACCTTTGTATACACATAACCATGTTATTAAATTTGAGAAATTTCTAAACAGAAAAAGGCACAAATAGTATAACGTTTTATAAAGATATCTTGAGCAGTGTATGAGATATGGTCGAGAGACAAAACTTGGACTGACGGAGCCCACTTTATCATCACTTCATTCGACTAGTTTTGGTTAAGTGTCCACTCAGCACAAACAAGGTCATTATGGGACTAACATATGGTTCAATTTAATTTGAATAATTTACTTGATATGGGTCTTTACCAGCCTGAGGAAACCGGAGAACCTGGATAAAACCCACGAGGTTGGACAGGGGACCCTACTCCTTGTCATTGTCATTAACAAGCAGGGAATCGAAACCATGCCACTTGAGTCCTCCAGTTTCCTCCAACTGCTAAAGACCCCTAGCGCAAGCGAATTATTGAAATAACATTGAACCATTTGTGTCCAGTGGACATTAAACCATCTCTCTCTCTCTCTCTCTCTCTCTCTCTCTCTCTCTCTCCTTTCTTCCCCAAAAAGATATTTAATAATTGAACCATATGTTCTGAAATGAGTCAATGACCCAGTTTGAGTCAAGTGGAGGTTACCCCCCATCTCCCCCTCTCTCTTTCTTTCTCACTCTCTCTCTGTCTTTCTCTCTCTCTCTCTCTCTCTCAAACTACCAAAGTAAATATAGTTTGGATTTTCAGATAAACTTTTGTTGTTGGAAAGGTGCACCATTTCAAACAGCATGCAGGAATTATGTTGGGGCTGTTTACAAGACTGTTTCTCAAGTTATTTCATTTGTTACATTTTCCAGTGGTTCGAAAAAGCATAATCTGATTAAAATACAGGTCTATATAGTAAAAATTGTTGTTTTACTTGTCTTTACTACATGTACACTAGGATCTGGAAGAGTTGTTATCATTGACATATTCTGGATGATGTGAGGGATTAGCCAATGAAACAGAACTGTAGGTGATCCACTAGAAACATCAGTGCTGATTAGTTAATCAAATGTCTGACATCACAGGATCAAAATCCGCTCGTATGAAAAATCCGCTCGTATGACCTCTGACAAGACCTCCTAAAACAATGGGTCAGATATTCATGTAGTGTAGCTTTGAAAGCATAAAAAAAACAAACAAAATATAAATCGGTATTTTAATCAGATTGGAAAAAGCATATTTCCAGATAAAAATAAGTTTTTGGGTTTGACCTACATATAATTTACCTTTCACCATTATTTAATCATTATCCTTCTTTTCAGCTGGAAAAGTTCCTTATCTTCGACATGAGCGAGATCGAATCTTCTACTTTGATTTTAGTGAAGTATCCCCAGAGGAAGGTGTATCTGGAGCTGAGTTACGTCTTTATAGAGAAACTAGCAAGAAAAATGGCAGACTCCAAGTAGAGTTGTTTATGATTCAACAAGGACGCGATTTAGAGTAGGTTTTTATTTTAGATTAATATGTACATGTACATATACATCTCTATTCATTGACTTTAATTATGAAAATTATGCAAAAATACCAGGTATTTTCCTGTAGAAATTCAAGGAATGGCCTAAAATATTAGCAATCTGATTAAAACAGATAGCCTTTTCTGTTTCGTTTTTTTTTTATAGTACAAAATTTCATTTTACTTGTCTTTACTACACTGAGATTTGGGAAGGGTTTTTATGGATGATGTGTGGAATTATCCAATGAAACAGTCAGTCACGGCAAGGTTTAGGATTGAGGTGTACGGAACTGTGGGTAACCCAAAAAATTATCAACATTGAGTGGTTAATCAAATGTCTAACATCATAGGGTCAAAAGCCGCTCCACGACCCCTGGTGTGACCTTCCAGTACAACTAGTCAGATCTTCTTGTAGTGTAGACCACTGAAAGTATAAAAAAAGAAACGAGATATACATGTAGATCTGTATTTTAATCAGATTGTCAGCAACCATGAACCCCACCCAATTCTACGTCAGATGTGCTAATTATCTATTTATAAATATTTTCGGAGGGCTTGACAAGGACAGGTGTCTAGTCATTTGGATGGTACCAAAAATCAAGGTCCAGTGTACACATTAGCATGCATGTAAAAGATCCCTTGACAGTTGAAATTTGATGTAAGATTAAGAGTAGGCCCTAGTGCCACAGTTCGAAGCAGAACAATGGGATGTTAAAGCACATTTCATTTCATTAGCCCAGTTCTCGGAGCAGAACAGTAGGACGATAAACACCATTTCATTTTATTTTTATATATATTTTACCAGAGATAAGAGATTATCGTCAGAAGTAAATGTGACAGTAGAACCAGACTTTACTGGATGGTTCGGGCTGAATGTTACAGGAGCGGCAGAGAAATGGACTAATTTCCCAGAAACTAATCTCGGTCTTTACATGAAAATCCGAGATGAAAAAGGTAAATTGTGTTTATAATACATGTGTGTAGAAGACATTTAAATGGAAAATCCGAACAATTATTGGATACTGGCTTCATTCTGGGCCAAAGATCGGTTACTCAGCATCTTCCGCTAGCTTATATTATTCGTTACTATTTTTAAAATTAATTACCATAATAAACAGAGTTACCTCCCATTAACTGTTAATTGCAGTAAAACAGTTCAACTGCAGGTTCAGATTTTTGGCTGTGTTAAACTAATAAATGATCTTGACCTTGATTAATTTGATACCACATATGTGGGGGTGGATTGCAGCTATGAATTGAGATGGGCGAACATACACACATCTTTAAAGTTACATTATGGGAGATAAGATAAAGAGATGGCAGTTCTCACTATAATAGTTAAAAACTAGATAGTGTAAAGGTAATTTACTGAAAATGTCAGTCAAATTGATCCACTATTAGCCGAGAAAAAAGCGTTTGAAATATTCACATAGCCTCAGTCATCATTACTCAAATCATTAATATAAACAGCATAGTCTCGATTATCCACTTGATTGATTTAATTATCAACGGCCATTAAGCGGCATATAGGAATTGTAATCCGCCAACATCGAAGGCTAGCCTTGACATCAAGGGTTTATTATGGTCTGGATATGTTAATTAATGTCTAATTAATTATTTAGATAACATTTCAGGCCTAAAGAAAGACCTGTAATAAGCAGATTTTGCTCTTGCATAATGCTATTTTAATATATTTATATATCATTGTCTGGTTTATAACTATTGATTTAAATAGTTGGAGGGTTTGATGGTCCAGTGGTCTGTCAATTCATTACTTGTATGTGATAAGGAGCTGGGTCGCATGTCCAACCTCGTTTGTTTTCTCTGGGTTTTCCCCAATTCTCACAAAGACCTGAACAGTAGGATGTTAAACCCTATTTCATTTCATTTTCAAAAGACCCAATGTGCCAGCAAATTAGTTACAAAAGTGGATACATGACCTCTCTCTTTCTCTCTAAAAATGTTATTTGTTTTAATTCCAGGACATGATGTTGATCCGAAGAAAGTTGGTATTGTAACCAAGAAAGGGCCAACAGACAAACAGCCATTTATGGTGGGTTATTTTAAAATGACGAATGAAGTATTGAGTCGTAGAACGAGATCAACCAGACGGGCGCCAGAAGTTAGTCATGTTGAAATGGCGTATGGTGATGATCCTTATAATCCCTATAGTAGTAACTGTAAGTACATATGGTATATCAATCATTAGTTAAAGACGCATTTTTATAATGGCAATTCTTTAGCCATCTCTGCTGACTTGGAAGTCGAAGAAGAGTACATTGTTGTCCTCTGTCTTCATTAACCCAGTCGGAGCAGAACAGAAGGATGTTAAACCCCATTTTATTTCATTTCATTTGGTTTAAATAACAACTAGCGGATGACTCGACGCCCGGAGTGTGCCTGGAACCAAAAGTACCCCTCAACAATAATATTGCTTCTTTAAAGACAGAGCGAGCCCATCTTCATTACCCCAGTCAGAGCAGAACAATAAGACATGAAATCCCATTTCTTTGTTGTCCTGGCACGATATACCCCTCGGCATAAACATGAGCTTTTGCAATCTGAGTAAAGTACAGATCTATATTTCATTTCGTCTTTTTATTCTTTCATTGGCCTACACTACATGAAAGTCTGGCCGGTTGTAGTGGAAGGTCGAGTCAGGTGTCTTATGATGTCAGACATTTGATTTACATTAGTACTGATATTTCTAGTTGGGTAACAGACCATTTCATTGGCTGCTCCATCATAACATTTTAATCCGGGAACTTGAAAGTAGTTCCAATGGCGGAATTCGTCATACAGGTTAGATGTAGGGTACCAGACTCTGACGAGTTTTGCCATATGATATTTAGTTGTTATAAAAGAAATGAAGATAGTTATTTATTTTTTTTTTCAGCTTATCTCCGATTTAAAAATAAGCCCTGTAAACGTCATTCACTATTTGTTAGTTTTAGAGATCTAGGATGGCAGGTGGGTTGAAATTTATGTATGAAATATGTACCTTTAAATTGTTTATTTACATTGAGCCCTGAACATGTATGGTTCTCATATAATCTCCTGGAGTCTTGCGAGTGCGTGAGAAAACTCATGGCAGTAGCCAAGTCTCTAACTCAATATCATCCAAAATCTTCAACATTGAAAACACGAAAAATTGGTCAATTTAAATCAACATTGATGCTGTGATCTTACCGGAAAAAAATGGGCTTCTGATATCTAATATTTAAGACAAAATAAACATATTGTGTACCATAATGCGTTTCAGCCCCAGTTCTAGCAAGAGACTTGAGGAACGAGGCTAGAAACATTGCACCAAATCAAACGGCATATGTAGACTGGAATAACCAGACGCTAGAAATTTGCATTCGATTGACACTGCCAGCTTATTTCGCCGAACATAACTGATTTGAAATTAGAGTAAAAACGAAAACCATTGAATGTTAATAAGTTAAGATACATTCATATATTATTACAGTATTTTATGCCTTTGCACCCATTTGTGTCAATTTCTAGGTCCTAAATGTTACTGATTTAGCTCCTTTATATATTTATAAACAAGGGAGACCAATGAGTCTCCATTCCGTAATGAATAGTGCTGACCTAATATATTATTGAATCGATTAATCATGATTCACCTGCTCACGATTTTACATATTGAATCACAAGACACTGAATCGATGTATCGTGATTTGTCGCTTCAATAAGTAACCTTTTCCAAATTGTTTTGGTCGTTATTTTGATCGACATGAGTATCGTGATATAAAACAGTTTTATTTTTTCAACATCGGCAGGACTAAAAATATCAATTATTTATTTATCCTGCTGTTGTCTTAGTAAATATTGACCTGGTTATGAATCGCAATACTAATCGTAGTAAATACCCAAAACTAGTAATGAATTTTGAAAGTGAAATACATGTTCATAGATTTGAAAATATTTGTGTGTCATTCGAGGCATTTAGAATCAAAGTTCATATTGTGACTGGCTCAACGGGTAAGATGTCACTAACCCAGAGGTCGCGTCTTAATCTCTGCTTTGGTGGAGAAAGTTCATCAGGATTTTCCAGCGTGGTTCCCCCTTGTCAGTGGTGCGGGACAGAGGGCTTGAGGAGGGACATTGTATAGTTGTTCTGATGGGACAAAAAACCAAGGTCCTGTGTACACATAGGCGTGTGCGTAAAACATTCCTTGGCATTTGGAATTTGATTTAAGACTAGGCTGTAGCACTGCTGTCCGGGCAAAATTTCCCGCGTAGCACACTGTATGATGTATGCCGGTCTTCATTAACCCAGTCGAAGCAGAACAGTAGGACGTTAAACACCATTTTATTTTATTTCTAAAAGGCATATCTGTCCAAAAATGGTTCATTTCTATTCAGTATTTGCAAAGATATAAATGAATTTTGGGGGGTAAATTTGACCTCCTCGGCAAAGACCAATAAGTTTTGGTAACACCCCTAATTTGTAAAATTAAATTTTAATTCCCGTCCAGCTTCTGTGAAAATCAGAGGTTCGAGAAAGATTCAGAACAATTCAAATTATTTTGAATTCAAATATTGAAACATTTTTCTCTCTGTATTTTTCAGGATTGGATTATTGCCCCTGATGGATATTCAGCATTTTATTGTCATGGTGAATGTTCGTTTCCTCTGGCTGCTAATATGAATGCTACAAACCACGCTATTGTTCAGACTTTAGTCCATCTAATGGATCCAGTTCTTGTTCCTAAACCTTGTTGTGCTCCAACTAAATTAAACGCCATTTCTGTGTTGTATTTTGATCATAACTCAAACGTCGTCTTGAAAAAATACAAAAGTATGATTGTCAAAGCTTGTGGCTGTCATTAAAAATATATTTTGAACATTGAAAGATATATATTTTGTCCGACGTTAGTAATATTTTGTGAAAATTGAGATAAAACTTTAAAAGTATGATTGTCATAGCCTGTGGCTGCCATTAAAAATATATTTCAAATATTGAAAGATATATTTTGTCTTACGTTAGTAATATTTTGTAAAAATTTAGCTAAAACTTTAAAAGAATGATTCTCAAAGCCTGTGGCTATCATTAAAAATATATTTCGAATATTGAAAGATATATATTTTGTCTGACGTTAGTAATATTTTGTAAAAATTGAGATAAAATTTTTTAATTTTTTTTTGATGAAAAATAAAGTTCAGGGCCATTATTTATAAGAGGTGCAATATTTCATTAGAAGACAGCTTGTTAATCAAAATATGTTTATTTTGGATGGAAGAGAGTAAATCAAAGAGCTGATAATCAAAATGTAAGCAATTGGGTTTACGAAAGACAAAATTGTGACTTACTGTGTGAGTTCTGGTAAATAATAAACAGATTTCTTCGATTATGAACAAACTAGTTAACTTTGGTAATTATAAACTTACCCGTGTGTTTAAAATGAACTCCCGTTAAATAAAATCCATCGCACCACTGAATGTCCCAACGTATAAAAACAGTTCTCTCTTGAAAAATTGAAATCCCACAAACTTTCGTTTAAGAAAAATATCAATATGGCAGCTGGTTACGTCACACCTCGGGAGATATCACTTTGTATTAGGGGTGACAGCATGAAATATGGCATTTTTACGTCAATTCAAGTTAAGTTAAGCGCGTCTCGGCATTGAGTTTGAGCGTTCGCACACATAACAACCAGTATTTTTTTAAAATTTGTTACCGTCTTAATTATTTGATTAGCGACTAGGGTGGGATAATTTTCTTTTTAACACGCATGAGGAACAAAAATAACTACATTCTTTTCACGGGCCTTAAATATTACCCATCTTTATAATATGGTATGATAATATTATTATTTAGCATATATGCAGGCCATTTACAATTAATGTTCCGCTTCTTACGGGGCGTTACGGACTTGTCGGCATTGCTTACGCCACCCAATGCCATTAGGCACTTTGAACGCTGTCGCAACACGCTTAAAAATGTCACTGAAGCGGTTATTATTTGATCGAAAGAATGAGATCAAATTAATAATACACTCAGAGTCCTCAGCCACTTCGGAGATGTGCTTCATGATCCGTGTTAAACTATTTATTACATAAAGAAGATAGGATATTAAAATCTATATTTTATACATGACTTTATTTTTACGAGTATCCGTGCAATCAGTGATTCTTTCATTGTGAATAAAATTTGATAGACTGGCGATCAATGGTTTCAATATAAAGATAAAGCTCCAATGTAATTGTCTTCAATTAATATTTTCGTCGCCCAAACTCAAACGATTGTAATGTTGGCGCGTTGCTTTGAGTATAGCACGTGCTTGACAAAATATGCGTCAAATTTAAGCAACCTCGCTTCCCTGTGTTGGATTCGTCCAATATGTGACGAAAGCAATGTTATTATCCACTCTGTCGAAATAACAAGTAAATATTCAAATCTTTCAAGAGAGAACCGTTTTTATTCGTTGAGATATTTTATTGTGCAATGGATTTTATTTAACGGGAGTTAATTTCAAACACACAGGTAAGTTTATAATAACCAAAGTTAACTAGTTTGTTCATAATCGAAGAAATCCGTTTATTATTTACCAGAACTCACACAGTAGATCGTTCTTCCCCTGTACTCTTCATATGTTTTCACCAAGATACATCTTCAGTAATTTTGGGCAGTTATTTTACGTATTTTTGAGAAATTTGATGAAAATAGGTCAGAAAACGACATATACAGTCTCATCACACTGTTAAGTTATACAGGAAACAATTAAACCCAATGGACTCCTGTCTAATTTTGGTGAGTTTTTTCAAAATATAAAATAGTTAAGAAAACCACTTCTGTAATTTGCTGTTTGCGGCCCAAGTCTCATCTATTTAAGTTGAACAATTGGTGATTAAATCCCTTGGGCCTCTATGGAATTTTGAAGAGTTGTTCAAAATAGAATATATGTAAGAAAACAAATTCTATAATTTCTATAGTTTACCTGACAGAGTCTCATCGTTAAGCCTGTTTTCCACGTTCACGTTTACGGGGCGTTTCCGTGACAATACGTTCATGAAAGACAGGCTTTACCATTGTACATTGTATAACTGCGTGATGTATATTTATAGCTTTAGTTGATAATTTGTATTATTGCATTTATTTGTATATTTTTGTATGTGAATTATACACAAACTACACAATGGCTACCTTTTAGTCTATTTTGTCCTTTAAATGGTTGTGAATATTTAAATTTGTTTGCTATAAGCTGGTTTGTACCGTAGATGTTTTTCCCTCCATTGTATGTACTGTCACAGAGTTTGGGTCTAGTGGTCTAGAGTGTCGCACTTTGAGGTATAGCTGGCTGGTTACCTCTGGCTTGCAGTCGTGGCTTGGTCAGTGGTATGAGCGGTGTCCTCCCACAGGAAAGATGATACAAATAAGACAACTTGCTGAAAGAGTTCCTCAGGAATTCTCATCGTGTTTGCAGGCCCAGTTTTTCTTTTGATTTCCATCTTGCATGTGACAAGGAGTGAGGTCTGACACCATGGGTTTTCTGCGATTTCCTCCCACTGCTAAAGACTCCTACGTGCAACCGAGTTAATGAAGTAAATTGAACTGTATCTTAATCCCCAAATGATCTAGTTTGTGTCGAGTGGACGTTTAACACGTTTCTCTCTCTCATTCAAGGAGTTCACATTACTTACAAATTGTGGTTGGAGTTTCGTATTTATAATGGAGGGAACTGTGTAATATGAAATATTATATTGTTTATCTAAATTTTTAGCTTTAATCATATTGATATAGTCATTTCTGTAATATAATATATACATCTACCCCTTAGAGTTACTGCCCCTTGTATTTACATGTCTACAAGATTTACCAGGCAAGATTAATGTTACTGATCGTCATGTGCCTTCATTTGAACAGTTTCTAATTTTTCACAATCTGATTTAAATACCGGGCCTGTTTCACGAAATTTAACTTAGATAAAACCCAAATTTTAGTGATTTGATTGGATAATATAAGATTGATTTTTGCTTAGCCAATCAAAATTGAAGTATCTTAAAATTTGGATTTTATCTTTATATAAAATTTCTAGGTTTTGTTTTGCTTTTTTGTATACTTTTGATAGCCTCCTCTTCATGAAGATCTTTCAGATCCTAGTGTAGTGAAGGCGAGTTAAACAAAATTATGCACTAGAAAAAAACGCAACGAAATAGGATCTGTGTTTTAATCAGATTGAATTTTCCATGATTTAATCCTCACATAAAATGTCCTCGAATTGATGATTATTTTACATTTAATTAAGAAAACAAAGCCAAAATATCTCTGACCAAAACACACATCCTTTCGTTTCATTTTTTGTAATTCAAAATTTCGTTTTACTTGTCTTCACTATACTAGGATCTGGAAGAGTTGTTATATAACCCGCTTTCTGGTTCAAGTGAGGGATTAGCCAATGAAACAGTCTGTTACTCTGAGTTCTTGGCGTGCGATGCACAGAACTGTGGGTAAACCACTAGAAACGTTAACGCTGATTGATTAACCAATGTCTGACATCATAGGGTCAAAAGGCTTTTTGTACAACCCCCTGACGCGACCTTCCAGTACAACCGATCACATCTTCATGTAGTGTAGGCCACTGAAGGCATAAAGAACCGAAACGAAATATAGATTTGTATTTTAATCTGATTGGGTTAAAAAGCAACTAATCAAAAGATTTTATCCAACATGTATAAGTGCCTCTGGCTTGTTTATATTTTCTGGTGTCAAATGCTGGCATTACAGTAGCTTCTATAGTCTTCATCATATTTGTGGTGGTCAGCGTGTTTAATGGGCATTACTGTAACTCCTATAGTCCTTATCGTATTAGTTAGTTGTTGTCTATAGTCGGAACCAGAGCTATGTAAAGGCGATCAGATCTAAATATTAAGGCCACCTGCTGATTTATTCAAGGTCACGAGATGCAAACAGGTTTGGGGCACATCATTTTTGACAAGGATCATTGGTTAGGGCTAAGTCTACGGTTAGGATTAGCACTAGCCCTGGGCCCTGTTTCTCGAAATCTTAGCTAACGATAAAATCCAAATTATTGTAGATACTTCAATTTTGATTGGCTAATCACTAAAATCAACTAAATATTATCCAATCAACTTACTAAAATTTGAATTTTATCTTAGTTAAAATTTCGTGAAACAGACCCCAGTTTACGTCTTGTGACTTTGATGAAATCTGCCGGCCATGTAAAGGTACAATCTGGCCAACAGCGGCCATGGTCGCCATTTTGATAACTCATAGTCTGAACCATATAAGTATTTGGAGCAATGATCAAAATAATTGAATGTAAACTATACAGTAAACAGATATATTTTTTGCTATCATCATTTATGTATATTTATTTCTTACACATTTATATTTAGTTTATTTTTAGTTTTAAATGTTTGAGAATAAAAAGATAATATTCTTTATTTATGTTGTCTTAGTTAATTATATAATCATCGTATGGGGAGTTAAGATGGCCAAGTGGCTAAGACGTTGGCTCGCTAGCCTGGAGGTCGCGTATTTGATCCCTGCATTGGCCAAGAAAGTTAATTAGAATTTTCTGGAGTGGTTTCCCGTGGTCAGTGGTACAGAATGTAGGGCCTGACAAGGACAGCGTGTTAGTCATTCGGATGTGACAAAAAAAAAAAAAAAACGTTAAAGGTACTGTTATCTGATTTTTAGTGTTGTAAATATTTTTATTTCTGACTAAAGAAAAAAATATGTTAACACCCTTGTTGACTGCACGCACGACTTTGTTTCTGTGGGCGTATCTTTTGTTGCCTGGCAACCTATCTTTAGCAAAGGGGTGGTAACTCTGGAACTGGAGGTTGGTGATTGCTGAATATCAATTGGGTTTGTCCTGCCATGACCGCCATGCTTCACACTAAAATTTACTTAATTCGGATAAAAACTATAGCCTCTATCACGTTCACAAGTTTAGCTAAGAATGATGAATATTGCTGAACCTATAGCCTCAACTGCAATAACAATTTTTTTTCTGCACGAGGAGGGGGGACTCTGCAACGGAAAGTCGAAAAGAGCTGAATATTGATATGTTTCACCCGTTCATCACCACCATGCTTCAAACCAAATTTGAAAGAGTTCGTTTAAAACTGAAGCAACACAAGGGTTTTGGCAAATGGGGATAACTCCGTAACGGAATGTTGCGAAATACTTAATATCGATATGGTTCATCCTCACAGCATATTCGTTAGTATCACATATAATCATCTTTACACTTAGGAAACGTTACATGTTATAAATGTTTTATTTGGTGATATACAACTGGGTGTAGATTTTTCTTTGATGTCTATAGCAGCTATATCTCATAACAACCTCTCATGACGTCATCATAGGTTGATATATTCGGTTCATATCAACCGCTGATGACGTCCTGACAGGTTGATATTTCATATCAACCGCTGATGACGTCATTACAGGTCGATATATTCGGCTCATATCAACCGCTGATGACGTAGATGATCGAAATAATACAAAGAACACAGAAATGAAATTTTATTCTTTTGACAATAAAAAACCCATTGTTATAGTACAGCTTGTAGCATCCATGACTGAACTAGACGACGTACTTATCGGCATATTTAAATCGGTTATCCATACTCCATGTGTAAGATATCTTTCAGAAATTTCTTTCCCCCAACATTATTTCTCCACACACTCCAAGACTTTAACGTATTTATCGCCCGAGAGTTCCTTTGCAAAGTATTTTTGGATACCGTCCACTTAAAACAGTCGGTCAAATCCTGCTTTGAACAAACCTAAAACCCTCAATCACGGTTCATTGTCAGAATTATCGCAAAAGATTGCCTTTTAATCCAAATTTTCTCCAGGCTTTGGATAGATCCTCATCATATTTGTATTCACATCTATTCCATCGTCAGTATGGTGACTAAAATGGATTGATTATTCGTCTGACTTCGTTTTACTGTCCATTTTGTTTTTGCTTTCAATTCAATTACTCCAAAATGGCGACGTATAAACAAAAACATGCACGTGATAACTTTGGTAATTTTCGCTTTTTGGCGGAAACTATCGAGCAATTATCCAATCACTGTTGCCTTTTTTAAGAAGAGTCCATTACATTTAAGGGTGAACGGCGTTGTATATGTCAGATATAAACCTACTCTCCCTCGGATTGATATGATAGAGAACACTTGGGCTTCGCCCGCGTGTTCTCTTATCATATCAACCTCGGGTTGGTTAATATCCTATACATACCCATGACTGTTTTAATAAACTATGTGTGAGTGTATATAAATATGGTTTGTAAATGGTATTCATTATATTGTTCACCAATACACTAATGCCTGGGTTCTCAACATTTCGCGGGGTCGTGGCGGACTACTCTGAAACTTTTGAAAAAATGCTATGTTTTAATAAAAAGCATATAAATCTCTGATCTATACACCTCTTGAAACTCTGGGCATATTTTAGTATCCGGCTATCCGTCTGTACTATCCGAACGTATTCGGATTATTCGTGTGTAATTTGAAACTTATTTTAACGTTTTAAGTGTATACAAATTCATCTGTTGTACCGAGTGTGGTATGTGAAAAGGCTAACAAACCTTAATAAATGTCACCACAAGAAAGAAGGAAACACGCATGGACTATTCAAACAACAAGTTTTAATTCATTCCTCTCTCACGCCCATGGTTTGTTTCCCCAACCTCTCATTACAATAGTTTGATCTGGAAAGTGAAACTAGTTTTAGGGAAATCCCACTTCATATCCGACTGTGGTTGATTTACCGGGAAATTGACAAATGATACTAATTCACCTCAGGTACACGAGGACAGGAACGCCCTTCTCACCTATGTGATTTTTTCAAAATTTTTGATTTTAATCTTCTTTATTTTTCTTCCTGTTTGTTGCTACATCACCTTCTCAACCTTGTGGGTATACTCCGGGTATACCTCTGAATGTGCACTAAGATAATGAAAATATTATATGATTTAGCACCAAATAGGAAGAAAAATAAAGAAGATTAAAATTTTTGAAGAAGAAAAAACAAAATCAAAAAATTTGAAAAAATCACATAGGTAACAAGGGCGTTCCTGTCCTTATGTACCCGTGTGATCCACACCCTGAACACGTGCTTGGATTATTCATTGAAACTAGACCCTGAATATTATGTTTCAAGCACTTACTTGTTATAATAAAGAACAGTTTATGGATAACATTCACTAGATTTATTAACTGAAACGTTTCATTGGGGATACCCTCACTGTTATCAAGCCATTCAAAGATAGTTACTTGTTTTGAAGAGAGAGGGAGAGAGAGAGAGAGAGAGAGAGAGAGAGAGAGAGGAGAGAGAGAGAGAGAGAGAGAAATGGGATTTAGAGTCCACTCGACACAAACTAGGTCATTTCGGGACAAACATATGGTTTAATTTTATTTCAATAATTCGCTTGCGCGTAGGGGTCTTTAACAGTGCGAGGAAACCCGAGTACCCGGAGATAACCCACGGGATTGGACAGGCAACCCTACATCTTGCCACTTACAACCGGGGATTCGAAACTACGCCAGCTGACTCAATGACAGACCGTATGATACAGCGTGCGCACGCTAACCATTCGGCCACCCAACCAATGCCCACCTTATACAAAGTCATTTCGTGACTAACGTGGTTCAATTTTATTTCAATAATTTGCTTGTGTAGTTGAAGGAAACCGGAGGACCCGGAGAAAACTCCACGATGTTGACAAGCGACCTCAATCCTTGCAACGTGCAAGCGGAGGATTGAAACCACGTACGCCACTTAACTGAATGACAGACCTGCTGATCCAATAATTCATGTGTACTGTGTATGAATATGTGCATGTTTCTGGTGATGGGCGGGGCGGTCTACTTATTGTCACAATGTCAAACTTTCTGCACACAGAGAATGGCATGAAATGAAATGGGGTTTAACGTCCTACTCTTTTGCACCTAACCTGGGCTAATGGAAGACGGGCATACGCCATACAGTGTGCTATGAGAGAAATTTTGCCCGGGCAGCGGCGCTACGGCCTACTCTTATATCGAATTCCAATTGCCAAGGGATCTTTTACGTGCACTCCAATGTGTACACGGGACCTCGGTTTTTCGTCCCATCCGAACGACTAGGCAGCTGTCCTTGTCAGGCCCTCCTTCTGCATCACTGACAAGAGGAAATCACTGATGCAGAAACCAATGTGCTTCGAGAATAGATCTCTGCCCTAAGGCTAAATGACCGCCATATCCAAAATAAAAAGTATGCTGTTTTGTAATGCGGCTCCACTCCGTTTCACATCTGTGATACACCCAAAGACTAATAAAAACTGTTTCAATTTTATTAAATAAAAGCAGAATAAATACTTTTGAAGTATGCTTAGCGTTTTCGTCTAAAATCGTTGATTTAGGACATAAAATGTCGGTTAACTAGCTGAGGGTCTATTCTCAAGCGGAGCTAACTGTACATCTTACCGTCTTAAAGAAGCAGAATAAATACTTTTGAAGTATACTTAGTGTTTTCCACTAAAATTGTTGATTTAGGACATAAAAGGTCGGTTAACTAGCTTCGTGTCTGTTCTTCAAGTGGCGCTAACTGTACAACTTACTGCCTTAAACAGCTAAATCTCTAACTCATTATTTTCCACAATATTCAAAATTATTGATGTTATTATCTTGCCATAAAAATATGAAATCCTACTATCCAATATTTTAGACACAGTGAACTTTTCAAACTCTGTGGAATCGGGTGCCATTTTGTAATGAGCAAAACAACCCCCCAAAAATATATCCTACAAGACAATGTTGCAGTAATGGCTGATTCACAAACGACAAAATAATATTTAAAAACGCCTGGCATGTTCGAATAGTTTCAAGCCAAACAAAGTATTCATTTCATAACATTATTCTAACTGTAGCCTGAATAGTAAATCTTTGTTTTTGGTCAAGAAACCCATTTTTCCCGTCCCGTAGCTTATCCCAGCTTATAAAATCTTCACCATAACCCTCACCACCGGATGTAAACACAGATGAATATTGTCTCATTATAGATTTTCTCACATCGTTTACATTTAATAATTTTAGTATAAATGTAGCTGAAACCGTTTTATTATCGTCCACACCATTTAGATGCATGTACGTTCCTAATGTCGATGTTTCAGTATGGCGTTTTACACAAACAGACCATGGCATCCCGTGTATAATGACGTCATCGCTATCGTAGTTGACGTCAGTCGTCACAATCTGATCCAAACCAAAAGTAGACTTCCAGGTACGCGACTCAATTGTTTTCAATTCATCCCCCAGTACGTGTTTTAAAGTTTCAACATCTATGTCCACCATTGGATACTGAACAGATGTTGCTGTGGGCAGATCTAAGCAGGTTGGTCTGCTGTTTTCAGTTAGTGTTTGAGCATTGGCTAACGCATCCACAACTGGAAAGGTAGATTTACCGTTTAACACTTCATTCATATATTTAAGACTTATGTGTAGCGAGCTTCTGAATTGGTTAACATCGTCATATAATATCCGAAACTTGTTGGTTTCCTCTTCGTGAATTTTATTTATCTCAAATTTTATATCACCGCCATGTTTTCTGACTTGTTCACAAACTCTCTTCACCTGCTTATCGACATTAGCACAGGCTGTTTTAGCTTGGTTCTTGATGTCAAATATTTGACCGGCTAAAGAATTACAGTGTTGGTCAAGTTCATGAATGTCCGCTTCGAACTTCCCTTTTAAAATGATTAACTGTCCTCTGACATCTTGGTCTATTTCTGCGAGATCTGTTTTGGAGTGTGTTGTATGATCGAGTAAAAGACAATTACCACACATGGTAACTTGACAATCGAGACAATAAAATTCTATTTCTTTTGTCTTGTGTCTCGGACAGAAATATTTTGGTGTTTTGCCTTTCGGTTGGATGTAAAAGTTGGTTGAGAATTTACTTGCGCCGCCTAAGGGTACCCGAATCTCTGTTCTACAATAGGGGCATTTAAACCTGTTAAGATCGTATATTTGTGATGCTATAAGACTCTCTAGGCAAGGTTCACAAAACGTGTGGAAGCATGGAAGTATTTTAGGTTTAGTGAAATCCTCAAAACAGATGGAACATCTATGTGTATCATCACCTCCTTCCGCCATCTTTATCGATATGTAGGCCTACAACACAGTTAGACAGAGTCCATACTAAAATCACACAAT
Source organism: Patella ulyssiponensis (assembly GCA_963678685.1). Lineage (NCBI taxonomy): Eukaryota > Metazoa > Mollusca > Gastropoda > Patellidae > Patella > Patella ulyssiponensis. Next base: position 17,547,794 of record OY783227.1, on the reverse strand, counting down.
CTGGCTAAAACACAGATCTTCTTTCGTTTCGTTTTATATAGTTCAAAATTTTACTTATCTTCATTACTCTAAGATCTGGAAGAGTTGTTATATTACCGGCGTTTCGGTTGAATTGAGGGATTAACTAATGAATCGGTCTCTTATCAGGTTTACACATTATTGTTATTGAGTTATTAGAGAAGGCACAGATTAGACCAAGTTTATATTGAACGTACATGTACAGTGAATATTCACTTGTTATGAGTATATGGTTGTTTATACTACAGTTCACTAGTTATAATTATATGGCTGTTTTATACAACAGTTGACTTGTTATATGGTTGTTTTAACACAACAGTTGACTTGTTATATGGTTGTTTATACAACAGTTGACTTGTTATATGGTTGTTTTATACGACAGTTCACATGTTATATGGTTGTTTATACGACAGTTCATTTATTATATGGTTGTTTATACGACAGTTCAATTGTTATATGGTTGTTTTTTTATTACGACAGTTCACTTGTTATATGGCTATTTTATATGACAGTTCACTTGTTATATGGTTGTTTTACACAACAGTTTACTTGTTATATGGTGGTTTTACACAACAGTTCTTCAGTTCACTTGTTATATGGTTGCTTATACGTTAATCCACTTGTAATAATTATAATGGTTGTTTAATTATAATTATATAGTTGTTTATGCGACAGTTCACTTGTATGGTTGTTTATACGACAGTTCACTTAATAATTATATGGCTGTTTATATGACAGTTCACAGTTATAAACATGATTGCTTTACGCAACAGTGCATCACACGTTACAAGCTTACACTTCACTTAATTATAATTATATGACTTGTTTATACAACAGTTCACTTAATTATGCGGTTCGTTACACCGTAGTCCATGTGTTATAACAGTGTGTTTTTTATACAACAGTTCACTTAAATAAATTAAAACAACCACTTCTCCTAGATTTCAATGTTGTGATAGAAGGCTTGATCTCGCTTAAGCTCCGCGCATCTTATAAAGGCCTTTTCATTAGAGGACTTCATATCGCTTTAACTCCATACATACTATGACCAGATGTTGTAAAACTCACTGTCCTTGCTTTAACAAGCTCGCTTTTATATCTACCTTAAATAGTACTAGTATGCCAGGATAGGTTCACATAAAGGTTTAAACTATTATCCAATCCTAATCTACGGTTTAGCTGACTCACAAAACCTTTATAAAAATGCTCCACTTATTCATAGGCGTACTAGCCAGGGGGGCAGGGAGTGGGGTGCTGCCCCCATAACATTCGGACAAGATGACTTTTCGGGCAGACGGGTAAAGTGAAAAAAAAAATTATTTCATCTACTTGGCAAAATAAAGTGCCCAAAATCAAATAAAACACTAATATTACGGGCTGAAATAGCAATAAAACGCGTTTGCGGCCGTCAAATATTCCAAAATTTTCTTTGGGGGTCTATACAAGGTCAGCTCCGCCTCTTCGCCTCTCGAAGAAAACCGGCGCCGCTGTCTGTAAACCTGAAATTTTTTCGGGCATTTCTAGCTTTGCTTCCCTAAATGTCATCGAGCCCTAATAAAACACTAATTTTACTTTTCTTTTAATTGAATACCACGAATTTCTACTGAGTTGACAATGGATTAAAACATTTTGTCTGGAGCCACTCTACTTTGTGTGACATTTTTCGAGCATCGATTAGAATTTGTGAATGCAGCTGCAACAGTCTGATTGGATGCTTGGAATTCGGAGTGGGATTTCGGTTACAAAACCATAGGATACTTTTGGAGTTAGAATAGCAGAAAACGCATTTGCGGTGCTCAAATTTTCAAAATTTTCCCCGTTAGGGCGAGGCCCTATACCCCGCGACGATTGATTAGTTGTTTGGAATTCGGGTCAGCCATTCAGGCTATATTGGACCACACTGAAGTTGCCGTATTCACAGTCTGGAATAGCGTTTGCGGCAGTTAAATTTACAAAATTTTCCCGTCTTCGTGGACTGTAAACGATTGATTGAAATTCGAGTCAGTGACCTTAATTTAGCTATATTAGACCATTTTGAAGTTGCTTTGTTCACGGGCTGAAATTGCAGGAAAACGTGTTGGCATCTCCAAAATTTTCTTGAGAATTTAAGACGGGGGGGGGGGAGGGGGCGCTGTCTGTAAACCCGAAAATTTTCCGGCAATTCGGGTTCCCTTGTAACTGTCATCGAGTCCGTACGCCTATGCACTTATTATTGATAACATAAACCAATAGAGTTGACCCCATAGATAGTAAGAAATCAAAGATGCGAAACTTATCTGTTCATGGGTTAAGGAAGTTTTCGACAAAAGAAATACCACGTGATATATATATTTATATACACACCAAAATGGTTTATAAAATCCCCTATACTATGGAAGTCGGTAAATGCCCCTCGCTCCCTCTAACCTTCGCTGTAACTAAGTGTTATAACGCGACGACAAGAAGGAGCGATGGGCTACCATACCTCAGTGAACAAACAAAATAGAATTTTCGGATTTAAACAATATTTTATTCATAAACAAAAGGGATTCAACCACAGGCTTTACGTCTGTATCAACTCTTTCCACAGATACAGAGGTATTATAAAGAGGAGTATGTTATATACAATATATGTTTAAATACATGCACCGGTATGTTTAAAGAATGTACAAACATTAGATTTAAAGAAGCGAAGTCTCTGACTCAATAACATCTGAAGTCTTACACGTTGAAAACACGAATTACTTATCCATTTAAATCAACATTGATGTTGTGATCCTACCGGGAAAACGCATAAATAGCAGAAAACGCATTTGCGGTGCTCAAATTTTCAAAATTTTCCCCGTTAGGGCGAGGCCCTATACCCCGCGACGATTGATTAGTTGTTTGGAATTCGGGTCAGCCATTCAGGCTATATTGGACCACACTGAAGTTGCCGTATTCACAGTCTGGAATAGCGTTTGCGGCAGTTAAATTTACAAAATTTTCCCGTCTTCGTGGACTGTAAACGATTGATTGAAATTCGAGTCAGTGACCTTAATTTAGCTATATTAGACCATTTTGAAGTTGCTTTGTTCACGGGCTGAAATTGCAGGAAAACGTGTTGGCATCTCCAAAATTTTCTTGAGAATTTAAGACGGGGGGGGGGGGGGGGGAGGGGGCGCTGTCTGTAAACCCGAAAATTTTCCGGCAATTCGGGTTCCCTTGTAACTGTCATCGAGTCCGTACGCCTATGCACTTATTATTGATAACATAAACCAATAGAGTTGACCCCATAGATAGTAAGAAATCAAAGATGCGAAACTTATCTGTTCATGGGTTAAGGAAGTTTTCGACAAAAGAAATACCACGTGATATATATATTTATATACACACCAAAATGGTTTATAAAATCCCCTATACTATGGAAGTCGGTAAATGCCCCTCGCTCCCTCTAACCTTCGCTGTAACTAAGTGTTATAACGCGACGACAAGAAGGAGCGATGGGCTACCATACCTCAGTGAACAAACAAAATAGAATTTTCGGATTTAAACAATATTTTATTCATAAACGAAAGGGATTCAACCACAGGCTTTACGTCTGTATCAACTCTTTCCACAGATACAGAGGTATTATAAAGAGGAGTATGTTATATACAATATATGTTTAAATACATGCACCGGTATGTTTAAAGAATGTACAAACATTAGATTTAAAGAAGCGAAGTCTCTGACTCAATAACATCTGAAGTCTTACACGTTGAAAACACGAATTACTTATCCATTTAAATCAACATTGATGTTGTGATCCTACCGGGAAAAGATGGGCTTCTGATATCCAATTATTTGTCAATTTAAATCAACATTGATGTTGTGATCTTACCGGGAAAAGATGGGCTTCTGATATCAAATATTTAATACAAAATGAATATTTTATCATTGGTACACGAATCGTGTACCGTAATGCTTTTCAGTGCCATTTGTAACAATGGACTCGAAGAACAATAGGGTAGACATATTCCACAGGTCGTATCAAACGGTCACGTCATAAGGATATTATTCTTATCTGGAGAGCATGCGCAATAAATAATATCGGTGTAGACTGGAATAATCAGACGCTAGAGGTTGCAATTAGATTGAGACTTGTGGAGTTTTCCACCGAAGTTAACTGAGTAAAAACGGAGACGACTGAATGTAAATAATTCATATTATGTTATTATATGCTTTGCTTTACGACCCATTTGTGTAAACTCCCAGGTCCCAAATATTGGTGATTCAGCTCCCTTAAAGGACATATATACAATATAGAATGCAGGTTGACTTTATATTTCACCGAACGCCTTACACTGAATCTCGACTGTGTCCAATCCAATGGAAGCTCCTTTATTCAGTGCCTTAATTGTAAGTACTTTATTCATAGTCCTTAATTCTTATTACATATTTTGTTGTCGCACTTCGATATTTGTATCTTAAAATCAATATATTATGTATCTTAAAATATATTATGTTAGTCCCGAGTGGACGTCACATCACCCCCCCCCCCCTCTCTCTGTCTCTCTCTCTCTCTTTCTCTCTCGCATTTGTCGTTGATTTCAAAAACCATTTCATCAAATTCATACGACAACAAATGGAGCAATAAGAATTAAAGACTATGAATGGAGAACCAAGCAATATAAACACCGGATAAATTATAATAGATCGCAATAAACGTTATAAATAAGACTCGTAGTATATGCCAATAATGTCGAAATCCGTCAATGGATAAGTAGTTTTTAAAAACTGCTCTTTAATAGCGTATTGACCACCAGTTTGAGCGGCCTGTTGGATGAATAGAGGTTCACCGGGACTTCCTGGTGTGGATTTCCACTTGTCAATGGTGCATTAGGGAGAGAGAAAGAGAAATTGGGTCTAGCGTCCACTTGACACAACTAGGTCATTTCGGGACTAACATATGGTTTAATTTTATTTCAATAATTCGCGCGTAGGGGTCTTTAGCAGTGGGAGGAAACCGGAGTGCCCGGAGGAAACCCACGAGGTTGAGAAGGCGCCCCCATCTCCATGCCACATACGCTCACACCAAGGATCGAAACCACAGCCGCAAGCCAGAGGTGACCGGCCAGCTAGAGGTCGAGGGTCTGTCTAGAAGAACTGTCGAGTCTTTCGGATGGAACGAAAAGTAGCGGTCCCGTGTACACTTTGGAATGCACGTAACGGATCCATTGGCAGTTGGAAATCGATATAAGAGCAGACCGTTGCGTCCCATCCGAACGACTAGAGAGATCCGTCCTGCACCACTGACAAGGCAAAACCACATCGGAAAATCCGGATGAACTTTATCGGCCAATGCAGGGATCGAACACGTGGCGACCCCGAGGCTATCGAGTCAGCTTCTTACCCGCTCTTGGTCGGATTGGGGCCGGGAACCGGCTCGGGCTCCCGTTTCGGAGCGGCCCCTTTTACTGACTGCGCAGCCCCTGGACATTTTTGAAAAATGAACCCCAAATATGCGATTTGGTGGCATATCTGATTATAATCTCTATGAAATAATATATCCGGATCTGCAAGTAATTTACAACCATTAACCTGTGAAATTATCATATCGTCATATTATAAATTAACGTATTATCGTTGTATCGTCAAGAGTCAAGAGAATTTAACCGGGTAAAAAAGGGGACTAGTTCAGAAAATTTTAACCATTTGACCTATGAATCCGATGAAATTTTCGGATGAAATTCGGAATCCCCAATGATTCCGAATTCCGGCCTACACCAACCACACTCGGCCCAGAAAGTCTATTATACCAGCCCATTCCAGACTCCAGTGATGACGTGGAGGTCCGTTAAAGCCACCGGCCACATACAACATGACTACAATCGCTCTATGGCCGGTCCAATAACTCCCCCCACCCATATATAATGTTCAGCAGAAAAAGTTTTTTTTTTTAGACGAATTGGACAACAAAATTTTTGTTCATTTTTTGTTCAACCGGCCCTTCGGAAGATCGTCAGACCGGCCCTTCGGGCGATCGCCCGATTGCCCGACGGCCCAATCCGCCCCTGTACCCGCTTAGCCACCGTGGCCCCTCTTTTTATTATTAAATGTGCCTTAGTCGATTATTTAATTTGGTGATAAAAGCACAACATCATATAATAATGGCTATAGATTGTCCAGTTATCTTGTCCACATGACTGATGTACCTTATGAAAACATCACATGACATCGATTAGCTATCAATAAAATGTATCAAGCTAAATCATGGCCGCCAAAAAGAGAGACAGAGACAATTCACAGGTAGGATAATGGCATAATAGTCAAAGAGGTAGACCATAGCGCCGCTGTCCGGGCAAAATGTTACACACAGCACACTGTATGGCGTAAGTCCGTTTTCATTAGCCGAGTTGGAGAAGAGCAGTAGGATTTTAAACTCCATTTCATTTCTTGTTTTGCTTTACGATACATGCGGGGTTAATGGCCGAATGGTTACCACGTCCACGCTGGGTCATAAGATCTGTCATTGAGTCAACTGACGTGGTTGCAATTCCCCGCTTGCACGTGAAAATTATGTGGTATATTTGACCTATATATGATATTTATATACCCGGGACGTTGATAATACAATAGCCTAGGTGTGAATTTCATCTTATAGATAATATAAAGCTATATTTAGAAATGATCTAATGATTGTTAGAAAAAATGAAGGCTTTGACGAGGAAAAAAATAACTTAATTTCTACTCCGACTCACCGACTGTGTTATTGAAGACGGGCATGAGGGTAATTTTGCCCGGGCAGCGGCACTATGACCTAGTCTTATGTCGAATTGCAACTACAATGGATTATTATTATGTTTTAGGAAGAAGGCAAACATTTTGGAACTAAGATTGTCATTCAATCAAAGCGGGCGACGACAAAGACTATTGCTATACATTATTTTTGTAGGAAGAAGGTCCATATTTTGGATCAAAGATTGCCACCATGCGGGCGACTGGAAAGAGTAATTGCTATACAATGTATATTAATTATATTTTAGGAAGATGGCCCACATTTGGCGTTTAATTTAATCCATTTGTAGTAACAAATACACTGCAACTTTTGCTTTTCTGTCTGACATTGCATTTGAAATGGAAAATTGCAAAGAGTAATTGAGTTTGTCTTTATGTGTTTAATTTACATGTACATTACACCTGAAGTCATTTGCTGTCAATTCCATTCTGGCGACTGATTTCAAAGAGAACTTGCTATATTATATTTTAGGAAGACGGCCCTCATTTTGACGACTGTTTCGAAAGTGTAATTGCTATATATTATATTTTAGGAAGATGTCCCACATTTTAGGACGATGGCCCAAAATTTTAGGAAGGTGGCCTACATTTTTGATCAAAGATTTGAACGAATAATTACTATATATTATATTTTAGGAAGATGGCCCACATTTTGGATCTAAGATTGGATTAATCTGTTCATGTTTAGGATGTGTTGTTGGTACTGGTAATATCTGGAGATTTCCTAGAATTGTTGCCAATAACAGTGGTCAAGAGGGTGAGATTCTTCATAAACTCAATCTGTTAATTTGAAGGGCCAGTCGCTTTCTTTGATTTAGGTCAAAATTATTATCATGTTTTGGATAGGAGGTTTTACGTGTATGGGGACGTTCCTTGTCCTTCCACAGCTTTGATTTATGTACTTATGAAGCGCTGAATCGAAAGTCCTACGATTACGAATGAGGGAGGGAGCCCCTTGTCCAGTAAAGTTTCACAGTTGACTCTTGAAAGCAAAATCAGCTGTTTTCTGACGTACAATTTTAAGGCAGAACAATCGGCACATGCATTCAATTTACTCAAATCAAATTTCTTATTTTTCACCCATAAAGTGATATGTTGTCGATTTTTGACTTTTTGAAATTGGTCAAACTATCCTTTTTTATTCGGTTTCAGGTGTTCTTTCCGAAATGTAAAAAGGACAATATACCGCCAACCGAAGATATTTTTGTTTTCACTATATGTTCAACATTGTCAGATAATGTTTTTATGTCAAATAATGAATTTCTTGCCGAATTTTATGCCAAATAATGAATTCATGATCACTCGCCTAAGTTTCTGAAGTGTTCGGCTCACTTCGTATTTTGGAGATGTCGTAGTTTATCAACCATCGGTAATTTTGAAAACCATATACTTGTAAATGTAGCTGGAAAAACAAGTCGAATAAGTAATCGAAACAACCCAGTCACTTTGAACACCAGGAGCATAAATCTCTCTTGTTCCCATTGGTGAAAAATGTCTTTCGGGTTCACATGTTTGCCAGTTGATTTAGATACTGGGATTTCGATTCCCAAAGCCTGATATTTCATTGTTCCCCTGTCACCGACAGAGAATAGGGAAGCTTTTGGTTAACAGCCCCTCCCCCTACAAACATAGCTTGTAATTTCAGGTGGTTTGGCCTTTCTGTTGGTGTGGTTAATGTTTTTATTGATATGGTCTATACCTATGTTAATGATAGAATATGGTACTGGCCGGTATACACAGAAAGCTGTGATAGGTTCTTTCAGAGAATTTATAGGCGATAAAGCCGCGTGGTGTGGCGCCTGGATATCAATGGTTACTTTCTTCATTTCGTAAGAATTTGTTTTAATTTATAGTTTTCTTTTATACACCCCCACGAAAAGTGTTTTTATGACTATATGCTGTAGTGTTATATTGTAATATTACTCTGTAGTACTATATTGAATGTTACAGTATTATATTAAAGATGTTACTAAACTCAGTAGTATCGTTCTGATGTTTTTAGTATGACTTTTATTGTATTATAGATGTTATTACTATATAGTACCGAATATATTATTACTCTATAGTACCTAATATACTATTAAATGCTACGGTATTATATTATAGATGCTATTACTCTGTAGTTCTGAGCTGTTTAGCTATGGGCGTGCTATCGTAAAGCCCGTCATTGAGTCAACTTGCGTGGTTTCGAATCCCCTGTTGTACGTGACAAGGAGTAGAGTCGCCTGTCTAATCTCGTGGATTTTCTCCGGGTCCACCACTGCTAAAGATCCCTACGCACTAGCGAACTATTGAAATAAAATTAAAACCATATGTTAGTCCCGAAATGACCTAGTTTGTGTCGAGTGGACGTTGCCCCCCTCTCTCTCTCTCTCTGACCTAGTTTGTGTCGAGTGGACGTTGCCCCCACCCCTCTCTCTCTCTCATCTCTCTCTCTCTCTCTCTCTCTCTCTCTCTCTCTCTCTCTCTCTCTCTCTGTGTTTTGCTATATTGAATGTAACGGTGTTATATTGTAGATGTTATTACTCTGTAGTTCTGGATGGTGTTTTTACTACGCTGTCTATTGTATGGGTCATGAGCTACCAGAAACAGCAGGAGAAAGTAGACAAATATTCAGAGACTACGCCGAGGTAAGACTTCACATGTATTCAATAGTCAATATCAATTATTGTACATTGAAATGGTGCCGTTTTAAACCCGATAGAGGACGTATCGCCAAACCAATGGCCTTACTATTCACCGAAAAACACCGGAAACAACCGGAAAACACCGAAAAGCTACAGGAAGGCACCGGAAAACACCATGTTATACGGAATACCGGAAAACACCGGGGAAAACACTATATACCGGAAACACACTATATACTCGAAAAACCCTAAATAGGCAACCCGGAGCCGGAAAAACTAACCCTAACATTAATCATTAGGATGTTTTCCGGTATTTATTGTGTTTTCCAGTATTTAGCGTTTTCCCGGTGTTTTCCGATATTCAGTATAAGATGGTGTTTTTCGGTGTTTTCCATATATACTATGGCCGCCACATCAGTGCTTTTATGTTTTTCTTTCTTTTAATTGTGTGTATTTAGAGCTATTTATTCCATGTTAATATAATCTGATAAAAATACCGATCTACATTTCGTTTTTTTTTTTATAATTACGATTGCCTACACAACATGAACATCGGACAGGTTGTATTTGAAAGTCGTATCAGGGGTCGTGCTAGCGCCTTTTGACCCTATGACGCCAGATTTTGATTAATCAATCAGCGTTGACGTTTTTAGTGTTTTATCCCACAGTTCCGTGCATCAAAAGGCAAGACGTCCCCATAACAGATTATTTAATGGCTTATCCCTAGTGAGGTAAAGGCAAGTGAAACGAAATTTTGAACTATAAAAACGAAACGATTTTAGGATCTGTATTTTATTCAGATTCATGTCAATATTTTAAATGTAACGTAAACCTTCAGCAAGGTGCATAAAGTAGAATCCTTCAATTCGCTGCTATGCTGGGAACCAAAATTTGATTTGTAATATACTACTCAAAAGAAGTTAAGGGTCAAACCTTTTTTTCTACCAGGTAATTGTCTATGCACATATCAGATATATATAAAAAATCATTGGCGGAAATCGGGTCAAAATTGGTCCACGATATCCTGACTACAAAACTTGTGTACAAGGCATATGTCATTTTCAAACAAAACGATTTTGACAATAATTTTAGAAACCATAAACTGCAGCTCAAAACAAGGCTCCACAAAACTGTTTGTATCGCCCAAACGCAGTAGGGTACTACTTTTTGGAGTTGATTATGTCCTTGCACGTGCACTATGACCGTGCTGCTTTCAGTTGAAATTTCAACATGGTCAGACGTCAGCTGAGTGAATTTGACAGAGGAAGAGCCATTGCGTGGCTTCAACAGGGTTTTACACAGAGGAATATGTCACAGAGAATCGGTTGTAGCCAGAGTGTGATTGGGAGACTATGGTAGCCCACAATTTGCATTACAGTTCAAGGATGGCAGACTTCGCGTCTATGGGCGACAAGGAGAAAGATTTGCTGATGTTAACGTCAGACAACACCATCGCTTTGGAGGCGGTACGGTAATGGTGTGGGCTGAAATTTCGACGTCTGATCGACAGCATGCCTCGTCGTTGTGTTGACTGCTTACGAGCACGTGGTGGTTTCACTCGTTATTAACAAAGTTATCGAATTTGAGGCAGTTTTGTTGGACCCCATTATGCTCAAAATGGCCAATTTTCATCAGATCCTCAGAATAGTTGTGTATAAAAAGTGCATATGCTTTGCATAACAGACCCAACATTGAGACATATTGAACACATCCTGACCAAAAGTGTGCTTAAAAGTAAAGTTTCGATTTACATGTTCCCTGTGTCTAATAAAATGTCACACAAAAATAATTGGTTGACCCTTAACTTCTTTTGAGTAGTATACATTATATACAACAGCTTAACATTTAATAGCTTGTAAAATTCAACAAGCCACCATCTTTGTTCTCCAGGAGAGTTCGTGGCCTGTATTGACACATGCTATAGCGGTAATAGTGGCAGGGTTTTCTGTGATACAAGGAGTCAAGACAATAGAGAAGGTTAACATGGTGTTAGTCCCATCTCTACTACTCATCGTACTCTTCACCTTTATATGGAGTTTAACTCGAGAATACGCAAATATAGGTGTCACATATCTCTTCTCACCAAACTGGGGTAAGTTGAGTTTTATCTTCTCCAAGGACCAGGAGAAACCTGGACGAACACCCCCTGGAAATAGCGGTAAACCGGTACACTCTGCTGCTGTTTCCAAAAAATGAGAAATTTAACGAGAATGACGGTCAATCAAATCAAATGCAAAGAGATTCCCGGTTGCTCATATGTTCAGACCTTTTAAAAGCGTTACGTCTTTGGATGATCCCCAATTCAATAATAGTCATCTGCTCTTGTTTTAGGACTCGTGAAAAACGCTGAGTCTTTGAGTGATTTCCAGTTCCTGAAAATTCTAAGCAGTCCCTTCTTTGTGTGATTACAATTTCTTTAGAAAATAAATTAGCCCAAATTCCTTAAAGATAGTTTGCTTTCAGATTCATTGAAAGAGCCACGTCTTTGGGTGATTCCAAAATCCTTAAAGACTAACCAGCCAATAGTTTCAGGCCTATTAAAAGAACCACATCTTTGAGTGATTCCCATTTCTTTAGAAATTTAATTCGTTCACATTTTTAGACCCCAGATTCAGTAAACATATGATCTGCCCTTGATTTCAGATTCATTGAAAGAACCACGTCTGTGGGTTGACGCTTTAAGTCAGAATGCATATGATACTGGAGCAGGACTTGGCTTAATGATTCCCTATTCTTCCTTCATGACCAGAGAGAACGCAGTGGTTAAATACGCCACCTTAATACCAACCACCAACAACCTGATCAGCTTGTTGTCGGCCATCTTGATTTTTTCAACCGTTTTCTCAACACTGACCATAACCCGTCCACAGATAGGAGAAACACAGATTGTTGATATTGTTAAAGACAGTGGTCCTGGTAGTACGGGACTAACATTTATATGGTATGTTCAGTTTGATCGAGATATCAGCTATTTATAATGGGGATGCCCAATTCATAGTCCAGAACGTCCCGGATTGACAGAATTGCAATGAGTGACGCGGAATTCAATCCTGTCACAGTTTTGTCAGTCCCAATTACGGAGGTGGTGTGAGTAGAATCGTGACGTAATTACACACAACGAATAGGTTTCGACTGTATGGTTCGTTGAGATATTTTTTTTATCTAATCGACGCATGCGTTGTTTGTGGCCCGAAATACCCTTTTCACTCGATTGTCACTTTTTTTGGAATTGAGAGAATTCAATTCCAGAACGTTCAATCGAGTACCCCCAAGGTGTTATTTAAATCTTAGATGAGGGACCATGAATTCGAAGTAATATTAGATCAGGTCTAGAAATTAAGGCCACCTGCACCCCAGTCAGCACCCGTCTCCCGTTTTAATCCTGGCCTGCTGTTTACAGTGTTAGAAAAAGTTATAGGTGCTTGTTATAGTTCCGTGAAAACCCGAATGCGCGCTTATTGGAGTCGGGTGGTTATTACATCGGACATGGAACATTTTGTGCCACTTCGTTCAATCATTTATTGTTTGTTTCAGGATACCCGTATTATTTTCATCTATAGGAACATTTGGTAGAGTGTTATGTGTTTTATTTTTTATTTGTCTATCGTTTGCTGGAGTAACATCGTTAATATCAAATATAGAACTCACTACTCACACACTGTATGATTTCGGAGGTAAGCCTAGTTATCATATTAATAAACAACCCTACTCAGATCTAAATATTAAAGCAACCTTCAGATTTCGCCAAGGTCACGAGATGTAAACCGGTTCTGGGGTTAGGTTTAAGAATTTGGTGGAGAGGTCAAATCTCCACATAAACACCGACCTAGGGATTTGGAGATAGGCCTAGTTATCATATTAATATACGACACTGGCTATGTAGGGAGTTCCTGGGGCTCGGTAGTTCAGCTCTGAACGTCGATCTCATTACACTCGCCCTGAACGTTCAGAAACTGCCCCATTCAATCAATGTCGCAAGAAAATTTTCGCCCCAGTCAATTTTACTGGGCAACTTTTCACTGCTAAACGATGGGGTGTCAATCCGTGTGGACGCATGTACAACGTAAACGAACATCTTAGTGAGAAAATAAGACCTTGCTTACTTCGCTAGAGTCAGTATAAGCGAAACAACACGCTGTTAAAAATACGTCCCCTCCTATCAAGTTACAATTTCGCAGCCATGACACTCTTACTGTAGGTTAACGTCCACTTCAGGAATGCCAGTCATACAAGACGAAACGAAATGTACAGGCTTTACATTGTACAGGTAAAATTGACTGTTCTCCAACTTTTTTCGACATTGATTCAATGGGACAGTCCCTGGACTAGGGGCTCGGAATTTTGCGGCGTGGTTCCTCCTTGTCAATGGTGCAGAACCGAGGGCCTGGCATCGGACATCGTATAGCCCTGTGGATGAGACGAAAAACTGAAGTTACATGTACACATTGGCATGCATGTAAAAGATCCCTTGATTTGATAGTTGGAATTCGATATTAAAGTAAGCGGTAGCTCCCCATGACACACTGTATGGCGTATGCCTGTCTTCACTAGCCCAGTGGGAGCAGACCAGATGGACGTTAAACCATTTCATTTCATTTCATTTCATTTTGCGACAACGACTCCTTATATTCCATCCCTATTGAGCAGATAATTAGGAGACTAAACCCCATTTCATTTCATTTTATTTCAATCAGGTACTACTGTGCTCCAACAATGACACAGTAAATTTCAGAATGTTCAACAGCCCGAAACGTTTTTGTGTTGAATTACACCTGATAATAACAACACGTAGTTTTAAGTCTTTGATATCTGCTTTCGTTATATATAATTACTTGTCACAGAAGCAATCAATACATGGATACGAGAAAATTGGATAGAATGAGTTGGGCTAATACGTCAAACAGGATAAATGCTTCCACCGTCACCAGCCCTTTGAAACATGTATAAAAGGAAATAATTTTTTTTTTTACTTTCAGTGCCTCGAAAAATTGCCGCTCCAATCACTGTGGTAGTGACGTTTTTAATTGGTTTAATGTCCGCATTAAATATAGATATCTTAACCAATCAGGTAATTTGATATATATTATAACCAATCAGGTAATTTGTTATATACTATACACGAAAAGCCTATGATCAACTCCCAAGACCATCGGGTGACTGAGATTTAAAAAAATAACGATAAAATGTACAATCGAGACTTAGTCACAATTGTTAAGTACCATTGGTACGATAATAAACAAGCTACGCTACGTCTCCAAGCTGTCACAACTTCGCTCAGGATAAAGTACTTTGAATGGAAATTTCAAGATGTTCATTTTCCATTATCATTTTTTGAACTGTTATATGTAAGATTGACAAAGAACTGACAGTTCACGCCATAATAGTTAAAAATAAGATAATGAAAAGCTAGTATTCTAAGCGACGTTAGGATTGTTTGGAGAATATCAGTCTCAATAGAATCGCCTGTCCAACCTCGTGGGTCTTCTCTGGGTACTCCGGTTTCCTCCCACTGCTAAAGACCCCTACGTGCAAACGAATAATTGAAATAAGATTAAACCATATGTTAGTCCCGAAATGACCTAGTTTGTGTCGAGTGGACGTTAAACCCTCTCTCTCTCTCTCTCTCTCTCTCTCTCTCTTTGTCTCAGAGTCTCAAGTTGGCAGTGCTACCGTTGTTACGACAGTAAATAAAGTCTTAAATCATTAACCACCCAATTGTGTTTAATTCCGTTGAAAATCTAGATTGACGTATCTGTAAACATACATTATGCAAAAACTAAATCTGCCTATTGTAAGTCTTTATTTAGGCTATAAATGCTATAGAAATTATTGATTAAACCTTTTTGCATGACAAGTTCAAAATCTACTCTGTAGGCCCTCGGGTGGCTTGGATACAGCTTGTATTTAAACAGTCGTCCATTTAAAATTAAATCAATAAATGGCCGAGCAATCTAACTTTTACCGGAAACTAGTGATGTGAGGCCTGCCAAGCAAGCGTGCCATTGCCATTGAGAATGTTACTTAATAATCGAGAATATATGAGTGGAGTTATCGTCTGCCAATCAAACTATCAGCAATTCTCTTAGACGGTGCAGACACAGTTGATGTCTATTTCTTCTCCAAACTTTCAACAGTGACAGCTCCGTTCAGAATAAAGTAGTTTGACTGAAATATTCAATATTTTTTTTATCATCTTTTTTTGAATTAATATGGTTAACTCTTTTTTAAATTCTTAAATAACGTACAGGCGCGGATCCAGGATTTTTTGCAGGGGGGGTGGGGTCTAGGTTTGATAATGGGCCCTCCCCAGAAAAATTTGGTAAATTAGATTCAATTTGGTGCATTCTGACGTATTTCCGGAAGGTAAATTCCAAAATTACAGGTCTAAAAATCGCCAATAAAATCGCATAAAAATTTTTCAAGCCTGAGCAGGGTGGGGGGGGGGGGGTCCGGACCCCCTGGACCCCCCCCCCTCTGGATCCGCGCCTGACGTATCTTTAATGTTGTTGTTTATTAATTGTAGGATTTTGTGTGGGGATTTGCTCTGGTTGTGAATGGTATTATGCTACAGATTATGGTAATATCGTATGGTGTAAATCAATTCAGACAAACTGTTTTGAATGATTATAGCTTAGATGACTGGAAGTTACCCAGACTATGGGGTTGGATAGTCATGTACGTATAAGTCTTTTTTTTTAAATAGGTTAAACGATACCCCCATGCCACCAGTCTCATCTCCTGACTTGTACGTAACAACAAGTATGGTTGCCTTGTCAGTGATGCAGGACGGAGGGTCTGACAAGGACAGCTGCCCTGTCGTACGAATAGAACGACGAAGACCCGCGTTTACATTGGCGTGCACGTAAAAGATCCGTGGGCAGTTGGAAATCGATATAAGAGTAGGCCAAAATGCCGCTGCTTAGGCAAAAATGTCGTATGCCCGTCCTCATTAACCGAGTATAACAGCAGAGGGGTAGGACGCTAAACCCGGGGTTTGGGATGGCCTAGTGGTCTAGAGTGCCGCGCTTCGACCTCTAGCTGGCCAGTCACCTCTGGCATGCGGCTGTGGTTTCGATACCTGGTGTGAGCGTATGTGGCATGGAGATAGGGGTGCCTTCTCAACCTCGTGAGTTTCCTCCGGGCACTCCGGTTCCTCCCACAGCTAAGACTGCTGCGCGTGCGCTAAGATAATAAAAATGAAAAATAAGTCTGCGATATCACGTTAAACCTTCCATTTACTTTTATCTTAGTAAGTAATTGACTTGGATATGAATTTAAGCCAGTTTTGTTATTATATGTCGTTGAAGGTTTGTAGCACCATTAGAAGCTATAGTATTAATAGTATGGTGGGCCATAGATCTTATATCTAACGAAACGGCGGAGGGTGAACAATGGTATGAGTTTGGTAGAGAAACCTTTATAACAACTATAACTCAGGTAAGACATTTTATAACACTCTATAACACAGGTTAGACATTTTAAAACAACAATAACATAGGTTAGACTTTTTATAACAACAATAACCCAGGTTAGACATTTCATAACAACAATAACCCAGGTTAGATATTTCATAACAACTATAACCCAGATTGGACATTTCATAACAACTATAACCCAGGTTAGATATTTCAAAACAACTATAACCCAGGTTAGATATTTCATAACAACAATAATCCAGGTTAGATATTTCATAACAACTATAACCCAGATTGGACATTTTTATAACAACTATATCAACCATAACTCTGGTTTAGATTAGATATTTTATAACATTTATAACACAGGTTAGATATTTTATAACATTCTGTAACATAGGTTAGATATTTTATACGTTTTGTAACAACAATAACATAGGTTACATACTTTATAACAACTATAACTTAGGTTCAGGTTAAACATTTTACAACAACAATACCCAGTTTACACATTTAAAACATTCAGTATGTGTGGCAATCGTAACACAGGGATTTGGGTTTAAACATATACAAAACCCCACCAATGCTATCGCGTATTTAAACCAAACAAATTTTGTCTCTCGTTTCAGTGGGCTGTTTTGATGGCGATATTAATAACTGTAAATCTAGTCGTGGAGCTTGTATGGCGGAAACAGAGAGTTTTAAGTGACGAATACGAGAGGGTGTATGATCAAAGTTCTATGGACAATTTATCCGATCCGACGGATCCTCCTCATCCAAGTTATGGAGCTATCCACGACGACACGCAGTCACAGAAATCATACAAAGACTTAAGACTATGATCGCTGTAGATAATTTGTAAATAGTTTTTAAAGTTTTGTAAAATAAAATTATTTGTTTTGTTAAAATAATGGTAACAGTTCATTAGGAGGGCGATTAACATTTTGAAATGGTCGAGGGGACAGGCGTAGCGCAGTGTCCACTGAGTATGGCGCCGGCTCACTAAAACCAGGCCCTTACTTCAGAACACATTCTCGGGCATTAGGTAAGATTAGATAAGAGTTGGCAGTTCTGTCTATAATAGTTAAACCATCCATCATGAAATGTATTCAAATCCACTAAATAAAACGATGACATCGAGAGTTGATTATAGTCTGGATAAGTTAATTAATGTCTAATTAATAATTAAGGTAACATGTCAGGCCCAAAGAAAGACCTGTAATTGGCAGATTTAGCTCTTGTATAATGCATGTTTAAGTACAGTCGTGTGGGAATACCCGGTCTTGTATATACTATTGGCATCAAGCTAACGATCCCATGACAGTTGCAAATCGAAATAAAGAGTGGATCGTAGGGCATTGTATGGTTTATGCCTGTCATCCATCGTTGTGTATAACATAAATACGTGGCAATGGTCTGGAATATGGTCTGTACTGCTCTAGTTTTATTGTATAAATATCGGGTTCAGAATGACAAATGAATCCAGTGCTAATAAGCCACTACCCCCCCCCCCATTTATTACCGCATTATATTCATAGACTTATCCTGATTTGGGTGGGGGTGTTGGATGCCGAATGGTGTTGGGGTGTGGTTTCGATTCCCCGGTTGTGCGTGAGAAGGAGTAGGGCCGCCTATCCAACCTCGTGGGTTTTCCCCGGGTTCTCCGGTTTCCTCCCAATGCTTAAGACCACTACACGCAAGCGAATTATTGAAATAAAATTGAATTATATAAATGTCCCGAAATGACCTAGTTTGGGTCAAGTGGAAGTTAAACCCCGTTTCTCTCTTCTCCTCCCACACAGTTTTGCAAAACCCACAATACAAAGAATAATACAAACACATGAACAGAACAGGATAAAAATGTGATTAATATTTTATTCAATAATAGATACAATATGGTTTGTATACACCGTGTGTATATATATACATTAATATAAATAATTGAAACATATATATACATAATGGTCTATATACAGAATATTTACATATATTTACACATCTATATACAAGCACCAATACAGAATAGGTAAAGTCATGGGGGATGCCAAATTGATGAAATAAAAAAAAAATATGAGCACAATATGATATTAACCAATTACTCTCTTTAACCCTTTAACAGTGATGTCTTGATTAACCCTTTAGAAACTGTAAATAGTGACTACCACAGTTCCCTGTATCATGTTTTCATAGACGTTCAATACTATACTCCATAGACCGTCTCAAACCGCCCAAGTCACAAAATTGCTCTTTGAAAAGTTCTGGTAGTTCGTGGAGCTAGAGGGAGCAACAGTAGTTTCGGTCTAAGTACCAAAGGGTTAATAGGAGTATTATGGATTTGAAATAATCCGAGAAAAACAAAGTAATACTGTCGCTGATCAACTGTGCGACTTCTTGTGGATTTCTTAGGTAATGGATTGACATTTTCAGATTTTATTTCCAAAAACGTAACTAAACATATATAATTTTCCTAAAAGATCCCCAATTGAAATAATTGGATCACTGTCTACGTATTGACATGACAGCCAATATCTTTAAAAAGCATCAGATTAAAACAAAAAATAAATGATTTTTAAAACAACCGAAACATGTTTAATAGATATTTTAACTTTTTTAAACTTTTTAAAAATTGCATTGAGCAAGGAAGAACGAGTCGTTGTTAACATTAATGGCAAGAAAGCCCATCTCCTCTATTGCAAACAATTACACAAGTATTACACCGAAGCAGTATAATTGACATCTACTTAAATTGACTTAAGTATTAATAATCTAAATACATGTATTACATTTTTGTTTTCTAAATTACATTGAGCAAAAAATATGGAAAGTAAATATAAATGACTGGCGTGAGATAAGAATAAATTTCACGTTCCAAACGGTGTGGCTTTGAAAATAATGTCATGATTTTATACTCAAGATGTTATTTATATATATAAAACATACAATGTTTTAAAAAAAAACATTAATTAAAAACTGTAATGATATTATATAGATTATTTTTTCGTGGTTCGTAATAGGGACATATTTTCAAAAAACATTAATTAAAAACTATAAAGATACATAGACTGTTTTTCTCGTGGTTCGTGATTGGGACATGTTGTGGTACATTTAACCGCTTAGTTATTTTAAAAATCGTAAATATTATGAAACAAATCTTGTGACATGATGGTTATTAAACAAAAATTCCTAAATGTGAAATGGTCTAATCAATCGCTGGGTCATACTTTAATCAAATTAAAAACAGATCGATATTTCGTTTCGTTGGACAACTACATGAAGATCTGCCCGGTTGTAGCGATGGGTTGAGTCAGAGGTCATACGAACCTTGACCCTATGACGACAAACATTTGATTAACATACGAGATTGGAAGACAACCCTACTGTAGTAATAAGAACACATTGGATAAGAAAACATATACATATAAATAGGCCTATATATCGACTATATACAAACAACACAAAAGTATAAACAAATCACAACTATAAAAATTCATAAAAATAAACAATACAGGGGCCTGTTTCATAAAATTGTAACTAAGATTAAAATCCAAATTTTAGTTATTTGATTGGATAATCCTAGATTGATTTTACTCTTTAGCCAATCAAAATTGAAGTATTTACTAAAACTTGAATTTTATCTTTAGTTAAGAGTTCGAGAAACAAGGCCCTGGGATTTTAAGTCAGTCTTAAAACGGTTTGAATACATAAAAAGAATAGAGGAAGACTACACATTATTCCTAATAATTAAAATGTCTACTAAAACATGAAATATTCTAAAATTTGTACTCCAATTTAAATTGATAACAATTAAACTGTTAGACTTTAAAATCTTTGAATATACAAGAATATATCTGCTGGTTCTTAGCCATTAACATTATTTATTAAAACAATAAATTATTATAAGTATGTTAAATTTTAATTTATAAATAGTTCTAAAAGTTATCTTTTCTCCTAACAATTTAATTAAAATACAGATCTATATTTCGTTTCGTTTTTTTTTACTTTCGATGGCCTCCACTACATTAGTGTTTTAAAGACCAGTTAAAGGAAATTTTGAACTATAAAAAAAAAACGAAACGAAATTGGATCTGTGTTTTAATCAGATTGGATGGTTTAAAAGATTAACTAAGACTGAAACATTTCCAGATCTTTTAATCTCGGTTAATGGATAAATCGGGTTAAATTATTGGAAATTAATCTAAACTGTTACAAAAGATTTGAAAATGTAAATGTGTGAATAAACGGCCTGCCGTTCTAAAAAGGAATTATTTAATATGATTAACTGTACATTTTATTACACATACAATTTGTAAAAACTAAAATAACTACAAT
This sequence comes from Patella ulyssiponensis, assembly GCA_963678685.1. Classification (NCBI taxonomy): domain Eukaryota; kingdom Metazoa; phylum Mollusca; class Gastropoda; family Patellidae; genus Patella; species Patella ulyssiponensis. Next base: position 17,526,667 of record OY783227.1, on the reverse strand, counting down.
GGTAATAATTATTTCAATAAGAATGCAATATTTTTGTTTTGCTGAATATTTTGGAGGGTCTAGAGCACAAGTGATCAAATTACCAATTGTTACCTGTGGTAGACCCTCCATTTGATTCCTTGCTGCCAGGAATTTAAATAATGAAATCTCTTTGTATATGTATATATATAACAACATTAGTCACACAACCCTGAATTACGCATTAATATATATAACCATATTCAGCACCATTATGAATATATAACACATTGTGGTGAAAACTTTATACCCTTATATGGCACCGTTAGTTAAGACTGGAGGCAAGAGTCAATGTAGTCTCTTACCTCCAGCGTAAGTAGTTCGGTATATCGCCAACGTTAATAAGTGAGACACATAACTACGATCCAGTCAAAAGCCACTGGAAGAATTAAATAGATTGAAAAAAAACCCAGCTCTAAAAAAAATTAAAACAACCGAATAGATTAATAAAAATTTATGATTTAGTTATTTCAATTGTTATTAATGTTAATCTTTGTGGGACAGGGACGCAGTATGACGTCATCACAGCCATGTTGGAATTATGACGTTATATCAAAAATTGAAGCCCGTCACTCGTCTAAAGGAAGAATACTTGAATTGGCGGAGCCTGTGGCATTTTTGAAGAGCGTTGCCCCAAAAGAAGAACCATAATTACTGACATTTTGGGCCAGATCCTGATACACATATATGACGTTATTGTGGTTATTTATATACGTAGGTAATATTAGAGATCACTGCTTTTATATTAGGTGTCCTTTACATAAGCACTTTTCATATTCTCACACAACAAATGAGTATCAATAACTCCCAGACTTTTCTTTGGTTACTATGACAACCTGAAATAACAAATTAGTTCTATAAGCAAAGGGGGTAGTATGGCCGAATGGTTAGTGCATGCGCCCATATCATAAAGTCTGCCATTGAGTCAAATTGTGTGGATTCGATTCCCCGGTTGTACGTGACAAGGGATAGGGTCTCCTATCCAACCACTTGAGTTTACTCCGGGTGTCCCGGTTTCCTTCCACACGGCGTGCGATAATAAAAGAAGTCTGCGATATACCCATAAATTGAAGCGGACGTTAAACACTGATACAAGAAATGATCAAGAGTCAAGTGATGTGTCCCCTTGACTACCACGTCCATTGTCAACCATGAACTTGTTAAGTTGGAAAGCTTCACCACCAAGACTTTTAAAACAGAAATAATATACTCACATTTAATATCCGTTTTCATGTCTACTCTACGTTGGAGTTGTGTCTAAAATAAAATATTTTATTTAGTATTTAAACATACATTATGCAAGAGCTAAATCTGCCTATTGCAGGTCTTTCTTTAGGCCTTAAAAGTTATCTAAATTATCAATTAGACATAAATTAACTTATCCAGACCATAATCAACTCTGGATGTCATCCCTTGCATGCGATATTTACTGGATTTTTGATCTACTTACACAACAGATGAGTATCATCAAATTCTAGCCTATATTTTGGTTACTGTGAAGAAGCACATTTGACATTTTACGTATATTAGTACTACATGAAAAATCAGATCTTGCGGAAAATGTTTAACTCATGAAATCAGCAGAGAGCCAAGTTGATTAAAACACAGATCGTATTTCGTTTCGTTTTTTATAGTTCAAAATTTTGTTTTACTTGTGTTTACTGGGCTGAGATCCAATAGAGTTATTATATATCCCGCGTTCAGGCGGATTTGAGGGATTAGGCAATGAAACGGTCTGTTACCGCGAGCTTTTGGCCTGAGGTGCATGGAACTGTGGTCACCCACTAGAAACATCAATGCTCACCAATTAATCAAATGGCTGACGTCATGGGATGAAAAGTCGCTCGAATGATCTCTGATGCGACCTTCCACTACATCCTGTCTTATTTTCATAAAAAAGTATAAAAAAACCGAAACGAAATATAGATCTGTATCTTAATCAGATTGGCATCGAGCTGAAATAAAAGTTGCCCCAAATTCGTTTGGTATTCTAAAAACTTGAATTATACTCAATGTGACTGAACTAAGTGGGTATTTACCTGTGACTAAAGGTGGACTAGTTTCTCCAGTGACTCCTAAAATGAAAAAAGCACATTTGTTTAACTTATAGTTATATATTGAATTATATATTTGCTAAGTGATTAAAAGTTTAAAAAGGGATAAGACAAGCTGATTAGTACGACAGATTTACATTTCGTTTCCCTCTTTTTATACTTTCGATGGCCTACACTACATGAAGATCTGACCAGTTGCACTGGAGGTCACGTCACGTAAGAGCGGCTTTTGACTCTATGACTTCAGGCATTGATTAATCAATCAGCACGCAAAGAAGTCGCCAGGTGGTTTCATTGGCTAACCCCTCTCGCCATCCATTAACGCATGATTAATAGCAACTCTTCAGATCCAAGTGTAGTACAGACAAATAAAACGAAATTTTGAACTATAAAAACGAAACGAAATAGGAGCTGTGTTTTAATTAGATTTTAGATAAGAGAAACCAGCTCCTGTTCCCCGCCTTTTAGAGCCACAGGCATGCACGCGGCCCCTCTCGGTTTGTAGAAACACAGTTTACTAAAATACAGATTACTAATAAAAGTTTAGAAAGAACAGTCGAAACTGGGAAAGACGAAATTCAGAGGATCGTTTATTTTCCTTAGACACAAACACATTTCAAATAAAACCACACATTGCAGTCAAAAGATTTTCTTGGTTCCAGAAAACGATTTGGAGAAAATGTGGGTTGGAGCGAACAAGCGGGCGACGAGAAACAAATGAGATCTGAACTCACCCGTAATTTTGCATCGGCCATCTTGTAAAACGATGTCATCAATAGCCTTGTCGTCTGCTAACAGGTCATCACCACGCTGAGCAACAAAAACTAATGAAATATTGTCTGATGCCGGCAGATCAACACACGCGTGTTTCCATTTGTTTTCTTGAGAAGGAACTTCCGCTAAAAGTGTATAATTTTGTCCTAAATTATAGTCTTTGACGATTAACGTTAAGCTGCCCGTGTTGGAATTAAAGGTTGCTAGGATACTGAACAGGTGATAGTAGAAACTCAGTGATTTGCCTGTCGCGTTGAATTTTGGAGATTCTGCGTGGGTGAGAGCTGAATACCGTCCTTCTGATCCATCTGCGTACACATAATGCCCTGAAAACAAACACAGGAGTAAATAAAATGAAATGTGATTTAACGACCTTCTTTTCTGCACCCGAGGGTTGCATAGCCGATTGTATTCTACGGCCTGCCATTGGGTCAAATGGCAGGGTTAAAAATTCCCGATTGTACGTGGCAAGGAGTAGGGTTGCCTGTCCAACCTCGTGTTTTTTCTCCCTGGTTCTCCGGTTTCCTCCCACTGTTAAAGACCCCTACGCGCAAGCGAAGTATTGAAATACAATTTCAAACCATATGTTAGTCCCGAAATGACTAGTTTGTGTAGAGTGGACGCTAAACTCCCTTTTTCTCTCTCTCCCTTTCTGCACCCACTGGGCTAATGAAGATAGGCATATACCATGCAGTGCCATATGGGGGAAATTTTGAACCCCGATAAGGTTTCTTATACGCGTAAACCAAATTGTACACTGGGTCATATCGGGAAAACGTAATATTGTACAATTTTATTTGAATAATGCGCTACGGTGTAGAGTGAGAAAACTATAGAACCCAGCTGGGCAGGTGGTACTACCCATTGTCACGAACAGGTATGGCATTAAAACCACGCCACTTTACTCAATGGCAGTCACCAAAATCACAATTGTTGATGTCCTACCTGATATATTTTTGTAAGTATGATCCCATGTGGGACCAGTACCAAATGTATTTGTTTTACCAAAGTATCGCCGCCATTTATAATCCGTTGATTCAAAACGATAGCCACATAAAAATGGGTGTTCAAAATCACAGGATACTTGTCTCAGGGGATCTGTAACAGAAAAGTCATTTTACCATCAAATACATGTAATTGCAAAAAACTTTAAGAAATGGGGTTTAACGTCCTATATTGTTTATCAATTTAGAATCTGATTAAAATACCGATCTATATTTCGTTCCGTTTTTTAATACTTTCGATGGCCTCCACTTGGGTTCATACGAGCGGCTTTTGACCCTATGACACCACAAGTTGATAAATCAATCAGCTGTGACGTTTCTAGTGGTTTACCCACAGTTCCGTACACAGAACGCAAACAACTCGCCGTAACAGACCATTTCATTGGCTTATTCCTCAATTCAACCAGGACGTGGGTTATATAACAACTCTTCCAGATCCTAGTGTAGTAAAGACAAGTAAAACGAAATTTTAACCGATAAAAAACGAAACGAAATAGGATCTGTGTTTTAATCAGATTGTTAATTTAGGTAAAATTTGATCAATTTGAGATCAAAATTGTTAGATTTAAAAATAAATGTATCTTTGTTTGTGTATGGTACTAATCTCGTTATTCTAGCAAGTTGGACATTACAACACCTCAAAAGTTACAAATGAGCAAGTCCGACTTTTAAAGTTGTATTTAGCATAAACGAATAAATGTCCCAGGAGAAAAAGTGTGTAAGTAGCGATTAAATGTCCCATTTCATTTAAAGAAAAAAAGATAACAATACTGGAGAAATATTGTGTAAGTAGTTTAATGTTTAATTTACCGCAGATGTCTCCTTCATCACTATGATCAGCACAGTGGTAGACTCGATCACATGTTAACGATCTATCTATACACGGACCACCAGGACACTTATACTCTGTACTTTTACACACTGGAAAAAATAGAACAAGTTATTAAATATACGTACACGAGAAAATATAATGTGGCGTAAGAAACCAGTTTCTTCAAAAACTTAGCGACTTAAATTTACTAGAATGCTGGCACTGAAACGTAATGTAGACCACCAACATCAAAACTGGAAAGTTTACAAATCAACCGAAGTGTTCTGAATGCTTTACTTACCACAAGATACCTCATCACTACCACCAACACAATCAACCTTTCTATTACAATAACTAGTTTCTGGTAAGCAATAATTCTCTTCTGAACAAGCTACCAGACCAGCACCACATTCTGTAATAACAAGAGTCTCGGTTTATAAGAGGTGTCCCACAAGGGTCTGCTGTAGGCCCTTTGTTTACAAAAATGTTTATGAATAAACATTTGAAAGAAAACGGGCTTGTTTATGTCTGGTTAGCAATAATTCTCTTCTGAACAAGCTACCAGACCAGCATCACATTCTGTAATAACAAGAGTCTCGGTTTATAAGAGGTGTCCCACAAGGGTCTGCTGTAGGCCCTTTGTTTACAAAAATGTTTATAAATAAACATTTGAAAGAAAACGGGCTTGTTTATGTCTGGTTAGCAATAATTCTCTTCTGAACAAGCTATCAGACCAGCATCACATTCTGTAATAAGAATCTAGGTTTATAAGAGGTGTCCTGCAAGGGTCAGCCGTAGGGCCTTTTGTTTACAACATTATACAAAAAAGGGTCGGATTAAAGCAATGGCCAAGGAAAACGTACCAAATTTAGGACACTGTCCTCTTGTAATATTTAAATCATCCAATGCGAGGAACGGTCTGTAAGTGCCATCGAAAGATCCTCCAATCATATTGTATGTAAGATGTATGGTATCTAAAGCTGGCAGAGTAAACTGTGTTTTTGCCCAACCAACTGTGATTCTATTAGACACTACCCATAAAATATTTTTCACAGTAGAGTTAACGTCTCTATAACTTATCTGTTTAAAAATAAAAACATAACACGTTATCATTGCTTGACAAAGATACTTGTTTGAAAAAAAAAATTCATTGCTAAATAAAGATTCTGTTAGAGTATTGAAACGTTGCATGTAATAAACCAAGAAGTAGTATGTCCATAAAGTTGTGTTATTATGAACATAATACGTTACTGTAACTGCAATTAACGTGGAATCAGAACACAGAGTATTCGATCCACCTGAAATGATCTATTTTATAGACATTTTCAGTGCAATTTCATATTTCTAAATAGTATCAATTTTTAAAATCAATACATTAATGATCTTTATTTCTAACATGGGACATTAGTTGATAACATTAATATTAGAAAATATCCCATGATAGACAAAATTTCATTCGAATAGTGAAAATGTTTAATCAAGTTTTAAATCTAAAGCTGACGTGTTCCTACCTCTAATGTACCAGTTGTATCGGAATAATAATAGAACTGGAAGCAATGAGTTTCTCCACCAAGATATAACGATTGAGTCATGGAAACTTCTTTATCTTTTAATAATGACCTAGTCTCCATCACTAGCATATTACCTATAATAAAATACACCAATACAAAATAAACAGTAACCAATGACAAAATAGCATAAATTTTCAAAAATGAGCATATTTTTGAAAAATTGAGTGTATTTTTGAAAAATTGAGCGTATTTTTGAAAAAAAGCTTATTTTTTAAAAAAGAGCATATTGTTTTTTTTAAAAAAAGCATATTTGTTAAAAAATGAGCATATTTGTGAAAAAATGAGCATATTTGTGAAAAAATGAGCATAAATCAACAAGTATTTACATAATTATATAACTTATGCAATTGAATCACCAAACCGATTACTGCCTCAACCATTTTGTGTGCATACATTAGCCTATATTTGCATAAATTAACATATTTTTAAACAATTAACATATTTTAAAACAAATTAACATATTTTAAAATAAATTAACATATGTTTACAGTTGAAATGTTACCTGTTGCAGTGTATGAATGATCTTGGAAAGCCCCTGGTGTTTTAGATGAATTAACAACTCTCCATTCTACTAGTTCATTATCAGTAGTAGCTTGTTCAAGTCCGCATAAAACAGGATTATTAAAATCACAATAATAACTAGATCCTGTAAAATATAACACAAACATTGTTTGACTCATTACCTTATTCATCAACCCCTTATGTATGAATTAAAAATTATTCGTAAGTTACATGACGTCTTTATATGTGCTAGCCCTGTGCACCACTCAACCACTAAACATTACAGCCCGGCTACAACTTTGAATATCATGTCATGTATTTTGCGAGTTACGTCTTCTTGAGTATACATACCAGCACAGTTTACTTCATCTTCATCTTGAGCACAATCTATAACTAGATTACATCTGGATCGTTTATCTATACATAGCTTATCTATTCCGGTACCACACTGCATCTCATCTGATGAACAATCTAGAAATTACGACAATATACTATTAATTCTTAGATCGGGGGTCACGGCGGCTAAAGATCTCTTGACAGTTGGAATTCCATATAAAAGTAGGGTCGTAGTGCCGCTGTACGGGCAAAATTTCCCCCAAAGCCGTCTTCATTAGCCTAGTTCGGAGCCGTGTCTGCATATGTGTTGGTCACCATTGAGCATTATGATTACGATTATTTCCGCGACGAAAACCAAGAGATATCTTCTACTTGACAGGCCGTACAGACAATGAAGGGAGAGAAATAACTCTAATGACCCAAAGCATGTTATTGTGTCCTTTACACTTAGAATGCTGCATTTATGTTATGTGTGGAAGCATCCGTGAAATCCCAACATTAATAATATAGAGGTCTCTATATGGCCAAGGAGACATATTCGATGCCCCCTCTTTAAATACGACATTATCTGTGAATGTCACGCAATAATCAGGTGGTCGTTGCACGGCATTTCACTGTACATTTGCCATGTTTGTTGAAAGAGAAGAAACTCACCAGCCGATGCACATGATTGGTTCAGTATCATGACGTCATCAATGGCCACTCTGCTAGCTACATTGGTCAGGAAAACAATCTCAAATACGCCATCTTTAAGGTCAAATTGTCCCATCTGCCATTTATCCGGCATTGTGACGTCTTTCTTCTTGAATACGGGTTCCCATGTATCAGTGCCATCCGGGAAATACTGGTTAAACCAGACTTGAATTCCACCAGCGATATCACCTCTCATATGGTAGAAAAACCGAAGACACGTGTTAGCTTTGGCTGTAAATCGAGGCGTGGTCAACAATAGTCCTCTAGCTCTGCCCACCATATAAAAACCTAAAATGGTCAACGTAAAAGTACCTTGTAAGCACATGTTTTTATTTTCTTGTCTTTAATTCTTCAAGGGATCACTAAAGCACTACATTTATCTCTTCGCTTTGTTGGGGGGGGGGGGTGTTGTATGGCCGAATGGTTAGAGCGTGCGCGCTGTATCATAAAGTCTGCCATTGTGTCAACTGGCATGGTTTGAATATGTTAAGTTAATTAACGTCTAATTAATAATTTAGGTAACATTTGCGGCTTAAATAACACTTGATAGTTGGGGCTTCCAGTTTTAAACGGAAATGTTACTTACTGTAACTATATAAATGTGCGATAATTAATGAGACGGTTATTAAGTAAATCTGTAATGATGACTAATGTACGAACCTGGATAGGATCCTACGGTATGATCATACAGAGGATAATGATTAACAAAATCCGTAGCACTCAGACGATCCCAACTGACATCATATCCACACAGGAACGGATCATCAAACGTACAGTTTACAGAAACACCTATAGGATAAAACAACAACAATAACTAATAACTGTATATCTATAAAACTTCATAGACGACAATATAAATCTTTATAATAATAACTCAACTGTGCTGATTTTCTTGCCGGATGAAAGTTGGCCCAAATGGACACAATCTCCGGTCAATGATTTGATTTTATATTATTACAATTTCCAGTTAAAATAAATTTTGTCTTGAATGGATGTTCTTTGATCGGAGTCCTATTTGTCTTGTAACGACACGTATTGGACATGTTTACGAAAGCAATGTAATGTTTTATACTTACTGCATGGTTTGATTTCATCCGAATTATCACCACAGTCATTCTCCCGATTACACAACTGATTGACATCATATATACAATGACCATTATCACATGTAAATATACATTCTGAAATGACATCAGTAAATATCAATAATAATAATAATACCATTTGTAATATCAGTAAATATCAATAATGATAATAAAGTCATTTGTAATATAGGTAAATATCAATAATGATAATAATGTCATTTGTAATATCAGTAAATATCAATAATGATAACATTACCATTTGTATCATAATTAATATCATTAATGATAATACCGCTCTGAAATAATATCAGTAAATATGGGAATAATGATAATACAATTTCTATCATGACTAATATCATTAATGCTTTCACACAAAAAGAAAAGTAAATATCATTAATGATAATACCATTCTGAAATAACATCAGCAAATATCAATAACATATATAAACTACTTACGTGTATGATTCTGAATCCACGGGGTGAAAAACTGGGCATCCGAGAATACTACTGGACGTTCGGGTACATTGCAACCTTTAGCTACGTAGCTGGATATGCCAACTAAATACCAGTTATAGTCATTAGCCTGACAAACTAATGATCCTCCGCTATCACCCTGTTGATATAATGAGTAAATTTCAAATATTAGAGAAAACACAAACAATTTTAAATTTTTTGGCTAGTACTTTCATCGTTATCAAACGAATCGTCAGTCCATTTAATGCGTTATATAGATTAGGCGAGCTAAAAAGAAATCTATTGAAACAGTATTACCCCCTCGATGTAATACAAGTTGGGATAAAAAAAGGCTTTGGCAATTGATATCCAAACACTGAGGGCTAATTTCACTCTACAACCGTCCGGGATCTTTAGGACATTGCCAACAAGACATCCACGTGGGTGCCAAAATATAAATCCCAATTCTAATTTGGCAGTTTTCAGACAATCAAGAAACACTAATTGTTTGTAAAATTGGCAGTTTTCAGACAACTCAGTACATGTATTGTAAAGTACTTACACTGCAAGTCGAGATAAGACCTGAGTAGTAACCAGCACATATAAACGTGTCTCCAACAGCACCATTCCATGCTAGCGAGCTGTTACATTTCTGCGTGTTCCACAGAGTCATCTTCGCTTGCTGAAGACGATTAGAAAACGTAGCTGAAAGAAATAGAAATGTCAATAGTTTAACTTCCTAATTGTATTGACCATCGGGTGGGGGGGGTCGAATGGTTAGCGTGCGCGCGTTGTATCACACGGCCTACCATTGAGTCAACTGGCGTGGTTTCAAATCCCGGTTGTACGTGGCAAGGAGTAGGTTCGCCTGCCCAACCTACTCCGGTTTCCTCCCACTGATAAAGACCCCTACGCGTGCAAGCGAATCATTGAAATGAAATTAAACAATGCGTTGGTCCCGAAATAACCTAATTTGTGTCGAGTGGACGTTACCTCTCTCTCTCTCTCTCTCTCTCTCTCTCTCTCTCTCTCTCTCTCTCTCTCTTATTGACCACCCGGCCTAATAAAAACGCAATGTAGTGTGATATGAGGGAAATTTCCCTGTTGATCAGCCTTGCAGTCTACTCTTATTTCGAATTGCAACTGTCAAAGCTTTTTAGTACGTGTATGCCAACGTGTGCACATGACATGGAGGTTTTGTTTGCTCCAAAAAACAGCATGCTGTCCCCTGCCTCCCTCCCCCCATCCTGCACCACTGGCAAACGGAACGTCCTCGGCCAACCTTGAGAGCGAACGTGTTAGCGAACACGCGTCTTACTCACTGAAACATCGCGGAAACGCCTATCAAAGGTGTTGAATAATATACTTACTGTTCCAAGCTTTCATGCCCCATCCCACGGCAAAGCATTGGTTACTCCTAGTAAATTTTTCAGTAGCATCCGGTAAACATATAGGTCTAATATAATCGGTATATTCCACTGCCCGACTCAGCTGTATCAGTGCGATATCGTTCCTTTCGTGAAATATATGGTTATGTAAAACTAATCGCTTGATCTTTCTTTTAACCTGCATCGATTCTTTTGATGCAAGTTTTGTAGCTCCTAACACAATGTCTATAAAACTAAACTCCAATTTATATTGCCTGAAAACACAAAAGTCAGTTTATTCCATCAGAATAATTATAGATAATAATAATAAAGTAACTTATAATTTTAACTGTCTGAAAAATGAATAATAAAATCATATGTACATTAATTTTTTAAAACTTAAAATTAAGCTAAGTTATGATAATAATTTGATCTTTTTGTCTCTAAAGCAAAGTTTATCAGTTTAAGGAAAATCTAAGAACACTATAATTTCAACACATTCCGTATATCATTCCACTGTTAAATATTAAGTCATTTCTGTACGAATTTACAACGTAGTATTCACGTCATATTTACGAAGTGTGTTTGTTGGGTACTTACTCTATACAATGTGCTGCCGTAACAACAAAATTGGGACTAATAAGCGAACCCCCACAATAATGTTTTCCTATTCTCTGCATGGATACCTGCCATGGCCACACACCAGGCAGCGCATTTTCACCATTTACAATAGTGTTCGTAATAGTTTTTGCCCGCTGACCACAGCCTCGAGGCTCACAATTAACGAATACACATCTATCCTCAGGGCAGGTACTCCTGTAAAAATCAGTACATTCATATAGTATCATAACAGTTACAGTATAATTATTAAAGATGCATTAGTTAAAGAGTTTAATAAATAGCTGGTCATTCTTGTTATAATAGTTCGAAAATAGATAATGTAAAATGAATAATTTGAAAATTATTGTGAGAGAAGATATTAGCCTTAGAAGGTTTGACAAGACGTGTGCGATAATTGCAACTACCGTACTGGTTGTTCGAAGCTAAGTCTCGCTGGTCCGTTTTTTAAATTAATAAAGGTATGGTTGAACTCGTTCTAATCTATTTCAAATCGGGCAACTCCTATGCCATCGAGAGTTGATTATGGCTTGAATCAGTTAATCAATGTTTAATTAATAATTTACATAAGATTTCAGGTCTAAAGAAAGACCTGTAATAGGCAGATTTATCTCTATACATACCGACCAACCCTATTTTCTGGGTGTGGCTTGGATGGCCAAATGGTTAGCACGAGCGTGCTGTATCATAAAGTCTGTCATTGAGTCAACTGGCGTAGTTTTGATTCCCCTGTTGTACGTGACAAGAAGTAGGGTCGCCTGTCAAACCTGGTAGGTTTTCTCCGGGCAGGCCCGTATCTAGACACCATTAAGCTGGGGGGCATAACCTTTCGGTAGGGGGGCGAACATTTTGAGGAAATTTTCGGAAAGGTCACTCTAACATACTGCTGTAATCATCATGCTATGTAGTTACCTAGGCGTCTAATAAGCATTTTAAAATAAGTATTCAAACAATTAAAATTTAGCTTTTTTAGGTTAATATAAGGAACTGTGTATACTTTAATGATTGTTAGCAATTTCTGAGCGGGGGGGGGCGAGCATTTCACGCGGGGGGGCCATGCCCCCCCGCGCCCCCCTGTAGATACGGGCCCGTCTCCGGGTCCTCCCCAGACGCAAGCCAATTATTGAAAAACAATTAAACCATGTGTAAGTCCCGTAACGACCTAGTCTGTGTCGAGTGGACGTTAAATCCCATTTCTCCCCGTCTCTCTTTGTTTTGCTTCGTGGGGGGTAACAGATTGAACCGTGTGTTAGTCCAGAAATGACCTAGAGATAATAATTGATTACCTTAAGTTAACTTTACCAATAATAGAGGTTGTATCACCTTGTGGATCTATGTGAGCATACATATAATACGTGTATACGACTGAAGTCCAATTAACAGCAGCCCTATAATAAACAAATAAAATCATCAACAGCTATACGACACTAACTAAACGTATCAATATTACGTATAGGTGAGGGCTCTCTCTCTCTCTCTCTCTCTCTCTCTCTCTCTCTCTCTCTCTCTCTCTCTCTCTCTCTCTCTCTCTGGTGCGTCGGACATATTTAGTTGGAGTTTACAGTGGTTAGGTCAGCAGAAGCCGGTGCCAGTTTCAGGAAAGAGTGGTTAGGTCAGCAGAAGCCGGTGCCAGCTTCAGGAAAGAGTGTCATTAGACTTATGGTGCCTACCGGAACAACAAGGAGTTGTCAAATGATTATGGCAGATTACCTCTATGATAATAAATAAAGACTTGTTGTTATAGAAATGTTGCCAGTGCAACATAGAAGAATTTTTTGTAAAGTAAATGGGCGGTACTTACAAATTTCCAAATTTTCTACAAGTAAGATCGGCCAATTCATCTGTAAAGTTGGTGGCACATACTGGTAACCAATCGTCAAATCTCAGTAAGAATGGGTATGATTCAGAAACTTCGATAACTATAAGTATAATAAAGATATTCTTCTGTAACTATACGCCTTATACAATCTAGATTTTCCGACGGTTGTCTAGTCGCTCGGATAAAACGAAAAAAACGAGGTCCCGTGTACACATTGGCGTGCATATAAAAGATCCATTGACAGATGGAATTCGATATAAGAGTAGGCCGTAGCGCCGCTGTCCAGGAAAAATTTCACTCATAGCACACTGTATGGCGTATATCCGTCTTCATTAACCCAGTTCCTAGCAGAACAGTAGGACGTAAAACCCTTTTTCATTTAAAGTATTACTTACTACACTGTCTTTCATCTGACTGGTCGGCACATTGTGGTGTTCCGTCACATCGGTTACTAGCCAAAATACATTCTCCACTTAAACATCGAAATTGTCCATCAACACACGATGCTAAAATGTAGAAAATGTTACAGAATTACAAAAAACCCAATATTTTTATTCAGACTGTCTGAATTTAAATATAGAACAGGCTTAACCTGTGTAAAAGGGTTCGAGCTCAAGGTCGCTCAGTTCTGGCTTGCGGTCGTTGTTTTGATTCCTCGTGTGAGCGTATGTAGCTTGGAGATTGGCGCTTTCTATACCTCGTGTGAGCGTATGTAGCTTGGAGATTGGCGCTTTCTATACCTCGTGTGAGCGTAAGTAGCTTGGAGATTAATTGGCGCCTTCTATACCTTGTGTGAGCGTATGTAGTTTGGAGATTGGCGCCTTCTATACATCGTGGGTTTACTCCGGTTAATAAAAATGATAACTAGTCTGCGATATCACCTGTATGGGAGCGGACGTTAAACACTAATAGCAGAATACAAAGGATTAAACAGATTATTATCCTTGTAATAGGAGGTCGCGCCAAGGGTCATACGAGTGTTTTTGACCATATGACGTCAGACATTGATTAAATCATTCAGCGTTGACGTTTCTATGGATTTACCCACAGTTCCGTGCAGAGCACGCAAAGGAGTTGTGGTAACTGACTGGTTCATTGGGTTATTCCCCACATCAACTCTTCCAGATCCTAGTATAGTAAAGACAAGTAAAACGAAATTTTGAACTATAAAATCAGATTGCTAAAGGTACTTACGACAATTTGCTTCATCTTCATTTTGTAAACAATCTCTTTGGTTGTCACAAACCCATTCACGCATAATACATTTACCATCGTTACAGGTAAACTGACCCAGGGGACAAGCTGCATTAAAATAACACAATTCATTTATAATTTAAGCCTTAAAAATAACGAGGATCATGGTGGCTAAGTTGGTAAAAAAGCTGGCTCGCTAGACTGGAGGTCGAATTTTCGATCCTTGCATTGACCGAGAGAGTTCAACTAGATTTTCCGGCGTGTTTTCACAGTGTTATGTCAGTGAATACATTACAAAAGTAAACCTGTGCCAAATCTGTATGCTTACTATAGAGCCCAGTGAGCGTGTTGAACCAACTATGTCACTTCCGGTTTTTATAAAAATTAATTCTTGTTTACAAAATTTTTTTTACCTGTGTAACAGAAGGGATTATTTCTGAATATATATTTAAGATTTATGGAAGCCTTGTTGAAAATCGTTGGTCTTCCCCTTTAAGGGTGGCTTTCAGAAATACAAAAAGATTAAAGGGAGATAACTCACTGCAGTTTAATTCATCACTGATATCTGGACAGTCTCCAATTGTATCACACTGTTGGTAGTTTTTAATACACATTCCCATATCACACTTGAATTGATATTCATTGCACACTGGAAAAAAAAATTAAATTAAAAAAAAAAATCAATATACATGTTACTTAATATTTAAGTGGCATGGCATTTAACGATTGGTAAACACATTAACGGAACACAATTTTTTACGCGAAACAGTACTATCACTGGTTTTATTCTAAAAGCACGACGTTTCGATCAGTCTCTGTATCCTCTTATCGTTATCAAGAACACTGTTACTTGTAGAATGTGTGGAGAAGCAGCAATGCCAAATCGTGGATGTGAAGTCTTCTGTTCTCATTTTATTTTGATTTACCCATTTCAGCATTTGGAAGGAACTGATGGAAAAAAAACAATAATTGTGTGTTGGATATAATACACAAGGCAGTGTTCTTATACGTGATAATAATAACAGTTTCAATACGGGATAATAACAAAAGTTGAAATATGTACTAACTCAGATATGTGGTAAATATATAATTTCAAATATGCGATAATTACATATAATATGTGATAATCACACAAGTTCAAATATGTGATACATACAATTATATAAGGTCACATGTGATATTTATATAAGGTCACATATGTGATACATGTAATTATATAAGTTCAAATATGTGATACATGTAATTACATAAGTTTACACACGTGATAATTATATAAGTTAAATAATATGTAATATGTAATAACAACATAAGTATAAATATGTGATAATAAAATTAAGTTCAAATATTTGTCAATAAAATAACAAGAACAAAAATGGGATAATTACACAAGTTTCGATGTGTGTTTATTAGATATGTGATAATTAAAGAAGTTCAAATATGTGATTTCGCATAAATTCAAATATCTGGCAATAAAAAAGGGTAAAATATGTGATAATTACATAGGTTTCTGTGTGTGATTATTAAATATATATTTTTTTAAACAATATTTTATTTCTTAGTGAGTCACAGATATTTAACATATTATATAATATGGATACAATAACAAGCAATATTAAAATTATGTATGTATGCATGTTCCTTATCAATTTGCGCAACAATGTACCAATAAATATGTATTTTAATCAATACAGTGACAAATAAATATGCATGCACTTTATCAATACCGGTATGTATATAAACAATATTTTATTTCTCAGCGAGTCACAGATATATTTAACATACTATATATGGATACAATAACAAGCATTGCTGCTTTTGTTATTGTATTAAATATATGATAATTAAATAAGTTCAAATATATGTTGAACCGGATGTTATATACCATTTTACCTAAAGATGTTATACCGAGTCCAGATACAATCCCATATATCCAAAGGATGACCTTAAAGACATGAACCAGCACAGTAACAGCCACAGTTAACGGTTAAAACATTTCATATTTCCAACAATCCATTTTACAAATAACACCAAAATATAGATCAACCAATTGTGTACACTATTTCACAAATAAATGCTTGTTACTTCGTACATAACATGTATGAATTGAACACTACACGGATACACATTTCTATGTGGTTGATCGTTATGCACATTTAAGAAATGGGAACTATTTTTATAAACCGCTATTGTTGTTGCGGTTAGATTAAGTACCATATTTGGTTTGATTCTTTATGCACTTTTTAAAGGTGCACAATAAGACACCCCGCGTTTCAAATGAAATGGGTTTTGGTGTCTCACTGTTCTGCCCCGACTGGGC
This sequence comes from Patella ulyssiponensis, assembly GCA_963678685.1. NCBI lineage: Eukaryota > Metazoa > Mollusca > Gastropoda > Patellidae > Patella > Patella ulyssiponensis. The sequence continues at coordinate 17,510,052 of OY783227.1, read as the reverse complement.
TAATGAAGACTGGCATACGGCATACAGTGTGCATCGAGGGACATTTTGCCCGGGCAGCGGCACTATGACCTACTGTTATATCGAATTCCAACTGCCAAGGAATCTTTTACGTGTACGCCAATGTATACAAGGGTCTTCGGTTTTTCGTCCCATCCGAACGACTAGACAATTGTTCTTGTCAGGCCCTCCGTCCCGCACCGCGTTTCAACTATCGCATAGTTTCTTATTAGTATATATTACTGAACGTATTTTTTAAAAAAATATTACTAGGTCGACTTAGGAATATTAAAGACCGTGTAGTATTTTTGCTTCCTATTGTACTTGCAAAAAATTCCTAAGCAAAGGTAGGTCGCATTTTAGTTTTAAACAATATTCATTATTCAATGAGTCAATGATTGGCCTATATTCATTTACTATATATGGATACAACAACAAACATTTCTATTAAATATAAAGTCGTTCCCATGGTTACACGATTGGATATAGTTAATCAACATATCATAGTGACAAAAGAAAATAAAGTACCGAGCCAACCCGGGTACCAAGCGAAACCGCCACACCTGTATCTATAATCTGCATATAATAATCATGTCTACGACGTGTCATAACATAATACGAGTTAAAGCATGGGAAACAACCCAATACTACATACAAAATTACAAAGCTTTTTATTTCCATACAATAGACATAGAACGTAACCCTCGCTCATTATTAAGCAATCAAAATTCCTCTACGACAAAACACAAACCGTACAAGTGTTTGACGCAGGTAGCGAAGGTATGCGGTGAGTATTCAATACTTTCATTTTTCAGGCGCGGATACAGGCTGGATGGTACCGAGCGCAGAGAGACAATATGGAATTTTTAAAGGCCTAAGTGCATTTGTAACGGTAACGAGAAAAGCTGGAATAATGTACATTACGTTTTATTCAAGACCTAGGACTGTTATTAAGCTTTAGCTTTCATTCAATATCAAGCTCTACATTCAAAAATTGTCATTTTTTTCCACACAAAGGAATGTACCTTTCGTCCTTAGCACCACAAAACAATACACATAACAAGCTGACGAGCGGAGCAGGGTGCGCATAAAAATCAATAGAGGTTAAGACACAATTTAAATCATTATTTCGTAAATTTATACAAAAGTTGGCTGGTAGTTTCGCGTTGTATCATAAGGTCTGTCATTGAGTCAAGTAGCGTGGTTTCTATTCCCCGGTTATACGTGACAAGGAGTATGGTTTTCTCCGGGTCCTCCGGTTTCCTTCCACTGCTAAAGACCCCTACGCTCAAGCTAATTATTTAAATAAAATTGAACCATGTGCTCGTCCCGAAATAACCTAGTGGTTTTGCACCCTTGCGCCCCCAGGATCCGCACGCGTGTTTCTAAGGTGGGGACTCTTACTTATAGTGCACCAAGTCTTGCAAAATCATGATTACGCATGAATTATTATATCTATAGAAAAGATAGATACTAAATAAGATACGTTTTTGTGACCTATATCCGCATACTCTAAATTTCAATAAACACGGTCGTGGGACTTTTTTTTTTTAAAATAGTCATTTTGCATTCAGACTGTTACCGATTGCCTTATTTTTAGGGAGGGTTCAGTTAAAGCATCTTTATCACCTTTGATCTTCAATCATTTTTAAGGGTTATTTTTTCCGTTCAATGAATCATCCCCGTGTTAAAAGACAACAATAAATATTTTTAGACGAAATATTTTTGAACATCGGAAATGAAACCCACACAAAAAAGTGAATTATTATAAATATTGGCAATCCCTCCATATCAAGATAAATTGAATTAAAATGACTCTTGCTACAAAATTTAATAAATAAACCATTCCTATAAATTAACTTATTTCCCCAGGAAATCGGGTTTTACGGTCACTCGACACAAACTAGGTTATCTCGGGACTATTTTTAAATTGTACACTCAACAATTCGCTTGCGCGTAGGGGTCTTTAGCAGCGCGTGTGTCTAGGAAGGGGCGGGGTGGGGGCTGGGGGACACGGAGAAAACTACTCCTTGTTACGTACAAGCAGGGAATCGAAACCATGCCACTTGATTCAATGACACACCTTATGACTAAGCGCGCACGCTTTAATGTCCACTCAACACAAACTAGGTCATTTCGGGATTAACGTATGGTTCAGTTTTATTTCAATCAATAAAATATGCTTGCGAATAGTCTTTAGCAGTGGGGGTGGGGTAACCCGGAGACCCGGAGAAAACCTACGCGGTGGGAGATAAAGAGAACAACACCATTTGATGTAGTAAAGGATGAAACTCCTCCCCACCACCAAAAAAACCCCATGACATCACTTCAGAAGCAACTGTACTTTGCACTAGTGTCCTTTAAGATACGAAAATAAATTAATAAAACTATTTTGTGTTAATAATATATTAGCCTTCATGTATTGTACATCCATAAAAAGTGTATGAAGCTAAAACTGGGGTGAAAACCTCCATGTTTTTTTATGTAATGTAACCTCGAGGTGAAGCCTGTGAGTTTAAAGGTGACCACCTATTAATTCTTACAGCTCAAGAGTTTATTGTTTGCATGACAAGTTGGTTGTTGATTTATTTATCTATTAACGTTTATTTGTTTGTAGGGCTTCACAACACGAGTACAAGAAAAATAGATAATTTTGTTTGACTCTCAAAATATGTTTTTGCTTGGGAGTGGAGTAATCTATATTAAATTATATGTTATTTATGTTTTTCACTTTGCCAGTCAGATCTTCGTAGGTCGTCACAACGCGAGTACGGGAAAAACAGGTAATTTGGTTTGACTCTCAAAATATGTTTTTACTTGGGAGTGAAGTAATCTATATTAAATTATATGTTATTAATGTTTTCAACTATGCCAGTCAGATCTTGAATAAGTTGCTTTATTTGTTCGTAGGCCGTCACAACACGAGTAGGGGAAAAATCACTCTCAAAACATGTTTTGCTTGGAAGTGAAGTTATTTATATTAAATTATATGTTTTTCATGTTTTAAAGTATGACAGTCAAATCTTATAAAAATAGCTTCTCATAAATAATGTTTATTTTTTTTTGGATGTAGTAGTATATAGTCACAACACGAGTATAGGGGAACTCGAAGATCATTTTGCCTCGTTTTTTGCTTAAACGTTTTTTGTTTGTAGAAGAAATGAGGAATTAATTTTGCTTCTTACAAATTGTTTGTTTTTACTAGACTGTGGAATTGAAGTAAGCTTTGTATATCAAATTATATATGTTTAAAGTTTTCAGCTATGACAGTCAAATCCTACATAATGGCTACACGTTATCAGTAATATTTATTTGTTTGTACGTAGGAAATATAACTTAAAAATATGAAATTCTCGCTTTAAGGTTTTTGTTACCTTCACCATCAGTTAGTTTGCTGATGACCAGGCGGTGAGCTAAAAGGCTCCTACCCCGAGCCTTGCGTTCCGAGAAACTTTTGGCGGCCATACTGGTACCTTGTGGCTGATGAGTTAGCTCCATACCAACTCTGAGTCACTGTGACTCCCGGGACAGATAGCACATGGTTGCCAAGTTCATTTGGAAACCTTGAACTATATTCAAAAACTCCTAAAGTACACCAATAACAAATTTTTGGGTACATTTAGTATATTTGTTAAATTGTTTATTTGATTTGAATACATCTATTCAGTTTATTTATTCGGGTCAAAACTGGCAACATGTTTGACTATTATTGGTGATATTTTACGTGGACAAAAGAAATGTTTTGGTGATCACTGATATGCACCGCTGAATCAAAATACTTTGAATTATGATAAATAGACGAAGGGCCTCTGGTTTATTTACAATGGCGTTTAAATCACACAGTTAACATGGTTTTAGATCCGCAGTTCGGTAGTTGATATCATTTTAGATCCCAAAGTCCGGTTGTTGATATCATTTTAAATACCAAAGTTCGGCAGATAATATCATCTTAGATATCAAAGTTCGGCTGTTGATATTATTTTCGATTCCACATTTCGGCAGTTTTGACTTTCTTAGGAAATATGAAATCCTGGCTTTAAACCCCACTTCATTTGGTTGCAACATTTTTTACCCTTTTCGAAAGAAAACACTGTCAGATTTAAGTTAAGAATTTACTCAAAACTGTTCGACTTAGTATATAGCCCTTTATAAAACTTCTGTTGTTTTAATGTATAAAATACACCAATAAGAAACTATATGCAAAGTTTTGTGTTTCTGGATCAAAGATATTTCTCATAAACAGTGACTGAAAGTTGAGTTAATTCGTAACTTAAGTCTGAGAACGCTTTGTGAACTCAGGAGGGCCTGGTACCGCTTTTCAAGTCAGATTTGTTTTACCATTCGTGTTGTCCACTTACTATTAGCCAATGTTGTCATAGATCATTAATATAATTTTATTAATCGAATTTATGCACCATACTTTCAAGTTTCAATTCTTGTTACTTTTTATGTTGTCTTTATAATCATTCAATCTACAGATCGTTACGGGGGTTGGGATGGCCTAGTGGTCTAGAGTGCCGCGCTTCGACCTCTAGCTGGCCGGTCACCTCTGGCTTGCGGCTGTGGTTTCGATCCCTGGTGTGAGCGTATGTGGCATGGAGATAGGGGCGCCTTCTCAACCTCGTGGGTTTCCTCCGGGCACTCCGGTTTCCCCCCACTGCAAAAGACCACTACACGCAAGCGAATTATTGAAATAAATTTGAAAACCATATGTTAGTCCCAAAATGACCTAGTTTGTGTCGAGTGGACGTTAAACCCCATTTCTCTCTATCTCTACAGATCGTTACAAAGGCTGTGTTAAATTGACCTGACATGACCTCTCTCAGCTATACTGGCCAATGATTTGGTATGGAGAAAATTGACCTGGTATGACCCTTCATCAAGTCAATGAACAGACGATTGATTTAGAAAGGGTAAAAACAATTTTAACCAATTACGTGATTAATATTTAGCTTTAAAATTAGAAAATTGTTCAATTTGTGCTCTTACACCACACAATATCTCCCGTCAAAATTCAAAACGTAGTAACTCAAAATTTGTCGTTACACATGTACTATTGTACTAGGGTATGTACTTCATGTTGTTGTACTAGATATTCCAATCTTTTGATTTTGTAAGCAGTTACATCCATGACACAACCTAGCAACTTCCTTTTTTGGCCTCGTTTGCCACACAAAACCCTAGTAACTCAAAAGTCAAATCGATAGATAAGTTGGGGTTTAATATTCATTCATTACGTTTTCCTTTGTTTTCACAAAATAAGAAAAAAGATGAGTTATTAGCTGTTGCCTTTTGACGAGAGATATATGGTTAGTTTGACAACACCTATATACATGAATCTATATTTAGCTCGGATACAACTTCTCGTGTGAAACCTAACAAAATGAAATGGGGTTTAACGTCCTACTATTCTTCTCCTACTGGGCGAATAAAGACGGACATACGCCATGTAGTGTGCTGTGACCGAAATTGTGCCCGAACAGCGGCGCCATGGCCTATTCTTATTTCGAATTCCAACTGTTAATGGTTCTTTTACGTACACGCCAATGTCTTGACGGGACCTTGATTTTTCGTCCCGTACGAACGACTATACGTTATCACTTGCCAGGTCCTCCGCCCTACACCACTGACAAGAGGGAACCACGCCTGAGAATCGCGACGAACCTTCCCGGCCAACGCAAGGATCGATCACGGGGCCCCCAGATTAGCGTGCCAACCAAGAACCTTTAATGACGTTCATTAAGCTTCTTGCGTGCCAACCAAGAAGCTTCTTGGTTCCAACGTCTTACCCACTGAGTCACCGTGGCTCTCAAAACCTAACGAATCTGTCCTGTACTTTTATAGGATACACGAACGATGGGTGTATGGTTAATGTGACATCAACTATAATAATATACAGAAATTCCGCTTTTTGTTCAAGTATTCACCATGGCGAACCATCATATATACTTGACATTCTTGTGAATAGTAACCTGCATGTTTCTATTGTAAACAGCCCATAATAGATAATCTAAATAATAATATATGTAAATCCCTTCTATTTAGTGAGGAATTTCAGACATTCTGAGAAAGGCCAGTGGAATGTGCCTTTAATTTGTCACCCGTGTAATTGAAAGCGTGTAGTTGCCGCATTTGCGATATTCAAACTTAATCAGGCTCAAAGTTCTTGTACGATATGCATAATAGTATGTGCTATTAAAATGCACTACAATACCAGTCTTGGGTGTAATACTTATTGGAGAGAGAGAGAGAGAGAGAGAGAGAGAGAGAGAGAGAGAGAGAGAGAGAGAGAGAGAGAAACTAGGTAATTTCGGGACTAAGATATGGTTAAATTTTATTTCAATAATTCGCTTGCGCGCAGGGGTCTTTAGCAGTGGGAGGAAACAGGATAACCCGGGGAAAATCCACAACGTTGAATAAGCGACCCTACGCATTATCACGAACAAGGCGGGAATTGAAAATACGTCAATTGTTATTAGGGAAGACCCTATGATACAGCGCGCACATGCTAACCATTCGGCCAACCAACCCCCCGTTTTTTTTGAAAGAGACAGTTTTATTATCTTTTGAAATAGAAAAATAGAAAATGACAGATAAATGATCGAGTTTCTGACTTTCTTTAAAATGAATGAGTTTTAAATAATGAAAAAAAAAACATTATAAAAAAGTCTTTCAACAACAAATTAAATGTTTAAAATAACATCGGAGATATTTATCAATTAAAATAGAAAATGGCTGAGGTAATTGATCAAAAATGTGACGTTTTTTTTATAATGAATGATTTTTCTAAAATAGTAATAAAAGGTATTTTTACAACAAATTAAATGTGCAGATAAGATGTGAGATATGTATCAATTATATTTTCAGTGCACATATACATTTGTTGATATAATTAAAATTTGTTATTACATAGATTCGGAAGATTAAATATACTATAAATATATATCACAAAAGTCATCTTAAACAATTTGTAAAAAAACAGGCAATTTGTACATAACTTGAGGTATATTCCCCAAGAAGAAAAAAACTGCATTTGATAAAGTAAATTATTCTCTTTTCAACAATTATCAAAGATAAGCTATGCGGCGTTTAATATTGATATATATCAACTTGTAAAACCAGCTAAAATGCAGGGTAGGAAACAAGTTTTATTTTTCGGTATCGTATAGGACACAGGTAGTTTTTCATTCGCATTTTAAGAAACATTTTTATAATTACATTCTTGAAGTGAACAATTCATTACTCAATATAGAAACAGCAGAGGACTGAATCCGCCGACTTACGGGTTCAAGGTGATTTATTAAATGCAATGGATAAAAATATACACGAGCACAAGTTTTGCTTGCTCAGAAATTTATTTAATAAACAACTACAAACTGGTATACATAGCATAAACAGACCAACCCGTTGTTTTAAAGTTCGGCGCGCCACAGGGTTCGATCTTGGGACCTTTACTCTTTATTACATAAATTCGTAAACACGATGTTGACTACAAATCTTCTTCTAAAACCTGGTATTTAACATGTAGACCAGTGCAATTTCGTATTACCAAGTTTAAAAACTTTAGGTCTCATGAGTTTCTGAATATTTGGTCTGTCAGATTAGTTCAAAAGATTGGATTTCAATATCAACGGGTGAATTTTGGGACCTATTTTCCGTAATTATTTGTGGATTACAGTCAATGGAGTTTTTTTCTTCCTGTTTATCGAAGATAATGACATTTTCATAACTCCTTATATGATATTAATGTATTGGGTGGTTGGGTTGTCGAATGGTTAGTGTGTGCGCGTTGTATCATATGGTCTGCAATTGAATCAACTGGCGTGGTTTCGATTCCCCGGTTTTTTGTGACAAAAATAGGGTCGCCTGTCCAACCTTGTGAGTTTTCTCCGGATTCTCCGGTTTCCTCCCACTGCTAAAGACCCTTACGCGTAAGCGAATTATTGAAATAAAATTGAACCATTTCTCCATCTATTAATGTATTCGAGAAGCACGCGTTGATCTCTGTTATAAGCACTCCTTGTAATGCTGTCAGCAAATTTACACCTGAAATTTTGAAATATTTTGACTGCTGTCGCATTAGGTTGCTTTACAAGTTGACAGTTGTACTAATGATCGTTCATAATTTATTCATAAAACCTTTTTTTTCTCTTCAACAAAACTGACATTTTTATGAAAGATTCGTTGTCTGTGATGTCACAATTTGTTGCTTTTCAAGATGACAGTAGCGTTAACGATAATATGCTTTATTCATAAAACTTTTTTTTCTTTCCAACAAACTGACATTTTTATGAAAGATTCGTCGCCTAGTGTTATACTTACACGACAAAAACATCAAAATTACTTTTAAAATTCTTGTTGGTTGATGTAAGATTTTGGCTTAACTTGTTTTCTAAATCGTCAGATTTGATCAAACATGGACTACGTCAAAGTGTGGGCGGTCATTTTGGTGTAAATATGGGATCATTCAGTTCATTTATATCAATAACATTATTGTATTTTTATAAAATGAAAATGAAACCATGATTTTCGGAACGACTAAAAATTTAGTTAAATTTAAAAAAAAAAAAAATAACTCTGCAAAATGAGAGAGCGATTTAGCGATTTAGCTCCTTTAAAGATACATTATGGGAGATTAGATAACGAGTTGGCAATTCGCACTATAATCGTTAAATTGATCCACCATCAACCGAGAAATAAGCGGATGAAAGTTCCACTTAGCCTCGATCATCATTACTGAAGTCGGTAAGACAAAACTAATAGTCTCGATTGTCCACTTAATCGTTTATGACGAAGGAAAGTTTTTCAGCAAATCGGACTACAATCCAACAAATATCTCAGACCAGCCTTGACATCGAGAGTTGATTATGGTCTGGATTAGTTAATTAATGTCTAATTAATAGTTTTTATAACATTTCAGGCCTGAAGAAAGGCTTGCAATAGACAGATTTTGCTCTTGCACAATGCATATTTAATGTCAATTTGGGATTCAGTATTTTGATAATTTATCTGAATAAACTAAAAAGATGCCATTTTGGAAGCTATTCCATGGTTGGTAGTTAAAATTGGATATAGAGTATCCACTGGCCACAAATTAAATGTCCCGATACGTCTTTTTTCTGTTTAACGTTATCTAGAATCGTCCAGTGCCACTTCCCCATTTAAAAATTGAATTGTCCCGATACGGCTACTTGTCTACGATATCACCCTGGGTGGAAATGGACGTTAAACCCCATAAACGAACGAACGATACGGCTATTTTAGTTTAACGTTATCCTAATTTGAAACCACTGTGTATATAAATATGTGTCTAGTCTATGATGATTTATGCTTACGTTATCTTGTAAGGTAATACAAGGTATTCATTTAACTAAATATGACAAGAAAAAAGGTGACGAGGGTATCTGAATGCAACGTTTAAGACCAGTTGACACTAAACGACTTTTTATGTCGCGGCATCAGACTTTTGTGCGGAATTCTTAGCCTATCATTGTCTATCATTTATGTTATCTATTTTCATCTAACAGTATATATTCACCCCTAAGTTGGGAGCCACGGTGACGACGTGAGTATGGCAGTGGTTTACAAATGAAGAGGTATCCGGTTCGATCCCGCTGACAGTTCCCCAGTAGTTTCCAGTCTGGTTTCGCTTGTCAGTGAGGCTAAATGGACATCTTCTAGTCTTTCGGGTGGTACATTGGCGTGCACGTACAGGTGCCCTCAACAGAATTCCGCCTTCGTGGACCCGGTCGGTACAGAAAAGCAAGAGAGAGAGAGACAGAGAGAGAGAAAGTGATAAAGAGAGAGAGAGAGAGATGGGGTTTAACGTCCTCTCGACACAAACTAGGTCATTTCGGGACCAACAGAAAAGCAAACCACTAAATCGCGTTTCATCCCCGATATAAAGTCGCACAGTGTGTACTGACCTTTAATGATTGTCGGCTATTGTAGTTTTATATAATAAGCTTAAAACATCCAATAACCTACTGTTGATGGTCACAAGACAAGACTATAGATGACAGTAGATCAAGTTTCATTTTAATGATAGTAAAACGGGATTAACATCTTCCTCGAAGAACGTATCATATATCAATGTAATCATCTCCAGTAGTAATAGTATACAGTCTAACTACTACTATATCTTTAAAACATAAACAATATACTTAGGTTATCCCAACCAGAGAGAGAGAGAGAGAGAGAGAGAGAGGGAGAGGGGGGGTTAACTTCCTACTGTTCTGCTCCAACTGGGATGATGTAGACTGGCCTACGCCATACAGTGTGCTATATTTATGAGGGAAATTTTGCCTATGACCTACTCTTATATCGTATTCCAACTGCCAAGGGATCGTACCCGCTTAGCCACAGTGGCTTCCTATTTATTACTACATTAGAATATGAACACAGGGCCGTATCTAGCGGGGATGCAGGGGGTACATTGCACCCCGCAGAAAAATAAGGCGCCCTGAGAAATGGCGCCCCCTCCCCCATCCAAAACAATATAATTTAACAATCTTTCAATTATAAAATAATACACTTAATTATGATCACACAGTGGTGCTCATCAGGCTCTGATCAGTCGGTCATTTTTAAGGGTGCCCACACGCCATTGGTTTCGTTTGCCCTGGTCCAAACTTCCATACATCACTTACGTGGAGGCTACGGTGCCCCACCACTCTTCTGCACCCCCACTTTTAAAATCCTACATACGGCCGTGTATGAACATTATCTGTTGATCGGAAACCAAGCGGTTGTTCTGGTAATTATGACAATAATGATAATAATAGTCTATGAATCAGAATGCTCCTCTCCCTCTCTCCCTTTCATTGACTGTCATATTATTGGTATGTTAAAATTACTATTAATTGATAACTAATTGGAGCACTTACAATAAATATTACGATTGATCTATATCACCCGTGGTCAGTTAGTGCATCCATCCTTTTGGTATTATTTACTTAAAGCACTGATCGCAATATTTTGTTAGATGACCAATTTAAAATATGTAATTTAAAAATCAATTTAGAACTTTAAACGAACATTTTCATTGTTTTTCTCCTGCTTTGTCTCATTAAAACGTATTGATTTTAACAAATCTAACATTTATTAAATAACATTAAATAATTTACACAGAGAAAAATGCATTACAATTTACATATTTAACTTTTTATTCAATAGCAATATATTACATGTATGTATAAATAAATGCCTTACAACATACCAATCATTTTACAACAAGTTCACCGTCTTAATGAGTACATGAAGGGGGTCGGTGTTAATGTTATGACAAAGACATGCCATAGTTCACCTTAGTCTGTGTTAACAAATATATGTACGATATGATACTACTCTTATATAGCCTCGGGGCTGTAAAATATTTTCATAAACTACTTATTGAAAACCGACCGCACGCATCACAATTTCTCTGAGATCACAAGTGTATCATTATAGAGTTCATTACCCACTATTGTCCGGAGACCCGAGGAATGATTGGGATCGGAATTCGGGGCGTTTTCCGAACAAAATGTGAAAATAACGAGGGAAGGTTAGATTGTTCTGATATGACTTTGATCATCTTCAGACCTTGGTTAAATATAGGTATTGATATAAGAAGATATCGTTGGTTGTCGTAATGGCGACAAATTTCAGATGACTTCAAAGTCGTTTTTCATGTGTGAAAAATAGGCAGCTATAAGATAATAGAAAACCCAGATATTTTTTTTTATGTGTCAGATTTTAAAATCCCTATTTTTAGAATTAATGAACTTGTGAACAGTGGATACTCTATATCCAATTCTAACCGTGGAATAGCTTCAAAAATGGCATCTTTTTAGTTTATTCAGATAAATTATCAAATACTGGATCCCAAATTGACATTAAGGTAAAATTACGTCTTAGGCAACCGAAAAGAATCTCCTTCAAATTTCAAAATAAGGGATAGACAACAATATTCTTGTTTTTAAGACAACGCAATCAAATTGTGTGTGTCATTATAGGGTACATTCAGTTTATGATCGGGTGTTCGAGTGGTCTAACCCGTGTACTTTCGATCATCAGGTCTGAAATTGAGTCAAGTGGCGTGGTTTCGACCCCAAGTAGGGTCGCACGTCAAACCTTGGGGGTTTCTTTTAGTCGTCCCACTGTTAAAGACCCCTACCCGCAAGCGAATTGTTGACATAAAATGGAAGGAACCCATATGTTATTCTCTCTCTCTCTCTCTTAAAAAAGTCTTCAAAATAGATGAAATTTTTATTCGACCAAAATACAAAATTTTCAATAATAGTGTAAATGTCTTGTTTCATAGACCCTCCCTTAAAACCAACGAGCGCTGGCGAAAAATATTAAAACTTTCCGTGCTGAATTAGTCAAATCATACAAGGATTTGAAAAATGTATTGATACGAAGAAAAATATGTTTATAGAAATGTCGCATCATTAATGGGTGGGGTCTTAATTACTTGGGAATGTTGAGAAAATAGACCACTGAACAATCGATTTAAACTTACGACCTACTGGGATATATTTACCACTAATCAAAATATGAACCTAAAATCAAATAAGGTATTAGACCTTTGAATTATCGATTGATATTGCACACTATTACACGATATGTTAAGGCAGCTAAATCGCTAATATTTGGGACCTAGAAATTGACACAAATGGGTAATATGAATGTATATAAAGTGATTTCCATTCAGTCGTTTCTGTTTTTACTACAATTTCAAATCAGTTATGTTAGGTGAAAATGTAAGTCTCAACCGAATGGCAATCTATGGCTGGTAGTTCTAACTATAATAGTTAAAAACTAGATAATGTAAAGGGAATTTGCTGAAAATTTCAGTCAAATTGATCCATTCTGAACCGAGAATTTAGCGACTGAAATTTCGGCCTAACCTCGATCATTATTAATACGATAAAAAAAACCCATAGTTTCGATTATACATTTTACGATTAAATCATGAATGAAAGTTGAGCAGCAAATCAGATCCTAATCCAGTAAATATTACAGGGTTGCGTTGGCATCGATAGTTGATTATTGTCTGGATAAGTTAATTAATGACTAATTAATACTTTAGAAAACATTTAAGGCCTAAAGAAAGACCTTCAATAGGAAGATTTAGCGCCATATTCCTGAAGCAATGGCCCGAGAAATCTCTCTCTGGCCATTGCTGGATTGACTTCTGATTCTTGAACTTTTGCGGGAGTGTGTCTATTCTCCCCGTTCAATGAAAGCTATCACTTAAGTACAGCAACATGACAGTCCTTCGTTTAATCTGAGTCTTCCCTAAAACTTTGGACAGTGATTTAAGGTATTAAAACGGTGAAAGTATGTTCGTTTCCAAACAGTATTGTTTACATTTCATTCGACTTGATAGCCTCGTTTGTCACACAATTAGTTTTACTGCAGTATTCTCCTATGCACGGGTTAATTAGGCATAATAAAAGCGTGAACCATGACGTAACGTTATGTAAACATATTTGGTCCAATACTGGCACTCGTTTTAAATGTAAAGCGTTTGTATGGTAGGTAGTGATTGGTTGGTAGTCGGACTACTGACCAATCAAAATTTAACACAACAATATCCACTCATAATAGCAGTGTGTAGTGAGATTACCTATAATCAAACGAAACGCTGCGCGGAGTATGATTTAGCGCATGCATAATGCATGTTTAATACGCGTTAAATTTATTTTGCCGTTACCAATTGCAACGTATCCTAATATGTTATACATTGTTGCGAATATTTTACGTGAAAGGTTGTTAAGTTTGAGGCTATAGTGTGGTATTCAATTATAGCCCTGTCACGTTAAATACGCCTATGACTATTTGTGGAATTCTAATAGAAAATAGTTTGCTTTATCAAAAAGTATTTTCATAGCACTTATAGGGGTAATCAAGCGGAATTGTCATAGTATTCAATATACACTTGAATCACTTCACAATTTCAAAATAGCATTTATCTATACTAATGAAACGTGGAGTACTGCTATAAACTTTATTGTCATGGAGCTATTTTAATACCTCCATTTTTTTCTTTTACAAGCTCGCCACCAGTTGTGATATTTCGATTGGATACATAGCTAGACACACCCATCCAATCAAAATTAAGTCAGATTTGAATGTGTTTTTAATTTTATAGCAATCACACACATTTCACAGTCGTTTCATCTTTTTTTGGTCCTATGATGAAAATAAATTGGAGATATAAAAACGAAATTTGATTGAACATCAGTGCTAGACACGCCTCAGCAATCAAAATTCTTTCAGAATTTTAAATTTCCATTTTACGTAATTAATGCATGACTCGTAAAATATATATGCTGTTGCGCTAGAGCCAGACATATCCCTCCAATGAAAATTCTTTAAGAATTTTTGAAATGTCATAGCAGTCATAAAAATTTCCGTTACGTAATGTATGACTGGTCAAAAATATACGTTATTGTACGATCAATTCACCCTTTGGACGTCCAGAGAGCGTGAGAGAGAAATGGGGTTTAACGTGCACTCGACACAAACTGGGTCATTTTGGGACTAACATGGTTTAATTTTATTTTTGATAATTCGCCTGCACGTAGGGGTCTTTAGCAGTGGGAGGAAACCGGAGTACCCGGAGAAAACCCACAAGGTTGGACAGGCGACCGTACTCCGTGCCACGTACAACCGGGGATTTGAAACCACGCCAGTTGACTCAATGGCAGGCCGTATGATACAGCGCGCGCACGCTAACCATTCGCCCCCCCCCCCAATGATGAATATAACTATGAAAGACAAAATAAATGAAAAAATAAATGAAATTTTAAATGGAATATTGGGCTAGACACACCTATTCAATCACATTTCTTTCATAATTTAATATAATATTAATTTATAGAAACCCTACAAATTTCCATTTCTTTAATGCGTGACTCGGCAGATAATATTGACCTACGTTCTGTTACGATCATTCCAAATTTCATGACGAAAATAACCATACCCCCTCGTCCTCTCACCAATTTTTGATTAGACACACCCATCTAATCTAAATGATTTCACGTTTGATAATATGCAATTAATTTCATGTTTATTAATATTTGAATTTTATCTTATATAATGACCCCATCCCAAACATGGGCTGTCCACCTGTATTCTCGAAGAATGACGTAGATGGATCGCTGCGTGCAGTATGTAATGACTCCTTTACCTATTAAACCCAACATATTCCCGAACCTAATTTCAAGCAATTGTGATCCAGAAAGTGGATACAGTTGAAAGATGAACTACGCAAACTAAATTTCTACTAAATCTAAAACGGTATTATAGGGAGAGAGAGAGAAGGAAATGGGGTTTAACGTCCACTCGTCACTATCTCCATGCCACATACGCTCACACCAGGGGTCGAAACCACAGCCGCAAGCCAGAGGTGACCGGCCAGCTAGAGGTCGAAGCGCGGCACTCTAGACCACTAGGAAGCCCCCCCCCCCCGGTATTATGGGAGATTAGCATAAAGAACTGACAGTTCTCGCTATACTAGTTAAAATGTAGATAATGTAATAAGAATATGCTGAAAATGTCAGTTTCATCACTTCACTCTGAGCGTACAAATCAGCGATACACTTATGGTCTAGCATTCATCGTCATTACTATGATGTTTCGATAACAAACAGGATCGATTATCCATTTTTATGGTTAATCATCAACCGCCGTTGAACCACAGCGCGGATTATGATCTTAATAAAAGTATAATTTATATAACATTTAATGAACAAAGAAAATTTATCGCTTACATAATGCGCGTCTTAACCAATTTCAGAAAAATAATTTCAAAACATCCCATATTATATTCTTCTATTTATATGAACATTGCCCTAAAAATAACCAACGAACTATATCTGTTTTTTAAGGTATATGGTTTTCATCTGTACGCAGTCTCTTGCATTTTTCGCTGACGGCCTAAATGATTTGATATTAAGAAAAATTAGGCCCAGATAAAAAAACATATTTGTGTGTACCGTTACCAGATCGATCTTAAACTTTTTTCTCTTATCCCAGGGCCTATCAATATTGCTTGGCAAGATTTTCTATTAACAAATTCCAACACCGACATTTCTGTACTATTTTCACGAACCTTACTAAGTAATTACGCTAGAAACACCGGGGAATAGATAACACAAATCCTACAAAAACCAAATAAAATAATGAAAAAGAGTTTCCTATAGGCCTAAACGTAAACACAGATATCGCTTTCTTGGCCTAAGGCATCTCACTAGGCCCTACAGACCCAACACCAAGAAAAATATTTACCTACAGCAATTTCTTATTAAAGTTTTGATAAGAAGAGAGAAAATAGGGATTTAAAGAAAAAAAAAACCCTTATCGCGTTACATATTTAGAGTCTATATGCTAACAGTAGAGCAATAGGACTGTTTGATTTAATAGAAGGTGAAACGAGAGATTCGCCACGGTCCCCTCTAATGCCCCAACAATGACTTCTGTAGGTGAACTTTTCACGAACCTTCCTCTAACACTATAAAGTATGAATTAACAGGGTGAATGGTTTTCTAACACCTTATAGCTTTACTTTACTTATATATATATATATCCCTCTGATTTATGGTTACATACAAACAACTACACCATGTAGATAAAACATAGATTTACATCAACTAATAACAATAATTCAATTATATGTATATAAAATAAATCTAAAAGGGTAGTTTTTGGTCTCTTAAAGTCGCTTAGTATCAAACTCAGTAATTGTGTATCCATAAAATTGTACTTTGCGTTAATATGTTCAATTGCATGTATATAATATAAATCTAAAAGGGTATATCTTGGTGGTCTTGGGTGTATCTTTTAAGAAGTTAATGCAATTATAATGATATAAAATATACCTTAGTCGCTTGCGTATCCATAAAATTTTACTTTGTGTTAATTTGTTCAATTACTAAATGCCAATCAAAGAAGATATCTAATGGGGTATATATATGTTTGAGTGATCTTGTAAATCTCTTAAAGGGGCACAATGCTGAGATGAAATCAGGGTTTTTAGTCCTACTTGTATAACTACCAATAAAGTTAGTTTTATTATATGTATATAGAAAACTATAAAAGGGTATATTTTTGGGTGATCTTGCGAATCTGTTAAAGGGGTACCTTGTTGAACTTATTATAGGCTGTTATGTGTATTATGTTATTGTGTATAAAGCATGTATATATAAAATAATCTGAAAGTTTTTTTTAGTGATCTTTTTTTAGTTGAAATATGTCAGTAATAGTCCAAGAAAAGAGAGCCCAAGTGCTGTATACATTGTTAGAAATGAAACGAAATGGGGGTTTACCGGCCTACTTTCTACTCCGACTTGGTTATTGGAGACGGACATACCTATAGTGTGCTATGAGAGAAATTCTGCCCGGGTAGCGGCACTATGGCTTACTGTTATATCAAATTCAAACTGCCAAGAGATCCTTTACGTGAACGCTGATGTATACTCCGATCCTCTGGTTTTTCGTCCTATTAGACAAAATTTCCCTCGACGCACACTGTATGGCGTATGCCCGCCTTCATTAGCCCAGTTCGGAGCAGAGCAGTAGGAAGATAAACCCCATTTCATTTTATACCATGTATCATATTGTAAGTCAATTGCTAAATCCCTTTCAAGGACCGATCCTTAAATGTAAATACTACTCACCACAATTTCTTTCGTCCGACCAATCGGTGCAATCCATAGACCCATCACACACACTAGAATTGGGGATACATTGTTGACTGCCATGACATGAAAACTCGTCGTTTCCACAAACTACAAGGAAGATAAAATTGATTTAAAAAACAGGTAGTGCTGTTACATAATGTTTTTAGAACTAAGTGTGTGCCAATTCTGGCTTGTTTCCTCTTTTCAGATTATGTAATTTGAAAAGCTTAGATTTTCATTGCCCCCCCCCCCGCAAGAAAAGTCATGATTTGGAACTGTGCACAGAAGAATGAACTTAGGATGCTGCCGGGTATTGTTACTTCAACTCAAAGGTTTCACTGAACAATAAATACCTTCAATAGAATTTAGTACTGGACCAAGAAATTATATAATTATTGTTTATTACTGAGCGAGGCTTCGACTTGGCTTCTCTAGTCCTTAACAAGCAAGCATTGAACTATTTATGGTACAAGAAGATCCCAGTTCAGTATACAGAAGATCAAAAAAAGAAGAAGCTATGGTGATAAAGACGGGCCCGTAGCCACGGGGGGGGGGGCTTAGCCCCACAAAAAATCGAATTAGCCCCCCCCCCAACAACAACAATGATTCCTTAGTAGTGTTTTTAGCCGGCCACATCCTTAACCCCCCCCCAAAAGTTCTGTAGCCCCCCAAATTTTATGAGCTGGCTACGGGCCCGGATAAAGACAAGAGACGACTTACGTGATGAAGAAGCGAGAATCCTGGTCGAAAAGTCCACAGCAATAAATAGTAAATGTATTCCAAAGAATGGTCGAATGTTTAAATTTAAAAATGACAAAAACAATTCAATCCAACGACATATTTTTAAAAATAGAATAAAGGAGACACTGAGTGAATACATGCGTGTACTAAAATGGAATACATATATATAGAAATGTCAAGAAAAGAAAATCACGTTATATTTTTCATTTTTTTTATCCATGTGTAATCATACATTAGCCGGTTTATATGTATATATCACGGATCTAGCCATATTTATCGCCAAGCTTACATAGTTAATATTCACACTCAATGCTTTAATGTTTACAACTGACAAAGTCTGAATGTAAGACATGCGTAAATTCATATTTGGATGTGTAAACATGTGTCGTTTTCTTTTTACTTCAATCAAGTTGTATTTTCTGTGACGTGATATTTTGATGTCAATGCCTTTCGGTGTATGTAATGGTACGGACTCATGAGTTGAGTGTATTAAGGGTATGCATATTAAGTGTTTACTGAGTGACCTTTAAATGGTTACTTGTATAAACATTAATTCATGGATATCTAATTAGATTTTATTAAATGAAGTTTTAATTAACTAATTTTGTTCAATATAATTATTAAGTTCCCGTTACAGTTATTAACCTATATGCTTGAACTTTAATAAACATTACTTAATGTGTTTTTGGGTAATTCAAACTACCGCTTTCTCGTTGTAATTTGTAATAACGACGAATATTGAATCTGATCTTCGTTTCTTATTAGCATTATCGAAGACATTTCATTTCAATTCTAGTTTTAATTACGACGAATATTGAAGATAAATTTCATTTGTAATTATGAGGAAATTTTTCAATTCTAGTTATAATAGCGGCGAACATTGAAGATAGCATTTATTTATTATCAACGAAGCCAATTTTTGTTTTTTCAATCTATTTTTTCTAATACAGAATTGGTGTTTTATTGTTTAGGTATTTAGTTTTGTCGCTCGTTATTACTTTACGTTACAACTAAAGTTGATTTTCATTTGTTATTTTCAAAAATATTATTTTTTTATTTTAAAATACCCGTTTATAATTTTAACAACGATTTTCTATAATTTCAGTACTAAATGGATTTTTATCGTTAAGGTATCTATTTCTAATAAATTAATATCAATTCCCTTATTACAACAGTTTCCATTTGCTTATTACAGGTTGTTACCATCGATGATTATGGCAGTTTCTATTTGTTATCATTGGTGATCGTTATAGTTTTTTTGGTTATAATTGATGATCATTATAGTTTTTTTGGTTATAATTGATGATCATTACAGTTTATATTTGTTATCATCGGTGATCGTTATAGTTTTTTGGTTATAACTGATGATCGTTACAATTTTTTGGTTATAATTGATCACTATATCAGTTAATTAATGGTGATTATTCCGTTGCTCTGTTTTATTATTGATAGTCATCCAGTTTATATTTGTTATCATAGATGATTATTGTAATTGCTATAGTTGTAGCAGGTAATATTGGTTATTATCGATCATTATGTCAGTTACTTATTGATGATTATTCACATTTTTTTAAGTTTTTAATGACGATTTTCTCAGTTTACTCCAGTTTATATATATTTGCTATTATTTCAAATGTCTTTTTTTCGCGACTGTTTAGTCTCTATTCTATTTGTAATGAACAAAGAAAACATATCCTGCAAGACAATGCGGGAGTATCTCACAGAACCTTATTGATTAGAAATTACAATAAATTTTTAAAAAGGAGAGAGAGAGAGAGAAATGGGGTTTAACGTCCACTTAACACAACCAGGTCATTTCGGGACTAACATACGGTTTCAATTTTATTTCAATAGTTCGCTTGCGCGTAGGGGTCTTTAGCCGTGGGAGGAAACCGAAGTGCCCGGAGGAAACCCACGAGGTTGAGAAGGCGCCCCTATCTCCATGCCACATACGCTCACACCAGGGCTCGAAACCACAGCCGCAAGCCAGAGGTGACCGGCCCCCAACCCCCCTTTTAAAAAGGAATTAAAAGTCATTTATACATGCATATTACATTAATATGTGCTTTTAAACCCTCTTAAGGTTCCATAGTTTAGAGCTATACACCTTTTAAGGCTAGACATTATATGATATGATTATTTCACATATTTTTTGTTATCCGTGAAGATTGTCTATTCTGTATTTATCCTAATAGAAAAAAAATGTGTTTTTTTAGGGGATCGGATTGCGAACATAGATATTTTTCGATGACTATTTATGATTATTTCTTATTTTTTTTTTCGTGGCTGTCCAGTTTCTATTCTATATTTATCCTATTAGAAATTTGTTTTTGTTCGGTCGGGTTTCTAGCACAGAATGTTTGTGATGACTTAGGTGTGTTGACCACCTTCATGGCCAGTAATCATCTATATATATATGTTATTAATCTCTCCATGCTAAATCTAAGTATATATATACAAACGTACCTTTCTGGGCAGGTGGTCGTAAACAGTTTGGACTGTCATCAGCAAAGTCACCACATGGTTGGGGAAATAAGAGATCTTTACATTCCTTGGCTACATCTATAGAAATAAACAAAGGCGTATGATTATTGACATAATATTACGTTCAATGACAATTCTAAGTCTAAAGGGGTTATTAAGTTTTCATTTTTGTGTTTGTGTAAACATGGGAATTTTGATACCCCTTGCTTACCATCGCTTAAGCTACTGCAGAAAAACAAAATAATTGGTGTACTTGTTATTATATAAACGCATCGTCAATTCTAAACTATGAACCAAGAGTCTGATACAATGAAATATCCGATACAAATTCGCTCTGAAAGGCAAACTAGAAAATCACATGGAAAAGTACACGAAATAGAACATTGAAAATGTACAAAAGATAGACAAGGGCCAGACATATCTCAAAATCAATCCTACAAAACTAATACAGAACAAAATATCGAAGTTCTAACTAATATAAAAAAATCCATTCGTAAAGCAGCTTATAGAACAAAATGGGGAAGTTCTAACTACAATACAAAATCCATTCGGTAAAGTATCTTACAGAACAAAATATCGAAGTTGTAACTAATATAAAAAAATCCATTCGTAAAGTATCTTATAGAACACAATGGGGAGGTTCTAAATCATACACAAAATTCATTCGTAAAATAGCTTATAGAACAAAATGTGAAATTTCTAAATAACACACAAAATTAACTCCAAAAGTCAAACTACGACAAAGTACAGCGTAAAAGATATATAGCAAAGTACATGGTTGGAGACAGGAGAAATACAACGTAAGAGACAAACAAAATACAGGGTGAGATACAAACAAAATACAACGTAAAAGACAAACAAAAAACTGAGTAAGAGACAGAAGAAATACAGCTTTAAAGAGACCAAAAACACACTATAAGAGACAGAGAAAATACACCATAAGAGGCAGAGAAAATACAACATAAGAGAAAGACAAACATAGTGAAAGAAATAGCATAAGAGATACACAAAATACATCATAATAGCTAGACAAAATACAGGGTAGGATACAGGAGAAATACAACGTAAGAGACAAGCAAACAACAGCGTAAAAGAGACAACATACAGCATACGAAACTGACAAAATATATCGTATGAGATGAACAGAAAACATCGTAAGACATAGACAAATACATCGTAAGACATGGACAAAACACAGTGTAAGAGATACACAAAATACATCGTAAGACATGGACAAAAGACAACGTAAGAGATACACAAACTACATCGTAAGTAATAGGCAAAATAACAGCGTTCAAAATGCAGAATCTATTCAATAATTGGTTATAAAAATGGGCCATATGGTAAATCTCGTTGTTTTCATAATCCAAAACTAAAGTATTGCAATAATGACAATTTGTCAGGCTACGTACCGTGTAATTTGAATACAGTAACCAGAAGATATTGTTAACTTTTATTGTATCTTTTCGAGGCGGAAAACGTTTGTGAAGAAACCTAAGCGGACTTCAAAGACGGCTCGTTGTAATAAAAAAGTAAACTCTCGAACTCAAATATTTGCATACACCGTGCACGAAAGCTTAACAATTCGTTGATAATTTCATACAAAGATCAATTGAAACATAAGTATTTTATATCAAAACCATCGTCAACTATTTTAGCCCGCCTACTTTTAGAAAGTTCAATTGACAAAATCGACAAGCTAAATGTGAGATGTCATGCTCGAACCATCTAAGCGGCTTTATGGAGAGAGAGAGAGAGAGAGAGAGAGAGAGAGAGATGGGGTTTAACGTCCACTCAACACAAACTAGGCAATTTCGGGACTAACATGGTTTAATTTTATTTCAATAATTCGCATGCGCATAGGAGTCTTTAGCAGTGGGAGGAAACCAGGGTACCCGGAGAAAACCCACGAGGTTGGACAGGCGACCCTACTCCTTGCCACGTACAATCGAGGATTTGAAACACGCTAGTTGAATCAATGACAGGCCGTATGACACAGTGCGCACACGCTAACCATTCGACCCCCCCCCCCCGCCGCCTTATGGACGATTACATAAGGAGCTGACATTTCTCACTATAATGGTTCAAAAATAGGTAATGTAAAGGAAATATGCTGAAAATTTCAGTCAAAATTACCCTAAGC
The DNA here is from genome assembly GCA_963678685.1 of Patella ulyssiponensis. NCBI lineage: Eukaryota > Metazoa > Mollusca > Gastropoda > Patellidae > Patella > Patella ulyssiponensis. Next base: position 17,487,018 of record OY783227.1, on the reverse strand, counting down.
CGAGAAATCCTTATTTCAAAACTTTGTAGACTCGAATGTCATTGTTACTGCTGTTACAATAAAAAAAACAAAGTCTCGATTATCCATATTTAAATTGAATCATTAAATGGCGATCATGTCTCAATTTACTAAGAATCGCTATCGTCCGATGGCCTAGAGAGTTGATTATACAATAGGAAGATTCAAGTCTTTCATTATGCATCTTTATCAAGAACTGAGTCATATGTGTAATCATGTAGTGGCATTTAGCAATCGAGTAACACCTAAACAGAACACAGTTAGACAAGTGGCATTTAGCAATCAAGGAAACATTAACAGAACACGATTAAACTGGTGGTATTTAGCAATCAAGGAAACATTAACATAACACGTTTAGACAAGTGGCATTTAACCATCGAGAAACACCTTGACAGAACACAGTTAGACAAGTGGCATTTTGCAATCAAGGAAACATTAACAGAACACAATTAGACTGGTGGTATTTAGCAATCAGGAACACCTTCACAGAACACAGACAAGTGACATTTAGCAATCAAGGAACACATTAACAGAACACAATTAGACTAGACATTGTGCTCCATGACAAGCGTGTTCTATTCACGACATGAATTCAGAGCTACTTATTTTCACGAAACTTATGTTCAATAACTTCTTCATACACAAATTCAAAGGAACAACAATACCAAAATTTAATTACGACACCGAAGCCTAATTATTTTCGAACTTTCAAAACACAAGGGACCAAAATAAGACAGTATATTTACGAACCGGAAACTTTTTAATACGCGTTAATATATCACGAATATTCTTTTCAATTTCAGTGAATTTTTAACCTAGAAATAATTCATTCTTATACGATTGAATACGCTACTTCATAGAATTGAACGGCCGATGAATGCACTTTAAACAGAGTCACGCCACAAAACGCAAACATTCTTTTGGTACAAAAATAAAGCCATTTGCATAACCATATAAAGGATGCTCTTAATTTTAAAATATCTATATATTCAGGTAGGATGTTCTTTTTAAGGAAACTTGTGAGGGAATAACGAAGCTAATTTCTTGAATTGTGAAAAGGATGATTTCAAAAATCTGTTTTTGAAATTAAAACCTAAATACAACGAAAACGAAAATATCATGATAGCCAGAATTGATTCATATCCACCATTTTCAACCCTAATAGATTCATATATTGTCACAACAAGGGACATTAACGGATTTTCGTAACTCTGAAAAACGTGATCTTATTGACAATATTACCACAGCGAGGGACATTAATTTGTAACTCTGAAATACTTGGTCTTATTAACAATATTACCACAACGAGGGGCACAAGGGGATATTTGTATCTGTGAAATGATCTGGTCACGATTTCACACAACATTCTCAGACTAAAGTTAAGAAAACGGGGCCAGACCTTTAAGGTTACTAAAATAGAGGTTACTTATTAGATTCATTGGTTTTATGGATATCAGTAATTTTATCAGGGTATCAATGGACTTTTATAACTGTGAAATAATTGGTCTTGTGGATACACAAGGCGAGAAATTACTGGATTTACGTAACTATGAATAATATGACTTTTAAGGCAAATTAACTAATTTATTGGTCTTAACGTTATCAATAATATAACAACAATAAAATACATTGACTGATTTTCGTAACTAAAGTCATAAATTATTCGACTTAAAGGAGCTAAACATCTAACTCAGTATCATCCATAATATTTCAATCAATTTCTGGTGTTATTATGTTACCGTGAAAATATGGGATCCTGAGTTCAGGTAAATAAGAAAAAGAAAATGAAACTTACCTAAACAGACGTCTGTACACGGCTTTCTGAAAGTCTGTCCATCACATGGCGGGAATAGCACAGAACACAAGTAGAACAAGGTACTATTGGAACATCCACTAGAAACTGGTCTAAGTCCATACGGTTTATAGCCTTCTTCAATCGCATCGTGCTCACTGTTAAAATTCCACTGATTGGGGTAAAACGTGTTGTTAAATATTCCAAATGAGCGGCAAATGTCTATAGTAGTTGATACTTCACACCTCTCTGTAAATACAAACGGTAATATAACTATGATATTCCACAACAGACATGCTATAACGCTAGGAAATAGCATGTTAACTTCTTCTCAACCCTGGCCCTGACATGGCCTTTTGACTGAGTGAATAAGAAAATGAGAGTTTGACACGCTGGTCTACCGTATACCTTCTAAAGACCGCAAGACGTCACACAGAAAAACACCACAGGCGATATTCGTCGTCGCCTACCTATCACAGAGAATCAAATTCTAATGATGACGACAGAATTTTAAATAGGTTTATTGCTTTCTATTACGTATTTTACAATTCGAATATGTTGTTAATCGAATTTATTTCTGTAACTTGTGTTTAGCTTTGAAATTTCGTTTTCGATATTCCACGCACAATTCACAACGGTATCGATATTCCCTTTTAAATCAGCCAATAATTGAAATATCTTTCGTGGTTCCTCCTCAATTATAAGATTCTAATCCTATTCCTTTTTTTAAGGTCCACTATTACTTCTTAAACTTCTTTTACAACCATTTAAATCCCTTTCAAGGTGCTTCCTCGAGAAAAGTCAGATTCAACTCCATTTCTTTCTTAAGTCCAGAATTGCTACTGAAACCCCTGACTGTTCCGTGATGATTCACGATCTGTATGGGCGAATGTGGGTACGTACACTCCCAGTTTTTATACATACATTGAGTAAGTATTCTAGTAATTATGGAAATGATGAGATTTACTCTATGCTTTCTTAAGTCCACGATAACTTCTGAAACTCCCGACCATTCTCTGGTGAGCACTCAACGTTAGATCTAACGATCTGTATGGACGAATTTAGTATACTCCCAGTTTTTATACATACACATATATTCAGTAAGTGTTCCTAGTAATCCTGGAAATGACGTCTCCCTTATCCTTCTTTATTTGGTCCTGCTTCCTTTACTCTGTTAGTTTCCATTCTCCGAAAATTAAAGACGAAAATAGATCCTTTTGGATATTGTAATTCAATTATGGCTTATAGATAGTTATTGACCAACGAGCAAGCCAGAAGAAGTTGATGTCGCTTTGCAAAAGCATAAATTTTATAACATGCTTCAAAATCAATGTTGCACTTCACGAGTTATTGCCCTCGAGTCAGACTCGTGTACGAAAATAACTCAAAACATTTGAAATCATAAAAATATTCCCAGTGCAACCACAAATATTTCATTTCCACAAAGCGCCAACAGCATCATATCTTTAAACATATCAATAAGTAAATTATTTCCTTTGTAATAGGATGCGATGTACCCACTCAACTCTTTCAAATCATCTACATAATTAAGCACGTGGGTTGGATAATAACAAAGGGCTAGCTACAAATCAACTTCAAAAGACTCCAATAACTTCAACGCCCTCGCATACGAATATATTTCTAGTAATTGAGTAATGTGCAAGGAGTGTATCGACACTCCAAAACAGTTTCGCTCCTTTTTGCCGATAGCTGTTTACCGCAATCCATAATTGAGCTTTAGGGAACATTATGAAATTTCACCCAAACTAGGCAATAAATTTAAACTTTCCAATCAAACATGCTATATGTATCAATCAACCCAACTTCACTAACTAGAAAAAAACAATTTAAACTTTTAAATAATTTCTTGAGATTCCTAAAAGTTCCAGAAGATTCCCGAAGAATTCGGCGCATCCGATAAACACCGTTACAAAACGAACTCCTGAATCGTCGCTTGATAATTGTGTGTAGGCTTCTCTGGATATACTTTCAAATCGGATTATTTCGTGATATGAAATCATTGAACACACAGAGCACTGTACTTAATCCACAACCGACCAGAAAACTTGAATCATGAATACAGTATATCCAAATTGCACACAAGAGTTTATCCAAGTTCACCAAGAACCCAACCCATTCCTGGTAAAGCCATGGTAATTCAACAGGATCGTTTTAGAGTGAAAAGGTGCATATTTTAATGGCAAGTTCTCGTGCTAAAATGAATATAAGCTCGTATAATAGAGTTTGAGTTATCCCCAATATGCATGACGCATAGAATAGTACGTACACATGCAATAAAGCTACTATAAAGCGGCTTTATTGTCCCTAATAATAAAAAGGGTTTCTCGCTCTGATGGTTCACGCTGAAGTGATAAAGACGGGTTACCGTAACTATTTTAATAACAGACCATATTATTTTGGGGCGGATTATATCTATTTGTTTAGTCCACACATTAAAGGGGCGAGCTTTAATGCCGTACTTTTCTGCACCAACCGGGCTAATGGGGGAGAGAGAGAGAAATGGGTTTTAACGTCCACTCGACACAAACCAGGTCATTTTGGGACTAACATATGGTTTCATTTTATTTCAATAATTCGCTTGCGCGTAGGGGTCTTTAGCAGTGGGAGGAAACCGGAGTGCCCGGAGGAAACCCACGAGGTTGAGAAGGCGCCCCTATCTCCATGCCACATACGCTCACACCAGGGCTCGAAACCACAGCCGAAAGCCAGAGGTGACCGGCCAGCTAGAGGTCGAAGCGCGGCACTCTAGACCACTAGGCCATCCCACCCCCCACCCCCGGGCTAATGGACATTGGCATAGGCCTGGCAGGGCGCCGATGGGGCAATAAAGACAGTAGCTTACGCAAAAGACTTCACAACCAGGTTAATCAAAAAATGAAATGAAATGGTGCTTAACGTCCTACTGTTCTGCTCCTACTAGGTCAATGAAGACGCGCATACACTATAGAGTGTACTAAAATTTGCCTGGAGAGCGGCACTACGGCCTTCTCTTTTATAGCGAATCCAACCGTCAAGGGACCGAACGACTAGACAACTAGACTTGCCAGGTCCTCTGCCCTGCACCACCGACAGGACGAAAGCACGCCTGAAAATCCCGATGAACTTTCTCGGCCAAACAAGCTAATAACAACTGGCACTTAATGACACAGTAGCTTGCTTATATTAATAGGCTTCAAATTCGTACATTATCATTCGTATAAAATCCAATTCCTTATCAATATTTGGAACAAACTATCCCATCTAATTAACCAGTTAATTCAGAACCTCTATGTAACCGAATTGCACCTCATTCTGATGTCTGCGATATCACCTCGGTCGAAGCGGGCATTAAATAAAACTATTTCACACACACACGCAACTTTTTAAATATTTCGCCCCGCAGCACCTAATCTCCATAAATTGCTTAAACCACATTTCATTTCATAGCGGTATATTACCATTCTATTTCATTCTTCAACAATATTTTGGAGTGTCCGAACTAACCCCTTTAACTCCCAAGTTAATTGGGAACTCTTTAACATTTCACCCCGCAGCACCGAATCTCCTTAACTTGCTTAAAAAGGCAGGATTTCATGTCCTCATAATAGTTTATGTGTGCTGAAGGATAATAAATTTGTAACATTACATAAACTTATTCAGTTAGATCCTTATTATGTATTACATAAGGAAATAGCCGTAGGTATAGGAAATTCCGATGGTTCAGTCATTAAATTTTGATAGTTATGCGAATTAGCGTCACGAACGAATTTAGTCAGTGCACGGGTCGTCGTTCTGTTGAGGCAGTGATATTTCCCTCTCTCGATATTATCAAAAGCCGTTGAATGATATCTGGCACGACAGATGATGATATTAGAGGATTAATGAAAAAAATAAACATAAAAAGAAAATAGATCTGTAAGAATAAGTCCATTATTTTCATTGGAGTTCGACCGATATTTAGCCAGACTATTGAATAGCTTCGGATTTTCTGATGAGGTAGTCGCATTTGGATAACATTTGGTAATCACTGAGCGCAACTGGAATTGACTGTCCTCCAGTGCTGAAACACAGGGATCTGCTGAAGAGAATACGATTGGGTATAGAGGGTGACCAACATAGAAGGAGGAATACCTCTTCTGGTAAACTTGAAATTCAAGGATTACGTTTGTGAGAGTCGATTCACTCGTAATTAAATTGGGGGTATGCCCCTGGAAAACCGTGTACACTGCCAGTTGGTATCCGATGAAGAGAATGTGGAAATACCAGTGTCCGGCAGCGTAAAACACCCCTTGACCGTTGAGGAGATGTTATACTTCATTTTATTCTGGGTATAAAATAGACCCCCATCCCATTTAACATTAGTTTCTATTGAATTCATGTGTGTGAAGTAGAGAGAGAGAGAGAAATGGGGTTTAACGTCCACTCGACACAAACTAGGTCACTTTGGGACTAACATATGGTTTCAATTTTATTTCAATAATTCGCTTGTGCGTAGGGGTCTTTAGCAGTGGGAGGAAACCGGAGTGCCCGGAGGAAACCCACGAGGTTGAGAAGGCGCCGCTATCTCCATGCCACATACACTCACACCAGGGATAGAAACCACAGCCGCAAGCCAGAGGTGACCGGCCAGCTAGAGGTCGAAGCGCGGCACTCTAGACCACTAGGCCATCCCCCCGACCCGAATGATTTAACGTGAGCGCGTTGGATGAGACGGTCTGTCATTGAGTCAGGTGTTGGCTCGCCTGTTCAATCTCGTGAATTATTCAACCATATGTTACTCTCTCTTATGGGAATCACGGTGGCTAAGTGGGCAAGGTGCTGGCTCGCTAGCCTGGAGGTCGGGTGCTCGATCCCTGCATTGGACGAGAAAGTTCATCTCGATTTTCCGGCGTGGTTTCACCTTGTCAGTGATGCAGAAGGAGGGCCTGACAAGGACAGCTGCATAGTCATTCGGATGGGACGAAAAACCGAGGTCCCGTGTACAGATTGGCGTGCACGTAAAAGATCCCTTGGCAGTTGGAATTCGATATAAGAGTAGGCCGTAGCGCCGCTGCCCGGGCAAAATTTCCCTCATAGCACAAAATTTCCCTTCCATTAGCCCGGGTCAGGTGCAGAAGAGTAGGACGTTAAACCCCAGTTCATTTCATTTTCATTTGCTGTCTATCATCATATTCCTCTCCTTTCGATATAATCAACTCCATCTTGTAATGATATATTTTAGCATCTATTTTGCTCAATACGGTATTTTATGTAAATTAAGGCGTGTTATTTATATATCAGAATGCAGGGAAGCATAATTGATGATGTCCTTGATTCATTTGATCTTTATTGCCGTACAAATATTTCACAGGCTCCATGTCAATGCCCTTTTCATTTTATGATTGTCTTGTGAGCGGCGACAGGGCGCCAATGTTGCCGTTTTACTTCATAAGCTTGGAGACTACGTGCACATTTCATAATAATTAAAAATAACTGCATTGCAATTAAAATTTGTAGCCATGGGCACAGCGTTAGGCACAATGATTACATATCATTGTTTGATAAATACGTACATAGATATCTTTATCAATCTGAAATGTCTTTCTGGTTTGGGCGGGACGATTTACTCAATACTACCCAATTCCACCACAATATCACCGCATACTACCAAATACTACCCAGAACCACCCCTGGGTATGGGCGGGACGATTTACTCAATACTACCCAAATGCTACCCCATTAGAACCACATACTAGTCACTACTACCCAACACTACCCCAATTCCACCACAATATCACCACATACTACCCAACACCACACCGATATCGCCACATACTACCCAACATTACCCAATACTACCCCAAATACTACCCAATACTACCCAATACCACGCCAATATTACCACAATATCACCACATAGTACTCGATACTATTCAAATATCACCTCAATATCACTACATAATACACAATGCTACAAAATAGTGATACAAATTGTTATGTGTTGTATTCGTGCATTTTTATTAATTGTACTTTCCTGTATTTAATTTTTGTGTTCCATTTCTGTATTTTGGTCATTGTTTCAATCTTTTGACCAATTGGAGGTCGTGCTATATAAAACGTAAACTAAATCGTATCATAAGCTTCACGACTATAAACATTAAACCATTTTTTTAACAACGTAGATATCCAGAAATCATAAATAGGTTGATCCATTTCGTATTCTCTTTTTTTGATTTTGATATCTAAACGGCAAACTCATTAATCATAAACTGTTTCTGTGTCCTCCACAGGGTATCCTTCACGTTTAGAGTTTAAGCTAAACCCTTTGTATCCCCAAGGAGAGAATTTGTCAAGCGAACAGTGCTCTACAGGCAACAAGTCAAGAATCTTCTGCTAGAGTGAAGCCCAAGCCACACAAGTGCCGTTTAGTGCTTCAGACATCATACCCAGCTGACCAATTTGATGAAGAATTTTCTATTAGAGTAAAGCCCACGCCACACGAGTGCAGTTTAGACATTGGGCACATCTGACCAATTTTATCAAAAATGCCTCTACCTTAGTTTCTGTTTTAGCCTTTAGTTGCTAATAAGTTTCAAAGCTATTGGTTTTTGTCCAGAAAGGTTATCTTGGTTTCTACTTTTATCCCATATTTTAGTGTTTGTATCTGACAGACTAAGGATCCGACCGTGTGTCCTGGGCTTTAGTGGGATAGATGCGACATAGTGTCAGATACTTTATCTATATATAAGCCATCATATGATACAAAATTATTATAAATTACTCGCTACAGGGAGTAAGGTATGAAAGCCGAATCACAACTGCTCAGGAATGTGTATTATTCGCTGTAAACAGTCGGGGACTCATAACTAATAGACACGACAAGAACTGAAGCTTTCAATGAACAATACCACGTATTATGACAATGATATAGAATGGCGGGTCCCTCTAGGCGTCGAACACTCCCATCGCCTCTCATATATTGCAAGTATATTTTAAGAAATATAGCTGGCTGTACACACAATGTTTACTAAATAACTGTCCATGATAAAGGAAGTATCGTTTTCAACGATTTAGTTACAAACGTTCCTAGGGGGTACCACTTTTCGTTCGGTGCCCCTTCGAGGATCCGCGCTTTATATAAGGGGCAGATAACTTGAAGCACTACTTGATGAATACGAGTGGTTATTTACATAAGAATATAACTTGGATACAATAACAAACAAGTGTCTAATTTGTTTACATGTTGATGCGTTTATATTCAGTCCTACTCATACATTTTATGGTGGGGCCGATGTTAACCTTATTCGGAAGGGCAACACGCCCTTTAACTCGAAACATTCTTATTCGGAAGGGCGACGCGCCCTTTAAAGTAGCTAAGTCCCTAACTCAATATCGTCCAAAATCTTCCACATTGAAAACACGCAATATTTGTCAATATAAATCAACAATGATGCTGTGATCTTACCGGGAAAATATGGGCTTCTGATATCCAATATTTAAGGCAAAATAAACATTTTACCAATGGTACCATTGTACCATAAAACCTCAGTTTTAGCAAGAGACTCGAGGAACAAGGCTAAAAACATTGCACCAAATCAAACAGAGTATGTAGACTGGAATAACCAGACGCTAGAAATTTGCATTCGATTGAAACTGCTGGCTTATTTCGCCGAACGGAAACTATTGAATATAAATCAATTTATATACATTCATATTACAGTATTATATGCGTTGCGATCCACTGGTGTCAATTTCTAGGTCCCTCCTTTAAGTCGAAACATTCTTATTCGGAAGGGCGATGCGCCCTTTAAGACGAGACATTCTTTAAGGACGTTAATGTATACTAGTTTAACCTTGTATTTTTCTGCTCATTTAAAAATAATTCTCAAAATAATAAAAGATGGGAATAATTGATGTTAAAAATTCTCAAAATAATAAAAGTGTGGGAATAATTGATGTTTAAAAAAAATGTGAATAACTCTAGAGCTTCAGTCATTTTGAATATGTTATAATAATATAATGAAATTAAAATTTAAAAAAGAAAAAAAAACACAATCGTGTAGGTTATAATAAGTTTCCGCCATTTTGAAATACTTTTTTTTTTATAAAATTTAAATAAAAAAACCCCCTAATAAATATAATATAACCCCTGTAATATAAAAGCGAAATACGAGTTTCCACCATTTTCAACATTTCATATAATTTCAATTCAGAAAAAAACCCGAATAGATAATAGATTTACTTCCATAAAATTGATGCAGATAAAAGGGGCATAACTCTAGAGCTTGCGCCATTTTGAATATGGCCACAGATCACTAATTATTTCCACATTGACTGTAATGTTAATTCTCGTCTCTTAGACCGGCTGTAACTTTTTCCCAAATATTCGTTGGGTAGAACGCTTTCTGCCACAGATGGAGCAACATGTGGCAAACTCTGGCCCAAAAACATGTATGAGGTTCACCATGAAAAACTTGAGATACACAGGCTGGAAGTAGAGACAACTAAGCAAGCAATTTTTGGCCCTCCCTTTCAACGTAACCAACCTCACAACCCTTGTATCCTTCCGCCTCAAAATCATGAATATTCACCAAAACCTGGCAGAAAATGTATTTTTAAACCCTTTTCTTCGATTCTACACCAAAAAGTCAACAAAAATCGCCATGCAAAAGGGGGAAAAAGGGAAAGGGAGAGAAAGACTAAAAATAACTTTCGCCCTACATTCGTGGGTGACGGCCCATGAATATTTAGTGATCTGTGTCCATATATGATATTATTCAAATCGAAAAAACCCTACAGATAATAATATGTAACTGGGATGTACGGTAATTCGCGATCGTGCATCAGCTGATGGATATGTTTATTCGAGCATTGCCTAGAAGATTTGTTAAAGATACGTTTAATAAAGGGGATAGACTATGCTTGGAATCTAATAATTGTAGGGTGGACCCCCAACAAAATGATCAAAAGATAATTTAGCATAAAAAGCATTAGTCTCGTTTGAAGTTATTTTCATATCACCTTTCACTAAACGGGACAATTAAGGCCCTGGTGTTTCTTTTCGAACAAAAAGGAAGCTAATGGAATTCATAACAACCCGCTAAATAGAGAAGACGCAACTTTGCCCGATGATAAAATTTATATCTGCGCATAACCCAAGTTGTTGGTGAGCATGGAGTGAATGGAGGGAATAAGCCGTTACCACTAATTTCCGTGCAGAGGCTCGAGTGTACACGATTTTTTTTTAAACCATTCTTTCGATTGAAGCACTATACAGTGAAGTGAAATATAAGATCTTTCGCTCCTAGACCTAATCCCAACACTAACCCTAACCAGTTAGTTCCCCTTCGATTTGTGAGATCGCCACTGCAAAAGGGGCGCCGTCATTAGTTCCGAGAGAGCAATGTGCGATAGCGTTTAGTATTTTCGTGAGTCTGGAGTGAACCCGAGGAATTAATCGTTACCACCAATCTAGCGAGTCACTGTCCTACCCACTTAGCCATCGTGACTACCTATTATGTAGAACGAAATTTAGATACTGTACGGTAATATCTGTTGTATGTGTGGTATATAGTAATAATATAGCGTCAAGTATACATGTGGATACAGGTGCTATTTGTTTAATATGTTACAATATATTATTAGGTCATTCCATTCAGTATTAATTACTTCGGTGGGAAAACAGCTGACCCAGTTCACTATTTTATATACTGAATATATATTCCCCGCTTGTACGTGACAAGGAGTAGAGTCGCCTGTCCAACCTTGTGGGTTTTCTCCGGTTTCCCCCAATGCTAAAGACCCCTACGTGTAAGCAAATTATTGAAATAAAATTGAACCATGTTAGTCCCGAAATGACCTAGTTTTGTCGAGTGGACGTTAAACCCCATTTTTCTCTTCCATTTCTACAACACCCGATTGTACACCTTTTTTATATAATGGTGCTACACATTTTATACACATGGTTATTGAACGTTTTGCCGTAGCGATAAAGTTCCTTTGTACAGACCAATAGTATATAGCTTTTCTTTCTGGAACAATCCATACCACTTCGCTTTTGAGTAATTCACTTGTAACTGTACTAATACTCTTTGGAGTCAGGATATTGACATTTTCTTAATCTATCGTTGATGTGACTCCTGCTAACACTATATGTGTATACTCGATTGAGAGTTACGGAATTGAATTCAGGAGATTTGGGACTGTAATGCACGCGCTGTCTGAATTTGAAAATATCTCAACTAACCATAAGCATTGAAACATATTCGTTGTCTTTAATTACGCCACCACCGCCATTTTCTGTACTGACAGAAATGTGCTAGGACTTAATTACAGCATCAACTGTGTAAAAGTTTAGACGTGCTGGCATGGGAGATGAATTTGGATAACACCATTTAACGGCTCGATTTGCCGGCATCAAGGCCCTGCAACATAATTGGCAACCGTGTGTACACCTCGAAGAGAAAATCGTCGACTTTGTACAGGTCTTTCACAGAAAGGCTTAGGACTTTTCAGCTAGCCCTCGCATATCCCCATCCAGTTTGAGGTTGGCGGCCAATAGAGCGCTCCTTCCCCTTTGGTTTAAATTCCAGAATCATTTTCTGGCTCCTGCAACACGAGGACCCTTCCATAAGTTTTGGTTTCTTCTTGTTTCTTTGCATCTCATCTGACCTCATGTAATCAATTTGCTAGACAGCTGGCTAATCGTTGGGTAAATACGATTACCTCCCTTTTCTATTCGCTGTAAACCTGCACATCCGGGTAGCATTAATAACAGTTATTAATTCTTATGCGATTTAACCTTTACCGGTTAGGTGCGTGCTTTCAATTGAACTGTTTTCCAATAGTATAAAACGCCACTTGTTTTTGTTCAAATTTGTGTGCCTTTTTTTAAGCAAGAAGGATGTTATAAACACAAAAACATGGCGGTCATAGAAGAAGAAGGATGTTGATACAGTCGTGAATTAATTGAAGGTTATTGACATTGCAGGAGGATTGTATAATCCATATATTTCACAATGTCTTGCACGAGACCATTAAACAAACTTCAAATACAGACACTATCCAACACGTGCATTTCAATGAAATACGTCACGCGGGTCAAAATTTCAACTAGAATAATGGTACGTCAACATCAAAGGATGGCGCGACATCTGTATTTTAAGCTCCCTTATTGCTAACTGTATCGGAAACATTGTTTCATTTGTAGCTTATGTAAATATCTTTTATATACTCAGAGTTTTGAATCCTCAATGAATCACCCCAATAAAAAACAATAAAATTAAGAATTGATTCTGAACCATAAATGATCTTTGAATGAAATAATAGCAACATCCCAAAGGAGAAAGATTACTACTTACCTCCCGGAGTTGTTGTGATGATGGTTGTGCTCGGTGTGGTAGAGATGCTAGTGGTGGTAGTAGGTGTGGTAGTAGTGGGAAGAAGGTCCTCAGGAGGCATCAGACAGTCCGTATCATTAAATGTTGCCTCACAGTCTATTGGGAACACCCAGATATCTGAACAAGCAGCATCTATGGCTGTAAATGGAAAACGAAGAAAGGGTATTAAAGCGTTTTAGCAATAAATATATATAAATAAATGTTGAGTAAGTCTGTTCTAAATGTTTGCTGCGTTTCCAGCTCTATATCTGAGACTGGGAGGCACAGGGGAATTGGGTACACCTGGACAGACTCCATTTCCCTTACATCTAACCTTGGCGGTATGAAGAATGCCAAGGTTTATCGAATGGCACATGGTTGGAGACTATGGCGCTAAGTTAACTTGGTTTCACATGTAAACTCTAGAATCTTATACACGATACTTGAAATAAACATGTAGATGTTGAAATCTGTTTTAAAATCTAATAAAATTCACTGTTGAAATGAACATTACTGACAACTATGTTGTTAGCTTAGGGTTTAGTCCTTGCCAAAGGGCATGTTTTGGTCATTTTTGCATTTAACTCACGGTAAACGTAATACTTTCCCACTCTGTAGTACCCCGCTAAAATGGACGTCGACTCTGTGATCATTTTCGCATCAAGGTAAACTTATTATTGTCCGGTTCTACAGTACTATACTCTTCTTCGAATGGCTGTCGTGACCAAAAATTAGTATACTGTTTTGTTATGCGGTTCAAATCTGCCATACACATAGAGACTAATTATAATTAAAACTTTTCAATTTAATTAAATGGAAGCAGAATAAATATACTTAGTGTGATGGAGTAAAATCGTCGATTTGGAACTTAATGTCGGTCAACTACCTTAGTGTCTGTTCCCAAGCGGAGCTAATTGTGTGTGTGTGTGGGTGTGTGTGTGTGTGTGTGAGAGAGAGAGAGAGGGAGAGAGAGGGAGAGAGAGGGAGAGAGAGAGATGGGGTGATGGGGTTTAACGTCCACTCGACACAAACTAGGTCATTTCGGGACTAACATATGATTAATTTTATATCAATAATTCGCTTGCACGTAGGGGTCTTAAGCTGTAAGGGGGGGGGGGTAACCGGGGTACCCAGAGTAAAGGCACGAGGCTGGACAGGCGACCCTATTCCCTGCCACGTACAACCAGTTGACTCAATGGCAGGCCGTATGATACGGCGCGCGCACGCTAACCATTCGGCCATCCACCCCCTGGAGGTAATTAGACAGAGTAAGTTTAGTATGTGACACCGACATCAACGCTGTAAAGAAAACATGAAGCTGGTTCACCTACCTTCACACACGCTTCTACATGGCAGCGTTATGTTACCATTGTCGCACTTCGGGAAGAACAGTCCACAATAGAAGAACTTGGATAAAGGTGAACACGCACGGGCCACTGTTGCTAAAGCAAACTTCTGAAAGACCGATATGGTGCCTTCCATGGTATAGGAAAATAAGGTCGGGAGTGCTGTTTCGTTGAAGTCTTCCTCGTTGCAGAATTCGTAGTCGACTCTGTGACAAGTTTCTGGAGCTGGAGTTGTCATATCAACCTGTTTAGGAGTCACACATTGAGTGGAGTTGTAACCGGGGTACTGACAGTCCAACGGAAATGGCATTTTTGTCTTACAGGAAGAAGTTACATCTGAAAAAGCGAAAGTATTTTTTAAAAAATAACTGTGCTTAAAAATCCCAATGATTAGACGTGGGAGGAAACCATAGCAGCCATAGAAAATCAAGTGAATAGACAGATAATCTGGCCTCAAGTTCACAAAAAGATTCTTAGGAATTTACTCAAAATTTGTTCACTTTATTTCGACTAAAATATAGCCATTTATAAAACCTTTGTTGTTTTAATGTATCAAATAAACTAACAAGAAACTATGTGCAAATTTGTGTTTTTCTGGATCAAAGATATTTCTCACAACCAACTCACCTTCACATACACTACCGCACGGATAAATGGCCACTTCTGTTCCGTCAACTTCTTCACACTGTGGAAAGACGAAGTTACAGAAGAAGAACAAACTATCCTTAGAACAACCACTTTCAATGGTACTGTTGAAATAGAGCTGGAAATTTGTCACAGCGGATTCGATGGTCTCATCGTAGAAGAAATTGGGCAACAGAGTAAATTTGTTGCCGAACTGACGACACAAGTCATAATCCTGGTAAACGCATCTCGCTGAAATAATATATATTATAATCATTTAGTGTTAGAAAATAGTAAATTCGTTTATGGCCTTGGCTGACTAACCATGAGGATCCTGGTTCGATCCCGGGTTAGGTCGAAAACCTCCAGCAAGATTGTCAAGCATGACAGAGGCTAAGCACATCATTTTCTAATAAGGCTAAGCACAGTCATTTGCTGAATAAGTAGTAATATTGGGAGAGAGAGAGATAGCGAGAGAGAGAGAGAGAGAGAGAGAGGGGGATGGAGAGAGAGAGAGAGAGAGAGAGAGAGAGAGAGAGAGAGAGAGAGAGAGAGAGAGAGAGAGAGAGAGATGGAGGCCATATCAGGACTAACATATGGTTTAATTTTATTTCAATAAAAATTGGAGCGAAAATTGGATTTAACGTTCACTTGACATATATGCTAGTTCAAGTTTATTTCAATATTTCGCTTTCGCGTATGGGTCTTGAGGAAAAACACACGAGGTTGGACTGGTGTCCCTACAAGCGGAGAACTGAAACTACGCCACGTGATTTGGCAGTAAACCCAGCTCTGAAAAGGATCACGCCACACATTGCCCTAATTGTATTGCCAGGTTTTAAATCCAAAAAAGCCTTATATGTGAATATCATATTCACACAACACCTAATATGTGCTTTGTCCGATGTTTAGAAGACAGCAGCGTAGATACATGGTCTTGACAACATTCAAAAGATGTATTTCCCAAAAACTGTTAGCTACGGCTTGATTTTTCAAAGGCTGATGCAGTAGCAACTGTTACTTTTGGTAAACCGTTTGTGAAACTGGTTCCCAGGGCGTTAAGCTTACTTGATTTACTTGTGGTTGCAGCAGTTGGGACTGTAGTGGTTGATTCTGTGGTATTAGTGTTAGGTGCTGCTGTGGTATTGTTAGATGACTGCCAAGTGTCTGTTGTGTTCGTGGTCAATGGTAGGGATGTGGTTGAAACAGCAGCTGTTGTGGTATTGTATGGTTCTTCCGTACTATTAATGAGTTGAGTTGTACCTTTTGAAGTCAAGGATGAGGTTGTAAGTCCCACAGAAACTGTGGTTACATTACCTTGTGGGGTTGTTGATGTAGATAGTAACATGGTGGTTGATTCGGTGGTTGGTGCCATGGTGGTTGTTTGTGGTTTACCTGAAGAGAAGTAAAACAAATTTGCTAGCACTGATGAATTAGCGCATGGAGTAGTTTGTTTTAAGGATCATGGAATCCATTACTGTCGAATCATTGATGTCTTATAATTATATAGTGGTTGCCATGGGATTTGTATTCAAATTCTTTAATTGCGTAAATCACAATTTCATCAGATACAGAATGAAATTACACTTAGAAGTCAACCAGTAAAATAAATAATAATATAAAAATGCTATATGAGTCCTCCTCCATCAAATCAAGCACCCATGAAAATTGAATGAAAACAAAAACAAATAAATAGATCAGGCAACTATTAATTAATTGTTTTTCGATAGTTCTTGTATCAAATCTAGCACCGCGAAAAAAGCCCACCGCCACCATTCCACAACCAAAACCCCTGTAGTGTTGCTATCAGTGTTAGAGACGTTTAGTAGACATTATATGCATCACAAGAATGTGGCCTGTAAAATTAAAATGTAATATATACCTATGATGATGATGGATGATACGTTGATAGGTAGAGTGGTCTCCCCTTCCCCAATGACTGTTTCTATAAGAGATGCGTATTTATCTTCTGTTTCTGTTGCATTTGTTGTAGGTGGCACATAATCGATCAAATTTCTTGAAAATTCTAAGCTAAATTTGATTGTCTGGTTTTCTGTACTGTAATCGAAAAAAACGACAAATAGTGTAATCCCGGTGGACATATTTTGCTGCAGTCTGGACCGGATTAAAGGGCCCGTGAAATGAAAGGGGGTTTATGTCCTACCGTGCTGCTCCGACTGGGCTAATGAAGACGGTTATACGCCATACAGTGTGCTATAAGTAGTACAGGAGAAACTGTGCTCTGGCAGCGGCGCTAAGACCTACTCTTATCACGAGTTCCAACTGCCAAAACATTCGTGGTCGAAACCACCTTAGCCAAAAACTCGGTGTCCGAAACCTCTGTAACAAAAACTTGGTGGCCGAAACCTCTGTAGTCACAAAATCCGTGATTGAAACCTCTTTAGCCAAATACTCGGTGGCCGAAACCTCCATAGCAAAAATCCTGGTGGCCGAAACCACTTTGGTCGAAACGTGCGCAAATGCATTAGTAAACGTTACCTGTAGTTATTCACAGTTGCAGAGACGAAAGAGTCATTTAATGGACTTTTCTTCATTAATTCTTTAATCTGGAAATATAAACACATATGTTCGTAAAATGGAAATACTGTAGACTTTAAAGTACGCCCGTGTTTCGGTACTAACATATGTTCAATTTTATTTCAATAATTGGCTTGTGCATATGACTCGTTTAGTAGCGGGGGAAAACCGGATGACCCTGAGAAAACCCACAAGTTGGGCAGGCCACCCGGGCAATGGCAACCAGGCCACACGACATAAAGACATTACGATCCAACGCGCAGACAATGTTTCCTGGGCGGACTTACAAACTTTGTGGGCATGACTATAATTTCAAATTGCCTAGTGGTCTGGATACGATAATATATAACATAACCCTTTACGGAATATCCGACAATTCGAACAATTTGGTACGTTTATAATAATAAAATGGTTTACTTACTTCATTTGAAAAATTTTGGTTCAATGAATCGATGGTGCCTGGCCATGGCTGCGTCAAGCGCAAGGTTCCCAAATATGTGATTTGATCTGGAACGAATTAAATGGATTAATTGTAACAATGGAACCGGTGGGCGTGGTCCGGGAGTCCAGAAGAATTCAAAAGCCCATCGGTACTCAATTAAAAAAAGAGTAACATATTTGTTTTCAAAAAAAAAATAATTTTCCTCTTCGCAACCACTAAAAACATGAAGTCATGAAATTTATCTAGTTTCGTTTTCTTTATATATGCCACGTATTCTTAACCGCAAATAGGTGTCAGGTTAACCAGTTGATCGGATGTTCCAGAAATGCCTAGCCCGCCCCTGTTTATGACTACATCATATTAATACCATCCGTATGATTTAATCCCGAAATCTAACATCTCTTAAAGTAGTCAAGTCTCTAACTCAGTATCATGCAAAGTCTTCGACATTGAAAACACAAATTATTTGTCAATTTAAATCAACATTGATGTTGTGATCTTATCGGGAAAGACGGTCTTCTGATATCCAATATTTAAGACAAAATAAACTTTTTACCGTAATGCTTTTCGGCGCCATTTGTAACAAGGGACTCGAAGAACGAGACTAGATATATTCCACAAGTCATGCAATGAGATTCCTCGATCATCGCGAATACCAGTTCTCGCGCTTTTCAGCTAAAATGTTTACCTCTTATAATCGAGTTGCTAAGTTCAAGGTTCGTAAAATGTTAAGGTTTCCGTGGGGGTTGCAATGTCACGACCGCTACCTCCAGATGCTGTAAAAGTCACGGTCGATGCTCCAGGGGCATGCCAGTTCAGACGATATTGTTTTGGACGTAAGTGTTGACATTTTGAGACCGTCCCTAATGGAATGTTTTGAATTTGTACAACCAACTGATATTACCTGATGATGTGGTGGTGGACGGAGGTGGTGATGATGGTGTGGTTTTAAATGATTCTGAAAATGAGAACATAAATATGATTAAAGTGATCTGATCCCTGGGCTGTCCATCCGGATTTTCCGGCGTGGTTTAACCCCATGCAAAAGCTGAATGTAGTTGTTATTTTTATATCAATTCAAAGATTGCCACTTTAAAATGATTAAAAAAAAGAAAAAAAAAGAAAGAAACAGAGACCAATATAAATTTTACTCATCCAATATAAGGAGAAAAGAAAATTCAATGTTAGCTGAAATTTGATCCGCTAGTGAACAAGATATGGATTGTTTAGTTGTATTCAATTTAAATTTGAATGAGTGGGTTTTAAATAAAAATAGGAGTTGAACATGCCATGTTCGTTTCAAATTACTAGTGAAGTTGTTTAAAGATTTGTTCGCTTGAACGCTTTATTTCATTCAATCTGCATACAACGTATTTTTCTTTGACTTTTGAATCATGGTTTCAAATTTTAAATCGTTTTAACGACTTTTGTATTTTTGATACAAAGGTGTAATTTGGTGTTCATTTACAGCGAAAACATACAAATAAAGACTACCCGCAGATATTTTAATTAACGTCAAAATAAGTTTTTTTTAACATGTGAGAAACACACAAAATGGGTTCGAATTCCGTCTGATGTAAAAAAAAAACCTACACGTTGTGTCAAACGTTCTAGATAATCCAACCACTTTTATGTATTGAATGTAAAAACAAACTAAATTCGATTGAATATAGACAATAAAATAAAATTAACCGAAAGTTAATCTAAAGATTACCGAAATAAACAAGGACAGTTGTCAAGTCCTTTGGATGGGACAACAATCGATGTCCAGTGTATACACTGGCGTGCACGTAAAAGATCTCTTGGCAGTTGGAATTCGATATAAGAGTAGACCATGGCGCCGCTGGCTCGACAATCTTTCCCTCATAGCAAACTCTGTGGCGTATGTCCGTCTTCATTAGCCCAGGTTAGGAGCGGAACAGTAGGACGCTAAACCCCATTTAGTTTCATTTCATTTATCGACATAATGTCATTTACAACAAATAGCACAGTAAACTTGGAATGTTTAGGTTCATACATGAATATATTAAACTGTGTTACTTTTTCATACATGAATATTTAAATACTTGCACATTTTCTGTTTTCATCTAATTAAATAATGTTTATTTTCCTAAATTTCGGATAGATAAATTTTAAATAAAAATAAGGGCTTTTTTTATATTTAAAATATGTGCATGTAATTTAAAATTACATACATATTTAAACATCTAACATGTTCATAGTTGCATTTTTTCCGAGGCATTTAATTGCACCCATGACTTACGTGACTTTGACACCGTGAGAAATTTGTTTAAAATTGTAATTTTAATGCTTAAAATTACCAGTTTAAATTACTTAGGTCTATCGTTTAGACATAAATAATGGGATGTTAGGTGAGACCTCATCATGAGTGAAAAGGGTAATTTTGAAATGAATTGTGCATTTTGGAATTAGAATGCTATGGATATACTTGTTATGCGGAGGGGGGGGGGTTCTAAGCGCCAATCTAGCATATTTAAACCTGTGTATTCTATTTTAAATTTAATTATTCTTGTGTCGAAATTGTAGTATATTAATAATGTTAAACTCAGGTTCATTTCATTTTGTTACACGATACGTGGATTTCTAACTTTAAAACTTCTCCGAGGATGTACTTGGCCCATACCTACAAATCGAACGCGGTATATTTCACTCGTCTCTAGTGCCTTACCGCGGAACCCTATAATATTCCCTGACCGGACGGCTACCATGACCCTATAGTATGCAGTGCCCTGGCCGGGTGGATACCACGACCCTATAGTTTACAGTGCTCTGGCGGGACGGCTAGCACGACCCTATAGTATGCAGTGCCCTGGCCGAATGCCTGCCACGACCCTATAGTATACATACAGTGCCCTGTCCGGACGACTAACACAGCCCTATAATATACAGTGTAACGCGCTTGAATAAACAAAACACCTACGTGTTAGATAGTAAAATATATTAATATGAGCTTATAGGGTAGAATTCAAATCTCGCGTACCATAACACGACACCCTCACATGTACTTTATTTGATCCTATTTACAAATACATGATCACAACAATAGAATAGGTATGGGTATAATATCGCCCCTTGCTGACTACACTTGAAGAATGTAATAAATGCTTTCTGGTTAAAGTCTCTATTTACATTCTCGCTGTTTGACTGCGAATAATCCTATAGCCATGTTATTGTTATTTCGCTTTGAAAATAATGTAATATGACAGTAATAACGTTATTTAACTTCAATCGAAGTGATCAGAGATAGCCACATCGAGTTGTTGAGATCTATAAATTCCTCTGCAAACTCAAATCACGCTAGATATAGTTATTTTTTGATTCGTCTCCAGGGATAATCTTTTTTTTATTAGTCTCAATAAATAATGATTGGCAACTTTTCAAATGTCTTGAAAAATGAAATGAAACGAGGTTTAACGTCCTACTGTTCTGCTCCGAACTCGGCTAATGAAGACGGGCATACGCTATACAGTGTGCTTTGAGGGAAATTGTTCCCGGACAGCGACACTGCCTAGTCCTATATCGAATCCCAACTGTCAAGGGATTTTTTACGTGCACGCCAATTTGTACGTGGGCCACGTTTTTCGTACCATCTGAACGACTAGAAATCTGTCCTTGTCAGGCCATCCGTCCTATATTACTTATAATAGTAAATGTAATAAAAGCTTACGAGTTAAAAGCGGTTCGGGTGCAAATCCCCCCCCCCCCACCCCAGCCATGTAATTGTACTTTTCGTTCTGAAAATAGTAACGTAATTTACAGTTACACCGTCTTCAAACAAAAATCACGCTTAGATAAAAAAAAATGAAGAAAATTTCGTCTCAATAAATAATCTTCGAGAAATAAATCATATATGAATGACAACTTTTGTAATTATTACACTTTTATCCGTCTCAATAAATAAATCATCACTGTTGGCAACGTTTCTAATTTTTTTTTTTAAAATAAAGATTAAATATTTGTATGGTCATTTTATTTCGTTTTTCTATATTACCGGAACGAATTTCCGCCCTTTCAATGCAAGAAACGAGTGGGCGTTTATATGAATTACGCTCGTGTTTTATTTTTAATGTAATAAAAATACTTCGGGAAACGTTCATCCGTTTTATTCCAAGTAAGCATATTTATGATGGGCGTCCAGGTTGAGCAGTTTGCATAAATTACTTTTTATTTTCATAGTTTCTTGACCCAGAACCCCTTTCCCCGATGACTAACATCAGCTTTTTTTTTCTTTTATTTCGAAAACAATTTAATAACCAAAATACAAAATAAAAAAAACCGCCATGAAAGAAAATATTTCGTACTTGTCAGTTTTGACACGCTTTGATAATTTTGAATTATAATTCCACATTAATAAAATATTGTCATTATTTGAAATTTTGATCATTAAAATTACGATTATCTTGCATGTAGCATTACGAATTCTTTCAAAATAATTCCGTCACACAGTAAATCCGAACTACGCTATGAAATGGAATAATTTCAATTAAATTTATCGTCTTTTCTAAGTAATAAGGGGATAGGTGGCCAAATGGTTAGAGCGTGCGCATTGTATTATAAGGTCTCTCGTTGAGTCAACTGCGTGGTTTCGATCCCCTGGTTGTATGTGACTAGGAATATTGGTATGAAAATACGTTTCCTATTTTTTGATTTTCTTGATTGTTTTACAATTAACATCAACCATATAGGCAGTAGATGTGCAAGCCATGTCTTAATATTGGAAATACCTTTAAAAAAGTTGCTTTTAGTCGATATCTTGCAACGAGACGTCAGCACACTCCTTCGCAGACAATTGGTATGCACGTACGATTTCTATATTTTGTCAAAATCAATATTGAATGTATATGCATTACATTTACTTGAAATTTCTTAATATTGGAAAAACCTTTTACACGAAAGGCGCATCTTTTGTATATAAGTTGCAACGAAGCGCCAATACCACCCTTCCCATACATTGCCATGCACGTACGTTTTCTATTTCTATATTTTGTCACAATTAATGTATGCATTAAACATACTTCAAATTTCTTAATATTATGAATACTTTAAAGGGTTTGGTTAGAATACGTTATATAAATATTTAAATTCTACGTGATTCTACGTAATTTGAATACAGCGGGGAAACTAAAAATAATTTAAGATGTTTCATAACAAAATAATGTTCAAGCCTTTGTAATGTTAGTTTTAAAAGAAAACAGCTCATCCTTGAAATTTAATTATAGGTTTTGAATGGATGCTATCTATAATCGGGGCTGTCAAGAGTCGTAATAAAAAAGAAAAGCACATTACCGTGACCATTGGAGCATTAAAATGACTTCAACAATCTTTCATTCGTTGTATCACAGTTTTGCTACGTCATTGACACGGGTCGGGGCGATAACATAAATTTTTTGTTATGGTTTACCTTTTATGGTCACAGTTTTTAACCATTTATTTTTGAATTTGAATATTTGAAATATCTAGTACCGATGTAACTTAGGTGTTGTGGATCTCCGCGATCAGTAAATATAATTATTATAGCCCCCTATTTTCCCTAGAAGAAATCCATTGAAACATGAGTGAAGAATTATTGTTTATTTTGACTAGAATTATCTTGGTTTTATAAGCAATCATTTTAAGTTTAATTTCCGAATATTACACTCTAGTCGTTTTTCATAGAATTGCCCAGTAATAATCAGTAATTAATAATAATTAGTAACAATCATTTGTTATATTTCGTGGACTTATTCAGTAATAATTAGTGATTAATATCAATTAGTAATTAGCAAGACTCAGTAATTATATTTCATAGACTCAGTAATAATCAGTAATGATATTCGATTAGAATTACTCAGTAAGAGTTAATAATTATATTTCATTAGAAAGATATTTTATTCAATTACTAAGTTATAATCAGTAATTATATTTCATAGAATTACTCAGTAGTAATCAGTAATTAGTAATAACCAGTCCTCATTGATAAACAAATTTTCCAGGGTGGTTTCACCTTGTCCGTGGTGCAGGACGGGGGGGGGGGGGGGGCTTGACAGCTGTCTAGCCACCGGGATGGGACAAAAAGCCACTGCCCCGTGTACATACTGGCATGCACTTAAAATGTCCATTGGCAGTTGGATTTCGATATAAGAGTAGGCCTTGGCGCCGCTGTCCTAGAAATGAAATGAATGGGTTTTAGAGCCCAGCTGTTGAATAAGTAAATGTCATTAATAAAAGAATACATTAAATCGTGAAATTTTGGTTTTCAAAATAAAATATGAACGGAGAATGAATAAACATTTTATCCTATTCCATGTAGCAATATGTCAGCTGAGTAACGACAAATTGAAACAATATGACTATGACTTATCTTCTTTTGCGCGTGCCCAGGATATCCTGATCAATATACCAGACAACCAATCGTACAGAATTGCGACCGTTTGGTGACGTTACCAAAACCCGCCATTTGTGGGGTAGTTGGGTGACTGAATGGTTAGCTCGTGCGCGCTGTATCACAAAGCCTGTCATTGAGTCAACTGGCGTGGTTTCGAATCCCCGGTTGTACGTGACAAGAAGTAGTGTCGCCTGTCTAATATCGTGGGTTTTCTCCGGGTCCTCTGGTTTCCTACCGCTTCTAAAGGCCACTAAGCGCAAGCGAAGTATTGAAATAAAATTAAACCATATTTCAGTCCTGAAATGACCTAGTTTGTGTCGAGTGGACGTTAAACCCATTTCTTTCTCTCTCTCTCTCCCTCACTCTCTCTGTCCCTCTCTCTTCTGCACCACTGACAAGGTGAAACCGCATTGGAAAAACCAAGAGAACATTCTCGGCAAAGACCTGGATCTAAACTTGGACCTCCTGCTTAGCGAGCCAACGTGTTACTCACTGAGCTAAAGCGACTCATTCAGCCATAAAGAGAGCATTTATATTCGATGTTACGTCTATCTCTAAATGAAATGAAATGGGGTTTAACGTCCTACTGTTCTGCACCGACTGGGCTAATGAAGACGGGCATACGCCATACAGTGTGCTATGAGGGACATTTTGCCTGGGCAGTGGTAATCTTATATCAAATTCAATCTGCCAAGGGATCTTTTACGTACATACCAATGTATACACTGGGACACGGTATTCGTCCCATCCGAACGACACGTCTATCGCTAAAGCAAAATCTGTGCTGTGTTTTCCTTTAAGATTTAACCGATTTCCAAATTGTCACGTGTCTTTTTATAAAGTATAATTTATGTATGGTAAAGGCTTGTTATTTAAATACCGGTCTGTATTAATACACAAGCTAATATTAAAATACCATGTTGGACCCTCATCAAATATTTGCTTATTGCGCAAATCCAAATAGTGCATACCAGCTATGAACTACTCATAAAACAGAAATGAAATGAAATCGAGTTTAACGTGTTCTCTTCCGAACTGGGCTAATGAAGACGGGCATACGCCATACAGTGTGCTATGGGGGTTATTTTACCCGGACAGCGGCACTACGGCCTACTCTTATATCGAATTCCAACTGCAAAGGGATCTTTTATTTGCTAGTCAATTTCACATCCGAACGACTATACAGTTGTCCTGGTAAGACCCTCCGCCCTGCAACACTAACAAAGGTAAACCACGTTGGGAAAAGCGTTCACCAGAATGCTAAAAAATGGCGTTCAAGGCTATGTTCATATTTTCAGTCATGCAGAATGGTGGGTTGATTGCAATACTCTCACCGGTCATAGTGTCATTAGCATTTCCCCACAGCTCAGCTATCGAACGACCCCTTTAGATGTACAATGAACCACCATTGTATATAAAAGGGGTCCCGCGAATATTTCAAATTAAACATTAAAAATGTGGTCTGGTCGGCCATATTGGATTCTAAGTAATATGCTGCTTACCTTGTTGTGAGAGTATAATGTTAACGGCAGTGCCCATAGCTAATCGTACAAGTAGCCACTATTGTAAATAAAAGGCTGCCCACGAATATTTAAAGTTAACATTAAAAATGGCGTCTGGTCGGCCATATTGGATTTCAAGTAATGCTGCTTACCTTGTTGTGAGAGAATAATGCCAACGGCTGTGCCTACAGCTAATCCTAATAACAAAACACAGCCCAATATTATTAATATCACATCTCGGCATCGTAAATTTTTCGTGGACCACGTTTTCTCTTCTTTCGGGCTCGACGACGCGCCAGGGATTCGAGGAGGGGGTGCAAAAGACACATCTTCAAACATGGAGTCCCTTTTGTCAGAGTTATTTCTCGTATTATTGAGATATCTGCCATGAATAGGCTCTGCTACTACATTGTCACTGATATAAGCTATATTTGTGTGTCCTGTGGACTCTAGACCATCTTCATCTGACACGTTATACTTCTGAAAATAAAACGAAAAACGATGAATATAAATACCAATCTTATTAAAATACAGATCTATTTTTCGTTCCGTTATTTAATACTTTCGATGGAACCTACAACATAAAGAGCTGACCAGTTGTTTCAGGATGTCGCGTCACGGATCATACGAGTGGTTTTTGACCCCATGACGTAAGTCATTTGATTAACCAATCAGCATTGATGTTTCTAGTGAGTTACCCAACGCCTTGTTACGTAAAGACCGGGAATCGAAACCACGCCATTTGATTAAATAACAAACCTTATGATGCACCGCGCATGCGTTAACCATTCGCTGTACCGTACACACGAATATCTATAAACATTTAAAGCACAAAATATAGTAGATTTAATAGGGAAAATTTATAAACAATGCGGATCCAAATTACCCGAAGGGACCGGTTTCATCATGCTATATTCACTCCCCAGTACCTAATCAGTTTCATGTAAATCATTTTCCAAATAAGGGGTTGGGTGGCCAAATGGTTTAAGCGTGCGCTTTCGATCATAAGGTCAATTAAATAAATGAAATAAATGTGTCGAGTTGATGTTAACACCCCCCTCTCCCTCTCACACATACACCCTTTTGATTTCTCGCTTGTACATGACAAGATGTGGGTCGCCTATCCACCCTTGTGGGTTTTCTCCAGGTTCCGGGGTTTTCTTACTGTGCTAAAGACTTCTAGGCGCCAGCGAATTATTGAAATAAAATTGAACTATCTATCTCTCTCTCTCTCTTTCTCTCTCTCTCTCTCTCAAATTACAGTTTAAACGTTAAATCAATGAAAATATAACTAATTAGTTATAATTTCTTAGATACAGACTGTGCTCTATTTCATATTTATCAACATAATGCGTAATTTTGGAATTCTAAACAGGATGTAAGTTAGTTATGTGGACATTGTTCGATCGTTTCATCAGTGTATCAACCAGTAGCATGTATCATATTCATATGTCACAGTTACCGTTATACAGTAGATATACATACGTCACACGCACCTTGTCATTCAATATAAATAAGACACTCATATTGGGACAAGGATATTGTACATGAAATCTTTAAGATTAATGACTATGCATATTTTTTTTATCTTCTGTCGACTTTACGTTTGGCTTATAACGTATTTTACCGATTGTTTACGTGGAAGAAGTTAGGTCGAATGTCTAACACTCGTATGTTTTTATCAACTTATGAGAGATAGACACACACACACACAGTGAGAGAGAGAGAGAGAGAGAGAGAGAGAGAGAGAGAGAGAGAGGGAGAGAGAGGGAGGGGTGGAACCTGAGGACCCGGAGAAAATCAACGAGGTTTGGCAGGCGACCCTTCTTCTTGTCATGAACAAGTGGGGAATCGAAACGACGCCACTTCCCAACGATCCAACAAAATAGACCCCCAACCCATTTAACATTAGTTTCTATTGAATTCATGTGTGTGAAGTAAATACATTAATGTTTGATGGTACAATTTGACAATAAATGGTACAAGAAGGGGTGTCGAGGCTATCGGTTTAAGATTTGTAATTGAACAAAAAATCTTCGTTATCCCGAAATATTATCAATAGTAAGCAACGCGTTAATCAAAAGAGGTGACTTTTCTGATTACTGCCTATACCTTACGAATTTGGGTTTACTTTAAAAAAAAAATATACATTGCCCTTGAAAAGAAAGTTTTTCTTCAACATTCTTAAGTGGTTACGTTGGACTATTATTGGGCATGGCGAAAATGTTTGTGAAGGACGACATACCGTGACTCGTGAAAAATTCAATTAATGTGACACCTTATACTGATGATGTATGCTGTCACCGAACTTCAAAACGTGGGCCTGTGTAGTCATATGTTTGTTGCTGTTTGACGCTTGAAAATATCACATCATATCCGAATATCCGAGAAATTGGGTTAATACACTATTTAGTGTTTTACCCTCAGGTTATGTGCATTTGTATAATATAGTATATATCATTAAAAATAATTGTGTGATATAAAAGTATTTTTACTTTAGGTTTCAGTGCAGATATGGATAAACATGTATAAATGTGCATAATGAATAACTCGACTTATGTACATGCATACATTATCAATTAACTTTTAATATGACATATATGGCAAATTTAACAAATCTTGTCAATAATGATAGCAAATGAAATGAAATGAAAGGGGGGTTTAACGTCCTACTATTCTGCTCCGACTGGGCTAATAAATGTGGGGATATGAAGGAAATTTTGCCCAGGCAGCGACGCTACGGTCTACTTTCATATCGAATTCTATCTGCCAAGTGATCTTTTACGTGCATTATAATGTATACACGGGGTCTCGGTTTTCCGTCCCATCCAACGACTAGACAGCTGTCCTTGTCAGACCTCCGTGCTGGGTGTTTTTTAACGAGGCAAGGATTGGATCGCATGCGTAATATCGTGGGTTTTCGCCGGATAATCCGGTTCTCCCCATGAACATTATGTAATGAAATTATACCACGTCTTAGTGCGAATGGCCTTGTTAACCTTTCATACAACAGATGTAGGCGTTTACATACACAAACCAATTTTTAACCTCTGTATTCTAAATACTTCTCTCCTTCAAACCTATGTATAAATATACTAAACTCTGTATATAGCGTATATTTTACGTTAAACAAAATCGCAATAATAATGAAATCCTAAATATATCAACTTTAATCACTCTCTTTACATAAACATTTGACTTTATCTACATTATAAAATCTGAAGAGGGTCAGTTGAGAGAGAGAGAGAGAGAGAGAGAGAGAGAGAGAGAGAGAGAGAGAGGGGTAGGGGTCTTTAGCAGTGAGGGGAAATCAGAGGACCCGAAGAAAACCCGCGAGATTGGACTGGCGACCCTGCTCCTTGTCACGTACAACCGGGGAATCGAAACCACACCACACCAGCTGACTAAATGACAGACCTTGCGATACAGCGCACACGTGCTAACCATTTGGCCCCCACCCCCTGTCCGACCCCCCAATTAAGAGCAGGCAGCTATAATATGATTTGAGGTATATCGGAAGGAAAATGTGGTTGACTTTTTTTTATCTTACATGTATATATAATTATATATAAAATTAAGTTAATAACCATTATGCCTTCTCGCTGTATACAAATTATATTAGACGTTATATACAAATATATATACATTATATATATTAACTTACTTTAATATCGTTTAGTTCAAGTTCAATTTCAATGTCCTGATTTTCCATTTAAAAAACACACGTACGTAGCATGTGCTTTCTTTTATATACAATCCATTCACATATATAATAATACTATAGCATATTATGAATATTTTCTTAATACTTATGTAAAGTTGGGTAAACATACTGCACCCTACCAACCCTGTTATTCCTATCTATCAAATTATTAGGATCATTCATAATAGCCTCAGTTAACCTGCCGGATATGTTTTCAATAAGACATTTTTGTGGTTGGGTTATCAATATGTAAAGTTATCAGTGATTTTTCAAAGAAATGTGGGAGGTGAACGATTTATGATTTAACGACACAGGGCGACTGAAAAATCAAGACTATATACTGATAAGTTAACATTGACGTGATGATGATTGTAAATGTCAGATCATTTTTCTTTGATCAAAGATTGTTTTTGATAGATTGAGAGAGAGAGAGGGAGAGAGAGAGAGAGAGAGAGAGAGAGAGAGAGATATGGGGTTTACCGTCCAATCAACATACACTAGGTCATTTCGGGACTAACAGAGAGAGAGAGGGGTGGTTCAATTTTATTTCAATAATTCGCTGGCGCCTAGGAGTCTTTAGCACAGTAAGAAAACCCCGGAACCTGGAGAAAACCCACAAGGGTGGGTAGGCGACCTTACATCTTGTCATGTACAAGCGAGAAATCAAAACCTCGCCCTTTGTCTCAATGACAGACCTTGCCTTTTCACACGCACGCGTTAAATCACTAAACCACTAAACACCTAGGCTTTGTTGACCTTTATTGGAACGTGGTATGTAACCATATGGAATTTTAGTATCAAAATTATTGCCCATTATGGTTATGGTCCGATGCATGCCAATTTCAAAAGGAACAGAGCTCTTTGATATTTCAAGTTTCGTCAAAATTGTGACCTGTATTGTGTCCACAAACAAATTGTACACGAACGGACTGGGCGACGACAACATAGGTCCACATGAAAATGTGGGCGTATAAAAACCCTGATACATGCGTAAAACGATAGCATATCGAGATATCTGAAGTATCAGTCTGTGGTTGTATCGTCCATACAGAATGTACACCGACCATCTCTGATTACACGACTTATAATCGGGCTGAATATCTCGGTTTCATGTGGTTCAACTCCTCAAGATGTCACAACATGGTGGCTAAATTAATATTATTGGGGAAATATTTGAACTAAGAAATGCTTATAACTATTAGTGCAAAGCGTTGTATTGAAAGTCAATACGGAAATGTCCACTTTATACGCGTCCCGGTATCAACCTTCTGTGTCCTCGATTAGAACGACTGAATAGAAAACTATATTATTATAGGTTATTACTTATGATTAATTCCGAATACTAATTGGTATCTTGGTGGATTCATTCATAGATACGGGGGGGGGGGGCGGATGCTTAACGCGTGCGCGTTGAATCGGAAGGTCTGTCATTGAGTCTAGTGGCGCGATTCCCATTTCGATTCCTCGCTTGTACGTGACAAGGAGAAGGGTCACATGATAAATCTCGATGTTTTATCCAGCTCCTCTGGTTTCCTCCCACTGCTAAAGACCCCTACGCGCATTGAATTATTGAAATAAAATTAAACCATCTGTTAGTCCCCAGAGGGCATAGTTAGTGTCGAATTAATATTAAACCACACCCCCTCTCTCTCTCCATGTCTCTGCCCCCCTCTCTCTCTCTTTTCTAGATACGGATGTTTTACGAATTACAGACGTTTTAACGATTAAAACCAAATCAATAACTATCATGGATGTATCTCTGCTATACATAACACTTAGGTTATATTATTTAGACTAATATGTGTTATTTTCGCCTTTTATTATTCGAATTAAATCATTCTTTACGGTAAACAAGGCAAGTGATTTAGCATGGCTACACTTTTTTGCTGTAATTATAGGTTGAATACCCGATTCAGCCTATAGCCTTTCTTTTATCCTGTATTGCATTTACACATGGCTGTAAATAAGCAGGTAGAATAACGTCTCCTTGGCTGACAGCCATACAGCCGCCCGTTTAAAAAATAGATATGTAAGCTTATACAATAATTATTTTCTTGATTTCAGTTTGATACTAGCACGATGGTATATAGTAAGATTATCCATGTTGTTGAGAGAGAGAGAGAGAGAGAGAGAGAGAGAGAGAGAGAGAGAGAGAGAGAGAGAGAGAGAGAGAGAGAGAGGGGAGAGTCTTTAGCAGCGGAAGGGATTCGCAGGAACTAGAGAAAACACACGAGCTTGGACAGGCGACCTTACTCCTTTTCACATACGAGCGGGAAATCGAAATCACGCCACGTAACTCAATGACCTTTCGAACCCTCTCCAACCCTGTGGGAAAAGTAGAAAGAATATATTTTCCGAGGACAGGGTTTGTCGTTCTCCATGTCGTCGTTCAAATATAATCCGCCAAATCGCACGTAGAAAATCATACGTTCACTTGGAACTTAATTATTCCGGCTGGTTGTTCCAAATATTCCACCGTGTGAGGACAGTTGTCTAGTCGTTCGAATGGTACAAAAAATCGAGGCCTCGTGTACAAATTGGCGTGCACGTGAAAGATCCATTGACAATTATAATTCGATACATTGTATAGCGCATGCCCGTTTTCATAAGCCCAGTTCGGAGCAGAACAGAAGGACGTTGAACTCCATTTTATTTCAATTTGTACCAAATAGGCCACTAGCAAGTTTTAACATTTAAGAGCAAAACATATTTTTGGCTAGCTTTTATTTGACACGCATTCCTCATACTGACTATTCATGAACACAAGTCGTTATTAATCTGAAATTTGACTCCACCGTTTTTACATACACCAACATTTTGCATGTTTGAGAATCCTGCTGCAATTAGTGAGCCCATGGATACGCCTTTTGTTTATTCGGGGATAACTTTATTAAAAGGAAATGGAACAGGGTTTAGCGGCCTATCGGTACTGTTCTGCTCCAAACGACGGGTATACGCCATACAGTGTCCTATCAGTAAAATTTTACCCGGACAGCGGCACTACGGCCTACTCTTATATCGAATTCAAACTGATCCATGATATATTCAATTCTCGATGCCATCGTTAACATGCGATCTTTACTGGATTTAGTAATAGTTTGTGATTGATAATTTAATATAAAAATGGATAATCGAGATTTTGCTTGTTATAGAACTAACGTTAGTAATGATGATCGAGACTAGACGAACTTCAATTCTCGAATATCCCGGTTCAGTGTCGATCTATTTAACTTAAAGTTTCAGCATATTCTCTTTACACTATCCATTTTTAACTATTATAACGAGAACAGAGATAGATAGAAATTGGATTTAACGTCCATTCCACATAAACTAGGTCATTTTGAGACTTACATATGGTTCAATTTTATTTCAATAGTTCGCTTAAAAATGAGAAATCCACGAGGCTGGACACACGAATAACGAGAAGCGTCAGCTCGTGATCTAATCTTCCATAACTCCCCTTTAATAGTCTCAAATAAAGAACAGAAAGTGTCTGAGTATTCAGGAGTAGTTGATAGATGTTGTTACTAACTAAATGTAGAAAGTGTGAAATTGAAGTAGACATTAATAGATATATCCGTTGAAAGTACACGTTAATTTATTAACTTTGTTATAAAAAGATAAGACAAGTTACTCTAACTAACCAACTTAGTAAATTAACACACTATACTCATCACGTTTAAAGATGCATCATGTAAGAATTAGATAAAGAAATGAAATGGGATGGGGTTTAACGTCCTACTGGGCTAAAGCTGCATTTCCTTTAGTGCGGATCCGGTCTATCTCCGGTCCGGTTACGGATACGGAAAAAACACTTTCATAGAATTTTAGTAAGAGTGTTTCCTTATGTGCGGGTGCGGATACGGTTCTCTATGCGTTTTTCGAAACGGACCATGTCGCGTTCGGTACGGAACGTGTCCGTAAACACACATAACGCACATAAGGAAACACAGTTTGGGTAGCCCCCACGGCAAAAAGATAAAAATAGGTAGGGAAATTCTAATTTTCGCCCTTTCTTAGACACGTGCCATGTTGAAAAGAGAGTCCTTCCGTTTGAAAACCCGCACAAATATAAGGATACACAACCTGCCGTGTGTCATGTCTGCTACCGGACCGGAGGCGGACCGGAGCCGGACCGGAGCCGGACTGGACCCGTACTAAAGGAAATGCAGCTTTATGAAGATGGACATACACCATACAGTGTACTATGAGGGAAGTTGTGCCCAGACAGCGGCACTACGGCCTACTCATATATCGAATTCCAACTGCCAAGGGATCTTTTACGTGCACGCCAATATGTACACGAGACCTCGTGTTTTCGTCCCATCCGAACGACTAGACAGCTGTCCTTGTCAGGTCCTCCGTCCTTCATCACTGACAAGGGGGAAACCACGCCGGAAAATCTGGATCGAACACCCGACCTCAAAGTTCATTAAATATTTAATAAAAATTCCCCCAGGATGTATTCAATGTAAATATAATAGGCGTAGGTCAACCAATTTTGTTTTTTATTGAAGTACCATTCGCTAATCCAGACGCTCTTTAAATACATATTTATACGGATGATTATCCCCAGGGATAATAATTAGTCGATTGTCTATATACAACTAAATTGTTCATCTCTAATAAAGTAAATATGGTTGGGGGGGGGGGACCGGAATGGGGTTTAACATCTGCTTAAACGTTTTTCGTAAATTCAGATAGTAAGGGCATATATGAAATGAAATTGGGTTTAATGTTCTACTGTTCTGCTTCAACTGGGCTAATGAAGAAGGGCATAGATCATCCAATGTGCTAAGAGGGGAATTTTGCCGGGACAGCGGCACTATGGCCTACTTTTATAATCGAATTCCAACTGCCAAGGGATCGTGGCTCCCCTTAAATTCAGAGAATAAGGAAGAGAATACATGAAATGAAATGGGTTTAACGCTCTTCTAATGAAGACGGACATACGCACGCCAATGTGCACACGGGACCTCGTTTTTTTGCCCCATCCGAACGATTACACGTTGCCCCTTGCCAGGTACTGGGTCCTGCACCGGCTAAATGTACCGATCAGGGAGTAAGATATCCACGAGGATGTGTACGGAATATATAACATTTTTCAAAAAAAAAAAGAAAAAGTCTACCCTACCGCGAGCTGCACATTTGTCTCCACTGAAATGAATGTTGGTTATTTTTTATTAGGAAATTGATCATAATGTTGCTTATCGATGTGGGGGTTTGAATGACCGAGTGGTTAGCGCACGTGTTGTATCATAACGTTTGTCATTGTGTCGAGTGGCGTGGTTTCGATTCCCCGGTTGTTCGTGGTTTTCTTCGGGTCCACCCACTGCTAAAGACCCCTACGCGCCAGCGAATTATTGAACCATACGTTAGTCCCGAAATGACCTAGTTTGTGTCGGGTGGACGTTTAGCCCCATCTCTTTTTCCATTTGCTTGTCGACGCGCTTTAAAAGATAACAAATTAATTCCTCTCCAGACGTTTATTAAGAACCGGTGCACGTTTGTTAATGGGCAATTAAAAGCAATTCTGGTATAATTTGTTTACGTAGAATTTTCTTAATTAAAATGTCTGGCACCATCGCTAAACGCTGTGAACTTCAAAGCTAAGTATTTTGCAAGAATCACTAAAAATCATTTTGGAAGCTATAATCGATGCAATATCCTTGGCAAAAATTATGCACTTTATTTTATCAAAGTTATCGCGGAGTGCTGCGAGAGTGTATATCCCCTTTTCAAATGATTAAGAATGTACGCCCTAATATAACATTCTTAACAATTAAATTACAGCTACTAAGGAGTAGTGCCGAGGAATATTGCAGAGGTGTACGGTTTACCCCCTTTTCAAATGATTAAGAATGTACAACCTTTTTCTTACATTGTTTGCAATTAAATCGGGAATCGCGGTGGCTAAGTGGGCAAGGCGCTGGCTCGCTAGCCTGGAGGTCCGGTGTTCGATCCCTGCATTGGCCGAGAAAGTTCATCTCGATTTTCCGGCATGATTTCCCCTTGTCAGTGATGCAGACGGAGGGCCTGACAAGGACAGCTGCCTTGTCGTTCGGATGGGACGAAAAACCGAGGTCCCGTGTACACATTGGCGTGCACGTAAAAGATCCCTTGGCAGTTGGAATTCGATATAAGAGTAGGCCGTAGCGCCGCTGCCCGGGCAAAACCCCATTTCATTTCATTTCATTTCATTTCTGCAATTAAATTATTCTTTTTTGTTTTATTCATACTAGTTGGGTTGGATGGCCGAATGTTTAGCACATATGCCCTGTATCATAAAAGCCTGTCATTGAGTCAACTGGCGTGGTTTCGAATCTCCCACTGTACGTGACAAGGAGTAGAATCGCCTGTCCAACCTCGGGTTTCCTCCCACTGCTGAAGAGCCCTACGCGCAAGCGAATTATTGAAATAAAATTAAACCATATGTTAGTCCCGAAATGACCTAGTTTGTATAGGGTGGAGGTTAAACCCCATCTCTCTCCTCTCTCTCTATCAGACAAGGTTATCGTTATGATAACATTGTTGTGAATTGAAGAAGCTGATAATTAAATTTCGTGTGGACAGTTTCAAAATTAGAGAAGGTTACTTCCTAAGGTCAAGTATTATGGCGATCATTGACATTCGTTCATCGAGTACATTAAAAGAAGATTAAATATATCCTGGTAGCGACGCCATTATCCAAAACATAATCTTTAACATAATCTTTAACGCTCTGATGATATACACTGAACTTTTTGTCCGATCCCAAATACTAGAAATCATGAAATGTACGAATTCAGACAGTTTTAATAGGTGGTTCCGGAAAGGAAAGCAAAACATTCCCATTTACCAATGACGTTTTACAGAATTACAAGAAAAGAACTTACATGAGTTAATAGTACTAAATGTCCGTTATTCGTCAAGGATTACAGCAGCAATACAAAACTTAAGATCTTTCACAGTCTCTATCAGTTTACGAGCAGTAGTTGAACTTTCCTTTTAAACTTCGCTCTATGTCGGTTACTGTTAAATTTAGACACGTCGCGTTCATGGCTAAATTTAGAGGAACGCACGCATCCCATTGGATTGGCGCTGGTAGTTTTTCTTTCAGAAATTAAAAGGATTTACTCCGTCATTAAGTAAATGAGTCAAGCCCTGTGCAGTCTGGGAGTTTCGCGATGTGGTGAAAAAAAAACCAGTAAATAAATAGACATTTAGACGCAAAGCTCAGAAATCATGCTAAAGCGTAGCAAATCGTGCGTGGTTTCGGAATTTTGGATTAGCTGAAGAGATCTTTGTGGAAAAAACGATGAAAAAATGTATAATGTAAAAATACGCTATAATATGTCTATGGTGCACAGAAAATGACAGAAAATTGATGCATTCACGATGTGTTACTACAAGTTTTTTTTTATATTCAATGAACAATGTTTGTACGTGACAAGCGAACCATTGAAATAAAATTGAACCATATGTTATTCCCGAAATGACTTAGTTTGTTTCGAATGAACTTTACCCCCCCCCCTCTCTCTCTCTCTCTGTCTCTCTCTCTCAATAAACCTATTCAATTCCATTAAATTGAAGCAGAATAAACAGAATAAATACTTCTCAAAATTCAATGGCAAGGAGTAGGTTCGCCAGTCCAACCTCGTGGGTTTTGTCCGGGTACTCCGGTTTCCTCCCACTGCTAAAGACCTCTACGCGCAAGGGAATTATTGAAATTAAATCAAACCATGTGTTAGTCCCGAAATGACCTAGTTTGTGTCGCGTGGACGTTAAACCCCATTTCTTTCTCTCTCTTTCTCAAAATTCTCGAAGTATACTTAGTGTTTTCGACTAAAATCGTCGATTAAGGACTTAACATGGCGGTTAATAAGCTTAGTGTCAGTTTTCAAACGGAGCTAACTGTGGACAAGCAACATAAGTTTAGTATGAAAAACCAGTTGTGGGATAACTTAAAGATACACAACGAGATTTCTCCGACCGACTCACTCAATAAAAATGTCGATATAGCAAACAAACTTGGTGGTATATACCTCAGCCAAGGTGTGCGTCGAAAATGGTGATTAAATGTTTAAATTAAACCCACGTAACGGGAGGACGTCTGCTGTATGTAAATATGTAAATGAAGAAAATAGAATTTCAACTATATATCATTTTTTCATATACGATATTTCAGACCAATCCTAAAGCGTTAATAGGAACAAGAAAGAAGATCCGTCTGCCCGACCCCATCACCATGCCTTAACACGCAGAGGCGCTTTTTTCTAAATAAAAACAAGGGATAGTTAGTGGACTATGTGAGAACATGAAAGAGAATTCGGTCGTGTTGAGGTGGAGAACGTCTCAATTTGACCAGCATGCAAACTGCACGGCAATAGGGAGAGTGTGAGAAATCGGGTTTTACGTCCACTCAACACAAACTAGGTTATTTCGGGATCAACATATCGTTCAAGTTTATATTACAATAATTCGATTACGGAAAGTGGTCTTAAGCAGTGGGAGGTAACCGGAGGATCCGGAGAAGTAGGACAGGCGATGAAGATGAAAGTCCTTTTCACGCACAGGCGGGAATCGAAACTACGCCATTGGACTCAGTGGCAGACCTTGTTTATGATCATCCAGCCCCTGCCCCTTGCACGCCAGTAGGACAAAGATGGCAATTTCGCACTTTTGAATAATATTCCTGTTTACTAGATACATGTTTGATGTTATATTAGATACACCCCCGCATCAGTAAAACAAAATCAGTCATCTAAAGATGCCTGTAGTGTGTACATCCGGTAACGAACCACAGAGTTGTTTGATTTCCTGTTGTAATATAGTTCAATGTTAATAAAACATTGAGAGTTATAGTAAGAAACAATATAACCATTGTATTCCTCCTGATTCTCGTCCCACGCTGATATCATCAAGGTCGAAAAGTTCTTCTTTGATTAGGAACAGATGTTGATTTAATGAGGAATATAATTAATTTCATATAAAAAAAATCATAGAGACCAGAACTTTTTAAAAACCATATGCCATAGTTAAATCAGAACAGTTTAGTTTTAAAACCATAAGCAATGATGTGAACGACTGGTACGGATTCTTAAAACAATCATGGTTTGTCAGGTCTGCCTCAATTTTTACGTGCATCCAATCTGAGCACCCCTGATATATGCAAATCACTGCAGCTTACCCCTTCCCCGTCCCTGAAGTCTCTAATATTCTAATGCTGCATTACGTAGAATTCTGGCTAGGGTAGTATTACGTTTGGAATAATTGCATGCCTTAACTGGCAGATCAAAGAACGCCCTACCTGTTTTGTTGACCGGATCCTCCCAAGAATAAATCTATCATCCGTGCCATTTAGTACTGATTCTATATAAGCCTCAATATCCATTGTAATCTGAGATGAGATATTCAATCAGGTTTCTAAAGTTATGACTTTACAATCCCATGTTGCCACTTATTCCTTTTCCGATTAAATCCAATATAGATCTTTTCTTTGGATTCACAAAGTTTCCAACAATTTTTTTGAAAATGATCCACAATAATAATTTGATAGCTAATTCACATTTCGTCGTGTGGTATTTCCATTCGTACTGTATACTTCCTCAGTGATCTGGTATGTGACTAACGCCCACTTGTTTATCCGACGAAATTGTCAGATGCAAACCTCTCATTATCCTAATATCTGCTACTTTATTTAGCAGGTGCGCGTTTCAAAACTCCATGTTTCTGGTGAATATTCCATACAATAAGGAATTCAAAAGAAACCGCCTTTCCTTAATTAAACGTTTTCTTCTCTTTTTTTCTCACACCGGAAAATTCTAAAAACACGGAGTTGTTTCTCACACCGGAAAATTCTTAAAACGTTGAGTTTTTTCAATGAAAATACCGAGATTGCTGGTGTCATTATAAAATAAACTGAAAAGTTAAGGTTCCGATAGCTATCCTTGCGTTATACCATCACTGACCGAGGTAATCTGTTCCGGAAAATTCCTAAAACGTTGAGATTTTTTAATCAAAATACTAAGATTGTTGGTTTCGTTATAAAATAAACTGAAAAGTTAAGGTCCCGATAGCTTTCCTTGCGTTATACCATCACTGACCGAGGTAATCTGTTCTTGTTTAGCTAGAGGCTATTGTCGTATTGATGAGCTTGGCAGTCAACAAACCTGTTTTGCTCTCTTAAACTACCTCAAACAGCAAATGCTTTTATCAACATTTAACACACAAAATCAATGGAAATCGTTATGACTATGCAAATAAAAGTTAATTTGAAATGACATGGAATATTTCCAATCCAAGAAATAAGACTCAATTATACAAATTATAGCGTGTTGGTGTATAAAGACTCCGGGAGTAAACCAAACTCTGATTTATTATCATGATCCAAATGTAAATCAAAATAGATATTAGCTTGCATGGAAAGTTTAAAGGGAAAATGTTCTTTTATGTCACCGTAAAATTACATCGTTTCTTTTAGTATCTACGTTCTGAGCATCTGATAGAAAACTTGACAAATAAAACCGTAGTTCACACTAACAGCTTAACAGGCATGTGTATATGATGGTTGTAATATAACACGTGCTTGTAATCATTCATTAAACGTGTAGTGGGTGATTAAAGCGATAGTTCAAGTTGCATTACATTCGGTCGTTGCGTTGCATCCACACCTTTTCAAAGAATGGTCATAATATAATAAATATTGAATGAATATACAGATATTAATGTTGTTTTAAACGTGAACATTTCCTTATACAAAATCAAATCGGTCTTCGCGTTGCACCAGCACCGTTTCAAAGAATTGTCATATTATAATTAATATTGAACGAATATACGGATATCAATGTCGTTTTAACATTCCCTTATATACAATATCAAATAAATGACAACCTTTGTATTCAAATACGGAAACTAAAAACGTCTATCAAATTCAAGTATATAGACGCGAACACTTTAAACAAATGTCTGTTATAGAAATGATGGGAAAACATTTAATAGTTAATAAACATATCCTTCCGTTCTGTAATATGAATCATTTCCTTGCGACAGTTATGAATTAAACAAGAATCTTAATACTTTCTATTGCATGACCAATTTAACATTTGGACTCTTAATGCTTCCAATTCCATTCATCAGCGAATTAAAATTCTAATTCTACTGTCAGAAATATGTTATTTTTTTCACTGCAAATGCTTACGAATAAATGTAGGTAATGATCTTATATGAATCTTAATACTATCTATTGCAAATACAATTTTACACTTGGACTCTCAGTGGTTCAATTCCGTGTCTCAGAGAATTAAAATTAAAATCTACTTCAGAAATATGTTTTTATCACCTGGCACCTGGACTCTTAATGCTTTCAATTCCTTTTCTCAGAGAATTAAAATTCTAATTCTACTCTTAGATAATGTTTTTATCACTTGATCTCTTAATGTTTCGCTTCCTTCTCTCACAACATTAAATTAAATTCAATTCTCGGATATATACTTTTGTCACCTGACTCTCAGATAATGTTTTTATCACTGAACGTACCCACGAATGAATCACGCCATTGTTCTATATAAATATCGATTAGGATCTTATATGAACTTGTCTGCGATATTACATCGGTGAAAGCGGACGTAAAACACAAGTAACTCATACACTCTTATATAAATCGATTGACATACATCATGGTCCAATGACAATAAAAAAAACATCTATCGATTGGCTGTGTCTTTACTTGGCACAACTTTGTATTGGATGTTTACACAAAAACCCAATACAATGATGACTGTGGTTATTTCTCTCTCTCCTGTCAATTACAATCCAATACAAATACTGGTAAATGTTTTTCTAACTGAGAATTAAATAACTGAACATTTTGATTAATTGTGGCCTTTATCCGGATGTGACATTCTAGGATTATTAATTGGTGTTTAACGATACGACAGTTCTGAACTTTTACATTTGTTATTGTAACAAACAATACCAATAGGAGCAACGTTTCAGTAATGATGCTGTTGTTGTCTTTATCATGCACATTTAAGGCTGTCCAGAAATGGTGTTTCTGTTGAATGGTTTGAATACTTTTACATTATTTATTGCAACCAACAAATCAACTGAGAACAACATTTTAACAATACATTGTCATATCAAGCACGTTTATTAAAACTGTCCAGACATGAAATGAAATGAGTTTTAACACCCCACTGTTTTAACGTTACGATAGGGCTTATGAAGACGGGCGTCCAGAAATAGTTTGCCTTGCGATACAGTGAAAATCTACCTCGTATCGAATAAGCCGATTACCACAGTAATCGGCAGAGATTCTTATCCCCCACGTTAAAAACACGCATCGACAAATGGTTCGATCTACACAGAAACAATTTATGACACTTTCACTATAGATTCTCTTTAGTTATAATAAGCTGGGATTATTAGGTGACTCAGTGCTGTATTAACCACGTGGTTCTCATTTTATACGTGCAGGAATCAATACCGAAATGCCTACGCCCCCTCTCTATTCTTCGTCAACAATTCTTATGCTTGTTTAGAACATCTCTATGTGAGAACATGCTGTGTGATTTGGCCAGAATTTATTTTAGTTACTGCACCTTTGTGTGACAATTGGAAAGTATTTCGAACTTTTTCTCGAGTAATTCTGTGTCAAGAATTCAAAAGCTATTAGGTTTACTTCGATCTTCTTCGATTTTTATAAGATAAACATCCC
Organism: Patella ulyssiponensis; assembly: GCA_963678685.1. Classification (NCBI taxonomy): domain Eukaryota; kingdom Metazoa; phylum Mollusca; class Gastropoda; family Patellidae; genus Patella; species Patella ulyssiponensis. Next base: position 17,444,614 of record OY783227.1, on the reverse strand, counting down.
AGTCTGTTTCTTTTGGCAATGCTTTCTGATGCTCCAAAATTTTAAATCTATTTTACGAGATCTTTATCAACTAACTTCATTCTTTTATAAAAAGTTACAAGATCTCATAGATTGGGAATTCTAGTGTGGGCAACTCGACTGCCCTTCTGAAGAATGCATAAAATTTCCATGACAAGAAACAAACAAGTTTAAGTTTACAAGAGCATTTGTCTCTGTTTATTAAAGACGCGGGTGGTCATTTTTATTTCTTGGATAAAATATAGTTTTAGACGACTAAATCCTGACCAATATTCTTAAGAATAAAATGAAATGAGGTTTAACGTCATTCTTTTCTACTGCGACTGGGCTAAAAATACGAGTCATACACGATACAGTATGCTAAAGGGAAGTTTTGCACGCTTATATTGAATTTCAACTGCCAAGGACTGTTTACGTACACGGTTTGTCGTCCCATCCGATCGACTATACGTTGTCCCATCCGGGCCTCTGGTCCTGCACTACATGTACGTTGGTGAATCCCGATGAACTTTCTCGGCCAACGTAGGAATCGAACCCGCGACACCCATAATCCTAAATAAACGGTGCATAATAGTTATTGTAGTCTATTGTCCCCATGTTATTAAGATGCATGTCTATTTTACGTTTAACACGTTTGCCAATAACGATGACATGACGAAATCCACCCCGTGTTAATAATAGTTTACAATGGCCGCCGGCCAGGGCGATAACTCTGACTTTAATCTGACTTTGTTTGGATTATGAATTTCTCTTTAATTCCCTTTGTCCGTTGAAATTTTTGTACCGTTCCAAGAAGATCAATGTCAGTGTACCTAGTTAAAGAGCGAATGCAAAACTTAAAGACTTTTAACGTTTACTAACTGCCAGTGGGACAGGACGGTTTTTCGTTTCATCCGAACGACTATACATTATCCGTCAAGGGAACACCTTTGCGGTGTATAGATATATAGCAACCAGTGATTATGGTCGATATCACTTGGCTGGAAGCGAACGTTAAATAAAGCTATGTGTTTATGAAATGTTCGTAGTAGCTTCCATTTATGCAGCCAATAAAAGCTGATTTCTTTTTGATATTTAAAAAGATCTTTGCGACATATAACCAGATTAAAAGATTCAAGCCGGACAAAAACGATATTATGTTTATTATAGCCTACAAGATATTAATAGGGGGTTGGATGGGCAAATGGTTATCGTATGCGCGCTGTATCATAAGGTCTGTCATTGAGTCAACTGGCGGGGTTTCCATTCCCCGGTTGTACGTAACAAGGAGTAGAGGCGCCTTCTCAACCTCGTGAGTTTTCTCCGAGTCCTCCGGTTTCCTTCCGCTGTTAAAAAAAAAACCTACACGCAAGCGAAATAAAATTGACATAGTATGTGTCGAGTGGACATTAGACCCCATTTCTCTAAGTGGGCTAGGTGCTGGCTCGTTAGTCTGGAGTTCGGGTGTTCGATCCCTGCATTGGCCGAGAAAGTTCATCTCGATTTTCCGGCGTGATTTCCCCTTGTCAGTGATACAGAAGGAGGGTCTGACAGGGACAGCTGCCTAGTCGTTAGGATGGGAAGAAAAACCGAGGTCCCGTGTACTCATTGGGGTGCACGTAAAAGATCCCTTGGCAGTTGGAATTCGATATAAGAGTAGGCCGTAGCGCCGCTGCCCGGGCAGAAGAGTAGGACGTTAAACCCCATTTCATTTCATTTCATTTCACTCTACTCTCAGATATTAATTATAATACACGCCTGGGGCAATTATTTTCTATTTTAAACTTTGTTACGTCTGTAAATAAATTAATAAAATTGAAAAAGTTTATTTAGTTTTTGTGTGTGATGGATGTGAAACAGAGTAGAACAGCATTACAAAACAATAATAATTTTTGGAAATGGCGGCCATCAAGAGCAGAGATTTATTATCGGAGTATGAATATATGAAGAGGATTAATAAAGTTATCCTCCCCGCCCCTATCCCCCTCCTCAACCTTGCCCCCTCCGACACACACACCCCTAACCCTTACCCCCTTAGCACACGGCGTGGCATATGCCCAGTTTCTAATGTGTCTTGGGTTTTTATCTCAGTTCGCCTGGACTTTTTAACAGAGAAAACCGACATGCTATTTATAATCCCCCATCCTCCACACAAAGGGCAAGACAACATATTCAAATATAAGTGACTTTTTAATGTCTACCTATTTAATTTGCATATTTTATTCACGCATGAGTGAATCTACGCCATTGCATTACAGTACACAGAATGGGATGCTTTAATAGAAAAAATTAAACCGCCCTAAAAAATATTGTACACTTTTGTCCCAAAAATGAAATATAAAGAGCTTCTTGTGATAAAGCTCATGAATGACATGTAAATCTGTTTCATCTAAGATTACTATGATCTGTCTAATAGTTCGTTTAAAAAAGGTGTGATACGTGTAAAGAGATAAAAGTGTATGTGTTCTATAGAAAATAGAACGTGTGTCATCCTTAGTAATAACGAAGAAGGGCACACTGTTATATCGAATTCCAACTGCCAAGGCATCTTCAACGTGCACGCCGATGTGTACGCATGGCATCTATATGAGAGAGAGAGAGACAGAGAGAGAAAAAAAATTAAACCGTATGTTCTTCCTGAAACGACCCTCTCTCTCTCTCTCCCTCTCTCTCTCTCTCCAGACTGATGATCAAAGGTCAAATAATAATTGAATATATTAGTTATAAATGATTGTAAATGGATATCGGTTATTTCATTAATTACATTATAGATAAATGGTTGTTGATTATAGGTCACATGTTATTGCTAATATTAATAATTACTTAATTTATTCTTCGTGACTCGCGAAAAATTGAAATCAATTATCACATGGCGGAAGGTCTTCAAGCGGGTTTATTGGTAAAACGTTAGGGGGTCGCGAAAGTCGAGTGACAAAAAGCATTGGCCTTCCGACAAGACTCCCCCACCCGCCCCCTCAACACAAACACACCACGGGTTCGAATCTCTGCATTCTCCTCCAAAAGTTTGGGATCATTCAAACCTGGTTTGCACTTGGGGCTTACAACAAGTAAAATGTTACATAGCCCTTCGAGTGGGACAAAACACTGATCGTGAACATAAACAAAATCCCGACATTCTGGTTGTTGGGACACGAAGAGGGGCCATGTCATTCGGATAGTACGATAAGCCAAGGACATGTGTATAATATTGACACTACATTAAAGAGGGTTGGGGGCCGAATGGTTAAGGTCTTGTACGTGTCACGAAGTAGGGTCGCCTGTCCAACCTCGTGGGTTTTCTGTGGGTCCTCCGGTTTCCGCCCACTGCTTAAGACCTCTACGGGCTAACGAATTATTGAAATAAAATTGTACCACATGTTCGTCCAGAAATGACCTAGTTTGTGTCGAGTGGACGTTAAACCCCATTTCTCTCTCTCTCTTTCTCTCTCTTTCTCTCTCTCTCTCTCTCTCTCTCTCTCTCTCTCTCTCTCTCTCTCTCTCTCATTTCCGATTTGACACAGAAATGTGGGGTGTTAATCCCACAATTTTTCGTGAGTGGTCATGCCTCTATTCCAAACGTTGTATCAATTTCATTATGACATTTTGGGCGGTATTTAAATATATGTATCTACTTACAATGTGGGAGGTAATAATTATCATATTATAGGTGTTTATTTACATATCAGCACATGTGTATGTAATTATTAATATGAATCATATGGTGCATATAGCTGGTCATCAACATTCGGAACAACATGACAGTCTTATTATTTTACGGGTGGGGCAAAAAATATTAAGTCCAAGATAACACCTGCAGAAGAGAGAGAGAGAGAGAGAGAGAGAGAGAGAGAGAGAGAGAGAGAGAAAGAGAGAGAGATAGGGTTTAACGTCCATTCGGCACAAACTAGGTCCTTGTCACGTACAACCGGGGATTCGAAACCACGCCAATTGACTCAATGGCAGACGTTTGATGCAAAGTGCACGCGTTAACCATTCGAACAGCCAAGTCACCCATAAAACCCGCAAGGTCATACATTAATAATTTAACTTCATCGAATTTAAATACTATAGGTAAATGACACCTTCGTTTAGGTTGAATACGCTGTTCTGAAGCTTTAAAGAGAGAGAGAGAGAGAAATGGTTTCAATTTTATTTCAATAATTCGCTTGCGCGTAGGGGTCTTTAGCAGTGGGAGGAAACCGGATTGCCCGGAGGAAACCCACGAGGTTGAGAAGGCGCCCCTATCTCCATGCCACATACGCTAACACCAGGGATCGAAACCACAGCCGCAAGCCAGAGGTGACCAGCCAGCTAGAGGTCGAAGCGCGGCACTCTAGACCACTAGGCCATCCCAACCCCCCTGAAGCTTTAACGAGACACCGGTGATCAAGATTCGCAATAACAACCCTTTCTTATTTTAATATATAAGCGACAATAATAGTAAATGCAGGGGGACCACACTACATACAAAACAAAAATGTAGACTGAAAATAGACATTGCACAATATAAACAAATATCTATGCAAGTCATAAATCCTATTAATTATTTAATATGTATATTAAAGAGCCATTATGTAAGATTTCGATATAGAGCTGGCCATTCTCGCTATAATATTTCAAAGACGGATAATGCAAAAAAAAAATATATTGAACATTTCCGTCAAATTACTTTTTTTTGAGCAAAATCATCAATGGCAGTAGTTTTGACAAGATGTGTACATTGGCCGTAACCATTGTACTGTTCATTCGAGTCTTAGCCTTTTTAAATCAAAGAGAGAGAGAGAGAGAGAAATGGGATTTAACGTCCACTCGACACAAACTAGGTCATTTTGGGACTAACATATGTTTCAATTTTTTATTTCAATAATTCGCTTGCGCGTAGGGGTCTTTAGCAATGGGAGGAAACCGGAGTGCCCGGAGGAAACCCACGAGGTTGAGAAGGCGCCCCTATCTCCATGCCACATGCGCTCACACCGTGGTTCGAAACTTTTTTAAATCAAATCATTAAATGGCCGAACCGTTCTTATCTACTTAAAATGGTTAACGCGTAGGCGTTGCATCATAAGGTCTGTCATTTAATCAGGTGGCGTGACAAGGAGTAGGGTCGAATGTCCAACCTCGTGGGTTTCTTCCGGGTCCCCAGATTTCCTCCCACTGCAAAAGACCCTTACGCGCAAACAACATTGAACCATAGTCCCGAAATGATCTAGTTTGTGTCGAGTGGGCGTTAAACCCAATTTCTCTCACTTGCTTACGTCACTAAGTACAAGCAAGGGTTGATGTTACCAGTCCTGATGGTATAATAATGACAGTGGCATGTTGCACATCGTGAAGGAAATAGATGTGTGACAATCAAGATGACATTTACAGGTGTGAAGACAAGGTACATACACACCTGTTTAGATCCGCATCATTACAATTTTAGTTTGATTTGTCATATGTAATGTCCGTTATTTTTTTTTATATAAAAGGTATTTTTGGGAAATCGCGAATATCAAGCACGCCCTCTTTCCAGAATACCCGTTTTCTTGTTGCGCATTAGATTATTGGTTAAGCATTCGATTTAGTGCGCACTATACTCGTGGGCTTTAGATCGTGAAGTCTGGCATTTAGACAAGTTTGATGGGGTTTCGGTTCTCATCGTGTAGCTGGGGAGGGGTAGAGTCGCCTGTCTTGACCTAGTTGGTGTCGAGTGGGTTTCCTCTGGGTAACCCAGTTTCTTCCCACTGCTGAAGAGCCCAACGCACAAGCGAACTATTGAAATGAAATAGAAACATATTATGTTAGTCCCGAAATGTTCTCGTCTGTGTCGAGTGGACGTTAAATCCCGCCCCTCTCTCTCTCGCGCTCTCTCTCTCTCTCTCTCTATGTTTTCAAGCATTGTTTCAGTTAAAATAGCATTATGCAAGAGAAAAATCTGCTTATTACAGGTCTTTCTTTAGGCCTGAAATGTTATCTAAATAATCAATAAGACATTAATTAACATATCCAGACCATAATAAACTCTTGATGTCAAGGCTAGCCTTCGATGTTGGCGGATTAAAATCCTATATGCCGCTTAATGGCCGTTGATAATTAAATCAATCAAGTGGATAATCGAGACTATGCTGTTTATATTAATGATTTGAGTAATGATGACCGAGCCTATACGAATATTTCAAACGCTTTTTTCTCGGCTAATAGTGGATCAATTTGACTGAAATTTTCAGCAAATTACCTTTACACTATCTAGTTTTTAACTATTATAGTGAGAACTGCCATCTCTTTATCTTATCTCCCATAATGTATTTTTAATATCTGTATTGCTATATTTGCTTGATAAGGTTGAGAGAATACTCTTCAAAACGTCGCCTTAAACACACTAGGAAGTAGCTATTTTTCCATAAGTATGTGTCTTTGTTTTTAGTTGAAAGTTGGTTTACTGTTATTGTGTTAAGGTGTCAACTGTCAACTTACCTCCTCAGGTGAGCGGCGTGGCTTATTGTTCATCTTGTCTTATTATCGTCTGCAAATATCCTAATATGGTAACTGTAGACCACAAATCATAATACGCACACACAGTCAACGTTAAATAAACAACGACTTCTCTTTCTTTAAAAATATTATCCACAGGTGCTTTTTAACACTTTTAACGTCGTATCCAATTGTTAATCCTCTTAGGATTCGCTTTCTTGAAGATCCGTTCCTCTCTAATCCCTGAAATAGTTAAGACACGGTTAATCCCTTGCGTCTAATCCCTGGGAAAGGTATACTATATGTCACAGACTTTTTTTTACGTATAAGACGCACCTTACGAATGGGTGTTTCCGCTTTTCTGTAATAGGCCAATAATCTTTGTTCTGCACTGGCAACCTATTTACAATATAAAGCGATTATGATGTAATGGGTATAATTAAATTGTAATTTAATATAAAATTCACAATGCTACACAATACATTTAAATTAAAATGTCCGGCGATTTTCCAAGAACGTGAACTGAACAATAAAAGAAAACACAATATCTTCAATAATTATTAACCGAAATAAAATGGGGTTTAACGTCCTACTGTTTCTGTACAGATTTAAATGTTCTAGAAAGGTATTTGTTTAAATTTTTCTTGCGAAATTGGCCTTACATGTTTATTAAGCTCTAGTTCATTATAACATTATTATTAGAATTCGGTATTATAAAAAAAACATACATGGAATAGGCCTACAATAGCTGTGTATCATGCGCAGTTTCGACTAGACTCTTCAAGCAATTAACAGAACACAATTTTTAAAGGAAAAAATCACTGGTTTAATTCTAAAAGCACGACGTTTCAACAAGTATCCTCTTGTCGTTATTAAGCATTTTTCCCATAAAAATTGTGTTCTGTTAATGTGTTTCCCAATGACTAAATGCCACTTAAAGATTATGTTTCAGGTAATTATCTGGTCTATCTCTGGCGCTTACCAACATTTCCTGATAAAGACTTAAAGAATTCTTGTAAAAATCCGTAGTTATTATTTTCCCAAGAATGTTTTATCTGTTTATGTTCATTTCAGTAACTAAATAACTGTCAATTCACATTTCCATAGCAAAATGTCTTTCGCTATCGATTTTTATTACCTGTTTTGGACAGAATTACACCCTTTACGTGTTGTTGACGCGGGGTGTCCGACCGCATCAAATCGACAGTTTATATGTTGACACTAAAGCCTAATAACGCTACTTCAAATGGTCGGCCATGTTTATAGGTCACGTGTATGTCCTACCTGTTCACAGTGTAAGGCGGACAACAAACGATTATAGTCTTTTACTAGTTGACCCTGGGGGCACGATCACGTAACCCCGGTCAAACAATAACTTGACGATTGTCATCAATGAATGGACGTATACAATGATACAACAATATGCCTGAAGGTGGTAACTGAACAAATTTCCCTTTTACTATAGACAGTTGTTTATATATAACTTGACATAGATATGAAAGGTACACATATATGTGGGAAGAAGTCATAAACGACATTTATTTATATCGAAAACATTAATATTTAGGGTTGAAGTATTCTTAAAAAGGGAGATTTCTGTTTCGTAGATTTTCAAAAGCCATAAACGGCAGCTATTTCTATTGAAAACATTAATATTTAGGAAAGTTTTTCGTTTCGTAGATTTTCAGCAATAAAAATTATAGATATAAAATGTATGGGGGAAGAAGCCATAACGATGGTTATTTGATGTTGAAAACATTAATATCAAGGGCAGGAGTATATTTAAAAAGAGAGATTCTTCGTTTTGTATATTTTCAAAAGCCATACACGACTGCTATTTCTGTCGAGAACATTAATATTTAGGATTGCATTTCTTAAAAAGAAAAGTTTTTTGTTTCATAGATTTTTTTTTTTTTCTAACACTATTTATTCAGTAAATAATTTACATAATATAAATATAATATATATAAGTCTGGGATCTGAAAACAAGCCAGGGGCTTATATAAATTCATCTCCCTATTTACAACAATATAAATACAGTGTTTGGAATTATAATCATAAATTATATAACGGTTTAAATTACAAAGAAAAATTTATATTCTCAATGTTGCAATATTATATAGGACAAATCGTAGTTTAAGTACAAAGGGGGTTAATATACAGAAAGTAATGTATTGTAATATAATGTAGTGTAATGTGATGTGGTGTAATGTAATGTGGTGTAATGTGGTTAGCGAAGCAATTATTAGATGATGTTGATAGTAGTGGGGAGGTGTGCGAACCCAAAATTAAGGATGGGGGAGAAAGGTGGGGAGGTGTGCGAACCCAAAATTAAGGATGGGGGAGAAAGAGAGAAATTTTGAAGTCTAATATCTAAAACGAGAAATGAAAAGCATCCGAGGGTAACACCGGAATCAAAAGACGATAGGAAAAGACCGGCATGATACGATAACGAACATTAATCAGTAGACGGTAGATAAAACCAAATGAAAACGTTAGTAGTATCATCATTCAAAAGGCGGTTAGTAGAAGTACCATCAGGACTTATTTAAATATCACCATTCGAGCAAGATGGTGTCAGTAGAATCAGCAGGACACGATAAGTATCAACGGTCAAGAGACAGTAGGTGAATAGATATAAAATGTATGGGGGGAAGAAGCCATAACGATGGTTATTTATGTCGAAAACATTAATATTTAAGGAAGAAGTAATTTTAAAAAGTGGGATTTTTCGTTTCGTAGATTTTCAATAATAAACGTTATTCAACCATAAAAACACTGTGTACTGTATGTATTCTAATACAAAGATTAGTGTTACTTTCCACTGGCATGTAGGGTCTTTGACAACCAATCTCAAATAGCAACAAAGCTGAACAGTAGAATTTATCTTTAAAAACCACAGAATTAAAAAAGAAAGGAAATGAATGCACAAAAACTGATCTAATCAATCTTGAATTGCGCCGTTAACACAAAAGCAATAATTCGAAGTACTCTGTTGAATTCTTGAAATCGCACCACGAAAACAGAAAAGTAAGAAATTGCCCTTTAGAAAAATGTATCTCTAAAAACTGTAGAATTAAAACTAATGCACAAAAAACCGTAAATATTTAATCTGAAAGTTATTGTAAATTTAAACGTGCTAGCTACGTGGACCCATTTAAAGAAAAATTCAAAAATCAATTTTGAAATTCGTTGATTTGGCTTGTATGAACGATCGTCACCCCTTCTATATTGATGTGGTTTTAGAATGACACGTTGAGGCCTGCCAAATGATGTTGATGAATATTTTGTGGTTTGACACCTTCGGTTTGATACTAGACTGTCCTCCAGTGAAAGACTGTACCTTATTCCGTAGATAATATTAGTTTTTTATATCTTTCTTGGTGGGTTTAATGTCCATTTCTGGGTCGTTTCGGGACTAACACATGGTTGAACTTTATTTCAATAATTCACTTGCGCGTTGGGATCTTTAGCAGTGGGAGGAAACAGGAGGGACCTGGAGAAAACCCACGAGGTAGGATAGGCGACCGTGTCACATACAACCGGGGAAAAACTTAAAAATCATTCTCAGAGATAGGGGTGGGTGGGTGGATGGCCGAATGGTTAGCACGTGCGTGCTGTGTCGTAAAGCCTGTCATTGAGTCAACTTGCGTGATTTAGAATCCCCGGTTGTACGTGACAAGGAGTAGGGGCGCCTTCTAATCTCGAATAATTGAAATAAAATTAAACCATATATTAGTCCTAAAATGACCTAGTTTGTGTCGAGTGGACGTTAAACCCAATTTTTCTCTCTCTCTCTCTCTCTCTCTCTCTCTCTCTCTCTCTCTCTCTGTGTCATATAAAGATACTCATCAAGATATCGGTAAACGGGGCCCGGAGAGACAGTCAAGTAATGCAATTAAACAAAAATACATTAAGAAAGCAACGATTACATTTTTATACACGTTAACCCAGTCAGTAAACAAGGACACACGATACGGACAACTACACAAACAAATCACAAGCACGAATACTGTGTTTGTATCTCAAGGAAAAAAAGCCCATTATTATATAACTTTTTTTCAGAAGCAATCTTTTGTGTTACACGTTTTTCTTTTGTAAGCTGTTTTGATGCAATTAAAGCACGGCTCATAGTTTTCATTGACTATGAAATGAAATGAAATGGGGTTTTAAAGTCCTATTGTTCTGAGGGGAATTTTGCCCGACCAGCGGCGCTACGACTGCCACCCGAATGACCAGACATTGTCCTTGCCAGGTTCCTACCTGCACTGCTCACAAAAGGAACACCAAAAGCAAACCCAAGACCTCCAAGTCACAAAGTGTCATTAAATCAAGTGAATCTCAAGCCAAATTTATCGTAGTTTTTAGGCACTTGTTATTTAGCTTAACTGTTATGTAAACACTAAGATACGTTTACTCGTAGTCTTAATCCACACTTCATTTCACTGTGGAAATAAACCATGATTAGTACTTGACATCAGGTAGCACTCGAGTGGGATAACATTGAACCTTTTTTTACAATAGTGGTTTAACTAAGATAGACTTAAACACAACAGGGGGTCGGAGTGGCTAAGTAAGTAAGACGCTGGCTCTCTAGTCTGGAGATCGGGTGTTCGATCCCTGCATTGCCCGAAAAAGTAATGCAGGATGGACGGTCTGACAGGGACAGCTGTCTAGTCGTTCGAATGGGATGTAAACGATCGCTTGACAGATGGAATTCGATACAAAATGTCCTACTTAGTACTCTGTATGTCATCATTATCCCAGTCAAGAGCAGAACAGTAGGACGTTAAACCCCATTTCGTTTTTTAAACAAAATAACACTATGCGTTATGTAATTAGTGTTACAGAAACCTTAAACTTACTTTTAGTAGTGGTCTGATTCCACGCTCGATTTCGAGTTAAAATAAACTACATTTAGTATTCTTGAGAACAGGTAGCACTTGGATGAAGTAAACTTAAATTTAAATTCAAAAGTAAAACCATGGACCGTATCTAATATACGGTCCATGGTTAAACTAAAAAGGCTCACAGAAAAACTATTACATAAATCCAGGTACAGAAAAAAATCATAATGTGGTGTCGTGATGTACGTGCAATGACCCTCTTTGTTTGTCCGTTGACTAATTTAAACTTAGAGCACGATAAACTCAACTTTTGAGTTCAAAATGTACTCGAAAGTGATATTAAGATGAACTCAAAACACGTGAACACATAAGGTATTATGTAAATATGTAAGCTGTGGTCTTGAGATAATGCCATCTATCGTTACCCTTTTAATAACTTAAATGTAAACTCAATATATGTTCAACCGGTAGCACTGAAGTAGCATAAACTAAACTTTAAATTCGAAAGGTATTGAAGTGTTATTCAGACAAGCTTAAAACACGGCAACAGTAATGTAAATACCGGTACATAACAAAATCATACTGGTCTTTACCTGTGGTCTTGAAGTGCTAGTCCTCTGTGGTAAACGTTAAAATGTCACTGTCGCATTAGATAATCCAAATGAAAAACTAATCCTTCCAGTATTATTAAACACTAATGAAAAACATGTACATATATAGTCACACGTCTGCTTATTGTCGTCTGCTTTGGGTAAAACGTTAGACTGTGAACGTTATGACCCGTTAGTGAAGGAATTATATGGCCATCTACACATAAGGAGCTTCACGGCCTCTTGAATAAAGTCAGTGGGGCGAATCGAATGAAATCCTTCTTAGGAATGCATACGACAAACCTATAATAGTGTTTTAGGATACATGTCGTATGTCATAAGAAAATAATTATGACCTAGTTTAGCGAATAAAGGATCTAATTATAATAGATTATTTTAGGTAACACAATGAACCCCTTTGACTTCCTATTGAGATAGAGAATTTGTTACTGACGCCTCCACTTGAAGACAATATCAATAATATTGGCTATTAGCGCGAAATACCTTAATGTAATAAAATGCGCGGGGGCGTTGTATTATTTGCAATGACATGGTGCGTGGTAGGGGATGGGGGATATAAACATCCTTCCCATTTGGGGAATATATATAAGGCGTTAGTTAATTTCACTTATCGATATATCGATGACGTTTTATCACTTAATAATCCAAAATTTAGTGATTATGTCGAATTCATATATCCTGATGAGCTGGAAATTAAAAACACCACTGACAGTGACAATTACGCTTCCTACTTGGATCTGCGTCTCGATTTTGACAATTGCCATAAACTGAGTGTTAAATTGTACGATAAACGTGATGACTTTGACTTTCCGATTGTTAACTTTCCATTTATTAGTAGTAACATTCCAATATCACCAGCTTATGGAGTGTTTGTGTCTCAGCTAATTCGGTACGCGAGAGCTTGTTCCTTTTATTCTGATTTTTTAAGTAGATCGAGGCATTTGTCATCTAAGCTTCAACTACAAGGATACGTGCGCACTAAACTTATAAAAACCTTTAAAAAGTTTTATGGCCGTCATGTTGACTTGATTGGTAAATATAACGTGTCTCTCTCGGTTATTATTCTAGATATATTTAATTGACACGTATACTAATACTATCTCACTGATTATATGTCCACTACATAGTTAACACAGTTCATCACGTGCATTTTGCATACCGATAGTTCATTGGCCAATCACGCTATTTATCGACATTTTGCCTAATAGTTTGGATGCAGCTATGGCGGGTGTGGCGCCAGGCAGGGTAAGCTTACTCTTCCGGACACCTGTTACCACTGTTTGTCGTGTATTTTGTACACGGGGAGCAGTCCATTTGCTGATTACACTATTTTGCCTATAACGTTTTTTTTTTTTTTTTTAGGACTTCGAATTCTGTTTAATGGTTTGGATTGTTCGTACTTGGTTTTATTTTATTAAATATGCATATATATTTGGGATATACATACCCTGTACTGTCAATTTGAGGAAGATATTTGAGCGGGTTAATTGAATATACATACTCTAATATAATAAAAAGTGCGGGCGTTGTTTTAATGGAGATGACAGTGTGCGTGGTAGGGGTGGGGCATATAAACACTTCAATTTTAGTAGATATTTAAAGGGATAATTGAATATGCATATATATATTGTGATTATGGTATTATGATATCATGCTGTGTGAAATGACGACATATAAATACCAAGCAGTCAGACATTGTACTGAAATATCATGAACCAAACCCAGGGTTTCCAATTTGATCTGGGATCGTGCTGGTCAAGCGACCAGGCTAGACAAAAAAGTCTCTTTTAGAAACTTTTAATTGAAACTCCAAAGCCATTCAATCTGAATACGACAAATAATAAATATATATCGTCATATGTGAATTTGTTTGTGAATGAGATTCTGTCAACCACCAATTACCACGTATTGTCAATTACCACGTATTGTCCGTGTAGCCATATTGGTTTCTTCTTACTCCTCGTGAGCAACTGGATTAGCGGTAGTATTCTAAGGACTGTAATATTGGGGAATGGAGGACATTATTATTGCTAAAAGTATTGCTGAATTTATGCAATATATACTGCAATTTACCAGTTACGATTTATTGTCCATACCCCTTATCGTTCTGTTGTTTTCCCATTTCTTTTCACAGGGGTGAACGTGATTAACGGTAAAGAGTCCAGGAGCTGGGGTAATGGGGACCGGACAATATTGTCGCCCAAAGCATGATAAAGATACATGTAAGAGTATTGAAACGTTGCATGTAATAAACCAAGAAGTAGTAAATCCATAAAGTTGTGTTATCATGAATATTATACCCCTACTTCTAAACGTTATTCAAGGAACCCATTGCATAATTGTATCAGTCCAATTATAACATATTGTTCCTATTGCTCTATTGGTTTCTTCTCCCTGCTCAGGATTAATGGGATTATCGATACTGATTAACAAGCCTCCGATATATGCTTTTAAATTGACTAAACGTCATTAGCCATATTGGTTTCTTCTTTTACATCGGGATTAATGGGATTAACGATACAGCTTAACGAGCACGTGATTAAACACTTTAACACGTCATTAACACTTTCATACAGTCCGTATAGAAGTGAAACAGTGGTGACAGTAATCCCGTGGGTTGACTTTAATAAATAGAATTGGTGTAAATGAGGAAAGGTTAATTGAACTCAATTAGAGATGATAGGTGTCACCAATCTGTAAACCAGCGTAATATGACTTTCCCTAAACAACTTGCGAAAATTTACATATCAATTCTAATCGCAGTTTCAATCTCTTCTTTTAAATGTTAACCTAGTAGTAAGTGAAGGAGGACCGCACTACACGCAAAACAAAAATCTACAAGATAAACCTGCGTAGAAGATAAAAAAAAGACATTGCAAAAAATAAACAAATATCAAATCAAGTGAATGGATCCGGGGCCAGCCGCAAGCGTCCACTACGCTGCCCAGTCCTGGGCCTGTTATGGTACAGGCTTCACTAAAAATGATTTACAAAAAAATGATTTACGAAAAAAAGAAGACCTAACGGGGCATGATGTAAGTTAAGATAAAGAGCTGATTGTTCTCGCTAAAATATAGCTACAAAAATGATGATGAAAAAGGGGTGGGGGGGATGTTGAATATTGCAGTCAAATCACTTCAGCCTGAGCCGAGTTATCGCCTTTAAAATAAACAAAGTCTCGATTATCCATATTTAAATTAAATCATTAAATTCCAGATCCGTTCTAATCTACCTAAAATCGAAGCCGTCATTTTAATGGGACTCACCAATAGAAATGAAATGAAATAGGTTTTCCTACTGTTCTGCTCGTAAACTGGGCTAATGAAGACCGGTATACACCATACAGTGTGCTTTGAGGGAAATTTTGCCCTAGCAGCGACACTACGGTCTAGACTTATATCGAATTCTAACTTCCAAGGGATCATTTACGAGCACGCCAATGTGTACACGGGACCTCCGCCCTGCACCAATGACAACGGGAAATGACGCCGGAAAATATGAATTAACTTTCCAGGCCAATGTAGGGGTCGAACACCCGACCTCTAGGCTAACGAGCCAGCGTCTTACCAATTTAGCCACCGTAATCCCCCACGATAAAGAGATAAATGACTTTCAGAATTAAAATATTTAGCGATTGAGAAACACATTAAACGGGACACAATTTTTATGGGACACAATCACTGGTTCTTTTCTAAAAGTACGATGTTTCGACAACTATCCTCTTATCGTTATCAAGCACGGTGTCAACACTTCGTACTTTTGGAATAAAACCAGTAATATATTTCCATAATAAAAAGTGATCTGTATATTATATGAAGTTGAATAAATACCACGGCTAGTTTTATTATGGAGTTGACTTATATAAAGTGACAGGTTGTTATTTATTTAGACATGTTTATCATGGCTTATATTTCATAGTTTATTAACAGATTAGCTAGTGAATAAACTTCACGGACTACTGTTATCTATATATAGATCCACATTATAATGAGAGAGAGAGATAGAGAGAGACAGTGAGAGAGAGAGAGAGAGAGGGGGTCTGGAGAAACCCACTAGGCTGGATAGGCGAACCTACCCCTTGTCACGTACATCCGAGGATTCGAAACCACGCCCGTTGACTCAACGACAGACTTTATGATACAGCCCGTACTCGCTAACCATTCGGCCACCCAACCCTCCTCATTATAATTAGAATATGACGATGACACATGTGTCAGTTAGTAAATAAGATATTAAGAAATAATGGGCTATGAGTGGAGATAAATAAAGCTTTTAACCCTTGTCTATGGACTGTGCTTAAGAATATGCAATATCGCAATAAATTGAAATTGAAATATTCAGTTTATTTATAGGGTTTTGATTTAAAAAGTGACTAATATGGCCATGACGATGGGTTTTTATAACTGAAATTCCATCCCTACCCGACCCATCAGTAAACTATTGGTAAAATAACAAACCAATATAAAAAAGATCCAAACGCCTATGTTTATGACAAGGACGGCTGTCTAGTCGTTCGGATGGGACGAAAAATCGAGGTCCCGTGTATTCATTTGCGTGCACGTAAAAGATCCACTTGCAAGTTGTAGATGGAATTCGTCCCGATATGGCCTACTCTTATATCGAATTCTAACTGCCAAGGGATCGTTTACGTGCACGCCAATGTGTACAGGGGACCTCGGTTTTACGTCCTATCCGAACGACTAGACAGCCGTCCTAGTCTGGCCCTCCGTTCTACATCACTGACAAGGAGAACCACGCCGGGAAATCGTGATGAACTTTCTCGACCAATGCAGGGATCGAATTCTAGGCCTAGTTAATGAGCCAGGGTCTCACTTTTCTGATCCTCTGCGTCTTTAAATTGTAATGTGTGTTGATACTTTACACTATGAACGTGAGTATGAATAGCTATAGGGCGTTATAAGTGAACCAATGTTATATAATTTCATGGTGGTAAAGATCGCTTCGTTTGAATATTCATCTTGAACACAAAGTCAGATAAAGGGGAAATCCACATGAGATCGGGTGATAAGCAATCTAAGGGAGATAACTACTTTCTAATTTAGCAAGAGGACAGGATTCAAACCATATATTTTGGACTTTCTTTTTATAAGTACATGTAGTTCATTCTTTACAATGCATCATCAATGCATCAAAGAGTATAAATACAGTAAACGAGGTAATCCTTATTCGTAAAAACCACGGATACGAGGTAATTCGTAAACAGTTAATAAAATCTGATAGCCAACACTACATGAAGATCTGACATGTTGCAGTGGGAGTTGGGAGCGCCTTTTGACCCTATGACGTCCGACATATTATTTTAACCAACCAGCACTGA
Source organism: Patella ulyssiponensis (assembly GCA_963678685.1). Classification (NCBI taxonomy): domain Eukaryota; kingdom Metazoa; phylum Mollusca; class Gastropoda; family Patellidae; genus Patella; species Patella ulyssiponensis. The sequence continues at coordinate 17,427,368 of OY783227.1, read as the reverse complement.
GGTTACAAGTGGATTACTCACAGTTCCCCTCAAAACACACCTTAAGTTCGCCGTAACAGACTGTTTCATTAGTTAAGGCCTCGCATCACCCAGAACACGTCAATGATAACAATTCTGCCAGATCCTAGTGTATTAAAGACCAGTAAAAACAAATTTTTAACTATGAAAACGAAACGAAATGTGTTTTAATCAGATCGTTAAAAAAAATCTGGCAGAATCCTTCGGGTGCATTCAATGGAGTCCAATATTGGCATGCCGCCCATAGATTATTAGAAATAATGGTATGCCAACATCAAATGATGAAGTCACGTCTATATTGTAAACCTATAAAAAATGCACTGTACAATGTCTGTATAAAATAGTTTCTACATTAAAATAAATTTTACAATAATATAGTGTTATACAGGGGCGGATCTAGGAATTTTGAAAAGAGGGTGGGGGCGCCGCAAAATGAGGGCACTTACTGCGGCGACGGGGCACGCCGCTGCGAGGGGGTTGAGGGGGGGGGCAAGACAAGAGCTATTTGGCTGATATTTTCGTCTAAGTAAACGTTCGGAGAGGACATATTTGGGTCTGAAAAAAGGCATTTTCAGCAGTAAACAAGGGCACTGTCGAAAATTAGGGGGGGGGGGGCGCCTGTCGCGCGCCCCACTGGATCCGCCTCTGTTATATATTTACAACCAGTTACCCAATCAAAAATTCTCCCATCCTATCACGTATCCGTACCGTCATGTCGTACGTTGCATCAATGTAGTTTTAAGAGTTTTGGCAGATTTTCACACCGCGTACGTATGAGTAGCTGAGTTGAGCTTAGTTCTATTACAGATGTCTAACAAGATCACCATCAATACTAATCCAGTGCCTAGCCTACAGGTTACTGGAGGGACTAAAGTCGTTCGACAGTGAATGCGCTATGAACAAAAAAAATTGATGTCGAATCTTATCAAAAATCTCCGACTTGACACGACAGTAATTCCTGGTTTTACTAATGTATCGTTTCAAAAAGTGTATACCCCTTTACCATAGAATCACATCATTTACAGATTTGCAAGGTCCAACTCCCTAAATTTAGTAAGCAAATTAAATAGCGTGCTGGCAGGCAGACAGACAGGAAAAATAAGAAAATTGAGTTTTTCTCTGAAATTCAAGTCTTTATCATGGTTAAAATCATATCAAATATACACTTTCGTGTTCGAGGATACACATAGATTCATAAAAACTCCAGCGTCTAAAAGTAGCAAAAAATACGGTAAAAAGACGACGATGCTGTACGGACCTTTTCCGTATGAAAGCTGTTCGATACGTGCTGACGTCACAAGAAAATAGATACGGATACGTGATACGAATGGGGAAAATTCACCTTGACGAAAGTCTCTAGTATTCTATGAAGATTACGTATACGTAATCGTATCGTTGCGCAACCTACCTATAACAATAAACGTTCTCTATTATTTCCCGATTCCCGGACCAAATTTGATTCTGGTGATAACAGTTAAAAAATATTTCTTATTTAGTGTAAATGGGTATTAAAATTAGTAAAATGCATCATTTTGCCCAAAGCAGTTAGGTGTTATGAAAAAGATGCACGAGCCGTTGAGCCAATGACTGACGCCACGCGAAGTCAATGCACGTGTTGTGGACAGTCATCTGTGACAGAGTTAATTCGTAAGTAATTCTCAGTGAAACAGATTGGGTTAAGGGCACAAGCAAATATTTTTGACAAGTGATGACCATGTATCTTAAAATTCTAATCGTCTTTATCCTAAATTAGGTGAAGTGTCCATCTACACTAGAGTTGAACGAAAGCATTCGTCAGTTACCACAGATTATTACGATCGCCTTAAAAACGCGTTCACGAGAAAACCAAACAAAAATGAAAAACAAAAACCCTACAACTGTCTTAATTCTTAAAATAAGAGGATATCTTTATGTTTCCTCACTGAGTTAGTCCATGTAATGTGAGATGCTCTTAGTTTGATTGGACTTTATTTAAGAAAACTTATAACTAAAAAAATATGAATGCAGCCTTTTGATTGACCAAGAGATAAGATTTTAATTCTCAACCAATGAACTATTGTGTTCTTGAAATATATTTTGTTTAGTTTCGAAAACAGGATTTATGGACTGTTCATGTTTAATTGTAGCACAAATTAGAAATTTCCTCGATTCTGATTGGTCGAAAAGTGTGGTCGAATGGACAATAAACCCCCTCTGAATGTTTCCTAAATAGTTCCTAAGAAAATCCCTAAATATTTGAGCTACAATATCGATAAACACGTTCCTGTTACGTATTCAGAGGGGGTTTATTGTCCATTTAACCCTGCTTGAATTATCCATTAGAACAACTCGACGCTATCGCGTCTCGTGTTCTAATGATTCAAGCATGGTTAAATGGACAACAAACCCCCTCTAAATACGTAACAGGAAGTGTTTATCTCCTAATTACCGCTTAAGATTTAATACTGCAGTCTTTGTATCGCAAATCCGGGACATACTTTTACGAACCTTCCCGGATTGTTGTTTGTTCCTTCAATTTGAATGAATGTCACATTTAAAAATCGTAACTTAAAGAAAAAAAGTTAAGAATTTCATGTCATTTAGAATATATCATTCCTTTGTCTCCATCTTGAAATGCGTCTTGACACTGGGTTTTATTGCTATATGAATCAGGAACAAGCTATATCATCAATGGCGCATTCCTTGTTTAAAATTACCACAAGATGCAAATTATAAACAATATTCAACAATCTGATGTCATTTCAAATATTTCATCTTTGTCCTTCCGTCTCGAAAGAATCCAAGACACAAATTCCTTGACTGCTATTGCTACACGTATAAAATCGGAAAAAACAAACACTCCTATAAACCCCACCACAAGTAGAATCGAACTTACACCCAGTGAAATGCTAGAAATACGATTATCCTCAGCGCTCTTTTTCTTTGCTATGGTAGCACTTAGTTTCTCTACATCCACGTGGAGGTCGTCATTTATAGATTTTATTATCCTTCGAATTTCTTCAGGCGTTTTACTAGGTTTACATTTACAGGGACACATTTTTCGACCACCCGGTGGTATAAGAGGATTATAGTATGCTGTAGTAGGTGCTGCTGATGATGACGCTGAATTTTCTGATGATGTCACTATGTTTTGGGGTGATGTCACCTCTGGAGTTTGAGAAGATGTCACCTCTGGAGTTTGAGAAGATGTCACCATATTTTGTGATGACATCACAGAATCTTGTGATGACATCACAGAATCTTGTGATGACATCACTGAATCTTGTGATGACATCACAGAATCTTGTGATGATGTCACCAAATTTTGTGATGACGTCACCGAATCTTGTGAGGATGTCAGTTCTGCATATGAAGATGACCAATCAGTACTGCTTAATGACGATGTTAGAGCTGGTTCCGGCATCATACTTGTAGTTGATACCAAGATTTCAGTAGAGCTGGTTTCTATTATCTCGAGAACTAAAACGTACAACATTTAAGAATAATGGAGAGCAAATACATTAATGGTTGGGGAACCAATGACGTGGGAAATAACTGTTTCAGATTTGATATTAGGGAATACTGCTTTATTAAAGTCTATTTCCCCATCATTTGAGAGATTTAGAATTCCTTGCAACTACAATATTTTGAAAGTTGATTGTCAAAAATGAATATCGGCCTGTATTTACAACATTCATTCGGCATCATTTGGAGTTCAAAACGGCCGTAAATTAAAACGGCCAAAATGTGATTCAGAATTATGTAAGTACTAGCGGTTGACCAGGCGTACTCATTTACCGGAAGTAGCAAATAACCAGAAGTGGTAGACCATCGCAACCACGCCAACGTTACTACTACCCGATTCGAGATACCCCTATACACCAAATTTCAGCTAGTGTAGACGCCAACACCAAGAGACAGACACGCGGACAAACAAGCAAAAGACAAACGATTAGACAGCTGCTGCCCCCCCCCGTTCTGCACCACTAACAAGGGGAAACCACGCCGTCAAACAGATTAAGTAAGAATTATATCGTAAAATATAAAATCAGGCTTTGTCAGAAAAATATTGATGACGATCAACACTTTTAAAAGTGGGAAGCTGTCTGGAACGGATATTGGTGTTAACGTCCACTTCCACCGAAAGTGATATCGCAGACAAGTTGTCTTACTTTCATTTCCATTAGGTGTCCTCGCTATAGAGGGAAACCGAAGTAAACCCACGAGTTTGAGAAGGCGCCCCTATCGCCAAGCTACATACGTCCACACCACGCTCTAGTCCATCAGGTCGTCCATCCAAACTCTCCCAACCATCCAAAAGCCTCCAACTTTATAGAAATGTTGAAACAAGATTAGTACGCCCGTGGGCCACAGGGCAATGGCCTACTATGCCTATTGGGAAATCGGACCCTGCAAGTTACGCCAAGGACAAAAACGAAATAGAACCCTTGCGGACTCGAACTCGAGTGTCAGAATAAGCAATTCTACTTACAACAATCTATATAGATGTAAATCCACGTAGTGTTGATGGTATTTTGGGACTGACAAAATAAAGTTATGTCATCCGAATTACCACATATACTACCAATGTTTTCTGGTTTTAGGGTGAATTCCCTTTTATCGCCAGCTAACTTTGTTGTGGTCCATTTAAAACATTCTCTATATATTACTGGATCAAATGATAGAGTTCGGTTTAAAAATATTGGTTCTTCGAGAACAGTTGCTGGAAGATAAAAAAATCAAATCAAATAAGAATGCCCAGAGTCCATCAGATTCCGCAGCACAGGTTTGTTAAAATTACTATTTCTGAAAGAGAGCTTTTAGTTTTCGAGAATCGTTGCTGGAAGATCAAAATGAATTCAAATATGAGAACTTCTTGGAGTCCAACGTTTCCGATCGTGTACCGTGGCAAAGATTTGTTAAGATATAAATGCCTGAAAGAGGGCTTTTGACCTTCGCGAACTGCTGCAGAAAGATATAAAAAATAATTCAAGAAAAGAACTGAATTCCAAAATTACTACTGGGAGTAAACCGTTTCCAATCAGACTGTGCTTGATCTTCTAGAACCGTTGCTGAGAATCAAATAATATTCCAATAAGAGAACCGAATGCTAAGAGTACTTCTGGAAGTCAACCCGTTCCGATCAGATAGCCCCAACCCTCTCAGCCAAGGTAGCAAAGGTTTGTTATAAATTCCCGAAAGAGGAACCATTGCAGGAAGGTATAAACATGATTTTAACTGGATGCCAAGCATTGTCCTAGAAGTCAAGCGAACTGAAATGAAACATCCTCGTTTCTCCACCAACCGGTCTAATAAACATAGCAATGTGCCACCAACCGGTCTAATAAAGATCGCAATGTGCCAACAACCGGTCTAATAAAGATCGCAATGTGCCACCAACCGGTAATAAAGATCGCAATGTGCCAACAACCGGTCTAATAAAGATCGCTATGCGCCACAAACCAGTCTAATAAAGATCGCAATGTGCCACCAACCGGTCTAATAAAGATCGCTATGCGCCAGAAACCAGTCTAATAAAGATCGCAATGTGCCACCAACCGGTATAACAAAGATTGTCATGTAACACCAACCGGTCTAATAAAGATCGCAATGTGCCACCAACCGGTCTAATAAAGATTGTCATGTGCCACCAACCGGTGTAATAAAGATCGCAATGTGCCACTCAATATACACTGCTCTTAATTAGCATGCTTGGCATAGTGTGTTTAACCCCAATCACGTCACTTTATAGAAAAGTCATGCCAATGCGTATTTCACCGTCTTTATTACGCCAGTACGTGCAGAACGTAGGACGTTGAATCCCATTTCGTTCCATTTTCTTTGTGTTTCGGCCTACTATTATTTCGAATTCCAATGTAATTTTAACAATACCAAATATGGAACTTACGACAGGTGGGTATATAGCATTCTTCATAATTAATATTTGCGTTGGTGTAACACCAGACCTTTGTATGAGATCGTCCAGGATTTCTGCAGTACGTTTTACGTTGTCCAAGTGGGAAGGATTGAGCAATAAACGGCTGTTCTTTCATGCCATGTTCAAACGGTGAACACCCCGTGCCGCTACGAGTTGTACTTATTTTTCCTATATAATCAAAGCCATCATCCTTGTTAGAGCAAATCTTGTCTGCAAATATAAAATATTTGTGCATTATTTAAAGGCCCGGTGCGTCATTATCTCCAATGTCCTCTGTGGTCTTATTCCTTTCCACTCCACCAACCCCATTGGGTTAGAATTATCTGCCCTTGATGGATGTGCTATTTTTATCGACCAAACAAAACATCGCTAATGAAAAGGAAGCTCGCAAAGGGAAGTTACTCTCCTCTTGTTGAAAAAAACAAGCCGCCATATTGCGTGAACTTAAGCAATAAGATCAGCACTGGCTTGTGAAACTAGGGCCCCTCTTCGTCTTAATCTTACACTATGTGTGAAGGTCTTATATCTTCCTCTAGATGTGATGATGGGGGATAGAGGGGGGTCGAGTGGAATGGCTTAGGGCCTCATCTATATCCTTAAATGGTTTAGACCTCAATAAATCAAATTTAAACATACTACAAGATGGTACGGCACAATCCTGCTTTACACAATCAGCGGTGTAGCACCACGGAGAACCTTCGTGCTTGTTAGTTGGGTTCCTACAATAATTTCCGACATCAGCAGGGTTCTCATCTGCAAAATCCAGATCTATTGCAAAACAAGAAACATTGTTCCAGTCCATACAGTATTCTCCTTTCATGGTGAAATCCCAGTGACCTTTATAATCCGAACCTTTGGATTCACGAGCACACTCTAAAGCTGAAACAAAATCAAAATAATTAACACTAGTGTTTGACCGTGCGTAACACGAATCTAGCCATTGACCGGAAGTAGCATAACTCTGATATAAATCGGAAGTGGTAGTCCCTGATCCGCTATACACACAATGTGAGCCTCGGGACAGCCGTAGATAAGCCGGCAACCATTAACAGGCAAACAAACAACAGTGACAAATATAAGTAAAGATATATAAATCTCAACAAATTCATCATACATTATGCAAGAGCTAAATCTGCCTATTGCAGGTCTTTCTTTAGGCCCGAAATGTTATCTAAGTTATTAATTAGACATCAATTAACTTATCCAGACCACAACCAACTCTCAATGTCATCACTAGCCTGCATGTTTACCGGATTTGAATATATTTTATGATACTTGATTTAACGTCAAAATGGATAATCGAGACTTTAGTAATGATAATCGAGGCTAGTTAATATCTCGGTTCACAGTGGAGCATATTCTTTTTATGCTCTCTTGATCTTTCGTGTACGTGTTAAAACAGCAATCGCTCGGAAATTGAGTTCTATGAGGTACACAGCAATAATTTGTCATGCATCTTTATTCGTTGTCCTTGTAACCACAGTGTTCCGCCATTTTGCGTACATTGTTCTTATCTCCCCCTTTGGTACTACCACCAACATACGCGCCGCCACGCGAGTTAAAATATGACGGCGGACGCCATTGTTTTTACATACCTTTACCACTCCATTGTGTACCAAATATTCTGACTTCACATAAAGCCATCTCATCTGTTGATTCAATAACTACCGTTCTGCCGATTGGGTACTGTTGACATCGAAATGTTCGAACAGTAGGATAGTCCCTATCTCGAACCTCACAACTCGAGTTCTTAAATCTACCCGTGACATGAATTGCCAGATTCTCCCAAGTTATGTTAGCTGAATGGAAAAATCAAAACATATATTTTGCATTTTTATGATGCATTATGTAAGAGCTAAATCTGACTGTAGCATGCCTTTGTTCTAGCTTCAGATGTTATTTAAAATATTACTGAGACATTTATTAACATGTCAAGCTTATAATCAACTCTCTGGGTTTGGCCATCGGGTAGCTTAGAGTATGGATCATAATCCATTTAATACATTAATCTAATGATACACTGGATAATCGAGAATTTATGTATTGTGGTACCAATGGTACTTGACAATAGAGACTATATTGTCAAATCTTTAAACGCTCATAACTTTCCTCACAAAAAAGGAATTTGAATGAAATTTTCAATATACTCATTTTTCATTATCAAAACTATTATACCGAGATCTGTGAGCAATTGATCTAATGCTTACATAATGCATATTAGACAACTTTGTGCAGGTGAATGGACAGTTGGATGTATATTATTGATGGATTGATGATTTTAGCTTAGGACTGCTGTTCAGTATGCGTGCATGTTTTCATTTGATTCTTGCATTTTGAGACTGTAGTTATATACACCTTTAGCTGGATGTTTTGGAAGCTTTCGGTCAGGAAATGGGGCATACTAAACTTAGGCTATCTGTCTACAGGTTAGCTCCGCTTGAGAACAAACACTAAGATAGCTGACCGATATTTTAAGTCCTAAATCGACGAATTTAGTCCAAAACACAAAGTATTAGAAATGTGTTTACCGGCCTACCTTTCCACACAAACTGGACTAATGAAGACGACAGGCATACACCAGACAGTGTTCTGTGAGGGAACATTTTCCAGGCAGCGTTTTTTCCGAATATTCTTTGTCGAATTTCAAATGTTTACGTGTTCAGTGTCAAGGAACAAATATTGTGTCCACGTACCCTTTTTACGGCCACACTTTTATCTGCACGTATCTTATCGTCGCCACTGTCTGTCCGGACGTCCGTCCACAATTTGTTTGTGGACACGTTTGAGGTTATAATTTGTATGGTCAAAACTACTTCGATCAAGTCCACCCTTACCCGAGTTTACCAGGTAAGGGCATAACCACTATACAATATATTAAGTGAATTTACCTGATACGGTCACGACTACTCTCGAGACTTCGTAGACTTTATCTAAGTTAAAACTATATATAAATAAAGATGAGTTGGTGCAGGTATCATCCATATCATCAGTTAGTAGACCAATGTCATCTACCATGGTTATATTCGGTAGAATCAACGATAGGTTAGGATCCTCTGAAATACAAATAAAGCAATGTGGCGGGTTTAAAGTAGTATAACTCCGAAACCGGAAGCGGTAGTCCAATCCGGTTTCTTTATATTTTCAATGGGCTACACTACATGAAGATCTGATAAGTTATATAGTGAGAATTCACGTAAAGGGTCAAACGAGTGGATTTTGACCCTATGGCGCCAGACATTAATTAATCAATCAACGTTGGCGTATATCTAGTGGTTGACCCATAGTTCCGTACATCAAAAGGCCAAGAATAGGTCGTAACAGATCGTTTCTTTGGCTTACTCTCACTTCAGCCAATACCCTGGTAATATAACAACTCTTCCAGATCCTAGTGTAGTAAAGACAAGTAAAACGAATTTTTGAACTAAAAAAACGAAGTGAAATAGGATTTGTGATTTAACAGATTACATTTAAAGGTGGGAAACAATATTGGGTTAGAGATTATGAAAGCTACATACCATGACGGGGGCGCCTATAACGTCACATCCGTCATGCTTGTATGTCGCATGTGAACAATATTTGGTTAGAGATTATGAAAATTGTATTACCAGTACATGCAAGTCTATTTGTACTCCATTCCCTCGATACACCACATCCGCTACTTGCAGAACCACCTTGATTGTAGAAATCGCTAGCACAACTAAAACTAGCTTTATTTGCTCCCTCTCTAGTATACATCTTTGGATAAGAAAATATTGGTCGCCCACAATCAGCTAAACAATAATAGAAAACAACACAAGTTAAATGAGTTAAAGATACACTATGGGAGATAAGTTAAAGAGCTGTCAGTTCTCACTATAATGGTTATAAACCAGAGAGTGTAAACGGAACATGCTGCAAATTTCAGTCAAATTGATTCAACCTGAACCGAGAATTTAGCGATTGAAATTTGGGCCTAGCCTCGTGCGATCAAAAACATAGTCTTGATTATCCATTTCATGATTTAATCATGAATGAAAGTTGAGCAACAAATCGGATCCTAATCCAGTAAATATCGTACGCTAACGATGACATTGAGAGTTGATTAATAATTTAGATAACATTTGAGCCCTGATGAAAAACCTGCAACAAGGCAGATTTAGCTCTCATATAAAGTATGTTTAAAATGGTGAATAGATTGGGGGTGGGGTGCTCTGAGCTCTTTTAACTTTTAACGATCCATAGCAATGCATTAACGGGTCGTTAACTTTAACAGGGAGAATGATTGCTGCTGAAAGCCCCGTTAACTTTAACGTGTCGTTAATTTGCCGTTATATCATCAAATAAATAATAAAGAATGTTGGACCGTATGAACAGAATTTCCCAACAAGTTCATACAAATCTAAATGCTATACTATCAATTGATTTTTGACAGAATTTAAGGTATAGCAATACACAAGTCTTAAAGAAAGTTGGAACGTGTGATTTTAAACCGAATGTTTGGCCGTGTAAACATATTTCTTGCACAAGATCAAACAGAATGTTGGAACACGTGGACGCCCTCCACCATCGCAATCAGATTATGATACAGATCTATATCTCGTTTTGTTTCTTAATACTTTTGATGGCTTTTACTACATCAAGATCTGACAAGTTATAGTAGGAGTTCACGTCATAGGTCAAACGAGCGCATTTTGAACCTATGACTTCTAGTGGTTTACCCACAGTTACGTCTTTTTAAAGGCCAGGAAGTCACCGTAACAGACCGTCTCATTGGCCAATGCTTCTCATCATTTAGAACGCGTCAATGATAACAACTCTTCCAGATCCTAGTGTAAAACGAAATCTTGAAATAGGATCTTAATCAGATCGCCCCCACCCAAATCTGGACATTTCACCATACAGATCTGGGTAAAGCATGATGTTCTGGACAAGGCTTGAGTCTTACCTATTCGTTTCCTACCACGTATATCAATGTTACACAGCGTAAGTATCCCAGAGAATGGGAAATATCCTTTGAACGATAATTGACTTCCATAACCCACGTTGAACCTCTTATATTTGCTCCCCTCGATTGGATCGATTATTTTTCTGACTTGTTTATGATCAACCAGTATTGAAATGTTCTGTGGCATGCCATCTGAATAATAAAATGTCATATTAAAGCTTAAAATACGCATGTGACGCCATCCTTTTATGTTGGCATTTGGATTAATGGTACGGGCAATGTGTTAAATGGTACGGGCAATGTAATGTGTTAAGCTTACATTATTTATACATGAAGTTGAAACGTTGTACCCACGTAACGCCTTTCATTGTAAAGCAGGTGCGAGTGTCTGTATTTTAAGTTTTTAATGGTCTCAAGCTTAAGATGTTGCGTAATATTGAAACAACACTCGGGTAATAATGTCCCTGGTATTGTTTCAATATATTTTCTATCTCAATCATTAAACCACAACCGCCCCTGACTTTGTAGCGTTGAATTTTACCTAATTCAAATCAAACACTGCTGCACTGACTGCTGATTCCTGTCCCCAAATTGATACTGACTGAGAGTCGGGTTAACAATATTTAAATACAGTTAATCAGACAATCGGACTGTCACGTAACGAATGTAGGGGAGACGGGGGTAACTTCCCTTTGACCGAAATGTTTTGAAAGTGAAATGATATCGGGAATAACGTCCCGCTGCTCTGCTCTATTTGTTTCCCCCCCCCTCTCTTATACAACGTCACATCCGAGTTCCTTACTCACCTGAAGTATTAGGGAACGTAAACTCGACTTTATAAATATCATAAACGTTCCCCAGATCTATGGTTAAATAAGGGTACGATTTCAGACCAGTGGAGTAACAAGTACACTGGGTTACGTTCGCAACGTCTACTGTGGTGAATGGTGACACACTCCTCCTGTTATATCGTGTAGATGTAACATTTCTGTTCGCTGCTAAGTTTCGTGGCTCTGAAATTAACAGGAGTGAATTTAAAGATACATCATTGGAGATTAGATAAAAAAGAATTTGGCAGTTCTCACTATAAGACTTAAAAACTAGATAGTGTAAAGGTAATTTGCTGGAAATTTCAGTCAAATTGATCCACTACAAGCGGAGAACTGAGCGGTTGAAATGTCTGCCTAGCCTTGATCATCATTACTAAAACCAGTAATATAACAGCATAGTCTCGATTATCCATTTTTTGATTTAATTAACAATGAGCGTTCAGCAGCATATAAGGTTCACATCTAGCCAACATCGCAGGTCAGCTTAGACATCGAGAGTTTATAATGGTCTGGATAAGTTAATTAATGTCTAATTAATAATTTAGATAACATTTAGCTCTTGCATAATGCATGTATTTTGTTAAAAGCTCCATGTGTGATTTTCGCAGCATCGGCTGCATTCTGAACACAGCGATTCGTCTCCTTTTAATACTATAATATAAATCTCTGTCCTATCCAAAAATAAATACATTATTTTATAATGCGGCTCTATTCCGATTCACATCTATCATACACACAGGGTTTAAATAAACCTATTTAATTCCATTTAATGGAAGCAGAATAAATACTTCTCAAAATTCTCAAAGTATACTTAGTATTTTCGACTAAAATCGTCGATTTAGGACTTAGAATGTCGGTTAACTAGCTTACTGTTTGAGTTCTGGTAAATAATAAACGGATTTCTTCGATTATGAACAAACTAGTTAACTTTGGTTATTATAAACTTACCTGTGTGTTTAAAATGAACTCCCGTTAAATAAAATCCATTGCACCACTAAATGTCCCAACGTATAAAAAAAGTTCTCTCTTGAAAAATTGAAATCCCACAAACTTTCGGTTAAGAAAAATATCAATATGGCAGCTGGTTACGTCACACCTCGGGAGATATCACTTTGTATTAGGGGTGACAGCATAGGAAATGTGGCATTTTTACGTCAATTCTTTGGTTTAAGTTAAGCACGTCTCGACTCGGCATTGAGTTTGAGCGTTCGCACACATAACAAACTGTATTTTTTAAAATTTGTTACCGACTTAATTATTTGATTAGCGGCTCGGATGGGATAATTTTCTTTTTAACACGCATGAGGAACAAAAATAACTACATTCTTTTCACGGGCCTTAAATATTACCCATCTTTATAATATGGTATGATAATATTATTATTTAACATATATGCAGGCCATTTACAATTAATGTTCCGCTTCTTACAGGGTGTTACGGACTTATCGGCATTGTATACGCCACCCAATGCCATTAGGCACTTTGAACGCTGCCGCAACACGCTTAAAAATGTCACTGAAGCGGTTATTATTTGATCGAAAGAATGAGATCAAATTAATAATACACTCAGAGTCCTCAGACACTTCGGAGGTGTGCTTTGTGATCCGTGTTAAACTGTTTATAACATAAAGAAGATAGGATATTAAAATTTATGTTTTATTATATGATTTATTTTTACGAGTATCCGTGCAATCAGTGATTCTTTCATTGTGAATAAAATTTGATAGACTGGCGATCAATGGTTTCAATATAAAGCTCGATAATTTCGTCGCCCAAACTCAAACGATCGTAATGTTGGCGCTTTGCTTTGAGTACAGCACGTGGTTGCCAAAATATGCGTCAAATTTAAACAACCTCGCTTCAGTGTGTTGGATTCGTCCAATATGTGACGAAAGCGATGTTATTATCCACTCTGTCGAAATAACAAGTAAATATTCAAATTTTTCAAGAGAGAACCGTTTTTATTCGTTGGGATTTTTAGTGGTGCAATGGATTTTATTTAACGGGAGTTCATTTCAAACACACGGGTAAGTTTATAATAACCAAAATTAACTAGTTTGTTCATAATCGAAGAAATCCGTTTATTATTTACCAGGACTCAAACAGTAGTGTCTGTTCTCAAGCAGCGCTAACTGTAGACAGGCAACCTACTCTCCCTCTCTCTCTTTCTCTCTCACACACACACACGGAGAACTAACACATGCACGCGGAATCATAAGGTCTGCTAATGAGTAGGATCAGCTATCCAACTTCCCGGAATCTCCCCAGTTCCTATCACAGCTACATATCCCTACGTATATATTGATACATGTAATTAGTCTCTCTCTTTCTCTCTCTCTCTCTCTCTCTCTCTCTCTCTCTCTCTCTCTCTCTCTCTCTCTCTCTCCAATCTTTGTATAACTCGACGAACCTAAACACATAACTGCATCCCCACTCCACCTATTTTCGCCACACGTGAGGGTCATTCCAGGAACTGTTACAAACGTCTCATCACATCTATATTCCGCAACGTCACCAAAACTAGATCCGCTTAATGTAAACAGTTGGGCGCCATAAAATGATTGTGGTCGTTCACAATCAGCTGAAATAAAAGACAACCATTCATTAAAGAAAGGGAGATATGATGGCCGAATGGTTAGCGCGTGTGCGTTATATCATAAGGTCTGTCATTGAGTCAACGGGCGTGGTTTAGATTCTCGGTTTTACGTGAACAGGAGTAGGGTCACGTGTCCAATTATTGAAATAAACTTGAACCATATGTAGTCCTGAAATGACCTGGTTTATGTTAAGCCCCGTCCCCGCAATTCGAGTCCTAAGCTATTTCTAGTCGCGAGTCTTTACGACTGCTGATCGAGTACGAGTCGTAAATATTTCAAGCCGAGTCGCAAGTCGTGTCATTGACGCGACTTAAATCGGACTTGAGTTCCCACCTCTCCCCTTCAGTGACATTTGCTTGGGATTGCACTATACGGTATTTATGTAGTGTCTCGTTTGCAGCAATTGCTCGAATTTTGCAAAATAGTGGCGCATGTTGCAAATGCACAGGTAAGCAGTAATGGAAGTACTGTTGATGTTGACGTTCTTACTTGCACAGGTAGCGGGTTCAATCGGATTAATAAGATCTAGATCAAAAGATGTTGGTCAGCACGAACAGCTGGTGTTCATTTGATTATAAAGGTTGCGGAATGATGCAGACCTTTCCATTCATTATATCATTGTAAATATTGAGTGAAATGGAAGGCTTTTGAACTGATATTCCTTTCACAATTATTTCGATGAAGTTTCCCCTTGTCAGTGGTGCATGGCGGGGGGAGGTCTGGCAAGGACAGTTGTCTAGTCGTTCGGATGGGACGAACAACCGAGGTCCCGTGTACACATTGGCGTGCACATAAAAAGATCCATTGACGGGTGAAATTCGATATGCGAGTAGGCCGTTGAGCCGCTGTCCGGGCAAAATCTCCCCCATAGCACATTGCCTGTCTTCATTAGCCCAGTCGCGGCAGAACAGTAGAACGTTAAACCCCATTTGATATCATTTCATTACTTACTTGCGCATACTGGAGCTTCGCCGGAGTATTTTCCTGTTGGACCACACTGTCGTGTTAGATCCCCGGATATTCTGTAGAATGTGTTATAACAGGAATAGTGGGTTAATGATCGAAACTCTCCATTTCCCAAAATTCGGTAGGCATTAGCAACAGGCGGCAGTTCTGGACAGATGGTGCCACTTATTATTTCTGAAAATAATAAAATGAGAAAACAAAAATAAAGTAAAAGAAAACAGGCTCGAATTACTGTACTTTCAAACTATAAAATGACATTTAGTTCTTGTCGGTGCTAATACTTCGGGTGGGTATCATGAGGTCTGTCATTGAGTCAACTGGCGTGGTTTCCATTTCCAAAATTCGGTAGACATTAGCAACTGGCAAGCGAATTATTGAAATAAAATTGAATCATGCGTTAGTCCCGAAATGACCTAGCTTGTGTAGAGTGGACGTTAACCCATCTCTCTCTCCGTCTCCCTCTCTCTGCCGTCTCCCTCTCTCGCCCCTCCCTCTCCCTGTCGCTCTCTCTCCTTCTCGCTCTCTCCCCTTCTCTCTCATTCATCTATTATTGTATACTACACTGAAAAAAACTTGTGTTGAAACAACACAAACTTGTGTTGTTTTCAACACAAGTTGGGTCTTACCATTTAACAACACAAACTTGTGTTGAAGCAATTGTTTTATTTATGTAGCCAATTGTTTTATTTAATTAGGGGGATTAAGGAATCAGTCAGGCGTTAATGAATACACACACCGGGTGTATATTGGTAATTAAGGAATAAACATTCCAAATATGCATTCGGTCACTGTGACGTCACTGGCGTCTGAGGGTTTAAGAATGTTTTCAATAATTGGCAAACTCGTTTTTACGGGATACGACTTTGAATGAAGATATCTGAAATAATTTTAGTCGGATTAATGTGAATTTGCCGTAAACTGTATAAATTAACCATGATCTACAAATACAGAAAAAATTTTAGAGCCATTTTATGTGCACTTTAGAATTCGACAAATTCATTATAATAAAAAAAACACACAAGATTTTATAATTCTACACAAGTTTGTTATAAGATATTGAAAAGAACGCAAACTTGTTTTAATGCAATGTAAAACAACACAAGCTTGTGTGGAATATTTTTAACACAAGCTTGTGTAGAATATTTTAACACAAGTCCTTGTGTTGACATCCAACACAAGAGTTTTTTCAGTGTAGTAAATTGTTGAGGTGCCCTGGGAATTGTACACACTAGGTAAAATATTGTTTAGAATATATTTTGTCACACTTGACTACAGGAATGAAACAGGGGCAACAATACTTAAGACAATGAATAGTTGTTTAATTATTAATCATCAGATATATTATGTTTTCTACATCACTGATCAACGTTCTGTTTATTGCACAGATTCAAACAAACTTGTATGATATGAAATGGGATTTTACTTCCTACTTGTCTGCTTCGACTGGGCATAAGGCATGCAGTGTGCTATGGTCTATCGAATTCCAACTGCCAAGGGATATTTAAAGTGCATGCCAATGTGTACACGGTGCCGTAGTTTTTCGTCCCAGGCGATCAAGACGGAAACACGATAAGCTGCGTCTTTTCCATATCGGGGGTCACGATGGCTAGTCTGGAAGTCGGGTGTTCGATCCCTAAATTGGCTGAGAAAGTTCTTCCAGATTTTCCGGCGTGATTCCTCCCTGTCAGTGATCGGATGGAACGAAAAACCACGGCCACGTTTACATATTAGCCTGTACGTAAAAGATCCATTGCCGTATGGCGTAAGCCTGTATTCATTGGCCCAGGCGGAGTTGAACAGTAGGATGTTAAACCCTGTTTCATTTCATTTTATATTTTCCATATCACTGATAATATTCGACAGTAACAAGCGTTCTGTTTAATACACATGCTTAATAACACATTTAAATATGAACAGTGGGCCCTGCTAAAGACTACCACGTGCCAGCGAATTATTGAAATAAAAATTTAAAAACATATTTTAGTCCCAGAATGACCTAGTTTTTGTCGAGTGGACGTTAAGCCCTATTTCTCCCCCCTCTCTCTCTCTCTCTCTCTCTCTCTCTCTCTCTCTCTCTCTCTCTCTCTCTGTCTGATATTTGGTTATCAATTCTGAGCCCACAAGTTTTTATAGTTAAATATGAATGGAAAGATCACTCGGCATACCGATTAGCAGGAAGAAGACTGGTACTAGTTGACTCTGATATTTGGTTTTGCCATTCATAGTCCACAAGGTTTCAAAGTTCAGATATAATCACTTGGGCAAGTAGCCGAATAGTAATTGTTTCCCATGGTAACATGAATGTTATGCTGCAGCCCTATGCAGTGTTTTTTGTCACTGGTCAGATGTGGAAAGCCAATAATGGGTCAAAACTTCCCACATCCAACGTGTGACGCATACTCCCTTCTCTGCTACATATTTTATTTGTAATTCTCAACTTATGGCTAGGATCTCTTTTTACGTTGTGTATATTCTTCTTACTGTGTCAGAAGTTATTTATCAGGAATAACACTACAGCAGTTCGTTTCGGCATTTTATATCAAGCACTGGATACATAGGTTAAAAGCTTAGGTTATATTACAATACTTAAAATTAAAATTTCCTTTTCCCCCACCCTCCCTAATTCGCAGATCGAGTTTACTGACGTAACACACTACATCATATGGCTCTCCAACAAATCAGTGGGGTCTACTCAATCAATATGATATCTCTTGAACCTCACTGGTCTCTCCAACGAATCTACATGATCCTACTCTTTAAGAATCGCCCGCCCGTTTTTAACGTTTCTTGAGTTTAGCGTCCGCGTAGACAAATCGATCGCATCGAGCTTTGGTGGTTTCGGCTTTCAATTATCTAATTATTCAAATATGACGTAATTAATTATAATGATTCAATTTTAGTGCGTGAAATATGACTTCTCTACAATATTGAAACTTGCTACAATGCATATAAATAACAATCCTCCCTTTTCTCCATATCCTCCCTTGTACATAGCATTGTTTTTATTAAATATTTTGGTCTCGAATCGAAGGAAAAGAAACAGAACAGGAGAGAGAGAGAGGAGAGAGGGAGAGAGGGAGAGAAAGAAGGAGAGAGTTGGGGTTTAACGTATGGTTTAATATCATTTCAATAATTCGCTTGCGCGTATGTTTCTTTAGTAGTGAGAAGACACCGGAGGCTCGGAAAAAATCCACGATGTTGGAAACACTACTTACAAGATGAAAAAACAATTAATACCAACTTTTAACCACCCGTTGCAGGAAGGAGGGTCTGACAAGGATAGTTGTCTAGTCGTTCGGATGGTACGAAAAACCGGGGTCCTGTGTACACATTGGCGTGCACGTAAAAGATTCCTTGGCAGGTGGAATTCGATATCAAAGTAGGCGTAGCGCCGCTGCCGGGGAATGTCCTTCAGAGCACACGGTATGGTGAATGCGCGTCTTCATTAGCCCAGTTTAGGAGCAGAACAGTAGGACTTTAAACCCCTGTTCATTTCATTTCATTTTCTAAACCAATCGTTGCTAAGCAAGATACGTCTACATTTTCCGTGAAATAGATCGAGAACAGAGATATTTCGTACAATCAGAGGCCATAATCCAGATGGTCTGAAATTAGCAAATATCGACAGGGCTTCGGGTTTTTGACCACATGTTTCAACTTTCATTAAAATTGTGACATCCAGAGAGCCCACAACCTTCGTATTACATGTATATACTTTTACAATATTTTCGTATAAGGAGCGGCCATTTTGTCGGACAGTTTCGTTTCGATTTTGCTGAAATTCTAACGCAACTTTGATTGTGATGTAACGGTGGTATATTTAAGTATTATTTAAAATCGGATAAAAACTGTGACCTCTAGAGGCTTCACGAGCTAAAGATTTCATGCTTCGTGCAATCAGGGGCCATAATCCAGGAAATCATCGTCTGATATGCTCGAATATCAAAGGGAACCAGCGATATTTTGTACAACCAGAGGCCATAATCGTGTAACGTATGGTCTGAAATGCGGGAATATCGAAAGGATCCGAGAACGTTGGGAGATAACCCTATATTTCAAGTTTAGTCGAATCAGATAACAAATAAATTGTGGACGGACGGGCAGACGGAGAAGAGCGCCGACACGACAATGTAGCCCCACGTGTAAAATATGTGCGTATAAATGAATATCACAATTAAAACAATAATAGAATAGTACGTTTTTGTTTCGCTTCAGTGCAAAGCCTTGGTTATTAAAAGCTTCCTCTGAGACCACACTGTTGCCACTGTTAACTGTTAACCACGTCCCAATGTGAGATTAAAACAGTAAACGTACAAATAACCACAAGGTCATCAGGGCCGTTCCTAGCAGGGGTGCAGGGGTACATTGCACCCCCAGAACAATAAGGCCCTCCGAGAAATGCCCTCCCCCATCAAAAAAATAATTTGACAACCTTTCAATTATAAAATAATACACAAGATTATGATCACAGTCATGCTTTTAAGGCGCCGACCATTCGGTTGGTTTTCAAGGGCACCCATACGCCAATGGGTGCCTTGATACAAACTTTCTTATATCACTTACGTGGAGGCTATTGCGGCCCAACACTCTGCTGCGCCCCCACTTTTAAAATCCTACGTACGGCCCTGAAGGCCATCCTATGTTTTGATGCACTTCATTACCTTGTGTCATTAGTTAAGTTTGTAAATATTGACAATCAGCTCATGTGGCGTTCAATGTACACATATGTATCAAACGGTAGCCTACTAACTCCTTGGAAACCCATTACTATTAATAATATATAATTCTACATTTAAAAGCAATGTTTAACAATGCGTAATGAATGATTAAAATTTAAAAACTACATGTACAGGCATACATAAAAGAACGGCACCGAATGCTATAAAAACTCTATGATAAAAAATGTTTTACAAGTAGAGACGTGACAGGACGACCCATTGATTAAAATAAAAACAATGTAGAAAGGTTACCATTTATTATGGAATTCGGCATGTAATGCATTTTAAGATACATTTAAACTACATGTAGACAGAAAGATGAAATTCAGTATACAACATATTACCAGATACTCTTAAAGACCCCTAAGCAAGCAAATAATTGAAATAATGTTAACCAAGTGATAGTCTCTCCCGTGTACACATTGGCGTACACGTACATATTCCCTTGGCAGTTAGAATTCGGTTTAAGAGTAGACTGTAGTGCGCTGTTGAGCAGAACACCCCCCCCCCCCCCCCGCCATAACACACTGCACGGCGTATGCCAGTTAGTATTGAAATCATACTGGGACACCAAGATTGACGAAGGGATAATACAAACCTTTTTACATTCAGTGGTATTGGAAATTATACGGGAACATCATGATTGGCCAGATAAGTTTTTAACACACACAGTGGTAGAGGTTAAACAGGCATTGTGCAAGAGCAAAATCTGCCAATTGTAGGTCTTTATTTAGGCCTTAAATTTTATCCAAACTATTAATTAGACATAAATTAACTTATCCAGACCATAATCAACTTTCGATATCAAGGCTAGCCTGCGATGTTTGTTGGATTGTAGTCCGATTAATACTCAAAACTTTCCTTCGTGGTAAACGATTACGTGGATAATCGAGATTATTAGTTATTTTCTTACCGACTTCAGTAATGATGACCGAGGCTAAGCGGAACTTTCAACCGCTTAGTTCTCGGTTCATAGCGGATAAATTTGACTGAAATTTTCAGCAAATTGCCTTTACATTATGTCGTTTTTATCTATTATAGTGAGAACTGCCAATTCGTTATCTTACCTCCCATAATGTATCTTTAATTTTAATTGCAAAGTGAATACATTCAGTGAAATTATCCTGGAACATCATGATTGGTGAAGGGCCAATCCACACAGCGGTAAACGTTATCTTAAAGTGCAGGATGAATATATTGATAAAGATATTTTTCTTTCTTTTAAAATTTTTTGCTAGTCAACCGTTTCAATTAAAAACACTTTTAACTGTGGCATTGGAAATTATACTAGAGCATCATGATTGGTGAAGGGTTATTTTTTTTTTAAAAAAAAATATTTGCTAGTCAAAAATTTCAATTAAAAACACTTTTAACGGTGAATATGATCGCTCTATTATTCATCGTTTCATAACTTAGTATTGATCGTTTAATGTATCTTTCTTTTGTGTGTGTATATCACCAAAGATGGTAGCCTATTTGCCCTAAACTTCAAAAATAACGACGCTTTTAAAACAAATTACCAAGATAACAATAAAATAGATCAATACGCACGTTTCTTGATTTCATAAACGCTTCACGTACTTTTAATTACAACGCCATAGTCTTAGTTAATAAATGAGCTGAAATTGAGTTTAACGTCATTCAAACAGTAGAACCAGTCGTCCCACCAGTTAAAGAGAGAGAGAAAGAGAGAGAGAGAGAGAGAGAGAGAGAGAGAGAGAGAGAGAGAGAGAGAGAGAGAGAGAGTTCATTTCGGGACTAACTAATTATCAATTTTATTTTTGATAATTCGCTTAAGCCCGCGAGAGAGAGAGAGAGGGGAGAGGGCGGGGGGGGATTAATGTCCACACTTTCGGGTATTTCATCTGGTTCAATAATTTTGTTTCAATAATTCGCTCTATGGGATCTCTGTGTGAGGAGTCCGTCCGGAGAACACGATGACGGACACTCGACCCTACTCCTGGTCGAAATCACGCCACCTGTCTCAAAGACAGGCCCTGTTATTCCTACTGCCCAGTGCCCACCCCCATCGTCCCTAAAACCGTCAGAGTTAATGTCCATATGGTTTAATTTTATTTCAATAATTCGCCTGCTCTAGGGGGTTTCAGCAGTTGGAGGAAACCGGAGGACCGGGAAAAAACGAACGAGGTTGGACAGGCAACCCTACACATTGTCACATACAACCGTAGAGTCCAAACCACACCAGTTGATTCAGACCTTATGATACAGCGCGTTCGGGTTTATGAAGACGGACACATGTCATGCCATGAAGGCAATTTTGCTTACGCAGCGGCTCTGCAAACTACTTTTAATGCGTATTCAAATGTGTACATGGAACCTCGGTTTATCGTCCCAACAGAATGACTATAGGCATGTCCAACCTCGTGCTTTTTTTCCCCGGTTCCTGCCGTTTCCTCCCACAGCTAAAGAACCCAACGCGCTAGCGAATTCTTGAAAAAAAAAATTGAAACATGTGTTAGTTCCGCAATAATCCCATTTTCCCCTTTCTCTCTTTTTTATTTATTTATTGTTTTATGAAAGTGTTAAGAGTACCGTAGAAAAAAAAATCAATATGGCGCACACTTGAACACAATTAATTCACAAAATGTAAAGACTAGAAACTGAGTGTTTGTTATATTGTAACATTGCGAGGTAATTGATTACTGTATACTATTTAGTCTTCAAACAATGAACTACTTTCGACTCAGCAAAAATAACATAATAAGCAAAACGAGATGATCGAGTGTTTGAAATGGTTGATAGTCACAGAGAATTTAAATGGAAAGTTGTTTGAGGGTAAACTCTGTGTTTGTAAGTTCTAAAGACTACTAACAAAAACCTAAATGAATTTTGTTATATATAAAGTAAAGTAAAAAGAAAACATAATAAATTTTTTATTTAAAATATCATCCCACTTTTAGCATAATGTCAACACACATAATTTTAAATTACAGCAAATCTTTGTATAGTGGAAGGTATGCATACCAAAAACCCTAATCAAATTTTTATGAGAAAACCCGCTGTACTTTCGATTTTACGTGAAAGGTTGCCACATGGAAAGTGACACTGTAGGGAAATTCATAATAAAATACCTTACCCCCACCCCTTCTCCACCCGACATAAAAAAGACCCCCCTCCAAAAAGGACGCGACCCGACCCCACCCCTATGACCCAACATCAATGTACATGAATGTGATCGGCATTATTATTAATATCTTTTAAGTTGGATTGTTGTCAGTTTTCCATACACGTGTTTTAATGGGGTTTCCGTGTGAGTTTTCGCCGCAGATAAAGTCGGTCTAATGTACATGTAAATGTAATGAGGCCGTTCCTATGTAACCGGCGACAACGCGAGTGGGGAAACGACGCGACAGCGCTATTTGGAAAACGGGCTCCTGAAATATTCGAAAAAGAAAAATTTATCTGCACTGTGAAACTTTCACGTCAAAAGAAAAAAAAATTAAATTTAAATTGGGTGTTTTTTAGGCTCTCCGAACTACGCGAGCGGGAAACGACGCCCCAACGTGAGGTTGGACAGGCGACTCTACTCCTTGTCACGTACAACCGGAGATTCGAAACCACGCCAGTTGACTCAATGACAGGCTTTATGATACAGCGCGCACGTGCTAACCATTCGGCCATACCCCCTTTACATTATGTAGTTTTTAACGATTATAGTGAGAACTGCCAACTCGTTATCTAATCTCCCATAATTGTCTTTAATATTATCTCTTGTCCCGGGGGTCAAAAAGAATGATAGTTCAATATTTGTATACTGTATATGTATTTAGCTATAGCAAATGTTTTGCTTTGCCTGTAATAAAAGTTCAATATTAAAATATTTAATATTATTACTCTTCACCGATAATATCAATTCATGGGGATTCTTACAGAACTAGAACATGTGACATGGACAGGTCTATCGGTCAGTAACCATTGAAGGTACATACAACCTATTGTGTAAAGGCTTAATATTTAAAAATTAATTTTCCCGCAGGTCATAAATAACGTTAGTTTAATATTAAAAATTAATAATATCATTCGTCTCCAATAACATCAATTCATGAGGAGTCTTTCAGAACCAGAGGCGGAATACCCTATAGGCAGTGTAGGCAGCTGCCTAGGGCCCCAAGAAAAAATAGGGCCAATAAAATTTTTGACGACCTTTTGATTAAAGTCTCAACTTAAGTCTGATAATGCTTTGTGAACTTGGGGCCTGGTCTACCGGTCAGTAACCGTTACAAGTACATACAGTGATGCAGGGCGGAGGGCCTGACAAGGACAGCTGTCTAGTCATTCGGATGGGACGAAAAGCCAAGATCCAATGTACACATTGATGTGCACGTAATAGATCCATTGGCAGCTTGAATTTTATAAGAGTGTGACGTAGTGCGGTTGTCCGGGCAAAATTTTCGTCATAGCACACTGTATGGCGTATGCCCATCTTCATTACCCAGTTTTGGAGCAGAACAGTTGGACGTTAAACCCCATTTCATTTCATTTTGTATTTGACGTTTCTGTGGAGTTTAACAATGGTGGATGTGGGGTACCCCAGGGGAAACACATACATTTCATATAGGAGTCTTGTACACACAAAAATTCTTGAGTTTGATTCATACATTTGTTAGCCCACCACGGGTCTTGTCTTAAAAATGTTTTCATGTAAACCCATCATAAGGCCCAGTGTTAAATGTACAGTCTTGTAAACCCACCATAAGGTCTTGTCTTAAGTTTTAAGTCTTGTAAACCCATGTACAATCTTGTTAACAAATTACAGGTTTTGTGTTAAATTTACAGTCTTGTAAACCCATCATAAGGCCCTATGTTAAATGTACCGTCTTGTAAACCCACCACAAGGTCGTGTGTTTTAAACCCGCCATAAGGTCTTGTATTAAATGAACTAGCTGTTTTAAAGATTCATTGCTTGCACTTTCTGCACCCATTGTTTGTTTTTCCTATATTATCGTATGCCCATGGTGTGCAATCTATTATATCATCAATATACAGGAAAATGCGAAGACCAAAATATTTTTTATAGAATAATAATGTCGATATTTTAAACGTAACCCATGGATTCTGGATTGACAATATAGATTATGAAATTGACACTTTTTTAGAGAAACACAAGTCCTGTATCGAATTCCCCACTCACTGAACTTATTGTTTGTTTTCCTTTAATATAGTTAAATATATACACCCACAGTGCCCCCTCCCCTTCTCTCAGTGTGCAATCCATTATCGTTAATTTGAAAGGAAATAAGTAAAAAAGTTTTATCTTATATGATAAGTATTGTTTAAAAAGTTTACCGATAACCGATGTATATCTAAATGAAAGAGGTAATAGATTATTCACTAAGACAAACATTTATTTTATACTAAAAGCAACAAAAATATATATTTAATTAAAACACGTCATCTTCAAATATTGAATTCTAATATGACGCATAGCTAGTTTATAGAACTAAATGAAGCAAGAACAATGTTCTTTTTTTAAAATTAATTTAAAAATCACTAAATGACCTACTAGATCTGCCTGATAAATTCCATTCTGTTAGGTTAGACAATAGAACCCGTTAGTTGCAGTAAGGCTTCATTGGGTCTCATGGAAATTATATCAAGCTCCATCCTTGTTGTTCGACCGAAGATGATATCGCAGACAAGTAGCATTATTTCATTCGGCTAACCTCGACAGATTCCGGAATCTACATCTAGTCTCGCTGTATGACGAATTCCACCATATTGGAACTACTCTAAAGGTCCCGGATGAAACATGGCTGCGCCCATGGTTTCTTGTTTGTTTGTAATAGCGTCAAGTTTTCCTGTTAAAGTAAACCGGTAGCCGCATCGCAAATGCATGGGCGTAGGTACATCTCACTTACTGTCATACAGCCGAGACTAGATGTAGTTTCCGGAATCTGTCGAGGTTTGCCGAGTGGCATTATTTTTACGATATCATGTCGTGATGTCGACCCAAGAAGGCGACAACCCGACAAGACGACATCATAACCCGACATCACAACCAGACAACTCCACTACCCGACATTCCGACACGCCAATGTGTACACGGGACCTCTTACTCACTAAGCCACATCGGCTCCCGGTCTGCCAATGGAACTGATCCGGCATCATTTGTGACTGATGTCCGTTTATACAAATATGAAGATTTTTTTCGGGAAATTAAAAGAAAATGATTATAAAATAGCAATCTGATTAAAATACAGACCTATATTTCGTTTCGTTTTTTTTATACTTTCGATGGCCTACACTACGTAAAAATCTGACAAGTTGTACTAGAAGGCCGTGTCAGGGATCGCACCAGCAGCTTTTGACCCAATGACGTCATACATTGATTAATCAATCAGTGTTGACGTTTCTTCTAGTGGTTTATTCACGGTTTCGTGCATGGCGCGCAAAGAAATCGCCTTATCAGACCATTTCATTGGCTAATCCTCCACTTCAATCAAAACGCCGGTAATATAACAACTAAAACGAAATTATGAACTATTAAAACGGAAGGAAATCGGATCTTATTGATAAGGTAGCTAAAAGCTTATACCGTTGTCGGGAAACTGTAATATAGCATGTTAGCAGGAATTAAGTGGGGAGTGGGTGGAAGGTTTTTGTATAATCTATTGGTCCAGTACTACCCCAATGGAGTTACCCATCTGTACCCCTTGGCCAAACTTGAGTGCACTAATTTCTTTATAACGTGTGAATATTGGCCTCCAATCCCAGCAAGTATGGTGTCAGCCCCTAGAAAATCGATACCACAGATTTCAAAAATCCCATCAATTTTACGCTAAGACGTCACTATGATGTGAAATTCGAAATGGCGTCCAAGATGGTCGGCATTCCATTTAACTGACCATAACGCCATTACTATTCATGTTAGGGGGACAAGTTTGGTGTCTATAGCCAGGTTTTAGGGATTCAAGAAGTCCTTTACAACCACCCGCTTGATAACAAACGCGTGACGCCATCGTGAAATCCAAGATGATCGCCACCAAACCATATAAACTGTGACAATGAGGATCTTAGAACGTTGACATTGGTGTCAGTACAAATCCCATCAATTCTGTGTTATGGCGTCAGTGGATCGACTGAGGGAAGTCCTGTGTGCATGTGTATGTCCTTCATTTGGGGAGTAAAAAAATATGGATGGTAACTCAGTCGTAGGAAGGAGGTGTGAAATTCAAAATGGCGTCCAAGATGGCCGCCCTTCAATATATATGACTATACTATTGACTCAATGACAGACCTTATGATGTAGCGCGCACATGCAAACTATTCGACCATCCAACCCCTAGAGGAAATTGTGTATCTACAATGTTTTACCTTGAAAATTGTCGAGGCTGTCCCCAGCACAATATTCTCCACCATTTGATGGAGCTGGACATTCGCATGTTCTGTTTCTAACGAAGGCATTGGTCTGGTTGGTTTCAAACCAGAATGACCAGGTACACCAATCACCATTGATGACATCTGTAGATAATGTATATGATGTTAGCTATAATTGACATTGATGATATCTGAACATAATCTGAACATAATGTTAGTAATGATTCACATTGATGACATAATGTACATAACGTTAGTAATGATTGATATTGTTGATATCTGAACATAAAGTTAGTAATACTTCACATGGATGATATCTGAACATAATGTAAGTAATGATTGGCATTGATGATATCTGAACATAATGTTAGTAATGATTGGCATTGATGACATCTGAACATAATGTAAGTAATGATTGGCATTGATGACATCTGAACATAATGTAAGTAATGATTGGTATTGATGACATCTGAACATAATGTAAGTAATGATTGGCATTGATGATATCTGAACATAATGTTAGTTATAATTCACATTGATGAACATAATGTAAGTAATGATTGGCATTGATGATATCTGAACATAATGTTAGTTATAATTCACATTGATGATATCTGAACATAATGTAAGTAATGATTGGCATTGATGACATCTGAATATAATGTAAGTAATGATTGGCATTGATGATATCTGAACATAATGTTAGTTATAATTCACATTGATGATATCTGAACACAATGTAAGTAATGATTGGCATTGATGATATCTGAACATAATGTTAGTTATAATTCACATTGATGATATCTGAACATAATGTTAATAATAATTCGCATTGATGACATCTGTAGATAATGCACATAATGTTAGTAATGATTGGCATTGACGATATCTGAACATAATGTTAATAATTATTCACATTGAAGTATAGTATATCGGTCTTAAAGGGAATTCAAATTATAATTACAAAAATTAGTTGCAAATGATTGATCTGCCACGGAGTACTTATCCTGCGTGATTTATGGCATCCTCAGTGGTCTCATTCCTTGCACTCCACGAGCAACTGTGTGCATCCATATGGGGGGGGGGGGTCAAATAAGCGAACAGGAGTGCCTATTACGAGGAGTCACGGTGGCTAAGTGAGTGAGACGCTGACTCCTCGCTAGCCAGTAGGTCGCGGATTCTATCGCGGTGTTGGTCGATAAAGTTCATTGGGATATTCCGGTGTTATTCCTCCTGTCAGTGGTGTAGGACTGAGGGACTGGCTAAAACAGCTGTTCAGTTGTTCGGATGGGACTAAAAACCGAGGTCCCGCGTACACTTTGGTGTTCAAAGAGATGCATTGGCAGTTGGAATGCGATATAAGTGTAGGCCATAGCGTACACTGTATGACATATACCCATCGTCATTAGTCCAGCCAGAGACGAGCGGCAGGACGTAAACCCCATGTTATATCCTATGAAATAATTTATTTGCTGGAATCCTTATTTATTTAACAAGAAAACTTCAATCCAAAACAAAATGCTCGCCATACATATATCTAAGATGTACTTCTCTTTAGATAGCTCAAATATATCAAGCTAACCTTGGAATTATTTTCAAATATCTTGTTTGGGCGGTATTTAGATTGTCACCCGTAATAAACACAAAAACATAATATGACACACAATTACTATTTCAATCAAAGCGGCCTTTCATAACGGCACTTTAATGAAAATAGTTATTGTTGGATAGCCGTATGTCTAGAGCATGCGAGTTATATTTTACGGTCTGCAATTGGGTGGTGGGGTTTCGATTCCCCGGTTGTACGTGACAAGCATTAGGGCCACCTGTCCAACATCGTGGGCTTTCTCCGGGTCCCCCAGTTTCCTCCCAAGCGAATTATTGAAATAAAATTGGACCATATGTTAGTCCCGAAATGACCTAGTTTGTGTCGGGTGGACGTTAAACCCCATTTCTTTCTCTATTGTGTTCCATATTATGTTTTGTGTTTATTTTTTTTAAATACTCACCAATTTGCCATGATGCTGTTTGACTACTGCCAAGTGTCAAATAGTTTAAAGAAGCGTTAGCTGTATAATTGTACTCCATGAAAGTAAAATCGCCCAGTACAGACCCTACACCCACCCGAATCCATCCTCGAATCCACGTTATCCATAAGGTCACATAGTCTGAAGAATTCAGCATCTCTTCAACTGTTCTTGGAGAAATTTTGCTGCAGTTACAGATTGTGCTGTTTGAATCCACGGTACTGTTGTTTTCAATACCGGTTGCATTTGTGGATATTGGTGTACTAGTTTCGTTGCTAGTTTCAATTGTGGATAATGCTGTACTAGTTGCAATGTTATTGTCATTTGTGGATATCGTTTCAATGCTTGTGTCATTTGTGATTATTGCTGTACTTGTTTCAATGCTAGTGTCATTTGTGATTATTGTTGTGCTATTTCCGGTGGTTTGATCTTCTGATGTACCTCCTCCGGGATTATCTGTGGATTCGTTCGTAGGAGCACCTGTTGTAGCATCTGCTACGTCACTAGACAATTGAGTTGAATTTAGCGCGGTGTTCCCCGTTGATGTATTGAATGTATAGGAAGCTACCGTTGTCAATTCCCACCAATTTGTTATTGCCTCACTTCTACCTCCTTGGAGATTGTTTCGACCACTTCCCAATGCTTCACAGGTAAAATAATATTCAAACTGCTCAGTAGTATTATAAGGCCACGTCAAGTTTCCCCCAGTTGTCATAGCTACAGTGACATTGTCTGTAGTTTGCATACTGTTAGTCACATTTTCACTCGTTTCCATAGTGACAGTTATATTTGCTGCGGCTGCAGTAGTAATAGTCATATTGTTAGCGGTCTCCATGCTGCTAGTAATATTTTCGGACGTTGGCGGGCTGCTAGTTACATTGTCACCACTCGCAGTAGTGTCAGTCACATTGTCAGTGGTTGTCGTAGCAACAGTGATGTTTTCCGTAGTTGGCGTACTGATAGTCACATTTTCAGTAATATTATAAGGCCACGTCAAGTTTCCCCCAGTTGTCATAGCTACAGTGACATTGTCTGTAGTTTGCATACTGTTAGTCACATTTTCACTCGTTTCCATAGTGACAGTTATATTTGCTGCGGCTGCAGTAGTCATAGTCATATTGTTAGCGGTCTCCATGCTGCTAGTAATATTTTCGGACGTTGGCAGGCTGCTAGTTACATTGTCACCACTCGCAGTAGTGTCAGTCACATTGTCAGTGGTTGTCGTAGCAACAGTGATGTTTTCCGTAGTTGGCGTACTGATAGTCACATTTTCATTACTCGCAATAGGGGCAGTCATATTTTCAGTGGTTGCTGTAGTCGGCATACTGGTATTCACAGTTTCTGTAGTTGGCATACTGTTTGTCACATTGTCACCAGATGCCATAGCAACAGTCACATCAGTAGTAAAAACATCCTCTTCGGTTATTTGTGCATGGGTGGATTCTGGCACAGCAGTGGTAACGTCATTTATTAGTGTGTCACAATTACATTCATACATCTCAGTAATAAAATTATACGTAAAATTCATTTCACTATGCTCAACGGAGAGTTCTGTACAATCATCACAGCCTTTGATAAAGGACTTGCCTGTCGATCCTATCGTGACCTTGACCTTCTCATCACTACCCGAAACATCCTGGTCTGAATGAAGATGTATTTCCACTGGGGACGTTTTGTTAACTTTAAAGACCAGTCCATCATAGCGTGATATATCAATTCGGGCGTTCGCGGTGTTTAAAGATACATCCGGGGCTCCCGTGGTAATGTCTATAGTTTCTGATGTATCTGAAATTAAACAATATAATGAAATGGAATGAAATGAAATAGGGTTTAACGTACTACTGTTCTGCTCCGAACTGGGCTTATGCCATTTATGTAGGAAATTTTTCCCGGACAGTGGCACTACGGCCTAGTCTCCAATTCCAACTGTCAATGGTTCTTTTTGAACGGGACCTCGATTTTTCGTTCGGTCCAAACGAGTTCACAAAGCATTCTCTTAATTTTCAATCACTTTTTATGAGAAATATCTCTAATCCAGAAACACAAAAATTTACGCATGCTTTCTCATTGGTGTATTTGATGTAAAATAGTTTCATGAAGGGCTATATTTTAGTTAAAAATAATGAAGGGCTATATTTTAGTTAAAATAAAGTGAACAATTTTGAGTAAATTGTTAACTTCAGACTGAGAATGCAATACCAACCTAATTTGGCTTGACACATCCCTGGTAACATATCCGTGCAAAACGTATTCTTCCATCTGTATTCTCTGGTCCTCGTGGACATATAAACACAAGTCTTATTTAATCCTGCTACAGGTTCATATGGTAACCAATTCACCCAGGATAATGGTTCTCCATCGTATTTGACCCAGTCACTGTTGCGGGTTTCAGATTTTACACCGATCCACAAATATTCATAATTACTGAAATATGAATTGATAAAAATGTTATTGGCAATCATTATTTAATGTAAAAAGGTGGTTTTCGTGATGCGAGGGGGGAAGGGGGGTATAGTGGTCTAGAGTGCCGCGCTTTGGCTTCTAGCTGGCCGGTGTCACTTCTGGCTTGCGGTTGTGGTTTCAATCCTTGGTTTGAGGTATGTGGCTTTGGGATACTCCGGTTTTCTCGCACTTGTCAGTGACAAGGTGACACCACTTCGGAAAATCCCAAAGAACTTTCTAAGCCAATGATCAAAGCTTTTATGGCTATATGTAAATACCCACATAGACTCCTTTGGATGAAATTCTACCGCGAGCGCTACCCTGCTAAAGGCAATGTGTCTTGAGTGAAGTAAACGAAATCGAATAGGCCTTCTTATCGATATCATGTCTACTATCCATGCTGTACTAAACCTACCATGCAGCAATCTGATTAAAACACAGATCATATTTCGTTTTTATAATTCAAAATTTCTTTACTACACTAGGATCTGGAAGAGTTGTTTTATTACCAGCGTTTTGGTTTAAGTGAGAGATAAGGTCTGTTACGACGGTTTCTTGGTCTTTTGGTGCACGCTAGGGGGGGGGGGGTCACTGTGGCTAAGTGGATAAGGTGCTGGTTCGCTAGCCTAGAGGTCGGGTGTTCGATCGCTGCATTGGCCGAGAAAGTTCATCTTGATTTTCCGGCGTGATCTCCCCTTGCCAGTGATGCAGAAGGAGGGCCTGACAAGGACAGCTGCCTAGTCGTTCAGATGGTACGAAAAAGCGAGGTCCCGTGTACACATTGGAGTGCATGTAAAAAGATCCCTTGGCAGTTGGAATTCGATATAAGAGTAGGCCGTAGCGCCGCTGCCCGGGCAAAATTTCCCTCGTAGCACACTGTAGGGCGTATGCCCGTCTTCCATTAGCCCAGGTTAGGTGCATAAGAGTAGAACGTTAAACCCATTTCATTTCATTCCATTTGGTGCACGGAACTGTTGGTCAACCACTAAAAACGTCAACGCTGATTGTTTAATCAATGTCTGACGTCATAGGGTTAAAAGCCTCTCGTTTAACCCCTGACGAGAACTCCCACTATAACTTGTCAGATCTTCATGTGGTATAGGCCATCGAAAGTATAAAAAAAAACGAAACGAAATACAGATCTGTATTTTAATCATTATACTATTCTATTCGGTGACGGGGGGTGGGATGGCCTAGTGGTCTAGGGTGTCGCGTTTCGACCTCTAGCTGGCCGGTCACCTCTGGCCTGCGGCTGTGGTTTCGAACCCCGGTGTGAGCGTATGTGGCATGGAGATAGGGGCGCCTTCTCAACCTCGTGGGTTTCCTCCGGGCACTCCGGTTTCCTCCCACTGCTAAAGACCCCTACGCGCAAGTGAATTATTGAAATAAAATTGAAACCATATGTTAGTCCCAAAATGACCTAGTTTGTGTCGAGTGGGCGTTAAACCCCATTTCTCTCTCTCTCTCTATTCGGTGTCACATCTGCCGCACAAACAATGAATAATTAAACCCTTTCAATTTAATTAAATATTTCCCAAAATTCTCGCAATATAATGAGGGTGTTCGACTTAAAATGTTGGTCAACTATCTTAGACTTGTAGACTGACAGAGTAAGTTTAGTATTGGATTAAGTCGTGAACAATTATACATTTTCCGAAAATAGGTCGATCGGATCCATAAGATTTTGATCAGAGTTTAGTTCTATTTGGTTTGACAGTGAAAGGAAACCACCGATTCTGAACTACATTCTTACCTAATTATATGGTTATAAATTGACCCAAGACGTTGAACATATTCCCAACTGTTGAATATGGCTATTTCGCCATTTTGGCGTCGGCATATATTGTGTGTCCCGGATGCAGATTGGCTGTTGGTTATTAGCCAATAACAACGATCTATTACAATTACTCCGGGACATTGCATTGACATGGCAACACCTGGAAATTAAAAAATAACTGGTTGATTATCTTAAATATCAAATGTCTGTGTTTCATGCGATGCGAATGGGTGGGGTAGAGTGGGCTAACGCATGCGCTATAGCTCATACGGTCTGTCATTGAGTCAAGCGGTTTCGAGCCCAAGCATGTACGTGACACGGAGTAACGCTAACCCTACCCTACCCTAGATGGTTTACTCCGGATCTCCCGGTTTCCAACTGCTAAAGACCCCTACGCACAAACGAATTATTGGTCCCAAAAGGAATCTAGTTTGTATCGCTTGGGCATGTTAAAACCGTTTATTGATTCCTGCGCACGTGGGATTGGTCAGGATCTATACAACAGAGTTGAGTACAGATCGGGGATTCGTTGTTGACTCTCTGACAATAAAATAGATCATTAATAAACATACTGATTAATACATCATCAAGTTTAGATTCGGCTCCAAAAGACTCTTGGGACGTTTTCATTTACTTGTCATTTATAAGGAGTGGCCAGAGGTTTGACTTCAGCTTGGTGATGGTTACAGAAATGACTGATAAATTGTGTTTCCGTCGAGAAGAATTCGAAATTAAAATAACGAGTAGAATTATTGGGACATACAATAAATCAGTAGGCGGCGGGGCACGGTAGTCGAGGGGTAAGGACCCTGGACTCTTCGTCCCTGGTTCGAAACCGACTATGGTCACGAAGAGCCATGGGATTTTAAAGCTCGGTCCCCACTTGTTAGAGACGACGGTACTGACAAGTAACGTGTTTCATTGTATTTGGGTGGGACGAAAACCCTGAGATCAACCCGTGAGTACATTGGCACCGACGTAAATGAGCGATAGACAAACGGAAACGCCGCGACATTTTCCACGTGGGCGTGGAACAAAAAAAAAATCCAAAACATATGTGCTTTAAAGAAAAATCATGAAGAACATGATCGAAGTCTGAATTTGAACTAAAAATGTGACCCTTTATAATTAAACGGTGTATATTGCCACTTTAATACATAATCGAAGGCCTGAATTTGATCCAATCAAATTCAGTGTATCTCTGGGCTTTATTACGTGAACCAATAAAAATCAATAGTACAAGTGTATGTAATAGTATTATTATTTGATCCAATTGAAATCGATTTTACAAGTATAAATATATGAGCATCATTACTTGATCTAATTAAAATCAATTTTGCAAGTGTATCTAATAGTATTATAATTTTAAGAGTATATATTATATATATTCCTTGATTATGTGAAGGGAGTTGGATGTCCGAATGGTTAGCGCGTGCGCGCTGCATCATAAAGTCTGTCATTGAGTCAACTGGCGTGGTTTCGATTCACCAGTTGTACTGACAATGTGTAAGGTCTCCTGTCCATCCTCGTGGGTTTTCTCGGGGTCCTCCTGTTTCCTCCCACTGCTAAAGACCCCTACACCCCTACTCGCAAGCGAATTATTGAAATGAAATTGAACCATATGTTAGTCCCGA
Organism: Patella ulyssiponensis; assembly: GCA_963678685.1. Classification (NCBI taxonomy): domain Eukaryota; kingdom Metazoa; phylum Mollusca; class Gastropoda; family Patellidae; genus Patella; species Patella ulyssiponensis. The sequence continues at coordinate 17,392,180 of OY783227.1, read as the reverse complement.
AATGACCTAGTTTGTCTAGACTCTACTCAATGATCTATAGCGCACGCGTTACACGACTCGATCAGCCAGTCTACTTTATAGACCTAAACACAGGGGTCGGGTTATTTAATGAAATTGTGTATCTAATTTATTTGTTTGAGTAAAGTTTACCGCGTTGGCGCCTTGGGCAAGTTTTTGTGGGTGGAACTTGAGCGATATAAATATACAATTGTGTCATCCTCACTTCAACATCATTTCTGTCTTCTTTATTTCATTGAAAATTTGAAGTGTGGTAGAAATGAACACTTCTGATCAAATTTTTCACTTCCAACACGTCTCAGTCCAGTGTCATTCACACTTGATGTGGGTGGTGTCGTCACGTCGTTTGCGTAAGAATAGGGACTTTTCGCATCGGCACGAAAACGAACACCGAAACGAACATATGTTCGTTTACGTTTTCGTTTTCGTATCTTCTTACACACGGTTTCGCAGTCCAACGTACGATAATAGCTAGATGGCGTTAATTTCCACTCCATGAACTTCTAGGTCAAGACAAAGATTTCAATCGATGTTTTGGCAAATGTACGACACATCAAAGCAGAATATTGAATTTGGGTACATTCTACAAATCATACACAATCAACAATTTACACAAGGCCTCGCAAAAAGGTTGAAAATTCAATATTGGAGACAAGAAACATGTTCGTTTGCATGCCTACGTGAATCCAGCTCCATACGCGTAACGTTTTTCACTGGCCCAACACTCATTACGGATTAACGTCACAAGTACACACGAATCGATGACGTTTTAGTTTTCGTTATGCGAAAGGTCCCTAATTATGAATTCAAGTACGATCCACACGAAACTTGGCATGCGTGTTCCGTTGAAAATGGTGCATCGATTAACGGATTTAGATTTTTGCGAGGACGTCACAATAAGGCACCACTATACTTGTTATTTGAAGTCGTTCAGCAATATCACTTTCAAGCATCTTGTTCAGGCTACATGAGTAATCACGTCGATAAATTCATTAATTGCTGTGATGCATAAAATAGTCATAGACGTCACACGAATGTGAAGTAGTTTGAAGTGAGTTATTCGGGTTCAATATTACTTTTTTTGTTCGATTACATAAAACCGTTCAGCGTGCGCTATTGGGGTTCAATATTTGCCGATTACAGAAATCGTTGCATACATGAGTAATCAGGGTTCGGTATTTTCCGATATTCCGGTTATAACAAACGTTTGGACACACGCGTCGCAGAGAACTGTTTGGGGTGAGTTACCACGCTTCAATATTAACGATAACAGAAAACAGTCTGGCATGGGTTATTAGGGATCAAAGTTTCTGAATGAGCAAAGTTTGGTAACGTATCAAAGTTGAAATACTTACTCGTTAGGGAAAATAGAATCAAGCTAACTACCAAAACCATTTTTTTCATAAAATATTTCAATTATTTTTCGCTAAATCTTCACCTTGAATACAGCCATGACAATCTAAAAATGAAGCAATGTCACACGATTAACCCTCATAAGGAGAGAGAGAGAGAGAGAGAGAGAGAGAGAGAGAGAGAGAGAGAGAGAGAGATGGGGTTTAAGTTCACCCGACACATACTTAGTAATTTCAATTTTATTTCAATAATTCGCTGAAAGGGAAAGGGAAATCTAAGGACCCGGAGAAAACCCACGAGGTTGGACAGGCAACTCTACTCTTTGCCACGTACAACCGAAGAATTGAAACCACGCCAGTTGACTCAATCACAAGCCTTATTTTACAGCGACAGAGAGAGATTCCCCGGTTGTACGTGACAAGGAGTATAGTCGCCTGTACTACTACCTGGGGTTTTAACGTCCGCTTCCACAGAAGTGATATCGCAGACAAGACATAGGAGAGCCGAGGCTTCTTCCTGTTTTTAGAGCCATGGAATAGGTTTAATTAGAAGTTCTTCCCTTTATTTAATAAAAAAAACATATTGTTTGGTAGTTGATCTGTAGAGACAGCATTTATGCACACATATATACGTCTCGTCTCTGGATTGGTAGAAGTCTTCTTTTGGGGTTTAGTGTTTAGGTGCCAGGCCCGTCTTATCGTGGCCTCCCCTTACTCCACTTATCCCACTTTGTAGGTTTGGTGTCTTTGTATTGGATTAGTGTTTAGATGCCGAGCCATAGTCGCCTGTCAAACCTCATGGGTTTTATTCGGGTCCTCAGATTTGCTCCCACTGCTTAAGACCCCTACGCTCATGCGAATTATTCAAATAAAATAAATTGAACCGTATGTTAGTCCCAAAATGGAGTAGTTGGTGTCGAGTGGACGTTAAACCCCATCTCTCTCTCTCCCTTCTAATCCGTAATAATATTGGATCGGGTATTTCACAATCAAAATCCCTGGTTGTATTGTCCTAGAGCTTTACGTTCCAAATTTGAAAGATTTGAAATTTTGATTCACTTGGCTATTTATTTATCAAAGTCCCGTAGAGCAGAAAATCAAAATGGCGTGGAACAATGGTCTATTTTTTCCTGTATTTATTTACAAGATCTTCTAGCCAAGAAGATGAAAGGGGATGGTTTTAAAAGGGAGGTTGTAACCGATGAACTGCTCAACCCATAAAAAATTCAAGAGATTGAACGATTATTGTTGGCCCGAGAGAGTTTTAAAACAGTTTTATAACAACGAGTGCTAAGTAAGGGTTATCAACTGAGACAGAGGGGTTCAAGTTAGATGAACACCCGAGCTCGTGCAAAGTTGTACACTGCTCAGTGTTCAATGCACGGGCGCGGGTGTTTATCTAACTTGACCCCGAGGTCAAGGTTGATAACTGACTTACACAATGGATTCTTTGTGTGAGAAGTTGAACGAGTGAATGAAAATGGACGAATACGAGAGAGGCGCATTATTATCACAGACCTTTTATCACACACAATTGTTTTACCAATTCGTCTATAACAGGTACCAATATGCTTTATTTTGCACGTCATATATTGTTGTTTACTCAGCAAATTGGGGAGTGGGTAAATAACTGAATATGTGTATGCATAGAAATCAGATTATTCAAATGTCAGGTTTTTGAAAAACAATTTTAAGAAAGTTGGATTGGTATATGGATAAATGTCCGAATGGTTAGCGCTTGCGCGTTGTGTCATAAGGTCTGTCATTCAGTCAACTGGTGTGGTTTCGATTCCTCGGTGGTACGTGACAAGGTGTAGGGCCTCCGGTTTCCTCCGGCTGCTAAAGACCCCTACGTAGAGTGAACGTTAAATCCCATTTCTTATCGACAAAAGAAAAAATATGCAACACCCCTTATTCACTGTAATATTTATTTCGTGCGAATGGGGTATGCTGCATTGGCTGGAATACGTTTTACATTCGCGAATTGTCAGCCACAAACTATCCATGTGCGAAAAAAAAAAATATCATGTGTGATGATGTAGGATTGGTATTTTACAAGCTGACAATTATCTAAAAAAAAATGTTCAAACAGAAATTTAGCCCAATTCGCTAGGTTTCGCGCATTTGTTTCTTAAACTGTTGGTTGCGTTTTCTAGCTAATGATATTATTTCACAATCTACTGTAAAAAAATATTTATTTGTCGTTTTAACTACATGTACATGTATTTATCTTTTTAAAATTAACGCGGTGTTTCTTGTTATTGCTAATACACAGTGCACGCACGAAAATGCGCGGTTGTCTGTTTTGACAATCACCGGGTTAGTATGTTGGGGTGTTCATTGGGGTGTTCATTTATATGAACACCCACTTTTCCTCAAATGATCACCTGTGTACGTGCTAAAACAACACAATACTGGTTGATCAGTAACTTGAACACCCGAGTGGGAACAAAGGGTCCAGTGTGTAACTCTGGTTTCTATTATTGACGATCAATATGTTTACTCATTGGAGGTTGGAAGACCCAATTGTTAGCACGTGCATGTTGTATCATAAGGTCTGTCATTCAGTCAACTGGCGTGGTTTTGATTCCCCGGCTATTCGCGACTAGGAGTAGGGTCGCCTGTCCAGCATCGTGGGTTTTTTCTCTCTCTCTCTCCCCGTCTCCCTCTCTCTATCTCCCTCTCTCTCACGCCACTGTCTTCACGGATAATCTGCCGTTCGGCTCATCCTAACCAGGTCCTCCTTCCTCACCTCTTAGGACTGAAAAGGGAGTACCACGCCACAAAGAAAACCCCGAGTATCTTATACCATCGCCCACCTTCCCCGACCTCGCTTTTCATGCTTTACTTCCTTCAAGTCCTTCAACCTCGTGAGTTTTTTCCGGGTTCTCCGGTTTCCTCCAACCGATAAAAAAACCCCTCGCTAGCGAATTATTGAAATGAAATTAAAATACATGTATATGTTAATCCCGAAATGACCTAGTTTGTGTCGAGTGGACGTTAAACCTCTCCCTCCATATGTTTCCAATAGTTTTTGACAGAAAAATCTATTTGGCCGTATCTATACAATTATACAATCAATTCGCATCATATTTATCTTATTAATAATATATTATAAGTAAATAGATAAGAGTCATATTTTTGTAAAAATAACAGTAATTAACTATTTATTTTATGGCTTCAATAAATGATTTTTGTGACTTATAAATGTTGACTGAACTTCAGAAATAAAAACATCTGTTCAATTTCTATCGTAATTAAGCAATTAAGGAAAAGAGTGATCAGCGATTACCTTTCAGACACGTTATTGGTATTTTTGTTTTAGGATTTGTATTTTTTCAAAATTTGAATAACATTAATCATTTGTCAGAAAATAATCACAACTAATTAATTAATGTTTATGTAAGGGGTGTTTGTTGTTTTCTGATTAAAACACTTATCCTATTTCGTTTCGTTTTTTATAGATCAAAATTTCGTTTTGTCTTCAATACACAAGGATCTAGAAAAGTTGTTATATTACCGGCGTTTTGTTTGAAGTGAGTAGTAAGCCAATGGAATGGTCTGTTACGGCGAGGTCTTGGCAACTTGGTGCAGGAACTGTGGGTAAACCACTAGAAACGTCAACGCTGGTTGATTAATCAATGTCTGACGTCATAGGGTCAAAAGCCACTCGTTTGACCCCTGATGTGAACTCCCACTATAACTTATCAGATCTTTATGTAGTGTAGACCATCGAAAGTATAAAAAACGGAGAGAAAAATTGATCTGTATATCAATAAGATTGATTAGTTTGTGATATAAACCCTTCAAGAGTTATTGTTCAATACCAATTAAAATTAAGAGTACTTTGTCTTTTGTAAATTTTTAAAAAGCATATCCCCTTGTAAACCCTTATTTATCGACTCTGAAACCCACCAATATATATTTTACAGGTAAATTTGCTTATTTTCTTAAAGGGGGGCGGTGGTCATGGCGGCTCCGTGGGTATGATGTTGGCTCGCTAACCTCGAGGTCCCGTGTTCGATCTCTGCGTTGGTCGCAAAAGTTCGTCGGGAATTTCGATGGAGGACCAGACAAGGGAAACTGTCTATGCGTTTGGATTGGACTAAAGTCCGACTTTCCGTTTAAATATTAGCAAGTATGTAACATACCCCAGTTGGAGTAGTACAGTATTACTACGTTAAACCCCATTTCTTTTTAGTTATTTAAAGGGGTGGGGGCAGTGGCTCGCCAACCTGGAGTACCCTTGTAAATTTTCTATTTAAACAAAGCAATTGATGGTGCAATTGTTGGGTATATCAATCACGTGACCTGGTATTCACAGTTTTGAATAAGTATGAATATTTCTACAAAGATACTGTACCGTGCATCAACATAACGTAACGATGGGGTACATTATATAATGAAATAGAAATTACGTAGCAATACGATATATTGTATGATAAAATATTTGTATTTTGTATATTGAACGCGTGCAGTGGATGTGTATATTGAATGAGTGCGCTGAATGTGTACGCTCGCTACCTGTGTACATTGAACGTGTACGATGGGTGTGTAAATTAAATGTATACGCTGAATGAGTATATTGAACGTGTACGGCGGATGTATAATTTGCGCTGAATGTGTATATTGAACGTGCACAATATCTGTGTGCAATGAATGTATACGCTTGATCTGTATATTGAATGTATACCTGAATGTGTACACTGGGTGCTGGGTGTGTATAATGTGTACATACGCTACATGTACATGCGTATGTGTAAGCTGAATGCATATGTTGAATATACGATACATGTATATGTGGAATGCTATGTCTCGGTATTCCACAATAAATCATTATATCTCACAGTAATCCTTTCATTTCCCGGTGGCAATTATAACACTAGTAACTAATATCCGCCCAATACAGATAGTAATACCCGATAGACAAACAATATTGGAAAAAATATGGAAAAAATCGAAACGAAATAGTTAATTTACACTCAGATAAAAGACGATATTAGACGACAATTGCTCACCATGCTAATAAATATAAAATGTATTTCAAAACGTATAAAGAAGAAATTGCTCATTATTAACGGCTTCCAGAAGGAATATTGACGAGCGTTTATTCTCATTAGAGCAGTTATCTAAATAGCCGTTTACACACGAAATGATTAAGTAATAGTTTGGCGAACAATATTTCATAGTTTTCTGTTAAGCTGGAAAATCTAACATTATGCAGGTTTGACGAAAAGGTTAATTGCTGAATTCATTGAATAACCGCTTTGATAAATATTTAAAGTTTTTTCTTATTAGGGTAGTTATCTAAATAGTCGTTTGCATGCACAAAATGATTTAATAACTGGACATTGTGTAAGATTTGGATAAAGAGTTGGTCGTTCTCGTTATAATAGTTCACACGATAGAAATTGCAAAATGAATATGTAGAAAATCTCTTTATTCTGAGTGACATCATCTCTGTTTGAAGTTGGGGTTTGGATGGCCGAGTGGTTAGCATGTGCGCGCTGTATCATAAAGCCTGTCATTGAGTCAACTGGCATGGTTTCGAATCCCCGGTGGTACGTGACAAGGAGTAGGGTCGTCTGTCCAACCTTGTGTGTTTTCTCAGGGTCTCCGGTTTCCTCCCACTGCTAAAGACCCCTATGCGCAAGCGAATTAATGAAATAAAATTCAACCATGTGTTAGTCCCGAAATGACCTAGTTTGTGTCGACCCCATTTAAACCCTATTTCTCTCTCTGAAGTTTTGATACTTGTTATTCGAGAATACAGGTCATAATTCTATAGAATACAATTACTGAGCGACGTTTCTACAAGGCGTCTTTAGTTTTTGTCAAACAATGATAAAATATGAAAATATACCAGTACAATGTATACATGTACACATAAACTAAAAACATCATGTAATTAAGAGAGAGAGAGAGAAATTGGGTTTAACGTCCACTCGACACAAACTAGGTCATTTTGGGACTAACATATGGTTTCAATTTTATTTCAATAATTCGCTTGCGCGTAGGGGTCTTTAGCAGTGGGAGGAAACCGGAGTGCCCGGAGGAAACCCACGAGGTTGAGAAGGCGCCCCTATCTCCATGTCACATACGTTCACGGCCGCAAGCCAGAGGTGACTGGCCAGCTAGAGGTCGAAACGCGGCACTCTAGACCACTAGGCCACCCCGCCCCCAATGTAATTAAGGGATATCTTTGATTAGGCAGCATTACTGTGAACATGTATTATGTAGAATGGCCGAACGGTATCATAACTTCTGTCATAGAGTCAACCGGTGTGGTTTCGATTTTCTCTCTCTCTCTCTCTCTCTCTCTCTCTCTCTCCCTCTCTCTCTCTCTCTCACTGTACAGTTTGATAAAGAGATAAATAAGTCGCTGAATCCATAGAGTAGATAGTTTGATTAATATTTGAAGTATTATCGTCGGGTGGGTGATTAATTGCTTCGAGTGATTAAATGGTTGCGTTAAATATTTTCATTGGTAATCGATAGATTCATTATTTAGACTCACTCGGTGAGTAAAGCCTACAACTGACGGCGACTAACGGCAAGACTAAATTTACCCACGATTGGACGCAACCACGAGCAACCAGTTGAACACAGCCGTAAGCGCGCTCATGCCACTCGGCCTCCATTTCAGCATCGAAGCCACAACTAATCACATGACTTCCATGTGATAACCTTCAAAATGGCCTCATGTTAGCCATGTTTGTTACCGCCTCCCCCTCCCGGGTACTACGTGACTAACTGGTTGCCGTCCAGTCGTAAGAGCGCTCAAATCACCCAGGTAGTCTCGATTGATCAGTTCCACTTGATCTTAAACCGGTCGCTGACTTCGAGGAGCCGTCAGCTTTGTCACTCATAGGGCAAAATAAGCTAGGCTTAAGGCAATGGCTTGCTGACCAGGCCATCCTCTGTTCGATTATTCGGGCTTTAGCCGCGTAAATACATAGGGAGTGTCTACTATGTCGGGTGGGAAGAAAACCCCAGGCCTCCGTTGAATAGGTCGAAGGGAAGAATATCCAGGTCTTCGTGCAATGGGTCGGATGGGAAGAAAACTCCAGGTCTCGGCTAAATTGGGGAGGGGAAACAACCGGGGAATCTAAACCACGTCAGTTGACTCTATTAATACCTTATGATACAGCGCACACGTGCTATCCATTCGGCCATTCAACCTCGCTTGTTTGGACGCACCAATCGCAGCTCATCTTGATGTTGATGACGCTCTTGTTCTTTTTCATGGTGGGTAGGATGGTGCTCAAGGCTCCGCTAATGCAAGTACACTCAATGTCATTCGTGACAAGGAATAGGGTTGCCTGTCCAGCCTGTTGGGTGTCACTTACAAGCGGGGAATCGAAACCACGCCATTTGCTCAATGACCGACCTTATGATACAGCGCGCACGTGCTAACCATGCCGCCCCCCCAGCCCCGGTTGTTTTGGACGCACCAACCGCAGTTCTTAATTGTCGTGTGGGTAGCGTGGGGTTCAAGTACAATCGACACGACGATTGGGAAATCCTGTTCCTTGCTCAGTTGTGCATCAATTCGATTCTTGGTATGACTTTACAATTCTAGGATGGCGGCGAGAATGTACGTTGTGGTCGGTTCCTACTCCGTAGTACAATCGTACATATTTTCTTTTTGAAAAATAAAAATATCCATATTGGTTGAAATCAAACTATCTGTCCTAATACGTCAACGATCAGAGGTTACGATTGTTTGAAATTATTTTTACACCAGAGTACACAATTAGATACTTTGGCATTCAAGTTAACGGTGGGCGTATTGACATAACGTTTTAAGACTATCAGTTTATTCACATCGACGAGTTCTGAACAATAAACATTTCAGTTCAAAAGTTTCTATGTTGACAAAGGCCTTGTGCAATTCGCGACAAGGAGTAAGGTTGCCTTCCAGTCTGGTGGGTGTTCTCCGTCCCCCCTCCTAACTGCTAGAAATCATTATTGAAATAAAATTGATTCATATGACAGTTCGGAAAAGACTGTACAGAGCAGTAGGGCCATTAAACCCCATTTCATTTCAATTCGTTAGACAATCCTTGCTAATGAATTTTGTATCCGTTGAAGATGGTTTAGTTGTATATGACATAGGAGGGTTGGGTGGTCGAATGGTTAACATGTGCGCGCTGTATCATAAAGCCTGTCATTGAATCAAATGGCATGGTTTCAAATCCCCGGTTGTACGTGACAAGGAGTAGGTTCGCCTGTCCAACCTCGTGGGTTTTCTCCGGGTCCCCCAGTTTCCTCCCATTGTTAAAGACCCCGACGCGCTAGCGAATTATTGAAATAAAATTTTACCATATGTTAGTCCCGAAATGGCCTAGTTTGTGTCGAGTGGACGTTAAACCCCATCTCAACAGAGCAGTAGGACGTTAAACCACAATTCATTTTTTCATTTCATTTCGCCTTTCCTTGCCAAGAATACCATAGTGCATCACTGGCATGGGCAAACCACGTGGACAATTCCGAGTGCTCCCCCCCCCCGCCTCTCACCCAACCAATAACGGCACCAATACATCTTTGTCTATAATCAAAACATTGACTATGTATTTGTGTTTTGCTTTTGTCTCGTTGTTCCTTTGGCGAAACCGTGCCATACTTTCCAAAACAAGTTTATCAAACTGATCTAATGAATAATAAATGTATAACGATAAATAGATAAATGCGTATAAATAAAAAGTTAGTGATGCAGAATCACTTTGAATCAACCCGGATTATTCGTCAATCCAAATGACAATTGTACAAATATGATAAAAGGTTGTTTTCTATGGTTTACTGAACAATACGTCTTTCTCGCTCTGTGTTTCATAACCAAGCATGAATTGTCAATATATATTAAACCGCAGGCCCAGTAAGGAGGGGTGTCCATCACGTTGACATTTATCGCTTTAAATCTTCCTAGTGCTAAAACGGAAAATTTGATCTTTTGACCTCTGGGGTCACAAAAAACAAAAATGAATTTAGCAAGTTTACATCTTTATTGAAAGGGTGGTTACTTTCGGTCATTTTCAGCTTATTTTCTTGACACCAGAAAGGCTGCGTATTCACTTTCACTGCAAATGAACTCATTTTACCTTTGAGAGAGAGGGAGTAGGGACTTTAATAATTCGCCCGCGAGGGATGTGGTTTAACGTCCATACGACACAATTAACATATAGTTCAATTTAATTTCAAATAATTCGCTTGCGCGTAGGGGTTTTTAGCTGGGGGGACAAACACACGAGGTTAGACAGGCGACGTACAACGCTAGTGGACTAAATGACAGATCTCATGGTTCAACGCGCATGCGCTAAAAATTGTATATAAAGCTTAGGTTTACATGGGTTCAGCTAGATAATTCTAGCCGTGTAAATAATAAAAGGATTGTTTTATGGTGCTGGCTTATATGTTTCTTTCCAAAGTATTTGCATTATAATTAATTTTACATTGATAGAATATATGTTATGCTTCCATGGGTTTGTATACAAATAAATTTTAAATAATTGTTATACTCTCGTGGATTTGTATACAAATTAATTCGACATTTATAAATTATATATATGTTATCGTCTTAAGCTTTTGTATACAAATTAATTCGGGAAGGCGTAATATAAAAAAAGATGGGTAAAAACATAAAAAACAAGTTCTTGTATATCAAAATGTCATTTTAAAATACGGTGTACTGTTCGTAAGAGAGAGAAAGAGAGAGAGAGAGGGAGGGAGAGAGAGAGAGGGGGGTTAATATCCACCCGATTCAAACAAGGCTATTTAGGGACTAACATATTCAATTCTATTTTAATAATTCGCGTATGGGTCTTTAGCGGTAGGGGGAACCTAATTCAAGCAAAAGTGAAAAAAATAAATGACTTGACCCCAATTCCCCGCTCCACCACCAGCTCCTGTCGACAAATTATTATGATTTTTTTCTTAATGAAAATTTTTGATGTCCCCCACCCTCATCCAAACCCATAACTTTACGGATGTATTAGGGGCTTTTTTCCAACAGAGTTTCCAAACACTTAACGGTATCGTTGAGGGGACTGCGTGGCCGAATGGGTAAACGTTTGCGCGTTGGATCAAAGGTGTCATGGGTTCGATTCCCCGCATGTAGGTGGCAAGGATAGGGAGAGAGAGAGAAATGGAGTTTAACGTCCACTCGACACAAACTAGGTCATTTCGGGACTAACATATGGTTTAATTTTATTTCAATAATTCGCTTGCGCGTAGGGGTCTTTAGCAGTTTGAGGAAACCGGAGTGCCGGAGGAAACCCACGAGGTTGAGAAGGCGCCCCTATCTCGATGCCACATACGCTCACACCATGGATCGAAACCACAGCCGCAAGCCAGATGTGACCGGCCAGCTAGAGATCGAAGAGCGGCACTCTAGACCACTAGGCCATCTCAACCCCCCGACAAGGATAGGGTCAACCGTTCAATCTCGTCGGTTTCTTCCGGGTCCTCCGGTTTCAACCCATCGCTATAGTCAACTACACACAAGAGAACTATTGAAGCATGTTAGTCCCGAATTGTCCTAATATGGTCGAATGAACGTTAAACCAAATTTCTCGACCAGTCTACTGCTTAATGCCGTTTAAGGAAGAATATCCCTTTTCAAAAAAAAAAAAGAAAAAAAAAAAAGAAGAAAAATTGCTTTGTTCACTAATTCAAACTAGTTTTCCCTATTTAATAATGAAATGTGAATTCGACATAAAATTTATGATCATTTTCATAGGGATTTATTCAAACATTTCAATTAAAAATTTAGAAAAAAGGAAAAAAAGGAGAACTTAACAAATTATTCTTACCTTTCGTCATCAGAGCCAACAATAACCATAAAATAGATGTTGAAGAAGCATATCACAACTTTAAAACCCAAACACAGCAAGACTGTTGATGGGGTCGAACTCTTATAAACCCAAACACAGCGTTATGAAGAGTCAAAGACTGTTGGTTGGCGGGATCGAAATCTTAAAAAACCAAACACACTGCTGTGAAGAATTAAAAAATGTTCACGGAATCGGACTCCGGGAATACAAAACACAGCGCTATCAAGAATCAAAGACTGTTGGATAGATCGGACTCTTGGCGACAGCGTATAACAATCCACTCTACAATATTGATACAACCAACTCTTTTATCCGTGTCTTAGCGACTGCACATATACTGATCCATTCCATATAATACATAAACCACTTGCTTCCACAGGGGTCTGTATGGAGTTGTGAGTGGATAATGGCTGTCCCGAGAGTTACTATTGTGTCTCAACTACCTGTATACGGCTCTAAAAGTAAATACAATTACTGCTTTTAAAAAAACATTTTTTGATTAACAAGAATCTACTTCCATGACTTCAAACAATTTAAGATCGCTAATTATTAACGTCGACACAATTAATTTGCATCGATTTAATTTCTGAATCTAATAATAGGCAGTGCTTACACCCACAACATGGTGTCAATTGGTTCGTTTTTACATAATATTTATATCTAAATTCGGAAGGGTTGTGGATCAGTGCAGGGAGAATTTTAATTGGGCAGACAAGCGCGGAATTTCCTAAAATATGAATTATTTGAAAGCTTACGCTGCCAATTAATAAATTATTAATTTCACATTTATGCACTCTACAGGACTTGTCTGTCCAACCTAATGCGTTTTCTCCGGGTCCTCCGGTTTCTTCTCACTGCGAATTATTTAAATATAATTAAAACATATTTTAGTCCCGAAATCATCTAGTTTGTATCGACCCCACTCTCTCTCTCTCTCTCTCTCTCTCTCTCTCTCTCTCTCTCTCTCTCGGCTAATGAAGACGGTTATACGCCATACATTGTGCTACGAGGAAAATTTTTCCCGGACATTGGCGGCCTACATATCGAATTCCAACTTTTCAAGGGGGCTTTTACGTGCACGCCAATGTGTACACGGGACCTCGGTATTTCGTCCCATCCGAACGACTAGACAACGATGTCCTTGCCAGACCCGTCGTCCTACATCTCTGACGGGGGAAAAAAGGTCGGAAAAGCTGGATAGACTTTCTCGGTCAAAGCGGGGATCGATCAACCGACCTCCAGGCTAGCAAGCGAGCGTCTTACCCACTTAGCCACCGTGAACCCCAACTGAGTCAGAGCAGACCTATTAGGTTTTAAACTTGTTTTGTTAAAGCATCACAGCATTGTTGTAGAAAAATCAGTACAATATAAATTTAGTTTTGTTATCGTCAGAACTTGTCACACATGTCTGCTACTGCCGTTCCATAGGCTGGGGACCGTGAGAAGTGAGGTTTAACGTCCGCTCGGCACAATCCATGTCATTTCCGGACTATCATATGTTTGTTTTATTAAATAATGGGAAGCACGTCCCACTAAAGCCCCATCGCCTAAGGCCGTAAATGGAAAGGTTGCAAAATCATAATCTAATATACAGGAAGAAGTTTTGGCTCTCCTTGTTCTTGTCTGCGATATCAATTTAGTGGAAACAGACGTTAAAGAACCAAGGTAGAAGTATTAGTGAAACCAATGGACCCCTTAATCCCGGCTTACAACCCGTCGGGAGTCTACTAGGGAAGTTTTAGTAAACCCGTGTGGGAGACTTGCGCATCACTTGCGTGTGTTTGGCACCGTAGAAGATACAATATTTTCATCCGGTTTCTTGTGGCTGGATTGCGAGCTACCAAACCCTATCACCCGGTTTCATGCGGTTGGTCTTCGAACTACCAAACCCTACGATCCGTGCTTGTCAAATTACAGCTGATTGTGGGCTCGGCTTAAAGTAGCCAAATTTATAACTCAATATCATCCAAAGTCTTCGACATTTAAAACACTGAATATTTGTCGGATCGTGTACCATAATGCGTTTCAACGCCATTTGTCACAAATGACTCGAAGAACGAGGCTATATATGTTTCTCAAGTCATGTCAAACGGTGACGTCGCATTGTTTTCTGCTCGCTCGTTCGTTTCTGGAGTGTAACGTTCACTTACAGCGGGGTTGATATCGTAGACAAGTTCTAATCTGGAGAGCATGCGCAATAAACACCTTCGGTGTAGACTGGAATAACCAGACAATGGAGTTTGCCATTCGATAGAGACTTTGGCGTATTTCGCCGAAATAACTGATTGAAATTAGAGTAAAAACTGAAACGACTGAATGTAAATCAGTTTATATACATTCATATTACATACGCATATGCGTTGAGACTCTTATTAGCGATTTAGAACCTTTAAGTGCCATGGGATAGACTTGATCAGCTGACATGATAATGACATATATTCCCATGTTATTGTATTTGGATACAGAATTGAAACAGAAAGAAAAACAAATAGTGTTTATTGATCATAAGTATACATCTATAATCAGACAATAAAATACACACGCTTGTGGAAGCCGCACTGGTTCGCTGAGTAAAATGTTGACTTGTTAACAGAGAGAGAGAGAGAGAGAGAGAGAGAGAGAGAGAGAGAGAGAGAGAGAGAGAGAGAGAGAGAGAGAGAGAGAGAGAGAGAGAGAGATGAAAGATAATCCTTTATGCCCATTATGTAAGATACGCGATACAAATGTTCCATAAATCACTTTAAATTTCAATTTCACAGTTTATTAATGTCGCTTTAAAGGAGCTAAATTGCAAATATTTGGGACCTAGAAATCGAAGTAAATGGGTCGCAACTTGTATAATAATGTGATATGAATATATATCAACTGATTTGATTCAATCGTTTCTAATTTCAAATCAGTTATGTTAGGCGAAATACGCCAGACGTCTTAATCAATGCCAATCTCTAGTGTCTGGTTATTCCAGTCTTCACCGATAGTATTTATTGTGCATGCTCTCCAAACAAGAATATGAGGTCACCGTTTGACATGACGTGCGGAATATGTGTAGCTTCGTTTTTCGAGTCCCTTGTTACAAATGGCGTTGAAACGTATTATGGCACACCATTCGTGTACCAATGATAAAAATAAATGTTTAGTTTGTCTGAAATATTGGATATCAGAAGCCCATTTTTCCCAGTAAGATCATTGTTGATTTTAGTTGACAAATAATACGTGTTTTAATGTCGAAGACTTTGGATGATATTGAGTTAGAGACTTAGCCACTTTAAATTAGAAAGATCAAACTTCATTTATCATGCTACTGATGTATATATATTTATAATTATGTCATCTATTTTGTATTTGTAAATCACTACTGTACATGATTATATTTTGTAACTATGGATGCTAAACCAACTTACTGGAATAAACTATTTATTTATTTATTATTTATATCCCTATGTTATGGTATTTGTATGCAGAATTGAAACAGAAAGAAAAACAAACATTGTGTATTGATTATACAGTAGAATCTGTATGAGCGGCCACGTCTATTCATCGACATCTCCTTGTCAGCGGTCACGATAAATTCCCCCCGTAAAAGTTCTATTGTTTCATCTCTTTATTCAACGGTCACTCCTCTAACGCGGCCAACGGTCACTGTTTTACAAATGAATTTAACAATACATCGCCCTTTCAACGGCCATTGTGTAATCAGACACTAAAATACACGTGCTTGTGGAAGCTGCGCTGACTCGCCAAGAACAATGTTGGCTCGCTAACTTGGAGGTCCTGTGCTCGATGGCGGACGAAACATGGAGGAAATCTGCAGTTGGCCGATCTCACCTTCGTTTACACTGGCTCACTTATCAGTGAGTTCCGCTGGAACAGTAAGACGTTAAACCCCATTTCACATATACATACGTGTCTTTGCGAAAGGGATCACGGTGGCTAAGTGGGTAAAACGCTGGAGGTCGGTTGTTCGATCCCTGCATTGGCCTAAACAGTTCATCCCGATTTTCCGGCGTGGTTCCCCCTTGTCAGTGATGCAGGGCGGGGGGTCTGACAAGAACAGCTGTCTAGTGGTTCGGATGGAACGAAAAACCGATGGTCCCAGTTCGTCTTTGCGAAAAACGTGATGTATGTCACGGTTAAATGTCTTTTCAACTCCATTCATTACGGTTGTTAACTATTAGTTTTTCGATTGAGAATTAGCCATTACTACTTACTGCCGCATTGTCTTGCAGGATCTGTTTGTCTTTGTTCATTACGAATGACACTCGAAAACATAGACAGAGTACACAACGGTCGACGAGTGTATTTATTTACAAATGTTCATATTGTATCTAAATATTTGATATTAGGATCCCATATTTTCACGGCAAGATAACATTAATATTGATTGAAATGGACCAACCGTGTCAGTGATGCAGGGCGGAGGGCCTGAAAGAACAGCTGTCTTCTCGTTCTGGTGGGAAATAAAACCGAGGTTCCGTGCACACATTGGCGTGCACGTAAAAGCTCCCTTGGCAGTTGGAATTCGATATAAGAGTAGGCCATAGCGAATCTGCCCGGGCCAAATTTCCCTTATAGCACACAGTATGGCGTATGTCCTTCTTCATTGGCCCATTCGGAGGAGAACAATAAGACGTTAAAGTTCCAATAGCATATTTTTAAGTTATATTTTTAAAATGTATTAAAATAAAGCCCTAAAATAGATGGTATCTATAAACAGTCCTACCTTGTTAAAGAATAATCCTATTAATCCTATAATTCACTATTGCCAGTTGAGAAATTGGCAAAAATATCATTTTCAACTTCAAATTCAAACGTTTGAAGACGGCCGTCCATGGAGAGGAATGGGAAAACAAAGGAGGTAATTGAGTAACTATTTTCTCAATCAGCCTGTGTCAGCCTTTTTAATGCCCCCAAAATTTTGCCCATGATCGTATAATAGTGAGTCGACAACCTTTTGAGCAAAAGACATACAAATAATTATATTTTGACTTTCTTAGAAAATATGAAATTGGAACTTTAAACCCCATTTCATTTCCAATTCATGTTTCAATTTCGAGTATTATGGATACTATAGAGTTTCAGATTTAGCTCCTTTAAGGTGCATTAAACCGTGACAATTAGATGTTTAGCTTCTTTAAGATGCATTAAGCCTTGACAATTAGATAATGCCCGAAATATACAAATTACGACCCACAGCTTTCAGATGAGTACTTCAAGTGCATTGTGTCATTTAATGGAGGAATTGTCAGTGTTCTATTTCCTGTATTTAATATGCCATATATTCATACGATAAAAGCCAGATTGTTTTTATTTTACCATAAAAATAACACATAATAAGCTAGGTAAGAGATGTCGCCATTGTTTCTATTCGCTTATTAAAATAAATCGATAACTCAGTTTTTCTGAAATTGAATACAGTATTTAAGATACCATGTCAATATCTCCGATATATCTCAACATGAAGTATTATTGTTGATGGATGTTAATTGAAATGAATGAGAGAGAGAGAGCGAGAGAGAGAGAGAGAGAGAGAGAGAGAGAGAGAGAGATTGGTGACATTAACAGATTAATTATCAACTCTTAAGACTAGGTTTTATAATGGGATGTTGCGACCTCAAGCTGATTCGTCGGGGGAAATAAAACGAGGCGAGATTAGTACCTTGTCGGGGTATGAAGTGGGCGAAACTTGTGCAGAATAGAAAAAGTAAGTGTGCGTTTTCTCTATCATATCAACCTCGGGTAGGTTAATATCCTTACATAATATTAAAACAAAGGATCAAAATGGGTGTATATACACAGTTAAATTGACAGACACATACATGAATATAATATGTAAATACATGTATTATGAGATGGATGGAAATGTACACTATATATTATAGTTTACATCGTTACGTAAATTTAAATGTTCAATAAAAACCATTAGCTGATATTAAATGTTTGAATTGCTAGGCCAATGTTTAATTGGATTTTTATAATAATAATAAAACTACCATCTACAGGGTCAATTATTCTGACGGAGAAAAAAGTATTATGATACTCTTAGTCATTAATTGTTAAATATATGACACTATGTTTATACAAAACGAACAAGGCGAATAAATGGCACTCTTAGTCATAAATTATTAAAAATAGAACAATATGTTTATATAAAAAAACAAGGCGAATACGTTGGTTCATTCAGTCCAACAAAATAATGTATTAAATAATGTATGTAGATCGATAGAGTTACTAAAAGATTTAGATAAAGAGCTATAGCCATTCCTGTTATAATAGTTTAAAAAAAATATAATGTCAAATGAAACTATTGAAATTTCATTCAAACTACTCTATTGCGAGCGAAGATATTAGCCTTGGAAGGTTTGACAGTACGTATGCAATAATTTCAATCACCGTACTGGTTATTCGACGCTACTTCTCGCTCCTCCATTTTCAGCTTAAATCAAAATATGACTGAGCTGTTCTAATCTATTTAATATCGGAGAAATCCGATGCCATAAAGAGTGGATTAATGATTTAGAAAACATTTCAGGCCTAAAGAAAGACCTACAATAGGTAGATTTAGTTCTTACATAATGTATGTTTAAATGAATGATGTGCATTCTTTAATCTGAAATGAACTGCACTGAAATGGGGTTTAACGTCCTACTCTTTTGCACCTTACCTGGGCTAATGGAAGACGGGCATACGCCATACAGTGTGCTATGAGGAAAATTTTGCCCGGGCAGCGGCGCCATGGCCTACTCTTATATCGAATTCCAACTGCCAAGGGATCTTTTACGTGCACTCCAATGTGTACACGGGACCTCGGTTTTTCGTCCCATCCGAACGACTAAGCAACTGTCCTTGTCAGGCCCTGCTTCTGCATCACTGACAAGGGGGAATCACGCCGGAAAAATCTGAAATGAAATGGAGTTTAACGTCCTACTGATCTGTTCCAACTGGCCTAATGAAGACGGACATACGCCATGCAGTGTACTATAAGGGACATTTTGCCCGGACAGCGGTGCTACGGCCTATTCGAATTATAATTGTCGATTTATAATTGCCAAAGGATCTTTTACGCCCATGCCAATGTGTACACTGGACCCCAGTTTCCTCTCCTACCCGAACAATTTTTTTTTTTATAAACAATATTTATTCAGAAACTGAGGGGATTGGGGAACAGGCAAAGCCTAAACCCCTCTCCCGGTTACAAATAAATTGCATAATATGAAAACAAAGAAGAAAAAAGGAATAGATAAAAGGGAGATTATATATATAAATGTACACATAACCATAAAAGTATTTACATGTAAACATGATTAATTTGAAATTATTAAAATCCACTATTATTAAAATTTAAATCTTTCGTTTTTTTCAATAAAATTACATGTATGTACTTGGTTAAATACTGACACATTCCCTTCGTATGTTAGTGTTTCCGATCCATATAGTAGCATTTTAATGTTTTGTTGTGTCGGAGGTAATGTCTCTATTGTTCTATGGCGAACAATTGTGTTTTCAGATTTTCACTTAGGTCCTCTTTAAAGCCCCAATAATTTAACACTCTTGTTGTAATTGAATAATATGTCCCAATCTTTATTCTGGCCAACAAATTGTATTATTTTACAATATTCAAATTAATTGATGATACAAATTTCATCTTAACACACCTAATTTAAAGAATTGGAAAAATTCAACTACATGATTTGAAAAGGTTAACGTAAACCTTTTCAAATGTGACTTGGATTTTAAAATATTTTCGAACCCTCTGAACAAGTAAAATATGATGTAATGGGTAATTTACACAACAGGTAGGACAAATAAACATCTAGTACTTAGAATAAGACTATTATTTATTTTCTAGAGCTGCCAAGCCAGCAAGAGTGTTATTGTCCCTTTAAGAAATGCTAGCAGATTTGTTAGAAATGAAATGAGGTTTATCGTCCTACTGCTCTGTCCCGTCTGATAAAGACGGGCATGCGACATACAGTGAGCTATGGGGGTCATCATCTATACATTTCTAAATTAAATCAAAATCAAATTTTTGCAAAAGGATCGTTAAATATATGTAATTTATTTTATCTTATGATATTTAAAACGAATTTGTTGAACTAAAGACGTTCGAGCATTCTTTAGGGTGTTTCTTTTGTGGAATATCATACAGTGTTTTAACAGATCTCGCAAGGCCATTGTCTAGTGATTCGGATGGAACAAAACGAGTTTATTTGTGGACATTGGCATACATTGGCATGCACGTACAGGAAACAGTTGGAATTAAAAGTAGGCCGTAGTGTCGCTGTCCGTGCAAAATTACCTTCATGGCGTATGTCCCTCTTTATCAGCCCAGTCGACGTAAAAAAGTTGGACGTTAAACCCCATATTCATATATCCAGTATTTAAGGATCAACAGCAGCAGCAGCAGCCAGTGCACCCAAAATCATCAGAAAAAACAATACTGATCTCCAGGAAAATCACCCGAAAACCTTTACACATAAACTTATAATTGCATATTCCAACGATTTAATAATATCAGCCCTTACTCTTACCCGAAACAACAAATATGATAGCCCTAACCCTTGCAAATAAAATCAACTAAATATAAAAATCCTTAGCCCTAATCCTAGCTCATCGAAGCTACCAAGAACTACCCGTGTTTGTTTTTTTTTATAAATAGTCCTTCTCTAAAACTAAAGCCACACCAAATTGAACTGTTCTGCGGGAACACATATTAATTTTTAAAAAAAAAAAAATAATAAAAACCCCAACAAATACTTTTAGTTCCAAATATTTTAACAAAACCTCGCACAAAAGAATTGGATGGTTAATATATTGATCAAGCCCCAAATAACTAAAAAATGAAAGAAGCGCACATAGTGTTCATGATTCGCTGAGCAATATCTCATCGTGGGAGTAAGCATGATTAAAGCTTTATATGTTTGTTTTATCATATACATTGTTAAACACATTCTGTACTTGTTAGTCACGTTACAATGTTTTTAGTCAATATCTAACACTGAGAGAGAGAGAGAAGGGAGAGAGAGGGAGGGAGAGAGAGAGAGACAGACAGACAGAGAGACAGACAGATAGAGAGACAGACAGACACACAGACAGACTATAAATATGGGTATCAATAAACCTAACCCTAACCCTAACCCAACCCCAACCCTAATAATGAACCCGCGGGTTAGTGAACCTGATGACTAGTGCTCCGGTGGACTAGTGCACCCGCGGACTAGTGACCACCCCCCTGCAAATTCGTAAAGAATGGTCTGAATGAATGAAATGGGGTTTAATGTCCTACGAAATAAAAAAAAAACGGTTCGAATCCTACCCGGGGAAAATACTACCAGTTTGAAATGTTTATACAAGTGTTATACAAGAGTTTGTTAATAATAGATAGGTTTAAACAATATATTATATTGTTTCTATTGGAATCCAATATTGACTTGACATTCTATAAAAACCTGTATTAATCCGCCGATCAATGTAGTTTTAATTACTGATAGATAATTTATGGTGACGTCAGTATTGGTTCTAATGTTTGTATATACCGGGGTCATTGTTTTTAATATCAAGTGCTGTTACAGGAGTGGGGTAAAGTGGTCTAATGGTTAGCGCGTGTGCGCTGTATCATAAGGTCTAACATTGAGTCAACTGACGTGTTTGCGATTCTCCGGTTGTACGTGACAAGAATTAGGGTAGTCTGTCCAATCTCGTGGTTTTTCCACCGCTAAAGATCTTTACGCACAAACGAAAAAAAAGTATTTGTCCCGAAATGACCTAGTTTGTGTCGAGTGGATGTTAAACCCCATTTCAACATAAGCAGTTCAACATAATCGCGTTGGCTACAAATAATTAACGTGCTATTGGGTGAGGTCAAACGCAGTGTTAGAGTCAGTTTCGTTAACGGTATGTAACACTAAAGTGATTAAATAAGTAGGATCGCCAACCCAACCTCGTGGGTTTTCCCCGGCTCCCCCGATTGCCATAAACTAAAATCTGTACTTACTATTTGAAAATGGAAAATTGTTACTATAAATAGGTTTCACGACAATATTATTTTTATTTAGAAGGTTTTGTTTAACTGCATTATTGCACATAATCCCCTTGATCTATTTATAGATTATATATGATCAGACAAGTTGTCAGAGGGAGGTTGAATGGTCATATGGTAGTACGTGCGTGCTGCATCATAAGGCCTGTCATGGAGTTCATTGGCGTGGATTCGAATCCACGGTTGAACGTAATGAGGAGTAGGGTTGCCTGTCTAGCCTCGTGGGTTTTCTCCGGTTTCTTCCCAGCGCAAGCGCATTATTTGATTAAGATTAAACCATTTGTTAGTCTCGAAATGACCTAGTTTGTGTCGAGTGGACGTTAAGCCTCATTTCTATCTGTCATTCGCCCGAAGTGTGGGATGAGTTACAAATAAAATAATACTTGTAATGGATCCCACAGTTTGGGCAAGTCGTGACGTCAAAGTAATGTTAAAATCTGGAGACTGCTAATGGGCGTCCTCGCTTAAGAAATTCCCACCAGGCGTCACCAGTGACCTTATCGATGGTAAAAGGACCGTGTTTTGACGGATAGGGATTAAATTCCATATTAGCGACGAAAACTAATGTTTAACAATACATCAGTTCGTATTGATTGTACAGGAAAACAATGCTGAGCGGTATACAATGTGGACACGTGGGACCTACTCCTCTATGAAATTATGTCCCTTTATATCCAGTGAGGACGCCCATGCTCCTGACTTGCCAGTTAAGAATGTTGATACTGAGTCTTTAAAGTTCTTTTCATAAACAGAAGCAGTGTTTTCTTGGTATTAAGCAAATGAGGGGACTACGAAATACCGGGGATGATCGAGCGGCCTGGCAAGTGACACTAAATATCGTTCGTTAGGGAAATAAAAAAATCCCTTTATAGGTCTAATTCGTAATGTAAAAGATTGGTTAGAATGAAATATGGAGCGTATACCTATGTTTACTGGTATACGTCGTTTCAATTACTATATCCGTCTATTGCTACACTTTTATTTGACTTCACATGTTATATCAAATATTGATTAGGCAATTATTAACTTGCCAGGATCATAATCTACTATCGAGACCACATGGTGGCCATGATATCGATTAGATACTACAAATCTCGCACAATTTAATAATTTAGCGTAAAAGTGGATAATGGAGACTTTGTTTAGTATCTTAGTAATGCTACCTGACAATCGAGACTATATTGTCAAAACTTCAAACACCCATAACTAAACTCGTTTTTCATTATCTATTGGTTGTACGTGACAAGGAGTAGGGTCGCATGTCCAACCTCGTGGGTTTTCTCTGGGTCCTCCGGTTTCCTCCCACCGCTAAAGACCCCTGCGCGCAAGTGAATTATTGGAATAAAATAAAACCATATGTTAGTCCCGAAATGACCTGGTTTGTGTCGAGTGGACGTTAAAACCCATTTTCCCTCTCTCTTTAGATATGGAATTTGAGATTTGTTTTGTACATGTGCAGTCAGTCTTATTTATTAAAGTCTGTATAGTTTCTTTTATTCGACACTAGTTGTCCTACACTTCGCAGTGTTTCGTTTGATTAGCGCTAATACCACTTAACACCGCTGTAAAGGAAGCAAAGTTCTGTTCCAAATTATAACTGGTCAATAGTCCGATTAACAACCAACAGCTAACTGCGTAACAACATCATTCGGATTTAAACAGAGCTCCACATATGTTTCCCTAACATTACGCCATTCCTCACGATATTATTATATCCAATTAACCAGTGCATAGACCCCAAGAAAACGAAGGACTGTCAAGTTGCTGTACTAAGGAGAGATTTAATTGAACGGGAAGGGTAGACACACTCCCCCAAAAGCTCAAGTATCAGAAGCCAATCCACCAATGGCCATAGAGGGATTTCTTGGACCATTAGTTCAGGAATGGACAGGTTGATGAAAATTATCAGTCTTTCCTTATTTTATCTTCTTGATATATTGTTCCAATGCCATTTAGTATTTGATCTAGAAATATACAGGGCATAATTCTATAATCTTAAATAATTTTGGACAATCAAATCAAATAAAAATGGACGTGAAAAATGAAGAAAGCAATTTAATATTAATAATTCACAAAAAGAAAATCATTAGTGGTCTGAAACCTGAACAATCATTGATTACTTCCCTTTATGATTTCTGTGGTATTCAAGTAAATTTTGCTTTATATTGAACAATCAATGGAGTCATTTTTATTATTGTATTTAGTAAAATATGTAACACATAATTAGAAATTGAAAATTATTACAATAATTAGCTTTAACGAGAACGTTATTTTTATTTAGATGTTTTTGTTTCTCCATATTCTAGCAGACTATCCCCTTAAACTATTTATAAGTTATATATAACGCAAAATTACAAGTGCAGCGGTACGCATTGATCATTGAAATGAATGGAAAGTAAGCTTTACTTCCCAAGGATTTCAATGCTTTGAGGCACATTAGGTAGGGCGTGGGCAACCATGGGATTTTATATCTATGGGTCCATTCGCCATAGGAGTAGGGGGGCTTTTGCCCCCAAATAAAGTATTTTCGGGCAATGAAAAATTCGACGACCTTTTTGTTCTATTAACGTTTAGAGAAAAAATATAACTAACTCATTGCTATGAGATCCACACTGCCCGAAAAGTATTTTCTCGTCTTTTTCTTGTCCACTGCATGCCCGAAAATATGCTCGAAGCTCTCTTATGATAAGTATGCCCGAAAAAACGGTAATGCCCGAAAATAGGTATTGCTCGAAAAACAGGCATCGAGCCGGAAAACGGCAGAGGAAACGAGCCGAATGGAAAACTCCTATAGTAGAGTATAATCCATACAGTCACATTATACATTGCAGAAGTATAGTGGTACCTATATCGCATTTATACTTTTGATTCAGTACCGGACTTTAAATTGTTTTCAAAAATTAAAATTACTAGCTATACGGATAAGCTAAGCTAACCAGTCTAGCTCTGATCAACATTGAGAGTGTTTTTAGTAATAGGCTACTCGAGAAACTGGACGAAATTGTGGACATTTTTGCTGGACGTCATGGCCGTGCCTCTCACTTTTTCTAAAAAGACTATTGGACTACTTGAGAAACTGTACGAAATTGTGAACATTCTGTTGGACGCCGTATGGACGTGCTTCTCATATTTCTAAAATGTTTTACTTTTGTTCCAGAGTCCTGGGGCCTATTTCACGAAATTTTAACTAAGATAAGATCCCAATTTTAGTAATTTGATTGGATAATATTAGATTGATTTTAGGGCTTAGCCAATCAAAATTGAAGTATCTACTAAAATTGGATTTTATCTTAAGTTAAAATTTCGTGAAACAGGGCCCAGATTTGTACGATCAATTTGGTGAGACGATTATCTCTGAATATCAAAGTATTGTTTAATTAATCTAATAACAAGTGGTAATTATATTGATTTATATTATATTATATTGATTATATATAATCAATATAATATACTATATATTGAGCATGTTGGTTTCGATATATATACTATATTGATTATATTATATTGATTTCGGGCAATTTTCTCTTATGCCCCCCTGAATTACTTTGAGCTCCTACGCCTATGCGTAGGGCGTGGGCAACCATAGGATTCAAGGCTTGGGGGTCCATACGCCGAAGAGCGTGGGCAACCATAGCATACAAACACGTAAAAGATGTTAATATCCTACGCCTAGCCGGAATAATTTCGTCAATAGCGGCATTGTGTACAGGGATGAAAAAATTGATATATTATCCATTTGTTAGATATCGCAAATCTGGCGGTCTGTCGGGACCGCCCCCCCCCCCACCTGCTCTTAAGTGGAGTAGGGCGGAGTGCACGGCAAGGAACAACATTTAGAGTCGTTCGTATGGGACGCACAATCGACGTCTCGTGTACACAATAGCGTGCACATAAAAGATCCCTTGACAGTTGGCATTCGAAATAAGTGTAGGTCGTAGTGCCGATGTCCTGGCAAAATTTCCCTCATTGTGCACGTTAAGTCTTATGCCCGTCTTCACTAGTCCAGTCGGGGCGGATCAGGGTCCAAGTTCACAAAGCATTCTCAGACTAAAGTTAAGAATTTACTCAACTTTCAATCATTGTTTATGAGAAATATATTTGATTCAGAAACACAGAAATTTGCATATAGTTTCTTATTGCTGTTTGATACATAAAAACAAAAAACGTTTCATAAAGGGTCATATTTTAGTTAAGATAATTCGAACAATTTTGAGTAAATCCTTAACTCAAAGGAGCTAAATCGCTAATATTTGGGGCCTAGAAATTTACCCAAATGGGTCGCAATGCATAAAATAATATTACGCGAATGTATATAAACAGATTTACATTGATTTATTTCCGTCTTTACTGTAATTTCAAATCACTTATGTTCGGCGAAATACGCCTGAAGTCTCAATAGCACGCCAATCTCTAGCGTCTGGTTATTCTATATTATTGCGTATGCTCTCCATGCACCACCGTCTAGCCTCGTTCTCCAAGTCCATTGTTAAAAATGGGCCTGAAACGGATTATGGTACACGATTTGTGTACCACTGATAATTTTCTTTATTTTGTCTTAAATATTGGTTATCAGAAGCCCATCTTTTCCCGGCAAGATCACAACATCAATGTTGAATTCAATTTTGTGTTTTCATTGTCGAAGATTTTGGATGATAATGAATTAAGACTTAGCTACTTTAAGCCTGAGAATGTTTGGTGAACTCGGGGCCAGAACCCCACATCATTATCTTTCCCAATTTATTGCCATGTTTTGGTCAGTTGTCATAATTTTGATGGTGAAGGATCAGGCAAATGAGGTCACAGTCTGTAGATGTCTTGAAAAGGCATAGAAAAATCGGAACACTTAAGCTGTGGTAATCTTTCTATCAGATGATGTTGACACTTGGCATTCATAGAAATTAAGAAATGTCACAAATTTAAAATTGAGAAGTTTATTATGTTGTAGACTCGTTCAGAGAATATTTTAAAAACCGAGGTCCCGTGTACAAATTGGAGTGCACTAAAAAGATCCCTTGGCAGTTGGAATTCGATATAAGATTAGGCCGTAGCGCCACTGCCCGGGCAAAATTTTCCTCGTAGCACACTGCATGGCGTATGCCCGTCTTCATATCCCAGTTTAGGAGCAGAACTGTAGGATGTTAAACCCATTTCATTTCATTTCATTTTGAATATTGGACAGATTTTTAAAATAAAAATGTCCGCGGTGTCTAGTCTATCGTATTATATGATAAACAGAGGTACATCCATCTATCCGTTGCGTGCACGTTAAAGAACCATTGACAGCAGGAATGTGATGAAGGTGAAGAGTAGGCGGAAACGAAGCTGTCCTGAGAGAATGGCACGTAGTCGTCTTCTTCTTTATCCCTGTCGGTGCAGAACTGTAGGACGTTAACCCCTATTTCATTTCCGATTTTGTTTTCCAATCCCAACAACTTTTCTATTTCTATGGTTCATCTCATTAAATTCCATTACAATAAACAAATAACAACTATACTGTTCAAAACAACCACTACAATAAACAAATAAAACTATACTGTTCAAAACAACCATTACAATAAACAAATAACAACTACATGTATACTGTTCAAAACAACCATTACAATAAACAAAAAACAACAATACTGTTCAAAACAACCATTACAATAAACAAATAACAACTATACTGTTCAAAACAACCATTACAATAAACAAATAACAACAATACTGTTCAAAACGACCATTACAATAAACAAATGATAAATACTTTCAAAGCAACCATTATTTTTTTCTTAAATGATGTTCACCAAGATCTTGAAAGAATACCGAAGAGAACGTTTTGTCACGCGTTAGTCTCGGCAATCTCCGCTACTTAATTTTAATAGTCGAGAGATGGAATTTAATGTTCACTCGATGTAAACCAGGTCATTTCGGGACTTACACATAGTTCAAATTTTTATCAATAGCGTATGTAAATCTTTAGTAGTAGGAGGTAATCGAAAGCCGTAGAAAAAACCCATATGGTTGGGCATGTGACCCCGCACATGGTCCAGTACACGCTGACAATCGGAATCACTACATTTGATTCAATGATAGACCTTTTGGTTTATATGATAAACAGAGGTACATCCATCTATCTGTTGCGTGCACGTTAAAGAACCATTGACAGCAGGAATGTGATGAAGGTGAAGAGTAGGCGGAAACGAAGCTGTCCTGAGAGAATGGCACGTAGTCGTCTTCTTTATCCCTGTCGGTGCAGAACTGTAGGACGTTAACCCCTATTTCATTTCCGATTTTGTTTTCCAATCCCAACAACTTTTCTATTTCTATGGTTCATCTCATTAAATTCCATTACAATAAACAAATAACAACTATACTGTTCAAAACAACCACTACAATAAACAAATAAAACTATACTGTTCAAAACAACCATTACAATAAACAAATAACAACTACATGTATACTGTTCAAAACAACCATTACAATAAACAAAAAACAACAATACTGTTCAAAACAACCATTACAATAAACAAATAACAACTATACTGTTCAAAACAACCATTACAATAAACAAATAACAACAATACTGTTCAAAACGACCATTACAATAAACAAATGATAAATACTTTCAAAGCAACCATTATTTTTTTCTTAAATGATGTTCACCAAGATCTTGAAAGAATACCGAAGAGAACGTTTTGTCACGCGTTAGTCTTGGCAATCTCCGCTACTTAATTTTAATAGTCGAGAGATGGAATTTAATGTTCACTCGATGTAAACCAGGTCATTTCGGGACTTACACATAGTTCAAATTTTTATCAATAGCGTATGTAAATCTTTAGTAGTAGGAGGTAATCGAAAGCCGTAGAAAAAACCCATATGGTTGGGCATGTGACCCCGCACATGGTCCAGTACACGCTGACAATCGGAATCACTACATTTGATTCAATGATAGACCTTTTGGTTTAAAGTGCGCGCATTTAATCATTCGGCAGTCCAACTGAATTATGTCCAGAAAGCGAGAGAGAGAGAGAGAGAGAGAGAGAGAGAGAGAGAGATGGGGTTTAGCGTCCACTCGACACAAACTAGGTCATATGTGGTTTGATTTTATTTTAATAGTGGGAGGAAACCGAAGTACCCTGAGAAACCCCAAGAGGTTGGACAGACGACCCTACTCCTTGCCACGTACAACCGGGGATTCGAAACCACGACAAGTAACTCAATGGCAGGCCATATGATACAGCGCGCGCACGCTAACCTAACCATTCGGCCATTCAACATCTCTGTCCAGAAAGCGTCTGTCCCATATTACATCATTACCTTTATGGGATCAAATAAATCTAGTCAGACTATCCGCATTATAGCAAGCTACATCAATATAAAATATTTGTAATTATTTTTGCACAGCATTATCAAAATTTGAATTTTTAGTGTGTAATTTCGTCAAAACATTTAAATATAGCCGTAAGTCAATAAGCAGGAGGTCTCGGGGCCAAGAATTTTATCGAGAGAGTTTCTTGAGGTTTTCCAGACAGCTTGATCCTTTTAATCTCTTTTTCTAATGTATCTTTTACTTTTCAATTTCGGGGGGTTATGATGGCCTAGTAATCTAAAGTGCCGCGCTTCGACCTGTAGCTGGCCGGTCACCTCTGGCTTGCGGCTGTGATTTCGAGCCCTGGTGTGAGCGTATGTGGCATGGAGATAGGGGCGCCTTCTCAACCTCGTGGGTTTCCTCCGGGCACTCCGGTTTCCTCCCACTGCTAAAGACCCCTACGCGCAAGCGAATTATTGAAATAAAATTAAAAACCACATGTTAGTCCCGAAATGACCTAGTTGTGTCGAGTGGACGTTAAACCCCATTTCTCTCTCTCTCTCTGTACTATTCTAGCAAAAACTGTGATACTATGGGGTGACGGATGTGACTGTCGTCTAGGGATTTCTTGGACTTCGCGTTGTGGGACTGTCACACTATCCTGTGTCGCGGTACCCAATAAACGGACCGTCACTATGGGGTAGATCAATTATTTCCTGTCTTTAATTAAATGAAACACCGTTTATGTTGTTACTATGTTTATATATTACAGCAAACTACAAAGGTTACATACAGGAAACTACAATATCTATGATAGTTACTTTAGGAGTTATTAAAATATCCATGGTCTGAGTTTGATATCCTTTCCAACTCAGACAAAATGGCTTAAACATGGCAAGAGCCACGCACTTCTTTATAGTTCTACATAACGTTCGCGCTAGGATAATGCCTTCACTCTAGGCCCTAAGCCCAGAAGGCTACCATGCTCCTTTCTCGGGGCCTCTACGATGTCTTCCTCTTGGATCTCTCGGATGTTGTCTGAGGTAAATCAAACCCACTCTTTCCTATATAGAACGTATAATGCGTCTTCTATTAGGGCGGGACACTTACCTTTTTGGGAAAGTGTTTCGTAAAGGCAGCGTTTTACGTCAACACTATTCTAGTTAATTGTACTAATCTGTGCACGTGAGGACTGGGCGATAGTATCATACTTTCCAGAAATGGATACTGACATAACTGTCTGTGAGTTAGTCTAAGATAGTGGTAGAATAATGCAAGCTACTCCATTACCCTAGTTTTCGTCACACATCATGTAAGTAAAGAATTTATACATTAAGCAGAACACCTTTCTCATAACTAAAATAAGCCGACAGTGTTACAAAAGTAGCTAATTCTATATCTAAATCACTAAAGTTTTAATCTAATACAGCAAACACGATCGGCCGGTATGACCCTTTTCAGTAGAGCAGGACGAAGGGTTTGACATGGAAAAGTGTCGTGTCGTTCAGATAGGGAGAGAGAGAGAGAAATGGGGTTAAACGCCCACTCGACACAAATTAGGTCTTTTCGGGACTAACATATCGTTCAGTTTTACTTCAATAATTCCCTTGCGCGTAGCAGTGGGGACAAATCGGAGGACCCTGAGAAAAACCAACAAGATTTGAGAAACGACCCCACTCCTTGTCACGTACAACCGGGGAATCGAAACCACTTCTGTTGACTCAATGACAGACGTTTTGATACAACGCACACGTACTAACCATTCGGTCATCCTACCCACCCATCCGTGCATGCAATGAGTGGCCATTTTGCCCAGTAATCCCAGGCAGAATTTGGCCCTTTTTTAAAAATTGCGTCAAAGTTTAAAATTTTTGTTTAGAACTGAAAAAAATTAACTAATAGTCAATCCCCACGCTAAAACATTAACAGAATTGATTGTGTATATCTGAAATAGACACGACCGAGGCACAAAATAGTGCCAATATGCCGACGTCAAATCGAGATTTGTAGATGTTATTTCTGTGAAAAATCATTGGAAGAAGCGATAAGATTATACAGTCCTGAAGGCTGCAGGGGGGCTATATTGTTTACAATGTAACATTGTGTCTTGTAATGATCATAATGAAAATGTTGGCATGTTGTTTGTTGATGTGACCTCATGACCTATGACGTTTAGATAACGTCATATGGATATCATGGCTATTCATTGTGTCAGAGTCACTTCTCTGCAGGTAGGGTGAGTCTGTAGTTCAGATTGCCGTTAAACGTCAATAAAAACTGTTCAGTTATCACCAAAATATCTATGTTTATTAATACTCAGTGGTCTGAATCCTGATCAGCCATTGATTACTTCCCTTTACAATTTTGGTGGTATTTATGTTTATTAATACTCAGTGGTCTGACTCCTCATCAGCCATTGATTACTTCCCATTACAATTTTGGTGGTATTCCATTAAATCCTGCTACATATAGAAGAAACAACAGTGCTATTTGGCTGATTGTTCTAACTATAATATGAACTTAATACGTAGAAATTGAAAATTATTACTATAATTAGCTTTAACGAAAATGATACTTTTATTTAGACGATTTTATTTCCCTGTACTTTAATAAACAGTCCCCTTAATCTATTTATAAGTTATATATAACGAGATAAGACACAATGTAACTATGGTGTTCGATAAACGAATACCAGTCTCAGGAATGAATTACAAGTAATTGTTTCTTGTAAAAGATTCCATGGGCTGCAATTTAATGTCTTTTCTAAGACAACATGCAAACATGTCTACATGACATGTAAAGAGTTACAAATGACTGTTCTGTACTTAATAACGAAAGGTAAATTTCACCTTCTCATTATTGTTATAAATGGGTGTTGGGATGGCCTAGAGGTACGGTGAACCACCCCAAATGAATATCTCCAAATATCTCGACAATTACACCACAATACATGTACTAATATATTTACCAAGCCTTAAATCTGTTTCACACATTTGTAGTCACTAAATAAACGACCATGGTGTACTTAATAAACTATGACCATTTAACCATACATAAATAATACTGAAAAATGGTTTAAAATGGAGTCCATAACATCCAGACACTTTTGATTACGTGTCCTTGTTTTGAAATTAGTCTCGCTTAACCAGTCTACCGATCATTCTACGTCTAATTGACAGTGTTACACAACATTAAGAAGCCGTGGTTTATAGCTGTCGTACAATTAGTATATATATATGTGTTACACGTGCATTATTTAAGTTAGTTAATTAGTCACTATCTTCTCGTATTATTAGATAATATGATTGTCCGTTTAATGACGGCTTCTAATATGTATGTATTATAACTTGTGAATGGCTGTTAAATACTAATAAGGTTGTGGATAACACCCTGGCCTTATAAATGATCTCAAGTTAGAAGCTTAACAGAGACGATGGAAGACAATCTTATCGAGAGGCAACCGGAGAGTGCTCTACAAGACAGAACGAGGGCATGTGACAATGGAAGCAGACGTGAATTTGGACGCTGGTCATTATGACGACAAACTAATGTTATGTTCCTGTATTGGTTGTTAGAGTTATAGATGTATTTGTAATGTCCGTTCCTGCAATGTTATAAAAAAGAAAGAAGTTATTGTACAACTCAAACATTTGGTGTCCGTGACTGAAGAACCTGTTGGTCGATGTTGAGAAGAAGACAGAATTCGTGTCAATCAACAGTTCAAAAAAAAAAGAGAACACAACGTCGAAGCCGTTATAAAAAAACCCCGAGAAAACATGGAAACAAGTTATGAAGAAAAAAGAAGTTATTGTACAACAAACACCCGAATAATGAAAACTCTAAAAGATTGAGATTTTAAACATAAAAGAAGAAAGAACTCTGGAATATGAACTTTGTTTAGTAGACTTTTGTAGAAGGTGAGTCATTTTGTTTTAAAAGAATATAAACGATTTTTGTCTTAATTTGAACACATCCTTTGGCATAATATGATAAATATTTGGGTAGGAGAAATAGAATAAGTATTATTCTTAAACGAATTGAAATATTTTGTGGTTGTCTCAAAGATTTTTGTAAAACGCTTAAGACGTATTCCGTAAAGTTTCGGTTTTTGAATAAGAGGCAATCCCAAAATTAATGTTTTATCTTCCTATAAATATGTTTTATGTATATATTTTTCCCGATAATTAATGGGATGTATTTTATTGAGTTCCTAAAAAGAGAGGAGCATGTATTTATACCCTCAGAGGAAGGGTTTAGCTCAAGTTAAGAGCATCATGGTACATTTTTAATATGTAATTACCCTCAGAGGAAGGGTTAGCTCAAGTTAAGAGCATTGTGGTAGATTTTTACTTTGTGTTGTCGTTTGTTTTGTATAGGAAGATGAATCATTTGAAATTTGATGCGTTATAAAACAGAAAATATCTTATTGAAGATAATTATATGTGTTCAAAATATTCATAATCGTTTATCTCGAGTAAAATCAATTTGACAAGACCCTTATTATGTATTGTTTGTAGATCGTCATGTTATTCTTATGCATTTATAAATATTTCATCCTGTCAACCTTAACAAGGAAAAAAATGATGATTAATTCATAATTATTTTGGCTGTTTCACAGCTTAGGAAAGGGAGGAATTGTTACACAACATTAAGCAGCTGTGGTTTATAGCTGTCGTACAATTAGTATATACATGTGTTACACGTGCATTATTTAAGTTAGTTAATTAGTCACTATCTTCTCGTATTATTAGATAATATTATATGATTGTCCGTTTAATGACGGCTTCTAATATATATGTATTATAACTTGTGAATGGCTGTTAAATACTAATAAGGTTGTGGATAACACCCTGGCCTTATAAATGATCTCAGGTTAGAAGCTTAACAGAGACGATGGAAGACAATCTTATCGAGAGGCCACAGACCGGAGGTTGCTCTACAAGACAGAACGAGGGCATGTGACAATGGAAGCAGACGTGAATTTTGACGCAGGTCATTATGACGACAAACTAATGTTATGTTCCTGTATTGGTTGTTAGAGTTATAGATGTATTTGTAATGTTCGCTCCTGCAATGTTATTATAAAGAAGTCCAATCCACAGTTATTATCTGATTATGTTACAACAGATTGGGATAACCAAGACTACTTTTTACGAAACATGGAACAAGAAATTGAATTTAGAAACACACACATTAGACAACTCAACAATATTTTTAAGAACCTTGTAAAAGTAAAATGAAACTACTGCTAGTATCATATTCTTGCTTTAAGGACGTGATTCAGAGATATTATTTGTACTAAACTAAAATATGCAGCTTCTAACGGTACAGTTAATTATCAGGCAATTTAAAAAATAAAACGAGCGTAATTTCTTAAGATTCCGTAATAACCAAAAAGTTAAAATTATTGCTATTCAGAATCGTCAACGATAGATTTTTTTTTACGACTGTAGTAGTTAATAGTGCTTTGAACATTTCCGCATGCTATTGCTATTTATAGCCTCAACGAGTCTGTGAGACTGTCAGAAATCAGTAATAAGTGATTCAACTAAAGCGTGCACAATCAACGTGTCAAGAACAACTTTTCAGTAGGCACGTGGGGCATCCTAATAGTGGTCTAGAGTGCCGCGCTTCGACCTCTAGCTGGCCGGTCACCCCTGGCTTGCGGCTGTGGTTTCGATCCCTGGTGTGGGCATATTTGGCATGGAGAAAGGGGCGCCTTCTAAACCTCGTGGGTTTCCTCCGGGCACCCCGGTTTCCTCCCACTGCTAAAGACCCCTTCGCACAAGCGAATTATTGAAATAAAACTAAAACCATATGTTAGTCCCGAAATGACCTGGTTTGTGTCGAGTGGACGTAAAACCCCATTTCTCTCTCTCTCTATTTTTATAAAATAAAAGTCTGGTGTTATCCAGACACCGCATAACACAGCTGGGACATCGGTCTCCCATTTCCAGATAAAGACTGGCGGGTTTAACTTGTTGGAAAACGTATCACATATTTTAATTTTAAGGGATTTTAACACAAAATTAAGGATTTTTATTCTCCGAAATATCACCAGGATTGGCCCTTTAAATCATCATGTTTTTATCAGACGATAGTGACGTAACGCGTTCATAGAAAGTAAGAAACGTCATTGTTTAAAATTGAAAAGTTGGTTAATATAACTCACAGACACTTGAAACGATTAAAATTTCTAACACTTAATGTCTATAGCATTTCATTGCAGGCTACACCTTATTCAACTCTTACAAATGCCACTGAATCGATCATGTCCTAGCGATAGTATTTACAAATTCAACTTTCAGCGCTGCCGCTTTGTGATTACCAGTATAGCGCGTGATCTGCCTTGTATATATTGTAGGACGAAATTTTAATCCCTTCAAGTGCCTGTGAAATAACTTGATGTTTAAAGTTTTAATTAAAGATAATGTTGCTGTAGCATTTATGTTTCATTTTCAATATTTTATAGCGTTTTGAAATTGAGATATTCCGCGGTGTCTGATCTTCTGTATTGGCTGATAAACTGAAGCCTGTCTGTCTACTCGTTGACGTGCACGTTAAAGAACCATTGACATTAGTGATGTGATGAAGAGTAAGCGGAAACCACGCTGCCCTGGGAGAATTTCCTTCACAGCTCACTGTATGGCTTAGCCCAGTCGGTGGAGAAATACAGGCCGTTAAACCTCATTTCATTTCATTTCCGATATTGTATTCCCATCTCACCAATTGTTTACGGTCCATCTCATTAAAGTCCATAACAATCAAAAAATAATGATTACACTGTTCGAAACTACCATCACATGTGTTCTGTTATTACCAAGAACAGTGGATAATTATTTTTATTTTCCTCTCATAAATGGAACACTTGGTCCTCAATTGAAGACATTCATTCACATAACAAAACCCATAATCACCGGATGGTCGCGATTTTCTATGGATTTAATTAAAAGTGAGAGAAAGAGAGAGAGAGAGAGAGAGAGAGAGAGAGAGATGGGGATTAACGTTCACTCGACACAACCGAGTCATTTCGGGACTAACATATTATCGTTTAATCTTATTTCAATAATTGGAATGCGCGTGGGGGTCTTTAGCAGTGGGAGGAAACCGAGGAACTCGGAGAAAACCCACGAGGTTGGATTAATTAAAAGTGAATAATTGAGGCTTTGTTTATTATCATAACAATGGTACCTGCGAATCGAGGCTATATTATAACCATTTCAAATCCTGATAACTTCGCCCAGAAATGAGTTGTTTGTCAGAAACTATCAATATATTATTTATACATTATCAATTTTTAAACTAATACAGCAAACAAGATCAAGGCCCTCATTCACGAAATTTGAACTAAGATAAAATCCAAATTTTAGTAATTTAATTGGATAATATAAGTTTGATTTTAGGGCTTAGCCAATCAAAATTAAAGTATCTACTAAAATTTGTTTTTTATCTTTAGTTAAGATTTCGAGAATCAGGACCCTGTCAGTTGTCTAAATCGTAAATAATGCATCTTTAACTATACTGAGCGCCATAAAAAACGCATCACTTAGTTTGTCGTATGACAAAACGATCCTGTAAACATATCTTATTTATTTTGCTTATTATTGTGAACAATATTCAAATGGGAACACATCAGTAACAACATATTTGCACACTTATGGATGTTTAATCTGTAATCAACGGTACAAAGTCAGAGGGGTCAAAACCAAAAGTACGACAAAGATGGTTAATTGTGCTGCACAGCGTGCGTAAAAGACAGTGGAGGACACACGCGCTACTGACAATTAACCATCTTTGTCGTACTTTTGGTTTTGACCCCTCTGACTTTGTACCGTTGATTACAGATTAAACATCCATAAGTGTACAAATGTGTTGTTATTGGTGTGTTCCCATTTGAATATTGTTCACAATAAGAAAAATAAATAAGATATATTTACAGGATCATTTTGTTATACGAAAAACTAAGTGATGCGTTTTCTATGGCGCTCAGTATATTTAATTCATTTTATTTTTTATTAGCTATTTTTTAACCATTGTAGCAAAAAGCGGCTAGTTCATATCTAAATCACTCTCAGTGTATTCGAAGTGAAGTAATTATCATTGTTGTCTGTATGCTATTGCTTATTATTTTTTTTAGATTGGTTATTAAGTGATTTAAGTAGAAATTGTTCGCCTTCACTGCCAGATGAAGTTGATGCAATTACACTAAAAACAAAAAGAGAATGCTGTATTGTTTATGCTCGAGAGCTAAAGAGATCTATTTACTGTCCTGCTTTAATAACTCTTTTGTATAGTGTTTGTTTTGAAAAAAATGGAGGAGTTTTAATTCTGATAAAGTGGATTTCATATTGGCCGTTTTAGTACATGGAATATTAATGGTTTCTTAGCTAGTTCAAACTCTCAGATATCAGAAGTTTGAAAAGAATTGTCCATACTTCACCGATATTCCGATATAATTATTTTTCAATAATTCGCTGGTGCGTTGGGGTCTTTAGTCAAGGGATGAAACGCTACGAGGTTAGATTGGCAGCCCACTCCTTGGCTCAGCGACTTAGGCGCTGGTTCACTTACGAATGTGTTTAGCAATGTGTTTAAAACAATTATAAAACTGTAACCATGCCACTAGGGTTTAACGTCCACTCGACACAAACTAGGTAATTTCGGGATTAACATATGGTTCAATTGTATTTTAATAATTCGTTTGCGCGTAGGAGTCATTAGTGGTGGGAATAAACCGGGGGGGGGGCGGTCGAAAACCCACGAGATTGGACATGTGACCCTAGTCTTTGTCTCGTACTGCCGGGCCGGGGAATCGAAACCACACCAGTTGACTCACAGACAGACAGACCTTATGAAACAGAGCACACGTGCTAACTATCCGGCCATCCTAACCTCCAAAATCGATGTGGATGATCAATCCAAAATGCTGAATAAATTAAAATATTAAATACATATTCGTAATCAATACTATTTTATATATTTTTTTATATAAACATCATTTAATTGGTAGTCTCGGTCACCAAGAACCTCGTAGTCTTCAAGGTACGTAGAATATTTTTCTGGATGATAGAGACTATTCAATTGGATGTTAGGAGTGTAAAATACAAATCCCTACAATACAAATATTAATGAATGGATAATACAATTCAATTAATATTAAGATATTAAATCTTTTAATTCATCAACAGAAATATTTCCCCCAGAAACAATTATAGCAACTTTCTTATCCCTGATATCCGGAATC
The DNA here is from genome assembly GCA_963678685.1 of Patella ulyssiponensis. Classification (NCBI taxonomy): domain Eukaryota; kingdom Metazoa; phylum Mollusca; class Gastropoda; family Patellidae; genus Patella; species Patella ulyssiponensis. Next base: position 17,353,410 of record OY783227.1, on the reverse strand, counting down.
TTGTTGCTTAGGAGAGCGGCCATTGCGGCACAACCGGAAGGTTCAACCACTAGTCCAGCATGAAACAATGTTTTCATAGTGTCCAGAATTTCAGCATCAGTAACTAATATCACTTTATCAACGAATTTCTTACAATAAGCAAAGTTAATTTGTCCGGCATATGGGGGTGATAACCCAGTAGCGACTGACTTCACGGTAGGAATGGACACCGCTTTGTTGCTCTTAAAACTTTCGTACATGGTGGGAGAACCTTCGGGCTCCACGGCATAGATTCTACACGCCGTGCCTAGCTTTGCACGAACGGCGGCGGAAATTCCCGATGACAATCCACCTCCACCGCAACAAATGACCAAAATATCTAAATCCGGAACTTTATCTAAAATCTCCAAGCCGATGCTTCCATAACCAGCAATTAGGTCGCGATCGTCAAAGGAATGACAAAAGTGAAATCCCTGTTCCCGGACATATTTATCAACTGTTGGTTGTAATTCGGATACGGGCACCTGCTCCACCGTTACTCCATAACCTTTAATGATTTCTACTTTACTTTGCTGCGCAGAATCGGGCATAATGCACAAACCGGTAAGCCCTTCCTGGTGAAGAAAATAAGCAAACGCCCGTCCATAGTTCCCTGCAGACATCGTTATCAACTTTGTCTCCCGATTTCGCTGTATTAATTTACTGATTTGATTCACAACACCGCGAATTTTAAAAGACCCAGTGTTTTGCATGCTCTCCAATTTAAGATAAAGATCGACGCCATTGGCTGCTACGTCCTGGAAGAGATACTGCACGTGACTAAGTAATGGCGTCTCTCCGACCATCCCACTCTTCATTATTTCTGTTTTAGCCGATGACATTTCCTCTAGGGTGAGGTATGTTGCTTGTGTTTCCATCTTAGCCTTCTGCAAAATTAGAACAACATTTAAGGGCTTCAAGGCGTCAAAAGATAGGCTGCCAGGCAACAAAACATACGCCCACAGCAGCTAAGTCGCCCAGACAGTCAACGAGGGTTGTCACATATTTTCTCTTTTGTCAGTAATGAAAATCTGATTACGAATAACTACCCGTTAAGAAATTATCAGACATCATTATAATTTGTTTCGATTGTTCGTCTCGTGACATTAACATTACCCTCTAGATCTGCTACAACATTTTTGAAAGAGGACAAGGGCCATTACTCTGGATATTAACTCTAGCTTCTAGAGCGTCAACAAGCAGTTGTGGACGACGCAGCGACGGACAGACCGATGAACATGAAGATACGGCACAGTTACCAACAGAAACAAAAAAGTGTGTTCCGTCAACATTCAATTCAATTAATATCAAAACAATGAAATGTATTAGCTACTTAATTTAAGAAATAACTTCCAAGTATTACATATGTGAACTGGTGCAAGTGATATGAGATGTTCCACTCGACACAAACTAGGTCATTTGGGGACTAACATATGGTTTAATTCTATTTTAATAATTCGATTGCGTGTAGTGGTCTTTAGCAGTGGTTAGTCCCGAAATGACCTAGTTGTGTCGAGTGGACGTTAAACCCCATTCTCTCTCTCTCTCTCTCTCCCTCTCTCTCTCTTTAGCAGTGGGAGGAAACAGAATGAACCGGAGAAAACCCACTCTACTCCTTGTTATATACAACCGGGGATTGAAAACCATGCCAGTCGACTCAATGACAGGCTTTTTGATACAACGCACACGCGCTAACTATCCAGCCTCCCACCCCATTAACCTACCAAGCATATACACAAGTAACAATGTAATATACATCCATTTCAAAACCCAGTGAATAATCAATTATGTTTACTGTTTACAGAGATAGTTAGAAACATACCTTTATAGGCCTCAGGATACAAACATCGAAATATTATATAGCAATAGCCTTAATATATACCGCAACTATACCTACATGTAAATGATTTATGCTCAGATAAGAGTAATACTATTTGTCCTATATAAGCAGACCTTATATACGTACGCTATATACAGAACACGTGTGTATGTACATAAAACAAACAACTTCACCGTGTGCTACAGTCGGTTAGTCTGATCAGGTGACAGTCATGTGATCGCAAATATAAGGATTCAGACCAGTAATTTATCCTTTTGTTATCAATTTTTAATCTATGACAGTTCGTGACCTATAACATTTTATATATTTGCCTATAACATTTTATATATTGGCATAAAACATTGTATTAAACATTCCGATCATCTTAATCTTTAATGGCTCAATACCACTCTTGTTGTAACTGAATAATATTTTACAATCTTTATTCTGGTCAACAAATTGTATTATTTTACAATATTCCAATTAATTGATGATACAAATTTCATCTTAACACACCTAATTTTAAAAATTGGAAAAATTCCAACTAAATGGTTTGAAAAGCCCAACGTAAACCTGTTCAAATTTGACTTGGATTTTAAAATATTTTCGAATCCTCTGCACATGTAAAATAGGATGTAATGGATAATTTACGCAGCAGGTAGGAAACTTAAACATCTAGTACTTAGAATAAGGCTATTATTTTTTTTCTGGAGCTGCCAAGCCAGCAAGAGTGTTATTGTCCTTTTAAAGCCACAATCATCTGATAACAATATGGAAGGGATTAATAGCTCGATATTTTTCTAAGCCGAGTTTAATGATACATCAGTTGTGATGGTGTGACGCGGTTTCCCTTTATCAGTGGTACATTTAGTATGGCACAACAGAAAAGTAACAGCATTCGTTTCATCTGGATTTTCGGGCGTGTTTTCCCTTTGTCAGTGTTGCAGGATGGAGGACCTGACAAGGACAGCTGTCTAGTCGTTCCGTTGTGACTTAAAACCCCCGTGTACATTGTCGTTCACGTAAAATATCCTTTGGCAGTTGGAATTCAACATAAGAGTAGGCGGTAGTGCCGCTGCCCGGGCAAAATTTCACCCCTAACACACTGTATGTCGTATGCCCGTCTTCTTTAGTCCAGTGATAATTATTTTTCAGTTATAATTATTTTTAGAGTTATTGCCCCTTATGTTAATTTGACATTTTTTAGTGGTACTTGCTAATCTAGACTAGCCGAATTCTTCAATGTACGTCAATATCGGGTCTTGCTTCGTTTATAATCGAGATTTGTTTGGAAAACACTACAGATATGCGTGTTCCTTAGTTGTACGTGACAAGGAGTAGGGTCGCCTGTCCAACCTCGTGGGTTTTCTCCGGGTCCTCCGGTTTCCTCCCACTGCGAATTATTGAAATAAAATTGAACCATATGTTAGTCCAGAAATGACCTAGTTTGTTTAGAGCGGACGGTAAACCCCATTTTCTCTCTCTCTATCTCTCTCCCATCCTTTTTTTAGTTGCATCCCCATTCCAGAAATCAGCGTCAGATCGCCCCCCCCCCACCCCAAGAAAAATGACCTTTTACTATGAAACATCATCACTATTTACACTTATTTGACAACTTATTGTGTACATTAAACTATAACACATACTTAGGGAAGAACAATTACTAATTTATTTAGGCGACGTTTCAAAGAGTATTCTCTCAACGTTTTCAAGCAAGTGCAGCAACAAATGTGTATGGCAATTATATATAGACAAGCAATAACAACAATTCTGAAACCATGCATGACAACAACAAGATCAAAGACATATAACAACATGATCAAAGGCAAGATGAATATAATTGTGTACATCTTTACATCTTTATATATGATTTCCACGAACACATAGCACGACAACTGCCTGGAGTCTCCCAGGGTTTAAAGTATCTAAATGAGAAATAGTTACACTTGAATCGATCGAGGTGACGAGTTTATTATCACAGTAACGCGAGTGGAAGGGCGTAATTTGAATTGTCTCCCCTTACTCGTTTCGGACGGTTTTATCTTTAGTCTGTGTTTCTGTCCAAGGACATCATTCACTTGATCTGTACGTTTGTTGTGTCTGTATATTGTGTCCCGTTCATAGGTTTGTCTTGTGTAATTGTTTGTGTTTGGTGCAACCCCGTCCACCTGCACTTCCTAAACACGTGTTTCAACAATTGAGTACCGTATGCTGCCATAAGCAAATCCGATATAAAGTACCATCCCATGGATATTATACATTTTTAGAGGCAATCTGCCATACTTTATTTGGCAAGTGTTGTATTTTCAATAGTGCGCTATCTCGGTGGCTTTTTCCATTTTCATTTGGAGTGGTGGGGGAGGGGGGTTATCACGTGGCTAAATGGATAAGGCGCTTGCTGGCTAGCCTGGAGGTCGGGTGTTCGATCCCTGCATTGGCCGAGAAAGTTCATCTCGAATTTCCGGCGTAGTTTCCCTTGCCAGTGATGCAGAACGGGGGGCCTGACAAGGACAACTATCTAGTTGCTCGGATGGGATGAAAATCGAGGTCCCGTGTACACAATGGCGTGCACGTAAAAGATCCGATATGGCAGATGGAATTCGATATAAGAGTAGGCCGTAGCGCCGCAGTCCGAGCAAAATTTCCCTCATAGCACACTGTATGGCATATGCCCGTCTTCCATTAGCCCAGGTTAGGTGCAGAAAAGTTAAACCCCATTTCATTTGCATTTTATGGTGACGTATACAGGAGTTAAATCTACCTATTGTCGGTCTTTCTTTAGATCTGAAATGTTATCTAAATTATCAATTAGACATTAATTAACTTATCCAGACCATAATCAACTTTCGATGGCTTCGCTTACCTGCGATCTTTAGTGGATTATGACCCGATTTACGGCATACCTTCCCTTCACGATTTAATCAATAAATGGGTAATCGAGACTATGCTTTAGTAATGATGATCGAGGCTATGCGGAAATAACAGCGAATTACCTTTACATTATCTAGTTTTAACTACTATAGTGAGAACTGCCAACTCGTTATCAAATTTCCAATAATGTATCTTTTAGTAGTGTGAGCAAAAGGCGGGCTAACTTATTAGCTGATTGATTTACGTTTATCAGACGAAGTACCTTATGGAAAGTTTTCAACTATTTCCGATGTTAAGTGTTGTTAATGTCAGCTGTAAAAACAACCCTCTTAAGTTTTAGATGGCCACAGATCACTAAAGTTTTCCCTATTTACTTTCAATGTTACTTCTCGTCTCTTAGATTGGCTCTACCTTTTCGTTGGGTAGAACGTTTTCTACCACAGATGGAACAACATGTGACAACCTTTTGCCCAAAAAGCACGTGAAAAACTTGAGATACATAAGCTTTTCCCTTTAATCTCATATATATGCAGCACCCTATTTAAACGAATATTATTATTGCAAATGCGGACGTTAAAGCCATTTCATTCTATTGTGCTAGCCTATCTTTGGAACAACTTTTAAACTTTATTGAGTGTTGATCAACTGAAATCTCAAACAAGCAGCTTATGAATTAAGAGACATCGATTCTGGCAAATCAGGGCGTTAACCACGGTGGATTCTATCTATCATTTTTGTATCTTGTGAATAACCTTCTAATTGGAAACGACTATTATTATTGCGAATGCGGACGTTAAAGCCATTTCATTCTATTGTGCTAGCCTATCTTTGGAACAACTTTTAAACTTTATTGAGTGTTGATCAACTGAAATCTCAAACATGCAGCTTATGAATTAAGAGACATCGATTCTGGCAAAGCAGGGTGTTAACCACGGTGGATTCTATCTGTCCTTTTTGTATCTTGGGAATAACCTTCTAATTGGAAACGCAACATGTGGACAGAGTAAATATTGGCGGATGAATGTATACCCGGTGATGAGTCGATTTAACCATCAACCAGGATATGCAGTCACCACATATATTCCTCCTTTCTTCATCAGTGTTATTTCTTCTTCAGACCAGAAAATGTACTTCTTCAGCACCGCTACCTAGGATATATAATACATTTTACCATCTTCAGCTTTATCTTCTCTTCAGACTAGAGAATGTGCTTCTTCAGCTCCACTTCCCTGGATATACAATACCTTTTATCTTCTTCAGCTTTATCTTCTCTTCAGACTAGAGAATGTGCTTCTTCTGCACCGCTACCCAGGATATACAATACCTTTTATCTTCTTCGGCTTTATCTTCTCTTTAGACTAGAGAATATGCTTCTTCAGTGCCGCTACACAGAATATACATTAATTACCTTCTAACTTCATCGCCCCTTCAAACCAGAGAATGTGCTACTTAAGCCCCTCTACGTGGGGACATTGTTATTAGTATTGGATTCGGTGTAAAATTTGTTTAAAAATCAACAAAATGATCCCGAAGAAAGAAAAAATATGCTGAGGAGCGAAGGGAATATGGTCGGATATGTTTATAAATAAATGAGGAGGATTGTTTGTATTTTGTTTCAAGGTAGTTGGAAGACATAATCCCCTGTCTACTGTATCTTTCAGTCTGGAAACCTAAATCCTAAAATTGGTGTACACGTTAACGAACCCTTGGCAGTTGGAATTGGAACTGCATAGGGAGAAAATTGAAAAACCCTACAAATTATTTGGGGTAGGAATAGTAGTAATCGCAATAAGAATCCTTAGTTGTGATATTTCGGACTATATGTGCTTGTGATATTACGAGCTATATTTGCTTGTGATATTTCGGAAACCTATATTGGCTTGTGATATTTTGGAAACCTATATATTTGCTTGTGTTTACCATATGTGTTGGCTTACTTATGGGTGAGGAGAACCTGATATGGTGTTATCAAAATTCTTGATATGTTCCCAGATGGCATGCATGTGCTTCATTATTACACTTCGGGTAGGATTGCCTTTTTTGGGTCGAGCAGACGGAAGTTTCATTTTTAACATTTTCAACCAACATAAAACTACAAGTAATGTCCCTTGAATGGGTTCATGATTGCATTCGGATAACTCTGTTTTTTTTTAGTCGAGCAGACGGAAGTTTCATTTTTAACATTTTCAACCAGCATAATTATAACTACAAGTAATGTCCCTTTAATGGGTTCATGATTGCATTCGGATAACTCTGTTTTTTTGAGTCGAGCAGACGGAAGTTTCATTTTTAACATTTTCAACCAACATAAAACTACAAGTAATGTCCCTTTAATAGGTTCATGATTGCATTCGGATAACTCTATTTTTTTCCTGGGTAATTACGTTTCAATTCACCAGCGAAAAGTGAAACATGTATTATAAAAGAATTATCGGAGCAAATCAATGGTAAACAGGTAAGAGCGTCAGTCTTTAAAAGAGCATCGCCAACGCCTCATATATATCCATTATTTCTTTGATAAAACTAGTCGAGTCTATAACTTAATGGGTTTTTTTTAAAACGAGTCCCTAACGTTATTTTGTTTGAATCTAAAAGAGTCCACGGCGCAATGGTTTTTTAAACTAGCCGAGTCCATGGCGGTAATTTCTCTCAAACCAGCCGAGTCCGTAACGTAAATTTGTTTATAACTAGTTGAGTCCATGAAGGACAGGTTTTTGAAAACAGCTGAGTATATTACGTAAAGGTTTTTGAAACTAGCCGAAACCACAACGGAAAGGTTTTTGAAACTAGCCAAATCCATAACATAAATTTGTTTGATACAAGTCGTGTCCATATTGTAAATTTGATTGATAATCAGGGTGGTTGGGATGGCCTAGTGGTCTAGAGTGCCGCTCTTCGACCTCTAGCTGGCCGGTCACCTCTGGCTTGCGGCTGTGGTTTCGATCCCTGTTGTGAGCGTATGTGGCATGGAGATAGGGGCACCTTCTCAACCTCGTGGGTTTCCTCCCACTGCTAAAGACCCCTACGCGCAAGCGAATTATTGAAATAAAATTGAAACCATATGTTAGTCCCAAAATGACCTTGTTTGTGTCGAGTGGACGTTAAACCCCATTTCTCTCTCTCTTGATTGATAATCATCAAGATTTTTATCCTCTACGTCCTGAATGTTGTAGGTCTCGTGATTCTCCACCATGGTTTTTTTTGGTTATGTTTTTCTTTTATAACCTGATCGTAAAGCTCTTAAATTCCGCTTACTGAAGCATATAAAGTCCCATCATTGAAAGGCCTGTCTTTGTGTAGGTTTTTATACGGTAAATAATGCAATCACAATAACAAAGAATAGCCGTTAACCTTCAGCTGACAAGTCTATTCTGTAGCGACAAGACGACACCCGAAATTCAGTGAGGTTCCGCTTGGAGGCTTCCTTTCACGGATCGTGAGAACCAGATAACGTTTTGAGGGTTTGTAGCCTTGTCACGGGGGGAATACGTGCAAGGGGAGTCGTTTTATCACATGTATTAAATATATGTGACGCTTGTCTTGTCTTGCCCTGTCCAACCTCGTGGGTTTCACCGGGTCTTCCGGTTTCCTTCCCACTGCGTAAGCGGATTATTGAAATAAAATTTTATCACATGTATTAAATGTATGTGACGCTTGTCTTGTCTTGCCCTGTCCAACCTCGTGGGTTTCACCGGGTCTTCCGGTTTCCTTCCCACTGCGCAAGCGGATTATTGAAATAAAATTGAACCAAATGTTAGTCCAGAAATGTCCTGGTTTGTGTTCACTGAACGTTACCCCACCCCACCCTCTCTCCGAAGGATTGTCCCCTCCGTAGGTTTGTCTTGTCCGGTTTGTTTTGCGTGTAGTGCTGCTCTCCTGCACTTACATATCCTGCCCCGAAATAAGATTTGCAAACACCCATTAATGTCTCAAATTCGAGATAAACGATGACTACTTGTCGATCTGTGCACAAAAATTGTCAAACGCGAGGTCGCCAAATACTACGTGATGGAGGAAGCAATAGCAACCACCGATCTGCAGAGCCCTGGGATATTGCATGCATGGGTGCACGTTAATTATAAGTAGCCTCATAATAAAATTACGGCTGCAGTAAATAGTAGTGTCACCTTACAAAGGTATAGGAAACCTGATTCTGCGTTTTAAAAGATGACCCAAAAATATCAGACCAGCTTCGGTTTCGCTCGGCCAACCTTCTTATGCAATATCCGAGACTCATATTTTCATTGGACGGGTAAGGGGAATAGATTTAGGTTATTTTTGTGGGTTGTTAATTTGCACTATTAAAACTTATCTTAATAACGAAACGAAACTCAGAATAAACACGTTAACTCTTGATATCATTCACGCCCCAGCAGCAGAAAACGACCTCGTATTTTTTTTTTATTTCAAAGTGGGTCGTGGGGGCGGCATTGATGACATTTACAGATCAGTTATCAGCTCTTGAAACCAGGTTTTATAATGGGATGTTGCGACCTCAAGCTGGTTCGTCGAGGGAAATAAAACGAGGCGAGATTAGCACCTTGTCGGGGTTTGAAGTGGGCGAAACTTGTGCCGAATACGTTCCTAATGTATTTTTACTGATCGCGATGATATACAAACCCTATTGTATTTTGTACATGGCGAGTTTACGCCCATTATGGACATACCAATAAACGTCACGCCCACTATTCAAAACAGCCGCATCTTCGTATTTTGTAGAAGGTGAGTCGGGTACAATGCCTGAAAAGAAAAGATGACCCGCGTGAGCTTTGAACAGGATATCGATATCAATTTAATAGAACATTAAAAAGCAAATATTTATAAATGGGCATGTTGCATGTATAGAAACACGAATGATAACACTTCGACAAACTGTATAAAATACAGATCTATATTTCGTTCCGGTTTTACTTTCATACTGTCGATGCATGGTCCTACATAATGTGACGGAGGTCAAGACAAGTAAAACGAAATTTTGAACTACAAAAAACGAAAAGAAATGGGAGCAGTGTTTTAATTAGATTAACATTCTGTTTTATTTTTATTTTTTATTTGGTTTGTATTTTTATTCTTTTTTTGTGTGTGTGCAAAAGACATCAAAACAATGGGCAGATATAAAACGTCGCCTGGACACGAAGATAAGTCAACCAAAGAAAATGCCAAACTACGGCTTATGGCTTGACAATAAAACCAATCTATAAAATGTATAAACATGAATAATTCAATCGCAATTTAATGTGTCTAAATGGCTATATGATCGCCCAAATATTTCGTCTGGCGTTTACGTTCCAGACATGATTACACACGCAACCCTTGTATTGTATAAAGCTAGCTGCCACGGTAACGTTCGAGTTGTTTCGAGTATGCGATTCAAAACGAAGTATTAATTTGAGAATGTATTTAATACTAACCTTACATACGCGCAACACAATAAGCCCAAGGGCAAATTAAATAGGCATAGTGCAAATCATTCGAAAACACAATAAGGATTAGCGGTCATAGGATTGTTTTGCGGGACTCTATAATTTATTCTTGAATTGCTATAAAATATATTATTGCCTTGTGTACAATAGTAAATTTTCTATTAAATGTAGGTTGCCCATTGTGAAGAAAGGTGTTTTATACGTGGGGCCTTGTATTTACTTGGTTATGTTGGTTTAGTATAAGAGGACAAACAATTCAATAGAAATGAAGATGAATAGTCGCTTTTTTATTTTTATAGAGCCGTCAACTTACTCCTACGGTCCTCCTTCAATCGGGTGACATGCTTTTAAATATGGATAAATTCATAAAGAAGATATTTTAAATAGGGCGTCGTGAGAATGGGTTGCGTTTAATAATAGATCAATGGGATATAAGGGGAAATTTCCCCTCTTAAGATTTCGCGGCTACTTCCTTTACAGGCGCTTGCTGTGCTGGACTCGTTGGGTAGTAGATAGGCCTTAATAGATCCCCTTATTTGTGAATTCCCTTATTTATAAACACCAATTGGCCTAATAAATAGATCAGTATGGTATAAGAGGAACCTATTCCCGAATAGAATTTAACGGCAACTTGCTTTACAGGTGTTGGCTGTGTTGTGTGGAAAGAGGTCTTAATATATCCCCTTATTTTAAAACTTATCATGGCCATATAAATGGATCAATGTTGTAAAATAGTAAATTTTCCCTAATATGTAACGACTGTGTCCTGTACAGATGCTTGTTAGTCTAGTAGTAGATAGGTCTTAATAGATTTTCTTATTTTAAAACCCTATTGAGTGATTAATTTTGACCAGTGACACCCACTTGTGTATATGACATTACCTGCTAATACTTTTTGGGTCTAGATATCATCTCGTGAACTTTTGTCACGCGATATTGAGTTTAGCGTAGGGAAATTGTTAATTGAGGGATTTTAAATCCCTTACGAACAGGTGATACACAGGATATGGCCCCAAACCAGCCCGCGTCACCTATAATGTGAAACCTATTGATATGTTCAACATCCCGTTAAATATAGACTATAAGAAATCAAAACGTTCAATTTCAACTTATCGAGACTTATAAATGTATTAATATTGAAATGGATAAGAGTCCCCATTACACTAGTAGCGTCAACTTAAAGGACAACACACTGAGACTTCAAGATGTAATAATGTTATAACGCTCATAGACAAACGGTTAATAATATAGAATGGATATTGGAGTGGAAAAATCGACACTCGGTAGAGGTGGAAAAATCGACACTCGGTAGAGATATTAAAGGGGCAAAGGACTCGCATTAAAAAGCAACCGTAAACGTAGTTAACTGATGAATTCTCGAAAGCTGTAAGAAGAACATGAAGACTCAAAGACGTATTTTATTGGAATGGGCATTGAAATAGCAACCGTTACCGTGGTTAACTATTGAACTCTCGAAAGCGTCAACTATAAGGACAACGGGAAGACTTAAAGACGTATTTTATTGGAATCGGCATTGAAATAGCAACCGTTACCGTGGTTAACTATTGAACTCCCGAAAGCGTCGACTGCAAGGACAACGGGAAGACTTAAAGACGTATTTTATTGGAATGGGCAGAGGACTCTCATTGAACTGATGCACTCCCGAAAGCGTCAACTGTAAGGACAACATGAATATGATGGAATCGACAGATGACTCCAATTGAAATAACAACCGTAAACGTGGTTAACTGATGAACTCCCGAAAGAGTCAACTGTAAGGATATCATCTTAGAGGTGTATTATATTGCATGCATGGTATATATACCAATACTTACGATATCACGATAACCCTCTATAGTCTTACTACACATAACTTTGTTTACATTTACTCTAAAAATTAGGTTACTTCAATATTGAAACTGTCCTCCTTAAATTGTGAGAATTGATAACGAAATAGCCTAAGAAGGTTGTACACGTGGGTTTATATTTAAAACTCTTACCGATATCTGTCTGGGGTCACATTCCGTTCAAATATGCAGGTTTGTGGAGTTATTTGACTACAAATACTAGTAAAATCGAATGAAATGGGGTTTAACGTCCTACAGTTGTGCTCCAACTGGGATTATGAAGACGGGCAGTGTGATATGGGGGACATTTTGAACGGACAACGGCACTGTGGCCTACTCATTTCGAATTCCAACTGTCAATTGATTCGGGACCTCGGTTTTCTGTCCCACCCGATTGACTAGACAGCTGTCCGTCCACGTCAGGCCTTCCGTCCTGCATCACTGACAAGGGGGGGGGGGTAAAATCGAACGAGTTTCTTATCCTACTGTTTAACGTCCTACTGTTCTGCCCCGACCTGGCTAATGAAGACTGGATTCCCCACCAATCCAAAACCTCCGGTATTTTTAAATATCCTGTTTGATTATCTCTACAGAAATAGAATAAGACCTGGAAAAATATGGTTAGATGTCTAATGCAAGACAGCGAGAATTTGACTAATGTGGTTACATGTCTAATGCATGACTGAGAGAATTTGGCCCCAGTCACCGGGGATATCGGCGAATATCATATGTAGTCGCAAAGGGATTTCCCAAAAATTCATCCAAATTTTACGAAAAACGTTTTATTTCATATTGGACATCAAAGACGACCCGAATCTAAAACCAATTTCGTGTGGGTCGTCGGGCTATCAAAATCGAATATTCCGCGTGGGAGGGGAGTTAAAAATGAGCATTAAAGATTGCATTTTGGTGGGCGCGACATTAGATTTATAGGCGTGTGAACGTAAATCAATACATCGGTGTATTATGTATAAAGTATTAAAAATCATATCGCGTTTTAGGGTGTGTGTGTGGCGATGAGAGGCGGACCTATTGAAGTAGGTGAAGTTAAAATTATAAATGTGGGTGTGTATTCATTGGACATTACTTTAATGTATTACGACCATTGAGATATTATTCAATTATTTAAAGTCTCTAGAAATTTGACATTTCTAGCAAAATGCAATTCACGCACAGTTACTTTACAAAAGTGCAATTTATACACGGTGTGATTCATGATTATAAGATAATTCGTGGTTTTAATCGTGGGGGGGGGGGCCTAGTGGTCTAGAGTGCCGCGCTTCGACCTCTAGCTGGTGTGAGCGTCTGTGGCATGGAGATAGGGGCACCTTCTCAACCTCGTGGGTTTCCTCCGGGCACTCCGGTTTCCTCCCACTGCTAAAGACCCCTACGCGCAAGCGAATTGTTGAAATAAAATTAAAACCATACGTTAGTCCCAAAATGACCTAGTTTGTGTCGAGTGGACGTTAAACCCCATTTCTCTCTCTCTCTCTCTTTCCTCCGGGCACTCCGGTTTCCTCCCGCTACTAAAGACCCCTACGCGCAAGCCAATTATTGAAATAAAATTGAAACCTTATGTTAGTCCCAAAATGACCTAGTTTGTGTCAAGTGGACGTTAAACCCCATTTCTCTCTCTCTCTCTTTTAATCTAGGGGTAATCATGATGATCCTATCTTGTCATGTATTGAGGCCAGTCGTAGCAATCGTGATGATCGTTTCGAACGTATCTACACGTATCAGATCGCGTACTCAATAGGGGTAATCCTATCATAACGCATCACAAGACATTGGGAACCTAGCATAAAGAGTAACAAAACTGTGCTTACTGCTCTACACTCTCCCAGGACCGTAAGTTTTTTAAACATACGAGGTGAGGGCCGTTTATTTTTTTAAACATACAAGATGGTACAAATAATATGTGTTTATTTAAAAGAATTTCGCTGTTGCACGCTTGCTCGCATTTTCTAAATAGCACGTTTGCAATAAATGTCATCTTATCAACATAATCAAAATATCCCAATGTTTGCTCTTACGCTTCAATAAGAGTTTACAATAGCGATTTTAAATATACTGTCGTGCTATTTCGGTCTTTCTTAAATATGCATTTAGAAGTTTCTAGACGAACAGTCATATTGCAGCTTTTAATATTGCATATTACTTATGTAACTTACGTAATAGAAATCTGACAAAATGCGTGGGCTGTTAAGGCGTTTGATAGCTTAATATATATAGCTAATTTTTTATACTATCTTTACGGATCTTAGAAAGACAAAAGCGTCACAGCACAAAAATGCAGAGTAGGGTTCTCCAGAAAAAAAAACCCGACCATGATCGCCTATAATCTTATGTTTAATCTTGTTGGCCCAATCTTACTACCCAGAACTAAGAAATGAAATGAAATGGGGTTTAACGTCCTACTGCTCTACTCCGGCTGGGCTAATGAAGGAGAACCCTTTTCCATTTCACGTGTATCTTAAGGTTAAATTTTTGGCGAGGAGATGACGTGCCACACCTTTGTAATACTACTATTATTCATTGATTAATCTGCCACCCGCGTGATTCGATGACGTTAATTAGATCATCACGCCTGATTAGCCATACGTCACCAGCACTATGTGACATCAGCAATTCTTGCGTACCTTATGTCTGAATGCCAGTAATAACATTACGTCAGAGATACATGACACCTGGCGAGGCTTTGTTCAGTTACGGCGCTAAGTGTTAGCATTTCTTTTCAAATTGTTGTTATTCATCGAAACTTGCATGGGACAATTGTGTCACTTTATTGCACTTTTATTAGCATCTACCCCCATGCTAAACATAGGCGGTCTGTCCACTGTGAGCTCCGCTTGAGAACGGACACTAAGCTCGTTGACAGACAATTTAAGTCCTAAATTGACGATTTTAGTCAGAAACATTAAGTATACTTCGAGAATGCTGTTGAGTATATATTGGGCTTCCATTTAATGAAATAGGGTGTATGGCAAATCTGAAACGGAGTAAAAAGGCATTACAAAACACGATACTGATTTATGGATATGTCGGCCTTCTAGGACAGAGATCTGTTCTCGAAGAATGAAATAGTTGAATATATGTGTACAGAATGCATCTACCCCTGTATACCTAGAATACTGCTATTGCTGACAATATCCCCGTTTTGTCTTAAACTCGAATTATGTATCCTATCTCTTCCGCCTCGGTTGAAATCGCCCACCCCCTTTTCATTGATCAAACTTCCGATACCCTTTCCACGCATTAAGCCTAGCCGAAGGGTCCATTTTATAGACCCACATGCGAAAATCACAATCTAGCATGCGCCTATCAATTATCAGATAGTCTTCAAAAGACTTCAAGCATTGTCGACACATATGATGGTCTTAATTATGGGCAACTGCAGTTTTAGCCACATGGTTTTGTCTGGGCAATCGTGACCCTACAAACCGATAATGACAGGCTTCGGAGATAAAACCACAACAATTAGCCATAAAGTAAGGGAGAGCAAATGTCCTAATGGAGGGCAATTGACAAGCGGAAAGGTGTAATTCCACTTTGATGTTGGTAGAATAATTACCCAAGTGTGATCTCGAAGGTCGATTGAACTTATCCTGGGGCTTAATGTTGGAATCAGGTCATGGATAAGAATATATTAGACGGGCGATGACCATATGTTGCTTCCTCCCTCCACAACTTTACATGGAATAAGGGTTTAACGTTCTAATGTCGCTTTCTCCCTCCCTAACTTTAAGTTGAATAGGGGTTTAACGTCCTTACGTTCTGCACCCAGTGGGATAATGAAGACTGGCTTACACCACACAGTGTTTTGAGTGGAAATTGTGCCAGAACAGCGTCTTACTCGCTGAGCCACCGGACAAATTTCATATTAGTTTATCTTATAGAAGATGTGTTCTCAATGAACAATTTAAATTGTCAAGATTGTGGCTACCTGTTGTTTAAAACAAGCCCTTCCTATTACAGGGGGTGTGACCCCTGATGTAAAATTCTCACAGTTCTGAGTGTTAATTGAGGTGTAAGTACCTATTCTTCTAACAAGCTATTATCGGAGACCCTCGGGGCTAATTACTAAGGATTGTACTAGAGAATTGTTGAGCCTGTAAGCAGCTTGCAATGTAAGTTTATCCATGGTGGTTGTGTAAGAACTGTAACATAACCCTTGGGGCTAGTGTAAAAACATGAATTGTTCGCCGTAAATGTGACACCTTGGGGGACACTGGTCAAGATACCCTTTAGGGGATTTTGTTTGGAAACAGAAATCATCTTAACAGACTGTCGCTACTTTATAGAGAGAGAGACAGGGGGGAGAAATTAACGCCCACTCGACTCACACATCGTTCAATTTCATTTCAATAATTTGTTTGCGCGTAGGGGTCCTTAGCAGTGTGGGGGGGGGGAAACCAAAGGACCTGAGGAAAACCTACGAGGTTGGACAGGCGACCCTACTCCTTATCACGTACGACCGAGGAATCGAAACCACACCAGTTGACTCATTGACAGACCTTATGATAAAGCGCGCACGTACTAACCATTCCGCCATCCAAACCCCTTTGATCGGAGATATTGTCTTACGACCCACGTGGGTGAATGCTTAGTTAACAAGTTAGACATTCTGGTTTTAAGATTAAAGGTACACGTGTGGCTCAATACTTCGAGTGACGTTACGTTGTTAATTCATTATTTCATATTGTCAAAGGAAAATTGATTTTTGAAGTACGTTATCTCATAAAATTACACGAAAAATTATATAAATTGTGAATGTATTAAAACAATAAAGAGTAGTTTAAAGGTTTCTTGAGTAAACATTAATATAAGACCAAGACTGTTGTTTAATAACGTGTGATATATCATATATTTTACCTCATATCATAAAATCTTAAGGTAACGTTTATTTAAGCAAACAAGCAAGCGACTTATTTATTTCGTCTTTTGTATGACACACATACCTCAAAAATAACCTTTCTTTTATATCATGTTGTATGCTTCGGTAAGAAGGTTGAATTTACCCCCCAAATATCCTATGAATCAGTATACGATAAAAGCCTGTAGCGGTTCCCCATTGTTCAAGAGAATATAAGGTTTCCTGTGTATCTATTCAGAATCAGCAGTGCGAGACGAAGTCCTTAACATCTAATACAATGTTAATCGTACACTACCAAACTTGTTTGACAAGCTTGTGTATATGTCTCAGCTTGTAATCACCTATGATCTACGAATGCATATTCAACCATCATCTTCGTAAGCCTATTTCGAGTGGCCTTATATATAGTTTGACTAAGAAACGATGACTTGCAGAAAGTCTTTAAGTAGACTAGATTTCCAGACCATGCATTGATGAGTAAATAAAACATCAACAATTGGGATTTTTAAAAGAAATAATCTCGAGTTCATGTGTGTTTTGTCATTTACCCCATTTCCGCAAAGATTTCGTAATATTATAATATGATAATCCAACACTAAAGCGATAAAATGTTAATTGTGCACGAGAAATTTAAGACGCATTATATTGGTAACTTGAACACGTTTGTTTGTGGTGATTGTTGTAAAGAATTATAGGCTACATGAATGCCTAATATTACAAGAAAACGTGAAGAAACCCACTTTGATTATAAACTATCAAGTAACACGTTACAGGTGCATTACATAAACCAAATGGGGGTGACTAATATTTTCCCAGCTATTAACCCTGAATATTATATCTTGTGAAAACCTCATAGAACCTGTATCTTGTTGCTTTCGCGTCTTTTGAATTTTGAAATAAACGGGCTATTGTGCAGATACATCCCGGATTCATTGATGCAACATTAGTGAAGTTTCTCAAGCAGAGGTTCTCGCTTTTAATTTAATAAAAGTTGGTTGAGTGCAAAGGACCGTTGAAGCTTTTTTCTATTTGCCAAGTGTTAATTTTTGTCGATTTCCATTTATTTTGAGAACTATATTAGTTTAAACAAAATCTGTATACATGCTATTTCAAAAGATATCAAGTTCAAGAAGTACCTCCCGATGGTATATTTTAAAGCATTCAATATACATTTGTATACATACCACGTTATGGGATCTTTGACGATCCGGTATTAAACTTATAAAGCCGTTATTTGAATTACACAATTTTAGATGTCTCAAATTGTTATAAATGAGACATTGCTGTTTCTACGGTATTTTTCCAGAAAGAGAGAGGACCTGTGTTGCTGAGGTATTTCATTTTTAACGATCAGATTTGGGTTACGTAAATTGTAGCCGAAATAATATTTTATTTCTGCATGACACTAGATATAACAGGATGTCAAATCTACTTGACGTCAATTTTCATGAATGTAAAACAATCAATTTCAAAGCAAGATTCCAAAAATTGCAGTTCTGCACATACCTATTTATCATTTGAAAATTTAGCCCGCGGTCGCCTCCGATCTCTTTTGGGGTCGCAAGTAAATGTATTTAATATTCAGATTTTCGTATTATCTTCCATGCATTAGCCCAGTCGATGTAGAACGCTGAACCCCATTTCATTTGTAGATAAGTTTGAATTAGAAATCCGCTTGGAAAATTGTGTTAGGGGTCACATTAGATATCGCTTTCGTGGTTACAGAGACAGGTATTTAATATTCCGAATGCTAGAAATTCGCTTAGAGGATTGTGGCCGCAGTCGCGTTAGATATCCTTTTCTGAATTGCAAGGAAAGTTAGTTAATACCAGGAAAGTTCGTTATTACAATGCACCTATACTACAGCAATAGCTTTTCTTTTGAACCGTAATCGTATGATATTAATTCATTGTGCAAATACCCCTGTACTGCACTGAAAGACGTACGTCAATGACTTAATGCCCCCGACATTGGCGTCCATTTTGAATGTGTGTTTAAAAATGGGCTTGATCCTTAATAATTGACTATCATAAATAAATAATATGTTTATCTCAGCGGTATTGGATTCTTTCAGTGATTTACTGGTGTTCTGTGCCTAAATTTAAATTTTATGGCATTAATGATCCATGTGGCAGTGGCATGAATATATGAATAACGCTGGGTATCCGGCGTAGTAACGGTGTCACCTAAAGTTTAACAACATTCTAAAAGTAATAAAGCTCCATGATGTAGGACTATAATATAGCAGTTAAAACTCCTCACTATACCCTCTACTTCACTTATTTCAATATTTACCTTGCTGTATACTCAATTTATGGCCCGACCTTTTAGAGCTAGGGGTCACGGTATAATAAAAGGACCGCGTTTCATAAATATAATATCGAATGAGCGTGGCTGTACAGCAGTAGTGATTTGAATACCTTAAGTAAAGTTCAATGTTCATCTATCAAGTCTAAGATGGTGAAATACCCTGACTAAGAATATCTCGTGTTAAAGCGAAGGTGCGTTGATTTGAAACCTGAACAGAATGTACATAGTTCTGATCATCTTTTTTGAATCACATAAGAAATATTAAATTTTTTTGAAACATTCCTTCTAGTCAATGAAGCACTGAAATTAAATTAAACCATGTTAGTCCCACCATGTTAGTCCCGACATGATCTAGATTGTGTCGTGTGTACGTTAACCCCATTTCTCTCTCTCTCTCTATCGAAGCCTGAAAAGAATAATCTGGTAATGTTTCCTGGTGACCTGTTGAGAGAAATAAACAGCATCTGTTACAAGAAAAAAAATAAATATATGAGGCTTCCCTTCTTAACCTGTTAAGTTTCTTCCTCTGTTGAGAAAAATAAGATTGTTCCTGATTAATGAAACACTGAAATATTTAGTCAGTAAGTTGGTTATTAGTCAGAAATATATATTAATAGTATCTGTTAAAAGAAAGAAGATGTGAAGCTTCTCTTTAAGGTGATACACTTGCCATATATTAATAAAGAAGCGAGATAAGAAGTGTTATAAGAATTAATAAGATACACTATATAGGCTAAAAGGCGTTATTACTGATAATTTGAATAATTTTAAAGGTATCTTCGAACTCCTTGGAACACAGTTGTCTTTAACATTACGCAATTATATTTGATGAATTTTCCCGTCTCGGTGGATGAGTGTGGATCTAGTCATGACGTCATTAGAACATGCACCAGACACCACAATCACCCATTTATCGGGTTTACCTCCGCCATATTGGTTTTCAATCGAGAAGTCAAATTTGATGCTTTCTCGATTGCCTTTACAAGTAAACCACAGCTGATATTGTCAATGTTTGTGTATTATGTTTTAAATTGTATTATTTTAATCGGCCCGTCTTCATTAGTCTAGGCAGTGCAGAATAGTCGCATCCCAAGCCCCATTCCATTTCATATTTACATCGGTTTGGTGCATAAGTGATTTCCTGTGGTTCATTGAAGGAACGGATACTATAGTTTTTGTAGCGATAACGTCAGTTATTGGAACATGAACCGAATGACTGACAAATGTGATGTATGTGTATATATGGCCATGTCTATCCTATAACTGACACCCTGGTCTGGTTTTATTGCCGCATATCCGTCAGTTTCATATCAACACATATCATTCTTTAAGGTTTGTTCACATTCCTCAGTAGGCGTTCATCTTTGAGTTAACTATATGACTTTCACACTAGAAAGAAACCTGCTTTTGACAGATTATTTGTCCTGGGACAAATATCACGAAAATATTTACTGGTGTCCAGTACAATTCTAGTTATTAGATACGGCCAGCAACTGATGCTTCGTCTAAATGGTTCTTTATTAAACATGGGCCTGGATCTGCCAACGACTGGTGCTTCATCTGAATGGTTCTTGATGAGACATGGGCATGGATCTGCCAAGGGCTGGTGCATCTTCTGTCTTCGTGTTCTACCCACACATCCTATACTATTAACATCTTCTGAGGATAGCAACGATTCTCCCTCATATTCGTCGACCTTCATTTTACACGTATGTTTTCGATAATAGATTGATTTCCTTCGATGATAACGGTTAAGTGCTTCGAAAGTTTTTGCTGTGGTAAATTGATGATGAAGCAGTTGATTTCATGGTCGGATGGTTAGCCCGGGGCTAAACCTTCTTAGCTTATCTTGTGTCGAGAAGATGTTTTCTGATAAACCACAGGGCGAATAGTTGTTATAATTCACATACCTTGGTTGTTAGTTATAGAAAACGTACCTTTCCGATTTTGTCAAAAGTTGAATTAAAATTAAGCCAAGAAGTAGTAATGGTGTTTTATTGACGTTTTATTTTAATCACCAAAAGCAATAAGGAAGAAATTTTGTTCTATTCATATTTTACGAATCACTAAACAGGGCAACTTCCTTGATCATGGATTCTATCCTGTACTATAATGAATATAAATTTATAAATATAGGTCCAATTATTGCAATAAAAGGACATTTAATTCATGTTTGTCTACTTTTCAGGATAATATACTATAATATACCGCATGATAAGAATTATAATTTTAGATATTAAAATAGTTCTAATTTTTATGTATTAGATATATATTTTTCTATGAGAAACACGTTTATCTTTTGGAAACATAGTTGCATATCGATTAAACTTGTCGTTCGAATGGACAAGTTCGATCCTTATTAAACGTCAATATTTTCAGAATCAATTTTGTTGATACTATTAAAATAAAATCTTAAAAACATAGTTGCAGCTTGGTTATATTGATCTCGCAATGGACATATTCGATTCCTATTAAACTTTTTAATCCTGCGAATGCTTTTATAATAAAGTTTTATGCTGTGTATTCTCATACTATTAATTAAAAATCTTTAAAGCATAGTTGCAAATTGAACTCTCGGTGAATATGTCCAATACAGATTAGAGTTTTGAAAATGTCAATACTTTAAGATAAAATTTGTTGATATACATTCTCTCATGCTACTAATTTGAAACCTTAAATGCTGTTAAAGTGACTCCCGGGTTAACAACAAAGGTATGTGAAATATACTGATAGGTAATACCTGTGGTTGATAAGCGCGAAATGAGGTCTTCGTACACATCAATATCTTGGTTTCAATAAATATGTATGACTAGTCGGGCTGACTGTGGTCAAAAGAAAGCAAAGCGATGAAAGAAAGTGTTACAAGTTCCAACACGTAGCAATGGTCGAATGTGTGTGTCTATGGACTAATCAGTCTCCGATACGATTGAAAACATATGTCGAAACTCCTCAATTACAGATGGATCAGGTACCATTTTAAGTCAAAATAGAGTTCACCTACCATGGCTTATTAAATCCATCATTGATACGTAAAGTTCTTCGTTATACATATAAGTATTCGGTGTTGATAAACGTTTGCTCCTGTTCGTTAAATGAATAAAAGTTGGAATCCATAAGTAGTTGGTTGAAGGTCCTCAATATCGTTGATAGTAACAGCAGAGATATATAGGCTAAGAGCGTCTCCTTGTCCTACGCCGCCTGCGTTATACTGCGAACTCCCTGCCCACGCTACTGTCTCGTGGAGGAATGCTGGCCACTACCCGCTTATATGCTATCTGACATAAAAGGCTTTAGAATACCCCCATTCTATTCTCAATGGATTAAGAGTGGCTCAACAGCGCATGCGTCAGGTGATTGAATAGAGGTAAAGCTATTGAAATCTTGTCGACAAGCAAGTCGTCGCTGTCATTGGTGATTATGTCGCTAAGTTATTCATTACTTACTGAATTGTTGGTAGACGTTTTTTTGTTTGCATTTTAGGTTGCCAAAAGATTTTTGTTTTACCTCTTGATTTTTGATCATATTGGTTGTAACTTAGGGCTGTAACTCATTTGTTATATGCGATTAATTTCCATTGGTAACCTGGACAAATTTAATCTTAGCTTCCGTGAATCATAATCTATTAGAATGTTGTAACGCGACCTACAATAACTATCTTAGTCATTACTGATAATACATTCGAAGGGCCGTCAACGTGATAAAATGGTCACATATTTAATTCACAATAGCCAAGATATCTGATGTGGTTTGTTTAAAAAATTTAAAGTTTTTGTTTAATTCACAATTTTAGAAATTGCGATTATTCGGGTAAAATTCGTGTAACAAATATGACCACATTGTTACGTAAGAAATAAATTATGTTGCTTTCTTTTTAATTGAAATTTTTATTTATTATTTAATATCAGAATATGTAGGGCGAATTTTTACAGGAGAAATACCATCACGGTTTTGAGTCATTCAGAGGAATTAATTATCAGATCCTTGCATCAATGTGTAATTCATAATTGTATACGTTTCGGGAATACCCGAGTACGAAATATGTGTAACAATTCACACTTATGTCAGTTGGGAAGCTAAGAAAAGAGACGAATGGGACAATAAAAACGCTCAACTCGGTGACCTACGGCGTCAATCAAAGCAAAGACGCGAAGCTAAATTCTGTATATTTAACTATGTAGAGAATATATTTAGAATATGGCTTTTTATCCGAATAAAAGCATTCGGTCTTGTATTGCATATATAGGTTAGTATTTAATTAAATGAATACTCTGGTGGGATGAATAAACAGCATTGATCTTAATCTTGAATAACTGATGAAACGAAACGTGTCTAAATAAACAGGACATTCACTATTACTTATGGAGAATGTTACATTATATTACATTATATGGCCAAATTATCAGTTATTTTAACTTTAAAAGAAATAATATGATGTATTTAGTTCAAATTTTATCTAAAATTGTCCGAATTAACCAGTAAGCAAATGATAAACTTAATTGACACAAGTCGTATTCTGTATTTGATGCTTACTTACTGATATTCACCCAAGATACAATTTTAAAAATCATATTTCATAACTTGAGACCTCTTTTCCTATTAACATATTCACAATCCAAATTGTATGGAATACAATCAACTAGCGTGTAGAAATCACGGTATGAATACTATCGTGTATAAAAATCTTTCACAGCGTCACATCAAGGTGGGTGACAATAGGACAAATAGCCTCTGTCATCAAGACAGCTCACACCTCATCAACAATTACATCGCCATTTAAAACTCTGGTTGTCCGAGGTACGTTCGCTTCACCGCTTCTGTACAATGGCGCCAAAAATAGTAGTTATCTCGATTGTCCAGTTTCAATACGGTTGACCGATCTCATCTATTAACTTGTCACTGGATGATCTGGACGCTGCATACCGATAAGGTAGGGGTACAGTTGTTAAGACCGGTTTCCAATGAAATAGGACTAGGTGTGCTGGATTTCTATTGAATTTGGGAACAAAGGAATGTGAGTCAAACAAAGGAATGTACCAGATCTCATATTTCCATATATTTAAAAGCTGATTTAGCCCGTACAATAGAACCCGTCGCATTCAAACACAGGGGTCGAGAACTATACATAGTGTAAGTGAGATCCACCGAGAGAGCCGTTGTCGCGTCGCAAACAAGTCATGGGAACTGGTTAGACTCAATCACCGAAGACATAATAACCCTGTGTGATCAGGCAGATAAATCGGGGCCATAAGGTTCTCTTATCAAAATCTGCAAAATAAACGTTTGCAAAGATTTGTATTCTGATTTTTCAAAATCACTGCATATAAATGAAACAATAGCCCAGTTAGCTTCTTATTTCTCATTCATAATCTGTGTGGCCTTTTTTAGGTTGAAATAACTGCCCAATCTCGCTGTGATTCGGGCAACGTGTTCATACCACGTGATGTAAACGTATTTTATTGGAGTGGATCAAATTGTCCCGATGTGCGCACAATATATTCATATGGAGAGGTTGTCAGAAGTATCATCGTTACGGTTGGTGGCTTCTAATAACTGTATAAATGTTGAAAACGTATATTCTTGGAGTAGATCAAATTGTCCCAATGTGCCCACAACCTTCTCACATGGAGAGGTTGTCATCGTTACGGTTGATGGCTTCTAACTGTATAAATGTACACCAGAGGACGTTGTCTTCGCTTCATGTCACCTATTGAATATCAGTTATAATCAACGCTCGTCTAAATTGTTGACGTGGCTTACTGTATATCTGATATTATATACGGACGAATAAGCAGCACTTATTCGACTAGCTTGTCGCGATCGGGGTCAGATTACTGTATACAGCTATTCATTTGCATATATTAAGCTCAAATATATCTTTGACATGTAGATCTTTGACTTGACTTTATCAGGCAAAATCCAGAATAGTCGATCCTTCTTCGTTAACTACACGTATTTCGTTTTACTCAACCAAATTGGAGTCATTCATGCTGTACATCATTTTATATTCCGTTTAATGTCCTGAAACAAATTTCAGCCCAGATTCACATTTCAGAAAATCACATGAAATGGGGTTTAACGTCCTCCGACTTGGCTAATAAAGACGGGCAAACAGTGCGCTATGAGGCACTATGGCCAACACTCGTATCGAATTCCAACTGCCAAAAGAACTCTTACTTGCACTTCAATGTACACGAGAACTCGGTTTTCGTTCCATCCGAACGACTAGACAGTTGTTCTTGTTAGACCCTCCGTTCTGCATTTCTGACTCGGGGGTTTAGAAAATCAAGGCAACAACCGTCTGTTGATATTATTACTAACTTATTTGTACGCTTATTCTCATGTCGACGTGTATCTGAGTACATCCCTGCATCAAAATAAGTCATATACTAGTTGAAATGGACTGAAAGATAATGTTCTGAATATAAATCAACTGGTGTGGGTGTATTTAGTCTTTGAAGAATCGTGATGTGCAGCTGAACATGTGTTTTCACAATCTAACCTGCATACCTGCCATTACCAAAGCTCGAAATATCACATTAAATGCACACTACATATTTGTATGTTAATTGCATCAGTCATTCAATTTCGTCCGGCCTCTTATCTGAATTTGTTGGTTTTCACGTCGTTTTAACCAGGATCTGAACATTATCAGATAAGACGATCATCGTTTTTAAGAGTGCATGTGTAAATAAATACATGTATATATGTCCTCGTGTTTGTATTGGGTGTTTGGTCATTGTATAAAAGCTGTGGTTTACTTATAAATTACATTTTACTCATTGGAAACAATCCCTATGACTGTTTCCAATGAGTGTAAGATAGTGGAGTTTATTCATTTATATACATAAATAATATGTTACTCGTTGAGAAACAATCCCTACCACTGTTTCCAATGAGTATAATATGGTGGAGGTTTTTCATTATATTCATAAATAACGTATCATTTTATTCATTGCGAAACAAACCCTATGAATATGGCGGAGGTTATTCATTAAATGTATAAATTACATTGTACTCATCGAGAAAAGATCGCTATGACTGTTTCCAATGAGTACAAAATGGCAGGTTATACATTAAATGGATTAAAATTTCACGAATAATAATAATAGGCCTATTACTCCAAATTATTATTCAAATAGCTTAGATCTCCTAAGACGTTAAATATATGCAAGGCATATAAATATATACATGTACATGTATATTATATATAGTGATATGGCTAAAAGAGAAGTAAGAAAACATATAAAGAAAATATTAACATAATGTATGCAATCAATAGCATATTAATAGTTAGATTATTAGAAGCATAGTGAGAACAATATTAGTATTTGGGCAATTTGTACTATTTCGCCCTTGTTTGGTATCGGCTATTCTATCTTATAAACAAGAGTCTAAGAGTATCGAAACGTGTGTTGGGGGCGGGGATTGGACATATTTGTATATGATATCATAGGTAAACAAATTCTTATTTAAAACGGGTGTAATTACGCGCCCTTTTCAGGATTTAGATGAATTGTGTCGAAACCAAGCTATACTCCTATCTTAACGCATACCAATGTTTTATTTGAATAAAATGTGAAAGTTGAAAAATATACTAAAAGACAAATAACTTAATTTAAATGCCTTCATTTGCCCAGTCGGAGCAGAACATTAGGACGTTAAACCCCATTTCATCCCACCATTATTGTTTTAAGGGTTCTATTCATGACCGATCCTTCGCGTTCTGACCCGTCTTCATTAGCCCAGTTGAGTCGAAAAGTAGGATGTTAAACTCCATTTCTTTAATTCAATCGGCTTCTGACAGGTTCGAGTGGCCGATCAGTGTCAAAAACTAACAAGTGGACTCAGAATTTCAAAAGAGATCCGATGATTAAGGTGGCTAGCGAGAAAATAAGATTGCGTTAATCATGAGCCCGGGAGCATTGTTTTGGTATCTGGAATTTAAAGGCGTTCCGTGAACAAGAAGGGTGTTAATTACTTCGCTAATTACCCCTTGTAATGTCTTCAATTGATGAAATTAACAAATTAGAATCAAATTAGTCGGCCATTGTTCGGTTGCGTGAGAGTTGAGAGAAGGATTACGTTGTTTGCACGCGGAATGCCGACATCATAGTAGTCTTTTAAATTTCGACGGGGAATGAAAACGGATAATTTTTTCTTGTTTTTTAATAAAAGATATATGTTCTATCTAATTCAACACGCCCTCTCTTGGAATTGTATGCTGTGCTTTTTTTTAGAAATTAACAAAAAAAAAATTCATAATGTCATTTAAATAAACGAGCACCCCACACCCTCTTGTTCGTGGATATGCTATGGTTTCAAAATTTAAGAAAGTATATGTTCGCATTTGACGGAAATGTTTTAAGAAAAACAGAGCTAAACGTTTAAATAAATGATATTTTAAAAAATTTATTGTGTCCAATATTTGTGGCCTCTGGGTAATGCATGTTTTGACACGCTTGTTTTCCGCTTCTTTGACTTTTGTGTTAGATTTAATAATTCATAAGTAGTCCCATTCTTATCCCCCTACAAAAAGATTATCAGCTTTAGCCCGGAGATAATCTTCGCATTAACGATATTATCCAATTTGTAGAGAAATTTACGCCTCCCCTTATGATGGTAATTTGTCGAAATTACGTCATTATATAAATGGCTCATTACAAGTCCAAACTAACTATTTGTGCATCGTAAAGGCGATAGGAAAATGGTGGAAAATTTCAATAGACGTGCAAATTACTTTGAACTTCAAAGGGTTAATAGTTAATGTTGTAAGGATTGATACCCATGCTATGAATGATCAAAGCCTAGGTCCAGTGATATTGCATGAGATTTGTCCCCAAATTATTCGCACCGATGTTCAGATTACGTAATTGACAAATTAACGCCCCTGAAAACAAGAACGAATACCTTTGGGAGTAAAATGTCTAGAAATTATGTTAAGATTTACATTCGCTTTAGTCTTATTTTAAAACTCATCATTGTGCTCAAATTATGTTCTACTTTTCAGGCCTGACTGGGTTGAAAGGAAGACGGGTATACGCAATGCAGTGTACTATGAGGGAACTTTTTGCCCGGGCAGCGGCGCTACAGCCTACTCTTACATCCAATTCCAAGTCAAAAGTTATTTTACGTGCAAGCTAATGGACCTTGGGTTTCATTCTATCCAAAAGACTATGCGTTGTCCCTTGCCAACCCTCGGTCCTGTAGCACCTTCCAACTGTCAAAGGTTTTTTTTTATGTGCAAGCTAATGTGCACAATGGACTTTGGGGTTTCATCCCATCCGAACGACTATACGCTGTCCCTCGCCAGATCCTCAATCCTACAGCACCAACAAGGGGTTTAACCATAGAAACTTATACAATGTATATGATATGATATTATTTATAAGAGATGCATAATACACGATGAATATAACGCGCCACTCCACACCCACAGAGAGTTATATAATATAATATAATATAAGGGGCTGAATAACACAACTTCACACCTATCCGCAATGTTCATTTTTTCTGCATCTAATTTACATAATAAGGGTGTTAATAAAAGGATTCATATTTCAGACACAACACCTCATGAATCACAACTTGCAGTATATCGTTTTTTGTATGACATACATTCATTGCATACTTTGTTTTTTTTTTTTAAAAAAAAAACAACTTTAATTTGAATTTTAATGCTAGAGGGACATAATGACCTTATAAATTTTAATTAAATTTAAATCTTAGAGGGTAAAATGATTTTAAAATTTAAATTGAATTTAAATGCTAAAGAATATCAACATAGTGATATCAAATCTAAGTTGTTCAATTTTAAAGTCATTAATATTTGCGTGAAATCGCGAAGGCCTTAAACGCTCTCCCTGCACACAACCCTGCTTGAATATCGACTTATTTTTTTGTAATAAGCGAAACAAATTGAGGTACTGCCTTGATTTCGCAATTACTGTTAATGCATATACATTGGTGTTTTTTTTCAAAGTTATTCGTCTTAAAGGTCCCAAACGTTCTCCCTGCATAATGATCTGTGTGGATATTTTTTATTTTTTTGTTGCATGCAAAAACCTGACACTATTCGAGAGAGAGACAGGGGGAGGGGAATCGGGTTTAACGTGCACTCGACACAAACTAGGTCATTTCGGGACTAAAATATGGTTCAGTTTTATTTCAATAATTGGCTTGCGCGTAGGGGTCTTTCGCAGCGAGCGGGAACCGGAGAAAACTCCGGAGGTTGAACAGGCGACCCATCTCTATGTCACGTACAGTCAGGGATTCGAAACCACGGCATTTGACTCAATGACAGACTTTATGATACAGCACACATGTCGCATGTGCTAACTACTCGGCCATCCAACCCTACCGACACTGGTCGACATTTTTGGATTTTTGAAAAGTCATTAATATTGGTTGTCAATTTTTGCACCAGTTGGCAATATATATCATATTATATTAAAATCACCCATTAATAGCTATCATATAGGTAGCTTAAACTTGTACTTGGAAGCACTGTACAGGCTGTCGTTGTTCGTTGTATGACAGGTACCTAACAACGGTGAATAGGGTCTTCATGAAAGGGAAAGCCTGCATTTACTTTTTAAAGGAGAAATTCTATAACTTCAAAGGTTTAGTGTTAGACGACCACTGTGCCAAATGTTCATTGTGTATTTACTAACATTAACTTAATATGGTAACCACTGATACAGATTTTGACACGTCTAGGCATATTAGGATTACTGTATTTATGGTCGCGTATTTAGATTAAGAAGACTATTGTCGTAATATCGTAAGCTATTAAGTAGTTATTCCATAATATAACCGACATGCTCGATTAAATAATATTAATTTAGCTTAAATGAATGATTCTATTAAACTTGGCAAATTTTTGTATTCAGAACATTGACCCATTTTAGATACGAAAATAGCGCAAAAGTTTGTTTGCCATGTCAAGGTATTATATAAATACCACAAAAGGTTAAGAAGTCGTATGGACAAGTCGTATCAAATTCTGAAAGAATGGATATCACGGAGAAGCGAATCTTATTTACATTATATTGACATTTATATCTGTGTGAGATATGGGTGAATCTTCGCCCCCGTCCCCCATCAAGGAAAGTCTGGCAAGAGACAATGTATAGTCGATCGGATGGGACAAAAAATCGAGGTTCCATGTCGAGATCGGCGTGCATGTTTAAGAACCCTTGATAGCTAGAATTCGAAATAAGAGTTGACGGTTAAGCCACTACCCTGTCAATATTTCCCCCATAGTATATTACATGGTATATGTCGGTGTAGAACAGTAGGGCGTTATTAAACCCCATTTCATTTCATTTCCAAACCCCCACAAATACTGTATTTAATGTTTTGCTATGAAATATGAGATATATCGAGCTACAATTAGGAATTTGTTTCGCATTAATACTGACGCCCATATTTTTTGCATTCAACCGTCTGATAATGGGAGTGTCAATACAGTAGCAGACGACACGCTTGGTCGAGTCTATTGATAAAACTTGGGAATAGCAATGAAAGGAAGCCATTACTTTATTTTGACACTTAAAGAAGATGTTGATGACAAACTAAGCGAAACGATGATGGGAACAAAACATCGAATAGTTATAATAAGTCTTTTCAATATTACCGACCCGTCAAAGCTTCGTTTAATAAAAGATTTTAGTCCACGCTAATTCTACGTGGTTGGAAAAAAATTTCAATTTCTAAACTTAATTTTAAATTGTGGGCTAGACTTAAATATAGTTCCGAAATTCATAAAAGACGTGCTAAACAATAGATAATTTATGTATGAGAAATATATTTTCTCGGTTGACCGAGTAGAAAAATTAACTACGACACGGAGTGATGAGTACCGAATGAATAACAATTGAAGAACTTGGTTGTTGTTTGGTTTTTATGGCAGCCATATTTATTTCGTCCATTTGAGAAGTTAATCATTATATTTTTAATGTTTGTCAGGTAAACGTTGGATATATTTATTGTGTGCGGTAACCGTGTACTTCAATAGTGACGCATGAGTGATTTTTGCATTGTATGCATATATAAAGGCGAGGTATAATTAATAGACGATGTTTTTTATTTGCTTGATATTAATAAAACCAAACTCATATATTTGACTCGCGTTTAATAGAAGAATTATAAGCCATTTTTGGTGTTTTTTTGAAAACAGTTCTCTTTCACTTAACAGATTTTCCTTCGTTACCACATAAATATTAATTTATTTTAATCTAAAGGCTACGATGTCGAAGTAAATCGTTTAAAACGCTTATCTCCCCTTATAAGGCATGACACGAGATTCGCGAGCACAAAACATATTATATAATATATGAAAATATATTCTTGCAAAACCGCTTTTCGTAAACATATTTATCTTTTTAAATAAACCTATAAATATGCCTTAATAGACTAAAATTTAAGACCAAGAAAATTCGGAGTCAAATTATCACTAAGCTTTAACGAGTTATCTCCCTTTATTTTGCAAAATTGAAATTCATCAACCGGCAACATAGACTGACCATTTTATTTGGGAATTTCGCTCAGCAAACAACTCTTTGTCACCCTTTTCATATACATTTGTATTTCGTCGGAGGGCGAGTTTTTCAATTAATTTCTTCTGTACATGTCCCTGGTCTAGAGCATTCCAGCCTATGTTATCTCTGCTTGGACATCAAGGAAAATAGTCGAGACGAAATTTGAAATAATGCAGAATGGTTTTTTTTTTCCGGACTAATATTCAATTCAGTGTCCTCCAAGTGGAGACAATATAGACTGGATAGTCCAAGACTTTGTATTTTAATTTCTATAGCATGTCCGATAATGTGCATGTATTTGTAGTTTAATATAATTTAATTGACTACAATATGTCCGATAATAGACTAGCATTTGTATTTTAATATATTTCAAGACATATGAATATATTTTAGATTACTTACCTACCTGTGTACTCAACATTGTATGTAAACGTCTTTTTATATCTTTAAAGTCGTATCTGAAAAAAGATAAACAAAAAATTGTATTAAGATTTAATCGACATGGAATGGAATTATATCTTTGCTTATGTAATCAATATTTTATTCCCAGGAAAAGATTCAGAAAAGGCTGTGCCTATGTTACCGCTCTCCTAAATTTATTCTGAATTATACATGATTTAATGGAAAATTTAGATTTTCCATGGAAACTATAAAATATAGCCGATTTGACTGAATGAAGGACATAGTTAAAGGGAGATTACCCACCTTTAGCAAAATGGAGTTACTTCCCCTCTTCTACACCGCGTCATCAGCTGTGGAACGGGCATTAGTTTTATGACTTGTCAACTTCTCTGTTGTGGTTGATTGTTCGTCATATTCTGCAAAAATAAAACAAAAACATAAGCTTTTAAAATAAAAAATAGAGATAGGATGGTAAAGCCTAAGTCATACGCACCGCGCAGTCTAACTACAATGACGTCATGACACAAGAGCTTTTAAACCTCACTGGTTATTACACTCCCTCCACAGTGTAA
The DNA here is from genome assembly GCA_963678685.1 of Patella ulyssiponensis. Taxonomy (NCBI): domain Eukaryota; kingdom Metazoa; phylum Mollusca; class Gastropoda; family Patellidae; genus Patella; species Patella ulyssiponensis. Next base: position 17,320,736 of record OY783227.1, on the reverse strand, counting down.
CGACGTCATGACACAAGGGCCTTTTAACCTTTAAATCAGGATGGACGTAAGTATAAAAGCCGTCTGACGTGTAATCGGATCATCGAAGGAGAAAAAGAAAGCAAAGCACAATTAAAAGGGTATAAATCTTTGATGAACCCTTCGTGAACTATATGTTTTTGTTTTCGCCTTTTTTAAAATAAAGGCAGACATATAAGAGTTATTTTAACCACCACATCAATTTCCGAAACATTTTTTTAAAATTTACAATTGTTGGCGTTTTCAGAGTTGTACGAGACCCCCTTGAGCTTTACATGTTGGTTAGACGGGGCCTATAAATTTTTGAAATTTTTTTAAAAATTTTATGTAAACTTTATTGTCAGACAACAAAACATACACACACAACAGCCAAAATTTTATGAAGTTTTTTCGCACTTTGATTCGTTGGGAAAATAAAACTCCTCTTTGCACGGTAAACAACTATAAGTGTTGCATGTATGCCTTTCTTCAATAGCCAAGTTCGCATGGAAAAGTAGGACGTTAAACCCCATTTTTTTCATTTCCATAACTCTTGAAGAAATTAACGGAAATTGTGAACAGAAACTACGGTAGTATACGATCATATTGCACGTTGGACGTATAAACAACGAATGCCAGGAATGCTTTATGACGCGGTACTCGCTGATAATGTGATTTATACATTGCATAAGGTCCTAATGGTTCAACCCAGGCCCCGCTTTCATAAAGCATTCTCAGACATAGGTTAAGAATTTACTCAACTTTCAATCACTGTTTATGAGAAATATCTTTGATCCAGAAACACAGAACTTTGCACATAGTTTCTTATTGATGTATTAGATACATTAACACAACAAAAATTTTATAAAGGGCTATATTTTAGTTAAAATAAGGCGAACAATTTTGAGTAAAGTCTTGAAGCCCCCGGATCCATTCACTTTTTTTGAATTGTTTGTTTGTTTGTGGTCTCTGGATATGATGTCTTGTCCATATTAGTTTTTGTGTAAATTATGCGTAGAGCAGTCCCCTGCACTTACTATTAGACTGTTTTGTGAAAACGGGGCGTGGTCGTTATTTTATAATACAAATTCAAGTATTTAATAACATTTAATAACAATCTTTAGTATTTCTAAAGTATATTTTGTTAACCTTTGAACCGGCGAAACAACTTTAGCATAAAATCACACCTCATTAGCGGAGTACAGCAGGTATTAAACATAGTCTCAATCCAGATCATAAATTCTTTTCTCCCTCTCCTATTTACAATAACAAACCCCAGCGCTTAACGACAGTTCTGTGGACAATGATATGGATTATTATACCATCAATAGGTTTCTGAAGGCCATGAACTCTGAGTGAACTTGACGCTGTTAAGGTCTATTTTAGTAGCACGAATGTACATTCATACATACATAGCCATTAAACTGATTATATGTGTATATATTATTATATAGGAGCTTTGCAAGGCTGCAGGTCTCGGGTTCGCTCCCGATGATGGCCGACAACGTTCCTGGAGATTTTCAGGCGTTGTTTCCCCTTCGTCTATATTATTACATAGGTGACGCAGGGAGAGGGACGCTGACTCGCTAGTATGGAGATCTCGGACGTTGGTCATGAAAATTCCTTTGGATTTTCCTACGTGGTTTCCTCGTGTCAGTGGTGCCGGACGGAAGTCCTCACAAGGACAGCTGTCCAGTCGTCCGGGTGGGACGAACAGCCGATGGCCCGGTCAACGAACCATGGTCAAGAATTTTATTAATGTTCTTTTCAAATTTTAAAATAACGAGTCAACTTTTCCTGTTACTTAAACCAAGACCACGAGATCTTGTAAAACTATAAAGTTCATATTTCCGTTTAAACACGTGCCAACATTTATTGCCAAGAGGTCAAAGTATATAGGTGGTTTTGTTTGCATAAATCATACGTGTCTGTAGGCGCGATTTTGTTACATTTTGATGAATTGGTAACCGCTCCGTGACACTTTCCTGCTGTACGATCGAGGTTACGAGTGCGTTTGGAACATCTGAAATCGTGTTCTTGACTCTTATAGCAAGTAAATTCCAACCGGAACTACGTTTATATTAGGAAAATATTTTGTCATGCGTTCTCGTGATACGATACGTAACAAGAAGAAAACATTATTTAAGATTTCGTTAACGTCATTTGTAATCTATTTAAAGATTGACCGACTATACAACATGTATTCATTTTTAAATTAAATGTAAATACGCACACAGCGATCATAATTTACAATATAAGAGGTCATATTTGGATTTCCTGACGTTATAGGATGACATATTTGGATTTTTATTTTGTCCGCCAAATATTACATTTAAAGATAGGCCTACATTACGTAAAGCCCATTTAGAGCATTTATTGTATCTTATTTGTGACACCATTTCTTAACGTTACAGAAGGCCATATTTTTGATTGAGGACGCTAAATATTAAATTTAAAGATATATTACCTAAAGCGAATTTAGATCATTTATTGTATCTTATTTGTAACATCATTTCTTAACGTTGTAGGAGGCCATACTTTGGTTTCTTTTATTGTGAACGCTATAGTTTATATTATATTTGAATTACTAGTCGCTTATTAGTGTTGCAATTTAAACTGAGCTTACCTTTTTTACGGGAAGACAAAATTTTAAAGCGATTTATAATAAAGCAAAACAAGTCGTTCTAGTCACTGCATGAGCCAAAGTGGCTCCCATATGTGGGAGGTGAAAGTAATAGTCTTTAAAAGTTCACGACTCATTGAAAATAGATTTTAAAGTCACTTAACCCCAGTTAGAATTACTTATTGTACTTATCCATCTTCAAGATCGACAATAAATATGGTGTGACCCTTGACCCCGACTTAACTCGTCCTTATAATATTTCAAAGTATATTCTGATGATTAGTGAGGATGCATCAAGCCGTGACATCGTATGGTGTCCAAAACTGGAGGCATATGCTATATTCTTTTTACGTCTAAACATTTAGATTCATTGGTGTCATTTTACAAGATCATGTGATTAATACAGACGTCTTAATAACTGAACACTGTGCGTTAGTAAACGTCGTATTCTTCTTCTTCGTGTGTCGACGCGCCTTGAAATAGAGGCAAATGCACTGCCAATTAAAGTACGGTCGACTAAGTAAACTTGCTCTTTTGAGTCTTTGTTAAAATATATTCCTCACTATTCGTGCGTTTTAAAATCAAAGTTCTATTAAATTTAGCGTCACAATTTTATTTTTCTGTCAGACGAAAGTGGCAATATAGCTTTATAGTCCGCTCAGATGTATCACACAAAATAATTGACTTTGACTCTGAAATTTGTTCCTCGCTATATTAAAGTCTCTAATCTTGAGTACGCCATTTAAAAGTTGAACCTCTAATAGGAGAGAGAGAGAGAGAGAGAGAGAGAGAGAGAGAGAGAGAGCGGGTAACTTACACTCGACACAATAAAGGATACCAGTCCTAAAAGGGTTCAAATTCGTTCAGTTTTTACACAAATGAAATTCCATTGATCTGTCCTCTCGTTATGTAAACAGGTCCACCGCCATCTTTATGTTTTCCGAAAATCTAATTGATGGACCTGTTTGAATCCATGTTGGAGAGAGAGAGACAGAGGCAGACAGACGGGGGGGGGGGGTAACCAAACGAGGTAAACTGATCGTTATGTAAGCAGGCCACCACCATCTTTATGTTTTCCGAAAATCTAATTGACAGACCTGAATAAATCCATGTCGAAAGATATCGTTGCTTTATTGCTTTGTTTTCTGAATTAAATATTAAATAAACAATCTGAGTGCATGCATATTACCGCGAAATAAGCGAATTGAAATCTGATATTTTCCCCCAAAATGCAAATCACTTTTAAATATTTCTAAAATCCGATTTCTAAGAATTTTATTTTCCGGTCTGATGAAAGGGGTACTATATGTTAAACATCTATCGAAATATATCACAATAAATTCCAGCTTTACACCTTTGATATGATAGATTCGTTTCCATAACAAAGGTATGCTGACCCCTCCTTGACTCGAGGTTCAAGAATACACATGACTGACTTAATACCAATTTGCCGCCATGTGTAACATATATCATTCCGCAAAGTGCACCTTTCTGTTCGGCAACCTCCTAACCTGGTCACGTGATTCAGTTCAAGAATACATTTGGTAAGTAATGACTGACTTTATACCAATTTACCGCCATGTTTAAGATATATCATTCCGCACGATGCACCTTTTTGTCTTGTGACCTCCTGACCTGATCACGTGACTCATTTATCTCTGGAGATGAAAGGCTTAATGTATTAAAGTGCCACATGGCGAACCGGTATAGAGATTAGCATACTGATACATCAACCAGAATTGCTATTTTTAAGTCCCCTATCTATCATCTGTTTACGTCTTCATTACAAATACACTTTCAAGGCCAGACGAATGAAATATGTATTAACCCTTTGCGACCCGGCCAGCCCATCATATTGGAGAGCGAAATGGAGTTTAACTCTTCTTGACACAAACTAGGTCATTTTGGGACTATCACACGGTTCAATTTCATTTCAATAACTCGCTTGTGCGTAGGGGTCTTTAGAACTGGCAGGAAACCGGACTACTCGGAGAAAACGCACGAAGTTGGACAGGCGACCCTACTCTTTGTCACGCACAACCGGGGAATCGAAACCACGCCAGATGACTCAGTGACAGACTTAATGACACAGCGCACGTGCTAACCATTCGCCCCCCCCTCCCGACGTCATTTTGAAAATGAGATAATGTACTAACTTTTTGCGACCCGATCAGCACACGATATTAGAAATGGCTTATCGACCTAATGTTCATGCGCAAACCTGGATAATGCCGTGTCGTCCATCCTACAACACTTACTACGGGCAATAACATATTGGACATTTGAATGCAATTGAAGCTAGACGAACGCAAGCATTGTTCATCTATACTTTCGCTTTAATTTGAATTTTCTATTCACTTTATTTATAGAAAATTAAGATATATTTATTCTCACTGAAAGACAGATAGCTCTTTGATTTTTCATGTTTAATATATCTTACGCGTGAACTCTGAATATATTAGGCAGATGTCCATTTCAAAGGAATTGGACTTTGAAAAGACAGGAAATAGTCATCCAAACACAGTCCATTATTAATTTCGCCATTCACTCTAATGTTCATTCTCGTCTCTTTGACTGGTTCTAAATTTTCGATGGTTTGAACGTTTTCTACCATAGATGGGACAACACGTGGCAACCTTTTGACCAAAAGCACGCATGTATTTCACCATAGAAATATTGAGATACATAAACTGGAAGTAGCGTACTTGTGAATATGCATTTGTCCACCCAGCATTTCGACGAACACAACCTCTTAATCCTCTTATCCTTCCACCTCAAAATCACGAATATTCACCAAAACCTGGCAACACATACATATTCAAACAAACCCTTTTCTTCGATTCTATATAAATTTAAACAGTCAACAAAGTCAAAAGGTGGCCCGGGCGGGGTGCAGAAAGCGGTTGGCTATTAATATTTCACTAATATATATAGAAAACAAGCGAGCTCGTTAAATGAAACCATTACATAAATACTATCGTGGCTTGTAAAACTAAATACTGTTATGGTAATCTTTGTTTCACTATGTTCAGTTCACAATAGTCCAAGTTCAGTTATTGTCTTGCAAAGACTTCTTGTGGCCGCTCTAGACACCAGTCCTTTGTCTCGTTTACAATTCGTCTTTGATTTTATATGTTGGATCATTGAGTATTTATATTTATATGATTCTCCATTTTTCATTAAAATAAATTTTCTATTTCTATTCACACCGGTGTTTGTACTTCATTTAGGCTAAACGAACCCGTCCCGAGTCAGTCAATCGCAAAAGATATTTTTATCATAAATGTAGCTGTTCACATAAATATCCTTGGGGAATTCTAGAATCGATAAACCACGAAAACACAGCAACTGGTTAATTGTGTATAAAACAGTGCAGTTGCTTGAGCAACAAAACACGGCAACTTGATAATCGTGTCTAAAACTGTGCAGTTGCCAGAGCGTTGAACTTTTGGTACCCCGATTGATAATGAACGTCAATAAAGGAAACAGGTATGCAAATTAAAATACCGGGTTTCAACCAGCGGTCAAGTTTGACAAACTGACTTTTAAACCCGTCTTAAAATAACGCAGACCTCTTTTTATAAGTTTTTGTTCACTGGCTGGCGTTTAGCGGTCTTAAAATAAACAGATTTCTTTTCTTAGTTTTTATTCACGGACGTTTAGCTCTCTTGAAAATAACGTTGTTTTTTTTGGCTCACAAAATTTGATTGAACTTAAAGATATATCAATTACACCGACTGACGTTTATCTCTCTTGAAGAAATAGAGACATTATTTAATTGGGTTTTTTGGGCTCACAAAATATTATGGAAATTCAAGAAATATCATTTGCCCTCATTATTTAGAATAAATAATAATTTATAGCTGTTTTTAGGGGAATTGGTCAACGTTTTAATATTGAATATTTATTGAAAATACAAAGCACCTTTTTATTTTTTGGTTCACAAATGATTATGATGATTTTAAACTTTCATTATTTATAATAAAGATTTATAGTCATGTTGTTTTTGTTGGGTTTTATTTGAAGAAATAGAGACATTATTTAATTGGGTTTTTTGGGCTCACAAAATATTATGGAAATTCAAGAAATATCATTTGCCCTCATTATTTAGAATAAATAATAATTTATAGCTGTTTTTAGGGGAATTGGTCAACGTTTTAATATTGAATATTTATTGAAAATACAAAGCACCTTTTTATTTTTTGGTTCACAAATGATTATGATGATTTTAAACTTTCATTATTTATAATAAAGATTTATAGTCATGTTGTTTTTGTTGGGTTTTATTTGTAATACACTTGTGCAATTAATGTAATGAAATGGGTTCAACTTCATACTCTTCCAAAACAGGTGGCATCGACACGTCAATATGATTACTGTATTATGGGGTTTACGAGAACAAGAATGGTTCATGATTGTAAGTGAATACATCTTTGAATTGGGTTAAAATAAGAATTCGATAAATTTGATATCACGAAGATGTAATAGCTTCTAGTTGTTCGAATGGGACGTTAATCAGAGGTCCTGTGTACACGTTAGCTTTTGTTTAAAAGGATCATTTTCAATTGGAATTTAGTTGCTGTCAGTGCAAAAATTGTCTCCACGAAACACTATCTTGCGTATGTCGGTCTTCCTTAGCCCGCCACTTATCCAACTGGTGTGGTTTAATTGATTCTCCTCTTGTACGTGACAAGGAATAGGGTCGCCTGGCCATATGGCATGCAGTCTGATATGAGGGGAATTTTGTCCGGACAGCGGTACTGCGACCTACTCTTATTTCCAACTGTCAAGGTTTCTTTTGCATGCACTTTAACGTGTACACCCGACCTCGTTTTTGGTCCCATACGAACAACTAGACGGTTGGACTTGTCAGGTCCTCCGTCCTGCACCACTGCAAAGGGAAAGACACTCTGGAAAATCCAAATAAACTTTCTAGCGCACACACTGTGATCGTACTTCAACGTGTACATCAGACCTCAGTTTTCCGTCTCATCCGAATGACTAGACACTGTCCCTGCATCTTTTGCAATGGAAAAACCGCGTCGGAATATCATGAGGAACAATCCCGGCCAGCAAATGGAGCGAGCCACGATGTCCTCTGTCAACGGAAACACGTCCTTGGCAATCTTTTGACGTCAATTTCATTGATTTATTGACACTAATGAACAAATGTATATTGGAGCTAATTAGCAACAACAACAGAAATGACAGTGACCGATAATAATACCCTTTCTTCATCAAAACATTAATATTAATGACAACCATGTGCTGTGAGGATCTGTGTTATTGATTAGCTGTAGTTCAAGGTCATGTCCGACTGGAACATTCGCTTACTTCATCAACGATTTCAGAATGGCGTGATGATGTTTGCATTCATCTCCGATAATATCGCAGACAACAGAATTTCAGGCTTAGTGTCGCTTTAAAAGATCGGCGATATTTGTCAGTTTCAAGTAGACGAAACATCCACATTAAGAAAGAGGCTTTAGCCAAGAAATACGCAAAAAAATATTCCATAGAAGTTTTATATTCCATAAAATATTCTAGCATCAGTGAAGGAGAAATCAAAATGTTTTCTCCAATTTTTTAATTGATTTTATTTCTTTCTTAAGTTTATCTTAACTTGCAACAATATGGACGGTTAAATACACAGCCGATAGTTTATTAATAATTTTATTCCTATATATCTATTTTGCCTAAATTCTTGATCAGACTGTCTTTAGTATTTTTGGTTCCTATTAAATTCAATATTATTGGAAAGTATCTATAAATCTTTATTGTTTAACCCCCATGGCGGGCTGAGTTAATAATCAATTTATAGATTCGATCATAACGTTTCATGAACTCTTGAACTATGACCTATTCTTATGCCTATATTTGGGTATGGAGTTACACAAAGGTCTTATATAATTCGGTTATTTGAATATGAACCATGCATAGTTCATTACCTGTCACTTGACTGATTTTGTCCTAAGACTTTAGTTCTCTTCCAATCTCGTGGGTTTTCTGTTGGTTCCTCCAACTGCTAAAGATCCCTACGTGCAAGCTAGTTATTGAAATATAAGTGAACCATATGTTAGTGCCAAAATGACCAGGTTTGTGTCAAGTGGGCGTTACCCCCTTTCCATCCTCATTTTAGTTCTCGTTTTTACTTACACACAAAATATTAGAGTTTGCATTAACTTCTTGCTGTAGTTTGTAACTTGTCTGGTTTTAAATTTGGAATCAATCGCATTAATTTATGTAGCAATTTGTTAATTGGACTTGGTGGCAATAATTTATGTCGCAATTTGTTAATTGGACTCGGTGGCATTAATTTATGTCGTTATTTCTATCTTGAAATGTATTTTTTTTAACTTGATCGCATGGACTTGGACACGTTGAATTGTTCTAATGTTCTTCTTGTATTTTATTTCATGGTGTACGAATCGCAATGATTTTATACCATGTATAAATCGTACATTAAAGTATAATGCGATATGTTTTGCGAATAAATAATCAATACACAAACATATATTGATTTTAGTAGCAACAATCAGTGGTATTAATAAATGCTGCCATATTATTTATTCACGGCCATAAAGCCAAAGCTTCACAACCCTCGTACGCTACGGTCACGTCAAATCGATTGAGATATAGCCACTGAACTTTTCACCCCAACTCTCCAGTAATAATTCAAAGAAATTTCCGTTCGGGCTATATGTGGCGTTCATTGTTCACTAACATAGAACAAAAAACCTGATATCCAAGGCTACTCCCAAGCTCAGTTTACATAGAAAGATGGAAAATTCGATAAAAGGTTTTTATTTTTAGATCCCCATTCTGACGTGAATTTTAACCCTCTGAACCTTTTCACTCAGTTTTCAAATATTCTTCCACACATACCTAACAACCCGTCCCTATCCTATCCAAATAAAGGGTTATATTTCAGTTTTAAAAGGAATTTGGGTTTATTACGAGTTAAAATTTAAACAAGTTTAAATTTGTTTGACTCATGGAATAAAGAAAATAACAGTATGTTTAAAACACTTCTGGTTGTTCGCCATTCAATTTCAGAAGAAAGAAGTCCACGATAACAAGTCAAAATTTGGACGTTAGAAATAATTATTTTGTTACGCAAGTGTAATTTGGTGTATGTGGATGCAGACAACCAATTAAGTAGGGCGTTCAAATACTGTTTAATGGCGCAGCAGCACCACCCGGGCTACATCGTGCCAAACATATGGTCACTTCTACAAGACAGAACATATTGATAACTGCATTACCGATATTAAACTCTTCTGCAGATCCACGTATAAGAGATACCAACATGACGTCTTTGTTGGTTAATCTTAATTTATTCAAATATATAGTTTGTAGATAACAAGCACTTATTCCACAAAAAAGTTCCGATGTCATCAAAAGTACCACAAACTTATGAAAATGCAACATTTCAGATAAGTCTTCAATCTTTCTGCTACGCAAATTGAAAGGATTCCAAATTTATTATCAAGCTAATTTATTAGCCAACGCAATGTATGTTATTATTTAATAATAATTTGATTTAAAAAAATCCATTTTGGCATATGGATTATCGTCCATTTAAATTTGTCACCGTTACATAAATTCTAGAAAACAATTAAAGTTAAAGTTTTCAAACAAATAATGTTAAAATGTTTTGAAGTTGTTAAACTTCTGTAGATTAAATAAAATGTTACTTACGATTTTCTCTGGTGAAATGAAACATGCATCTACACTGACTGTTGCAAACTGTTTTGTTCTCGTACTCAGCTTTGACCAACGGCCGTGACCAGATTTGACCCCGCGCGCAAACCACGCGCAAACTGGCGGGTGAAATAAGACAACAGATCTTGGCTTTTTATCATTTTGCAAACCTTTGCAATTTTTGTCCAGAATTTTGTGTTTTGCTCAAGTGCATATTCATGTTCCGTTGTCATTTTCCATTTTCTAAAAACTGTTCTCCATAAATTATGCAGTGTGTCCAAAGTCTTGCGGGGTATAGTGTCCACTGACCGTTTCGTGCCCATTTATGATTCATTCTTTCCCGGCAGCCTCTATTATAGACTGGACCTCTGAATGACCCTAAGAACTCCGTTTCACCATATCCACAGTTCAAATATTATCCGCTCTGCAATTTGGAGCAACCCGATATTCTGACTTGGTAGGCTATACAGTTTGTCAAGAGTTAGGTTTTTAATCATCATATTCTTATACCTAAGTTTCCGGGTTGAATTTTTTAAAAGTGACGAAAAAACGTGCTTTTATAAGAGTTTTGTCAGTAGTTAGATTCGTTTTGTATCGAACTCACGGACAGTATTTGGCTAAATGGCATATCATGTTAATTGTCTTTACGACACGTTCATGCAGCTGAACTTTTGAACCCGGCATCAATCTAAATCACGTGACATGGTCAGTCTGACGTAATGACCGAATGGAGTAGATTTTACGCCATGGAAACCTTGGAATCACGTTTGGTTACATGGGGGTCAAAGGGGATTCCTTCTCGTCCATGTTATATGCATGGTGTCCTGCGCATTTGTTGAGCATTTACCGTTAAGTTATAGTTAGCCCGTGGCCATATTAATCGATGACATACGCGAGGCCGTCTGCTTCAGCCTTCAGACGGGGGTCATGAACTTAGCGTTATTATGATAGTTATTACCAACAGGTTAAATAATACCAAAACTATCAATGTAACACAGGTTTTGATTGGATAACAAGGGGCACCCGTATGTCAAAAAGATTAAGAGAGTATTTTTATTTTTAAGTCCTCTAAAATGGGATCAAATTTTTGATGTAAACAGTTTTGTTATTTGAAACGGTTAGTAGTTGCGCCATATTGCGTAATACGTCATCAGTATGTGAGCATTCACTAACTGGAACAAATTCGATTCTCCGTTTGTACGTGACAAGGGTTAGGGTGGCCTGTCCAATATTGTGGCCTTGTGGGTTTTCTCCGGGTCCTCCAGTTTCCCCAGGGGGGTTGGGATGGCCTAGTGGTCTAGAGTGCCGCGCTTCGACTTCTAGCTGGCCGGTCACCTCTGGATTGCGGATGTGGTTTCGATCCCTGGTGTGAGCGTATGTGGCATGGAGATAGGGGCGCCTTCTCAACCTCGTGGGTTTCCTCCGAGCACTCCGGTTTCCTCTCACGGCTAAAGACCCCTACGCGCAAGCGAATTATTGAAATGAAATTGAAACCATATGTTAGTCCCAAAATGACCTAGTTTGTGTCGAGTGGACGTTAAACCCCATTTCTCTCTCTCTCTCTCCAGCCCCCCCGCCCCTGCTAAAGACCCCACACGCAAGCGATTGGTTAAAGAAAATTGAACCATGTGGAAGTCCAGAAATTACCTAGTTTGTGTCGAGTGGACGTTAGCACCCCCCCCCCCTCTCTCTCTGTCTCTCTCGCTCTCTCTCTGTCCCCCCTCCCTCTCTCTCTTCATCTCTTCAACGAAAGCTGACAAAGAGATTGCAATAAATAAGTTGAAAGTTGAAAGGGATGTATCTAATATCATGTTATTGGTTCTTGAATATCGATCGTTTACCTGTCTAGGTCGGTCACGTGGTTGTTGCGTTAAATAGTTAAAAACTACATTATGTAAAGGGAATTTGTTGAAGATTTCCGTCAAATTGATCAACTCTGAACGAAGAGTTTAGCAATTGAATTCTCGGTCTAACCTCATGACTGAAAGTTGAGCAGCAAATCGAATTTTAGTCCGTTTAAATCTCTACCGACCGACGTTTTAGAGAACTGATTATAATAGTCTAGTCATGTGAATGAATTCCCAAATAATAATTTATATAAAATTTGAGGACATGCGAGAGAGAGATGGGGTTTAACATCCACTCGACACAAACTAGGTCATTTCGGGACTAACATATGGTTTAATTTTATTTCAATAATTCGCTTGCGCGTAGGAGTCTTTAGACGTGGGAGGAAACCGGAGTGTCCGGAGGAAACCCACGAGGTTGAGAAGGCGCCCCTATCTCCATGCCACATACGCTCACACCAGGGATCGAAACCACAGCCGCAAGCCGGAGTTGACCGGCCAGGTAGAGGTGGAAGCGCGGCACTCTAGACCACTAGGCCATCCCAACCCCCAAGGACATGTAATAGGCAGATCTAGCACTTACATAATACATCTTTAATTCGTGGTAAATTGCATGGAACTATTCAAACATCGTGGGTTTCGCCGGGTCCTCCATTTCCCCCCCCCCCCACTGTTAAAAACCCCTACGCTCAAGCGAATTATTGAAATAAAAAATGAACCATCTGTTAGTCCCGAATAACCTAGTTTGTGTCGAGTGAACGTTAAACCCCCATTTCTCTCTCTCTCCCTGGGGGGTTGGGATAGCCTAGTGGTCCAGAGTGCCGCGCTTCGACCTCTAGCTGGCCGGTCAACCCTGGCTTGCGGCTGTGGTTTCGATCCCTGGTGTGAGCGTATGTGACATGGAGATGGGGCGCTTACTCAACCTCGTGGGTTTCCTCCGGGCACTCCGGTTTCCTCCCACTAAAGACCCCTACGTGCACGCGAATTATTGAAATAAAATTAAACCATATGTTAGTCCCAAAATGACCTAGTTTGTGTTGAGTGGACGTTAAACCCCATTTCTCTCTCTCTCTCTCCCCCATTTCTCCCTCTCCCTCACTCTCTCGCATTACCCCATGACTATTCAAGAGCAGCTAAATATTCGAGAAATATGTTTCTACGTTTGTTCGAAAGGTCGAAAAACCGAGGTCCCGCATGCACGTTAAAGCTCCATTGGCAGTTAGAATTCCAGTAGGCCATAGTGCCGCTGCATGGGCAAAATTCCCCCATAAGACACTGTATGGCGCATGCCCGTCTTCATTAGCCCTGTCGAAGCAGAACAGTGGGACGTTAAACCCCATTTTATTTCATTTCTGTCCCTACGACTTATGTTTATTTTGACACACAGTCTCAATTTAGGGTGAACGCGAGTTAACTTTGCGACATGGAGACGATAAAAAAAAAAGGGTGTTTATTGGTGTCTTTTCGCAATGTAATGTGTTACTAAATATTTAGATTAATGCCGCCTTATGTGTCCGATTTTCATTGTATTTGAATCCTATCTGCTGCTCAATGCTCATTGATGATTAGACCCTAAAGTGGATAATCGAGACTGTTTTTCATCGTGCCCGACTTTAGTAAGATGATAGAGGCTAGGCCTAAAATTCAATGGCCAATATCTCGGTTCAGAGCGGGGTAAGTTGACTGAAATTTTCAGCGTATTCCCTTTACATATCTAGTCTTTAACTATTATAGCGAGAACTGCCAGCTCTTTATCTTATCTTTCATAATGCCCCTTTAATGAAATTTTTTAGTTTGCAATTATCAAAGTCTTTAGGCTAAATGGAAATGAAATGTAACATCGGGTTTAACGTACACGTAGTGTTTTCTGAACCAGCTGCACACATCCGTGTTCCGACGTGGTTGTCAATTTTGCAGGGCGGAGGGTGCGACAAAAACGATTGTTTAGTCGTTTGGATGAAAAGACGAGGTCTTGTGTATACATTTTCGTGCATGTAAAGGAGCCCCTGGTAGTTGGAATTTGATATAAAATTTCCTCATAGCACACTGTGTGGCGTATTCCCATCTTCATTAGACACTTTCATTGGCTGATTAAAACACAGATCCTATTTTTTATGTTTTAGTTCAAAATTTGGTTTTACTTGCCTTTACTACCCAGAAGAGTTCATTACAACCGTGTTCTGGATGATGTGAGGAATAAGCCAATGAAACGGTCTGTTACGGCGAGTTTTTGTCGTGAGGTGCTTGGAACAGTTGGTTAGCCACCAGAAACATCAACGCTGGTTGGTTAATCAAATATATGACGTCACAGGGACAAAAGAAATTCAGGGCCGGGGTTTAACGCCCTTCGACTATATGGTGTTCCCCTAACCCCTTCTCAGACCATCTGTCCCTGACCAATGCGCATACACAACAGTGACTGTGTTACTGTGGCCCCTGTTTAGGACTGACTGTTTAATGCACATATTAGAGATTGGGTGGGGGTTTGCCGAATTGTTTGCACGTGCGCTCTGTATCATAAGGTCTGCCATTGAGTAAAGTGACGTGGTTTCGATTGACCAGTTGTACGTGACAAGGAGTAGGGTCGCCTGTCCGGTATCCATCTACTGCTAAGGACCCCTACTTACAAGCGAGTTATTGAAATAAAATTGAACCAAATGTTAGTTCCGAAATGACGTAGTTTGTATCGAGAGGACGTTAAACCTACTCTCTCTCTCTCTCTCTCCAACGCTCGTTCATCTGATTTTGTAATATATCCAGTGGTTTAGTGGAGATTTCTTTTATTGACCGAGTGTCGACCTGCCTTCCCAATGCCCTTTTCAGTTAACCGAATTAGTTACGTAACATTGGACGTCATCGCTGACGACAGCTATATTAACAAGGTTGATTAGTGCAGACATATAATTATATACACATGGCGGACTCCTGGTAATAAGTGATGTCATCAGATGATAACGTAACGTTACCATAAAGGGAAATGACGTCGTAATATGGTAATTAGCGATGCTTTTCCTGGCGTATTTGCAGAATGGCGTCACCTATGGCAATTAGGATTTTCAAATTGAACTGGTATAGTTATAAAAATTAGAAGTGGCAACTCAGTTGTCTACCAGGTGCCAATTGGGTTTTTCATACCGTAAATAGAAACCAACGTAATCGCTAAGAGATTATCTGAAATGAAATGAGGTTTAACGCCCTACTGTTCCGTCTCGATCAGCCTAATGAAGATGGGCATACGCTATGCATTGTGCTATGAGGGAAATTTTGCTCGGACAGTGGCGCTACGCCCTACTCGTATATCAAATTCCAACTTACTGCCAAGGGATTTTTTACGCGCAAGCCAATGAGTACACGTAGCCTAGCGATGTAACGAGTAGACAGCTGTGCTTGTCCGCCCCCTGTCTTGCACCACTGGCAAGGGGAAATCACACTGGAAAACGCCGGGAAATTTCAACAAGAGAGACAAATGGGGTTTAACGTCCACTCGGAACAAACTAGGTTAATTCGTCACTAACTGTGTTCAATTTTATTTCAATAATTCGCTTGAGCCTAGGGTCTTTACTAGTAGGAGGAAATCGGAGGAACCGCATAAAACCCGCGTACAACGGGGAATCGAAACCACGACAGTTGACTCAATGGCAGACCTTATGATACAACGTGCACCCCATCCCCCGCCCCAGAGAATATCAACAAAGGTTGTAACGACCACATTATTTACTATCAGGTATTGATTGATTTATAACATGGTTGTTATTCATGTGTCAGATGCCGCGAACAACCCGCATGATTCAATACAATCAATTCAGCCAGCGATGTCGTGGTGGAGGCGCCAGCCACAGCGCGAAAAAAATTAAAGAAGTTGAAAAAAAAAGGGAGAAAAATGCGAAAACCGATGAAAATGTAACCTAGTTAGGGAGGGCCCTAAATGCAGACGTCTGAAACAAGGGCCTATCTGGCGAAGGGAAAGCTACCCCCCCCCCCAGTCCGAATCGATCGTTTTATATAAACTGTTACGGTCGAATCGACTACTGAATGAGAAAGCAGCCATCAATCGAGAGACCCACCCCCCGCGAAAGAGGGTCCTCAAAAGGGTATAGCCTCCGCCATGATACACCTTAAAACGCCCCTACCATCCCCTGGCAGTATGAAGGTGATTAGCATATTAGACTGACATATTAACCAGTAATGTTAAATCGGGTTACTTTACGAAATAAATCGCTGTCCGGTCGTATAATTGGGTGTTTGGGTGGCCGAATGGTTAACGCGTGCGCATTGGATCAGTAGATTGTCATTGAGTCAAGGGGCAGGTGGCCAAATAGTTAGCGCATGAGCGTTGCATCATAAGGTCTGTTATTGAGTCAACTGGTTTGGTTTGGATTCACCGCTTGTACGTGATAAGGAGTAAGTTTTCATCGGGACCTCCGGTTTCATTCCACTGCTAAAAACCTCGGGACGCAAACGATGTTTAGAAATAAAATCGAAACACATGTTAGTCCACAAATGACCAAGTTTGTGTCGAATGGACGTTAGACAACACACTGCATAACATACGTCACATTTATTTATTACTTCAGCTGTTGCATCAAAACGCTATTTCGTTTCGGTTTGGGGACGTTTGGGATTCGATTTACCCTACATATCATTAAATGTTGGTACCACGAACGTCAACGTCTCAGAAAACAACATAAAGCCTGTCTTGAGTCAACTGGCGTGGTTTTGAATCCCCGGTTGTACGTGAGAAAGAGAAGTCGGGTCGCCTGTCCAGCTTCGTGAGATTTCTCCGGGTACTCCGGTTTCCTCCCACTGCTAAAGACCCCAACGCGCAAGCGAATTATTGAAATAAAATTAAACCATATTGTAGTCCCGAAATGACCTAGTTTGTGTCGAGTGGACGTTAAACCCCATCTCTCTCTCCCTCCCTCTCTCTCTCTCTCTCTCTCTCTCTCTCTCTCTCTCTCTCTCTCTCTCTCAGAAAACAACGATTTGTTCTCAGCAATGTTTCGCTCATTTTAATGGCTGATTGATAGACTCACAGTGAGCTGAGAGAGTCGTTTATACCAGTGTAAAGGGAATCGATGGCAATAAACAGGATTGATATTCCATATGTTGGCCAAGGTCAGTTTAACGGTAGAAACAACACTTCCTAATTTAATATTATTGCAATTCGGTTTAACGTCCTACTCTTCTGCTCCGAACTGGACTAATGAAGACGGGCATACGCCATACAGTGTGCTTTGGGTGAAATTTCCCCGGACAGCGGCAATACGGCCTTCTATTATATCGAATTCCAACTGTCAGTTTGTACCCTGTATTTCGTCCCATCCGAATGACTAGACAGCTCTCTGTCCTGCATCTCTGACAAGAGGGAACTACGCCAGAAAATGTGGATGTGCATTTCCGGACTAACATGTGGTTTAATTTGTCTTGGCGAATAAGAATTTCGGTTAGGCTATACACATTTCAACTATTATGGAATGTCTCGTACATGTTCAGGCATGGCCAATAGCCTCTGCAAATTTTCAATAAATACGCACAGACGGCTAAATCAACACGTGTAGTGACCATATGAGAAAGGTCATCTGCGGTCAACCATGCCAACTGGAGAATCTGACCTTTGATGGTAGCCAGCCTATGTTCAGAGTACATGTTTGTTTGGCCAACATGTCATGCGCCTTAACAGTCAACATGTCTCGTTGTAGTCTCACTAAGCTGGTTGACCGACATTTTGAGTTCTAAAGTGACGAAATATTTATCCCGCTTCCATTTAATAAACTAAAAATGTTAATTTAGTAGAAAGGCCTCACAAAATAGTAAACCAATTTTTGGATATGACGGACATTCAGAGTAGAGACATATTCTCGAATTATGAAATGGTCTGCTAATGAATATATGAATACGTCATACAGTGTGCTATGAGATCCATTTGCCCGGACAGCGGCACTACGACCTATTCATATCGACTGCGACCCCGGACTTTGTCCAATCCGAATGACTAGACCGCTATCCTGTCAGATCCCCCGTCTTGCACCCTTGGCAAGGTTAACCCACGCCGGAAAATCACCCGCGACCTCCAGACTAGCGAACCATCGCCTTACTCCCTTATCCACCATGGCTTCTCGCGAAGTATGAAGCACATGGATTTCCGTGTGTTTGCTTGTGGTTTCAAACAGAAAATGAAATAGAATAGGGTTTAACGTCTTATGTTTTTACAAGAACGTTAAAACCCATGCAGCGATGTTTTCGCCTACTTCTCTTCGAATTCAAGAGATACTGTCAAGTGAGGGGGGGGGGGGGTAGGTGGCCGACCATTGAGTCAACTGGCGTGGTTTCAAATCCCCGGTTGTACGTGGCAAGGAGTTGGGTCGTCTGTCTAACATCGTGGGTTTTCACCCCCGTACTCCGGTTTCTTCCCACTGCTAAAGACCCTTACGCACAAGCGAATAATTGAAATAAAATTAAAACAATATGTTAGCCCGAAATGACCTAGTTTGTGTCGAGTGGACGTTAAACCACATCTCTCTCTCTCCCTCTCTCTCCCCCTCCCTCTCTCTCTGCCCATAATAACCTCGGTCTCTTATCAAACTGTGTTGTGTCGTGACAAATACGCTGTCTTGTGGCATGGCTAACAGTCTATTCATCTTGGTTTTTAGACTCGACATCACGTTCATGCGCATATTTGCAGTGTCGAGATTGTATCCATTACCCATTGCTTGTTCATTGGTATATCTATGCAAAATGTATTTGGGTCATAAGGTCTGCCATTGTGTGGTGTGGTTTCGATTCTGCGCTTGTACGTGACAAGAATTGGGATCGCCTGTCCAACATCGCGTGTTTTCTCCGGGTCAACCGGTTTTCTCCCACTCCTAAAGACCTCAACTCGCGAGTGAGTTATTGAAATGAAATAGAACCATATGTAAGTCCCGAAATGACCTAGTTTGTGTTGAGTGCACGTTATTCGCTCTCTCTCTCTCTCTCTCTCTCTCTCTCTCAGAAAAAGTAGGACGTTAAACAACAAATCATCAAACATGAGAAGATCAGTGACGAGGTAAGGTGGTGAGCGTGATCATTTTGATTAAAAAGAAAGACAGATTTCGTTTTACAGTTACATGGGATAGCTTACTGCTTTGATGTTGCTAAACCTGTAACACTGACATCGATCGCATGCGCTGTACGGTGTTCAAATTCCCATTGAAATCAGGTTGCCCGCTGTACGCCCTCGCATTAACTGAGCAAGAGTGGCCTTCATTGTAGTCGAAGGATTTTCACCTTTCAAACGGCTATTTATGTGTTTTAGTGACAAAGATATCTAAACGAACAATGCTTTAAATTACACTTAATTCATTGTCATGGAGACGATAAAGCAAAACCCATAGATACAAGGTTTTTTATATGCATATGAATTACATGATATGTCACTAATTCAAGGATACGGGGAGAGAGAGAGCGAGAAAGAGAGACAGACAGACAGACAGGGAGAGTGGGGGGAGAAGGGGAGAGAGAGGGGGAGCGAGAGAGGGGAGAGGGGGAGAGAGGGAAAGAGAGAAAGAGAGAGAGAGGGGAGAGAGATGGGGTTTAACGTCCATTCGACACAAAGAATGTCATTTCGGGTCTAACACATGGTTCAATTTTATTTCAATAATTCGCTTGCGCGTAGGGGTCTTTAGCAGAGGTAGGAAAACTAGGGTTTGGGAGAAAACCCACGAGGTTGGTCGGGCGACACAACTCCTTGCCAGTTGACTCAATGACAGACCTTATGACAAACGTGCAACCATTCGGCCATCCAACCACTCAATTCAAGGATAGGGGAACTAAACATCTTGAATTAGTTCAAATAAATTATTATATTTGATAGGACATCGCCATCGAACAACCCTTATACACCAAATTTGTCAGTCAAATTGACATTTACGTCCCAACGACTTGGCAGCTGTGTTTATCACGCCCCCGTCCTGCATCACTGACAAATTTGGTGTATAGGGGTTGTCTGATGGCGATGTCCTATCAACCGCTAATCAAATAACAAATATGGGTACATTTTAGCGTTGGGTAAGCCAATAATAACACGTTAGATATAATCCGAAAACATTAATTTGAAAAAATAATATACATGTATTGTGTTATGTACATCAACATTCCTGCACCAAATTATAGAATTGTGTGTTTGTGTTAGATGCACAGCTGTTGCGATTTATCAATATTATATTATCATATTCGACGAATAGGTCTAACAATTTCATGCATACCGAGGATAAGGAAAAAACGCTGTGTTAACGGTTAGGCTACTTGGCCGAGCAAAATGGTGCTGTTCCGTCGGAATTTATTTTCATATTTTTGTGGGGTTTGTATGTCATATTTCTGGCTTAGTTACTGAGTTCGTTCTTCAACATAAAACTGAAATGTCAGAGTTTAAATTAGTCGTAGGGTTTGGCAATGGAGAAAATAATTTTCGTTTGGCGATGTTTGTTACAAAATATGGTCGGCCAGGTAAACGTAGGGTGTGTTTGTGTGGCCTAATATTTCTCCAGGGATTTTATAGTAGGTTATATAAGAATACCGCAAATTCCCACAGGTCACAGGGTTTGGGAACTGAGAAAACAATTTTCGTTTGGCGATGTTTGTTACAAAAAAAATATGGTCGGCCAGGTAAACGTAGGGTGTGTTTGTGTGGCCTAATATTTCTCCCGGGATATTATGGTAGGTTATATAAGAATACCGCAAATTCCCACAGGTCACACGTAACGTATACTAATAGCAGTAATTAGCACTGCATTTCCACCGTCCCTGACCGTGGATATAGGAGGTGATTTTTGAAACATGCGTCATCCAGTTGCAATGTGGTCCTTCTGTTTTCCGTTTTTGAGTTTGACTACGCACATCTCCTTATTGCACTAATAAATTGTTTCAATGGCATTTAGTAATTGAGCTGGAATATACACAGGCCATTAGTCCATGGAATACAATTACTGTTTATTACTTAGCGACGTTACGACTAGGCTTCTCTGTCTTTATCAAGCAATGATGGGAATCGTAGAGGAAACGGTGCCCAGAATCAGGCATCAACATGGAGATGTGGAAGTCAAACTCATCCATCTAATACGAGGAACAGAAGGAAAATAATTTTATGTACATGTGTGTAATAGCCTGACTTTATTAATGCCGATATTGTACCCAAGGCCCTAATTAAGTAATTAGAAGGGTCTCTCGGGCTGGTCAGCATTAACGAAGTATTGTTGTTTTCAAGTATATATTTTCATATTTTATCATTGCTTGATAATGAATTGACAAGTAGGCTATATTCGATTTCAATTATTAAATATATATAGAGAGAAAGAGCAGGAACAGTTGCCCAATAATGGCTAAGAATTGGAGTTGCCAGGTGATTTGTCAAATGTAATGAAATGGGGTTTAACGTCCCACTGTTTTACTCCGACTGGGATAATGAAGACTGCCATACGCTATACTAATTACTATACAGTGTGCTATGAAGGAAATGTTGCCCTGACAGCGGCGCTACGGCCTACTTTTACATTGAATTTCAACTGCCAAGGGATCCTTTACGTCTACGCTAATGTGTACATGGTACTTCGATTTTTCGTCCCATCCGAATGACTAGACAGTTGTGTTAGTCCGGGCAATATTTCCCCAATTGCCAAGGTCCTTTACGTGCACGCCAATGGGTACACGAGGTTTCGATTTTCTGTCATATCCGAATGACTATAGACAGCAGCTGTGCTTGCCTGGGCAAAATTTCCCCCCATGTAGCACACTACATATGGCGTATGACTGTCTCAATTAAACCCAGCCGGAGAAAAACTGTAGGAATCTAAAACCGGTTTTAATTCATTACAATTAAACAGAGTATGGCGCAGCATTTGAATTACAAAATTCAAAGTTTGTCTAAATTAGCGAAATGTAACTTATCATATAGGCTTGTCCTGCCTAAATGTGTGTGGGTGTGGTCCCTGGACTTACTGTATAATATGGAATTGGGTGAACATAATTATCTGTAGGCCCATTTATTTTTTTTCAGAAAAGAAAAAAGAAAAGAAAAAAATTCCGACGAGACGGATTTGAACCATCGACCTAAGGATGACAGCATTCGTTAACCACTACAGTCCTCCGCTCTACCAACTGAGCTATCGTCGGGTTACACAACTGAGAAAAATCATGGACCCATTGCCTGATATAGTATTATTAGATGCGTTTTCACAAAATACAAGTTATCATTTGTCACTGGGCAGCGGGTTTTCAAAGGTCTACTATATCAATTATATTTACAACCATTTGGCTCAACACGGTAACAGATGTTAACAAATTATTAACGCATCAAAGCTAGTGCGCATGTCTGAATGAGAGCAGCGTGTTGTCTCGACTCGACTCCGAGTCGATAATCGAAGTGTCATGGTTAAATGTACACATTATTTTCTTAAAAGGCCTTACACATTTTACTAACTATTATTTACTTACTAAACAAGGAGTTTATATACAGAAATGTATTTTAAAAGCATGAAGATAAATAAATGCAAATTGTTTTGCTTGTGAGGGGATTTGAACATACACACGCCGTTTTTCTTCTTCCAGTTTTAATGCTTACAATTATGACTGTTAGAGCTATTTACAGTTAAGCTTTTGGTTGAATAACTCGTTTCAAATAGTGGTTTTGAAGAAAGAATTTAAATCGTCAATGGTTCTCGGTTGCACCGAGCAGTCAGTCCCTCTGCACTTATTATTACTATTATTAGTACAGTAATTGTTCGTGTGCTTGAAGGGACTCAAGGGAGACAACTCCAAATATCTTACTGCCAACAGGTATCAAACCAGTTAATATACCCCACAATGTGTGACAATCATTTTTTTTTTTTAAATATTTTAGGGGTGTAGAATTTCGATTGTTTAGGACCGCAACTGAATCAAGAGGCCGATGTGTCATTTTAGTAGCACTGTCCGGACTAAACAACTTCTCTCACAGCAGGCTGTATATCCGTGACTGTTTACGTCATATTCTTGACCAAGCAAGGGCGGGGTTGGGATGGCCTAGTGGTCTAGAGTGTCGCGCTTCAACCTCTAGCTGGCCGGTCACCTCTGGCTTGCGTCTGTGGTTTCGAGCCCTGGTGTGAGCGTATGTGCCATGGAGATAGGGGCGCCTTCTCAACCTCGTGGGTTTCCTCCGGGAACTCCGGTTTCCTCCCACGGCTAAAGACCCCTACGCGCAAGCGAACTATTGAAATAAAATTAAAACCGTATGTTAGTCCCGAAATGACCTGGTTGTGTTGAGTGGACGTTAAACCCTATCCCTCTCTCTCTCTCTCTTGACCAAGCAAATTGCGATGAAAAAGTAGATACTTTTTTTTGGAGGGGGTGGGGAATTGCTTGAAATAGCGATACAAATCTGTCATGAAGTCCAAACAGCTCAGTGGAATATTCACCTGCGGTACCGGGCTATCGACTTGTGGCCATTTATTAATATTTTTAAAGTGATTAGATCCGACATTTATTTAAAAATAGATTTATAAATAAATGTGTAATTAATAATTTAGGTAATGAAAGCCCTGCAATAGGCAGATTTAGCCCTTACATAATGACTGTTTGACGTAATTATAATGCTGTTTAATCAAATTACATGGGATTTGTATGATGGACAAGACCAAATAATGTCTTCCAAATCCGCTAAATATCACAGGCTAGCGATGGCATCGGGAGTTGATTAAAGTATTGTCAAGTTAATTAATGTCTAATTAATAATTTATACAGCATTTCAACCCGAAAGAAAGACCCGCAACAGACAGATTTAGCTCTTACCTAATGTGTGTTTAACATCATTATGAAATGAAGTTTAGCGTCCTACTGTTCTGCCCCAAAACTGGGCTAATGAAGACGGGCATACACCATACAGTTTGCTATGAAATGAAGTTTAACGTCCTACTGTTCTGCTCCAAATGAAGACGGCCATACGCCATACAGTGTGCTATGATGGAAACTTTGCCCGAACAGCGGCGCTACGGCCTACTCTTATATCGGATTCCAACTGTCAAGGGATCTTTTACGTGCATGACAATGTGTACACGGGACCTCGGTTTTCACCCCATCCGAAAGACTAGACAGCTGTCCTTGTCAGGCCCTCCGTCCTACATCACTCACAAGGGGAACCACGCCGGAAAATCAAGATGAACCTTCACGATACATCATTATCATGCAGGGATACATCATTATGATGCTGGTTACGTGAGATGTGTATCATTGGTAAGACCAAATAAGAAATTGAAAGTAAACCGGAAGTTATGACCAGAGGTTAGAGAGTAAACTAACCTATAATTTAAAGTATACCATATGGTATTAGTATATTACTTAATAACATGTCAGTAATTAGGACAAGTACTAAAGGCTTTGTTTATATTTATATTAGGTTGTAGGTTATTAGAATCAGTGGTCTGTTTCCAATAAATACACGGAGGTGGTCTTATTCTTGCTGAGACGGGTAATTAACCTTTAAATACATGAAATGGGGTTTAACGCCCAACAGCCTTCTCTTCGTCGATTTTCTACTCTCAAGTTCTTTAAAGCGAGGTTTAACGTCCTACTCTTCTGACCAGACAGCTTTTTCTTCGTCGATTTTCTACTCTCAAGTTCTTTAAGTATGAAATAAAAATTAAACCATATGTTAGTCCCGAAATGACCTAGTTTGTGTCGAGTGGACGCTAAACCCCATTTCTCTCTGAACACAGATATCTATAATACTCCACGAACACAGATATCTATAATACTCCTTACTTAAGGAGGGAGGGAGAGAGAGAAATGGGGTTTAACGTCCACTCGACACAAACTAGGACATTTTGGGACTAACATATGGTTTCAATTTTATTTCAATAATTCGCTTGCGCGTAGGGGTCTTTAGTCGTGGGAGGAAACCCACGAGGCTGAGAAGGCGCCCCTATCTCCATGCCACATACGCTCACACCAGGGCTCGAAACCACAGCCGCAAGCCAGAGGTGACCGGCCAGCTAGAGTTCGAAGCGCGGCACTCTAGACCACTAGGCCATCCCAACCTCCCCTGAAGTTCTTTAAGTATGAAATAAAAACTAAACCATATGTTAGTTCCTAAATGACCTAGTTTGTGTCGAGTGGACGTTAAACCCCATTCCTCTCTCTCCCTCCTTAAGTATGGAGTATTATAGATATCTGTGTTCAGGATGTCCGTGTGTTTGCTAGTAGTTTCAAACGAAAGATGAAATGGGTTGCGGTTTAACGTCTTATTTTTCCTCAGCACGTCATTCCTCATCCAACGAAATGAAATGGGGTTTAATGTCCTACTGTTCTCCCCCGACTAGGCTTTGAGGGAAATTTTACCCTATTAGTCCCTCCCCCACTTTGTCTGCGGTGCTGGGCGGCGGGATGACAAGGGCATCTGTCTAGTCGCTCGAATGGCACGAAAAACCGAGCTCCCATGTACACGGCGCTACGACCTACTCTTACATCGAATTCCAACTATCAACGGTTCTTTTAGATTCACGCCAACGTGTACAGGGCACCTCAGGTTTTTGTGCCATCCGAACGACTAGACAATATAGGGTTATTATGATTATTTGGGCAGTTAAAACCATTTAAAATACATTAGTGAAGCAATGGACCCACGCCAGTGAAACTACGATCCATTGTCGCCCCTATTTGGCATTAGAGTAAGAAGTTGTGGGTAAGACGCTGGCTCGCTAGCCGGATGGACGAAAACCCGAAGTCCCGTGTACACATCCACCCCAACACACCCACCCCTTATAAGGCAACAGTTTACGCACACTACGCATGAAAGATAATGCTTATAGTATTATCAAATGAAGAAATCTATTTACAAGATAAACAAAAAAAAACCCCTTATATTCACATCTGTGCCGAGATCTCATATCTACCCAAATTCACCTGATTAGTGCTAATGGTATTAACATCTGTACCGAAACACACTCAAAGTTAATTTGAATAATTATTGTTAATTATTTAAGCAACCTATGGGATTGACTGTACAAGTAATTGAGAATTTGAACATGGGAGGTAATGGTTATAATAATTATAGAGTCGGAGTCTGTACATTATTTTTATTTTTAGTATTATCCATAACGCATTTAACATTTAAACTATACGGAGGATGCATTTTACAAGGGTTGGGCCGAGTTAAACTTTCACAAATAAATTTTAATTCGTGTCGTATCATATTAAAATTAACCTTAAATTAACCAGGACCCACCTTCTGAATGGAATCTAAATCCGCCCAATTCAGAAATTTTAGTTCGCAAACTGATGAGGTGCCCCCCACCGCCAACGAATATGTGGCGTCCCGTTTTTGGAAAAGTTTAACCATAAAACTGGCCAATTTATAGTTTTTATTTTGCTAAGTGATAGGTGGTTCTATCTCCTCCTAACGTACGTTTGAAATAAAATGGGAATTAACGTTCTAATGTTCTGGGCTAATGAAGACGGGCATACATCATACAGTGTGCTATGAGGGAAATTTGGCCCTGACAGCACACTGTATGGCGTATGCCCGTCTTCATTAGCCCAGTTGACCCTAAACCCCCTTTCATTTCTGTTTTTAACTTCGACGATTATGGATTTATTGTAATTCGAGCCGATATTTTCACCATGAGATAATATCATAAATATTGATAGAAATAGACGAACATTAAAGTCTATTAAAATACAGATGTGGCGTCATCTTTTGATGTTGTCGTACCATTGTACGGGTAACTTGCCAGTGTACATTATCTATACTAAATGAAATATTGGACTCATGTGACGTATTTCATTGAAAAGCACGTGCGGGATAGTATGTGTATTATAAGTTGCTTAATGGTCTCGTGATGTATCAATATATCACCTAATGTCTCGTTCTCGACCATTAAAATACATAATTGTCGACGATTTTGGATACTATTGAATTAAATATTTAGCCAAATTAACGGTACATCCATGTCGTAATCATTTTTACAGCATTTAGTTCCTTAAAACATATAGGTAAACTGTTTCATCAAAAAGAATGGTGTCACATCTCTAGGGTATAGGCTGCCTGATAAACATAGCCTGTAAAACTCATTTCAGTAGAAACCTCTCCCCAATCTGTAAGAAAAAAAATTGTATGAGGTTTGAATTAGAACAATTATTACATAAAAGTACGTAGATAGGAAGCTTAAAGGTCCAACTACACAGTTTCCTCGGGTACTTCGGTTGCAAAGTTAGCAATCTGATTAAAACACAGATCCTATTTTGTTTCGTTTTTATAGTTCAAAATTTCGTTTTACTTGTCTTTACTACACTGACGTGTTCTGGATGGTGTGTGTGTGTGTGTGTGTGGGGGGGGGGTTGTAAGCCAATAAAACCGTCTGTTACGGAAAGTTCTTGGTCTTTTGATGCACGGAACTGTGGGTAAACCACTAGAAACGTCAATGGTGATTGATTTATCAATGTCTAATGTAATAGGGTCAAAAGCCGCTCGTTTGACCCCTGACGCGAACTCCCACTATAACTTGCCAGATCTTCATGTTGTGTTGGCCATCGAAGGTATAAAAAAACGAAAGGAAATGTAGATGTATTTTAATCAGATTGCAAAGTAAGATGTAGCCAGCTCATAAAAATGGCTCCATGCAAATCTTCCAAGACCATGTAAATAATACCCTAAACCGTAGAGATAATGTTGTTGAACTTTCACCGCGCGATTGAATGTGATGGTGAAACGATTATAGAAAAGGCGGAACCCATTGTGTGTGTTGGGGGGGGGCGGGCTTCGCTCACCTCCAGACTTCTCCACTGCGATTTTTTGTGTGAATGGAGAATAAGTTCGGATCTGCTAGGTATAGCTACAGCCTTACTTCTTTTTTTATGAACCCTTGACCCAGAACACGTAGTTGAACTTCCAATGCACGATTGAGTGTGAGGGTGAAACGGTTGTCGAAAAAGTGACACTTTTTACAGATAAGATGGCGGGTGTGTGTGTTTGTGGGGGGGGGGGGGGTGTCTTTACTCACCCTCCCTCTCAACTCTCTCTATCTCTCTCTCTCTTGTTAGTGCTTGATGACGATAACAGACCACTTGTCGAAATACCATGCTATGTAATATGTGGAACAACCAGGTAGTTGTTGTAAGAATTGGTGTATCCATTAGTGACTGACACGTATAAACTACCCATAAGATAAATCGGAAACATTATAGGAAGTGATAGGATATAATACTTCAACTTTACTTAAAATAAGTCAAGCATCAAAATAAACGGTGACGCCTCACAGAAATGCAAACATGACAGGTTTGAGATATTCGAAGTTCGTTTCATAATGGCGAAGCATGCGTAAGTCCAACACTTGAACACATCCAAAATACAAAACAATCCCCAGAAATGTCTTGATCTAAAACAATAATCAGTATCTGCAGCATTCAAAACACCCCCTCCCCCGACACCAAAAAAAGAACAGTATATTTAACTGCATGAGTATATGGAGCAGTTAAAATACACCCCCCCCCATCCCCTCCCAAAAAAAAACAAAAAGAAAAAAAAGAACAGTCTATGTTGTTTGGCTGAGTGGGTTGAACGCTAGTCTGGTGTTCGATTCCTGCATTGGCCGAGAAAGTTCATCCAGGTTTTTCGGCGTGATTCCCCCTTGTCAGTGATGCAGGACGGAGGGCCTGACAAGGAAAGCTGTCTAGTCGTTCGGATGGGACGGAAAACTGTGATCTCGTATACATCTAGGTGTGTACGTAAAAGATCCATTGGCAGTTGGAATTCGATGGAAGAGATGACCGTATAGTGTCACTGTCCGAGCAAAATTTCCCTCATAACACATTGTATGGCGTATGCCCGACTTCATTAGACCGGCTCGGAGCAGAACAGTAGGATGTTAAACCTTATTTCATTTTCATATACGTAACCAACTGAGGAAGTTGACCTTTGAAAAATGACTAAAAGTAACTAGTATAGAATCTATCATGTCAACGAGTGTAAGGAATTTTAATATTCAGGTTATCTGTGCCAAAATGTTGGAGTTATTCTATGTTAATATACTAATCATGTTAATTATTATTACTTATTAATCTATTTAAATAGCCTGTTATTCAGTTTGATATATAATACACGTTGTAGTTTTATCATAAAACATGCCGATAGAGGGGGCAATAAACGGGGAGCAAGGTCATCAAAGGTCGTCCGTTCGCTAGGTCGAGATAAAGACGGCGCTGTGATTGGGAAGTTTGGGTATCTATCAAAATGATGGAAATATTTTGGGTACTTTAGGTAAATAATACAAAGTTTCAAGGAATTTTAATTTAAAAATAGTCCATATTTCCTGTTTCGGTAAAATTAAATCATTTGGGGTTTAACACCCCTGTTTCCTGCACCAACGGGAAAATAAACGAAGAGCACGGTTAACAAAGGTCGTCCATTCGTTGGGACGAGGTAAAGACTGCTTTCTGTTTGGCAACGTCGGATAACAACCCAGTAGTTTTGCCAGATGAACGCTGATACTTTGGGTAAATCGCTTTAAATAAGTGGGCGCTTTTAAGGAATGCAATAGTAAATATATGGGGTAAAAAGAATGAAATGGGGTTTAACGTCCTACTTTTCTGCACCAACCGAGATAAAGAGTAGAGTTTTGCCAGGGCAGCTGTGTATTCGCATCACGTTTCATCGAATTCCAGCTGCCAAGGGTTCTTTTACGCGCACACCCCGGTTTTCCCAATCTGATTAAAACACAGATCCAATTTCGTTTCGTTTTTTATAGTCCAAAATTTTATTTTTACTTGTCTTCACTACTCTTGGATCTGGAGGACTTGTTATTTAACTGGTGTTCTGGCTGAAATGAGGGATCAGCCAATCAAATGGTCTGTCGAATCGACCGTTTGACCTTTTTATGGGTGGAACTGTGGGTAGATATTACCAGCCAACGACGTCTATACTATAAACACCAGCGGATAGAAATCATAACAAAACAAAAGTAGATTTTGAAAAGCGTGGCGGTCGCTAATTGGTTAATCGAATGACTGACGTTATCGGGTCAAATGTCCCGTGCTTGATACCTGACGTCATAGAACGTGAGCTTCCACTATAACTAGTTAGATCTACATGAGTGTAGGCCATCGAAAGTATAAAAAACGAAACGAAATATAGATCTATATTTTAATTAGATTGCGGTTTTCCGTCCCTTTCGAACGATAAGACACCGTGCCTTATTAGGCCCTTCCAACTGTCAAGGGTTCTTTTACGTGCACACCTCGGTTTTCCGCCCCTTCCGAACGATAAGACAATGTGCCTTCTTAGCCCTTTCGTCCTGCACTACTAACAAGGGGGGGGGGGGGAACCACGCTGGAAATTCCTGAGTTTCTCTTCGACAAACACAAGGATTGAACCCAATACCCCTTAGTTACTCCCGTAGCCAACGAGGCTCCTCAATGAACAAGAGCAAACTAAAATTAAAATGAAGTTAACATGCACTTTTTGACGTCAGCAAGACAACTTTAAATATATTTTGTTTTCCAAATGCAAAAACCGATGTGTATATTTAAACTACGGATTAGTATTTAAATTCAAACCACGTCTCTCTTTATTTTTATAAAATTATTTTTTATTTTAAAATATGTAAAAGCTATCAGTCAAGTATGATATAACATCTGGTATTAAAGCTGTACTCCGATTACAAAACTACAGATATAGTTAAACAGAAAAACACAGGTAACACCCGAAACAACCGCCAAACATGGCGATCACCTTGTGCGAACAAATACACAGGTAGGCAACGCCCACTTCCCGTATTTGCCGTGTCAAGCGAATTGTCCACATCCAGTTCGCTAGTCAACTTCCAATTACCTCCTGACTGACATCCGTGGAATCGAAACCACACCAGTTGTCACACTGACATACCTTATGATACAGCGCGCACGTGCTAACCATTCGGCCAGGCAACGAAATATACAACCACAGCAGGAAGATTTTACAAGAAACCGATAACAATTTTATACAGACCGAATGTTCACAAGGTTCAACAAAGTGAAACAATGGCCATAACTGTAGACTCATTCGGTTTACTAATCTCGATAATGTATTTAAATTTAAATTGGATGGTAACTTTTGTCGATTTCGAGTTCACGAGGTTCAGCAAAGTGAAAAATAGGTTATAACTCTAGAAGTAATTAACTAAAACTGCTATATAAATTTCATAATATAGTTATTAGAACGTTCACAGGGTTTAACAAAGTAAAACAAGGGCCATAACTCTAGAAGTATTTAAAAGGCATATTCGTTTTACTGATTTGAGTAATGCATACAAATGATAGAACGGTCACAGGGTTAAAACAATTGACCGTCTTTATAAACTCAGTATAGGAGCATTAGGACGTTAAACACCATTTCATTTCAAAAGAGTGAAACAAGGATCAAAACCCTAGACGTAATTAATGGAAATTGTTGAAATTCAAAAACCACTATATATAGTTAATAATATTGTATATTTATCCGTCGCAGGCTACGTCCAAAAATGCATGTGTCATAGTGAAGTATTTTAGTATTTTTCTTTTTCAGATAATGAATTTATCATTATTTCCACGTCTTGACAAAATATAAACTTACCATATAACATATTAGACGTGCCCATAATTTAAATATAAAAAAGGCATTAGACCTTTCAACAGAAATAAATAAATTTGAAATTATTTCCCCTTTTAAAAAAAAAAAAAAATTCCCATTATATATCAGACGTCATATGGCATGATTCCATATTTAAATTTTAAAGAAACGCTAGTAGTTTTCAATAGAAATAAATAAATTTGTGATTGTTTGTCCTCTTTAACAAGTTAAAAGTCATATGACTGCCTCCACTTTTTACATTTTAAAGACACATTTGTGGTTTTCAAAGAAATAAATGTCGATTTTTCCTTCATGATTAGGTTGCTTAAAATACTCATTGATACATATCAACTATTAAAAAAGCTATTTGATATACATTTTAGAGCTAAATTCCGACAATTCTTTATCAAAAATTGGAAATTTTACTTTAAAAAAAGAAAATGGTGAGATAATTATTAATTATTCATATTAATTGAAACGTTAAGTTCACCAAAGGATTTTGAAAACAAAGATGTTTTATTCTTACCTTTTAAAAACTAAAGAAGAAATAAAATGAAGTAAACGACACTTTAAAAAAATCTGACGGTACCACATTCTATTCACGTATACATTTTTTTAAGAGCGGGAGAGAGAGAAGTCGGGGGGGGGGGCATACTCGACGCAAACGAGGTCATTTTATTTCAATAATTCGCTTGCTCGTAGAGGTCTTTAGCAGTGGGAGGAAGTCAGACTCAGAGGACCCAGCGAAAACCCAAGAGGTAGGACAGGCGACCATACTCCTTGAAACGTTCAAGCGGGGGATTGAAACCATGCCACTTGACTCAATGACAGACCTTGTTATCTGAAGCCAATGTGATAAACCATTCGGCCACCCAGCCTCCCGTTTCCTGTTTTAGTTAATGAAGTTTGACAACAACAAACTATATTCTAATTACAGTGATAAAAACGTCATATTACAACTGCCAACACTTTGTGATACAACCCACGTCTGTTAAAATAAAATAAAACTATGTACGAACAATCTAAACCATTACACAAAATTCGAAGTCCTAAAAAACGATATAGGAAAAGTAGTGTAATCAGCAAATGGATTGTTCAACGTGTACAGATCTTACTTCGTTTCGTTATTTTAAAGTTCAAAAGTTCAGGATTTTTTTAGTCTGTACTATAACACGCGTTCTGGTTGGAGTGAGGGATTGGTCAATGAAACCATCTGTTACGGCGACGTCTTGGCACGCAATGCACGTAACTGTGGGTAAACCACTTGAAACGTCAACGCTGATTGGTTAATCAATGTCTGATGTCATAGGGTTAAAGGCGCTCGTACGACCCCTGGCTTGACTTTCCAGTACAACCGGTCAGATCTTCATGTAGTTTAGGCCATCGAAAGTATAAAAAAAACGAAACGAAATATAGATCTGTATTTAAATCAGATTGGGTGTTGGGTATTGTATATAATTCGAGGGAGCCGTGGTGACCCAGAGACTAAAGGATGTCTCGGGCGAACTCCCGCTGTTGACCGCAAAAGTTATTCGGATTTCCGTCTCTTTCCCCCTTCCCCGTGTACACATTGACGTTTCACATGGTAGACCCCTTGACGGTTTGAATTCGAAATATGTGTCGAAGTGCCGGGTTCCTCTTAGCACACTGTGTGGCACAGGTCGTTAAATCTCATATTTCATTCATTTTTTACGAGCACCAACGATTTGTACACGATATCCCGGTTATCGTGTCATCAGAACGCCTTCAAACAATTTCCCTGGGCAGCTGTGTATTCGCATTACTTGTTATCGAATTCCAACTGTCCAGGGTTCTTTTACATGCACACCAACTTGTATACAGAACCTCGAATGTCTTCAAACCATGTACGTGTCAAGTGTGAGACGGGCCAGAGAAATATTGAAAATTCTTCTGTGAATACGTCGGGATCCAAACCTCTGATATTCTGACTCTCGTCTATATCCAAGAATATGACGGGGTGGGGGTGAGGGTCGGGGAGGGGGTTACAGGTGTTTGGGTGGCCGAATGGTTAGCACCCGCGTGCTGTATCATATAGCCTGTCATTGAGTCAACTGGCGTGGTTTCGTATCCCCGGTTGTTCGTGACAAGGAGCAGGATCGCCTGTCCAACCTCGTTGGTTTTCTCCGGGTCCTCCGGTTTCCTCCCACTGATAAAGCCCCTTCGCGCAAGCGAATTATTGAAATAAGATTAAACCATATGTTAGTCCCAAAATGACCTAGTTTGTGTCGAGTGGACGTTAAACTCCATTTCTCTCTCTTTCTCTCTCTCAAGAATATGACATTTAATAACATAATTACACCGACTCTTACGATCGTATACAATGATGAAAGCGAATGAGATCCAGTTTGATAGCTGTCATAATTATTACATCAATCGGCAAACAGAGGCCATATTTACCTTAGCAATTTAGCAACCATGAAATTAAATGTGGTTTAACGTCCAACTGTTCAAACGTTCTTAATTGGATATACGCGATGCAGTTTGCTATGAGGAAAATATTCCCCGGACACCGTTACTAAGGCCGACTCTTATTACGAATTCAAATGAAGAGGGAAGAGTTGGTTGGCTGGTTTCCTCCCACTGCTAGAAAGACCCTACGCACAAGCGTATTATTGTAATAAAATTGAACGATGTGTTAGTCCCGAAGTGACCTAGTTTGTGTCGAGTGGATATTATACCCCACCTCTCCAAATGAAATAAAATGAAATGGGGTTTAACGTCCTACTGTTCTGTCCCGACCGTACAAACGATGGGTGTCATACGCCATACAGTGTTCTACGAGAAACATTTTGCCCAGACATCGGCGCTGTATAATACGGTCAGCTTTAACATTGAACTCCAACTGCCAAGGCATCGGTTACGTGTGCGCCTATGTGTATACCGGACCTTAGTTTATCGCCCCATCTGAACGCCTAGACAGCTTGGGGGTGACGGGGGAGGGTTCAAACTAGCGAGGAACAAATCCCAAATCATTCCCCTCAGAAGCTTATATATTTTATAAGATTATAACAAAAACAGAAAGTTGTGTTAGCTGTATGAACTTCTCGAACGAGTAACTATCTGAAACACAAATCTACTTAGGGGGAAATTAAGCGTGAGGTTGGCTTCGGAACCCTGTGGAGTAATACATGTATTTCTATTTTTGAACAGTTGCGAAGAGACTCATCTTCCACACGTGTCCAGTTTCCTCTCTCCTCGTGTTGAAAGGTTTATTGAGTATCCATTTCAGCGGTATTTTATGATTATATATATTAGCTAATATTTCTCGAGACATGAAAACGAACGAAATTTAAGTACGCAAGGTTTAGTGCCGCACATAGCTGAACAAAATATTGAATTTCGTAAATAGACGAAGTTAGCCGGTTGATAATTGGGGAGCCTCCGCGAATGATTATGAA
The DNA here is from genome assembly GCA_963678685.1 of Patella ulyssiponensis. Classification (NCBI taxonomy): domain Eukaryota; kingdom Metazoa; phylum Mollusca; class Gastropoda; family Patellidae; genus Patella; species Patella ulyssiponensis. Next base: position 17,285,561 of record OY783227.1, on the reverse strand, counting down.
TGTTGAGAGTGTATATACTTGAAATCTGTACATTCATTCGGCTAGTTATATAGGCAGGCAGATGGTGTGTACGACTGGATACAAATATATATACATATATACACCGGAGTGATATATATGTATGTATGTACGTAAAAGACGTTAGCTGGAATATATAATAGAACTACTATAGGATTTATACCACAGAAATCATAAACAGTATTTATATTCATAATGTTACAAGGAATTATTTTATTGTGTTTTTTCAATATATTAGCTAGGTAAGTACTCTTTTTTACTTATATATCTTTTGGTCTATTGAACAGTTATACCAGGTGTTGTGTATAATGTTATACCGTTTGGTCTTTTAGTATACCCTGCTACGTTTTGATACTTTATATATTCGAAAAAGCGTATATAATATAACATGATTTATACGGGCTTTATTTGGTGTTCTGAAAATAATGTAGGGTAAAGAAAGCATTCCCTAAATGCAAACTAATATTCCAATAATTATAAGATTTGAGTTGTTTCTATAATAAAAGATACCGCATCTTGCCATGACGATGTAGGAATTATAATTATGACATTTTGTTAAAATACTTCCTGGTTAACACAAGGTACAAATTTATGGATACTCAATTACTGAGTTTATTACTAAGCGACGTTTCGACGAAGATACTCTCGTCTTCGCTTAGTCGCTTAGTATATTTAACTCAGTAATTGTGTATTCATGAAAGCGTACCTTGTGTTAATATGTTCAATTATAAATGCCAATCAAAGAAGATATTTCTTGGTTGATTTTATTGGATTTTATAAGAACTTTATTTGTCTTCTAAAAATCGGGTATAATAAAGAAAACATTACACGAACGAGAAGCAAACTAACTTCCCATGAAGAAGTTGAAATTATGATTAAAATCTTAGTTACTCTCTGCAAATACAAATAGTACAGATTATTTTATTTTAATATAGCAGAGTTGAATTGTATAGTGCTATACCAAAGAAAGAATTAACTAAATGCAAACTAATCATGAAGAAATTTGAATTATGATAACGAACTTTAGATCAAATCTTATAATAATTTTCTGGTCACAGAAACATGCATCGATGGGTGTATAATACAGTATCATCTGTAATAAGACTACGAATAATCGATCGGATGAGACAAAAAACCGAGGTCTTGTGTGCACATTGGCGTGCGTGTAAAATATTCCTTGGCAGTTGCAATTTGATAGAACAGAAGGTCATAGCGCCGTTGTCGGGGCAAATTTTATCACATAGAAGACTACACGGTGTATGTCCGTCTTCATTAGCCCAGTCGGAACAGAACAGTGGGGCGTTAAACCCCATTTAATTTCATTTAACCTGTAAACTAACATGTTTAAATTAAAACCACAACTGGTGATGTAAATTAATTTATATGATGTGTATTATTATTAGATTTGAAAATGAATTTATTGGTAATCTCGTGATAAAGACATACTTGTCTAAATGCAACTGAATCTTTCCAAGAAATGGTGATTATTATAATTACGACTCCTTGATAAAATTGTTATGATTTTCTGATCATAGAAAAAAAAAGTATGCATTTTTTTGATAATAAAGAAATTATAGCCTATTAAAGAAAGCATGGCCTAAACGAAAACTAATGTTCCATGAAGATATTTTAATTATATAAAATCGTAAATATTTTCTGGTGAAATATTTATTACTTCTGACATACTATAGATTGTCAGGAATTATTGTGCGCTTTGAGGTAAATTTTAACTGGACAGCAGCGGTTCGACCTGCTCTTATATCGAATTACAAATGTACCATCCGAACGACTAAACAGTTGGCCTTATTTCTATAATCGATGGCTAAGTGTGTGGGGTGCTACTTTACTAGCGAGGGTGTTTCGGGTTCGAACCTTGTGTTTGCAGGTATCCGATAAATCGTATGACTTAAAGAACTAAATAAAGTAAAGTAAAGCAAGTCGTAAAGAACAGCTTGTAGTCATTCGGGCGGGATGGAAAAGCGATATTCCGTGTAGGTTTACGATAATTGTTTTCCGTTTCGAAGTATTGGGTTTTTAAGGTCCACTCAACTCAAAGTGGATGATTGTTGCGCATAGAGGACTTTCGGCGGGGGTGGTGGTGGGTTTAGGAGGTATCGGTATAGTTCTTAAAATGTTTTTAAGGGAGGAATGAAAACCTGGATCGAGTTAGAAATGAGGTAACACAAATCATGTATTCTCGGGACTAACAAATGGTCTATTTTTATTCCAATATTCCACGTGTGAATAGGGATCTTTATAGTTGAAGGAAATCGCAGAACTTGAAGTAAACTCACAAGGTTAGCAAGTGACCCAGCTCCGCGTCACGAACAAGCTTGGGAATAAAGAATGAAAACTGCATTTTATACTGCACATATATTTGTAACAGATATAATTTAGAGAACATAATTCTTATAAGACATGCAGAAGTAGATTTCACAAATTAAAAACATTTATATGGATACACTACTTCTCAATTTATTAACATGCTACGTTTCGATACACATACAGGTATCGTTATCAAACAAGTAGTTTATCCATATAAGTCTTTTTAATTCTTAATTTTGGGAAAATATATTTTTACCTTAAAACAGATGTGTGAAATACTAAATTATATGTAATAAATTGCATTTTATTAAGAAAGTGCACCACCCCATGTAACAGCAAGAGAAATGATGTTTTATGGTACGTCAGCAGCAACTGGGCTACAATTGCGCCCGATAAAGCTCCCTGAGATTTCCAGCATTTGTTTCCACGACTTGACAGTTGTCTCAATCTGATTAAAACACATATGTTGTTTCGGTTCGTTTTTAATAGTTCCAAATTTTGTTTTACTTGAAGATCTGACCGTTTGTAGGGATATGTTGCGTTAGGGGGTCATACGAGCGTCTTTTGACACTATGACGCCAGACACTTGATTAAACAATCGGCGTTGAGGTTTCCGGTGGCTATTTGGAAATATACCAACAACTGTTTCATTAGCTAATCAGTACGTAGATTAAATAACAACTCTTCCATATTCTTGTGTAGTGAAGCCAAGTAATACGAAATTTTAAACTATAAAAAACGAAACGAAACAGGACCCGTGTTTAATCAGACTGAATCGACATCGTTCAAAATTTAAATGTGAATGACAGTTCATCACATTTCCTTCATCAAACGCCACAATTAGTCTACAAAACACACTGCATTTATTTATTTTAAAAATTAAAACAGGGCATGGCCCCAGCTCAAATCGACATCACTTCCGGCTGTACACTCTGTGATTATTGCATTAGACGTAGAATTAGCAGCGATTAGCTTACCGGTTATTTATTTTAAGAGTTAAAACGTGAGAAGAAGCCACATAGAATTGTATAAAACACGCTGTTAAACGGCTGACGTGTTTTGACTGAAAACAAACTGCAATATTTGTGGGTTGAAATACAGGGCTGAATGAAGATGTTAAGTCGATTAAGCATCAAAGACCATGCTGTATCTTTGTCTTACTGGAGTTAGATCAGTGTGCCATTAAATGTGGTTTTACGGTCGAAAGTGAGACATTAAGTAATATATTGAAACAACACGTGGGACGTAGTGGTTTCGCGTCCGCTTCCCCAGTTTCGATATCCCAGATTTGACGATGTAGTATGTAAAGCGCGCTGTTGATACCAAGTTGACCGCAGGCTGCGCGCATATATGGCACTATAGAAGCAATTTGGCACGGATGAGGTGCAGAAACTACTACAGATCTGATAGTAGTAAGTTCAAAATCGTGATTTAGTTGTAAATACACTCATCAGGTAATTTATCATCGCTAGCTGGCAACACAACTTTTTCCCATTCGGGCTAACATAGCGTTTGGCAACGTTTCAGCACGCCTGCTAACATCATCATGCTACTTTCGATTCGTATGAAACATACATCAGGTGATAAAAAGGCGTATAAAAAGCGCCGGTGAATAAGTGGCTTATGAAGTGCTATCTTAAGAGTTAATCTCGATATTTCAGTGCGCCATGTTGCTGGTTGTATATCATGCGGCTTATCTGTGGTACTATCTTAACGGTGTAATGAACTACTATTATAGACGCATAAATAGAAACTCAGAAAAAAACAAATGGATATATTTTATGGCACGATAGTCTATATTCGTCATGGGAGTCACGGTGACTCAGTTAATAGGGCGCTGCCGGGTGTTGGCCGAGTAAGTTCCCTTTGATTTGTCGGCGTGGTTTCCGCTGGCAGCTTTTGACGTGCTAACTACAGAGTTTATCTCAGGCTTTCAGTGCGCTTTGTTGCTGCTGGTATACCATGCGGCTTATCTGTAGTACTTCTTAAAGGACAACATTGTTGTTAGCCTTTATCAAATATGTTATAGAACTGGTTAAACACGTTCCAACTATAATTTTAACACAGAGATCATTGCTACGGTAGATGCTTAACGTAGATTTGAAGGAGCGGAAGTGACGAAAAAGACCAAACGAGAAAAATAGAAAAATATATTTTTAACACAGAGATCATTGCTACGGTAGATGCTTAACGTAGATTTGAAGGAGCGGAAGTGACGAAAAAGACCAAACGAGAAAAATAGAAAAATATATTTTTAACACAGAGATCATTGCTACGGTAGATGCTTAACGTAGATTTGAAGGAGCGGAATTGACGAAAAAGAGCAAACGAGAAAAATAGAAATGGCTCGTTCCGTTCATTCCTTTGTATGTATTCATTCATGGTAATGCACGGACGTTTTCTATTTTTTTTCGCTTGGTTGGGACGACAAACTGAAAACTCTTGTATGCGTTTTCGTTGGAATGACTTGATAAGCTAGTGTAGTATTGCAACCACTGTGGGTCTCGTGCAGCTAATTAGTGACAAATATACCCCTTTGCACAGCAGTGTAGATTGTTAATTTATTAAAGGAAACATCCCAAAGTGTGTTTGTCCCATTATGTCATAATAAATCTGTCTTACTACCCTGTGCAAATCCATTGAAAAGAAAATTGACTGCTATGATCGTGAAAAGGTCATTTTTAGCTTAACTAGGCTGGGCCAATTCTTTTGGCCACGAATCTGATTTTATAGTGCTTTTATGCCTCTGAGTTCTCGTCTTTCTAAATATCCGAAAAGAAAAAACAAAAAAAAATCGTTCAATGTTTAACAGACAAAAAGTTCTTTGATTCATACTATTTCGAAACCCTGATATGCATATCAAAGTGTCTTGGAACAGAACAGAAAGGGTGTGGTTCAATTATACTTGCCAACATGGTTCTTCGGTTATCGTTTTTTTGTTTTTGAAGATATCTTTTTATGTGCGCCGTGTAGATAGTGTGGCTGTTTTTCGGGCGGGATTCACACCACTTAATGTTCTGTCTGGGCTCCTCATCATTGTAAAGGACAGTTGTCTAGTCGTTCGGATGAAAAAACGAGGTCCCATGTAAATATTGGCGTACACGTAAACGATCCCTTGGCAGTTGGAATTCGATATAAGAGTAGGCCATAGCGCCGATGTCCGGTCAAAATCCCCCATCGCACACTGTATGACGTATGCCCATCTTCATTAGCCCAGTCGGTGCAGAACAGTACTAAAATGAGTAGAGGGTCAAGGGTCATAAATTGTACAATCAGTCCATATAACAAGAATTGTTGGATGTCTGTAAACCGATATTGTTTGTGGATAATACCCGGAAAAGTAGAACATTTTCTATACACGGTGGTCCTTCTATTAATACAGTTTGAACAATGGAATGTTTGGTAATCCTATATATATGGTAAAAACGTTTTGATCTTAGCACGTACGTCATGATACCTGAACAATACATAAGGATTCAGCCCACCATATATTTCTCTCAATTGATAATATTCGTTTCAGCTCTTCCCACTTTTTGTCTTGAGTTTTGGGTCTAAAATCGTTGAATAGGGTTTGAATTTGAAGTTTCTCTCGAGTTTTTTTGAATTTTTGGCGGATAATTATATCCATGAAAAGATGTTGAACTTAGCACAAACGTCGTCATACTCAGAACAGTACATAAGATCATTAAGCCAAGCTCACAACGGCCAGCCTACGGGGGTGGGGGAGTGTAATACACCCGCGTGCGAATCTTACGCGCCCCTTCTTAGTGAACGTTAAATCCCATCTCTCTCTCTCTCTCTCTCTCTCTCTCTCTCTCTCTCTCTCCCCTGTCTCTCCCTCTGGGCGTATGGAGGGAAATTTTGCCTACTCTTATATCGAATTCCAACTGCCAAGGGATCTCTCCCTCTCTCCCTCTTCTCTCTCTCTGCCAAGGGATATCTTCCCCCCTCACCCTCTCTCTCTCTCTGACCATAGAGACATTTGGTCCTGCACATACAAAATTTTCATCCGATTTCTTGCGGATAGTCTGTGAGCCAAACCCTACGACTCGTGTGTGTCAAAACACGTACTGCGGGTATTGAGCTCGACTTTAGCTTATAGCTTAGTGTCTCAGAAACAAATACATCGTATGTCTGATAATGCTAAACATTTTGATATTCAGAAGGAAACCCCCTTGAATAAACCACACGTTTGTCTGTTAAAACAGCCGATTTATCTTCATCTTGAAAGCCTTTTTGTGTTATTTGTTTTAGAAGTTATCAGTTTACCGGGAACATTGACGACTCTTAAGATGATAAATATAAATCATAAAACTACTGCATCTTTTTGTGAGCACAAAACTAGTTTATGTAATATATAGAAGATATGTTTGGTTTTAAGGTGTATTTTAGACCCATATTGTGTTTGATGTACTAGTTATGTTTGGGTATAGGGTGTATTTTAATATAGACCCATATTATGTAACGTATAGTATATATGTTGGGGGATCGCGTTGCTAAGTGGGTAAGACACTGGCTCGCTAGGCTGGCGATTGGATGTTCGACCCCTGCATTGGCCGATAAAGTTCATCCAGATTTTCCGGCGTGGTTTCCCCTTTTCAGTGATGCAGAACGGAGGGTCTGACAAGGGCAGTTGTCTACTCGTTCGGGTGTACACATTGACGTGTAAAAGATCCCATGGCAGTTGGATTTCGATATAAGAGTAGGCCGTAGCGCCGCTCCCCGATAGCACACTGTATGGCTATGCCCGTCTTCCATTAGCCTAGGTTAGGTGCAGAAGAGTAGGACGTTAAACTCGATTTTATTTCAGATATGTTTAGGTATGGGTGTACTCTCCAACGGGTATCAATCTTGGAACGCCCATGTCATTAGAAACCCCGAATATCACGCACAATACAATGAAATCTATGTTCAAACTTCATTTATCTAAATCTCTATTAACCCTTTCAGTCTTATAAAAATCAGTCCATTCGTGGTTGATACAAGCAATCCTTGTCTCATTTATCGTAAATAAACGTTTTAACACTTTAACTTTCACAAAAAACTTTTATTCTCAATCTCTTGATGGCACTGCTATGTGCTCTGTGTCGATATCTTATCGTAAAGTCTCTGGTTTAATTCCCCTAACGTGTTTTAATGCTGTGGTTTATCTCTGACGATGTACAACGGGTTGAAAATGGAGGAATTATCTGCTGAAAGAGGCGTCTGGTTTTGATATCGTTTAAACTTCGTTCACAATTACCCTATTATCTTTTGGGATTTTCTTTCCACTGAACTATGTCCATTTTATATAATTTTGAACCATATAAACCGTGGATTTCGTAATTGAATTATAAATTATAGCCTTTGGTCTATTTATATATAATTTTATATAATTTTGAACCATATAAATCGCCTGCCCTGCCCTGCCCTGCCCTGCCCTGCCCTGCCCTGCCCTGCCCTGCCCTGCCTATTGCATTTTACTCAAAACGTAATTTGTCGTGGGTTGATCCATCATACTTTTCTGGTCCCGTTCGATCCAAAATCAAAAAGTTCAGTATTGGAACATTTAACTTCATTTTGGCAGGACCATTGAACTTCATATTGGCAGGACCATTGAACTTCAACTTTTCGCTTGCGCGTAGGGGTCTTTAGCAGAGGGAGGAGACCGGAGTACCCGAAGAAACCCCACGAGGTTGGTCAGGCGATCCTACTCTTTGTCACTTTCAACCGAGGAATCAAAACCATGCTAGTTGACTCAATGACAGGCCTTATGATGCAACGCGCAGTCGCTAACCATTCGCCCGCACCAAACTATCAATTGAATGTACTTTACAATAGTGTATTTCTGACTCTGACAAGGACAGCTGTTGAGTCGTTCGGATGGGACGAAAAACCGAGGTCCCGTATACTCATTGACTGTAAAAGATCCCTTGGTAGTTGGAATTTGATATAAGAGTAGACCGTAGCGTCGCTGCCCGGACAAAATTTCCCTCACAGCACACTGTATGGTGTATGTCCATTTTCATTAACCCAGTTTAGGAGCAGAACAGTAGGACATTAAACCCCATCTCATTTCATTTCATTTACAGTAGTGTATTTATGCCTACTGGTTATTGACTCGACAATGACCTAGGCATTAACCCTGCCCCATTACTCAATATTTACGACATGGAAAATAAGTCAATGATAATAACCATATCATTATCCGAAGGTGTTAATACAACTATCATGATGCTTAATTCGCCATATTTTCCCCGAGTATACATATATACGCATATACCGTCACTAATATTTAAATGTCAACACATCAGCAGGACTTCGTTTGATGCTAAACATAACGGAAGTCGCCATCAAAAAGTTTCACGATATGAAAAATAATAAATCATTATGAAATTTAATAGGGTCGAGAAAAAGTAGTCCGGCGTCATCAATATGTGAAATAAGTGCAATAGAAGATGGTATCACGTGATTAAGTTATCTAGTAGGAATGTTGCTCTTTAATTAAATATATTAGTTGACAAGGGTAAAACGGAAGTTAAAGATGTATAAAAATGTTCGGGATGTTTTGGCTTCTGAAAAAATGAACACTCACACCGATTCTAAAATTAATGAATAAACTGTCATTTGAAGCTTGCCATTGACCAATTTTCACGCTTACTGATCAATGTTAAGACGCACGAGAGGTAGCGTCACTCGATAGATTATTTCGGGACTAACCTATGGTTCAATTTTAAGTCAATAATTCGCTTGCGTCTAGGGGGTCTTTAGCAGTGGGAGAAAACCGGAGGACCCGGGGAAAACCCACGAGGTTAGGACATGTTACCCTACTCCTTGTCACGTACAGGCGGGGAATCGAAACCACTCCATTTCATACTCACGCGTTAAACAACAAGACCACCAAAGCCCCCATCTTGTTATTGAGCCAACACCTCCCTCGATGAGCCACCGTGGTTCATCAACGTAATAAAGTATATGTGGTAACACTAATGTATCGAAGCACAGTAAATAGAAAATGTAAACTCTGGAGACAAAACCATTGTTTTTATTGAACATCGTACGGCCTTTTCTTTATGCTTTGGGATATTAAAATTGAATGTCGCTCTTTCGTTTTTCTTTGGGTTTCTGTTTCGTTTTGTGATCTGGTCAACATTGGTACAGCATTGCCAAATAAATATCCTTTTGAATTTTAGCTTCGCTTATGTCAAAAAACATATTGTCAATTGCATATACTTCTGAGCTTGCTTATATCACAAACGATATCGAAATACATAAATACATGCATAATATTAACTTTTGTTCGCCTAATTGATTATATTACAGCGGTCAAATGATTCCCATAGAACTCCAAAACATCATATTGTATCCACTAAGGTACCATCAGAACGCATTTTCATAAGCAAAAATGAATAATTTAATAAAATAATTATCGAGCAGTTCATTGTCTACGCAGATCTTTTTGTCTAACTCATTTTATGAATCTCTTTGCCGATCACTTTGACATAATGAATGTTTCAATTCTTTCACGTGTGCCAGAAAAGATAACTATTTTCTACACTTGTACATCGTAGAGATATACACAAAAGGTCCGAAAAGTAAGAAGAAATTAGTGATCATTATTTATTACAACTTGCTCGAAGATTGTGTTACTGATAGTTTGTGGCAAGGATTCTTCAGAGTATCAACTAAAGCACTGTAGTAATCTGTCAACTCAGAGTGATGAAGACGTACATACGCATTACATTGCGTTTCCGCCTATTCTTTGTCGAATTCCAACTGCTAAGGGGTCTTTTACGTACACGTCAATGTGTACAAAGGACCTTGCTTTTTCGTCCCATCCGCGCGACTATACGCAATACTCGTCATTGAATTCCAACTGCTAAGGGTTCTTTTACGTACACACCCAACGAGAACATCCGATCGACTACAGATACCTGTCCTTACCAGGTGCGCTACTCTTTTGGGAAACATTACTCGATGAGCTCTTCGTCGAATTCCTTCATGGGCACATTTATGTTCACGCTATCGAGTACACTGGCGCACATCGATCTTGCGTTTCATTCGAAGAATTAGATGATGTACCTTACGAGGTAGGTCCCTATCCTACACTTTTGACAAAGAGAAGCCTCTTGGTGAGCCACAGCACCATATTCATTGAACCCCCAAAAGTATGTCGTGTTGATGGTGTTGTTTAACGTCCGCTTCCACCGAGAGTGATTTCGCAGACAATTTGTCTTTATATTAAGCGCCTTCGTAGATTCGTTCCTGGTGTAGGAAACTGGAGTACCCTATCTCTGAACCACGACCACACATCAGAGGTAAACGACCAGCTAGATCTCAACTCGCGACATTCTAGACCACTAGCGCATCCCAAAACAATATGAGAGAGCACCTTTAAATGTAACTGTCGAATTCTGCTAGCAGTATACTAAATCAAAAACAGCGTTAACGGGGTGTGGATGGCAGTACTTATCATGGCTAATGGCCTTGTACCTGCTATCATTAGGCCAGGAGAGGTTAAATATAGCAGCTAGAATTAAACCCGATACAGTGTTTCTAGTGGTATATCATCTAACAAGCCCACGAGTCAAAACAATAATTGGCGTCTTCTACACTAAATTAGCATCAGAGAGTAAATAAAACAATAGTCGGTTTCTAATTTGTTTACCATTCTCAGATAAACCGTCGACTCTTATCATTTCACTCATCGCCTCTGGGGTAAGCTGAACCGAGAAGATCGGTTCACTGAAACCAGACAGGAGTCACTGTGTACGCACACTTCTCGCTGTGTTACGTGTGATTAGAGCAAATCCCATTTAACACTGCTGTAATGGAAGCAAATTTTTGTTCCAAATTATCACTGGTCACATTTCTGTTCCAAATTGGACCAAATATGTTTACATAACGTAACGTTATGATTTTATTATGTCCAATTATCCAGTTCATAGCAGAGGATTGAAGAAAAAATAATTGGCGTGACAAACGAGGCTATCAAAACAGATACAATGTAAACAATACTGTTTGGAGACGAACAATACTTTCACCGTTTTTAATACCTTAAATCATGGGCCATTGCTTTAGGAATATGCTGTATGTGTTGACTGGTGAATGATGAAGTCTTCGAACCAGAGGTGGGGGGCGATTGGTTAACGCGTGTGCGCTGCATCATAAGGTCTGTCATTGAGTCAACTGGCGTGGTATCGATTCCCTGCTTGTACGTGACAAGGAGAAGGTTTGCTTGCTTAATCTCTGCAGGTACAAGCGGGGAATCAAAACCACTCCACTTGACCACAACAAATGAAAAAATAAGAATTAAGAACACTGAATAAAGAGCTGTTTGGACTTTTATAAACCGATGCATCTTCCCTGCAGTTTATTCTAGGTTTCTTTTCTCCAGGTCCCCCAGTTTCCACCCACTGCTAAAGAGCAAGCGAATTTTTGAAATAAAATAGAACCATATGTTTGTGCCGAAATGACCCAGTTTGTGTCGAATGGACGTTTAACCCCATTTCTCTCTATCTAGATTTCCACACAAGCACACTTGGTGTGTGTGGTTCAGACAAAAAGTTGTAAATTATACACAAGGTGGGCTGTGAATTATGAGTTTTGTCCCATGCCAAGTCTTGGTGCAGAATTTCACTAGGTGCCGCGTAGTAGTAGGATCTAATAGTTTACGTCATCGTCGTTTTATCTTGTTTTGTTAATTATTACTAGCAGACATTCTTGTTTGCTGCACCAAACAGGGGCGAATGGTTAATGCGTACGTATTGGATCGTGAGGTCTGTAATTGAGTCAAATGCCGCGGTTTCAATCCCCCGCTAGTGCGTTACATGGGGTAGGATCGTCTGTTCAACCACGTGGGTTTTTCCCCGGTCCTCCGGTTTCCTCCCACGGCTAAGGCCTCTAAGCGCAAGCGAATTATTGAAATAAAATTGAACCATATGATCTAGTTTGTGTCGAGTTGACGTTACGCTCTTCCTCTCTCTCTCTCTCTCTCTCTCTCTCTTTCTCTCTCTCTGTCGCTCTATCTCTCTCTCTTTCTGCATGCACGTCCAGGAGTCATTTAACCAGGTTCCACTCGTATAGGACTAGGCACGGAGAAGACACGTACGTGTATGCTGAAATGTGCACCATAGGCGTGCACTTGGGGCAAACAAAAAAAGTCAGGTCTTTCGGATGTTACGAAAACCAAGCATCGCTCGTGTACAAGGTTGTGGGCTTTATATGAATTCGAGATGTAGGCTGACATGTTAGCCGTAGCCCATGCTCGGTACAGGCGAAAGACCGTCATTAGGTGGTACTAGGTGGTAGGCACGAGTAAGATGCCCGTCAGCTAGAATTAGACATGTAGGATGGCACGCCACAGCCCACCTATGTGCGTCCATGCAGTTGATACATACCGCACCAATCTTATGTAGAACAAAAACTCCACTAATAAGTAACAATTCTTGTACTGGATGGGAAATAAAAAATGGGATGTTACATGCCGCTACATTTACATGCCTCTCCAATCGTGTAGAGAACAAAAAAACTTCACTAATAAGTAACAACTCTTAAATGACTTAGAAGTGTTGATTGTTTTCATTAACAGAATATCGAGTAACGATAACATTAGCTATGTAATTTGCCAATGCTGATATAACAGATTTCATGCTTATTATAATTAAGCGTCCAGGCTTGTATGTTATTTAAATATACTGCCAACTAACTAGTATCTCATTACCAAAACATTTTAGCTCATCTATAATTAACGAAAATTGCTTTACAGATCTATTACAATACAGATCTATGTTTCGTTTCGTTTTTTATACTTTCGATGGCCTAAACTACATGAAGATCTGACAGCGGTCAAACGAGCGTGTTTTGACCCTATGACGTTACAAATTAATGAATCAATCGTTGGCGTTTCGAGTGGTTTACCCACAGTTCCGTCCAGGCTTGTATGTTATTTAATTATACTGCCAACTAACAGTTCCGTGAATCAAAAGACCAAGAATTCGCTGTAACAGACCGTTTCATTGGCTAATCCCTCACATCATCCAGAACACGTCAAGCATAACAACTCTCCCAGATCCTAGTGTTGCAAAGACAAGTAAAATGAAATTGGGAACTACATGTATAAATACGAAATGAAATAGGATCTGTGTTTTATTCAAGCTGAGAGAATTGTAACTAAAATTCTTATATCGATTTACGGTTGCAAATAGATCGTTTACGTGCACGCGGGACCTCGAATTTCGTCCCATCCTAACGACCAGAATCTTATCCTTGTCCGGCCCTCAGCCCTGCAACACTGACAAGGGGAAACCGTGCTGGCAAATCCCGATGAACTGAAGAACCCGCGACCTCCAGGCTAGGTAGCCAGCTTCTTACTCACTTAGCCACCGTAAACGAACAAGTAAAGTGAAGGTAGAAAATTTATGATATTTGGTACCGATGTTACAAAAAGACCACTACGCAACGCTGCTACCTCGTTTGTATCGAGTGGACGCTACCCCCCCCTCTCTCTCTCTCTCGCCCTGTCTCCCACGCAACGATAGGTCTATAAACCTCTACGTGTACAACAGAATCCCCCACTTGAAATATGTTCGACTTATTAAAATGTCTGATGCACCAATTCCGTACGTTAATAACTTTCTGACAATTGTAATATGCCACCAAACTAAAGTGAACTAAAAGCACTCGAGAGTTTGTAGCTATTTTCAGCAAACATTAATGTATTATGTGCAGAAAAACAAAATCTAATGGATATTCGGTTACATTTGAATATCTAACGTGGACTATACAGGTTTGTTCCAAATCAAGTTTCTGGATACCCTGTAATCATTTGAATCTGCCACTCTTCTCTGAGACACAATTAATTGACTGTTCGTGAAACACCATATATTATCACCATTCACTAGTCGGTCAGATAAACAACCAATTTTTTAGCCCTTTTTACTCTATTTGTGTACAATATTAACAAGGGCCCTTTGTCATCTAAAGTGTTGATTCTATTCTACAACGTGTTCAAGGAGGATGCAAAGATTAACATCCCATTCTCAGAAATGTTTGAAGACATTAATCACAAAAAAATGAATACCGTTTATAGTTAGGTCGACACTCTATCCGAGATGCACTTATACAGGCTGTATTGTGACGGACTTCGTCACTCACTTTGACCTTGTTTTATGTTTAGAGTTTTGGAATTACCAATTGAGAGGGAGAGACAGAGAGAGAGAGAGAGAGAGAGAGAGAGAGAGAGAGAGAGAGAGAGAGAGAGGATAGTTTAATGTCCACTCGACACAAAGTAGCTGATTTCGGGACTAACATATGTTTCAATTCTACTTCAATGTGTGTTGGAAGGTGGGGGGGGGGTGTAACTTCCATTCGATACAAATCAGGCGGCTCCAGTGGGCAGGGGTCTTTAGCTGTTGCAGGTATGAAATGGAATAAAATGAGATTTTGAAACATCATTAATCCATGGGAGTGATTATCAGCCACAATCTGATTTAAAATACAGATCTTTATTTCGCTTCGTTTTTTATACTTTCGCTGGCCTCCACTAAATGAAGATCTGACCGATTGTATTGGAAGATCGCGTCAGGTCACTCGAGCGGCTTTTGACCCTATGACGTCAGATATTTGATTAACCAATCAGATTTGATGTTTCTAGAGGGATACCCACAGTTCCGTGTAACAGACCGTCTCATCGGCTAATCCCCCACATTTACCAGAACATGGCGATAACAACTCTTCCAGATCCTAGTGTAGTAAAGACTATAAAAAACCGAAACGAAATAGGAACTATGTTTTAAGCAGATTGAGGTGTATAGCCACTAATTCTTGATAATGAATTAACGAGCATAAAAGGTCACAGGTTAAGATGATCCGAAATTTCGAGACAGTGTAATGATTTTTTTTTTATCATTTTACACGATGCCGTGTTTAACCTAAAGTCATATTTTTATAGAGTTGCGCTGTCTTCTGTGTACGCATCAATATTTACGACACCTTTCAATATGGCGCCAAATTAATCATCGGGTATTTAGCAATTATCTCGTCAATTAATTGATTGTGGATGAGACATTGATAACGGCTCATCTGACCTTCTTGTACTACGGAGAACCAATTAAAAATTTATATATATATTTAATCATTTCTCTTTTTTTGGTAAATCTATAAAGCAGATTCGGTGAACCGTCATCCATTTTCCGGGCAATGTATTTCGGTTTTTCGGCCACCAATCTGATTAAAATACAGATCTATATTTCGTTCGTTGTTATTATACTTCAATGGCCTACACCACGTGAAGATCTGACAAGTGGTACTAAAATGTTGTGTCAGGGGTCATACGAGCGGTTTTTGACCATATGACGTCCGACATCGATTAATCAATCAGCGTTGACGTTTTTACATGAAGATCTGACAAGTTGTAGTAGAAGGTTGTGTGAGGGGTCATACGGGCGGCTTTTGACCATATGACGTCAGACATCGATTAATCAATCAGCCTTGACGTTTTCACATGAAGATCAGGTCCGAGTTCACAAAGCATTCTCAGACTTAAGTTGAGAATTTACTCAACTTTAAATCAATGTTTATGAGAAATATCTTTGATGAAGAAACACAAAACTTTGCACATAGTTTCTTATTGATGTAATTGATACATTAAAACAACAAAATTGTTATAAAGGGCTATATTTTAGTTAAAATAGGGAGAACAATTTTGAGTAAATTATCAACTTTAGTCTGAGAATGCTTTGTGAACTCGGGGCCTGACAAGTTGTAGTAGAAGGTCGTGTCAGGGGTCATACGAGCGGCTTTGACCCTATGACGTCAGACATCGATTAATCAATCAGCGTTGACGTTTTAAGTACAGTCAAAACGATATTAATTACTTTCAAAACGATATTAATTCCACATTCAACTTATAAATCTCTGGTGTATAAACTTTTCGTAGATCAAAACGCGCCAGGTATGAGATTTTGATGTTCATGCCTCCCACTGGGTTTTAAATTTATCAGTCAAATTGCAACAGATAACTTAACCCCTTAATCATATTAATTAGATTACTATCTCAGATTCCTGATACTTAATTAACGGTTACCTATATAACGATATAGCAAGATAAGCCATTTTGAAAGAAATTAGAAAAAAATTAATGAATTAGGAAATTCCTGCACTACTTAAACATACATTATGGGAGATAAGATAAATGGCTGACAGTTCTCACTACACTATTTCAAAACTAGATAATGTAAAGGGAATTTGCTGAAACTTTTAGTCAAATTGAATCACTCTGAACCAAGAATGTGGCGATTGAATTTTCGGCCTAGCCACGATCATCATTACTAAAGTCGGCAGGTTAAAATATATAGCCCCGATTATTTATTTCGTAATTTAATCATGAAAGTTGAACAGCAAATCGGATCCTAATCCAATAAATATCGCAGGCTAGCGTTGACATCGAGAGTTGATTAAGGTCAGGATAAGTTAATAATAATCTAATTAATAATTTAGATAGCACTTCGGGCCTAAAGAAAGACCTGCAATAGGCAGATTTAGCTCTTGCATAATGTATATTTAAGACAACGCTGAGAGAATTCTAGTAAAATTTATGCAAAGATATACTATCGTAGGTAACCCGTAAATGTCTCGGCCCGATCTATTTGATTGTGTGAAATTTTAATATGTCGTTAAGCTGCATACAGGACAGACGATTATTAATGTTTGACGAGTAATGACCATTGATAACGAAATCTAAACATGTATTTTAATAAGCTAGACCAGCCACCATTTTAATAATGAAAGGTCACAGGTTAAAGTGATCCTAAAAGCGGTAATTAGGAGAGGGGTTATATAGGCCTAGCCTATTCTTTAATCCTTCCGAGAATAAAATATTCTAGAACACTATCTTTGTGTTATTGGAATTGGAAAGATCCGATTTTAGGGACGAGAGAGAGAGAGAGAGAGAGAGAGAGAGAGAGAGAGAGAGGTGGGTTTTAACGTCTACTCGACGTCTACGGTAATTTCGGGACAACATATGGTTCAATTTTATTTCAATAATTCGCTTGTGCGTAATGGTCTTTAACAGCGGGAGGAAACCGGAGGACCAGGTGAAAAACCGGCGATATTGATCAGGCGACCCTACTCCTTGTCACGTACAACCGGGGAATCGAAACCACGCCAATGACAGACCTTATGAAATACTCCCTCCCTCCCGCGCGCCTTCAGAAGATGGGCTGTGTTATTATTATATTAGAGTGAAAAGCAGATATAACCATAAGCGGCTGGTTGGTGAATTGTTTTGCCTGGAATTCTTTGTTTATTGAAGTTACCGAAAGAACAAAGTGTTTTTCGAATAGTGTTTCTTATTAACTCCAGAACTAAGATGGATTGAGTTATATTAGGAATGACTGTTATTAATGATTAATAATACTGGACACAAGAAGCTATTTTACCGTGTTATAATCAATATGATATTATCTATAATTAGTCTCGATTAGATCTTAAACACGCTCATTTCCTCTCAATAATTCAATCAAATTATAAAAAAACCTTGTCGAGTTGCCATTTACTCAAACACTATCTTCCCAAGTTCATCGTCCACAGACATATTTCCTTGGGTGTTATTGTTAAAGGTGCTATTATTCCATGCCAGGGGGTGGAGGGTTGTATCATTAGGTCTGTCATTGAGTCAACTGGCGTGGTTTCGATTCCCTCTGTCGTACGTGACAAGGAGTAGAGTCGATCGTCCTACCTCGTGGGGTTTCTCCGGTTTCTTCCCACTGCTAAAGACACCTACGCCCAAGCGAATTTTCTAGATAAAACTGAACCATATGTTAGTCACGAAATGACCTAGATAATGTCGAGTGGACGTTAAACCCCATTTCTCTATTTCTCGTTTGTATAGACACGTCACTCATTATTGTACAGGTATATTTGTGTTGAGCTGATGTTAATCCGTTCAACTTTCAGATTGGGTAACAAAATGGCGACAATGGCCGTAGTAGGCGGTTCTTTATCCGAAGTAGAAACAAGTTCTACGGTCATATTATCATCACTGGGCGTTGTGTAGGATGTTTGAATGCAATGTTTAGTTTACTCTCGACCTCAATTTTTGTTCAAGTAGCAGAAAACAAATCTCAAACAAAATAACTGTGAATATGAATAATCCAAGAAGACCTTACAAACAAGCCAAGGGCAACTCTCGGGCAATTCTGCCTTTGTGAAAACAATAAGTAGCCTTACTTAACAATCGTGCTGTGACAGGACCTTTGTTAACTAAGAGAACGAAAGTGTGAAGCCTTTATTTGGAATATTGATATATAAATATATGCTATGACATACACGGCTTTTTGTTAGCAAGTGTGGGAAAGCGAAAGGTCGACAAAATTCTTTTGAATCGGATAGACGACGCTAGAATGACCTGTCATGTCCCATTCGCTGTAATGTCAATATTCGGTCATTCTTTTTTCTTCTCAATTTAAAGAAATCAGACTCCAAGAAATATAAATCGAATATATGTTAGATTTGGTTTATTTTCTTTGTACGAGAAAATGTGAAAATAATCATTGGCATAGAATGGGATATAATGTTTCATCAAAACCAATAACTTTCAGCTACAGTTACCAACTTACAAATCAAAATCTTTTAGAGCAAAATGATTATCACTACTAAAGACCCCTGCACGCTAGCGAATTATTGCAATAAAATAGAACCATATGTTACTCCCGAAATGACTTGTTTTGTGTCGATTGGACGTTAAACCATATCTCTATCTATGCTATTATTCTATGCCAGCCCGACTCAAATACCATTGTGGTCCAAGAGCCCCTCCCCCTCTCTCTCCCTCTTTCACGTCCCGAAATGACATAGTTTGTGTTTCTCTGCTATTATACCACACCAGGGTTCGAATCAATCTCTCTCTCTCTCTCTCCTCATAATAGTTCTACTATATACACTAACACTTGTAGTTTAACGTCTGTGCGAACAATAGTGATATCGCAAACAAAAACATAACTTTTAAGTTATTATAGCTCCAATATATACACAGAAACCAACACTCCAAAAACCAATCAAGTTGAAAAATAGATTCACCGTGATTTATGTACTGACTGACTCAAGTATGTACTTAACATAATCATCACATTATAGCCACATAAACATGATTTACTACAATACACAGCTGTCTCGTAAGTCATGTTCAGAGTATTTTATACAACACAAAATATGAATAATTATTATTTTATGGTAAAACAACTATTTTTACCCCATCAATAGTTCCTAAATTGCCTATACTTGTGATTTCAAGAATGTTTTGAAGACAGTCCTGAATGTGTTTTTTTTTATTTCGCTGTTGTAGGTTTTTAAAATTGTTCGTCGTACATCATTGTTTGGTGTATTTTATACAAGGTAAAAGGTGAATATTTATATTTTGATAGCACAACAACTTTAATTCAGCTATTTTTACTCCATCAAGTTTACTAAAATTACTTCTGCTTATGGTACAACAAATATAATTGGACCATTTTTACCGCACCCAGGAGGCTGTGAATAAATTTTGGTCATCGTACATCATGTCCAGTTTAATTTATACAAGACAAAAAATGAATAATTATTTTTACTCCATCAATTTACCTAAATCCATTATGTTTGTAATTTAGAAAATGTTGTCAAGGCGGCTGTGAATATAATCAAGATTTTTAAAATCGTTATATTGTTTTAGAAAAAATGGCACAACAACTATTACTATGTTATCTTTATCCAATCAACAATTGTTATTTTTACTTCATACAGTTTACCTTAATTACTTATGCTTGGGATTCAAAAAATGTTTTGAAGGTGGCTGTGAATATAATCAATGTTTTTGAAAAATCGTTATATTATTTAAAAAAGATGAATTATTTGATGGCACAATAACTATAATTGTGTTATTTTTACCTCATCAAGTTCACCTGAATTACTTATTCTCGTGATTTAGAGACGTTTTTTTTAGTTTGGTATTCAAGATTTTAAAAATTATTCATCGACAGTCATAGAAGACAAAAAATGAGCGACTATTATTTTTACACAGTCAAGTTTATCTAAATTACTTATGTTCCTGATTTAGAGAATGTTAAAAAGCGACTGAATATAATCAAGGATATTAAAACCGCTATATCGTTAAAGAAAATATGAATTATTTTATGGCTTAACAACCATTATTAGACTATTTGCATCGCTATCAATTTACCTAAATTACTATTGCTTGCAATTCAGAGAAAGTTTCAAAGGCGACTGTGGGAATAATTTTAGTCCGATAAACTTTTCAATAAGCGTTTTAAGTATAAATCGCCTAAAACCAAAGACACCCCCCCCCCCCAGTTAGAGAGCCAAAGTCTTACCCAATAACCCACCGCGACTCCCCCAATGAGAGTGAGAGAAATAGAGAGAACTTAGGAGGCTTTAGCAGTGGGGTGAAACCGGGGACAACCCGTGGGGTTGGACAGGCGACCCTACTCCTTGTCACGTACAAGCGGGGAATCGAAACCAGGCCAATGGCAGACCTTATGATGCAACAAGTGTAGTGTAGTCATCCACATACAACCACTTTGTTATTAGAACCAGATGGAAACTAAACAAAGAACAAAAGTAACCAAATCTGGTGATCAAGAGTGGCCGCCAGTATTGGTTGGCATGCCATAAAACATGTTATTTTCAGCTCCAATCAGTCCATATGTTATGATGGTAGGTGCCATCTGGAACTGTCTGGTTGCCAAGGAGTAATGAATATTGTTTATCTTTGAACATTAAGACAGTTATCTTTATAGTAAATATACCTCATAAACTACTTGTAATAACATATGTTCAGACTGTAAGCAATGGTCTCCGGGAAGGCAGAATTTATGGGGAGTAAAAATATCCTTTGAAGACCGTTTCAGTCCCATTTTTAGATCCCTTATAGATAGTATGTATCTGTTTTTAACAAGGCCAATAACGTATTAATTTCTTCTTAAAAAAGAAATGTTAGTCCCTATATTTGTTTAGACAATAAGCTATGGCGCCTAGGCAGGTAAAATTATAGGGAATAAGGATTTTCTTTCATTCCTATTAAATAGTACATATTTATGTCTGTTAAAACACGTCAATAAAATATTCTTTTCTTTTAAAAAGGATTTATATGTAACATACTAGACTTTTTAAATGAGACATGTTTTTATCATAAATTTTATTTTTATATATTTTATTTCTCATTCTATTAATGTGATATTGTATTTATTTATGCACATGTAATACTTTTCTGTGATATATATTAAATAGCCTGTCTGACCTAAACCACCAAATGTTTGCCGCAATATAGCTCGTGCCATAAACTTACATTTCATTTCATTTTAGTCCCTACATTTATCGCCCCAAAAGGAAGGTGCTGCCTGTTGCCTAGTCGTTCCGGTGGATCGAGAAACAAAGGTTATCTGTGTACGCATTAGCCTGCACGATGGAATTCGATGAAGCGGAGCCGGGAGCGCCACTGTCCAGCCAAGCGTTTCTTCTCATGTTACCCCCTTTCCCCATTCTACACATATACCTTCACACACACACGGATGGCTTTCCAGGTTAGTTCATCAATGCAACCTGAAATGCTAAACGACTCCTATATTGCTCAAATCAAAGGATGTGTGACAGTATTTCTCTCCGGATTCCACGAACTCAAAACCTGTACGGATAAGTTCCATCTTATAATGATCGTGTTCGATTACGATATTCAAAAACATATTAGAATATATCAGCGAGCCAGTGGTTTGCTCACAGAAAAACTGTAGCTGCAAATTTATATATAACATAGCTGTGGCAACATAAGTTTTTAAAGTGGCCCCAGGTGCGATTTATGTAAATTCATGTAACATAATCATGCTAATTCGTGATCTGAACGCTACACTTATTTATAAGCATTTTGTACTAATAATGTGAGTAATAATATGAATTCGACTTGATTTGAACATGGCTCACAATTTTAAGCATTTTGTACTAATGGTTAATGAAAATGTGAATTAGAGTAGCACAAACAGCTCAATATGCAAGCTGATACTAACCCTTATTAAGAGGATGGGGCATTTGCTAGTCCAAATGGAGTGTATTGGCTTCTAAGATATTTTAGACAATAAAACGTGCATAAAACAAAACATATTTCCTCTTTAAACAAATATGCCATGTTACTATCACCTGAAATCTGAAGAAGTAAGCCTTAATGGTACGGTAGTCGTATCTGGTTTTTTAATGGTATGGTAGTCCAATCTGGTTTTTTTACACAGGGTATGCTTACCAGTTAAATCTAAACAACTTCTCATTTACTTTGAATGATCATAAAGTGGCTAGACAGTGCAGGTCCATTATAAAACTATTACAACAACTGATTTTACAACACATCGGAATGCGAAGCATTTGTTCAGAGTAAAATTCTGGTGGCAATTTTGTTCGTATCAACACAATAGACGAACGTAGCTATTTATGTAGATGGTTTTAGTATCTTCTTCTAGCGTTTAACGACCGCTTCCATCAATGGTTATATTGCAGACAGGTTGTCTTATCTCATTAGGGGGATCACATGGCTAAGTGGGTAAGACGCTGGATTGCTAGCCTGGAGGTCGGGTGTTCGATCCCTGCATTGGCCAGAGAAAGTTCATCCAGATTTTCAGGCGTGGTTTCCCCTTGTCAGTGATGCAGGACGGAGGGCATGACAAGAACAGCTGTCTAGTCGTTCGGATGGGACGAAAAACGAGGCGTGGACGTAACATTAGCGTGCACGTAAAAGATCCATTGGCAGTTCGATATAAGATTAGGCCGCTGCCCGTCTTCATTAGCCCAGATTAGGAGCAGAACAGTAGGACGTTAAACCCCATTTCATTTCATTTCTTGTCTGATTATGCTTAGTGCACGGACAGGGTAAGACGCCGGAATATCTGGAGTAATCCCATGAGATTGAGAAGGAGAGGGCGCCCTATCTCAAAGCCACATATGCTCACACCAGGGAGGAAACCGGAGAACTGTATATGGAGTAAACCCACGAGTTTGAGAAGAAGGCACCCTATCTAAAACCCACATGTTCTACCACATAGGAAATAACGATCGCAAGCCAGTGGTGATAGCGACCAGCTACAACTCGAAGCGCGACACCGTAGTCCGATAGCCCATCGCAACCTCCTTTGTTCTAGGATAATATCTAAGTATCTATATATTAGAAACCGAGGTCCCATGTACACGTTATCGTGCACGTAAAATACCCTTGAAATAAAAGTGGATCGAGCATAACACAAGGGATGGTTTATGTCCGTATTCACTCAGTATACCCGTTGAGGCAGAAATGTACGATATAACCACATTTCATTTTATGTATTAGTATCCGAACTCTAGAAGACCCATCGAAAGTGCTATATTATATTACTATTATCCCTTGAAGCCAGCTGTATACGTAGCTTGTTCTAACATAGCCTATACCGAGGTTCGTTGTACACGTAAGCACCCCTTGATAGTTGAAATTCGAAATAAGCGTAGACCATAGCGCATGGTGGAATATAGTATCTATAGGTATCTTTTATATTATTATATGTAGAATATTGTAACATATACTAATAACTATCTCGGTCTCTATGGTATATTAATATATACCGACCCTTTAACAATCTAATTAAAATATAGATCTATATTTCGTTTCGTTTTTTTTATACTTTCGATGGCCTACACTCATGTAGATCTAACTAGTTATAGTGGAAGCTCACGTTCTATGACGTCAGGTATCAAGCACGGGACATTTGACCCGATAACGTCAGTCATTCGATTAACCAATCAGCGACCGCCATGCTTTTCAAAATCTACGTTTGTTTTGTTATGATTTCTAGCCGCTGGTGTTTATAGTATAGACGTCGTTGGCTGGTAATATCTACCCACAGTTCCACGCATGAAAAGGTCAAACGGTCGATTCGACAGACCATTTGATTGGCTGACCCCTCATTTCAGCCAGAACACGGATTAAATAACAAGTCCTCCAGATCCAAGAGTAGTAAAGACAAGTAAAAATGAAATTTTGAACTATAAAAAACGAAACGAAATTGGAACTGTGTTTTAATCAGATTGACCCTTTAAGTTAGATATACGTAAAATGTTCTAATATAATACCTAATATTGAGTATATTAGATATCCCCAAGGCCAGATGTACATGTATTCCGTAGGTTGCTTTAATAAAGTATTCGTAGAATGGTCTAACATGGTATGTAATACTGAGATTCTATGTTTCTATAGTATATTAGTATAGCCTGGACACTGGAGAACCTGGAGGCCAGCTGGGTACTAGGTTGCTCTAAAATAGTGAGGCATACCACCATTAATTTAATTGTAGTCTGTCGCCATAGTAGGCTATCTAATACTGAGTTTTTATAGCCTGAATCCTTAAGGCCAGCTGGATACGTAGGCTGCTCTAATAAAGTATCCATGTTGGTATGAACTAGTAGGTAAATGTATATACATGTAGTATCACCTGTGATATAGTGTAGACCTACAGTAAGTAAACTACTAGTATTAAGAACAGGTGTAGCCGAGAGAAAGTTTATGATGATTAAACCAATATATATACGCCAAGTAAAGTCGTTTTTAAAGAGATATAGAAGCTTCAATTTTGTTGCCAGGCAACAAACGTATGGTCGCTAACACCTTTGCTGTACATTTTTAAATGTACAGCAAAGGTGTTAGCGACCTCAAGAAAACGAATTCAATGAAAAATGTACTGCAGATTCGTTCCGTGACAACTCGATTTTTCGTTCCATCCTAACGTAAAAGACCCCTTGGTAATTGAAAATCGACATAAGAGTAGGCCGTAGCGCCGCTGCCCGGGCAAAATTTCCCTCATAGCACACTGTATGGCGCATGCCCGTCTTCCATTAGCCCAGGTTACGTGCAGAAGAGTA
Source organism: Patella ulyssiponensis (assembly GCA_963678685.1). NCBI lineage: Eukaryota > Metazoa > Mollusca > Gastropoda > Patellidae > Patella > Patella ulyssiponensis. The sequence goes on along the minus strand of OY783227.1, from coordinate 17,260,322 downwards.
GGGCGTTAAACCCCATTTCATTTCAAAGGCAATTCAAACCGAGGACATTCTACTTCAAATTAACTGGTTTAGAATTACATATTCTGGTCATAGGTCGAGATCATTTTGATTGCTTCCCTCCCCATAATTAAGTTGATTTCATTTTTTTTCTTTGAAGCCTGTTAATCTATAATTATAAGCACCTGGTTAATATGTTAAATATTATAAACACGTACACATGTTGTACTTAACAAATATAAATATATATTACTACATGCACCATCTTCTACAGCTGGTTTACAAATATATAATACTAAACATGCACCAAGTGTACACAGATCCTCGGTTTTTCGTTCCAGCCGAACGACTATACGTTGTCCCTTGCCACACACAGAGAGAGAGAGAGGGAGAGAGAAGGGGGAGACGTCCACTCGAAACAAACTGGCTCATTTCGGGACTAACGTAATAATGGTTCAATTTTAATTCAATAATTCACTTGCGTATGGGAGTCTTTGGTATAGGTGGAAACTGGGGAAAATCCACGAGGATGGATAGGAGAAAGGAGAGAGAGGAGAAAGAGAGCCCAACGTTTGGGACTAATGTATGGTTCAATTTAATTTCAAACCAGAGAACATAAACCATCGTCGCCAGCTGGTTTACAAATATCAATGCTACTCATGCTCTTGATTTCTAGTTTTAGTTTGTCGACAGGGTGTTATTATTCATTTATCACCTGATGTAATAATACAAAATATTCGAATCCAAATTTGGGAATTGTCAAGATATGCCGTAATTTGTAAAAGAAAAACCATTCGTCAAACTTTTTAATTGTTTTATATTAGTTGTAGTTCTATATAAACAGACGAGTTTTCTGTTTAAACCATTTAATAAAGTTTTTACAACTTTCAAACAGCTTGTGTATTCATTAGAACTAAAAATACATGGACCAGTAATTTGTATTTTTCACCAGTCAAGTGATATTACAGGCAATCGTGCACACTAATTGAAGATAATTGTTATTATATATATATAAAAAATATATACATATAAATATACCAGCTAGTTAAATTTAGGTTGGGATGTGTATTTGCTTGTATAATAACTATACCATGTGTCAATCTGATAAAAATTCAGATCTGTATTTCGTTTCGTTTTTTATACTTTCGATGGCCAACACTACACGAAGATCTGAAAAGTTATAGTGGGAGTTCACGTCAGGGGTCAAGCGAGCGGCCTTTGACCCTATGACGTCAAACATTGGTTAATCTATCGACTTTGACGTTTCAAGTGGTTTACCCATAGTTCCGTGTTTCAAAAGACCAAAACTTCGCCGTAACAGATCGTTTCATTAGTTAATCCCTTCCATCATCCAGAACACGTCAATGGTAACAACTCTTCCACATCCTAGTGTAGTAAAGTCAAGTAAAACGAAATTTTGAACTATAAAAACGAAACGAAATAGTATCTGTGTTTTAATCAAATTATGATTGTGTAATGTAGTTGAGTAATACAGCTGGGGTTGTAGTAATAATTAAACTTATGTTGGACTGCATATTTGATTGTGCCATCAATATAGTTAAAGTAACTTGGGTTAGAATAGAGAGAGAGAGAGAGAGAGAGAGAGAGAGAGAGAGAGAGAGAGAGAGAGAGAGAGAGAGAGAGAGAGAGAGAGAGAGAGAAAGAGAGAGAGAGAGAGAGAGAGAGAGAAATGGGTTTTAACGTCCACTCGACACAAACTAGGTCATTTTGGGACTAACATATGGTTTCAATTTTATTTCAATAATTCGCTTGCGCGTAGGGATCTTTAGCAGTGGGAGGAAACCGGAGTGCCCGGAGGAAACCCACAAGGTTGAGAAGGTGCCCCTATCTCCATGCCACATACGCTCACACCTGGGATCGAAACCACAGCCGCAAGCCAGAGGTGACCGGCCAGCTAGAGGTCGAAGCGCGGCACTAGGCCATCCCAACCCCCCGGGTTAGAATAGGTTTGGTTGTTTGTTGTTTATTAAAGATTTAACGTCAAATACATAAGGCCTGATATTATGGACAGGTTGATTAAATTAAGTTATTGCAAGTCATTCGTTGGGCCTTAAATATTATCTAAACTGTTAATTAGACAGTTATATAGTCAACTCTCGATGTCATCTGATTGGTGCGATTTTCTACAGATTTGAATCATATCTTCGGTTCAACGCCGACTGATGATTAACTGTAAAATTGGATAAACGAGACTTTGTTTATTATCACATCAACGGTAGTAATGACGATTATATCACTAATATCACTCAGAGTAAAGTAATTTTAATGAAACCTTCAGCATTATTTAGTTTTTTAACTATTAAAGCGAGAACTGACATCTCTTTATGTAATATTCCATAATGACGCCTTAAGAATTCATTACCCAAAAAAAGAAATACATGACGTCATGTTTATAGAATATATTTTTAGACGTAATTGCATTTGTATCATATGTATACCACACCGTATAAAAAGAAGAAATACATGACGGTATATTTATAGAATATATTTTTGGATGTAATTGCATATGTATGTATATGTATATCACACCATATAAAAAGAAGAAAAGCATGACGTCATGTTTAAAGAATATATTTTAGATGTAATTGCATGTATACCACACCATATAAAAAGGTCGCTACTGATGTGTATTCTGTTTGGCAAATATTATGTAGTAAAAACAGAACACCCATGTTTACAGCGTTAAGCTTCTAATGTATAACCCACAACAAGAAATACACGTAATTATGGAGCATATTTTAAAGATACATTATGGGAGATTAGACAAAGGGGTGACGACTAGATACTGTAAAGAAAATTTGCTGAAAATTTCAGTCAAATTGATCCAGTCTGAACCGAGATTTTTACGATTGAAATTCGGCCTAGCCTTGATCATCATTACTTAAGTCGGTACGATAAAAACTTCGTCTCGTTTATATATTTAATGATTAAATCATGAAAGAAAGTTGAGTAGCAAATCGGATCCTAATCGAATATGACAACGAGAATTGATTATGGTTTGAAAAAGTTAATTAATGTCTAATTGATAATTTAGAGAACATTTCAAGCCTAAAGAAAGACCCGAACAGGCAAATTCAATCTGCCATGGCATACAAAATATATAAAAGAATCTTACTGTTTGACAAAATATACGTGGTAAAAAGAGAATAGACAGCTTCTTGTATGAACTGTTAATCTTTGTAAATTTGAGTGACATTTAGTTATTTTAGATATAGAAAAACTGATAAAAATTGTACAGTGATAAATTGAAACATAAACAATTCAAGAGACTGTATTACCAGATTGAGAAGATGAGAAGATAAAATAAAAAATATACTCGGTCTGACTCACCATCTAATACTAATTCAGTGCCATAGACTTATTATATTCACGGGAGTCACCTTGGATTGGTGAATTATGGCGGAAGAAAGTGAGGGAGAGAGAGAGAGAGAGAGAGAGAGAGATAGAGAGAGAGAGAGAGATGACTTAGGCCATAGCACCTCTGCCCCGCATGACGTATACCTGTCGTTAGTAGCCCAATTGGAGCAGGAGAATAAGTCGTTAAATCCATTTCATTTCGTTTTTTATAGACACTCGATATTCGTCTGTGATAACACTTATTTCTCTAAGCCGAATCCGGGTTGGAACAATCCGGGAAAAATTGTCCGCCAGGGTTATGTTCTTCGTAATAGTCACAAAATGTACCCCAAAGCGCATAGTTAAACTACGAGTCAATGTATGCTTCCAGAATACACACATTAGATCATAAGGTCTGCAATTGAGTCAAGTGTAGTGGTTTCGATTCCCATGACAAGATGAGTAGTCGTCTGCCCAATCTCGTGGGTTTTCTCCTGGTCCTCTCGTTTCCTTCCACAGCCAAAGGCCCCTACCACAAGCGAATTTTTGAACTAATATTAAAGCGATAATTTCATATTTTCAAAGAAATTAAAACAAACCCCATAATTCTTTCTATGTCTTTTGCTCAATAGGTTGTCAACTCACTATTATACGACCATAGGCTTTATTCCCCATACTAATAACTCATTGACACAGAAAATAATAACACAATTACCTCCCTTGTTTTTCCATTCCCCCATGGTATAGATATTTCTCAACTGGCAATAGTGAATTATTGGATTAATAGGATTTTTCTTTAACAAGGTAGGACTGTTTATAGATACCATCTATTTTAAGGCTTTATTTTAATACATTTTAAAAATATAACTCAAAAATAAGAAATTGCAGCTTTAAACTATGTGTTAGTCCCGGTATGACCGTATTCTCTCTACCAACAAACACTAACAAATTTGTTGGCCACGGTGCATGCAGGCTGTATGTCAACAGTTAGCCCCGCTTGATATGATGCCTGTCTACAGATCAGATCATAAGCTAGTTGACCGACATTTTAGTCGAAAACACTAAGTATACTTCTACAATTCTGTTAATTAGTTATTCTGCTTCCATTTCATAAAATTTCAAATTGTTAATTTAGTCTTTGTGTGGAACGAAGTAGAACAGCATTATAAAACAGTATATCAAGTTTGGGATATGTCGGCTATTTAGGACAGAGATCTAGTATCGAAGTATGCAGTAGATTGCTCTCTGTGTGCAGAAATATATAACTTGTGGATATGGCGACCATTTAGAGCAAAGATCTTGTCTTGAAAGAGAGAGAGAGAGAGAAATGGGGTTTAACGTCCACTCGACACAAACTAGGTCATTTTGGGACTAACATATGGTTTCAATTTTATTTCAATAATTCGCTTGCGCGAAGGGGTCTTTAGCAGTGGGAGGAAACCGGAGTGCCCGGAGGAAACCCACGAGGTTGAGAAGGCGCCCCTATCTCCATGCCACATACGCTCACACCAGGGCTCGAAACCACAGCCGCAAGCCAGAGGTGACCAGCCAGCTAGAGGTCGAAGCGCGGCACTCTAGACCACTAGGCCATCCCAACCCCTCTCTCGTCTCGAAGAATAAAGTAGATTGATCTCTGTGCGCAGACTGAGTCAGGTGGTGTATTATATTTCTTCCGCTTTTCTCTCAAAGTAACAACTGAATGTTTCCAATGTTATGTTGTCTTTATAGAATCTGTTTATACCTGACACAAGAGATACAACTGAATGTTTCCTGTGTTATTTTGTCTTTATAGAATCTGTTTTTATCTGACATACATGAGATACTTGTGTATTTGTGTTGTAATATAAAACAGTAGAAGTATCTCCAGGTGTACGAACACTGCAATGGTTCTGGTTGTTTTTATGTAATAAACTACAATATAAAAAGACCAACTATTTCAGAAAATCAGCCACATGAAATATAATATGCCGTGTTCACACTAGCGCGAGGGTTTGTATAAATATGTATAAAAAACCGCATTAAACGCGAATGTCTCTCTTGTGGAAATCGCCATGTCTATCGCGCGACGACTGCAAACCGGATAATTTGTTCAGCCGACCTGGTTACTGAAATTACTTAAATATGCGAATATTCGCCCATGTGTATATCTCGTTGTGCTTCAGCGATCCTTCGCCCAAAATGAACTTACGGACGTTCTATCTCTATTCCTTGGCTACTAGAAATCAACACAAACGATTCACAACACATTTGATATTGTATGTATATAACAGATTTACATTCAACCGTTTACGCTTTTATTGTAATTTGTAATCAGTTATGTTCGACGAAATGCGGGAAGAGTCCAAATTGAATGGCAATCTTTGGCGTCTGGTTATTTCAGTCTACACCAGTAGTATTCTCCTGAGGGACATGTTTAGCCTCTTTCATCAAGTGTTTCTTTGTCTTAAATATTGGGTATTAAAAGTCCATCTTTTCAAGGTACGATCACAACATCAATGTTGATTTTAAATCGACCAATAATGTTTGCAATGTCGAAGACTTTGGATGATATTGAGTTAGCGACTTGCCTCCTTTAAGTGTTCACATATAGCATCCCATCTTTTATTTTTTTTACGGATATTGCATTCCACAAAAAAGAAGATATATGCGCAAGCCCCATATACAATTTTTACGGATATTACATTCCTCAATATGGAGATATAGGCACAAGCCCCATATAAAATTAAGCCCATCTGCACCCAATAGATCAACTTTGCATCAATGATCTTTTTGATGTTTTGACGGAAATGAAATGGGGTTTTACGTCATACTGTTCTGCTCCGAACTGGGCTAATGAGGATGGATTTATTTTTACGGATGATGCATTCCATAATGTGCAGATATAGTCACACGCCCGATATAAAACTAAAGATATCTGCATCACTTTACACTACCTTTGCATCAATTAGAATTTAACCCCAATGGGGATAACCATCTCCTTAATCTACGCCACACATCAGTTTGTAATAAATTGGCATTATTTTGCTGTTGCTTTAAGGTTAATTGTTTTCCAATTTAAGTACAAAAAAGAACACATAAAAAAGTTGACACGCGCCATTATCATAAAACATTTCCCAAATATTACCTAAACAACTTCCTATGGTCAAAGGTCGTTATTATTACGTGACATTCGGTTACTCGTTTCTTGCGTCAGTTGTCGACTCTAACATTCGGAAGGCTATTAATGAATGGAACGTTTCAACAGCAAATAATTCAGCATATTTGTATAAAACTGTGTACAAGCACAAACCTATTATAGGTACCAAGTATTTTATTAGCCCAATCATGCCGAATAGTAGTACGTTGAGAGAGAGAGAGAGAGAGAGAGAGAGAGAGAGAGAGAGATATCAAATGCAGAGTGAGGTCAGGGTAATATATACTCAAAGTAAACTAGGAACTAAGATATGGTACTATTTTATTGGAACCTTCTTAAAAGGTGCAATTCGGAATAAGAGTAAGCTGTAGCGCCGCTACCCGGACAAAATTACCCCATTGTACAATGTAAGGCGTAACCATAAGGCGTGAGCACGTCTTTGTTGGCCCAGAGGATATTAAACCCCATTCTATTTCTAACCTGGGATCGGAACCATGTCTGTTGATCCTCTGTTGGCTTATAAACTCCCTATAAATTTAACATTATAATATTAACTAGTGGTCTGAACCCTGTCTACTGATATACGGTGTAACAGAAGAGATAAATGTCATGTTAGAAATTATGATATTATGATTAGTATAAATACTCATTAAACTGTCTGTATGTTATAACACGTGTTCCATACAATGTGATATATAGACTACTCCAATTCTCACACAGAAATAGGTCAAATACAAATAGTATCAAATAAACTACCTACTAGACTAACTTTTACATATGTCGAATACGAAACGATGCCTAAATAGAATAACTACTAAATGTATGTAAATTACGAAAAGTTCCTATCTTGGAGAGGGATAGAGAAATGGAGTTTAACGTCCACTCGACACAAACTAGGTCATTACGGGACTAACATATGGTTTAATTTTATTTCAATAATTCGCTTGCGTGTAGGGGTCTTTAGTAGTGGGAGGAACCCAATCTTTGAAGTGATATAAAAGGGGCAATTAAGGGCCAGTGAAAAACCCTGCTCAATAAACTAATAAGAAACTATGTCCAATACGAAACTATGTCCAAACAGGCTAACTGCGTCAATCACAAAACAATGTCAAATCTTCCGAGATAAACGCAGATATTAAAGGCCAATTTCAAAATGGACATTGTCAAAAAATGTACAAATATTAATGAACCGGAAATAAGTCATAGGTTGATAGCTTAATAATCGTGAACTACCATCTCAGCTGTGCCTGCAGTCTAAAACAATGAATAAAACCAAATTGTTTTCATATTCATTTCACTTTAAATGAATTCAGTGTTTCAAAATTAACCGAGTTTATTTTTGTTGTTACACGAGTGATCTCATTAAAATCGGGTTTTTATCGCTGTGTTGATTATATTTGCCCCTTTGTCAATGATGTAGGACTTGGGTCCCTTGTATACAATGGCGTAAATGTCAAAATTAACCAATCCTTAACAGTTGAAAGAAAGGTAGGCCTGAACGCCGCTGTCTGGGCAAAATTTCTCCTATAGGACATTGCATGACGTATAGTGTGGCTCCAACGAAGGAGATACAAATGTTTACCTTAATAGCAAATTGCGGGTATTTCCGTGAATAATAAAAGTGGGCGCCTGTCCTTAATCTGACAAATTTATAGTTGGTATCTCCAATATTGGATCTAGACCCATAGAGACATCCCTTTAGGGCATGTCTGTAAGGGGGCTGTTACCCCCAATATTGTGTGTCATTACTATATCCATAATTAAAACACCTCATTCATCATGTATAAATTGATTTCAATCAGTACCCATAATGTTGAATCCAGTCATGTTTTTAGGGATCAGTTTAGGGGACTACTGAGGTCAGGTCCCTGATATAAGCTGACAGACGTCAATTTTAATGTACAGGGAAAGACCCCTGAATAACGCTATAGGTGAACTTTTGCATCTCCTTCCTTGGAGTTCGAAGGTTCGGGCTGCCGGCCCAATATACCCCCCTTCATTAGTCCAGATGGAGCAGCACAGTAGGACGTCTAGCCTAAAAGAAATATTCCTTTGGTTTAAAGATACATTGTATTGAGTGTGGTGCAAAGTACGATTTTCAAGAATTGTCAGTATTGTTGGGTATGCGCAAAGTAATATGTCGGCCGTCTTACGCATGCGTTGTTGTTTATAATGCATATTGTTCTAGATGTCCGTAAAACTGTTCCAATTCTGACTATTAAATTACGATTTGATGTCTAGGAATCGTTCAGGGTAGCGACCTAAAATTTTGGAATATTCTGCTATGACATAATATCCACGTGTTGGCTTTCTTACGCATGCGTTGTTGTTTATAATTCATATTATAGGATAAGTATATTGCCCGTAAAACTGTTTCCAATTCTGACTATTAAATTACGATTTGATTTCTAGGAATCGTTCAGGACAGCTACCTCAAATTTTGGAATATTCTGCTATGACATAATATTCACGTGTAATATTATAAGCATTAACGCATGATTTACGGTGTCATGGTTGAATATTTAATAACTAATAATTACCTATATTCATGTATAATTATAGTTCAGGACACTTACCGGGTATTTAGTGGTAATTACGTGTATTAGTGTCTAACTACATGTACATATTTTGGGTAATACATGCCTGGATATGAAAACATATCAACTACGACAAAGCGCTTTACTAAAAGCGTTTAACATTTAACTTAGGAGGACACCCATGTCACACAGGTCTCCAAACCTTTCCAAGAACACCCCGCGATTGCTCGTCGCGACCTTTAATAAAGTTAAGGGTCCTATTAAATAACATTGCATCCGAATAATTTGTTGGTTATAGAATATTAAAATAACAGTATTTGTATATGTAATTGAAACTAGCAGCATTTTGAGTCGGGTCTTCACTGTTAAATATTTTAACAGAGGAGAACCGAGTCACACAGTTCCAATTCTTCCCAAGAAATCACAATGTATGTGCATCGCGACCTTTAATAAAGTTAAGGGTCAGGTTAAATAACGTTGCGTTCACTTAATTTGTTAGAATATTAAAATGACAGTGTCTGTCCATGTATTTGAAACTTACAGCATTTAACATTTTAACAGCGGAGACCCGTGTTATTCAGGTCTAACACCGTCTCATGCCCCCCCCCCCCACACACACACGCATCTACATCGTGACTTTTAATAAAATTAATTTGTTATTTTCACATACATGAACAAATATTGTTATTTTAATATGCTATAGCTTAATTAAAAACCATGCAAGAAATACACAGTTGATATACAGTTAGGTCAGTGTTTCTCAACGTTGTTTGCCAACAACACACCTTGGAACACGTGAAAAACAGCAACACCTGTCAAAATATACATGAAAATATAAGAATTTTACAAAATAGAAACTTAAAAAACATGGCAAGTTAGACGACATACAACCGTAGACAGAGATTAGTCATAAACACATATAATGACTCAAACTAAATAACGAAAAACACAGCTATGAACGTATCAGTGGACACCAGTGAACATTCAATTGGGATCACGTGATTTTTCGCATTTTCTTAGTGTGCCATTCAAAACTTCGCGGCACACTTAGGAGAATCACTGCATTAGTTTGTGCGCGGGTTAGCAGTAGGGCGTACTCCGTACAGCCTTTCGTTTGATTAGAGGTAATCCTACTACACACTGCTATTATGAGTGGATATTGTTGCTTTAAATTTTGATTGGTCAGTAGTCCGTCTACCAACCAATCACTAGCTGCCCTACAAAAGCTTTACATTTAAAACGAGTGCCAATATTGGACCAAATATGTTTACATAACGTTACATCATGGCTCATTTTATTATGCCTAATTAACCCGTGCATAGCAGAATACCGCAGTAAAACTACTTGCGTGACAAACGAGGCTGTCAAGTCGAATGAAATGTAAACAATACTGTTTGGAAACGAACATACTTTCACCGTTTTTAATACCTTAAATCACTGTCCAAAGTTTTAGGGAAGACCCAGATTAAACGAAGGACTGTCATGTTGCTGTACTTAAGTACAAACTTTCATTGAACGGAAAGAATAGACACACTCCCGCATAAGTTCAAGAAACAGACGCTATTCCAGCAATGGCCAGAGAGGGATTTCTCGGGCCATTGCTTCAGGAATATGGCAGTAGGGCGGCAAGCTCCAACTGTCAACCCCACTCGAGCCTAACGCGCTGCTACCCAAATATGAAGTTGCGAAGCAACGGCGTAGGCTGGCCACTGGCCTCAGCGACATTATTTCAGGTATTTAAAAAGTTTATCACCTCAGAAGAACATGGGGAATGAATCACTAGCAAACTTTCATACGAACTTGAATGTACAATAGGCTACAATGAATGCATGTGTAGTAACACGCCAGACCTTGCTTTCAGAAATCCTAGACTATTTTGTGAAATGAAACGGAGTGTAACGTCCCACGGCTCTGTCCAAATGGGCGAAGGAAGACTGGCATACGCCCTACAGTTTGCTATGAGGGAAATTTTGCCCTGGCCTAGTCTTAGCCCAACATGATCTAGTTTATGTCAAGTTGACATTACACCCTCTCTCTCTCCCTCCCCCTCTCTCTCTCTCTCTCTCTCTCTCACTCTCTCTCTGGAATCTAATAGGTTTTTTTTCTCTTTTTGCCATTTCTCAAATAATTCACAACAATTTACCAATTTCTCAAATAATTCACAATATTCAATCTATTAAATCTAACAGCAACCGCATCAATTACTTGTTCAGAGATACCCAAGCCGAATGACTCATCGCAGCTTTGTTGGGTTGTTTTTTTTGACGTTTCAACAATCGTAACAAAACAGAATTAACATATTATAAACATATCGTATATACACAGACATACCCAACCGTTATTATTCATAAGTAGAGCGATTTTTTATGCCAGAAAATGTGATTAAGCTAATGAGGCTGAAATTAGTCTAATGTTTTAGTTATGGTGTCATGACGCACGCGTGTTATGATAGATTAATTTTGTAACCTTTGATGTTTCACTTCTAAAAGAAACAAAGATAATTACCGAATGCACAATTACATAAATCATATGTTTTGCAGACAATGTTTAGCACATACGAAACTTACGCTGTTAACAGACACTAAGTTAGGTGACCGACATTATTCCTAATTCGAAGATTCTTGTCGGAAACTTTTAATTACATAGATAATATATTTTACAGACAATGTTTAGCAATAGGCGTACGAGTCAGGGCACAGGGGGTGGGGGTGGCTGCTGTAAACGATTGATTTGTTGACTGGATTTTTCGGGCAATTGCGGTTCTGCCCCCTAACATTCACCGAGCCCGTACGCCTGATGTATTTAGCCCATACGTAATTTACGCTTGTTTATGGAGACATTGTTTTAATTTGACCAACTTTAGTCGAACACACTAAATTAGAAATACTTCGAGAATAAAAAAATAATTTTTGATTTCGCGTCTATACGTAATTTACGCTTGTTTACGGAGACATTATTCTTAATTTGACCGCTCAATTTTCAATATGGCGTCCATTCAGGGTAGTGATCTATTATCAAAGTAGATAGCTCGCTGTGTGCAGAATGTGTTTAGCATTATAGGCACGCAGGGAGACAAATGGAGGCAGTAGAACTGTAGGGAGTATAGACATGGGGTTTAGTATTCAATTGTTCTGGTCCGAAGTGTGCTATAAGTTCATAATAAAAAAACCCAACTACGAACGAGTAGACAAAATTCGAAATTCTAAAAAAATTGGTCTAGTCAAAATAGTAATCAGCCAATAGACTGTTCACTAGGTACAAAATTCACGAGGGAGGGATAACGCCTCTACGGCCTACTAATAATATATTATATCGAATGCCAAAAGACAAGTGGTCGTGTACGTACCCACCCCCTCTCTCTCACTTTTAAAGAGGTAGATTCCCATTGTCAGTGATGCAGGACGGAGGGCCTGAAAAAGACAGCTGTCTAGTCGTTCGGATGTGACGAAAAACCGAGGTCCAGTTTGAATTCGATATAAGAGACGGTCATAGTGTACTGCCCGGGGAAATTTTTCCCTCGTAGCACAATGTATGGCGTATGCCCGTGATCATAGCCCAGTCGGAGGAAAACACTGGGACGTTAAACCCCATTTTATTTCATTTTATTCTCTCTCTCTCTCTCTTTCGCCCCCCCTCCTCTCTCTTTTAAAGGTACTTTCTCTGCCAGGGCAATATTTCCAGTATAGCACATTGTATGGCGTATGCCTGTCTTAATGAGCCCAGTCGGAGCAGAACAGTAGAACGTGGAACCCCATTTTATTTTATTCCTTCTCTCTGTCTCCCTCTCCCCTTTCTTTCTCTCACTCTCTCTCTGATGGAGGTACATGACTCAGTAGGTGTAAAATAAACAACAGTGTCATGTTAAATCTCGTGTTTAAACACTGTAACACTAGTAAGCCGTTGTTGATAACATTCTAAAATAGACCTTGTTATCACCAATACGTTAAAAATCACAAGGATTTGTTAGACCTGCATTTAACTAGGTTGCAGTAAGTGTATATCAACATCTACCAAACAGAAAAACACAAACTTTACAGTAAATAGGATCCCGTAAAAAAACAACGGTTGCCAGGAAATATTCTGCTATTGGTAAATGGATGGGGTGGGGTTGGGTGACGGGGTGGGGTAAGCGCGTGGGCACTGTATCATTAAGTCTGGCATTGAGTTAACTTGCGTGGTTTTGATTCCCCGGTTTAACGTAAGAAGGAGTAGAGTCCCTTATTCAACCTCGTGTGGGTTTTCTCTGGATCTTCCGGTTTCCTACCACTGCTAAACACCCACACGCAGAAGCGAGATAATGAAATAAAATTGAACCATATGTTCGTCCCGAAATGACCTAGTTTGTGTCGAGTGGACGTTAAACTCCCTCTGTTATTGGTGAATGCGACAAACATTTGCAATGGTCCCATTGACTAAATGTTCTATATTTGAGCTGCAGCAAGTTTGTATTACTGATAATACCTGACTTCACATGTACTAACACGAAAAGCACAAACTCAATAGCAAAGAAGATCCTTTAGAAATAACGCGGGTTGACAAAAAACATATACAATGTATTACCACCATCAAGGTGCTTTTAGTTGCAGAAATTCTAACATCATCTAACAATATCTTGTACCCAAGAGTAAAACCCAAACTAAAAAGAAAAGGGGATTCGTCATATATAAATATAGGTGGCCAGCAAATATATTACCACCAGCAGGTTTCCTTGACCATGTCCTGTATCTGAGTTGCAAAAAGTGTATATTAACTTTTCACGAAAAGAACCGGATGCGAGACATTAAGTGATATAATTATTGATACTGCACGAGGGCTATATTTATATCTTGCACGAGACCATTACACAACTTAAAATACAGACACTATCCAGCACGTGCATTTCAATGAACTTAGTCACATGGGTCCAATACTTCAAATAGTATACATAATGTTCGCTTGGCACATTGTCCGTAGCATTATTTGAAATAATAAATAAAATAAATTTTAATTTAATAGCTTATCTTTGTGCTTTCTATTTCCAGTGTATCAAGTCAGAATAATGACCCAGATGCATATTTAGAAGAAGCCAGTCAAATTTACAGCACAATTTTACATAAATATAACTCAAAAGTTCGTCCACCTGAAAAATGGCCGAATCAAGTTTCTGTGACATTAACCGGTACTTTATGGCACATTAGAGATATTGATTTGATGAAACAGGAGATGGAGAGCTTAATAGATCTTAAAATAGTAAGTCATTATTATTTCAGATATTTTACAGGTTATTAAAATGAAAAGTCATTATTAATTCAGATATTTAACAGGTTCTTAAAATGAAAAAAGTCATTATTATTTTAACTATTATTATTAGAGTAATTATCATTTCAATTGAAATGGAAAGTCCTCATTATTTCAAATATTTGAGTCATTTTATTTCAAATATTTGAGTCGTTATTATTTCAAATATTTGAGTCACAATTATTTCAAATATTTGAGTCACAATTATTTCAAATATTTGAGTCACAATTATTTCAAATATTTGAGTCGTTATTATTATTTCAAATATTTGAGTCGTTATTATTTCAAATATTTGAGTCATTATTATTTTAGATATTGCACAGGTTATTTATTGGAAAGTTATTCTTATTCTTAGAGTAATTATTGAAAGTCATTATTATTTGAGACATTTTACAGGTTCTTTAAATAGAAAGTCGTTATTATTTCAAATAGTATGTCATTATTGAATGAAAATGGAAAGACATCATTATTTCAAATATTTGAGTCATTAATTGAGTGCACGTAAAATAAAACTAACAGTTGCTATTCGAATTTAGAACGGTCTCACCACAGCTGTCAGGGCAAAATAACCCTCATTGAGCACTACATAGTATATACCCGTCTTTGATAGTGCAATAGGTGTAAAGTAGAAGGACATTAAACTCCATTCAATTTCGATTCATTTAACATTTGAACATTTTACAAAGTTTATATTTTTTTATGTTTAATTTTCAGAGTTGGACTGATAAAAGATTGGCCTGGTATCCTAATAATGTTCGTCAGATCTCAACCAACGTTTCTACAGTTTGGTCTCCGGAACTTATTTATTCTAATGCGTAAGTCTTTTTTCCTGTTGGTCTATAAAATCGTCCAAAAAATAAGACGTTAAAGCGAGAATTTCATATATTTTCTAAGAAAGTCAGAACATAATTTGCCAATTTCTAAACTGGCAATAGTGAATTATAGGATTAATAGCGTTATTCTTTAACAAGGTAGGACTGTTTCTAGATACCATCTATTTTAAGGCTTTATTTTAATTTAATTTAAAAATACAACTTAAAAATTTGAAATTGTCGCTTTAAACCCATTTAATTTTCATTTCGTTTTATCGCGATGCCCGGTTTGCCACTACCAAGTCAGTAACCCATTCCGAAATCTGACCCAAGAAGTTATTAACACTAATGTGTAACCCGAGCCGCCTTTATTACCCAGTCGGAACAGAACAATAGAACGTTAAGCCTCACTTCATTTTATTCATATTTCCGAGAAGCTAAATCGAGTCGAATACAGCATCGCAGAGTGTAGACATTGTATCTCTGAGAATCGGCCGAGTTGTCTCCCGTTAATTGGAAGTCGCGGTTTAAAAATTCGGAGGTTGCTTGATTGTCACCCTGAACGTTCTGAATCAACGGAATAACAATCAAGTGCAGGGACTGATCCAGGAAGAATTTTTGCCCTAGGGGGTTTACCAGTCTCCAGTTAAGGAAATTTGAAGTTGACAGTGGATGATGCCATAATCGTGACTAAATTAAGTAGGCATACATCCATTCACGCTGAGTTTTTTAGAAAGAGAAATCCAACAATCCGTTTGACGTCAATTTTTATAACAAATTATATTAGTAGGGCCACCTTATGAACCTGCATGACAGCTGAAACACATCAAAAAATTGTTGTGTTTAATGAAGTCACGATTCTACTCACACAACATCAGTTGTCGGGACTGGCAGAACTATGGCTGGGCTGTATTCCTCGTCACACGATAGCAATTCTGCCATGTGAGCAGAATCGTGACTCTAAACCTAAGCGTAGACCAAGCCCTAGCCTTTACTCTAACCCCCAGAACCCTCGGCAACATCCACGTGCTCCAATCCTGTTTACATCTTGTTACCATGACGAAATCTGGGGGTGCCTTTCCTGTTTACACCTGACTATACAAAATCCAACTTCTATACATAAAATATACTAAGCAACTACAGCAAAAACGTAAATGAATTTAATAACCCCAAATTTAAACATACATTAAGCAAGAGCTAAACCTGTCTATTGCAGGTCTTTCTTTAGGCCTGAAATGTTTTCTAAAGTATTAATTAGACATTAATTAACTGATCCAGGCCTTACTCAACTCTCGATGGCATCAGATTTCTCCGATATTAAAGGTTCAGCGATACTTTGATTTAATCAAATATGGGGGACCGAGGCTTAGCTTCGATCAACCAGTACGGTGGTTAAAATTATTGCACACGTCTGTCAAACCTTCAAAGGCTAATATCTTCGCTTGCAATTGAGTAATTTGAATGCAATTTTCAAATTATTAATTTTACCTGATCTACTTTCGAATTATTATAGCAAGAAAGGCTAGTTCTTTATCTAAATCTTACATAATGTATCTTTAAATTGTAAATATTTTTCAGTGTTTTACCACCAAAGGCCATGTTTCCTGCCACTGTTACAATCCGTTCCGAAGGTTATATTCTGTGGCATCGCCGAGAGATCATCACAACTCTGTGTCCCACCGACCCTTACAGTCGAACACAAACATGCATCATAACATTGCAGCTCGTGTCACCCGGAAGTCAGGAATACTTCAGAAACAACACCCAGTTCACCATGGCTGATACCTTCTCGAACCATATGTGGAACGTCGACGACGCCGAACTTAATTTCAGTGATGAAAACCAAACGGAAGTGAACTTTAGCTTAAATATGAAACAAAAAGCGAAAATATGCCAAGACGTGTTGGAGCATGAAAATAACTGCAGTTTGCCTTTCAGATGTACGAATGGAGTCTCCAAGGGAGGCTACTCTGGTTCAACATTAACTCTTGTTTCTGTGTTTATGTTTATTTTATTTTGTTTTCGTGAATAGTAATGTTTAGGTCCTAGTTCAAGTTTTATAATTATTATACATAGTTATATTGCCTGTATGAGACAGTGCACAGCTTAATGAAAGTACCCTTAGACTACATCAATTGGAATTTCTGTTCTTCGGAGAAAAACCTATTATAAATTCTGCCTCCAATTTTGTGAGGAAAAGAAACTAATTACGTATTTAGGCCCTGTCGTTACTTAGCCATGGGCTTTAAGTTTTGATTTTAAAAGTTATTTTAGAGTAGTCTCCCTTTCAAATTTTCAAACCACATGCGTTGAGTCACGTCGAATTGGTGTACAGTATACTTTTCAGAAGAAACGGTTCATCAATGACATGGTCAAATTCGAAATTAAGCCCGGGGTTTAAATACGAGAATTCCCGGTACAATTTTTTGCGGCTACGTTAAGGCGACCAGGGAGCACTCTGTCATACAAATTATATTGGTGTTAAAGTGACGAACAATGTCCAGAATAAGCTTACTTGTCACTATTGCCACAAGAGCCCCATGCAGGCTTAATCCGGTTTTGTGGGAGTGGGTTGGCGGGGGCATGATGATTAAAATAATTGTATTAATGATTTTGTTAGTTTGATGGCTTTACTAGTAAATCCTGCTGTTGGGGAACGCTAAAGAATTATAACTTCGGTTTGGGTACGACGATTAATATTTTGTCTTTGACGATTTTGTTATTAATAATACCATGATCAGATGCAAAGTCAGTTACAAAACAAACACTGATTGGTCAAAATAACGATATGCAAAACATACCCATATATAGGAGATATGTTATATGCATACATGCATATATAAGACTGATATCATGGGTGCCTTAATGTAGACTTAATTTATTGCTATTAGTAACTTGTAGTTTATTAGAAGTGAAATGGAATGGGGTTTAACGACCTACTGTTCCGTTCCGAACTGGGCTAATGAAGATAGGCGTAATGCCATACAGTGTGCTATGAGGTAAATTTTGCCCGGGCAGCGGCACTACTCATATCTAATTTCAACTGTCAACGGATCTTTTACGTGCACGCCAATTTGTACACGGGATCCGAACGACTAGACAGATATAAGTGTATCTAATCTTCCTATGGATGTGTTAAATCACAGGAAGGAAATGGCGGTTGTGACACATCGTATTCAAACCGTGATATTTTGAATTTTTAAGAGCTCACAATTTGTTATTTAAGAGAAAATTTCAGCAGTTGTACGAACTGTGGTCCGGTGTACAAATTGGGGTGCCGCTCTCTGGTCCCTCATAGCACACTACATGCCGTAAGTCCGTCTTCAGAAGCCCAGTTAGAGCAGAACAGTAGGACGTTAAACCCGATTTCGTTTCATTTATCTAGACGTGTACCTGTAATACAGATTATGTCTAAAGTACCTTTAAGACTATAATCCTTAATCTACGTCAGACATGCGCATATTGTTACAACTTATTGACCAGTCATAAGACAGAGATTATCATCGAAGGTTTTCTAGATTTGGCCAAATGGCTTTGCTCTAGTTCAATAAACTAAAGGTACGTGGATTGATAAAGATGTATTATTTATATTCCATAGTCCTGTATAGAATTATGTAAATCGCTTTTAATTTTTTAAGGTCCGCAGCAATTTAACGAGTTACAGTTCTTTTTATTTAGAGATTTTTAAAAATTGCAATTATCTCCCTTTAAAACGTGTCTTCAAAGCCCTCAGCTATGCTTTGTGTATTATAATTTACGTGTGAATTATAAAATATGTTTTCACCCCTTGTCTATGTATAGAATTGTGTAAATCCCTTTGAGTTATTAAATGCCATAGCAACAATTTAACGCCTAACAGTACTTTTAATTTAGAGATTTTTAAAATTGCAATTATCTCCCTTTAAAAACTGTTTTCAATCCCCTATGCTATGCTTCGTCTATTATAATCTGCGTGTAAATCACAAAATATGTTTTTACCCTGTGTATATGTATATTTTAATTTGAAATTATCAAATCTCTTGGACTGCCACTGAAAAAAATAAAAAAAAAAACAATAACAAGTAATGCGAATTTTAAAAAAGAGATTTTAAAAAATGCAATTATCTTCCATTAATCGTGTATTCCCCCTCACCCTAAGCTTTGTATTCTGTATTTTGCGTGTAAATCCCGAAATATGTGTTCGCCTTGTATATATGTGTCTTTTAATGTGATAATGTAAAATCTTTGTGACCTTTATAGGTTGAATAGGTCAACAATCAAATTAGTACGCTTTCTTATTGGCATTTACGCATGAATTCTAATCTGATTGACACGCAGATCTACAATTCGTTTCGTTTAAATATTTTTGATGGCCTCCAATACGGAGACGGGTCTGACGTCATACGTGGTTATGGTAAGAGTTAGGCTTGGTCCAGGGTTAAGGTCACCGATATCCATGTTTACATTTCGAAACTTTGACAAAATCTGCAGGTCCTAGCCCTAACCCTAACCCATATGTGCGAAAATCTGGAGGACCGTCTCCGATTAGCACCCCCCCCCCTCGCCGAAGCACGTGTATTTTAAACATTTAACGGCAAACTGGTTTTGTCCTTGTTCTAAGCCCTTAAGCCCATTAATAAATTAACTGAATGTGTCTTGATTTTATTTATTATTTATTTAGATTTTGGCGAATATACAAAGAAGTCATTATCTAATGTGCGCATGTGTCAACTGCTTATAATCTAGGATTACCTTAGATCAGGTAGAGTGTTATAGAAAACTCACCCTGCTAAGAGACATACGCATGTCCAGTCGACAAACCTCAGCAGAATCCAATAATCCTACATCTAGCCTCAGTTGTGTAACGAACTCCGCCTTTGCAACTGCATTCAAATACCCGGATTAAAAATGTCTGAAGCTGTTTTTCTTTCAACTTTACAATGGAAACACACTCTTCGAACAATGGCATTTTTAGAATTTTTTTCTTAAAGCGGCAAGTTGTCCTAATAAGTAAACCGGTAGCCGCATCGCAACTGTATGGGTCATACAGTCAAGGCTAAATGTAGGGTACCGAAATATGCCGTGGTTTGCCGAGTGACACGCATGTGCAGTTGATAATGTTGACTTCCGCGTATAGACGCATGTTATTTTTTTTAACTAGTTTCTTGTTTTATGTGTATAGAGATCTTCTGCAGTTATGCGTGCTAACGTATAAATTCTACAATGCTTGCTTCCGGTTTCTGATTTTATTAGCTCCCTTGTATCTGAAGCTGTTCACAATTCGCCTTGATTGTAAAAAAAGTTTATAATAAAATTAATTTTTTTGGTGAAGTGTTTTATATTTAAAGTCGGGTTTCCACTTGTCAATAATGCAAGAAGGAGGGACAGCTGTCTAGTCGTTCGGATGGGACGTAAAACCGAGGTCCCGTGTACACATTAACGTACATGTAAATGATCCATTGGCAGTTGGAATTCGATATAAAAGTAGGCCGTAGTGCCGCTGCCCGGACAAAATTTCCCTCATAGCACACTGTATGGCGTATGCCCGTCTTCATTAGCCCAGTTTAGGAGCAGAACATTAGGGCGTAAAACCCCATTTCATTTCATATTTCTCGATTACGTCTCGTCGTTAATGCCACTGGACGTCATTTAAGGGATTGTGTTTCGTCGTTAATGCCACTGGGTGATATAAACGGGATATGGTCAAAAGCAAGCACTACCTGTAATGGCAGTAATGGATCAAAGGGATTGTACCCAATACCTTTTCTTCGTCAACTGAATGAAGACTGAATGCAATCAACAATCTATGATAACAGCGTCTTTGATGTGCCCCTTTTTATTTTAATCCGATGGAATCCATGGCGCAGATTATCTACCGTTGACATTTCGATTTTGTTCCCCTAACGAATTTACATTTCACCAGAAACATACAGCGAAAAACAATATCGAACAACAAATTTCTAAATACAAACTAATCATTTTTTTTGATTTTCTAAATGAATATACAATTAAATTAAACAAAGATACAATTTACAAATCCGATATGACAAATATCTGTTTTGTAAAACAAAATTTTAATATTAAACTTTAAGATACAAATGTTAATTCTAGCATTCAAATGTTGAAAAACGAAAAGAAATGTAGAAATAAGAAATAGGGACTATATAAATTCATAACTAAGAATTAAGAACTCTGAATAAAAAGCTGTCTTTCATAACCACCAGATGGCCGAGAATTAAATGGATTTGAACATGCGTGAGATCTGAAAAATGTAACGGGTATCAAGTACCGTTGCTACGATAATAACCCAGTCGTAGTACAACAGTAGGACGTTAAACCTCATTTCATATCATTTGCTACTATGTAGTAACGACCCGCGCTTCGTCTTGAAACCGTCATAACTTTGCTTAGGATAAAAAATTTGAATGAAATTTTGAATATCTTCATTTGTCGATTCTATTAGCATTTGATTGGCTAATCCCGAACATCAATCAAAACGCGTGTTATTTAACAATTCACCTGAATGTTAGTGTAATAAGGAAAGGTTTTAACGAAAGTCTTAATATAGGAAACGAAACGAAATGGGATTTGAATAAGGCCTACACAATCAAAGGTTTTTTGTTGTTTATTTTCTGCTATTACCCTGGTTGGACAGAAAAATGGTCTCGTTGGTGTTTACGGTGTACAGCTGCATCTGCGTTCTAAAAAGCGCATATCCGGTTACACCGGGCGCATTCCAGATAGCCTCATACGTATTAGTGGCGTTGAGATTTATTAAGTACGCAGAGCTGTTTTTATTGGTTCGTATAGCCCCATTTAGATTACAAGAAGAAGAACAGTTGTGACGCCACCACCCGTTAAACCTTTGTGGACAATCGGGCGACAAGTCTGGTTTATCATGGGTAGTAAAGGAACTACCAATAAATGGTTCCAGACAGTCGCCAGCGTATTGGGTGGAGTTCGACATAGTAATCGCCTCAGCAAAGTCCAATTGGTAATCAAGTTCTTCGCTTTTGATCTGGAAATCTTTATAATAAACCGTCTTTGTTGCGTTCGTTATGTTCATCTCGGCGGCCATTATCATCTGATTATTGTTTGTCAAGTAGTAAATCTTGTCATTTCCTAGCCAGTGGTCTCCCCTTACATCACCAAATCCCTCTTTGTATTCCAACCATGTTCGGTTGAAGCTCACGTTACCGTCTTTCTGTCGTTGGAAAACCAATCGACCGTGTGTCTTCATAATACAGCGCACCTGCAATAGGAACAAAAAAATCATGTGTGAGTTCACTTTAAAAATCCCTTCAATGACGGGGTAGTCACGGTGGCAAAGTGGTTAAGACGCTGGCTCACTAACCTTGAGGTAGGGTGTTCAATCTCTGTATTGACCGAGAAAGTTCATCCAGATTTTCCAGTGTGTTTCGCCTAGTTCGACAAAGAATAAACTTCGAAGTTCTAACTCTAACGTATCATTGCATACACAGCACAGAAACATGCTACTTATTATGTAATATTATTCATAAATTCTCTCCAGCTAGATCACTGCGATGATCTGGTTCCTTTGTTTATTAACTGTTCCAAAGTATAATGTGAAGACCCTTGGCTGCAGATCATTTTCCTGTACATTTTGTCAGCGCTTTCTGGCTCCTTTAAAGTTCCAATTTCATATTTTTTAAGAAAGTCAAAGCATAATTATTTCTATGTCTTTTGCTCAAAAGGTTGTCAACTCACTATTATACGATCATGGGCAAAATTTTTGGGGCATTAGAAAGGGTGACACAGGGTGATTGAGGAAATAGTTACTCAATTACCTCCCTTGTTTTCCCATTCCTCTCCATGGACGGCCATCTTCAAACGTTTGAATTTGAAGTTGAAAATGATCATTTTGCCAATTTCTCAACTGGCAATAGTGAATTATAGGATTAATAGGATTATTCTTTAACAAGGTAGGACTGCTTATAGGTTCAATCTATTTCAGGGCTTTGTTTTAATACATTTTAAAAATATAACTTAAAAAATTGCTATTGGAACTTTAAGGGAGTGCGATGGTCATTTTTATTATCATTATTATTATGTAACTTTTATCTTTCAATTATAGGGGTTAGTATTAGACGAAGAATAGGCGGAGAGGCCACTGCTAGGGCAAAATATTAATTATTGCACACTTCCTTACGTAAAGCCGGCTTCGTTATACTGGTTGTTATACAACAGTAAGGTCTGTCATTGAGTCAAGGAGGAGGATCGCCTGTACAACCCCGTTGGTTTTCTCCGGATCTTCCGGTTTCCTCCCACTGTAGGGTCGCCTGTACAGCTTCCTGGGATTTTCCGGGTCCTCCAGTTTCCTCATACTTCTAAAGCGTGTGTTGGTCCCAAAAATAACCTAACTTGTGTCGAGTGGACGTAAATCCCGATTTTTCTCTCTCTGCGGTTCAATCATGTGGTTTCAACCGGACATGAAATGAGATAGACAGGTTGCTATAGTAACCCAAGTTACGGTTTAGTGTCCACACCCGCCTATGGCGGGTTCATATTCTAACGTTCAAGCAACAACAGACGCATATCCATTGGATATCGATTATTTGCATATATTAGTCGTTTTACCATTGGTCATTCAACTATTGACCAGAATGTTCCTGACTCGAAAAATCCTTTTTAAAGTTTGAAAGCCGTGGACAAGAAATGTTTTGGTGTGTGTGTATGTAAACATTGCAATTTGAATTTAAAATGAGCACCGAAATACCGTGTTAATTGAAATTTTCACGACACCTCTCGCATTACACACGTAGGCATTAAAATATTTTTAAAAATGAACAAAAACACTCGTGTTAGTCTCAAAACGACCTAAGTATTGTGACGTCCGCGAGGTTGTCTTTACTTTTTCGTTTGCGTGTTGTGCATTCGTTTCTCCTTGTCAGTGATACAGGACTTAGGGCCTGACAAGGACGTCTAGTCGTTCGGATGGGACGAAAAACCGAGATCCCGTGTACACGTTGGTGTACACGTGAAAGATCCCTTGGCAGTAGAAATTCGATATAAGAGTAGGCCGGGCAAAATTTCCCTTATACCACATTGTATGGCGTATGTCCGTCTTCATTAGCCCAGTTTAAGAGCAGAGCAGTAGTACCTTAAACCCTATTTCATTTCATTTCTGTTGTGCTTTCATTTAATCGTTGTTGTATGGAGATGTATAGATACGCCCATTGCATATTTCGAAAAGACATAAATCTAAATTTGCCCCTAATATGCGCGCACTCCGCGGTGATCAAAGTTGGTTGCGCAGGAATAACAGGACAGCCTTACCTCGAATTGGTTGGGTGCAGCATCAGGTTTAACTGTAAATACGTCATCTCGTCCGTGGTATTGTCCCTCTAAATACCCATCACTGCAATCTGACAAAGTATAGAGAGTATACAAGCATGGATGTTAGCATCTTCAATAGACGGCTTGATCTCGCCTTAGCTACGTACATCTTATCAAGCCCTGCACGTAATATCCGACATATTCCGCCACTATGTTCGATTGGCTACACAAGCCCAGCATGGGAACCTATTAGATTCATCGGTCGTCGTAAATACCAAATCTTGCGCCTACATGTGACAATCGAGTTGCAGAGTTCAAAGATCGATCAATGTCAATTTAAAAAAAAACAACCTTTTAACGGCTGTAAACCCTGTTTGTTTACAGTGTGTTATGTGCCACGACCTCTGATTGGACAATGCTAACTAGTCACGTGTAACACAACGGGCGCAAAGGTCAGGAATTGAAGACAAGGTTAGATCGCGAACGTTGCTTAAGGAACATGGGGTGTTAGCTATGTTTACATTCCAAAAGACGTGGAAACTTGTTTCGGGTAGGGGGTTTGGATGGCCGAATGGTTAGAACATGCGCGCTTTATCATAAGGTCTGTCACTGAGTCTGTGGTTTCGATTACCCGGTTGTACGTGACTAGGAGTAGGGTCGCCTGTCCAACCTGGTGGGTTTTCTCCGGGTTCTCCGGTTTCCTCCCACTGCTAAAGATCCCTACGCGCAAACGAATAAAATTGAACCATATGATAGTTTGTGTCGAGAAGACGTTAAAGTTGGGTTCCCGGATACAAACTGGGTGATTTGATGATATATTAGAATTAAAAACATATTCAAACTAATTATTTTATTATAATTTTGCTTCAAATCGTTCTCAAAACATTGTAATTGACGAGAATAGCCTGCTATAAAAATCTATCGAAAGAGACCATGTTCGCGTCAGGCGATTACCCCTCGCCGTAACCAATGGCAACGGTGGCAGACGACAGGGGAGAATGCATTGCATACACAAGACGATGTTGTCTGTAAGCGCTGACTATTTACTACAAATATCGAATCCTAATTAAATTCTCGGATTATCCACTGCCCGCGTCTTTTTCCGTGATTTTTACCCCAGAAATTGTTGTATGTCTACCTCTTCATAAAGTTTTTCAACATGTACACAAATCACTCAAGTTCGCGTGCAGCCTTCAACGCCAAGCGTGCAGGTACCTTTATTCGTCGGGTTGACTATTAAGGGAACCCCTTACATTTTTGTCCTGTTTACGCTCCATGAGTGTTTTTCAGGGAATCCAGTATTTTTCTAGTAAGATTGGGTATCTCTTCTTTCCATATATACCAAAATTGTCATACTTTTATAGGCAATAACCACCTGATAAATACTTATCTGGGAACCCATCTTTAAACCGTACCCCCCCCCCGCCCCTATCTCCCACCCCCCTTTCTCTCACCTTTCATTAGTCTCTCACAATGCTCGCCAACATAACCATGAACACATACACATTTATTAATGGTTTTGTTTCTCGTTCCACCATTTTCACAAAACACCTGGAAAAACAAATGAAATGAGTGTCTTTATTCTGCCATTTTATAAAACGGCTGAAACAATACCTGGAAAAACAATTGAAATGGGATTATTATTCCGCCATTTTCACAAAATATCTGACAAATACTTAAAAAAACAAATTAAATGGGGCTATTGTTCTGCCATTTCATAAAACATCTGACAAATAAATGTAAAAACAAATGAAATGGGTTATCATCCGCCATTTTCAAAGAAAAAACCATCTGGAATACATATGAAATGGAGTTCTTGCTCTGTCATTTTCAAAACGTACTTGAAGAATAAATGAAGTTAAAAGATTGATTACCGATTGATGATATAGTTCGACTAAAACACATTCAAAGTAATTAATCTATCATGAGAATGTATCTTTAAGAAGCGCTATATCACCATTCTCAGTGTATTCCTTAAAGCGGGAATTTCATATTTTCCAAGAAAGTCAAAACATATTTATTTCTATGTCTTTTGCTCAATAGGTTCTCAACTCACTACTATACAATCATAGGCATTATTTTCCACACTGAAACATCTTTCACATCGGAAATAATAACACAACTACCCCCTTGTTTTCCCATTCCCCCCATGCAATAGATATCTTCAAACGTTTGAATTTAATGTTGAAAGTGATATTTTTGCCAATTTCTCAACTGGCAATAGTGAATTATAGGATTATTCTTTAACAAGGTAGGACTGTTTATAGATACCATCTATTTTAAGGCTTTATTTTAATATAACTTAAAAATATGAAATTGCCACTTTAATACAATTAGGGTTGACGATACGTTACGATAGAATTGTCTCTATTGAATCCACGACGTGCAGATACGTTTCGATACACGTTTACTACGGCTGGCCTGAATAACTGCACGATTAAAACTAGGCCGTGATGTGAAATTTCTAGCAAGCTTGCTTCTGTTTCTCCATCCCGACTATTTTCAGGCGGAAAACAAACTACATCATCTAATTCTTCTAGTATTACTTTGTATTTCCACGCAACTTTTCTTTTATCAATTCTTTGACGTTTGACAGAAAACGTAAAATAAATATAGGCTTACTTATCAATGTGCGATGGTATTTGAATTTCGCGGTGATTTGGTTTTAATAGATCACGTGACATAGCTCGCCAATCAGACACACACTACGAAGGGTCAACGGGTCGTGTAGAGTGAAAGGTCACCGGTATGTTTACGTTTCGATAGTAAAAAAGCGGAAGCATAACTAGAGCTGTATACTCCGTGTAGATTTTGTTTAAAAACACCGATCTAAAACCGTTTACTGCGAGAAACTGGGAAAAATTTTGGGAATGTGCTAACCAGTGGATCAAATTAGAAGGAAACGGCAGGCTTGTACAGGAGACAAAATACTATATTGATTTGATTTGTTGTACAAAGAATTCTAGTTCTAGGAATGTGCAGACAAGACTCATCGGGGTATACTAACAATACAGACTTCTCACATTCCACGCACGTACGTTACCAACGTAAAAAAAAACTGTGTAGGCCTATGAATAAAGTTATGTTTAGAGCAGCTAATATTTTACCAGCGAAATAAGAAAAAGAATGATAGGTCTGGTTAATTTGTTGAGGGGATCATATCTTAACATTTTCCCATTTTATTGCAAATGCAAGTTGATGAAGATATTCTCCTATTCCTAAATGTATGACAACCCAGACCAAGGACTACTCAGACCAAGACAGAAGACCACTATGGTAAAGACTGTCACCTCAGACTGTCACCATTGAGGTGAAATACCTTGCGCAGTACTTTATAAGAAATATAGGGGGCATATTCTGGCGCATTCCCCCCTGGTTGCCTTACTGCAGCTGCGGAAATTTATGCCCTTCTTGTTAAACTCAACTGTAACAAATGACAGGGTTAGGTTCAAGGTTGACTATAGAGATCAAGAACCAAACGATATGTTCACTGCGGATGCAAATCAGACCGCATTATGCTACAGATAGTTGCATTTGTTACAAGTGAAAGCTTTCTAGTATGGATTTTTGAAAATTGTTCGAATATTATGAAAGTGACAGCAAAATGGTATTGATGAAATTATGTGATTTTTTATGAAAAGGCCTGAACCTGTATACATGTACATATGTATTTTTGTAAGCGGTTTGTACATTGGTGTGCACGTAAAAAGACCCCTTGGCAGTTGGAATTCAATATAGGAGTAGGCCATAGTCATAGTGCTGTGCCGGCAAAATTTCCCTCGTAATAAACTGTATAGCGCATGCCTGTCTTCCTTAACCCAGTACATGTATAAGAGCTACAGATAGATGTATTTTTTAGACGTGAAAGTGAAAGCTTTCTAGTATGGTTTTGTGAAAATTGTTCGAATATGAAAGTGACAGCCAAATCATATTGATGAAATTATGTGATTTTTATGAGTAGGCCTAAACCTGTATACATACTTAAATGTACTGTACATGTCGATATATTTTCATATCATATTTAGTTATTTTAAGCTGACATATATGTTTTTATTTCACTTCTTTATTCTAATTCAATTCAGACGTGTTTTCTCCTTGTCAGTGGTGCAGGCGGAGGGGCTGACAAGGTACAAGGACTGCTGTCTAGTTGTTCGAATGTGACGAAAAACCAAAGTCCTCTGTAACATTGGTGTGCACGTAAAAAGATCCCTTGGCAGTTGGAATTTGATATAAGATGAGTAGGCCTAAACCTGTATACATACTTAAATGTACTGTACATGTCGATATATTTTCATATCATATTTAGTTATTTTAAGCTGACATATATGTTTTTATTTCACTTCTTTATTCTAATTCAATTCAGACGTGTTTTCTCCTTGTCAGTGGTGCAGGCGGAGGGGCTGACAAGGTACAAGGACTGCTGTCTAGTTGTTCGAATGTGACGAAAAACCAAAGTCCTCTGTAACATTGGTGTGCACGTAAAAAGATCCCTTGGCAGTTGGAATTTGATATAAGAGTAGGCCATAGTGCTGTGCCCGGGCAAAATTTTCCTCATGGTACACTGTATAGTGTATGCCCGTCTTCATTAGTCCAGTACATGTATAAGAGCAGAACAGTAGGACGACGTTTAACTTCATTTTTTTTTCTTATTCATTTCACTGGAACCATTTTATTTAGTTAACGGTTTGTTTTTCTCTTATATGTACTTTTCTTTACTGGTATATATCTTTTAATTTTGTACAGTGTATATGCACACAAGACCTGATCTGTG
Source organism: Patella ulyssiponensis (assembly GCA_963678685.1). Lineage (NCBI taxonomy): Eukaryota > Metazoa > Mollusca > Gastropoda > Patellidae > Patella > Patella ulyssiponensis. Next base: position 17,231,162 of record OY783227.1, on the reverse strand, counting down.
TGTAAATACATGTATTCTGTGCAGCTTAGCCCCCCCCCCCCAAAAAAAAAAAATTGATGATTTCTTAGGAGTATTCTTAGCCGGCCACATCCTCAGCCCCTCCAAAAAATTCCGTAGCCCCCCACCCCAATTTTATGAGCTGGTGACGGGCCCGATTCTGTGGATATAAAAATCTGAAAAGCAGATTAGAACCCAATCTCCAGTATTAATACACTATATAAATGATATTATTATATACATTTTTCTTTGAAGATACATTATATAAGATTTAGATAAAGAACTAGCCATTCTTGCTATAATAGTTCAAAAGTAGATAATGTAAAATGAATAATTTGAAAATTTCATTCAAATTACTCTATTGCAAGCGAAGATATTAGCCTTTGAAGGTTTGACAGGCGTGTTCAACAATTTCAACCACTGTACTGGTTGATCGAAGCTAAGTCTCGGTCCTCCATATTTGATTACATCAAAGTATCGCTGAACCGTTTTAATCTATTTGATATCGGAGAAATCTCATGCCATTGAGTGTTGTTGTTGAATACTGTACGAGGAAGTATATAAAATTGCATTCATTTTTTTTTTATTACTGTATTTCTTTCTTTAAATAAATGTATACTTATTTGACATCTCTTACAATATGTCTATATTGTTTGTTTTTTTAAAAAACAAAAACAAGTATAATTGGTGCATGCACATAGGTAGTTGTGAGGTGAATCATTATTAATATTCTGTTGTATCAGTGGGCTCAGATGGTATTATTTTTTTTTGTCTTTTTCTCAACATTATATATGATTATTATACCGAACCAGTATTTCAATCATGCCAAAAACGTTTTCATCTGTATATTATATTTATATTTCTTATGGATATTGTTTAATTGAAATAAAATGGAAAAAATGCTTTTTTCCAGGAAATATCACATTCATTGATACAATTTCGCTTTTGACCATATTTTTGCCGCAAATCAGGGGCTAGCCGTGTTTACGGTGTCAACACAACATTTATCTGATGTTGTTGTCCTGTAATTCAGGCATATTTACAGAAAAATTCTCTCATACAAATGTAAACAAGCCAACGTGTTCCGTCTCGTAAAAGGTATTCCTTGGTCTATTTATGGCTATTGACCCCTGACCTAATGACGTTGATTGCTTTTCTGGTTTCTGATTGGCTTAGAATTTGATTTCTTCACCACATTATGGCTGCACTTGACAAATATAGTCCGAGGCGTAATTCGAGTGCTGGTCTGATTGTGCAAACCATCGCAATAGAAATGTGTACTACAATGACGACTTACTTGTTTACTTGTGCAGCAAAGGGTCAGATTTTCACCTGGAATTTGCTGGTACAAAATGAAACGATTTTCGTGGCTAAATCACAGCCTAAACCGGGATTTCTATCGCAGCACGAATCGCGATTGTGGGAACACGGAGAGTATCATAACCACCCAACAAAGTATACAGCAACAGTATTAAACATAGTTACAACGCTCAGACAATTTTTGAGTATTGCTGCACGCTTGAAGATCCATGATAGCCACAATAGTATTTTCGGGAGAAGTGCTCCCTATTAAAAATGAGAAGTTTTTACGATGGTAAATAGCATTTGTGGAAAATTTGATGCTTTCCCTGGAATTTTTACATGTCAAATCTGCTCTCCGAGAGAGAAAGAGTTAAGATGCAATTAATTGTGCGTAACGTCTATCAAAACAAACTCGGGACTTACATATGAGGGTTAACGTCCACGTGACACAAATTAACTCATTTCGGGACTAACATGGTTCAATTATATTTCAATAATTCGCTTGTCCGTGGGTGTTTAGCAGTGGGGGGAAACCGGAGGACGCGGGAAAAACCCACGAGGTTGAACAGCCGCTCCTACTCCTTGTCACGTACCATCGGATGATCGAAACCACGCCAGTTGACTCAATAACATGCCTTATGATACAGCGCACACGGGCTACCCCCCCCCCCAACAACAGAGGAGTATTACTAAAACGAGCATTACTTACACGATTGAAGTAGGCTTTACCGGTTTCCGTTGGTGGACTTCCTGTTGTCTGTAAAGGACTAGGTGTTGTCGTTGACATCCCTGTCATCATGACAACTGGTGATGTAGAAAATTTGCCATCGAACAAACGACAATCATTGTCCTCATACGTATATGAAAAACATGTGTCGCTCTCAAGACATTGGCGAGCACACGCTAGACGACTTCTGGTTGACTTCTGCAATAATAATTTGCCACTGGTGCCTATTCTTTCGACACCCCCTTCATGAATTTTAATAAAGCGATCATATTTTAAACTTTCAGTTGTTGCCAAATTGAGCCAAAAGAGTAGAACTGCGAATAAGAAATTCAACCGTAGCATTTCATTAAAACGTACAAGCATATGTCGAAGCACTGACATGAACTTGATTTAATCGCCGCCTATCTGCAGTCGGTGTTTTGCATATGTCGAAGTACTGACGGTTCCAACCACGACGGTCACTTGCTGTATTCACCAATAAAGGTGTATAATTGGTTTCAAAATGGATGTTGGTTTATATATACCCAGAGACGTAATGTCAATAGAGCCAACACGATTGTATTTACAATTACTTCTATATCAAACGCCAGTGTGTTGAAATGGCATTATCACTAACGATAAAGGATTATGTTATTAATGAATAAAGGGCTGTCTACACCACACGATTCGTCTTCAGTGATTACCAAGGATCTTGTCCCAAGTTCCAACAACACCATACGATTCGTTTTCAGTGAAAATGAAATTGGGTTTACGGTCCTACTGTTCTACTCCCATACCGGATTATTGAAGACGGGTATACGCCATACAGTGTACTGCGAGCGGCATTTATATTGCCTTCTCGAATTCCAACTGCCAAGGGATCTTTTACGTACAGCCTAAGGCATACACGGGATCTCGGGTTTTCGTCACACCTGCACCATTGACAAGGGGAAACCACGCCAGCCATGAACTTTCTAGGCCAATGCAAGAATCGAACAATTTTAAGCCACGTCCAGACTTAAAGGCAACTATGCCATTTCGGGACCAACATTTGGTTCAATTCTATTTCAATAATTCGCTTTAGCAGTGATAGGAAGCCGAAGGACCCAGAGAAAACCCACAAAGTTGGACATGCAGCCCTAATACAAGCGGGGAATCGAAATCACACCACCTGACTCAATGACAAACCTTCTGATTGAACGCGCACACGTTAACCATAAGGCCACCCAACCCGGTGAAATTTTTTTATAATCCTGACGGCTAAAATTTACAAATGTTAATGCCCGCCTAACACTAAGTTCTAAACCTAGCCCTGGACCGAGTCCTAATGCTTATTCTAATCCTAACCTACTATGTCGCGAACAATCACGTGCCCTTACCTTGAGCAAATAGATTTGCCCGGCGTCATTATCCCAATTATTCATTCCCCACCCAATGAGTTCCAAATAATTTGTCGAACGACTAACGATACCTTGAATAATGTGCAATCCAATAACAGATTTATGAGTAAAACACTTTACGATACGATTAATGGAGTTAAATTTTGAGTCCTAGTCAAACATTTTAAGTGAATTATTTAATTGGGAAATATAAGGCGATCCCCATATAAGTGTTCTGAATAAATAATGCGTTTTTTTAAGATTTCTATTTCGATTATAAAGAGATATCAATTATTTATTCGTTTATTATCCATACCATATATCGTTACAACCTCGACCTATACAATATCAGGCGCGGATACAGAGGGGGGCGCACCCGGCGCACGCCCCCTCTATTTTTTGCGGTGGCGAACAATTTTTAGCTCCATATATTCTCGCGGGAAAGGAGAACAAAGACAGTTTAGGTTGCAAATCATAATTTAGAGTACTGGTATGAAATTAGTCCTTGTGGGCATTTTTGTCCACTCAAAAATCACAGGCCGAGCTTCGCACTCCCAACTTGGTGCAGCACGCCCCCCCCCCCCTTCTGAAAATCTTGGATCCGCCCCTGAATATTAACCAGGAAAGTGGAGGTCGTTAATTGTCGACCTAGATCATACCGACCAGGATTTAAAAGTCGCTGCAACCTCAACCTAGATCGCAATACCAACCTTCTCTTATGTCCTCCAATGAAAATTAAAAGTGGAGAAAGAACATTCGCCCATATAGTGTTCTAACATTATTGAATATGCTAGCAAAACAGGACATCTTTTAAGAAATCCCTTAAGACTGAACTCTTTAATTCTGTTTACCCTACCCTTAGTGTCAATAACTATTTATTTGGATATTCAGCGCTTTCTAAATACATTATTATTAATTAAAGGTCGTTACAATGTCGACCTAGATCATAATAACAAAGGAAGTGGTTACAACATTGACCTAGATTATAATAACCAGAGACGTCGTTACAACATCGACCTAGATCATAATAACTCTGGATTTAAGGCAGTTACGACGTCGATCTAGATCATAATAACAAAGGAAGTGGTTACAACGTCGACCTAGACTATAATAACTATGGATTTAAGGTAGTTACACGTCGACCATGGTCATAATAACCAGAATCGTAGTTACAACGTCGACCTAGATCATAATAACCAGGAATTTCGACCTACATCATAATAACCAAGGGAGTGGTTACAACGTCGACCAAGATTAACAGGAATTTCGACATAGATCATAATGACCAAGGAAGTGGTTACAGCGTCGACCTAGATCATAATAACCAAGGAAGTGGTTAGTTATAACGTCGACCTAAATATAGATTACCAGGAATTTCGACCTACATGTAGATCATAATAACCAAGGAAGTGGTTACAGCGTCGACCTAGATCATAATAACCAAGGAAGTGGTTACAACATTGAGCTTTATAATAACCAAAGCTTAAAGGTATATTAAAACACGTTTGGGATAATAATTAATTTTTCACGGTTAACGAATACAAAGCTAAAATTGATTTTCCAAAATTTGATTCTGAAAAAAATACAAACAAAATTATAAATAATGTCCACGCTTGGATTCGAGCGCATAAAAAAGAGACCTATTATTAAGTTAAACATATAGGTCACGCTGGCTAGAGAAAACGCGAGAAAGTTCATCGGGATTTTTCAACGTGGTTTCCACTTGTCAGTGTCATGTCATTCGGATGTCCCGTGTAAATATTGGCATGCACGCAAAAGATCACTTGGTAGCTAGAATTCGATATAAGAGTAGGTCATAGTGTCGCTGCCAGGGCAAAATGTCCCTCGTAGCACACTGTATATGTCCGTCTTCATTAGCCCAGTCGGAGCAAAATGGTAGGATGGTAAACCCCTTTCCATTTCATTCATTTCACAAAGAAAACGCCGTTAGGCCCTGTATCCATAGGCTGTTCCCTTGTAGCGTGTTCCCTTGTGGCGATGTGACCTTGTGACCTGACCATGTACCCGCCTGTATCCATAGGATGTTACCTTGGACGATGGAAAGATAGGTAAAAGAACTAAAAGAAAAGTCTACATACGAACGTTGATGAGAAAGCGAATAAACACAAGACACGACTATCATTATGCGAAAAGTTGTTTTATTGATAGCTCGACGATGAACTCATTTATTTTCCTCACTAGTGCTCATCTCGGAAAACAACATGTCTTCAGACAACGCCCACGGTATTGGGTCCGGCCATTTTTGGAACTCGCAATGAACTGGATGAATTTCACATAAGTTTCCAGACCTTGAAACAGACTGGGAGATGTATCTCCATATACAATATCGTACTCATAATTGCGTGTTCCCTCTTGTGCAGTTGCAAAAGAATGGACAAGTCCATTGTCTGTGTTCCCGGTCACCAGACCACATGTTCCGTGCGGAGTTCACATGTTCCCTGGGTACAACTTATGGGAACAGGCATATTAAAAAACAAAGGTTCATTGTCCTTGTGGCGCGTCACAATGCCACATGGGAACAGTCTATGGATACAGGGCCTTAGAGGCTATTGCTTTGTAGCCTGCAGAATGTTAGTGCTGCATTACAGTAACCATGCACGTTTCTATTCATGCATAGTTACAGGACATTAGGGTTCAACTTTTTCTCAGCTAACATCGGGTCAAACCCAGGACCTTCTTGTTGGTGATCCACTGCAGCCCCAGTAGAGATTGTAATACGCGTTAAAATGGCGCTAATGGCTGGGGATCACTATCAAATTTGTTTGTAAAGCAGTATTTACATTATACCTTTATATAAACCGAACTAGTCCGACTGCGTCATACCATTATGTGTCCAATAGTAATGTATTTCAAAGGCAGAATCACAATATCCAATTCCTATCCATTAATCGCAAAAACCAAGTCAATTAACTGGCGTGTAATTTAAATCATTCACATCGATTGAATAGAAATAATCAGGCAATCGAACGCTGGATTATTATGTATGGAAGCATATTGGGGTCAATAGTACGACAAATACTGCAGTATTAAGTTGCTAATATGTCAACATATTGTGATTGTTCTGATGATTTTATCTTAATTGAAGAACTGGCTCTGTATGACGCCATTTCATTTTAATTGCGTTAAGATATTGTTATTCTGAAGCTTTGTAGACATTTTCCATTTCGCCATTGTATATATCGACATGTTCGCAAGATATCGCCATATACGTTATGTCGACGTGTCCATTTAAAACGTATTGACGACATACAACATAGCGAGTTTTTAATTATCTCAACAAAAATGGTTTGTTATGTATGGAATTTTCAGAGATAAAATCATCAGAAAAATCACAATATTATGTTGACATATTAAGTACCAACTTAATAATGCGGTAGCTATCGTGCTGCTGACTATGGAAGCGTATAGGGGTCAATAGCGCGATAGATACCGCGATAATTACTGACCCCTATATGCTTCCATAGTCATCAGCACCTCAATCAACAACTGAAATCGTGTTTATATTACATTACAAAGCATCCACATTAGGAAATATATGTTTAAGCTTCGTGCAGAATGTGTTTACCTTCAGATTCCTTGTTGATCGAAAAAAACGGTAAATCAGTTGATTTTCTGATTTCTATTGAATAGGAAAAATAATATCAATGAATTGAATGGTGTGATTTGTTCGGCTTGCACTTAGGTTTGGAAAGGTCGAGGTGTCATCTTACATGATGGGGTACTTGTAAACGGTGTTCCATATAAATAATAAGCTATTTATTATGTTATTTTTACCGGGAACTATTTCCTGTGATCGTATTCAAACTAATCCTATCCAATTATCAAACATGCACGATGTGACCTGAAATGGAATAAAATGGGGAATAACGTCCTACCTTTCTGCTCCTAAACTTGGCGAATGAAGGCCGGCATAAGCCATAGAAATGATATGAAATGGGGTTTAACGTTCTACTGTGCTGCTCCTAAACTGGACTAATGACGACGGGCACCACGCCGGAAAATCTGAATGAACTTTATCGGCCAAGATCCCTTGACAGTTGGAGTTCGATATTAGAGTAGGCCGAAGTGCCGCTGTCCGGGCAAAAGTGCTCTTATAGCACACTGTATGGTATATGCTCGTTTCCATTAGCTTAATTCGTAGCAGGACAGTAGGACGTTAAACCCCATTCCGTTTCATTTATTTTATATTTTCCTCATTTTATTTTTATTTGTGTACGTGCTTGTGAAATCTTATTGAAACGTCGCAATGAAATACATCATAGTTATTGTTCCCCATATAAATAGTGTGGTATTTGATCACGTCTGTAAATAAAGATATGATAAATGTAGGTTGCCATGCAATGAGTAAAGCAAAATAAAATAAAATGGGGTTCAACGTCCCACCTTTCTGCATTAACTGGCCGAATTCCAACTGTCACGGGATCTTTTACGTGCACGCCAATGTGTACACGGGACCTCGGTTTTCGTCCCATCCGAACGACTAGACATCACTGACAAGGGGGAATATAAAATGAAATGGGGTTCAACGCCCCACCTTCCTGCATCAACTGGGATAATGAAGACGGGGAAAGTTAATAGTGGGTTGGTATCCCTTTATTAGTATGGGTGTCGCAGTGGTGAAATGAAATGAAATGGGGTTTAACGTCCTACTCTTCTGCACCTGACCTGGGCTAATGGAAGACGGGGTCCCAGTGGTACACGGGAGTCATGACGTTGGATAATGAGTGTCCCAGTAGTGCACGAGGGTCTTGACGATGGCTTGAGACGGTATCGGTGTCCCAATGGTGTACCGGGGTCGAGTCTGGAAGCACAGCGTGGGTTGGTATGGGTATCGCAGTGGTGCACGGCGTGGGATGGTGTGAGTGTCCCAGTAGTACACGGGACTGTTGACTTGAATTATTGCGTGGGATATTATGGGTGTCGCAGTAGTACACGGGAGTCAAGGCGTGGGGTGATATGAGTGTCCCAATCTTACACTACAATCATGGTGTGGGATGGTATGGGTGTTCTAGAAGTACACGCGGGTCTTGATGGAATCATGGCGTGGATTGCTTTGAGTATCCAAGTGGTGTACGGGAGTCTTGATGAGATAAATGGCGTGAGTTGGTATAGCTGCCCCAGTGGTACCCGACTACATATCTGTTTTTGCCTGGTCGTCTAGGGGTTGGTTTGACTATGGACTGGCTACCGTTGTATCTCTCATCTTGAGATCTTCAACATTTTCTTTTCTCACGATACTGAAATCATTAAAATATTAAAAATTAACATACCCCAACCCCAGTCGCTATAAAAGTCTAGCCAGGAAAGCATTACATCATAATGGTATGATCTTCTAGACTATTCAATGATGTCTTTTAAAGAATACTATGATGTCTGGCTATTCTAGCCCTTACTCCCACTTTTATAGGTGCTTACCCTTAACTGATTTACGTCATAGGCTGCTAACATTCCAAATAAAGAATAGACATGAAGAGTCCAGGGGAAGAACGATCTAAGTAACATTTTCCCCGAACCTTAGTTAATGTCGCCATCAGGTAGCAAATTGTATAAGCTTTCACAAGGGTCATGTCGCTGTCAAGTTGCCCTAATTGAGCGTCTCCTAAAAAGGAAACAGATAGAAACAACCTCTCCCGACAAGTTTTCCAGATTGTCGTGGCCCTCCAATCGTAGATGGATATCCATGAGATTGCATACAACGTGTTGCCACGTCCAGGATAAACTACGAGATTATGCGACTTAAGGGATAAAAACAGGGTTGAAATGTACTGCCACCCACTGTGACCACAATCAAGCGTTTTGCGGGTTTGTATCCATATTGAAATATTAATATTGTGTTAACTGGACGCTGCTGTTCTGACTGGATGGACAACATGGGATTATTGGTATATTTTCTCCTCGGAATACTTTTTGATAAGACTTTAGGTACGTTTAGTTTTCCTGGGTTAGTTATTTTAACTTACATGAAGCCACCGTGATTCGCTAACCTGTGGATCGCTGATTCGGTCTCGGTGCTGGTCGAGAAAGTTCATCGGGATTTCCCAACGTGGTGTCAGTGGTGCCTTGTGGACGGTCTGACGAGGACAATTGTCTAGTCGCTCGGATGGTACGAAAAACAAAAGTCCGTTGTTCATATTGGTGTGCATGTAAACGATCCCTTTGATATAAGAAAAGGAACACATTTCCTTCATGATTAGCTCAGTCGGAGCATAACACGTGGACGTGGTGTCAGTGGTGCAGGGTGAGGGGCCTGACAAGCACAGCTGTCTAGTCGTTCGGATGGGCAGAAAAACTGAAGCGCTATGTACATAATGGTGTGCTTGTAAAAGACCCCTTGGCAGTCAATATAAGAGTAGGTCGCCGCGCGGCTGTCCAGGAAAAATTTCCCTCATAGCACACTGTGTGACGTATGCTTGTTTTCATTGGTCCAGTCGAAGCAGAAAAGTAGGACGTTAAACCCATTTCATTTTATTTTTCCACTCCGTATTGCTACACTAAATACAGTCTTTTGTAGATAATCAGTTATTGCATTGTGCTTGACAACAATGTGGGGGGGGGGGTACTTGTGTTATGTTTCAATGCCACTTAAACATTATTTTCAATGTAAGGTTTACGACATAACAATCTACGTCAGAGAGGGGGGGGGGGATACAGGGAAAAGAGTTTTACATAGACTAAACCTGTTCCCCAATCCCACTCAGTCAGCATAAATAAAACATTATTTAAAATAAACTACTTCAATCGAGCATAAATAATGTTTTGGTTACAATTATGTTGTTTTTTAACTGCAGGTGCCCGTACTCCGATATATGTGTTGAAACCTGGCGGGGGAGCGGAGTTGGAACATGTTTCCAATGTAGATGTGAGTTCTTTGTTTTACATGCTAAATCTGGGAATAAATGTATTTTAAACTTGAGAAAATATATTGTAACTGTAGATCTGAGTTTCCTACACACAAGAATTATAATTATTTCTTTTCTAAACATTGTCATATTTAATTACCTCAAAAACACTCATGTACATGGAATTAACGTCCTACCAACAACTACGGTTTGACTTAATTTCAATAACCGGTTTGCTCGTAGGTGTATTTAGCAGTGGGAGGAAACCGGAGGATCAAGAGAAAACCCACGAGGTTGGACAGGCTACTCTACTCCTTGTCACGTACAACCTGGGAATCGGCACACCGCCAGTCAACACAATGACAGTCTTTATGATAAAACGCACACGAGGCTGAGCATTCGGATATCTAGTACACCTCCCCCCCCCCCGATAGAAACAAATACACAGAATTATAATTTCTAAACTTAGGAAATGGTGTCGAAAGGATGGTCAAGTACGAATATAATGCACATTTTGACTTTATTTTAATTTTGAAAACAAACTTGTCACCTCCCGACACAGCAATTTTCATTTCACTAAATGTTCTTTTACTGATGGACACACATTCTGATTTTAGGAAACTGGGGCCGAGAGGATGGCTAGGTACTTGGAATCACGGAAACAATTTTCATCAGCAGAACTAGCGGTAGGTGATAAAGATGCCTCTGCAGTAGTAAAAATAAAAGGAGGATTTCCACTGATGTGTTCCGACATAATTATGAAAGGTAATTGAATTTTTCAAAAGCCCCCAAATGTTTCGAATTACCTTTTCCAATCTCGTGGGTTTTCTCCGGGTCCTGCGACCCCCCTCCCCGACTGCTAAAGACGCCTAAGCGCAAGCGAATTATTGAAATAAAATTAAACCATATTGTTAGTCCTGAAATGACATATTCTGTGTCGGGTGGACGTTAAACACCATTTCTCTCTCTTCCTGCATTGGCCGAGAAAGTTCAATCAGATTTTCATACATGGCTTCCCCTTGTCAGTGATGCAGCGCGGATGGGACGAAAATCCGTGGTCCCGTGGCAGTTTAAATTCGATATAAGAGTAGGCCGTAGAGCAACATTTCCCTAATAGCGTATGCCCATCTTCATCAGCCAAGCCAAGTTTGGGAGCATAACAGTAGGACGTTGAATCCCATTTCATTTCATTTTATTTCTTTTAATTTCAGAATCTAGTTCCAAAACTCATTCACATAGAAGAAGAAAACGACAGGTCCTGGGCAATCATCTGGTGGAATTTCTTCTCTTTCTGGATCACGAAATCTTTAATTTGTGAGCGATTCTTTTTCTCTGAATATTGAACTTTATTTTGGGATTATGGGTGTTGTTTTAAATTTGAATGAATTAGGGGGTGGGGGTATTGGGCTAAAACCAGGTGCTCCCTACATAAAACGGGCGCCTCATTAACACTAACATTTTTGTACCATAAATAGAAAAGTCATACATGACGAAAGAGTTTAGCAGGGTGTAGGGGTGTCTACATACAGTTTTGGCAGCTACGGTAAGGCAACCAGCGGGCATGCCCCGGGATAACAGCGTTTGCCCGGTGGAGTGAATAGATTCAATTTCAAACAAATATTTCATTTCCTCTAGGTTGTTAGAGAAGGATGACGTAAATTATTTGAATTGTACATGTATAACATATAAGGTATCCATGCTTTAATATTATTGTTGGTATTTTACAGCTGGTTAGGGCGTAATGGAGGAAACATAACAGAAACAAAAGCAGTTATTTCAGATTACTACGCCAATATTATTAATCACGTAAGTTCATTTGAAGAGCATCGCCAAGCAAACGGTGCTATATTTTGGCGGAATAGTGTTGATAACTGAATTGCACTTGCTTTTGTTGTTTTGATACTTTGCGCGAATTGTCGTTTCATTTCATTGTTGTGATATGGTTTCATTCTGTAAACTGGAGAGAGAGATAGGGAGAGAGAGAAGGATAGAGAGGGAGAGAGAGAGCGATTCAACGTCCACTGGACACAAACAAGGTCATTTCAGGACTAACACATGCTTCAGTTTCATTTCAATAATTCGCTTCCGCGTAGGTGTCTTTAGCAGTGAGGGGGGGGGGGGGGGCTGGAGGAAACCCACGAGATTAACAGCTAATGAAATTGGACTATTTGTGAATTGTATTTCCAGATAAATAGAAGATACCTTACAGCTATACGACCAGGATTTACTATTCAGTTAGTTCTATCCGGTCTATTTATTGCTGAGGTGAGTATAGTATATTTTTCTGATGAAATGTAAATATAGACTAATTTTTTGATTTTCTTAAAAAAAATGAATATCTTATATTAAAATACAAATGTCTGATTTGTGAAACAAATATTTATTTTAAAATACAAACGTTAATTTTAGTGTACAAATGTCGAAATACGACAACAAATAAAGCAGTAAGAATTAAGGACTATGAATTTAGAACTAAGAACACTGAATAAAGAGCCGTTTGGTCTTCCATAGTAACCGTTATTATTTCAGACTGAAGCAACCTCTCCACAACCATGGACCGTATTGCTTCTAAATGCTTGTAACCATTATCCTTTCGGACTAAAGGTACCTCCCCGAGGACCATATTGCTTCTAAATGCTTGTAACCGTTATCCTTTCAGACTAAAGGTACCTCCCCGTGGACCGAGAGCATTGCTTCCAATGGACGAGCTGATGCCGACCAAGCTTTAACTTCCTTCAGGAACTTTGTGAGAGACAATCGCAATACACTACCCCCTTATGACCACGCCCAGCTTGTTTCAGGGTAGGTTTTCATTGGAGTGTGTTAAAATCCGTAATCATTCATGGGCCTGTTGGAAAAATAAATAATGAAATAAATAAAAAAATATACAGTTTGGCCGTTTTGCAAGGGCTATTTTCAAGCGAAAGCAGGAATAGAACAGATTATGCTTTGGGTAAAATGGCGATGTCTCGGTTGTAACAGAACGAAGTATTGGTTTCGGTAACAAATTAAAACGTCTCTCATCTTCTTTTTATCGGACGTACTCGATAAGCTCTAATGTATTATTGGTCGCACATGCTAGTATTAAATAAAATAAAACCAAGTACGAACAATCCAAACTATAAGACAAAATTCGAAGTCCTAAACACATTATAGAAAAAATAGTGTAATCAGCAAATGGACTGTTCACCGTGTATAAAATACACGACAAACAGTGGTAACAGGTGTTCGGAAGAGTAAGCTTACCCTGCCTGGCGCCACATCCGCCAGAGCTGCATCCAAACTATATAGATTTCGAAAAAGGAATATATGGAAAACAACAGTCAATTCTTCAAGCTTTGACATTTTAAATATCAAAATAAAAAAAAATAAAAAAAAATGCTCCGAATTATGATAAGAACGGAACTAACTTTGTAATTCAGTGGACGGCATATTGAAATGATGGACCATGCGTGACACAGTGACACTTCTGCTTTATTTGTATAATTTCCATTACAGATATGATCTAACCCGTGGTGGAAGTACTGCTAATGCAGGTATGTAGCCACGGCTAAACCTATTTGTTAAGGCCAGCACAGTTTTTGTCAAGGTTGCTGAAATTTAAATGCTGATTGTTGGCAAGATTGACCAAACTTGAAGTTGGTTTTATCGAATAGATCTTACCGAAAGCTGTTTGTATTATTTTATGAATGATCACTTTAACACTTTATTGTGAAACAATGATTTCCTAGTCATTTTTCCCGAAACTGGTTTTATGCTACTTCATTTTTATAAACGTATTCATACAATTATGACGTAAGACATGTATTTTAATTTACACAGCTGCTACTGCTATTGTCTTTCAACTGATTATTGAGATCAGAGTTATAAATCTAGCGACGACAGTGGTTATTAGCAGGACAATGGGTCAAAAAGAGATATTGTGACGTAAACTATTTTAAAAGGAACAACGATCCGTATATGGTGCTAAACTTTAAAGTTAAAAGGAAATTATTTTTGCGATATTAAAGATATGTGCTCATATTGATATGTTACCAGGACTTATCTCTCAGATCATATGGATTTCAAATTTCAAATCAAATCACGTCCGGTGGCTTTAATGTATATTAATGTGATATTGTCTTCAGGATTGGCTTTTACACCGAGTGTGTGTACTTCAAACGCTGCATCCGTTGTTGAGGATACAAGGAGTCAGGCTCTAGCAACTGTCATGGCACATGAATTAGGACACAGGTAAGGTGCCTTTGAAGAATTGATAGAGAGCGTGAGCAAGAGAGACAGACAGACAGAGACGGGGATGAGGGAGAGCGAGAGTGGCAGGGATATATGGTTCAATTGTATTTCAATAATTCGCTCGCGTGTTGGGGTCTTTTAGCAGTGGGAGGAAACTGGAGCAGCCGGAGTAAACCCAGGTTGGACAGGCGAACACACTCATTCACACGTAAAAGCGGGAAATCAAAACCAAGTCACTCGACTAAATGATAGACTTCTGAGAGAGAGAGAGAGAGAGAGAGAGAGAGAGAGACAGACAGACAGACAGAGACAGAGACAGAGACAGAGACAGACAGACAGACAGACAGACAGACAGACAGACAGACAGGATATAATTGCCACGTGTTGTTAATTTACGATGCTTGTAACCTAGAAAGCCAATGCTCAGTAAATATTTCATGTTTCTGTTTTTAAGTCTTGGCTCCTTCCACGATGGTGACGGTAATTCCTGTTCTTCTGCTGATAGTTTTGTAATGGATTCTGGTCTAGGTATACCTTCCAGGGCTAACAGAGCTAATCCCTGGACCTTTTCCACCTGTTCTGTTGATAGGATTAGAAATAATCTAGCAAGGTAATGTCATATATTATTAAACATACATTATGCAAGAGCTTCCTATTTAGAAACGTTATCTAAATTATTAATTAGACATATCCAGGCCATAAACAACTCTCGTTGTCAACGCTAGCCTGCGATATTTACTGGATTAAGATCGAATTAGTGGCTCAACTTTCATTCATGATTTAATCATAAAATGGATAATCGAGACAATGTTTTTTATCGTACCGACTTTAGTAATAATGATCGAGTCTAGGCCTAAAATTCAATCGCTAAACTCTCGTTTCAGAGTGGATCAATTTGACTAAAATTTTCAGCAAATTCCATTATCTATCAGCTCGTTATCTAATCTCCCATAAAGTACCTTTAAATTTACTGGAATTACATCAAAGAAACAAAAATATCTCATCGGGTTGTATTGTTTTCCGAAAAAAAAACCACCCAAAAACCTAAAAATACCCCAAAAGTACACACAAAAAACACGCCAAAATACTGAAAAAGCAATTACCGAAAAAATCCTTAAAACACCGTTTGATAGCCTCGTTTGTCACGCAATTAGTTTTACTGCAATATTCTGCTATGCACTGGTTAATTGGGTATAATAAAATAATTTCATAATGTATATATAACATGTAATTGTCGGCGATATCACCCCGGTGGAAGCGGGAGTTAAATAAAGCCATTTCAAACATACATCATTATATTTTATTTACAGATTGTCGCCTATTTGTACCTTAACATTACAAGGTACGCCGATACCTATAGACTCTTTCCTTACGGTAGAATTAGGTCAGAAATATCCAGCAGACATCCAATGTGAGATCTTCCTAGGTGCAGGCTCCAAAGTGTGTCGGGTTAGTGAAATAAAAAAATTGTTTTATCCTACCAAAATATAACAAACATTCGATAATAATAAAAAAAAAAACTTAAAAGGGAAAGTACAACTAACGACACGACAATTTTTGTCTCTATGCCACGAAGAGTTACCCCCCCCCCCCTTTATTCGAGTGTTCGGGATACTCAATTGTCAGTCCGGAACGGAATTGCAATCGAGTGACGCGGATTTCAGCCCTGTCGCAGTTCTGTCAGTCCCGACTACGGAGTTTGTGTGAATAGAATTGTCACATAATTAAACACACCGAATGGGTTTCGGCTACATGGTTGGTTAAGATATTTATTTATTCATTCGACGCATGCGTTGTAGCCCGAAATATCCCTTTTCACTCGATTGTCACTATTTTTGGGATTGAAGGAACTCAATTCCGGAACATTCTATCGGGTACACCCTAGTCATGTCATGGCTAAATCTATTTGTTAAGGCCAGCTCACTTTTCGTCAAGGTCACTGAGATGTGAATAAGGTTAGAGCACGCGATTTTTGGCGCGGTTGTAGGTTAGGTAAGGATTAGTATTGGGATTAGCACAAGCCCTGTTTTACATTTCGTGACCTTTGACCAAACTTGCAGGTGTCTTTATCAAGTAAATCGAATCCATGCCCATGTATTGCCATTTACAAACGTAACTCTGTAGTTTATTCGCCTTCTCAACCTCGTGGGTTTCCTCCGGGCACTCCGGTTTCCTCCCACGGCTAAAGACCCCTACGCGCAAGCGAATTATTGAAATAAAATTGAAACCATATGTTAGTCCCGAAATGACCTGGTTGTGTTGAGTGGACGTTAAACCCCATCTCTCTCTCTCTCTCTCTCTCTCTCTCTCTCTCTCTCTCTCTCTCTGTAGTTTATTGTCCTACTGGGCTAATTTTGCCAGGACAGCGGCGCTACGACATACGAAACCTCGTTTTTGGTACCATCCTAACGACTATACCCCGTTCCTTGCCAGGCCCTCTGCCTTGCACCACTGACAAAAGGGGACACGATGACATGTTTTCTATTTTCACAGGGAAGTTATACGTCGGGAAGTGGTCTGACGTATGATGACTTGTGCTATGAGCTGAGGTGCCTTGATAAAGCTAGTGGTCGGTGTTTCGCTAGTTACGCACACGACGGAACTACCTGTGGTAACAAAAAGGTAAGTAACAGAAAACATTGATTTCAAATTTTTTCATCAACATTTAACGCATAACATGCTACTATAACAAACTAAATTTGGTGTTTATAATCGAATGCGCATGTCACGTTTTGCATGAGATAAAAACTTTTTAAAATGCACGTGGCAAATATGATATTAACAGTTTAGAATAACGTATGCAGTTTTGATATGCACAATGAATGCTCATTTATTTGCAGTCTAAATGATATATTATTTGTTGAATTTATTTATATGTTACAGTGGTGTGTTTCTGGTCAATGTGTGACAACTGAATTGGCTCCGGCTACACCAGGTAATAGATGCCCATTTAGAAAATTAAATGGGTTTAACGTCCTACTGTTCTGCTCTTAAATACGGGACATGAAGTGGGGTTTAACGTCTTACTGTTCTACTCCGAACTGGGCATGATGAAGACGGACATACGCCGTACAGCGTCCCGTGTGGGAAATTCTTGTTTTGAAATAAATCATTAATTATATTTTAACGAATGTTATAGGTGCTCTTACGCCCGATATATTCAAGTTTCAAATTGTAACAAATTCCTTAAATCTATGTAAAGGTTAACAAGTTATGGCATCTATCCCCATCTGTTTAGAACATGATACAGGTCATCTGTCCTTTGCAGGGGGAGGGGCAGGGCAAGGAACGATGTCTAGTCATTCGGGTGGAACGAACCCCGAGGTTCCATTGGCGAATGCCCGTCTTCAGTACTCCGATTGGTGCAGAGAAGTAGAAACTTTTATATCATTATTCTGTGCATCATTGTATGCTGTGTCAGCTGCTTTCTTTAAACTGTAAAGCGCCATCGTAAAGAGATAAAGTCTAGAAAAGTTCATTCGATATCAGGCGGATTAGATGGGTCGACTGTCCAACCTCGTGGGTTTTCTCTGGGTCCTCACACTGCTAAAGACTTAGTTTGTGTCGAGTGGACGTTAAATCCCACTCCTCTCTCTCTTTATCGGTTGACATCACTTTAAAATGTTTGTTTTCTTTTTAAATATATCCACAGAAAACTGTCCTCTGGGAAATGATCCTGATACACCATGCACCCAATTATCCTGTCTGAATCCTGCATTAGCTCTTGGACCGTGCTGCTTCACCTGTAGCCCGGAGGGAAGCAATTCCACTGGAGCATCTGTATCTGACGGATTGTTAACTTTACAAACGCGATCAGCTACTCGCTTTGGCGTTACCGTTCAAGAAATCAACTTCAGTACTGGTTCCACTCCAACTCGACCAACTAGGCCGACCCAGTCTAACGTTCAGCCGTTCAGATCCAGACGTCCGACGCAATCAAACGTTCAACCACCACGTCCAACACAGTCCAATGTACAGAGACCAACCAGGTTCTCTTACCGCACTATGACGACAGATCGAACCATGGCAACAGCTGGAACCATGACAACACAGCAACCCGTACCATGACCGTTCAACACATGACGTAAACAATGAAGATGATCTCCAGGGGAGATTGCCACTCACGTGTAAAAAAAAATAAAAGTGTTCAAGTGTGTCATGTTTGCCTTTTATTACATTTTGTTTAGTCGTACTGAAAAAAAGTTATATAAAGTTGGCCGAGTAAAAACTATAGCCCCTTTTAGAACATTTTGATTCTGAGGCCACATGACCTAGTTTTTTATACTAAGTATACTTAGATATCTGTAATGCAGAAGTCAGAGTCTTACTGAAACCAATAATATATGAAGAGCACAGGGGAAGAACGATCTAAGTCACTTTTTCAATGAACCTCAGTTGATGGCGCCATCTTGTATAAGCTTTCTGTGGAACAATCAATTACAGGTAAAAACGATCGGATTTACATCGAACCAAAGCCCCTTTGAATTGTCGCCCGGGCAAATACGTCCATCGTACCCTTTATTAGACCTTAATTTGGCTGAAAAGTGGAAGTCAGTTGTTGTACTGGTATTATGATTCGTATTAAACATTATTTTGAAGTTGTAATTTAACCCACCTGTTCTTCTTTTCGCATCAAACATTCTCGTCCAAAAGTTTGTTTTGCCTTTTATGCAAAAAGACAAAAATGTGACTGAGATCGTTCTTCCCCTGTACTCTTCGTACGATTCCCGCCCCTAGTTCTTAGCTTTATCGACACGTCCGTATCGTGGAATTTGTTTCACTGGCCACATTTAAACCATGCGCATAGACGGCCATACTGTGTAAATACGCCATACATTGTGCTATGAGAGCCATTTGCCCGAACAGCGGCACTGCGGCATACTCTTATATCGAATTCCAACTTTCAAGGGATCTTTCACGTGCTGGTAAATGTGTAAACAGAACCGACCAATACGAAGGACTATACGTTGTCCCTTGCCAGGGCGGGGACAGTCTCAAAATACATTGATGAACTTTCTCGGTCAACAAGTTGGACAATTTGGGGATCTATAGTAACTCGAATCCTTAGTGCAATTAAATATAATAAAGTTGGCGTAAAACGGCACACATAAGAAATACTTACCCCAAAATGGTAATTGTCCCGCTCACAAAGTGGGAACATTTAAACTTTCGATGTAGGGTAGAGCGAGGTTAAATCTCCCTTCAGACATCACTTTAGACAGACCAACAGGTGTTCCTGGCCGTACTACTAGCCGCCTTGGCTTATAGGCCAGGATACCAACAGCCGCTGGTTGAAGAGGGGATAGAGACAGCACAGACCTTCTAATAATAATAATAATAATAATGTATATTTATATGTAGCGCCAATTCCATCCAAAATTACATGCTCAAGGCGCAGTCATGACACTCTGTACATTTTACACTAGTAGCTTGATCACTCGTATTCTAGATTAAATAAGTGAGTTTTCAATTTTGTAAATCAACTGGTCATAAAATCCAAAATGTATAACCAAGATACCAGTAGAAAACAATGAAAACACACAGAGCACAGTGTTGGGCAGCCACCTGAGATAGCGCTCACAACTTTTAGAACGTATTTTTAGCCTCTGGTTGAAGACAGGGATAGAGACAACATTTTGGGGTTCGACCATTAGGTCTGAGTTGTAGGCGTTTTAAACTCAGACTGTAGATATTATAATAATTCATACCGTACTACCATAGGTCTCCCGTCAAAAGGCAACTCCTAGTAACTCACTTTTTTTAATCAAAATTTAGTTAGGACCAAATTTGTAGTTACTAGGGTATGTGCTTCTTGTTGTACTAAATATTCCAATCTTTTGATTTTGTAAGCAGTTACACCCATGACGCAACCTTGTAACTTCGTTCATTTGCTTAGTATGCCACGGAAAAACCTAGTGACTCAATAGTAAAATCAATGGATAAGCTGGGGTTTGATATTCATTTATTGCGTTTTCCTTTGTTTTCTCCAAATAAGAAAAAAGTGAGTTACTAGATGATGCCTTTGGACGGGAGAGGTGTTGTATTTTCCTGTATTTGATATATAAAAACATAGTTCTAACATAAACAGTGTTCCAGAGAAAATTGATCATTGATATCAAGGTTTTATACACAACGTGAAAGCTCCTGGTTGGAGAGGGAGAAAGAAGTGGGGTATAACGTCCACTCGACACAAACTAGGTCATCTCGGGGTTAACATATATATGGTTCAATTTTGATTCAATAATTCACTTGCGCGTAGGGATCATTAGCAACATGAAATGTGGTTTATCGTCATAGTGTTCGTATCTCACTGGGTTCATGAACACTGAGTCTTTAGCAGTGTCAGTATTGTCAGTGCCGTGCATAGAGGGATTAGAGACTAAAATTTATTTCAGATTTTTACATAATGTTTTGAAGTGCGGGCCCAAATGTTCCCGATTCCCCAGATAGAACCTACACAGCACACGGCGTTTATATAACACGGTTTTAGCGTAATTTTATTGTTCTTGTCTTTAGTTCAAATTCCACATCGTTATTATTTGTCTACAGTTCACCTTTATCACATTTGCAATATTTATGTTCACACAGCAATAGTATATAAACTTTTTGGTAGTTAAATTTAATATGTAATCAGTTCATTAAATGTTCTGTGTTGGGTATCAATTGCAATAAATATACATGCGCAATATGATGGCGCCATTATTCTGAATTCTTTGTCTGGATAATCCAGTCTTTCCGGATGACAAAGCAAGGTTCTGAATGACTAATCATTAAATAGTGAATTTTTACAAATCCCCTTTCTTATTGCTTAAACGGGGGTGTTGGGATGGCCTAGTGGTCTAGAGTGCTGCGCTTCGACCTCTAG
This sequence comes from Patella ulyssiponensis, assembly GCA_963678685.1. NCBI lineage: Eukaryota > Metazoa > Mollusca > Gastropoda > Patellidae > Patella > Patella ulyssiponensis. The sequence continues at coordinate 17,209,820 of OY783227.1, read as the reverse complement.
CTGGCCGGTCACCTCTGGTTTGCGGCTGTGGTTTCGATCCCTGGTGTGAGCGTATGTGGCATGGAGATAGGGGCGCCTTCTCAACCTCGTGGGTTTCCTCCCACTGCTAAAGACCCCTTCGACCAAGCGAATTAGTGACATAAAATTGAACCATATGTTTGGCCCGGAATGACCTAGTTTGTGGCGAGTGGACGTAAAACCCCATATCTCTCTCTCTCTATTGCTTAAACGTCGTCTTATACAAATATAAAGTATCCCTTGTGTTGTTGAAATAAATATGCATGGTCCCCTATATAGTGTTGAATATAAATATAAAATGCCCCCTATGTTGGTGAAAATAACTGTAAATTGTCCCTTATGTTGTTGAATATACATATTAATTTCCCCGCATGCCGTTTAAAATCAATATAAACTGTCTCTTATGTTACTGAAAATAGATAAAAATTGTTCCATATGTTATTGAATGTAAAAAATTCGCCCTCCCCTGTTGTTAAATACTTCCCAATGACAACAGCAGTATGTGTCCATTTTATTCCACTCGGCAAATCTCGACAGATTCCGGTACCAACATCTAGTCTCGGCTGTATGACGAATTCCGCCATATTGGAACTACTTTAAAGGTCCCGGATGAAACATGGCTGCGCCCATCCATGGTGTCTTGGAACTACTTTAAAGGTCCCTGATGAAACATGGCTGCGCCCATGGTTTCTTGTTTGTTTGTAATAGCGTCAAGTTTTCCTGTTAAAGTAAACCGGTAGCCGCATCGCAAATAGAGAGAGAGGGTGAGAAGAGAGAGAGAGGGAGAGAAGAGAGAGAGAGAGAGATGGGTTTAACGTCCACTCGACACAAACTAGGTCATTTCGGGACTAACATTTGGTTTAATTTTATTTCAATAATTCGCTTGCGCTTAGGGGTCTTAAGTAGTGGGAGGAAAACGGAGGAACCGGAGAAAAACCACGAGGTTAGACAGGCAACCCTTCTCCTTGTCACATACAACCGGGGATTCGAAACCATGCCAGTTGACTCAATGACAGGCTTTATGATACAGCACGCACGTGTAGCCATTCGGAAGTACATGTAGAAGAAAACCGGAAGTACTGGGTGCAAATATACCCGATTTATTTTCGGGTTATTTCGATACTAGCATATGGTATCATTTTAGTTTAATTGGTTGAGGAAATCGCAGAGAGGGACACGAATGGGGTTTAACGTCCACTCCACATAAACTGGGTCATATGGGGACCAGCATATTGTTGAAGTTTGTTTCATTAATTCGCTTGCACGTAGGGGTCTTAAGCGATGGAGGGAGGGAGAACCGGGGGAGCCGGAGAAAACCCACAAGGTTGGATGGCAAACCTACTCCATATCACGTACAAACGGAGAATCGAAAACACCCAACATGATTCAACAACAGACCTTTTGATGTAACGCGCGTGCGTTAACCATTTGGCCATCCAACCCTCGGAAATCATAAAACCGAGCACGCGTTACACATCCCTCGGCAGTTCCAATTCGATATAAGAGTAGGCCGAAGCGCCATTGTCCAGGCGTATGCCCGTCTTCAATAGCCCAGTCCTAGTCGCAGCACAATAATAGAACGTCATTATCTGAACCATGGTAAATTTTCTTCGATTTTGATCATATTACCGAATAATTATTATTAAAAACTGTCCTATGTATGTGATATCACCTCCGGTTGAAATAAAATCCATTGCACAATTAAATTCGGGCGAATAAAAAAGTTCTCGGCTACAGCAGATTGCCAAGGTTAATTCGGCCGTGTATCTGTTATCACTCGTCACTTCAGTCAGTTATATAGAAGGACAACTCTTGTTTTCCTTTTGCTTTCGTCATTTCCGATTCATGAAACCTCCATTACGCATCTATTGCAGCAATGATCTCCGTGTTAAAATTATGTTTGGAATGTGTTTAACCACTTCTATCACATAATAATGCGATAATGACTGACACCATTATTGACCTTTAAGTTCATCAGGACTGAGATTCGAGGCCCGTAAAACGAATGTCGATCTTTTTTGTTCTGCGCCTATAATCCCACCCACTCTCTAACCAAATTTGTACGTGACAAAGAGTAGAGTCGCCTGTCCAACCTTTCCTCCCACTGTTAAGACCCCCATACGCTCAAGCGAATTATTGAAATAATGTTGGTTGATCCATGGTTTAGTCCCGAAATGACATAGTTTGCGTCGAGTGGACGTGAAACCCCATGTCTCTCTCTCCTATTAGAGTTTGCACTAAATTGTAGTTTGCAACGGAATGGACATAACGTCTTTGGTTGTACCCAAAAGATCAATTAATAGCTACAAAACTAAATAGTCTATGTGTCTTGTACGAAGGTTTGTTTGATGAGTTTTTATGTGTCCTGAAATATGTCACATGTTAATTGATCATTGATTTTAATGGTTTATACACGGTGTAAAAGGTCCAGATTAGAGAGTGAGAGAGGGAAAATGGGGTTTAACGTCCACTCGACGCAAACTATGTCATTTCGGAACTATAAGGTTCAATTTTAATTCAATAATTCGCTTGTGCGTAGGGATCTTCAGCAAAATGAAATGAAATGGGGTTTAACGTCATAGCGTTCTGCTCCCTCTGGACAAAGCACGAGACTTAGTAAAAACTTTCGAAAGAAAAAACGTTTTCTTTAGTCGTTCTTCCGCCAGCGTAACCGAACTTGATAACTTTAGCTTGCCTGTAAACCAATATCCCAGAATTCCCGTATGACAAACCTTATACCATGTTTTCTTATGGAGTAAAAACCCTACCCTGAACGAATAACCCGTTACAGGTTTAATTAAAGATACATTGTGGGAGATTAGATAACGAGTTGGCAGTTCTCACTACAATAGTTAAAAACTAGATAATGTAAAGGCAATTTGCAGGAAATTTCAGTCAAATTGATCCACTATGAACTTAGAGCTAAGCGAATAAAGGTTCCGCTTAACCTCAGTTTTTCGTCCTATCCGAACGACTGGTAAGCTGTCGATGTCAAGCCCTCCGTTCTGCATCACTGATAAGGAGAAACCACGCCGGAAAATCGAGATGAACTTTCTCGGCCAATGCAGGGATCGAACACCCGACACGACCTCTAGGCTAGCGAGCCAGTGTCTTACCCACTTAGCCACGTGATCACCTTCAGTTAATCAAATAAAGCGTAGGTGTGTTAGATTATTTGGTAAGTAAAAATCATTGGGGCGAAATGGGTAACGCACTTTCGTGGAGTCACGATTCTCGACAGATTTACAGCACTCCACAATATTTATACGCTGATATTTGTTTTTGTTTACAGATCTTTTAAAAAAACAAATATGATTTGAAATGACCCGCAACAAAATTAAACTCTTGAGCCATGACATACCTGGCAGATCACCCACAGATAAAATGATTCTTAGTGGAGACGATTTTGGTGTATGAATTATCTCGGCTAATGTAGGGATCGACCTACTTATATATAATGAGAGAGAAATGGGGTTTCACGTCCACTCGACACAAACTAAGTCATTTCGGGACTAACATGTTTAAATTTTATTCAATGCGCGTCAGAGTGTTTAGCAGAGGGAGAAAACCGGAGGACCCGGAGAAAACCCACGAGATTGGACAGGTGACCTACTTCTTGTCACGTACAACCGGGGATTCGAAACCACGCCAGTTGACTCAATGACAGGCTTTATGATACAGCACGCACGTGCTAACCATTCAGTCATCCAACACCCATATATATACCGTAACATATTAACTAAATAAACTGGGGGTTGACGGTGGTTAAGTGGGTAAGACGCTGGCTCGCTTATCTGTAGGTCAGGTGTTCGATCCATGCATTGGCCGTGAAAGTTCATCCAAATTTTCCGGCGTGGTTTCCCCTTGTCAGTGATTCACGACGGAGGACCTGACAAGGCCAGCTGTCTAGTCGTTCGGATGGGATGAACATGAGAAACTAAGGCCCAGTGTACACATTGACGTGCACTAAAAGATCCCTTGGCAGTTGGAATTCGATATTATTGTAGGCCGTAGCGCCGCTGTCTGAGAAAAAATTTCCCTCATAGCACACTGTATGGAGTATTAGCATTAAAGTAGGACGTTAAACCCCATTTCATTTCATTTCATTTACATAAACTGGTCAATAAATGACATTATTGTTGATTATTAATTACAACAGTATGTAATGTAATGATAATAGACTAATATATTTCTATTTATACTTATGTTTATATATATAGTTATTATTAGTACGGTAGTATTTATTATAAGAACGAAAATATTATTAGTAAAGATAACAGAATTACTTTTACGTAAAATATTGACCGTATTTTATCTGATTTTAAGGTTCTGTAACCTTTAATTTTCCGAAATTATCCACGGTTTCACATTTCTTAGAAATATGATATAATGCATTTATATATAATATATAGCACGTGTGCGCTGTTTCATATGGTCTGCCAATGAGTCAACTGGCGTGGTTTCGATTCAGAATTGTACATGGCAAGGAGTAGGGTCGCGTCCAACCTTGTGGGTTTTCTGCTGGTATTCTGGTTTTCTCACACTGCTACAGACCCCTACGCGTAAACCAACTATTGAAATAAAATTGCACCATGTCTTAGTCCCGAAATGACCTAGTTTGTGTCGATAGGGCCTCCCTCTCTCTCTCTCTCTCTCTCTCTCTCTCTTGGATCACAAGTTCATTAATTGTTAATGTTCATACCAATGTGTACACGGGACCTCGTTATTTCGTCCAACCCGAACGACTGTACATTGTCCATGACCAGACACTGTCCTGCGCAACTGAAGGGGGGAAGGAACCACGGCGGAAAATCCCCATGATTTTACACGGTCAACGCGCACGGAACGTATACGGGACCTCCAGGTAAGCGAGCCACCGTAGCTCCTGAATTCGATATGATTAAGAGTAGGTGGTAGTGCCGCAGTCCTCGCAAAATTTTCCTCGTGGCACACAGTGGCGTATACCTATCTTCATTACGTCAATCTGAGCAGAATAGTTGGACGTTAAACCCATTTCATTTCACTTCTCGTATCTATAAATACAGTGCACGCATGGAAATGTATTTTCTATTATTCACAGTCAGTGCCGGACTGGTGGACCGCCTTCGACGCGTCATGAGCGGGCCGCAGGAAAATTCTGAAAATTGACAACCGCAAACCCATTTTCCAACCATTTCAGACCAAAGCTTCCTATCTTTTCTTTCTCCTGTCCTGTGTCCTGTTCTCTCCTTCCTTCTTTCTTTCTCCCCCCCTCTCCTTTCTTATTCTTTTCTTTTTTCTTTTTTCTTTTTTCTTCTCTTTTTCTTTTTTTCTTTATAGGCTTAGGCCCACTTTTTTTTAATGAGCTTAGGCCCACCTGTCACGGACATGTGGACAGGTGGGCCCAGTCCGGCACTGTTCACAGTCACCGGGCCAGCTACAAGAACGTATCTAAAAACGATGAGGTATTCTGATTTTTTTGTTTTAGCTACGATTGGATGCCTTTAGCTCCAAGGGGCAAACTTGGTTTCTTTATTAATGCACGTAACATTTTAAAAATATGATAATTTGATACTATTATGACAAATTAAACTTACGGAGGCCAATTAATGAAGTGTTGTTTTCATCCGACATACACCGTCACATATCTACCGTTTAAAAATGGCGTTCTTAGTAACGACTTAACGCCTCGTTTTTAAATATGATGATTTATACCCGTTAAATACGATGATTTATATCAGTTTAGTATGTTTGAGAGTTTTCATCTATATGACAAAGTTCAATGACATTTTGGTTTATCAGTATATTCCAAGTCAAAAAAAAATGGGTCCAGTGTGAAATAATCGGTTATGGGCCTATAACAACAATGTCGACGTCCTGTGTGGACACCGATTTAACAATTGCGTTGGAGTGGTGTCTTCCCATAACGCCGACTCACCAGAGTTTGGAAAGTCGACCGCGGCACTCTTTGATGGGTTAAGAACGGATTAAAGGCGTTTATGAGGTAGGGACCAGTCATTAGACGGTGTATCGGGATACCATTACTGCCCGTGACTGATGTAAGTATTCATTATATTTAGTAAATAGTTAATATAAATATATAGTTAATATAGATATATTGTAAATATAGCTATATTGTGAAAATAGCTATATTGTAAATATAGATAATTTATATGTATCTTTCTTTTATTTGCAGATTGATGACGCATGGATCCAAATAATGGCCGAGGTACCAGATAATGAGAAATTTCAACAACTGGCCGACTATATGGTTACCCAATGGTTAGACGGTCAATTTACTCAAGTACAATGGAACCACAACCAAACCACGCGAAGAACCAACAATTCTTTAGAGGGGCGGCACGGGCGTCTAAAAAAATTAATTGGAAAAGCTCATCCGAATATTTTTGAAGTGATGGCATTTTTGAAAGAAGAGCAAAAGACGATCGAAATTCAGTTGTTGCAGTATTCGAGTGGCCAGCAACAACCACCTAAAAGGAAAAAATACACAGATATCAACAGAAAGCTCGAAGATGCAAAACATAGATAGATATGAAGAAGGAAGATTGAATTTGTTAGAATTTTTGGACTATGTTGGACATTTTATGCGTGCCAAAAGTTAAAATTATTTGTATTGTTATGTGTTAAAGGTTGTTATAAATTTTGTAAAAAATAAATGCTCCCAAAATTATCGGCTTAATTAGTTTTATCCCCCAGCTTGGGTCTATTGTTCTTGGCCAGTCGACTCCTTAACACCGACCAAAATTTTTCCCCTAAAACTCGGTGAGTCGGCGTTATGGGAATAAACCGTTGGAGTGACCTGAGTCGTGACTCGGTTATCCTGGACAGAATAAACAAACCTGATTTATTGAATGGGAAAAAGATTTGTCTATCATAACACCATTGACTGCCTTACGTCAATAAAATTAAAGATCTACGTCAGAAAATATTTTAAGCGTGTAAATTGTTTGTATTAAATTTATACTTATTTTCGACTTGTTCGTTTTAGCATGGACGTTTTTAAATGAATTTTTAAGGTCCATGATTTTAGACAGAAGATGTTTGAATATCTGACGGCACCCTTTTATAAAGTTTTTGATTGGAAGAATTAGTCACGTGGTCACGTGGGTAAAGTGTCCATGATCGAAATGGGTCACACGTGACTTCGTTCGCATGTTGTTTTCCCACCCGCTTTACATGTAATGAGATAATATGAAAAGAAATGGGGTCTAATGTACTGCGTGTTTGGGGAGTCACGGCGGCTAAGTGAGTAAGCCACTGGCTAGTTAGCTTGGAAGGCCCGCTGTTGGCCGATAAAGTTCGTCGGCGTGGTTCCCCCTTGTCCGTGATGCAAGACGGGAATTCCAACGAGGACAACTGTCTAGTCGTTCGAATGGTTTAAAAACGAGGTCCCGTGGTTTCCTCTTGTCGGGGGTGCTGGAGGGAGGGCAGCTGTCTAGTCACACAGATGGGAGGAAGACCGGAGGTCCAGTATATACATTGGTGTGCACGTAAAAGATCCTTGTCAGTCGGAATTCGGTATAAAAGTAAGTCGTCGTGGCGCTGCCCGGGCAAAGTTTCCCTCATAGCCCACTGTACGGTGAATACCCGTCTTCATTAGCGCAGTTGGGGCAGAACAGTAGGACGTTAAAACCAATTTCATCTCACATAATTTATGGAAAGTTGTTTACCACCCACAAAATATACAAATGCCCTTAGGGATTTATTTGTTTTTATTTAACACCTAGATCTGGGATTTTCTTTTCCGCTCGAATCTGTAAATTTAATCCAAATCTCTTCTGTTATTGGTTTTAGAAATTTAATCTATATGACTAAGCTTTATTTATTGTAAATAATAACGTTAGTATGGTATATGAATAAGATCAGTCTAGGAAATCATCCTTGACTAATGCCAGTTACGTCGAATCCGGATATTCAGGCTATAAAAGTACTCTTGCCAGATTTTAAAATTCAGTCGAACTCATCTTAAAAATTCTGCAGCCAAAATGAATTGGCTAACGTTTTCGTTAGTATCAGCCACCCTACTCTGTTTAGGACAGTCAACGGACATTGACGATAGAGGTAGTATTCATTTAAAACATTAATAAATGATTTTATTTTTCAATTAATTTTTCTGACGGGTAAGATGAAATTTTATTTATGTTTGTTGACTATAAAAAACGTTTAATCATTATTTAAAAAAAAATATCTTTATTTTGCATTTATGAATATTAAGATAGCATACAGCATAATATCAAATAATTCTTTTTAATTCAGAACTTCTGAAAAATATGCTGATATAATAGATATTTATATTTTGCAATTCTGAATATTAAGATCGGATAAACAACATTGTTCATTCTTTTTATTTTTCTAAAATTCAGAACTTCTGAAAAATAAGCTGAAATAATAAATATCATAATTCTTTAATTTATAAATTCTGAAAAATAAGCTGAAATAATAATTATAATAATATAAATTAAAATAATACTGTTTTTTGATCAGTATAATATTAAACTGTCTTAATTAACCAAGTCGGGGCAGAACAGTAGATCATTTAACTCGCTTTCCTTTCATATTACGACAATATCAAATTTTATTCTTCCTTTTTTCTAAATATTTATAATTAGAAATTCTGAATTATAATGTAGATAAAGTAAAGCTAGAACACTTCATATTAAATATTTTTTTTTTCATTATTCTATTTTTTTCTTTTTTCCTTTTTAATTTAGAAATTCCCTAGATTTTGAAATTCTGGATTTATTAATTCATATATTATTTTTTTTTTAATTTAGAAATTCCTCGGATTGCAAAATCAGGATTTTTTAAATTCATATTATTAAAATGTTTCATTGCTTTAATTCAGAAATTCTGATATGAATTAACTTATACCATGTGTTTATTATTATCTATTTTTTCGTGTCTTTTGCGCTCGGAAATTGACAAATTGTGCAAGTGTAAGTTTTAAATCAATCAGCAATGTGGATTAGCAAATAATTATTATTAGCAATAGTGTTATTAACTTATTTTTAAAAAGCAACCAGCTTTGCTCAGAGAGTAACATGTTATATGATATAACGGTTATCTGCAAACTAAGTGAATCCTACAAACCTCGGACGGAGAGCCTGACAAGGACGGCTGTCTAGACGTTCGGATGATACACACTGGCGAGCACGTAAACGATCCCCTGGTAGTTTGAATTCGATATAAGATTAGGCTAGGCCTTACCGTCGCTGTCCGGTCAAGATTTCTCACATAGCCCAGTCAGAACAGAATATCTGATTTCTTACATACCTGCATATTGCAATTCGATATCAGGTTAGGCCATAGTGCCTCTGCCTAGGACAAATTTCCCGCATAGCACACTGTATGACGCATGTCCTCTCCATAAGCCCTATATTGGGTCAGAACAGGGGAACGTTAAACACCATTTCATTTTATTTCAGTTTAACTAATTTCCTTTTTTCTTCTCTTCTATTGGACAGCTTCTATGAAAATAAGTCTTTTGTCAACCTCAAGGCATGATTACAACAGAGAAAAAAGAGACCTTGGACACATGCCGGAGAATATGGCCTTCAAGGTTGACTCCCCAGTGGAACCGCATGTTTTACGTCTTACCCGAAGTGCTGGGCTGAAGACGTATGTCGTAGAAAACGGAAAGACCATTGAAGTATCAAACGATATTAAGGTAATTTAGACCAAGATATTTTGGTGTAGGATAAAACATGAGACTGAGGTTGTGCTGGGGAAAGAAAGACTGGCGAAAATAACATGAGAAAAAGAAAATCCGAGGCTTGCAGAAGGCTGAGGATTTTCTGTTCACGGTTTTCCTCCCCAGCTAACGAAAGTCGAGGACTTTATCTTGCTTATAAACGGTCCATGTTTACATGTACGCAAAATGAGAAAATATCAGAATTTCGGTAAGAAAAACCTTATATGATCATCGTGGTTTCTTATGGATAAATACCTACCCTCGAAGAATAACCCGTGACAAGATTAGAGAAAATCTTTGAGAAGAATAGCTCCAAATTCCTTAGTAATATACCCAAAGCTGCCTCGACTTTCGACCGCAAGTTATTCCAAGCATACAAGTTACATTAGAGATCAAAGGGATTTACCGTTATTAGTTTATACATATATGTATAATGGAACTAACCCCCGCAGTTGTCGGCTCCCAGATAAATTTATAGGTTCGTTAGCCCAGATAAGTCTAGTTGTCAAGTTATATATCGCTCTCATGTTCATATTGATGCAACCAACCGCAAAGTTCACGATCAAGATATAAATAAACATTTGCTTCTTTTTGATTTTTAAAAAAGTTTTCTGTTGTCCTTCTAGTAGATACCATGCAGATCCGTTGGGTTTACAAAAAATTCACGAATGCTTTCTTTTGATTTATGTTTTGTAATTTAGAACATGAAGGAGGGCACGGTGGCTCAGTTAGTAAAATATTGACTCAATATCCTGAAGATTCAGATTTCGAGCATGGGGATTTTGCTTCGTGGTCCCCACTTGTTAGTGGCGGAGAGTGTACGGGACAACGTATAGTCTTTCGGGTGAACGAAACACTAAGGCTTCGTGTACACCTTGACGTTCACGTAAAGGAACAAGTGGTAGTTGAAATTCGATATTAGAGTAGCCTCTATCCGGTGAAATGTCCCTCATAGCATACTACATGGCGTGCGTATGTCCGTCTTCATTAGCCCATCTGGAGCAGTACAATAGAACGTCAAGCCGCATTTTATTTCAATGTGCTGCTAGATGAATAAAGGAAATGAAGCCGGGTTTAACGTCCTACTGTCCTGCTCCAACTGGACTAATGTAGACAGGCTTACGCCATACAGTGTGCTATGAAGGAAATTTTGCCCTGGCAGCGGCACTACGACCTACTATTATATCGAATTTCAGCTGTAAGGGGATGGGATCTTTTTTATTACGCAGGAATCTTTAACGTGTACGTCAATGTGCACACGGGACCTCGGGTTTTCCGTACCTGCCGAGCGACTGGACAACTGTCCTTGTCAGGCCCTGCGTCCTGTCAAGGGGAATCTGGATGAACATTCTGAGCCAATGCAGGGATCGAACCCCCGATCTCCAGGCTAGTTTGAGCCAGTGGCTTATTCACGTAGCCACCATGACCCTCCAAGATGAATAAACAATATTACATATTTGTTGGACGTAACTGGTCATGCTACGTTACAAATCTCTTTTAAGCTTGTGGAATACACGAATTACGCATTGTTTGTTTTTATTTTGAAAAGTGTTATTTTGGTTTTAATTTAGAATTCAGCTGTATACGTTGATAGAAGTCGACGAGCTGTCGTTATGGTTGATAGAAGTGCTCCAGGAACCGATAAATACACCCTTGTAAGTATATTTACAGTGTTATTGATAATAGAAAGTCTTAAAGGATACAGATTTGTTCTGTAATTGTTCCGATATGGGCTCCAAATCACTATCAAGATTCCACATGAACGTTGTTCCGTCAACAGCGCTCAAAATGCTAGCAGTAACTTTTCCAATGTGAAGAAGCGGATTCTTGCCAGAACATCAGCGTTTCCAACACCTTCGAAATATTTTATACCAGATATGACGGTCATTTATAACAGATTGTGATTATGTTGATCTGCACGACTCTCGTATTAAGATTTTGCATATCAGTTGCTAAAGATCTCTATAGTGCATTTAGGGAGCCAGGGTGGCCCAGTTAGTATATTTTCTAATTTCGTTTGTATGTTAGACACCAACAACACAATTCAGGCGCGGATCCAGGATTTTTTGCAGGGGGGGGGGGGGGGGTCTAGGTTTGATAATTTCTTAACTAATTGCGCTCAACCAATTAAAGGGAAAATTTGGTAAATTAGATTCAATTTGGTGCATTCTGACGTATTTCCGGAAGGTAAATTCCAAAATTACAGGTCTAAAAATCGCCAATAAAATCGTATAGATTTAAGTTTCAAATTTTCAAGTCTGAGCAGGGCGGGGGGGGGGGGGACCCCCTGGACCCCCCGCCCCCCTCTGGATCCGCGCCTGCAAATTCATCTTTAACGGACATGTTCTTTTCTGCGCACAAAGATCCGTCTACATCATTCAACGGGTATAGATCTCTGCCCTATATGGCCTCCATATACACCAAAATTATTATACTGTTTTGTAATAGGTTTCTACTACCTTTTTCAATCCCCGGTTGTACGTGGCAAGGATTAGGGTCGCCTGTCCAACCTCGTGGGTTTTCCCGGGTACTCCGGTTTCTTACCACTGCTAAAGACCCCTACGAATTATTGAAATAAAATTAAACCATATAAACTTTTTCGAGCAACTTTCAGGCAACAGTGAAATCGCTGGTCGTTGAAAGAAAAAATCGCTCGTCTGCGCCAACGGGCAACAATAGTTGCCTGCTGTTGCTCCGAGCTGCTTCTCGTTGCCAAATATCAAACTGTCCAATCAGCGAGCGCTCTACTGTCATGTGATACTTCAAGATGGCGGCATCGGAACAGCTAACAACATGTACGGCGCCATTTTGAATGATCACGTGATATCGGCATTCCGAATACATCCGGGGAAAAATTGCTTCTCGTTGCCAGTCAGCGCACACGAGAGACCTCGAGTTGCCAATTGCTCGGAGTTGCCTATTGCAGCAACAAGCGACGACAAGTTGACCGTCTGCGCCAAGCTTTAATCCCGAAATGACCTAGTTTGTGTCGAGTGGACGTTAAACACCATTTCTCTCTACTAACTTTTCATCAATGTAATCAATGCCATCAGTGACTAGGAAGAATCACATCGGAAATATGGATTAACTTGTAGCCAGCGAAGTCTTACTCACGTGTTAAGCACGTGCGCGCTGTTTCTTTAAGTCTATCATTGAGTCAACTGGGGTGGTCTCGGTGCCCTTGTTGTACGTGACAAGGAGTTGGGGCGCCTGTCCATCCACGTGGATTTTCTCCGGGTCCTCAGTTTCCTCCCACTGCTAAAGGCCCCTACGCACAAGCGAATAATTGAAATAAAATTAAACCATATGTTAGTCCCGAAATGGCCTAGTTTGTTTAGAGTGGACGTTAAACCCCATTCTCTCCCTCTTTTACTCCGAGCCACTACGGCCCCGTCACGTTCTGATATAAAATTAAATACTTTAGTTTTTTTTTGTTTCTTTTGTAACAGAGTGGCAGTATTCAGTTAGGTAATGTCGTAGTGGATATTGAACCCAGAAGCAAGAGAGATGCATCATCGAATGACAATAACAATGACGATGGTGACCATATCGTCAAGGAAGTACACACCATACAGTACGGCGACGATGTGTCTGTTGATGGTAATTAACTAGCTTGATTTTATGTACAAACCACCTGTCCAACCTCGTGGGTTTTTCCATGGGTTCTCCGGTTTCCCCCCAGTGCTAAAAGATCCCTACACGCAAAATGAATTATTGAACTAAAATTAAACCATATGTTAGTCCCAAAATGATCAAGTTTGTGTCGAGTGGACGTTAAACCACATTTTTCTCTCTCTGTCTCTCTTGCTCTCTCTCTCTCTCTCTCTTGCTCTCTCTCTCTCTCTCTTTCTCTCTCTCTCTCTCTCTTTCTTGAGTATTAAATCCTATATTGCGGGTTTTGGGTGCTTGGAATCGAGGAGTTTACCCCACCCCCACCCCGGCATCACCAATCCGCTGCACACTAGGGCATGCATGATTATATATATTTTTAACAAGTAAGTTATAGTATATCGCTTAATCTCTTAGAGGAGCCCAATGAACTATAACTGTACAGAAACACAAGACAAATTAAACCAATATTGAACAATTTGGTCATTTCTTGTTATTTTTAGGGGATGACGTAGATGACAGAAAGAAACGAGCAGCGAATAAAATCAACGAGTTGTTTGGAGACGCACACAGAAGAGTCAAACGACAGACTGTAACGTATACCGTAGAGGTCGCCTTGATCACCGACGTCGCTGATTACAATTAGTAAGTGCAGATTAAATTTACATGTTTCCGTGGTAGTTGAGTCAAGGACATATTCACACGATCGGACAATCCTCGTCTGGGGATAGATCGACGGGTAGGCCACCAAGGCTTTGTATACATGGTGTTGCGGTCATGGTCGGATACATCCTCGGTTACCCAGTGTACTCATTCCGTTCTACCCCACTATACCCTGGGTTAATCCATAGGGTTTCCACGATTTCAAACTATCTGAATGTAGTTAGAGTGTACGAACCAATCAAAAAAACAGTTTACAAACCAGTCCTACGTAGGCTCTTTAGCGTCATTTTTTACGTCATAGAACTACATTGTTTACCAACAAATTTGGCAGCTTGTTTGATCGATTATGAGAAAGTTTGTAAAAGATTTAATATAAAAGAATTGACATCCACGCAAAAAGATGGCAGGGAAAGTTCTGTCATGAAATTCCTAAATGACACTGATTTTTCTACTACGTGGTAGATATTTTTCCCAATAACATATTTGCAAAGTGTACAAGAACGGACTGAGGTCACCATATGTGGGGAATTCTTTGTTGAGAGTTTCTTCCCTTCGCCTATTACCTTTCCAAGTAACACTTTATGGGATTGGGCAATAAAAATATCACAATCCGCCAGGGCTGATAATTTGAAATCGTGGAAACCCTATGGATTAGCCCAGGGTATAGTGGAGTAGAACGGAATGAGTACCGGTACCCTGGGTAACCGAGGATGGGTCGGATAATCCACGTGTAGTATAGGATCGACAAGTTTAGTAGGAGCCACGTACATTCGGACCAGGGTTTACATGGTAGTTGAATCATGCATATGTTCACACGGCCGAACACTTGCTCTTCTTGTCTTGTTTGGATGGACGAGTAGACCACGTACACACTGACAATGAGGTTCCGGATTGGATCGAAGTGTGGGCCACGACCACTCTGACCAGGAGGTACCTGGGTCTATTCATGTGTTATTCGACACATTTCTTTGCATTTTCCGGACCAGTTTTCCCTTGTTAGTGTTGCTGGCCGGGGGAAAAGCGTCTTGAGTCTAAGATGGTTGGAAAATCTTCGGTCCCAGATAGATAAACAGATCGTCGGGGAGTCCTCGTGTAGATTTTATTTGAAACAAATTGACACTTGGTGAAGATGAGATCTTGGCCGCGCCTCAGTCTTGCTTATGTAAACACCAATATAACCCATTTTTCAATCCAAACATGTTTGGAATAAAACCACCAAAGCAAAAACTGCCTAAATTCACCAATTCATCCCAAGTTTTCGACAATATATTTATGCAGCTTGCCACACCCTGCTATGAAATACATCGCCCCAACATGCGAAAGGGACGATGTCTGTAATTTCTATCGTATTTTGAATTATTTCAGCTATATGGCCAGAAACAGTAATAATGATGCCAATGCAGTAGCAGAGATGAACTTAATTTATAGTTTCTATACAGAACAGGTAAACATTAACAGCCATCAGTGTCATCTTTCTTGGTTGGAGGGGGGTGGGGGTGGATGGCCAAATGGCCATAGGGTCGGTCATTGAGTCAACTGGTGTAGGTTGGTAGGGTGAGGGGGTTTTACATAGGCTAAGCCTGTTCCCCAATCCCCGGTTGTACATAGCAAGTAGTAGGGTCACCTATCCAACCTCGACGGTTTCCTCCCACTGCTGAAGACCCCTAAACACAATTGAATTATTGCAATAAAATGACGTCGAGAGGACGTTACCCCCCCCCCTTTTTCATAAATACAATTTTTTTAAATAAATAAATCAATCAATCAATCACATAACAAAATATTTTTTTTAAATAAATAAACAAATTATATTCTAAAGATTTATTATGATTTAATCAATCAAAATTGATATTTTTCATTGATTTATAAACATACATCTCAGATTGTTTTTTTTTATTCTTGTTATTTTTGTGAAAGATGTGTTTGTCTATTTGTTTGATTATGTTTCAGATGAAGATAAGATATGCTACTGTAAATTCCCAGGATTCAACTATAGACATCAACATTGTTATGTCAGGTTTTGTTATTCTAAAGGTATGATAAATACAATGTTTCCTTTCTGGCGGAGATTGGCTTGGGGGGGGGGGGATATTTCACACATTCGCACTGTATCATAGGGTGTCCCGTGTGCCTAAAATTTTCAATACTAAAAGTGGTTATCGACACAGTGAATGTCCACGCTTCAATGGCTTGTCTCGAAGTGATTTCTGGCTCGTCTCGCAAACAATATCTCTGAAAAACTCGGGTTGGACAGGAACCTTTTACAAGGTTCTTAAAGAGTTGCCCACCGTGCGTTGTTTCTAAATTCAATTTCTTTTCCAGTTTTTTGTCAAGTTTCGTAAAAAATGTAGTCTTGATTATCCCGACCTGTCGATAAGACAGAGAATGGCCTGTAGACTGGTTAAGCGAGACTCATTTCAAAACAAAGGCTCAAAAGTGCCTGGATGTTATGGACGACAATCGGAACCATTTTTCAATCTATTATTTATCGATGGATAAATGGTCATAGGAGTAGAGTCGCCTGTCAATCTTCGTGTGTTTTATCTGCCCCCCCCCCCTAGTAAAGTTGAAACTGAGAATAAGTGTAAGACGAAGCGCCGATATCCGAGTAAAATTGCCCTCATAGCACATCGTATGGCATATTCCCGTCTTCATTAGCCAAGTTATTTCATCATTTCTCGGATGGAACGAAATTCCGGGGTCCGGGAGGGAGAAAAGAGAGAGAGAGAGAGGGAGAGAGAGAGAGAGAGAGAGAGAGAGAGAGAGACCGTGGGGAGAGACAAAGAGTGAGGAAGAGACGGGGGGGGGACGTCCACAAGTGGGAGAGAAGGAGAGAGTGAGAGAGAGAGATGGGCTTTTAAATTGAATGTTTTATTTTCTGGTTCAGACGGTTGCTGATTCTACATATTCAGAGCCTTTTAAATCCGGAAGTACTCTTTCCTCATCAAGTGCTTTAGACGCTACTGAATTGTTCGCCTTCAATCCCCCTGGTTCTGTCGTACTGCCACCTAGCGATCATTATATGTTCATGACAGGGTAAGTAATTCTATATCACATCACCGATATTATAGCAATCTGTGTCACACAGAATTACTAATTATCTCTGTCACAGATGACTGTCTTCAATACATGCAATGGCATCACGCGGCGTCAATCATTGACTAAATGGCGCGTGCATTGTTTACATAAGACGTAATTATTTCGGGTAAAATGGTGCCTTTTACTCATTTTAATACCCATTTACACTAAATAAAAATACCTTTTAACAATAAATACTTCAAGCGTCTTAACCTATTTTTCTAATACATACAAAAAATGGGTTAGAATTTAATTTGTCGGAAGAAAAAAGTTAATATTTGGAACTCATTAAGTCGCGTCGATTTCATCCTTAGTGATTAGCGGCCTATCGAATATTCACTGCAGATCAGTGTGATATTATTGCCGTAAGTATACATCATATTACCGACCCAAATCTAAAAATAAAACGATTATGAAACACATATCTAATCATGATGTTGTTATCTTACCTTGAAAAGGCAGGTTTCTGATATGTAATATTTATGACAAAGTGAAAATAAACAATTTATCATTGGTACACGAATCGTGTACCATTAGTGCGTTTCAGGGTCAATTGTAGCCAGTGACCAGAAAGAACGAGGCTAGACATATTCCACAACTCATGTCAAATGACGACTCTATAACGTATTTAGAAAGAGCACGCGCAATAGACTGGAATAACCAGACACTAGAAATTTCTATTCGGTTGAGTCTCATGCGGTATTTCGCTGAACAAAACTGATTTGAAACTTAAGTCAAAATGGAAACAATTGAATGTAAATAAGTTCATATACAATCAGACTGCATTATTAGATGCGTTGCGACCCATTTAGGTCCATTTCTAAGTCTCAAATTTTCTTACGGCTCGCCCCCGGATCCATTCAATTGATTTGATATTTGTTTATTTTTGCACTATCTATTTTCGGTCCGCCGGTTTATCTTTTAGAGTCATGTTTTCGTGTTGTGCGGTCCTCCTGCACTTTCTATTTAAATATAGTTTCGAGTTTGAATGATGCGGGGCACTGGTTTTGTCTGTGAAGAGTTATCTTCATAATAAAACACAACACAAGGTATACTATTCAAAAAAAGTAGGGGATATTTGATTTTTAAGTATTATTAAAGTCACCTAATGAAACTGACGAAGAAACAAATGACAAAATGAAATGAAGTTCGAAGTTCACATTCATCGATGTATTCCAAATGATCGTTAGACTAAGTAAGGCACAGACTGACCATTATAAGGGTAAAATGATACCCGGGGTCAAACAGCAAAGTTACCACAGCATCACAACAAAGTCAGTAACGGGTAAATCCTCCTCTGTTTGCCAAACAAGCATTGATCCGACGTGGCATACTCCTAATGAGACGTCTAAGGTCATTTTGGTCCAGATTGTCCCATTCCTGTTGCAACGCAGCAGCAAGTTCTTGGACATTGGCAGGACGTTGTTGACGTTGACGTAACCTCTGTCCAAGCATGTCCCAGACATGCTCGATGGGGGAGAGGTCGGGACTCAGTGCTGGCCAAGGTAATGTGGTGATGTTCTGTTGTTGGAGGTAACCTGTAACGATCCTGGCCCTGTGACATCTTGCGTTGTCATCCTGGAAGATGAAACGGCGGCCATGACGTCGTGCGAACGGCACAACATGGACTGCCAAGATGTTGTCCCGGTAGTACTGGCCTGTAACACGCCCTGCAACAACATGTAAAGCCGTTCTTCCAGCAACAGTGATGCCTCCCCACACCATAACAGAACCACCCCCAAATCGATCATGTCGACGCCACACCCTCCTACGTCTGTCCAAAAAATCAACAGTGAACCTTGACTCATCTGAAAACATCACATTGCTCCAGCGTCGATTATCCCAGTGTTGACGATCCCTACACCAACGACGTCTTGCCTGAATGTGAGGACGTCGGGCGCGAAGTTGACCCCTATGCAGTCGATTCCGAATCGTCTAGCCACTCACTCTCACACCAGTGTCTGTTTGAAGACGAGCGCTGATCTGATTTGCTGTGATGACACGATAAATCGATCCTGGGCTTGAGTTGTCGCCCTTGGTCGACCTGAGCGTGGTCTGTCCTGTACAGATTGTGTATCACGGTATCTGGACCATAGCCTGCTTATGACAGACTGAGAAACATTCATCGTCCGCGCCACAAGCGCCTGTGTTGTGCCGATCTGTAGCATGCCAAGGGCACGTAACCTTTCATTTTGGGTAAGCCGACGCATATCAAAATTTGTTTTCTGGTCACTAAAACAATTAAACTGATGTTTCCACCCTGGAATTCAATGCCACAATGACTGTAACATTCAAAGTCAGAGTCGTGCAAATCTTGGGTTGGACCCCCATGATGATCCCAAGCATCACCTGCATTCCATGCGGTAGCTATTGGTGCGTTTGGGCGTCACATGTAACTGGAAATGTTTCTTCTGTTAGGTTCTATAGTGACTTTTTTCGTAGTCATTTGCATATTTTAGTATTATGCCCCCAAAATCAAATATCCCCTACTTTTTTTGAATAGTATATATATGGATATAACTACTTCTCTATAATTTAATAACGACGTTTCGTAACACATACAGGTGTTTTATTATGAATAGTGATCCGTGCTTCTAGATGTCATTTCAAGAAAAGAGTTATCTTTTCTTACTTTCAGATATGATTTAACAGGCAGTAGTGGAACTGGTAATATAGGTAAGTGTTCTGTCAGATGTCTCATTGACTAAGGTGTTAGATTCCTGACCTGGTTCAGAGTTCACAAAGCAGGACAGTTTTGGTCGAAGGGCCCAGCCAGTTCATAAAATTTGGTGGGGCTACGAAGTTTTTTGGATATGGCCGGCTAAGAACGCTCCTACGAAATCATTATTGTTGGCGAAATATTGGGGTCATAAAGTCGGTCATTTAGGTTTAGAATCTCCGGTTGTACGTGACAAGGAGTAGGGTCGCCTATCCAACCTCGTGTGTTTTCTCTGTGTCTTCCGGTTTCCTCCCAAAATGACCTAGTTTATGTCGAGTGGGTGTTATTCCCCAATCTCTCTCTCTCTCTCTCTCTCTCTCTCTCTCTCTCTCTCTCTCTCTCTCTCTCCAATCAGGAGATATCAATGAACAATTTTCTCTGGAACACTGTTTATGTTATAACTATGTTTATATATATCAAATATAGAGATATATATGGTCTCTCTTTCTTCTCTCTCTCTCTGTCTCTCTCCCTATCTCTCCCTTAATCTTATCTCCCATAATATATCTTTAACAGGACGAGCTAATCTAGGAGAACTGTGTTCAACACGTCCGGATAAAAATGCTGCTACATCGATCGTCGAGAACTTCCATACGGCGGGTGTAGGCGCCACGATGGCTCATGAACTGGGTCACGGGTAAGTTATATCGATCTGGGGCCAGTTTCACGTAATTTTAACTCAGATAAAAACCAAATATTAGTCATTTGATTGGATAATATAAGATTGATTTCAGTGCTTAGCCAATCACAAATGAAGTAGCTACTAAAATTTAGATTTTATCCTTAGTTAAGATTTCGAGAAACAGGGCCCTGATTAAAGTAGATTTTTTTTTGACAATCTGATTTAAGCACAGATGCTATTTCATTTCGTTATTTTTATGGTTCAAAATGCCGTTTGACTAGTCTTTACTACTCTAGTATCTGGAAGAGTTGTTATCATTGACGTGTTCGGGATTATGTGAGGGATTAGCCAATGAAACAATCTGTTATGGCGAGTTCTTGGCCTTTTGATTCGCGGAACCGTGGGTAAACCATTAGAAACGTCAACGCTGACTGAATAATGAATGTCAAACGTATGTGGCATGGAGATATGGGGGCCTTCTCAACCTCGTGGGTTTCCTCCGGGCACTCCGGTTTCCTCCCACTGCTAAAGACCCCTACGCGCAAGCGAATTGTTGAAATAAAATTAAAACCACATGTTAGTCCCAAAATGACCTAGTTTGTGTCGAGTGGACGTTAAACCCCATTTCTCTCTATAGGGTCAAAAGCCGTTTGTTTGACCTCTGACGTGAACGCCCACTTCATGAAGGGTAAGCTATCGAAAGTATTAAAAACGAAACGAAATATAGATCTGTATATTGATCAGATTGCATGGATTGTTTATTTTTGTAGTAACGGCACTTGACGATCGAGGTTAAGTCTCGATTTGTCAGAATTGAATTACATTATAAAATGCCGATCGTGTTAAATGAAATGAAATGGGGTATAACGTCCCACTGTTCTGCTCCAAAATGGGCTAATGAAGACGGACATACGCCATATATTGTGCTATTAGGAAACTTTTGCACGGACAGTGGCTCTACGACCTACTCTTATCGAAGTCCAACTGTCAAAGGATATTTTACGTGCACGCCAATGTGTACACGGGAACTCGCTTTTTTCGTACCATCCGAACGACTAGACAGCTGTCCTTGTGAGGCCCTCCGTTTTGCATCACTGACCTAGGAGAATCACGCCGGAAAATCTGGTTGAACTTTCTCGACCAATGCAGGGATCAAACACCCGACCTTCAAGCTAGCGAGCCAGCGTCTTACCCACTTACCCATCCTGAGCCCTTCAAGTTAAATGGATAGGTCATTAATGATTTACTTTAATTTCAGGTTAAATGGTGAGCATGATTCGGTCGTTGGATGCAATAACGCCGATAATTTTGTAATGTCTAACTCACAGAACTTCCCAACTTCAGTCGCTATAGCAAATCGCCCCTGGACCTTTTCATCCTGTTCTATAGCTACTTTCAAAGCTTACTTTGCCACGTGAGTGTAGATTTTATTTTCTTAAAATATCTGAACCGTGTGTATCAGGCGCAAAACAGGGCTGTGTCTAGGGGTCGGCCTACAAATATACGGAATTCGGCCGCCTATAAACCTCATAAAAATTCCGAGTTCCTATCAATGTTATTCTCTCAAACAATTCTATCCACTAGGAACTACGGTTAAATTCTTTTAATCTAATGCAAAGACCCCCGGTCGTCTCGTAAGACCCATTTACTATGTGAGCGGCGTTATTTAAATCGTATTTTCCAACTCCAGCCTCGCCGATTAGCTGCAGTTTACATTAACAACCCACCCCACCCCACCCAAAGCAAAAAATAAACGAAAATCAGGATGAGTGGATCATCTAACCATCCCACACATCAGGAAATGAAATATGGTTTAACGTCCAACTGTTCTGCCCCTACTGGGCTAATGAAGGCGAGCATGCGCCATACAGTGTACCGCGAGGGACATTTGATCCAGGAAGCGGCACTACGACCTACCTGTATATCTATTTCCAACTGTCAAGAGATCTTTTAGGTGCACGCCAATGTGTAACGTGTACCATCCGAACGACCAGACAGCTGTCAGGCCCTCCTTCCTGCACCACTGGCATGGGGAAACCACGCCGGAAATACCCGATGAACTGTCTAGGCCAACAGCGGAAGCGAATTCGCGACCTCCAGAATAGCAAGTCAGTGTTTTACTCACTTACCACTCGTTTTTATAGTTCAAAAGTTGTATTTACTTGTCTTTACTACACTAAGATCTGGAAGAATTTTTATATTATCAGCGTTCTGGTTGGTGTATGGGTGACCTACTAGGAACATCAACTCTGATTGGTTAATTAAATGTCTGATATCATATGGTCGAAAGACACTCCTATGACCTCTGACACGACCTCCCAGTACAAGCATAAATTTGAGTATGGATTTGTTATTTAATAGCCTAGGATGTGTTGCTGACGACCGATACAGCGCTGCCAATAATTTAGTACCTACCTCCGAGGCTGGTCAGGTATTTAACTCAGATGAACAGTGTCGAATGGTATACGGATCTACAGCAACGTTTTGTAGGGTAAGTAAACAAGTGTTCTTTCTTTGATTACTTTATTGTTTTTGTGTCCGCTTGTTTGTCTTACTTCACTTGTTTAACAACGTGAGTTTTCTCCGGGTTCTCTAGTTTTCCCCCTGTGCTAATGCCCCCGTCAGACCGGAGAAGTGACCTTATTGCGCTCTGAGACCGAACGGCGGCCAGGAAATGCACAAGGTCGCCGGCAAGCGTGAACACAACGCGAGAAAATATCCCAAAATTACAAACTTAAAACAGTCGCGTTCTTGCGACCTGTGCAATTATACCGCATTCTCGTGGCGGGCTCGTCACGATCTCTCTGCGCTTAGTGGGGGTTGGACGACCGTTTGTTTAACGCATGCGTGTGAAATCAGAAGGTCTGCCATTAAGTCAATTGGCGTGGTTTCGATTACCCGCTTGTGCGCGATAAGGAGTAGACTCGTCTGTCCAAACGCAGGGCTTTTCTCTGAGTCCTCTGACATTAATTTAAGAATTGCCATTGAAATTCAATTTGTGTTGCAAGTTCAATATCCATCCGTCTTATTTTTTTATTGTAAAATTTGTCTCTTCATGAACCATAGCTATGTTTCAATTTCATCGTCACCATGTTTGTTTGTTTAATATCATGAATGATTTATTTCTGGAAGGGGCGCAACTCTTACTTGACTTGCCGAAAATTATGGATAATCCGCCACATAAAAAACAAGCTACCGGTTAGGCATGGGTAATAGTGACTAGTAATTCCCACTCGGCAAACCTCGACAGATTCCGGGACCTACATCTAGTCTCGGCTGTATGACAGTAAGTGATATGTACCTACGCCCATACATTTGCGATGCGGCTACCGGTTTACTTTAACAGGAAAACTTGACGCTATTACAAACAAACAAGACACCATGGGCGCAGCCATGTTTCATCCAGGACCTTTAAAGTTGTTCCAATATGGCGGAATTCGTCATACAGCCGAGACTAGATGTAGGTTCCGGAATCTGTCGAGGTTTGCCAGTATGTCGCTATCACAATACCATTATGTTCTTTGTTCATGCGTACAAACACGAACTATAAAGTATTTTCTGTTTTTTGAAGTGAC
The DNA here is from genome assembly GCA_963678685.1 of Patella ulyssiponensis. NCBI lineage: Eukaryota > Metazoa > Mollusca > Gastropoda > Patellidae > Patella > Patella ulyssiponensis. Next base: position 17,185,845 of record OY783227.1, on the reverse strand, counting down.
TTACAAGAGTTTTTATTCCTACGACTGTGGTCATTACTTTATGTAACACTCACAATAATTTTTGTTTTTAGAAAAAGAACCGACCGTTCTTGTTATAATAGTTCAAACACAGATAAGGAAAAATGAAAATATGTGACATAAATTGCAATTAGATTAAAACACTTGTCTTTACACCATTAGGATCTGGAGAGGTTGTTATCAATGACGTGATCTGAATGACAATAATTTTTGTTTTTAGAAAAAGAACCGACCGTTCTTGTTATAATAGTTCAAACACAGATAAGGAAAAATGAAAATATGTGACATAAATTGCAATTAGATTAAAACACTTGTCTTTACACCATTAGGATCTGGAGAGGTTGTTATCAATGACGTGATCTGAATGATGTGAGGGATTAGGCAATGAAACAGTTTGTTACGGCGAGTTCTTGTCCTTTCCATGCACGAAACTGTGGGTAAACCACTGGAAACGTCAACGCTGATTGATTAATCAATGTCTGACATCATAGGGTAAAAAACCGATTGTTTGACCCCTGATGCGAACAGCCACTATAACTTGACAGATCTTCATGTAATGTAGACCATCGAGATTTAAAAACAAAACGAAACAAAATATAGATCTGTATTTTAATCAGATTGCATGGATTGTTTATTGTTGTAGTAACGGTACTTGATAATCGAGGTTAAGTCTCGATTTGCCATAATTGAATTACATTATTAAACATACATTATGCAAGAGCTAAATCTGCCTATTGTGGGTCTTTCTTTAGGTCTTAAATGGTATCTAAAATATCAATTAAACATTAATTAACTGATCTAAGCCATAATCAACTCTCGATGGCATAGGATTTCTTCGATTTTAGATAGATTAGAACGGGTTCAACAATATTTTGATTAATTTAAAGCCGGTCGAGCGAGACTTAGCTTCGAACAACCAGTATGGTAGTTGCAGTTATCGCACACGTCTTGTCAAACCTTCTAAGGCTAATATCTTCGCTCACAATAGAGTAATTTGAATGAAATTTTCAAATTATTCACTTTACGTTATCTATTTTCGAAGTATTATAACAAGAATGGCCAACTCTTTAGTAAACTTTTAACTAATATATCTTTAAATGCCGATCGTGTTTGAATCCATTTAAATCGCAGCGATCTGATTGTCTGGAGAGTTGATGATTGGCTTGCCGTGTGAATACATGTATAATACAAAATTGGAAGCAAAAATAAATACCCGAAATTGGCGGATTTAGCTCTTACGTATGGAACCTTTTATAAATAATTTGATTCAATATGATTTAAAATGGTTAAACCTCACTTTCCCCACATTTAATTGGTATGGGGGGATGGCCTAGTGGTCTAGAGTGCCGCGCTTCGACCTCTAGCTGACCGGTCACCTCTGGCTTGCGGCTGTGGTTTCGAGCCCTGGTGTGAGCGTATGTGGCATGGAGATAGGGGCGCCTTCTCAACCTCGTGGGTTTCCCCCGGGCACTCTCAGGTTTCCTCCCACTGCTAAAGACCCCTACGCGCAAGCGAATTATTGAAATGAGATTAAAAACCACATGTTAGTCCCGAAGTGACCTAGTTGTGTCGAGTGGACGTTAAACCCCATCTCTCTCTCTCTCTCTTTAATTGGTATGATAAAGGATTAGGAGGTTAGTAGACCGTGGGTGTAGGACTATAGTCTGTTCTAATTAATTAGTATCACTGGTGTAAACTTCTCACTCTAATTATTGTTACTGGTGATCACTTCCCACTATCAGTAGATTGGCCAAATTAGTGAAATCAGTTTACTAATTAATTAAAATTGTGAGCTGTTTTGATGTAATAATTAAGTTGAAACAAAAACAAATAAACTACTGATATTTAATCACAGCTTATCAGTTGATATAGCTCCTCCGAATAACAAATGGTCATTCCGAAATGGCGAACGCTCTAGTTAACTTTAGATACATTGCTAATACTAAAGTTGGTCAGAATTTAGAGTTAGGTCCTAGCGTAATATTATTAAAATTCTGGAAATGGTATAATATAAGAATCCCAAGAATCCATATTATATGTATTTGTTTAATTGTAATCTTTTTATTAATATTATTTAATTCATTTTGTTGAAGTGTCACAAACCTGTTACTGACTATACTTTAAACCTCCTTTGTTGATTAATTAGCCATGGCCTGGTGGACTCAGACTCAAACCAATAGATGTGGGGAAAGTGAGGTATCTCCGATTTAAAATAGGCCTATCATTTCTATTCACCAACAACAAGATGGCGATGGGCTTATTATATCTTTTCTTTGTTTACAGACCGCATATGTTAATGACGGATATAGTGAAATGTGTTATTTGACGTACTGCACGACTAGCACGAGCACCGGTTGTAGTGCTATATTTGCCCAAAGACACACGTCCTGTGGGAATAAAAAGGTAAGTGCAATTTTGAAGTTTAACGTCCTACTCTTTTCTGCCCTGTTTCACAAAAACTTAAAGGACAATATTGGTGCCAGTCATTATCACATATGTGATAGAACCGATTAAACACTTTCCAAATATAATATTAACACAGAGATCATCGCTACCATAGAGGAGTAATAAAGGATTCATGAATCGGAAGTGACGAACGCCAAAGGAAAACACGAGTTATTCCTCTATATAACTAACTGAAGTGACTAGTGATAACAGATACATGGGCGAATATCTGCTCACTAATAATTCCCTCGAAGACCTAAAGTTGCTGTGTGACACTGTGAGAGAATATCTTACAATTCATAAAAAGAATTGACTGCCACTAGATAAGAGAACACGAAAGAAAAACAGAAAAAAGTCCGTGCATTACCATGTTTTTATAAGGTAGGGGAAACCGGGGCACATTGAACCACCATGGATATGTCCTTTATAAATAATATACTATACAACCCAACACTATACAGAAGTGGGATAACTTCTAAGACCCATTTCTCCATTAATAAGCCACATGCTGTCAATTATTTTCTTAGGCAGTGAATTTTTCAAAAAAGCGCTTAAAAGAGACAAATTTTCCATACATGTTAACTTCTTAGCCTAGGAAATTCTTGTACTTAAAATAAGTTCATATATGTCTAATCTGTACAATCCAGATAAACCGGGGTTTGATCCATATAAGAGGCCATATTTTGATAGTTTTTTTTAATTTTGTCATGAAACTGTGATGGGGCAGATTGAACCACTGTCAGCGGGGTACTTTGAACCATGGTTCAATGTTCCCCAGTGAATTATAGATTATATATCATTTAATAATTTGTTTAGCCTAAGGAATTCTTGTATGTGTAATATAAAATCCATATAAACAAGGTCTAGATCCATTTTGAATTTTTTAAAAATATCTTTGAAAATAAAAACAAATGATTTAGAATATCAGTTTATCCAACTCTGTAGGCCTATCGTGTAAAAGGAATTAAACTTGTTCGAAACTTGGCTGTGCCATGCATGGGCGCAATGGATCTCCCGGGCTAGAGTCGCTCGTCAGCAAATCAGGCTGTCTGAATATTGGACCAACTTTTGTTTGAATCACTACAAAAGTTGAATTGATCCCACCAAACTGCCAACTTATGTACATTTTACGGCGATTTGTAGGAGCCTACACTGTAACAAAAATATCCGTGAAAAAACGGAAAAAATTCCGGAAACAAAAATTACCAGGAAAATTTTATCCGTATTTGTTTTTCCTGTAATTTACAGAAATTCCCTCAATTAACGTAAATTCCATTTTCAAATCAATATTTCATAGAATGTGCGAAATAGCTTTATTTAACGTCCGTTTCCGCCGAAATGCTAGCGATATATTTACGTAACCTCTCTCCACTAATATTTTTTAGAATACCATCATCGAGAAAAGGCCGTATCTATCAACTAATAATGGTCAGTGTTATGACCGGTTAGAGGCTTTCAGATGTAAGTTTGCGGTACTATCAATTTGCAGATATGTTAAATCTGCCATAGAGACAAACCGGCTTACACTGGCCAATCGATTATATTATCCAGATTTAAGCGTGCTTGGTTACCAGACAATACAACCTATTCTCGCTGAGCGTTGAAAATTGTATTTATACATTTATGAAAATACTTACAATCTGATTACCGTATGATGAATGAGAAAACACTTTATAAATCTTATAAATAATGGAAATTAGATATACATGACTATTAATATACCAAACTCTACACAATATGATCCTTCATATTATGGTTAATAAATTGAAATGAATACTATAAAATGATACTTATTAGGAATTATTACATATGTATATGATTTCTTATCGTTGCATTTGAAAACAGAAATAGTCCGTTATATAATGGAATGAAACATTTTATTCCTGAATTTCACGTAACTTTCCTGTCATTCCACCGTTTATTCCGTAAAATAACAGAATTAAGTCCGTTATAGGAGGGAATAAAATATTCTATCCCCAAATTTCACGGACGTTTCCTGTTTAATACTGGATATTCCACAGAATTACATAAAACACGTCATTTGAAGAAATAATTCACTCTTTTAATACAATTTCTCAAAATAATCCATCAATTAACAGAAAAAATGTGTTAAACTACGGAATTCGGTGACATAAAAAACGGAAATTTTTTACAGTGTAGGGAATCCAGACTCCTGCTTGTTTCGATCGTTGCACCGATGTTAAATCTGTGGATATTTGTTTTTAACTATACACTGCTGATTGTTTGCAGATTCATTAGATCACTACGAAATAAGTGAGTAGGTTTAAGATCTAAATCCAGATCTATGTTAACATGGAATTTTTATCGGTGTTCAATTTCCCAATTATTTGGTTAAACCTGCCCAGACTATTTTGTAAGAGGGATACACTGAACCATTACGGTCAAGTGGATTAAAATATGTTTTGTTTTGTTTGTTTTTTTTTTGGGGGGGGGGGTGAAAAAAAAATAAGTTAAAGATTAATTTAATTGAATCTGATACACGATAGCAACGATGTTATAACTTTAAACAATACAATAAAATAAAGAGATCTTCTAATAAAAACATTTGATATGAAATGAGGACAAACATGTATGTGAACAAAATGGTTCAATGTGCCCCGGTCTCCCCAATAGAATGAATAAAAACAAGGGGCTGTACGGAGTATTTCTATTTTTCCCGTGTTCTCTTATCTTATGACCCTTAAATACTTTATTGAATCGTCAGATATCCTCTTGCGGTCCCATATAACAACTTTTTCCCTTCGAAGGAATTATTAGTGAGCAAAAATTCGGCCGTTTATCTGTCATCACTCGTCACTTCAGTCATTCACATAGAGAGATAACTCGTGTTTTCCTTTGGCGTTCGTCACTTCCGATTCATGAATCCTTTATTCTTCCTCTATGGTAGCGATGATCTCTGTGTTAATATTATATTTGGAAAGTGTTTAATCAGTTCTATCACATATGTGATAATGACTGGCACCAATATTGTCCTTTAAGGTAAAATCACTAAATATAGTAATATATTGATACTGTACGAGGCGATAGCTCGAGACCATTAAACAGCATAAAATACAGACACTATTTCGCACGTGCTTTTCAATGAAATACGTCACGCGAGTCTAATATTTCATTTAGTATAGATAATGTACGATTGGCAAGTTGCCCGTACATTATTGGAAATATTGGCACGTCAACACCAAGGTATAGTTTTGAAGTTGTAATTAAACCCACTCGTTGTTCTGTTCGCGTCTAGCATTTTCGTCCAAAAGTTTGTTTTGCGTTTTATGCGAAAAGACAAAAATGTGACTTAGATCGTTTTTCCCCCGTACTCTTCATATGATTAAATACTTTCTATGTGACATGTCTAGTATTATAGGCCCGTAGGTCTTCTAATACCAAGAAATTAGCCATTTTAAGCCATTGCGAACCTACAATAAGATATTTTTTTACAGATATGAAGTGAGTTCGGATTTTGTTTAGATTATTTGAAAATAATAACAAAGAGTTTTGTTTATTGGGATTTTGAGTCGCGATTTTAAGTTTTGTGAAACGTCAAAGATAACTTAAAATATTATTTTAGTGGATTTTATCTAAAATGTTTAAAATCGTTTTCTGAAACGCATCTATCTTAAAGATGCTAAATCGCTTATATATGGGGCCGGGAAATTGACACAAATGATTTACATTCACTCGTTTCCATTTTTACTCTAATTTCAAATCAGTTGTGTTCGGCGAAATACGCCAGAAATCGCAATCAAATAACATTTTCTAGCGTCTGGTTATTTCGATCTACATAGTGTTTATTGCGCATGCCCCCCCCCCCCCCCCACAAGATAAGAATATTGCGTTACCGTTTGACATGACTTAGCGTATATATCTAGCCTCATTCTTCGAGTCCCTTGTAGCAAATGGGACTGAAACGCAATACTGTACACGATTCGTGTACCAATGGCAAATATTTATTTTATCTAACTATTGGATATCAGATGCTCATTTCTTCCGGCAAGATCAAAACTGCAATGTTGATTTGATAATTAATTCGTGTTTTAAATGTCGAAGACTCTAGACGATACTGAGTTACAGACTAAGCTACTTTAAGTTAGGATGAAATTTTAGTTTAAGATGATTTTAAGGAGATTTTGTGAAACAGAGTCCTGCTACGACTTGGCTTATGCCGATGCGCATAATGGAAATCCAACTTCCAAGAGATCTTTTAATTGCACGCCAATATGTACACGGTACCTCTATTTTCATCCCATCCGAACGACTAATTAGTGTCAATGAAGTTAACAGAAATGAAATGAAATCCAAGACTGTGACGAATTCACTCCCCTTTCGTCCTCTCCAAACGACTTTTACACATTGTCTTGTCATGCGCATAGTCCTGCTCCATTGGAAACCACATCGGACAACCCCGAGATATGTTCCTTAAGCTAACCATAGACCTCAGCTCCGTCCGATCGACACGAATATTGGCACGCATGTTCTTTGAACAAATTTGCATCGCTTTAGTGGATTAGATTTTTGAATTACATCCATCAACATGGATGTACTTATTAATTTTCCTTTCTTCTTTCTTTTATTGGGGATGATGGGGGGGGGGGATCCAGGGAACTTCCATGGCCTAAGTAGTAGGCCCTGTGCTAAATGTCCAAGTTATTTAACGTAAACTGTGGAATTTGTATTCTAGTGGTGTGAGGAAGGCCTGTGTGTGTCTGATGCCAATGCTCCTGCAACTCCTGACAATCTAGGTTAGTATTCGATAACATATGTTAGTATTAGATAACATATTTTTAGTATTCGATAACATAACATATTTTTAGTATTAGATAGAATAACATATTTTTAGTTTTAGATAACATAACATATTTTTAGTATTAGATAACATAACATATTTTTAGTTTTAGATAACATATTTTTAGTATTAAATAACATATTTTAGTATTTAAATATTAGATAAAATATCTTTACAATTGGATAAAATATTTTTAGTATTCTATAACAGATTTTTAGTATTAGGTAACAGATTAGTATTAAATAACATATTTTTAGTATTTAAATATTAGATAAGATATGTTTAGTATAGGATAACATATTTTTAGTATTAGATGACATATTTTAGTATTAGATAACATATTTTAATATTGGTTAACACATTTTTGGAATTGGTCTTGTTGATCTACTGCTTCTTGGGGGGTAACTCTTTTCGACAAAAGCCTTAGGCTCCACCAATTCAAGTACGGGGGGTCTGGATCAACTGTCTATATTTGACGAAATTTCACTTGATTCTCAACCGAAAACGGACACCAAAAATTCTAACAATGGAAGGCAACTTTACCCCTTTTGCATGGCGATTGTCGTTGACTTTTTGCTGTAGAATCAAAGAAAAGGGTTTGAAAATACATGTTCTGTCAGGTTTTGGTGACTAGTCATGATTTTGAGGCCGACATCACTGACCAAAAGAAACCACGCCGGCAAATCCCGGCAAACTTTCTCGGTCAACAGCGGGCACGGACCCACGACCTCCGGGCTAGCGATCCAGCGTATTACTCACTTATCGACCGTGGCTTGAGTGGTTAATGTCCCCTTGTTCTCTATCCACGTTAAAAGTCTCTACCTAGTCCCCGAAGCTTCCAATGTCCTAAGCATTAATTACACTCAGAGAATGTTAAGACGTATGTATTCTGCTTCCATTTAATAAAATTAAAAATGTTTATTTAGTCTCCGTGTGTATGACAGACGTGAAACGAGGTAGAACCGCATTACAAAACAATAATAAATTTTGGAAATGGCGACAATGAAGTATGAATCTCTGTGTGCAGAATGAGCCTAAACTTGTTGTGTTTTGCCAATAGTGAATTACGAGTTATTCGTCAACAAGTTAGGACAGCGTATAGATTCCGTGTGTTTCAGGTTTATACGACTATCTTTTAAAAAAAAATGCCCTTTTAATGGCATATTATTTTACTTTCAGATACATGTCCACAAGGTGATAACCCAACTGAAACATGTACATCCTCTAGTTGTTCTAGTACTTTCACCAAAACTTATGCGTGTTGCGCATCCTGTGCAAGCTCAACGGCGATAAGCCCGGTTACAAGTCCTACTACAAGTCCGACTACGAGTCCTACTACGAGCCCAACAACTAGTCCAACCACTAGCCCAACAACCAGCCCAACAACTAGTCCAACAACTAGCCCAACAACTAGTCCAACAACTAGCCCAACAACGAGCCCAACAACTAGTCCAACTACTAGCCCAACAACTAGTCCAACAACTAGTCCAACTACTAGTCCAACAACATCCCCTACAACACCCCCGACTACATCGCCTACCACAAGCCCTACAACCCCTCCCACAAGCCCTATCATTGCACCTGTAAGCGATGTAACATCACCAACTACCAGTCCTACTACTAGTCCAACTACTAGCCCAACAACGAGCCCAACTACTAGCCCAACTACTAGTCCAACAACATCCCCTTCAACATCCCCAAATACATCGCCTACAACAAGCCCCACAACCCCTCCCACAAGCCCTATCATTGCACCTGTAAGCGATATAACATCACCAACTACTAGTCCAACTACTAGTCCAACAACTAGTCCAGCAACATCCCCCACAGCATCCCCAAATACATCGCCTAATACAAGCCCTACAACCCCTCCAACAAGCCCTGTCATTGCACCTGTAAGCGATGTAACATCACCAACTACTAGTCCTACTACAAGCCCGGCTACTAGCCCATCGACCGCTGCGGTTACAAGCCCAACGACCGTCCAACCGTCCGTTGCAACAACGCCTGCTATTCGCCCACCTCGCCCGCCCGGTAGAAGGCGTTGTACTCTATTCAGATTTCTCCGTGGACGGTGTCGTAGTCGACGTTTCAGGAGCAGATTTTTTCGTAGTTTGAGGCGCAGATTGTCAAGATTGATTAGAAACCGGCGACGATCGGGCGAGCAAGGAGGAGGATCTTCCAAGTAAAGGGTTTTTTTTTTGGTATTGAGATAAACCACAATACATATCTTCCGTCAAAAGTCAAAACCTAGTAACCCACTTTCTGATCAAAATTGAGTTAGGACCAAATTTGTAGTTACTAGGGTATGTGCTTCCTGTTGTTGTGCTAGATATTTCAATCTTTTGATTTTGTAAGCAGTTACACCCATTAAACAACTTAGCAACTTCCTTCATTTGCCTAGTATGCCACAGAAAAACCCAGTGACTCAATACTTTGGTTTAATATTCATTCATTACGTTTTCCATTGTCTTCTCAAAAAAAAGAAAAAAGTGAGTTACTAGGTGTTGCCTTTTGACGGGAGATATTTTAATTTAGTTCGATGTTTATCTTCCACAGTCTTCGTGAGAAATATTTTTTCCTATTACGTTTTTTTTGTTATACATTTAGTTATCCGCCGACTTAATGGATTATACTTTAGAATAATGTCTAAAAGTGTTGATACGAATCCACAGATGAAACCCACATAACACACGACGTTGATATAACGTGGCGTACACAGGAGGAGTTTGTAACAGAAATTGATTTCCGAATTTAAAATTTTTTCCTGATTCAACACATGGAACACGCTAATAGGATGTGTTTTTAACGTAATTGTATTGATCTTGTCATAAGTTGAAAATCCACACCATTTTTATTTGTCTACAGTTCTCGTTTTTGAATTTGCAATATATATGTTCACGCAGTAATTGTCTATAAACTGTAAGTGTTCTGTGTTGCGTATCAATTGTGAGATATATATGTTTATATACATGCGCTATACAACTACGCGATTATTCAGAATTCTTAGCCTCGATATTCCAGTCTCCGCTCTTGGAAAAGCAAAGATCTGAATGATTAATCATTAAATTTGAATTCTCAGACAACATCCTTTCTGGCAAACGTGGTAACAACATTGTTGTCAAATCTAAGTTATTGTCTCCTATGTTGTTTTATACAAATATAAACTATAGATATACATTGCCCCATATGTTTTCGAATATAAATATAAAGTGCCCCGTATGTTGTTTAATATAAATTGTCCCGTATGCTGTTGAAAATAGATGAAAACTGTTCATTAAAGTTACATTATGGGAGATAAGATAAAGAGATGGTAGTTCTCACTATAATAGTTAAAAACTAGATAGTGTAAAGGTAATTTGCTGAAAATTTCAGTCAAATTGATCCACTATTAGCCGAGAAAAAAGCGTTTGAAATATTCACATAGCCTCGGTCATCATTACTCAAATTATTAATATAAACAGCATAGTCTCGATTATCCACTTGATTGATTTAATTATCAACGGCCATTAAGCGGCATATATGAATTTAATCCGCCAACATAGAAGGCTAGCCTTGACATCAAGAGTTTTAAACTATTATAGTGAGAACTGCCATCTCTTTATCTTATCTCCCATAATGTAACTTTAAGTCTGAGAATGCTTTGTGAACTCGGGCCATCATGTGTCCATTTTATTCTTGTCTTAGATCCAATATGTATGTATTTCACTATTGAGACAATTTTTGTTTTCTTTATTTCTTTATATCTGTTTTTATCACATATAAAAGTAATATACGTATTATATATAATATTGTTTTGTACTATATTGGGGGATGTTCAAATGGTATCATAAAATCTGTCATGGAATCAACTAGAGTAGTTTCGAATCCCCGGTTGTACGTGACAACGAGAAGGGTCGCCTATCCAGCCTCGTGGTTTTTCTCCGGGTCCCCGGATTTCATTTTTGAAATTAGATTAAACCATATGTTAGTCCCGAATGATCTAGTTTCTGTCGAGTGGACGTAAGCCCCCCCCCCCTCACCTCTTTCTCTCTCTCTTACTCTCTCTCTTTATATCTTTATAACATCCATAATACAGGAAACTACATACACAGCAATGGCATTAAATATATAAGCTAAATATAAAGTTCCCTTTCCACATCCTGTGTTTACTAAATAACGATTAACGTCATTCTATTTACCCCACCATTTCGTAGGACAAGTTTACTAACGGTAACTACTCAATATCATATGACTCTCCTACGACTTAACGGGGTGGTCTAATCCACGTGGTGTCTTATGATGTTCGAATGGTGTTTGTTTCCCAGTCCCTCAGAATATGTGGCTGTGGGTATGATCTTCGTAGGACATGTTTACTGACGGTAACTCCTCATCATCATATGGCTCTCCTACGACTTAACGGGGTGGTCTAATCCAAGTGGTGTCTTATGATGTCCGAATGGCGTTTGTTTCCCAGCCCCTCAGTCTAGGAGGCTGTAGGTATGATCTTCGGGGGACATGTTTACTGACGGTAACTCCTCAACATCATAAGGCTCTCCTACGACTTAACGGGATGGTCTAATCCAAGTGGTGTCTTATGATGTCCGAGTGGTGTTTGTTTCCCAGCCCCTCAGCCTAGGAGGCTGTGGGTATGATCTTAACTGGAAACTAAGAAGGACAGAGGCGGATCCCCCTAATTTTCGACAGTGCCCCTTTTTATTGCTGAAAGTGCCTTTTTTAAGACCCAAATATGTCCTCTCCGAACGTTTACTTAGACGAAAATATCAGCCAAATAGCTCTTGGAATGTCTACAAATGCGAGGAAATGACGGATATTTGTCTTGGGGGACCTCCACCCCCCACCCCCTCGCAGCGGCGTGCCCCGTCTCCGCAGTAAGTGCCCTCATTTTGCGGCGCCCCCGCCCCCTTTTCAAAATTCCTAGATCCGCCCCTGAATGGTAACTATTTCCCAGCCTCTCAATGGTACATGTATCTGAAGTGAAATTAAACTCGCGCTTTCTTATAGAAAGATGATGCGCGCGCGAGTCGTGTATCGAGCCCGGGAAATTAGTCAGCTGCCAAGACGCTACCCAATGTACTTATATGGGCACCTAAGAGGGCAGCTAACCACGTTTCTAATGCATGGGATTACCATATTTGGATTACCAGACAATGATGTCATTGCCTGATTTTAAAGTACCAGACTCATCCTTGTTAACCTAGTTCTCGTTGTCACTGTTTTTCGTTTTATGTCTATGAAGGCATGTAAATGTAGATTAAATTTTTATATTAATTTTTCTTTACAAATCTGATATGACAAATGTCTGATTTGTACAACAAACATTGATGTTAAGTTACAGTTGTTAAATTTGGTGTACAAATGTCGAAATAGGACAACAAATGTCGAAATACGACAACAAATGTCGAAATAAGAATTAAGGACTATGGATTCAGTACTAAGGGTTAAGAACATTAAATAAAGAGCTGTTTGGTCTTCCATAGCTAACGACTTCAATACATTAACCAGAACTTGGGTACAGTATATAGGCCCTATAGTATTATAGTTTAAAATCCTACTGTTCTGCGCCGACTGGAATAATAAAGACGGGATATTTTAAATGAAATTGGAAAGAAAAAGAAATTAAAGTAAATTGCCAGAAACTCCACACTGCATCGCGTCACTGACACGAGGCAAGCACACTTAAAACCAAGAAAAAAAACGAGGTAGTATATTGACGAACACCGTGATCGAATCCATGACCCCCCGCCCCCCTCCCCAAAATGATTCAAGCCATACATTGGCGAAAGGGTAGAAATGAGGTTTAACGTCCACTCGACACAAACTAAGTCATTTCGGGACTAACACGTTGTTCAATTTTATTTTCAAGAATTCGCTTTCGTGTTGCGGTCTTTAACAGTGGGGCCATAACAAACGTGGCCACTATCTGAATGGCATCCTACTTTATCTGGAACTATTGGATTATACTCATGGTTGTAATAACCAAACACATCCTTATTAATTTAGATACCATTTCTGGCCCAAAGAAAGAGAGTTTAACGTCCACTCCACACAAACTAGGCCATTTCGGGACTAACTTATGGTTCAATTTTTTTTCAATAATTGTCTTTTGTGTAGGGGTCTTTAGTAGTGAGAGGAAAACCACGAGGATGGACTGGCGACCCTATTCTTCGTCATGTACAATCGGGAAACCAATGACAGACCTTCTGATATAGTGCGCACTTGATAACCATTCGGCCATTCAACCAAAGCTCAGCTTAACCGGAGCGGACCCTGGGGCCTGACTAGAATCGCAGGTCCCCTAACGCGACAAAAAGATTATTTCCTATCCTTTCGATTAGCACGGATGTGCAACACACAATTAAACGGTCTGTAATACAAGAATGTTTTCGAATCCCCGGTTGTACGTGGCAAGGAGTATGATCGCATGTCCAACCTCGTGGGTTTTCTGCGGATACTCCGGTTTCCCCCCACAGCTAAAGACCTCTAGGCGAAAGCGAATTATTGAAATAAAATTAAAACTATATGTTAGTCCCGAAATGACCTAGTTTTTGTCGCGTGGCCGTTAAACCCCATCTCTCTCTCTCTCTCTCTCTCTCTCTCTCTCTCTCTCTCTCTCTCTCTCTCTCTCTCTCTCTCTCTCTCTCTCTCTCTCTCTCTCTCTCTCTCTCTCTCTCTCTCTCTCGCTTTATGGGGGTATGGGGGACCTCCCCCCAAAAATTTAAAAAAAATAGACTGTCGGAAATGCTGTCTGACAGTATGCAATCAGGCACCGGTTGTCTAGATAAATAAATCTGACCACATACCGTCCGTCGTCTGATCACTAGTTTATCCGACTAGGGAACAAAATCTCAAACGAACCCCAAAGATGTACCCTAGTCAGTGCCAAAGTAGCGAGTCCTTGTGTGGGGTTTTGAGGACCTCCCCAAGAAAATTGTGAAAAATAGACTGCTGGAAATGGTGTCTGACAGTATTCAGGCATCGATCGTAGAGATAAATAGAGCCGATCGGATGCCGTCTATCGCCTAATCACTAGTCTTTACGACCCCAGAAAGGAAAGTGTCAAATGAACAGACTTTCGAACCTAAACTATGTCCCCAATAATCTGAAAAGTAGACTGCCCTAAATGCAGTCTGGCAGTATTTCTGGCATTGATCGTTGAAATAAAAAGAGCTAAACAGATACCGTCTGTCGCCAAATCACTAGTTTATTCGATCAGAGAGGAGGAAAGTGTCAAACGGGCAGAGTGAGTGACGCAAAGTGAATGAATATTTTAGCCACTATATTTTGTGAAATAGACTGCCGGGAATGCAGCCAGGCAGCATTTCATATACTGGTCGTCCAGATAAATAGAGCTGGCCAGATACTGTTCCTCGCCAAATCATCAGCTTATCCGAACAAAGAGGAAGGTGTGAAACAAAGAGAGTGAGTGTATCGAGTGAATGCATATTCTCAGCGCGTTGAACCTGTACCCAAAAACTTTGAGGATCGTAAAAAGCATTTCTCAAGTAGGTTTACAGCAGAATGGGCTTGGTAAGAAATCACTCAACATACACGTCTATCACTGAGTGGAGATGTGGAATTTAATCACCATAGAAGATTACCGAAACACTGCCTACTCTTATATCTAATTCAACTACCAAGGGGGTTGTATGTGCACGTCATTGTGTACACGGGACTTGGTTTTTATACCATCGAACCACTCTACGTTGCCAATCGCCAGGCCCTCTGTCCTGTACAATGGTGGCTCCCCTGACATAGTCAAGGAGAGGAGTGGCAGGGGGTAGTTGACGTCCACTCGACACAAATCAGGTTACATAGTTCAGTTCTAATATATTCAAATAATTCGCTTGCGCGAAGGGGTCTTTAGTTGTGGGAGAAAACCGGAAGACCTGGAGAAAACCCCACGACAATTAACAGGCGACCCTATTCCTTGTGGCATTCAAGCGTGAATTCGAAACCACGCCACTTGGCTCAATGACCGGCCTTGTTCGAAGGGTTGTATAATAATTTAATCAAAAAGATGATAAACGAGATTTTGTTTATTATCGTAACAAGGGTAGACTGCACTTTTTTTTTTCAAACGGCCATAACGCCGCTCTGAATCTGACGGAAATTTTCAAGATATTTCCCTTTCATTTGTAAGGCGCTGGCTCGCTAGCCTGAAGGTCGGGTGTTCCATCCCTTCATTGGCCGAGAAAGTTCATCTCGATTTACCGGCGTGGTTTCCCTTTGTCAGTGATGCTGAACGGAGGGCCTGACAAGGACCGTTGTCTTGCCGTTCGGATGGGACGAAAAACCGAGGTCTCGTGTACACATTGGCATGCAAGTAAAAGATCCCCTGGCAGTTTGAATTCTATATCATAGTAGGCCGTAGTGCCGCTGCTCGGGCATAAGTTCCCTCATAGCCCAGGTTAGATGCAGAAGAGTAGGACGTTAAACCCCATTTAATTTCATTTCATTCCATTTATCTGTATTTTATTACTACATGTATAGCGAGAACTGTCTGCTAAATAACTAAATCTGAAATAACGCATCTTTCAAGTTGCTTTTAAGTCCCTATAGAAAATATTTTCAATTTTTATTTTTGAATTACTTTGTTTTTGGGCGTTTTATGTTTCATTTTATATTTGTTAAGCCTCAATTCATAGCATTAAAATAGTAACCTTGTAATACATGAATAATCTCATTCATATACAAATCTATATAGCACGCCAAGAACTCGCTGTAACATACCATTTCATTGGCCAATTCCTAGCATCAACTAGAACGCCTGTTATATAACAATTCGTCTTGATCCTAGCGTTGTGAAGACAAGTAAACTATAAAAAACGAAACGAAATAGGATCTGTGTTTTAATCAAATTGGAATAATCTTAGTTTCTACTTCTTATCCCGAGTCTCGAGAAGAGAACAGATTCTTTGTACACTTTTCCACTTGCAAAGGCGGTACTTTCTGCGAAAACTGTAGGAATATCGACTAAAACGACAACACTTACAAACATTTCGTAAACGTTTCAATTGAGTCATTGGGGGATTAGAACATTTACACTTTAGATAGCGAAATAAGGTACAACTTTGCATTGTGGTCGTTGTTGGAGTTGTAGTAGATGTTGTTGTGGTTGGAGTTGTAATAGATGTTGTTGTGGTTGGAGTTGTAGTAGATGTTGTTGTGGTTGGAGTTGTAGTAGATGTCGTAGATGTCGTGGTGGTTGTAGTTGTAGTCGATGTAGTCGTAGTTGGTATACAGGTAGCACAGCAATCGAGAAATGTTGCTAGAACATTTTGACGAAGGAACTCACATATTGCCGGTGTGAAATTGCAAGCTCCGCCAGCTGCATTACCCTGTGGGCACAGATCTGTAAAATAAAATGAAATAAAATGGGGTTTAACGCTGTACTGTACTACTCCGACTGAGCTACTGAAGGCGACATACACCCTGTCCTGTGTTTTCAGGAAAATATAACGGCCCGCTCTTGTATCAAATTCCAATTGTCAAGGGTTCGTTTGCGTGCACGCCAATGAATACATGGGATCTTGGTTTGTTGACCCATCCGAATGACTATACATCTGACAAAAAGAGTCACGTCGAAAAATCTGGATTTATATCCTCAACCAAAGCAGGGGTAGAACATGGAACCTCCAGGTTAACCTGCCAACGCCTTACTCACTTACTCGCCGTGGCTCCTCTGAAGCATGAGAAAGACTAGACAGACGGAATATTAATGTAGATTAAGTTTAACGATGATTCCTAACCATTTTTGTATACTATAGAAACAGAAACGTGGAATGGCTACACTACATACCGGAGGGTTGGGCTCTAGTGGATTAACGCGTGCGTGTGAAATCACAACGTCTGTCATTGAGTCAAGCGGCGTGCTTTCGACATGAAATGGAGTAGGGTCGCCTGTCCAGCCTCTTGGTGGGGGGGGGGACAAAGATCCGGTTTCCTCCCATTGGTAAAGACTCCTACAACGCAACCCTGTTAGTCCCGAAATAACGTAGTTTGTGTCGAGTGGACGCTAAACCCAGTTTCTCTCTCACACATACCCACATTACATACCTGACGGTGTTACGGGGGCAGCTTCGTCAAAAACACACTCATTCGCGATACACCACTGAAATATTAATAAAATTTAACGATTTTAAAAATGAGCAGAAACGGATTAATGTCTCTCATATAGAAGACGATTATTGTACGGAGTGGGTTACGATTTGTGTAGATATTGACATAATGTACCAGTCTCGTGTATCAAGACGTGTTACCTTTTAGTCTCGTGTATAAGGACGTGTTACCTTTTAGTCTCGTGTATCAGGAGGTGTTACCTTTTAGCCAACTCTACTTATACATGCTACTTATTCGTTTAATTTTGTTTCATACACCAATTTAGGTAGCCCTGAGCTCTCTTGTCATTCGGATGGTTCAAACACCCGGCATCCTGTGTACACATCTGAGCGCACGTAAAAGGTATGTGGAATTCGACGTAAGAGTAGGTCCAGGCAAGATTTCACGCATAGTACACTGTATGGCGTATGTCCCTATTTCGTTATCCCAGTAGGAGCAGGGCAGTCGGATGTTAGACCCCCATTTCATTTCACTTCATTTCATGTTTAATGAATAAACTAAGAAAACATATTCAAGGACCATTGCTATTCATAGTGTGGTTTAGATAATAAGATGTACCATCGAGTGCCGTAGCATCGGCACGTGAGGTTAAAATAGAGTAACGACCCTTAGCTGAATTGTACATTACCTTCTGATTGCCACATGTAGTGAAATCGACGAACAGGTTATTCAATTGTTGACACACGCCAGTACCAGGAATTAGACAAAATGCTGTAGTACACATTGGTGACAAATCTACAAAAACCGGAACAACCGAAGAATAAAGACCCTGAATATATAGACAATGGAACTAAATTAGTTTATCGTCAGTTGAAATCAAACGTGAGTGTCCTGGAAATGTAATATATACATTAACCAATACCAACAAAATGAGTAAACGTGCATCGGGGGCCATGATCACCCAGTGATTAAGGCACCCATATTGGCCAAGTAGGAGAGAGAGAGAGAAATGGGGTTTAACGTCCACTCGACACAAACTAGGTCATTTTGGGACTAACATATGGTTTCACTTTATTTCAATAATTCGCTTGCGCGTAGGGGTCTTTAGCAGTGGGAGGAAACCGGAGTGCCCGGAGGAAACCCACGAGGTTGAGAAGGCGTCCCTATCTCCATGTCACATACGCTCACACCAGGGCTCGAAACCACAGCCGCAAGCCAGAGGTGACCGGCCAGCTAGAGGCCGAAGCGCGGCACTCTAGACCACTAGGCCATCCCAACCCCCCTGGCCAAGTAGGCCCAGTAGGCCCCAGTAGGCCCAGATATAGTATGTTTATATAAAGCTATTATTAGGCAAAGTATTTCAGAATCACAAAATCGTTATCCCAGGGCTGATATTGTTTTCAATTTGTTATCCGTTCCGTACAAATTTCTTTAAACTTAGAGATAAAAATGTAATTCATGTATACTCTTCCAAAAAAGAAACGCAATGTGACATTTCGTAGTCGGTATACCCTCGCTCTACCATCCCCTCGTTGCAACACGAACCGCGACACGCAGCTGAACCACGGTATTGACGGTATTGGCGTATGTCCAGGGGCGTTTTAAGGTTTATCATGGCGGAGGCTATAATATTTTCAGGGCCCTTTTTCGGGGGGGGGGGGCGGAGGTAGAGAAATTGTGCAAAATAGAAATCATTTTAATGCATTCTGCCATATCCCCCGGCGCCGGTTTAATCTGAGGGCCGGGGCCTAATTCGATACTCGTCTGAAGCCTGAATGCGAAACAAATCACTTGTTCGTACCGGGAGCGGGTCTATTGTGCAAGCAGCACGCGTAATCCCGGAAATCTTTTCAGCAAAGAAATGATCACTCCGCCAAGTCAGACCACACCGGGAAGCCCAGCCATCTCTTTCGGGGATAGATAATTAGTAGGTTTTAAGAAAAGGTGATTTCTTAATTGATGATTTTCATGCCAGTGCTATGACTGCACTCTCATTCAGTAGTGGATTGACTCGGGAGCGGGGGGCCTTTCTCTTGGCCAGAGGGGCCCTTTTGTCAGATGTAGGGCCCTTTTGTCTGCCTTAAGGGGCCTCCCTAACTAGGGTACATTTTCATTTTTCTCATCGGTTTTAACATATTTCTCCCGTTTTATTTTTTCAACTTCTTTGATTTTTTTCGCGAGGAGGCTGACGCCTCCAGCGCCTCAGCTATAAAACGCCTCTGCGTATGTCAAAACAGCAGCTCTCACGCAACGTCTGGCTCGTAATCTGGTTTCAAGTAGGCGTTTAAGGACTATCTGGTCTGCGATTCTACGCCTTCGAGGCATTACTGTTGCGATATAGGTCGCTGTTGAGAATCGTTTCCGCAAATGACGTAACCGGAAGTGACGATCAAGGGCAGGTGGGGTCACTCTTGTTTGACCTACGGTCTGGCGGTCACGTGTTGAAGTTCGCTGTCGGTACCTGCCCCAAAGGCGAGAAATGGTACTCGGGGAAACATTCAGCAGTCTGGCTACATCTGTCTGGGATTAACCTGCTTGTAACCTACCAATAGCGTTGTTGTGTTGGTCTTCGTTCAGTTGAGGCGTCACTCGGTTCGTTTTGGGGTTTTTTTTTTAAACAATATTTTTATTCGGATTGGGGAACAGGCTTAGCCTATGTAAAACCTCTCTTGTTTCGTTGAGTGTTTACATGTGCAGATGATTTGGAAACCGAGGATCCCCGGAATTTAAAGACCTTAGATTTAGGTTCCATGCGAATAGCTTGCGAAGTTGTTAAGCTCTTGTGTCTTGGTGTAATCAAGTGAAAACAAATTTCGGAAAAAGCATGACCTGTCGCAATTAGTGACCGTACCTTTAAAACCAATAATGAATTTCTTTTGTCCTTACATAATGGCATTAAAAACAAGTAAGGTTTATCGAAACAACGACAGCTTCCAAATAAAAAATGATGAAAAACTGGCTGTGCATTTTTTTGTTTGAAGAATATATTTTAAATGGTTCCTGGAATGTTTTAGTTTTGCCTCTGATATTTTTAATGTTCTACTATATTTTTTTTAAAATTCGATTCCCTGATAGTACGTGTCAAGGAGTAGGATCGCCTGTCCAACCTTGTGTGTTTTCGCTAGGTCTTTTGGTTTGGCGTACACGTAAAAGAACCCTTTACAGTTAGAATTCATAAAAAGAGTAGGCTTCATAGCACACTAAATGGAATGCCCTATTCATTATCCCGGTTTATACAGACCAGTAGGACGTTATACCCTATTTCATTCTCCTTCGAATCCTTCATTAGTTCATTCGTTGTAGATATCGTTTGTTCCGAATTCTATCTTTCAAGCGTTCACGGGACTGAAATACGTCGTTAAACACGAAAATGACTGTTTTGATCAAGAATCTCATGGCTAAGCTAACCTCGTGGGTATTCTCTGGTTCCGCTGGATTCCCCAAACTGCTAACGACCCCTGTGTGCAGACGAATTATGTAATGAGTCCTGAAATTTCGCTATTTTTACGAACGAAGACACGTTAGCTTATATGTTTTGTAGGACAATCAAAATTATTAACTGTTTAACATCAATAAATCAATAATGAACTTACGGGACAAAATCTAGATCCTTCTCCAAGTTCTTGAGCACACTGATAATCTGCGCTAAGTGTGTCAGTTTGCCTTTTCGATCTGTTGGTATAAACAGCAGCCCTTCTATTTCTGGTGTTATAAATAGACGAGGACTGTAATAAATATACAACAACATAAACAGCAATACGATCAATGACGTAACATTCAACATACATTACGCAAGAGCTAAATCTGCCTTTTGCAGGCCTTTCTTTGGGCGGAAATGTTATCAAAATTAATAATTAGACAATAATTAACTCATCGAGACCATAATCAACTCTTGGTGTCATCGCTAGCCTGCGATCTTTAGTGGATTATCATTCGAATTTTCCTTCATGATTTAATCATGAAATGGATAATCGAGACCATGCTTTTTACCGTACCAGCTTTAGTAATGATGATCAATCCTGGTCGGGAACTTCGATCGCGGTTCCCATCTCCCAAAATGTATCTTTAAATAATAACCAATAAATGATTTATTGTATTTTATTCGATTAATGATCTAAATCATCAAAGTGACCGATTGTAGTGTAATGTCACGTAAGGGGTCTTACGAGAGACTTTTGACCCTTTGTCGTAAAACATTTGGTTAACTACAAATGACGAAACGAAATAGGATCTGTGTTTTAATCAGATTGTAATTTTAGTTTACATACCTATTTAAAGATGGCTCTCTTCGTATTCTCCCTTACTACAAGGGTGGGGGGGGTAACGCGTGCGCATGGAATCATAAGGTATTTCATTGAATCAAGTAGTGTGGTTACGACTCCAAGATTGTACGTGAGATTGAGTACGATCGTCCGTCATACCTCTTGAGTTCCCTAGTCTTCTTCCACCGCCATAGACCCATACGCGCAGGCGAATTATTGAAGCATGTTTTGAGTGGGCGTTCCCTCTCTCTTCTCTCTCTCTCTCTCTCTCTCCCTCTCTCACTCTCTCTCTTAAACTTACTATGGCTTTGTTGAATACTTGACCGGCTTCCCTCTTTTCTCGGTTTACATGACTGTTATCTATAACTTTTATATTAATGGCGCCTGAAATTCATAAAACATGTCACTTTAATACAAATTGGCTCTATGGATTTGTTTTTTAAACAATATTTTCCACATTTATGACATATGTGTATGCGATCAGGCCCGCATCCAGGTTTTTGTCGAGGGGGGGGGGGCATACATTGGAGCCCCCTGCCCCACACCACCCACCCCCCTGGATCCGCGCCTTCGGATTTCATTGACTGGACTCGGGGATCACGTGGCTAAGTAGGTAAGACTTAGACTGGAGGTCGCGTGTTCGATCCCTGCATTGGCCGCTAAAGTTCTTCCAGATTTTCCGGTGTGGTTTCCGCTTGTCAGTTATGCAGAACGGAGGACCTGACAAGGACAGCTGTGTTGTCGTTCGGGTGCACGTAAAAGATCCCTTGACAGTTGGAATTCGTAGCGCCGCTGCCCGGGCAAAATTTCTCTCAAAATACACTGTACAGCGTATGCCCTTCTTCATAAGCCCAGTTTAGGAGCAAAACTGTAGGACATTAAACCCCATTTCGTTTCATTTCATTTCATTAACTGGACACTGCTCCTGTGCCCTTTGTGTTTATGTGTTGAGATGAATGAGATACTATAATGGCGCGAAATTTATGAATTGTTTGTATTTCATTCTTTCAGTATTTCATTCACTCATTTAAACATTTCAATTATTCTTATTTTTCTATTAATGCGTTGTTATTAAACATGCAAGAGCAAATTCTGCCTATTGTAGGTCTTTCTTTAGGTCTGAAATGTTATCTAAATTATTAATTAGACATTAATTAACTAATCCAGACCATAATCAACTCTCGGTGTCAAGGCCAGCATGAGATTTCTGCTGGACTGCAGTTCGATTTGCTGCAATATTTTCCTTCGTAATTTACCAATTAAATGGATAACCGAGCCTACTAGCTTTGTCTTACCGCGGCGGGACGATTTACCCAATACTACCCAATTCTACTCAATACCACCCCAATACCACCTCAATATCACCATATACTACCCAATACTACAACGTAATACTGCAAAATGTGTATATCAATTGAATTTTTTCAAAAATAATTAGTTATACCGTGGGAATTGTACTTCAAATGCGATTACCGATGTCTGGCTGTTCCATTTGCCTCCCTATATCACCTAAAACAACCAAAAACTGACCCAATACTATATCAAATACTTATCACATACTACCTACTATCATCAAATAACAATCTTATATTGTCAAATAGCAAAACATTAGTTTAATTACTGCGACGAATATTCGATAATTCGCAGAGAATGGAAATGAATATGCAGTTATCTCCCTTTACAACCGCTAAATAGATTTTAGATTGCTATGGAGATTAATAATCTTCCTTTGTGTTGCAGATGGTTTCCAAGTCGACGAAATTAAAATAAGAAAAACAAGTAGTTTTTGTGTATATTTTAATCATTGTATGTAATTAACTACTGTATTATTATATAAGATGGCTAGCAGTCTATAAATAACTATTTCAACCCCTCCATAGGTATCGTCATTAGGTATGTCCTTTAACAAATAACAAACAAAAAAAAACTGCTCATGTTTATATTTTTTTTTCATGTCAGCTAATGAGTTATTGCATATTTACTGCCATTTGAAAATTGTTTATTACAAATGTATAATGCTCTAGTCGTAGATACATTCCACCTTACTTAACAATTAATCAACGGGGTTAAGATTGTTGATTGGGTAATCAAGTTCAACTTTATTTATTTTATCTCTCGATTAAACTGCTACCAAATAATGCATTTAGATTTACGTCGTGCAATGCATGGTACGGGCAATTTTAAACTAACCGAATCATATAAATCTTTCTATTTGGACCCCGGTTGCTGGGAAGAAAAGTCAAATGGCCAAAAAGAGAAACATTTTCAAAAATTTTTAAAAACAAAAAAGAACTTAAAATTGTCGGATGACAAGTTTGTTCAGGCTTCTGGTGAAAAATTTGCTTGTCCAAAGCCTAAACAAACATGTGGCAAAAAAAAAACGGTCAAAGAAAAAGTCAAAAAGCGGAAAAAACAATTAAGCGCTCATCGGGTTGAATATTCGTGCATACAACGTTTTGCGGTTAATTTTCCCTATATGAATCTGGCGGGAGAATATTCCTTTTGGATGTTTATCGTTATAAATGAATGTTTGGAACTATTTTAGGAGTATTAGAACCAACAACCAAATAAAAATATTCTCCGGGCAAGTTTTCTTTAATATAAATGTAATAGAATAACGTATTTAGCGTTGATAACAAGGTATACAAATTCACATTCCCTTTTTTACATTTTATATATATCATTTTAAAGATAATAAAATATACTGTCAAACCACTCGTTACCCCGTCGGGTAGCGCATTCGTGTCTCTAACATTTGGGTTTGGCAGTTCATTTTACGAATTGTTTTTATTTAATAAATACTGTTGATAAAAGGTAGTCAAATTGGCTACCAAACGACTCGTAATTTCAATTCTTACTATATACTATGTAATAAATCTTTGTTAAATTTATAAACTTATGTTGACATTTTTTTCCTTTTTCCATTTTTACATGTATGTATATGTATTGATTAAATGATGCCTTATTTTAATATTTTTCCATTTTTAAATGTATGTATATGTATTGATTAAATTATGCCTTATATAAATGTAATATTGTATAATATGGCCCCTTGATAATGGAATGAAAACAATAACTGAAGCGGGGACATCTGTGATAACTTTCTGTTATTGCCACCGCCTGACGCTACCCAGGGGTTGAAATAGTTATTTATAGACTGCTGGCCATTTTATGTAATAATACAGTAGTTAATTACATACAATGATTAAAATATACACAACAAAATGCTTGTCTTTCTTATTTTAATTTCGTCGACTTGGAAACCAACTGCAACACAAAAGAAGATGAATAATCTGCATAGCAATCTAAAATCTATTTAGCGGTTGTAAAGGGAGATAACTGCATATTCATTTCCATTCTCTGCGAATTATCGAATATTCGTCGCAGTAATTAAACTAATGTTTTGCTATTTGACAATATAAGGTTGTTATTGGATGATAAGTGTTTGATAGTATTGGGTCAGTTTTTGCTCGTTTTATGTGATATAGGGGGGCAAATGGAACAGCCAGACATCGGTAATCGCATTTGAAGTACAATTCCCACGGTATAACTACTTTAATTATTTTTGAAAAAAATTCAATTGATATACAAATTTTGCAGTATTATGTTGTAGTATTGGGTAGTATGTGGTGATATTGAGGTGGTACTGGGGTGGTACTGGGTAGTATTGGGTAGAATTGGGTAGTATTGGGTAAATCGTCCCACCCGTTTTTAACTACTGTCGTGAGAACTACCAACTCGTTATCTAATCTCCCATAATGTATCTTTAACTAGACGTTAAGCTACTTAATTATCTAATGACAGTCAGGTGACACATTAATTATTATCTTATTGTTTTATTTTACTGTAATGTCCTTTATATTTTAACCATTCCTCTGTAATTGTTATTAGTAACCTTGGTGTATATTGTTAATTCCTAAGATTCCATTTTATTATCAATACCCATTTACACATTGACAAACCATTCTAGGTTTCAATCCGTTTCCTGGACAGTTACTCTGCTTGTCGGACGTGCTGTTCGCCGTATACTATTTTTAATGTTTTCCGGTAATAAATAGTCTTAAAGATAGTTCCAGTCTTTTGTTATTGGATAATATTAGATCTATTTCAGTACTCAGTATCTACTAAATTTTGGATTTTATCTTTAGTTAAGATTTCGAGAAACAGGGCCTGGACTTATAACTTTATTATTAAACACTACATCAGATAAATGTGTGCATGTGCGCTTTTAGAAGACGCATTTTATAGAGCAAGACGTTATTTCTGAATAAAACAGAATAACAAAAAGAATATTTTTTAAAAACAGGTTATTCAAATATAACTACTTGTGATTAAATAGAGCTGGTTCACTGGGTGAAGGCCTTTTTCTTTGAGAGAGAGAGAGAGAGAGAGAGAGAGAGACAAAGATGGGATTTAACGTCCACTCGACACAAACTAGGTCATTTCGGGACTAACACATGGTTCAATTTTATTTCAATAATTCGCTGCCCGGGCAAAATTCCCCTCATAGCACACTGTATAGCATATGCCCGTCTTCATTAGCACAGTTTAGGGGCAGAACAGCTGGATGTTAAACCCCATATCATTTTTAAAATTCACAGTAGAAGTGACATTACAAATATGTAAGAAAGAGGCGAGACGCAAAAGCTAAACCTGCCTGTTGCAGATCTTTCTTTAGACCTGAAATGTTTTCTAAATTATTAATTAGACATTTAATATCTTATCCAGATCATAATCAATTCCCAACGACATCGGATTTCTCCGATATTAAAGAGATTAGAACTGTTCAACCACATTTTGATTTAAGCTAAAACTGGAGGAGCGAGTCTTAGCTTCGAACAACCAGTACGGTGGTTGAAATTATAGCACACGTTCTGTCAAACCTTCAAACTGACAATTTGGCTCGCAATAGAGTGATTTGAATGAAATTTTCAAATTATTTATTTTACACTATCTTTTTCCGAACTATTATAGCAAGAATGGCTAGCTCTTTATCTAAATCTTACTCAACTACGTGGGTTTACTCCGGGTCCTCCGGTTTCCTCCCACTGCTAAAAGACCACTACGCGCAAACACATTATTGACATTTTTTTTAAAGCATATGTTAATCCCGAAATGACCTATTTGTGTCGAGTGGACGTTAAACCCCATTTCTCTCTCCCTAAATCTTACATAATGTATCTTTAACCAGATTGTAAGAAACTATAAGTTTTGAGATTCAGTCAAATACAAACACGGTGAATCGTGAGACGCGAGTGCGGTTTGTTAGTTGGGCGTTTTGATCCAGCTAACTGTTGCATTAAAGTAGCTTAGCGTCGTTTCGATGCCTCGGTTGTACGTGACAAGGAGATGGGCCGCCTGTCAAACTTCGTGCGTTTTTCGGGGTCCGCCGGTTTCCCCCCAATGACATAGGCACTCACGCGCAATCGAATTATTGAAATGAAATTAAACTATATGTCAGTCTCTCTCTCCCTCTCCCTCTCTCTCTCTCTCTCTCTCTCTCTCTCTCTCTTAAAGCCCCAATAACTCTCTTGTTGTAATTGAATAATATGTCCCAATCTTTATTCTGGTCAACAAATTGTATTATTTTACAATATTCAAATAAATTGATGATACAAATTTCATCGCAACACACTTAATGTAAAAAATTGGAAAAATTCAACTACATGATTTGAAAAGGTTAACGTAAATCACGGGCCGCGCTTCGCACTCCCAAGTGGGTGCAGCACGCCCCTTCCCCCTTTCTGAAAACCCTGGATCCGCCCCTGGACTGGTGGGTTTACGTTGTATCCTGAAGTACATTGATTAAGCTGCTCGGCCCTAAGGTAGCTGCTTTTTAGGGCTTTTAACACAAAACATAATCAAGATTGGCCCTTTAATGTTCGCATCAAACCATGCCTACATAAAATGCATGCTTCATTTTTTTTTGAAGTTTAATCATTTAGATCGCATTCTGAAATCTTTACAAAGAAATCTTATATAATGTAATATAACCTGGATTTTTTTAATGAATTTATGAGGCAGAACCGCACACGTAAGTTTATTTAACGTCTTGGGGAGGAGACCCGAATTAATAAAGAGTACAAATTAACAATGCCATGAAGTAGAGTAAAGTTGCATAAAGGAGGATAAAAAAATAAAGAGCTGGCAGTTCTCACTATAATAGTTAGTTAAAACCAAGATAATGTAAAGGGATTTTGTTTAAACTTTCAGTGACATTGATCCACTATGAACCTTGATTTTAGCAAAAGAAAGTTCCGCCTAGCCTCAAATCATTACTAAAGTCGGTATACGACAAAAAAACCCATGAACCTAGAATTAAACACTAATAAAGCAAACAAGCGTCAAGCACGTGATTAGAGTTTTCTGAGATTTTATACACGTCATTATTAATTGCAGCAAAACAGGTAACAGTAAGAAAAGCCAAAAACAATGAAACACTAATTAAAAGTTCTTAACGAAATTTTAAATTTAATATTTCAAATTTGGCATGTAAAAAGACAGAGATTCTGTGGCGCCCCTTCCTATGATGCCCTAAGCACGTTTGTAATGGTTTATTTAGACCTGGAAATAGGCTAACGTATTTGAGAGAGACAGACAGACAGACATGGGGTTTAACGTCCACTCGACACAAACTAGGTCATTACGGGACTAACATATGGTTTACATTTTTTCAGTAATTCGCTTGCACGTAGGTGTCTTTAGCAGTGAGAGGACCCACACAAAACCCACGTACAACCAGGTATTCCAACGCACTTGAAAATAGTTACTATTCTTCTTATCATTATTATGAACTCAGACAAATAACAATGGCTGTGGACAGAGAGCCTGACAAGGAAAGCTGTCTATAGTCGTTCGGATGGGACGAAAAACCGAGGTCCCGTGTACACATTAGCGTGCACGTAAATGATCCCTTGGTAGCTGGAATTCGATATAAAAGTAGGCCGTAGTGCCACTGTCCGGGCAAAATATTCCTCATAGGCCACTGCATGGCGTATGTCCGTTTTCATTAGCCAAGTTCGAAACAGGACAGTAGGACGTTAAACTCCATTTCAATACAATTCATTTCATTTCAACAATGTCTGCGCGGAATCAGAAACCAAAGCTAATGCAATAGCAAAAGTTTCCAATATTCGTGAAAACCCAAAGGAAGAACAGATATTAATAGCAGAAACAGGGAGATAAGTGGGGTTTAACGTCCACGAGAGAGAAAGAGATGGGAGGGGTGGGAGGTAACGTCCACTCGACACATAATAGGTCATTTCGGGACCAACACATCGTTCAATTTTATTTGAAATAGTCGCATGGCTTTAGCAGTGGGAGGAAACTGAGAAAGCCCGGAGAAAACCTACTAGAGGTTGGACAGACGATCCAACACCATGTCACGTACAAGCGAGGAATCGAAACCTTTCCACGTGACTAAATGACAGACGTGTTAACCATTCGGCCACCCAACCAAGCATGACCAATACGAAAAAAGGAAGATTAAGTAAACCTCTCAAGTGCACACATTTCAAGTGGTCAATACGTCGTAGTAAATGTACCCCCCCCCCCGCCACACACATACACATACACACACACACCTAAAACAAATAATTAAAACATAAAAATAAATTACCTTCCGCTCTTTGCTTAGGTTCGATTGACGAATAACAAACTGTAAAACAGCACCCAGCAATCAGAATCAGTAACTTCATTGTGACTTTTGTAATATCAACTTCCAATCACAGGTTCGGTGTTGGTCAGATTATTCTAAGTTGTGATCACCGCCTAGCTTCACCTGACTGCTCGTTTTTAACAGAATGTGAGTTTATATACATTTCATTTACCCTTGGTTCATTGATTTCAGGGGAGTGGCATCATAGTGTATTCAATAGTGACTGACTGACTGACGTATTTAAATTGAATAAATACCAGAAAATCAACTACATACGACTTGCCATCACGGGATAAAAAAAAATGATGTTTTTCATTTTATTTTTATCAAATTCCCCGATGTTACAAATAGCCGGGAATGCGATTAAAAAAAATAAAAATTAAAAAAGATAATGACATTGTCTGCGATATTACTTCAGTGGAAGCGGACGTTACATCGTTGCATAAAGCTATTTCAAAAACAAATATAAATGACAGTTTTCATTCCAAATGGACGTCAATAAAGCTTTCTCATAAACACATTTCCATTCCAAATGGATGTCAATAAAAATAAGTTCTTTAAAGTGAAGAGTTCAGGGGAAGAAAGATTTAAGTCACAGTTTAGTCTTTTAGCATTAAACGCAACTCAGACTTTTGGATGAGAATGCTTGAAAGTAACAGAACGAGTGGGTTTAATTACAACTTCAAAATGATGTTTATTACGAATCATAATACCAGTACAACAACTGACTTCCACTTTTCAGCCAAATTAAGGTCAAATAAAGGGTACGATGTATTTATCCAGGAGTCATTTCAGAAGGGCCTTGCTTCGATGTGACTCCGATCGTTTTTACTTGAAATTGATTGTACTACAGAAAGCTTATACAATTTGCTAACAGATGGCGCCATAAACTGGGGTTCGTGGAAAAAGTGACTTAGATCGTTTTTCCCCTGGACTCTTCAAGTATATACTGCGTTTTCATAATTATAATAAGGTACATTTAAACATGCATTGTGCAAGAGCAAAATCTGCCTATTGTAGGTCTTTCTTTAGGCTTGAAATGTTATAATAACTATTAATTAGACATTAATTAACCTATTCAGACCATAATCAACTCTCGATGTTGAGGCTAGCATGAGATTTTTGTTGGATTGTAGTTCGATTGGCTGAAATATTTTCCTTCGCGATTTACCACTAAAAATAGGTTGCCAGGCAACGAAACATACGCCCACACAGCAGCTAAATCGTCCGGGCAGTCAACAAGAGTAATCACCAGAAAAACATAATTCAAACTCACCCATAACTACGGTGTAACTGTGATATAATCAAACGTTTTTTTTAAATCAGATAATAATTGTGACCTCCAGAGGGACCACAAGCTAAAAAGGGTGATTTTTTGTACAATCAGGGGCCATAATTCAGGAAGTTACGATCCGATATGTGCAAATGTGCAATGGAACCAAGATCTGTAGGTTATAAACATGTATTTCAAGTTTCATCAAAATCAGTTCAAAATTGTGACCTCTATAGGGTCCACAACCTTGATATAACATATTTTCACACTATTCGCGTACGCGTACAAACGGCAGCCATTTTATCCGTCAATTATGGTCCGATTTTCATGAAATTCAAATTTTGTCTTCATTACCATGTAACGGTGATATAATCAAACGTTTTTTTTAAATCAGATAATAATTTTGACCTCCAGGGGGACCACAAGCTAACAAAAGCGATTTTTTCGGACAATCAGGGACATAATTCAGGAAGTTACGATCCGATGGGTGCAAATATCGAAAGGAACCAAGATCTTTGGGTTATAAACATACATGTCAAGTTTCGTCCACAACCTTGATATAACATATTTTCACACTATTCGTGTACAAACGGCGGCCATTTTGATGTTCAATTCTGGTCCCATTTTCACGAAATTCAAACTCTCTCTTCATTACCATGTAACGGTGATATAATCAAACGTTTTTTTAAATCAGATAATAATTTTGACCTCCAGAGGGACCACAAGCTAACAAAAGCGATTTTTCGGACAATCAGCGGACATAATTCAAGAAGTTACGATCTGATGGGCGCAAATATCGAAAAGAACCATTATCTTTGGGTTATAAACATACATGTCAAGTTTCATCAAAATCGGTTCAAAATTGTGACCTCTATAAGGTCCACAACTTTGATATAACATATTTTCACACTATTCGCGTACAAACGGCGGCCATTTTGTCCGTCAATTTTGGTCCGATTTTCACGAAATTGGAACTCAACCTCCATAACCATGTAACGGTGATATAATCAAATCGGATATAAAACATAGTTTAGATTATCCAATTTTTGATTAAATCATCAGGTCGGATTCAGTAAATATCGCAGGCTAGCGATGACATCGAGGTTTGATTATGGTCTGGATAAGTTAATTGATCTAGCTCTAGTTAATAATCGAGATAACATTTCAGATTTGAAGAAAGACCTGCAATAGGCAGATTTAGCTCTTTCTTAATGTATGTTTAACTTAAAGATCAGAATGATGTTGGTCCAAAAATTATGCCTGAGAATGAACCTTCATCGCTCGCACATTAAGATCCCGGAAAACCGTACAGTTCCTGTCAGTAGGCATTTTGATGTATGTGGGAAAGGAAAATTTAATGTTTTCCCCTTTTATAAAATGAACAATTTTGACATGAGTCTTCTGGAACTTAAAACTGCACTACTTTGTTTCACGGTAAACGATGAAAAGATAAAAGGTATGCCAAGACAAACTGATTTCAACACTGGTTTAATAACATTTTAAAGTAGTTTTCGTCCGTCTTGGGACTATTCATAAATAATGTTATTGTATAAAGATGGACAGTATAGTATATTTATACATATTTACATAGTAATACTGTGGTTTTAATTGGCTATAGCTACCATTGTCTATGGTTACATAGTATATCGTTAACTAATAGGCAGCATGTACACACGTGTGTTAATCTGTAGTATATGGGTTCAATTTAGGAACAGTGAGTTGAAGATAATCATGGGATTGATTTAAGAAATTAATGAAACTAATGGCCAATTGTTACTTATTGACTATTAAGTCGAGGAACGTATTTTTTAATAAAATGGTTTTCCATTAATTTTCTTTTCGTGGTGACATCGACTATCATTTAATAAAAAGGGAAAATTTGGAATTTTACTTGTAAGTGTTGTGCACATTTAAAGATATGTCTATTTACAAATAATGGCCCATTTTCAATATTACAATCCCGTCGATGGTTGCGTACTCTATCCCGTAGATGCGTAGATGTCTCGCCCATGTAGTAATTTTGTGTCACAATTCATATTGTCGTTGACACTAAACGTAAACTTATGAAAGTTATACTTGTTATTTGGCGTAATATGATCGCAACATTTACATCGAAGATCCGTGCATTGGGATACATAAAAACCGGTGATAGATGAATTGAATTTTGTTTTGGTTAGGAGGCGTTTCAGATTAGGTGGCTGTCTTTGTAATTTAATAAAGTGAATATTATCCCTGCTAAGCCTAAATACTTTATTCAGTATGCTTGAGCCTCAGTTTACTTTCTAGGATTAACGAAAGATGTTCTAATTTACAATTTTCTTTTATACTTTTAGCACTTTATCTAAACTACTATTTTATTAATTCAACTTATATGCGAACTTTTTATGTTTATTCCCCCTTCTTTAACCCTCCATTTGAGCGAAAGACCCTATAACATATCTTCGAAAAATCATAATTCTACCCTATTTCGTGAAATGTGAATTGCCCTACACAGATTTATGGGAACGTAGGCCAGTTATTTGCTATCTCAGGTTTAGTCCATAAAAATGCAAAGGGGATTTGCTCCCCTTCCCACCCCAAGAAGTGTCACACCAGGGTATATGCCCCCATCAGCCCCCCCCCCCAATGTGAGGGCCCTGCCTCTCTACCCCTTATTTTAAATCGTTCCCAGATAGAGTTGTTTTGGAACAATGTAAGTCGTCCATAAAAGGGGCTGGATGTTTGATGTCAGATAGGAATCAGGGTGTTACTTAAAAACGCATAAAAATGGAGCGAATGACGTCAAACAATTAGCAATGCACAAAGAGTGTGTCTATAAACAGTCTATCAATCATGTTAAAATTGAATGAAGTGTCGTATGTGAAACAGAGCGCGTGGATTACTATCATTCACCATCTTCACCGTCAACAACAACAACAACATGGGAGAGAGGGAAATAGGGTTTAACGTCCACTCGACACAAACCAGGTCATTTCGGGACTAACACATGGTTCAACTTTATTTCAACAATTCGCTTGTGCGTAGGGGTATTTAGCAAGGGGGGGGGACCCGGAGAAAACCCACGAGGTTGGACAGGCGACCCTCTCCTTATCACGTACAACCGGGGAATCAACAACAACATAACGAACCTTTCAAATAAAACGAAACATTTGTAGAAATTTTGTTAAATTCTTGACATTGTATGGCCTATATTATACTTTTGAGAGAAAAAATCAGAGCTGTAAACGGTATCTATGGACTATTCTGGCTCAATTTACATATGTGGTTGCGCAGCCTACTGAGAAACCTGTCCCATGAGCTGGTGCGACTGACGTTCACTCGACTCATCCGAGGAAGTCGATCGAGCTCCAGCTGATCTGATCCGATATGGGAAACTGACCACCACAAGAGAAAACACTCATTATGGGTCAGATGGCATGGTTACCTTACACTTGTTCACTGCACTACAACAGCTTGTTCAGGGCAAGGTTTTCTTATTTGCAAAGCACAGATGTTTCATTTCGAAGGCATGCTATTTCAGATCAAGTCATAGACCATTACTTTTTTTTAAGATTACGATATCACACGTGACGATCCTCCGAATAAAAATATTAAAGGAGGAGGGTGGAGGACATTTCGAAATTGGATCGGCCTAATCAGAGGAATCGATATGCAGTGACGTCATTTTAATAGGCGATTGCACGTGTAATTACATCCCGACCCTTCCGCTTCTCCAGACCTGGCATAAAATTCAAATACTCGTTTTCGATTCTAGACCGCAAAGCCAACAAAAGTTGCCGTGGCTAAATGGCTATAAATAGAGGCACTCCATTCGTTACAAAGTGTCTGCGATATCACTTCTGTGGAAGTGGACGTTAAATCACCAGGTAGTAGTCGTTAAAACGGTTGAAGCAATTATTGGTCTCAATCCTAATTGACGGCTGGTTCGGGACGATTCTGTGTAAGATTTAGATAAAAAGCTGATAGTTCTCACTATACTAGTTAAACAGAAAGGAATTGCAATGACCACAACCTAAATTAGTTAATGTTTGTTCATTCTGAATAAAATACTACGGAGCCCCTTAAGTGCACGATTCCACTCTTATATAATTTTTTCGTACATGATTCCACTCTTATATAATTATTTCGTTTAAACGAAATATTAATTCGTTTAAACGAAATATTAATTCGTTTAAACGAAATATTAATTCGTTAAAACGAAATAATTAATTATTATATCGTTATAACGAAATATTATTTCGTTTAAACGAATTAATATTTCGTTATAACGAATAAATTATTTCGTTATAACGAATTAATTATTTCGTTTAAACGAAATAATTATTTCGTTTTAACGAATTAGTTATTTCGTTTTAACGAATTAGTTATTTCGTTTTAACGAATTAATTATTTCGTTTTAACGAATTAATTATTTCGTTATAACGAATTAACATTTCGTTATAACGAATTAATATTTCGTTATAACGAATTAATATTTCGTTATAACGAATTAATATTTCGTTATAACGAATTAATTATTTCGTTTTAACGAATTAATTATTTCGTTATAACGAATTAATTATTTCGTTATAACGAATTAATTATTTCGTTATAACGAATTAATTATTTCGTTATAACGAATTAATTATTTCGTTTTAACGAATTAATTATTTCGTTATAACGAATTAATATTTCGTTATAACGAATTAATATTTCGTTATAACGAATTAATATTTCGTTATAACGAATTAATATTTCGTTATAACGAATTAATATTTCGATTAAACAAATTAATTATTTCGTTTAAACGAATTAATTATTTCGTTTAAACGAATTAATCTTTTCGATTAATCGAATTAATCAATGTCGATTGAACACGTCGACTAACCCCAATGCTCCAAACAACGAAGTTGAAAAAAAACTTAATAAAAACCAATCGTGATCTCTATCGTTATTGATATACGGGATATACACATGGTTCATTTTTATATCATTAATTCGCTTGTGCGTAATGCTATTTAGCAGGTAGACCCAGAAAGAACCCTTGAGGTTAGACAAGTGACCCTGTCAGGCCTCGTGTCCCCCAACATGATCCCCATTACGAAAACCTTATTAAACAGATAGCAGCAAATGTTTTAACATATGTTTTGGGGTATCAACCGTTTGGTTTATAAGCGTATGTAGGAGCCACGGTGGCTAAGTGGATAAGACGCTAGCGCGCTAGCCAGGAGGTCGCTTATTCGCCCCAGTGTTGGCGGAGAAAGTTCATCTGGGGTGTTATTCGTGGTTTCCAGTTGTGAGTGATGCAGGAAGGAGGGTCTGACAAGGGCAACTGTCTAGTCTTTTGGATGGTACGAAAAATTCGAGGTCCCGTGTACAGATTGGCGTGCGCAACAAAGATCCCTTGGCAGCTGCAATTTCATATAAGTGTAGGCTGTAGCGATTTTGTTTGGGCAAAACATCCCCCAAAGCACAATATTTGGCGTATGCCCATCTTCAGTAGCCCAGTGAAACTCAAAGCAGAACAGTAGGACGTTTAAGCCCATTTCATAAGGGTATACACCCTATCGATTTGTTAGTGTTACGTGACTTGCCGTTCCAGCGAAATGAATGTTGGGTGGTCTAGTGGTGCGCCATTGGGTCAAGGGGCGTTGTATCGGTTGACTGCATGTACGTGACAAGAAGTATGACTGCTTGTACATCCTCGTGGGTCTTCAGTTTCATCCCATTGCTAAATACCCCTACGCGAAAGCGGATTACACGTGTAAGTCCCGAAATGACCTAGTTTGTGTCTCTGTTCCAAGATTACCGACTCAAACCCACCGCAAATTGATAAAGTCTTTGGTTTTTTGGTTTTTTTTAACATCTTTTATTTTCAAATTTGGTGTTTTGAGCATTTGGGTGTACACTGGACTTCGTTTGTTCGTCCAGTCCGAACTTGACAGCTCTCCTTTTCAGGCCCTCCGTCCTGCACCACTGACAAAAACCAGATGAACTTTCTTGACAGTTCTCCTTGTCAAGCCCTCCGTCCTGCATCACTGATAAAAACCAGATGAACTTTTTCCGCCAACACCGGGAACGTACCAGCGACCTCTAAAGCTTGTGAACCCAACGGTTAATTCCCTAAAATATATGTTAAAAACTATAGGGTTCTCAGGGTTTTCGTAAGGGGGATAATGTTTGGGAAATGGGTCTCTGGAGAAGTAGGTAGCGGAAACGATAGGATCCGTTCTCTCATTAACCCCTATGCTTCACACCAATATATGAAGAAAAAAAAACTGATTTGAAGTGTATCCTCACAATAGGGGGAGGAGGAACCCGGGCCATCTCTTTATGCCACCAATGCTTCATAGACTCAATATCCATCACATGATCCCCATTACGAAAACCTATGAAGAGAAAAAAACTGATTTAAAGTGTATCCTCAGAATAGGGGGAGGAGGAACCCGGGCCATATCTTTATGTCACCAATGCTTCATAGAGTTCATACCAATCACATAATCCCCAGTACGAAAACAGTGTAAACATGAGGTCTGTTATTGGGTCAAGTGCCGTTATTTCAATTAACCGCCTCTACGCGACAAGCAGCAGGATCGCTTGTCCAACCTCGTGGATTCTCCCCGGGCCCACTGCTACATATCCTTACGCGCAAACGAATTATTGAGATAAATATGAACCACGTGTATATCCCGTATATCGATAACGATAGAGATCACGATTGTTTTTTTTTAAAATTTGTTTTTCAACTTCGTTGTTTGGAGCATTGGGGTTAGTCGACGTGTTAAATCGACATTGATTAATTCGATTAATCGAAACGATTAATTCATTTAAACGAAATAATTAATTCGTTTAAACGAAATATTAATTCGTTTAAACGAAATATTAATTCGTTATAACGAAATATTAATTCGTTATAACGAAATATTAATTCGTTATAACGAAATATTAATTCGTAAAAACGAAATAATTAATTCGTTAAAACGAAATAATTAATTCGTTATAACGAAATATTAATTCGTTATAACGAAATAATTAATTCGTTATAACGAAATAATTAATTCGTTATAACGAAATAATTAATTCGTTATAACAAAATATTAATTCGTTATAACGAAATATTAATTCGTTATAACGAAATGTTAATTCGTTATAACGAAATAATTAATTCGTTAAAACGAAATAATTAATTCGTTAAAACGAAATAACTAATTCGTTAAAACGAAATAATTATTTCGTTTAAACGAAATAATTAATTCGTTATAACGAAATAATTAATTCGTTATAACGAAATAATTTATTCGTTATAACGAAATATTAATTCGTTTAAACGAAATAATATTTCGTTATAACGATATAATATTTCGTTATAACGAAATAATATTTCGTTTAAACGAATTATTATTTCGTTATAACGAATTAATTATTTCGTTATAACGAATTAATTATTTCGTTTAAACGAATTAATTATTTCGTTATAACGAATTAATTATTTCGTTATAACGAATTAATATTTCGTTTAAACGAATTAATATTTCGTTTAAACGAATTAATATTTCGTTTAAACGAATTAATATTTCGTTTAAACGAATTAATATTTCGTTTAAACGAATTAATATTTCGTTTAAACGAAATAATTATATAAGAGTGGAATCATGTACGAAAAAATTATATAAGAGTGGAATCGTGCACTTAAGGGGCTCCGTAAAATACAGATACAGACGCAGTTATATTACAAATCTTCCAGATCCTAGTGTTCTGAAGACAGGTAAAACGAAATTTTGAACTAAAAAAAAACGAAACGAAATAGGATCTGTTTTTGAATCGGATTGACGTGTTCTGCAAAAATAATTGATTTTCTGTCTGGGATTTTGCACGAGGAATGATATTCATATCGTTAAGGGCGGTAGGTTTCTCTGAAATGTTTCAACGGATACAATCTCATGTACTGCATGAACCAAACCGATTTCTCAATAATTATAATGACACGAAAAGCCCCTCCCAATGAAAATGCAAAATCCTTTCTTTTGGGCTTCGAGTATCTTCCACTAATTGCAATACATCCTAAAAAAATCGTTTTCAAGGTGATTTTAAAATCATAATTTCTATCATGTCGAGTTGACGCAGTATTGTTATTACTAGAGCAGTACATCTGAACGTTTAGCCAATCCTAGATTCCATACTATTGTTACTGGTGTTACAAATGACGTAATCAAACACGTACTCAGTATAAATTTTATTGTCACCTATAGTTATTAAAACCTATTATTAGAAGCTAGTTCAGCGGGGATGGATCCAGGACTTTTTGCAGAAGGAGGTCTGATAGATTCCTATTAAGGGAATTTGACAGTTGATGATGCATGATGTCATCACCGTCTCCAACCTACGTAGGCATACCTACACATTGAACTTTTTAACGAGGGAAATCCAATACCCCGTTTGAAGTCAATTTTTATTATGAATTAAAAGGATCACATTGATGCAATGCCTTAATTGTGATAACACACACGTCTGCAACATTATCTCGCGCTTTGAATGCCCATCCCATCCCCCACAAGCTGATGAGAAAGGATAACGTTGCACTCCTGTTTTACAATTTCCTTTATGTAGCTCAGCAGTCTAGATGCGGATCTGGGCCCTGTTTCACAAAAACTTAAGCTAAAATCACTAAAATAGATTTTAACTAAAATGAAAATGAAATTTTAAATTTTATGCGTTTCACGAAGATTGACTGTAACTTGTAACTTAAAGGGCTAATCCCGATATTTTTTTGAAGAATATAAATGCTAAATTTTGTTTTAAAATCCCCTACCGAAGGGCAGGGCAGAGCAACTAACTTAGTATTTGTGATACGTTTTCAAACAACTTAAACACATCAGTCTTCTGGAAATTGAGACCGGTGTCCCAAGCTGTATTGTGCGGTATCTACGTAAAACCTGGCTTTCTTTTAAATAAAAATAATGTGTAGTTGAAATTAGCCTTTCGCTATCAAGTACAGAACATGGGCCCCTCACTATATAGACCTCTGAAGGAACGAGAATCGATTATCAGGTCACCAACGAAATAATTGACCCGAAATACTAAAAGGGTTACGTGTCCGGATAAGCATTTTTGACATTCATGCCCAAACGACTCAATATTTTGAGCTGAAATTTTGAGACAAGGTCAATACACCGTTCTCCTATATTTTGGCGTTTAAATTTCATATGTACTCGGACCTTTATTTTTGAAACTCTGTTGAAATCGGGACTGTCCCTTTAAAATGCAATTTTAATAGATTTTAGTTAAAATCGCTTGCGCCCGCGCAGTGCACATTTCCGCTGCGGGTACTTTCAGTGAAAGCAAACACACTTTGAAACTGAAAACTGTTGACAGGTTGAAGTAACTGATGCAATATCAATGGAGAGAGTTTCATACGTTGTAGCAATGTTTGTGTACGGCCAGACAGTCGTAGAGAGGTGAAATAAATGGGTATATTACGTAGTATTTGATTTGAAAAGTATCGGTGGGTTGGCCTTGAACTTGGCATCTGATTTACTCGCAGGCTTCAATGCCAATAGGCCTACTGTGTATCGATAAACTAAATCGCGTGGATTTGTAGTTTTATGGTATTTTGGAGAAGAGAAACTATTGGGCATTGTCACAAACATAATATCCAATTTCCCGATGCCTAGATTTGAAATGTCATTCACATAGACCATTTCAATGATACTTTGAAAATAACAAAGTGCCTATCTAACTTTTATTTGGCTCCTAAAAATTCCTTTCTTTATGTTGTTTTATTAACTTAAGACTTCATTAAGAAATAATTATAGGTATTAAAATTCAATTTCAAATAGGCCTGTAACATTTTTCAATAAACACATATGAGATTATTGATTTATCTTTTTTACAAATCACCACAACCCCCAAAAGCATGAGTAAATACTACATATGGTATGCCTAGTATTATGGGCCTTAAGGCCTTCTAAAACCAAAAAATTTACCATATGTACACGAAGATATTTTGATAAGAGTGCTCTTCTTTCCACGACATTGGATATAAATAAATGATTTTCTTTTAGCGTTCAATTTACTGAGGTTTTGAGTGATTTTTTTTTCTTGGGGTTCTAATATGGAGCGCCACCCAAATGCTTAAATTGCCTTACAATAAAATCCAATGGATGGCCGGTAGCTGTATTTCCCATGCTGTGAAAGGAAATTGAATGAGAATTGTGTTTGTGAATGATTGTATGTTAAAATTATGTGACCCGGGCCTTTCACAATATTATTATTATTATTCCAATAATATCCATATGTCGCCTTAAATCTAACAATGTATCTCTAATCAGTGCTTGTTAATGTCGTGATTTTAAGTTAGGAAAGGGTGACAGCTATCCTAAGTTAAAATTGATTTTAGTTAAAATTGTCCTTAAATAGTTTTGTGAAACGCCACTATTTTAAGTTAAAGGAGCTAAGTCTCTAACTCAATATCATCCAAAATCTTCAACATTGAAAACACGAATTGTTTGTCAATTTAATTCAACATTGATGCTGTGATCTTACCGGGAAAAGATGGGCTTCTGATATCCAATATTTAAGACAAAATAAACATTTTACCATTGGTACACGAATCGTGTACCACAATGCTTTTCAGCACTAGTTCTAGCAAGAGACTCGAGGAACGAGACTAGTAGCATTGCACCAAATCAAACGGCATATGTAGACTGGAATAACCTGCAGACACTCGAAATAGCCACTCTATTGACACTGCTGGCTTATTTCGCCGAACATAACTTATTTGAAATTAGAGTAAAAACGGAAACCATTGAATGTAAATCGGCTAAGATACATTCATATTACAGTATTATAAGCATTGCGACCCACTTGTGTCAATTTCTATGTCTTAAATGTTACCGATTTAGCTCCTTTAAGATGAGATTTTAACTTAAAATATTATTTTAGTGGATTTTAACTAAAATGCTTAAAATCGTTTTGTGAAACTCATCAATCTTAAGTTAGGGTGGAATTTTTGTTTAAGACGATTGTAAGGAGATTTAAGTTTTTGTGAAACAGGGTCCAGTTTAGATACAAATTTCAATAAATCAACTCAATTATATTTTAGCGTGTTTACGGCTTCTGTATCGTTTCAATAATTTTTTTTAAATTTTATTTCCGCTTAGAGTACAAGGTGAGATGCAGATACTGAGGCTGAACGCGTGAGTGCGTCGTGTATTGATTGGCAATTCTTTATGTACGAGGTTGGGCTACGGTGGCTTAGAAAGATGCTGGCTCGATCGCTAACCTTGGGGTGGGTCCATGTTCGATCCCTTCTTTGGCCAAGAAAGGTTATTGGGTTTTCCGGCCTCGTTTCCTCTTGTCGATTGTTCCGGAAATACGGCTTGTCTCAAGATGCAATTTGATTTTTGTTTAAATCGATTTTAAGGATTTTAGTTTAAGTTTTCGACACAAACTAGGTCATTTTGGGACTAACATATGGTTCACGAGGCTGGACAGACGAGGCCAATTGACTCAATGGCAGGCTTTATAATATAGCGCGCACATGCTAACCATTCGGCCGTCCAAACCCCCTTTTCGTGATTAAGAGCCCCGGGCAAAAGATTCTACTTTCTCCTTGCTTTTTGATATTGGCGAAAAACCAGAAGACAGTACTTGTAGGAATAAATCAGTTGATTTTAGAAAATGGTCTACCCAAGCACGAGCGCAGTATATGGCCAGGAACTGATCACGATTTGTGACGTCATGTAAAAGTTCAAATTCCGTACGCCTGTGCGCAGTTGTCCAGTTGTATTATAATTGTGAATTGGGAAGGTTATATACAGGCTAGAATAAGTTAATTTACGATGTTTATAAAATATGATTATGTTATACAACATGGAAGCCATGCGAATACATGTAAGTCAATAAAATAAATATGTTTTAACTTAAATAGATTTGATTTTTCTATCCCGTTTCCCGATAAGTTAATCTATCATATTTATAAAATTTGATTATCATATTATTCAGCATGGCTGCCATGCGAAATAAAAAAATAAATTGAACATATATATAACTTAAATAAATGTTATTTTTATATTCTGTTTCCCAATGAGTTAAGTGTGCCGCAAAAATTTGAACGGCACACTAAGAAAATGCGAAAAACCAGATGATCCTAATTGAGTATTCACGGGTGTCGACTCTATAGTTTTGAGTCAGTCGATGTCTCTATGACTAGTTATATGTCGTCTATGACTTGATATGCTTTTATTTTGCAAAATTCAAATATTTTTCCTATATATTTAGCCATGTGTGCCGCTATTTTTTCACGTGTCCCGTGGTGTGCCGTTCGCAAATAAGGTTAATCAAACGTATTTATAAAATTTTATTATCAAATAGCCATGCGAAAAAAAAACAATTAATTTAACATATGTTTTTTTGGAGACATTCTCTAGATATACACCAATCATATCTGCTTTTTTAAGATTCAAAGAGAGAGGGGTTTAACGTCCAATCGACACAAACTAGGTCATTTCGGGACTAACACACTTCGCGTAGGGGTCTTTAGCTGTGGGAGGAAACCGGAGTACCCAGAGGAAACCCACGAGGTTGGAAAGGCGACCCTACTCCTTGTCACATACAAACGGGGATTCGAAACCACCAGTTGACTCAGTGGCAGGCCGTATGATACATGTTGTGAATCCACTGATCAAAAATGTTCATACATGATTTTTTTTTTTTATTATGTAGGATTTATTACTTGATTTAATAAAATGTGTTTGTTAGTTGTTCTCTGTCCATCCCTGAAATCTGTTTGGATTTTTTTTTGGGGGGGGGGGGTAATTTTGAAATCTGGATATCAAAAAACGAGTTGTATATTTTTCATTATTCGCCAATATTGAAGAGGTATTAAGCTTGTTTTTCATTATTCCCCATATGCCGTGCAATGAACGCTTACGAGTTACGACCCCAACATCCATGTATGTTAGTTGTTCTCTATCCATCCCTGAAATCGTTTTCTTTTGATTTTCTAAACCTTAATATCGGAAAACTAGAAGCTTATTGACACTCTGTCACCTATCATAGGCACAGACCCCTGTGGCGTGGACATTTTTTCAAAATTAACTTCAATTGTGGATGATATTAAAACGTCATCGTGGACACGATAGTCTATCTAATGGGGGGTTGCGGTAGGCGAGTTCTCTGTTATTTTAGAGCAAAAGTACGTCGTAGTTGACTTATTTCGTCTATTTAGTAAAATAATATATACCTGATCAGACATAATAATTGTGTAGCAATAATTTTCTGTGAGCTGATAGTAAAAAAAATTCACTCAATCAGGAGCCAATTGGTAGTAGAAATTAGGTAACCGGATGTGGACACCTCGCTTGACACAGTACACACAAAGCGATCGCCATGTTAGTTTAAGAAATTGAAGTATGGCCGTTGTTTTGGGCGTTAGCTTTTTTTTATTAAACTATTTCTGTAGTTTTGTAATCGGAGTTCAGCTTTAACCAAATAATTCAGAAGAAATGAATATTTTTGCAATATCTTTAGGAACATTGTATCGTATGGTCTGTCATTCTGTCATGGAGTCAACTGGCGTGGTATTCTGCATGACAAGGAGTGGGATCGTTTGTTCAACATGGTGGGTTTTCGCTGGGTCTCCGGTTTCCTCCCACTGCTAGTAAATAAATGTTTTATTCACAATAAATTATTATATATAGATAGTTGTAGGTAAGTGTTTTAAAAGAGTGTCAGTTTCAGACTGTATCATTATCTATTATGTACTATGAATTAATGAGCTATGCTATCACTGGGTTATTTAAAAAGAAGTGCATTTATTATTACTACACGCCCTTTTCTTAGAAAATTTTATTCTATTTTTTAATGTAAATCAAGAATAAAATTAACATATAATACGATCAGATAAAGTACATGCAGTTCTGTGCTCATGGTAGATGCAAATAGAAATAGATACATAAAAAATTCGCCGACTTAAAATATCAACCATTTTACTCATATATTAAATTACAAGCTATAGAGA
Source organism: Patella ulyssiponensis (assembly GCA_963678685.1). Lineage (NCBI taxonomy): Eukaryota > Metazoa > Mollusca > Gastropoda > Patellidae > Patella > Patella ulyssiponensis. The sequence continues at coordinate 17,141,331 of OY783227.1, read as the reverse complement.
GAGAGGGGGGGGGTATCACTGTCATTTCCGGACTATTATGTGCATTCCCATTTCGATAAACCGACTGTTGGAGGATGGTGAAGGCGGGAGCGGAGAGTATTTGACCGGGGTGGGGCACTGCCATTGCCGGACCAGCATTAGGGTAAAATCCCATTTCAATAAATCGATTGTGCGCTAGGCTCTCTCTCTCTCTCTCTCTCTCTCTCTCTCTCTCGATTGGTTTAGACAGAAATTGTTTATTTCAATAATTCGCTTGCGCATAAGTGTTTTTAGCAGTGGGAGGAAACCAGAAGACCGGAAAAAACCACATGGTTAAATAGGACTCCGTGTCACGTACAGACAGCTTTACTCAAGGACATATCTTATGACAAAACGTGCACGAGTTAAACCAAAATGTATGAATGGCTAGTTAGATGATGCGATCAGATAACATTAGATATACGCCTATTATAGGACACGGTTCGGCTATTTCTGTACTCTGCTTGGCAAATATCAGGTTACTTTTACTTCAGTCCACCTCCAGATTTAGTCCAAGGTCACGACATGTAAACAGGGCTAGCGGTAACTTTGGACCTAGCCCTAGCCTTAACACCAATCGTCCAAGGTCACATCAAATTAAAGGCTTTATTCCTGACACCACAGGTGGAACCATCTAGAGCAATTGCTTCTTGGATTGCCTGAGTCCTTCTGTGGAATTCGTGACTATATCATTTTTTGTCTTGGAATGTCAACCAGCTAGCAAATAATGAATACCTGGTTTCTATCGTTGGATATTGAGACCAAGACGCAGAGGCGGTGACAGCCGTCAGTGAGGGGTGGGGGCGGGGCAAAGTCCAAGAATAAGGTGGCAAAACCGCCAGCTCAACTAGGGCTATTAGTGGCATAACCAGACTGCCGGAAATGCAGTCTGGCAGTATTTCGAACACTGGTCGTCGACATAACCAGATAAAGCCTGTCGCCATATGACTAGTTTATCCCACCAGAGAGGAAGGCCTGAGATGAATGGAGTGAGTGAATCAAGGTGGATGAATATTTTCGCCACGATATTTTGAGAAATAGAGTCCCGAAACGCAGCCTGGCAATATTTCAAACTCTGGTTATCGGGAGTAAAAGAGCTGACCAGATACTGTCTGTCGCCAAATCACTAGCTTATCCGAACTGGGCGGAAGGTACCAACCGAATGGAGTGGGTGAATCAAAGTGAATGAATATTCCTTGTCACGTTGAACATATACCCAAAAACTTTGAGGATCGTAAAAACCATTTCTCAAGTGGTTCACTTCATCACGCGATATTGTTTAAAATAGGTTTACAGAAGACTCTACAACATGCAATTCTATGATTGTGTTTGAATGTCGGTTTTAATCATCTTAGAAGGTATTGATTACCGAAACATATCACGAATATTGTTAAAGTTAGTGGTGGAGGCAAACAGAGGGCAGTCCATAGTAATGGGAGGTCAAATGCCCCCTTTAACCCCTCCCCCTTGGCGCAACCACTGCCTAGTTGGCCATTGGCGTTTGTTTACCTAATCATCTAGATTATTATCTGAAAAACGCCTTTAAATCCTTTTGTTGTTGAATATAAATACGAAAATATGACTATTTGCCGTCTGAAGTTCTCTGACGCATTGGTGAAAAACATAATAGGTCAATTGGTTCGAGATCGTATATACAAAGCAAAATGTATGCAACTTGCACTGTCATTTCAGTGGGGGGGGGGAGGGGGAGAGAGAGAGAGAGAGAGAGAGAGAGAGAGAGAGAGAGAGAGAGAGAGCGTGGCGCCGTCCGGAAATGACAGTGCCCAGACCCCGGTAGTTTCCGTAGAGTGGACGTTCAACCCTATCTCTGTATTGGTATCTCATACATATTGGCGTACACGCCAAAAACACCATCACTTGGCATTTAAAATGAATCGGTCGAGATGATAGAGAGAGAGAGAAAGAGAGGGGTAGAGGAAGAGAAAGAGGGGGAGAGAGGGAGAGAGAGAGAGGGATCGGGGCACTGTCATTTCCGGCCTAGCATTAGGGTTCCTTCCCATTTCAATAAATCGACTGTGCCGCTAGCGGATAAGGCAAAAGACACTGCCGAATATACGCTGATCAATTGCATATCTCATCCAAACCGCAGGTATTAGACCACTTACAAACCGCAGGTATTAGACCACTAAGAAACAAAAACAAAACATTCTGTTTTTATACGGTTTTGACATGATATGATTATGAATACCAAATGTATTCTTGAAAATATAAATGTCTTGGTTTATGCGTTAAACATACACTATCAAAGCTCAGAGGGGCCCAGTTTAGGGGGCCCCGCGTTTCATGACAAAATGAGAAAAAAATCAAATTCCCTCAACCTTCTCTGTGAAGTTATATGTCATTTCCGCGCATTGTATGTCATTCGAAACTAAATAGATTTCGTATGTGATCAGATATTATGTAATGATTCTTGTATTACAGACCGTTTAATTGTGTGTTACGCATGCGTGCCATTCAAAGGGATATAAAATAATCTTTTCTTCGCGTTAAGGGCCCCGCGATTCTGGTCAGGCCTAGGGTCCAGCTCCGGTTAAGCTGGGCTTTGATTATCAAAGAGCTAAATCTTCTTATTGCAGGTCTTTCTTTAGGCATGAAATATTCTATAATGAAATAAAACCAAGTACGAAGAATCAAAACCAATCGAAGTCCTAAAAAAGATAGAGGCAAAATAGTGTAATAGGCAAATGGACTGTTCACCGTGTACAAAGTACACGACAATCAGTGGTAACAGGTGTCCGGAAAAGATGTAGCACCATGGGTCTTTTGTCAGACGTGGAGAGCAGACCATTGATTGTCAAACCGGTTGCAACATCCTACGTATGCTACATATATTAGCAGTCTCGTGATCGTCTAGAATTTATCTCTGGTTGTCTTTCTTTTTTTATAAACAATATTTTATTCCTAGAAAAGGATTGGGGAACAGGCTAGGCCTATTTTACCTCTCTCCTATATAACAGAAAATATATACAAAAATGACTATATAACCAAATTACGATGAAATCTATCGGAATAGTATAACAATATAATGAACAAAAATTACTGTGTACATATTTACAATTTTACGTTGGCGGCTCTTTGTAAACTTGTTTCAATTTACTTTTAAAGATACTGATAGGGGGAGATGATTTTATAAAGTCTGAAAGTCTGGTCCGTTCCTTAATCTTTCTTCTCCTTCACTTTGTGTATTTACTTTTTGCTGTTTTCTTAAAACGTTTGTGTTACCAGGAATAACAATGAAACAGTTCGTTTTTACATTTTATATATGATAGCCGGATACATAGATACAAGCATAGTATAGCTGACAATACTAAAGTCATTATCAAACCCTAACAAGCCAGTCTCGCTGGGCGCGCCTACTGATAGAAACTGTTACATATTTTCCCTGTTTGCTGCCTGGCACATTCTCACAAATATGATAGTTTTATATCTTTGGATTTTGGACCTTCAATTATTTAATTGGTCAAATATGATGTAAATAATTAGATTGGTTAATTGAGTCAAATGACGTCGAAACCCACCCTTATATGGTAATGGAAGTTCACTGGAGAAACTTCCATGAGATATGTTATCAACCTAGAATTGAATGTTTACCACATTATAACTCTGTTTTATGTAAACATCTGTCACTCATATGCTAGTTTAATTTAAGTATTTTAAGTACATAATATGTGAATATGTTTGAATCCAACATCTTGCCAAACTATTAATTAATACGATATAATTCCATCTTATTTCTCTATTCCTTGTGTATAAATTGAAAACAATGTTGCAACGACGATATTGCTACAAAGAATAAGCTTCCCATGCCTGACGCCACATCCGCCATAGCTGCATCCAAACTATTAGACGAAATATTAGTAAAATAGCTTGATTGGCCAATGGATATCGGTATGCAAAATGCACGTGATGAACAATGTTAACGATGTAGTAGACAGATATAATCGGGGAGATAATATACGCGTCAATTAAATATATCTTGAGTAATATAAACTAGTAATTAAACATTTATTAGAAATGAAATGAAATGGGGTTTGACGTCCTACTCTTAATTCTGCCAAACATTTATTAACAAAACAAGACCATAATCAAGTGAAGGTGGCACCGGATACTCGAGATTTTGACTAGATTAGAACGGTTCGCCGTTCAAAAATTTCCCTTAAATATATGGGAAAGCGAGGCTAAATTTCGAATATACCAGTGCCCTGGTTACCACAATGCACACATCTTGTCAAAACCACAGACAGTAATAACGTGGCTAAGATTGAAATAATTTGAATGAAATTTTCATTGTTTTCATTTTACGGGGGTTGGGATGGCGTAGTGGTCTAGAGTGCCGCACTTCGACCTCTAGCTGACCGGTCACCTCTGGCTTGCGGCTGTGGTTTCTATCCCTGGTGTGAGCGTATGTGGCATAGAGATAGGGGTGCCTTCTCAACCTCGTGGGTTTCCTCCGGGCACTCCGGTTTCCTCCCACTGCTAAAGACCACTACGCGCAAGCGAATTATTGAAATAAAATTAAACCATATGTTAGTCCCGAAATGACCTAGTTTGTGTCAAGTGGACGTTAAACCCATTTCTCTCTCTCTCTCTCTCTCTCTCTCTCTCTCTCTCTCTCTCTCTCTGTGTCAAGTGGACGTTAAACCCCATTTCTCTCTCTCTCTCTCTCTCTCTCTCTCTCTCTCTCTCTCTCTCTCTCTCTCTCTCTCTCTCTTTATTTTACATCATCTTTTTTTGACCGCCTCCATTACCCTGGTTGAACCTTTTTTCTTTCCCGGTAAATCAAGATGTCTGCTTTATTTTGGCTGTTGTGTCTTTCGTTTTATTATTGCTGTACATTGTATCCGTACTAATTATACAAGCAATGTTGGGCATGCGCATTAAGGGTTAATCTGACGTGTGGCTGAACGTTCCAGAGTATGACACGAGAGCCGCACACGAAGCTGTGCAACTTAACTTATGCAATAAATGGGTGTACTTTCAATGAATGTCAACGTATCCGCAGGAATCTGACCTTCTATCCAAAAGCATACACCATACCGGACTAGACATATATATAATAACAAAGGAAAACAGAATGCAATGCCTGTTGAAGCCTCGATTATACACGTTCTCACTTCGGCTAGTTCTTTTTTCAACAATTCGTAATATCAGGCAATCTAACCTCTGCCGATTCACTCAGATATGTTTTTACGTAAATCTAGCCGGTCTGATTTGCATGAATACTCCCCACAAAACGATATCATAGCTACTTGTTTCCAATATCTACATTATTTTCGATCGCTGGGTTAAAATTAAGGTCGGTTTGAATAAGTCAAAATCCTCGATTTGCCTTCAGGGCAAGATAACCTGCTGTAGTGAACACCAAAAGATAATTGTGATTATCCTATCTGAAATCTCAATAATTGTACCCTTTGCTATATTTTTTTCTACAAATGGTTATTGTTAAAATCTGTCGATAAGTAATGTATCAAAGAGCATCAAAGCAAATATCTTACAAAGTTGCTCAATAAACTGCGGTTTCTGTTGAAAAGAAACGAAAACAGTCGGTTTTTCAAAACTGATGTATCTATCTTTTATATCTTATTTCTTTTTTCACGTGCGACAATTTAAAAATTAAAAAAAAAAACCTTTCTCGTGTTTAATTGTGAAAATTGGAAAATAAAATAACGTGATTGTTAAGATTAAATTTTTTCTCGCTGAGTGTAACTTGTACTGACTGGGCTGAAGTCATGTACACGACATGCTGTGTGCTATGAGAGAGAGAGAGGAGAGAGAGAGAGAGAGAGAGAGAGAGAGAGAGAGAGAGGGATAGACTGTGCTGAAGTCATGTATACGACTATAGTGTGCTATGATGGAGCTAGAGAGAAAGGTGGAGTTTTACGTCCACTCGACACAAACTAGGTCATTTCGGGACTAACACATGGTTTAATAATTTTATTTCAATAATTCGCTTGCACGTGGGGTCTTTAGCAGTGGGAGAAAATCCACTAGTTTGGACAGGCGACCTTACTGCTTACAACCGGGGATTCGAAACCACGCCAGTTGACTAAATGACAGGACTTATGATACAGCGCGCATTTGCTACCCCCCCCCCCGTTGCTATGAGGGAAAATGTACCTTGACAAAGGTGTAATATTCGACTCTTATACCCAATTCCAACTGTCAAGGGTTCTTTTACTGTCGGGGGGTTGGGATGGCCTAGTGATCTAGAGTGCCGCGCTTCGACCTCTGGCTGGCCGGTCACCTCTGGCTTGCGGCTGTGGTTTCGATCCCTGGTGTGAACGTGTGTGGCATGGAGATAGGGGCGCATTCTCAACCTCGTGGGTTTCCTCCGGGCACTCCGGCTTCCCCCCACTGCTAAAGACCCCTACGCGCATGCGAATTATTTAAATAAAATTGAAACGATATGTTAGTCCCAAAATGACCTAGTTTGTGTCGAGTGGACGTTAAATCCCATTTCTCTCTCTCTCTTTTGCTGTCAAGGGTTCTTTTACATGGCCGCCAATGTGGACACGATCTCCTCCCACCGAGTAGTGTAGTAAAACCGACCGGACTTCTTCGTTGTGTTTCCGTCCTGATCGTAAATATAACTACAGGTTACGCCGTTTATACAAATGAAATGAAATGGGTTTTAACGGCCTATTGTTTTACTCCGAACTGGGCTAATGAAGACGCCATACAGTGTGCCATGTGGGAAATTTTGCCCGGACAGCGGCACTGCGGCTTACTCTTGTATCGAATTCCAACTGTCAAGGGGTTAATTTAAGTGCACGCCAATGTGTACACGGGACCTCGGTTTTTCATCCCATCCGAGCGACTAGACAGCTGTCCTTGTCAGGTCCTCTGTCATGCATCATTGACAAGGGGTAGCCACGCCGGAAAATCTGAAAGAACTTTCCCGGCCAATACAGTTTCATTATTAAAACTGCTTGGCATCAATGTTCCTCGTTCTCAATAAAGTGTATATAGCTTTTGATGGCTGCGCTGACAAACCGGGTGAACTCTCCCGAATTTCACACTCTTGTACGTCATACACTTATCTTGGTGTTAATTTCCTTACAAATATGGAACAAACATCCCCCATACCCCAAAGAACCAGTACCGGATCTAAGGGGGGCAAAGTGGGACAAATGTGCCAGGCCACCGACATTTAGGGCCCACCTCCCACAATTCTGGGTCACCTAAAAATAATTCACTAAAATGAAGTAAATGTACATGTAAATGAAAACATCATAAGAGAAAGAGTCTGTTTGAAATACTCAAATTGTCAACGAATTATAAATGTTAATGAAATCGCTGCCTAAATTGTCTCGGATGCACTGAAATTAATCCAAATTTTAACAAAAATTCCTGGAGGAACACACCCCAGGCACTCAAGGGGAGAGGGGGTACATACTAGTACGATCAGCGGTCAGTACGAACAATTTGAACAAACAACAATGGGGCCCCGGCACAGTTGGTATGTCCCGGGACCCCCACAAGGCTAATCCGGCATTGCAAAGAACGGGAGGAGAATATTACCTACCAAACACATGTCATAAACAAGATAGTATTTGATGAATATTTTGACAATGGAAATGACAAAACCAGTGAATTTACCAAGTTATCACTGTTTTTATGTATAGCCGTATCACTCAAATCCATCCGAGTGCGTGAGATATGACTTCTATATAATGTGTGAATCAAGAGAGAGAGAAAGAGAGAGAGAGAGAGAGAGAAATGGGATTTATCGTCCACTCGACACAAACTAGGTCATTTCGGGACTAACATATGGTTTAATTTTATTTCAATAATAAGGAAAAGATACAATGTGGTCGCAAAGATCATAGTACTACACTAAATAGCTGTCCCTGTGAAACCATTCGTCCTGCATCACGGAAAATCCAGCGGAAATTTCACGCCAAATTTCAACAGCATAAGGGCCAGTTTATATTAATTTTCAACCACATAAGGGATAATTTACATTAATTTTTAACCACATAAGAGAAAATTTATATTAATTTTCAACCACATAAAAGGCAATCTATATTAATTTTCAAAACCAAAAGAGACAATTTATATTTATTTTCAAGAGTATACGGTACAATATTAATATTTGTGTTTATAATCAACGATAGAAGGGTCAATCTATATGTATTTTCAACACCATAAAGGACAATTTATATATACATGTATATCTATTCAAGAACATAATGGACAATTTATATTTATTTTCAATTGGACTTAATCCTGTACCCAATTAAATAATAAATTATTAGTTATGCAGAACTTGCTGGTTATCTGGACTGGATTATTGAGACTAAGAATTCAAAATAATCCCAACATTATATTGCACGTGTGTAGTTATTGCACTTGATATGAAGTGGAAAATGAATATATAGTACGTCACATTTAAAGCCCAGATGCTCCATTTAAACCAGGCATTATCTACGAGCGAAATCGTTCTATTGTACGTCTTCCTTTGGGCCTATAGTCAAAATAAAGAGAGAGAGAGAGGGGGGGGGGGGTAGCGGTCCACTCGACACAAACCAGGTCATTTCGGGAACAAGCATTAAGTTAAATGTTACTGGAACAATTCGCTAACGACGGATGACAAAGGAAAAAAAACCCACGAACTCCTCCTATGTACGTCAATCATAATACAACAACGCTGACAAAAACGTCATATCAACATCGTGTGTTATGCGGGTTTCATCTAAGGATTCATGTCCAGACTTTTATACATTATTCTAAAGTATAATCCGTTTAGTCGGCGGATAAGTAAATGTATAACAAGAAAAAACGTAGTAGGAAAATATTTCTCACGAAGACTGTAGAAGATAAACATCGAACTAAATTAAAATATGTACTGTGGTTCACAAAAAAAAACCTTTACTTGGAAGATCCCCCAAATCTTTGTCGGCCCGGCCTTCTTCTGATGCTTATTTGTCTCAATCTGAAAAATCTTTGCCTCAAAAGACGAAAGAATCGGCCCCTGAAACGTCGACTACGACATTGTCGGCGGAGGAATCTTAATAGAGTACAACGCCTTTGATTAGGTGGGAGAACTACTGGTACGGTTACAATGCTTGGAGTCGAGAGTGAGATTGTTGTTGGACTTGTGGTTGGGCTGGTGGTTGGGCTTGTAGTGGGGCTGGTAGTTGGACTTGTGGTTGGGCTTGTAGTGGGGCTGGTAGTTGGGCTCGTAGTCGGGCTTGTAGTGGGACTGGTAGTTGGGCTCGTAGTCGGGCTTGTAGTGGGGCTGGTAGTTGGGCCGGTCGTTGGGCTCGTAGTTGGACTTGTTGTTGGGCTTGTAGTAGGACTGGTAGTTGGGCTTGTTGTTGGGCCCGTAGTTGGACTTGTTGTTGGGCTTGTAGTAGGACTGGTAGTTGGGCTTGTCGTTGGGCTGGTAGTTGGGCTAGTTGTCGGACTTGTTGTTGGGCTTGTGGTCGGACTTGTTGTTGGGCTTGTTGTTGGACTCGTAGTGGGACTTGCGGTTGTTGGTATAAACGTAGCGCAGGATGCACAACAATCAAAGAGTTTAGTGAAGGAATTAGTACAATTAGATGGTAAACATATTGCACCTGGTTTATCCCCCTGGGGACACGAATCTGAAATCAAAAATAATGTGCCATTAAAAATATATATAACCTCACACACATATAGGGGCTTCAGTGAGTCAAGTGGTATGTTTTGATACGTGACAAAGACTGTGATTTCCAATCCAGTCTGGTGGGGTCCTCCGGGTCTTCCAGGTCCTTCGGCTCCCTTCGCGCAAGCGAATTACTGAATTAAAAAAATGAACCATATGTTGATGTGGGTCATAAAATAACAAAGTTTGCGTCGAGTGGACGTTCCATACAAACTAATCTAATACTAAAAATATGTTATCTAATACTAAAAGTATGTTATCTAATACTAAAAGTAGCTAATACTAAAAGTATCTAATGCTAAAAGTGTCTAATACTAAAAGTATCTAATACTAAAAATTAGTTATCTAATATTAAAGATTTGTTTTCTAATGCTAAACATTTGTTTTCTAATACTAAAAATTTGTTTTCTTATACTAAAATTTGTTTTCTGATACTAAAAATATGTTATCTTATACTAAAAAATTAGTTATCTAATACTGACCTAGATTGTCGGGGGTTTCAGGAGCATTGGCATTAGACACGCACAGACCTTCCTCACACCACTAGAATAGAAATTCCACAGTTTACGTTAAACACAGCATGTATGCCCACCACGAGTGTCTACAGAGTTGATTTCTCCCGCCCAAAGGCACACATAGTGAGTCACGTGTTTCTTATTTTGAGAAAACAAAAGGAAACTCAATGAATGAATATCGAACCCCAGCTTATCCATTGATTTAACTATTGAGCTAATAGGTCTTCTGTGGCATAGTGGAGATTGGGATGGCCTAGTGGTCTATAGAGGGCCGCGCTTCGACCTCTGGTTGGCCGGTCACCTCTGGCTTGTGGCTGTGGTTTCATCCCTGGTGTGAGCGTATGTGGCATCGAGATAGGGGCGCCTTCTCAACCTCGTGTGTTTCCTCTGGGCACTCCGGTTTCCTTCCACTGCTAAAGACCCCTACGCACTAGCGAATTATTGAAATAAAATTGAAACCATATGTTAGTTCCAAAATGACCTAGTTTGTGTCGAGTGGACGTTAAACCCCATTTCTCTCTCTCTCTCTCTTGAAGGAAGTTGCTATTGTGTCACGTACAACAACATGAAGCACATACCCTAGTAACTACAAATTTGGTCCTGACTCAATTTTGATCAAAAAGTGATTAACTGGGATTTGACTTTTGAAGGGAGATTTGGAGATTGTCATGTAATTAAAGGTCTAAATAAAAATTTCTGTAACATCTGAAGTCTAAATAAAGTCACGGTTGAATTAAGACTACAAGTAAATTGTTGAATACCCGTAGCGGTAGTACATGAATGAAAGCATGGCATCGCCACACCCACGCCGCAAACTAAATGACGGACTGTTGAATCGAGGGTGGTAGCGCAGATAAGCAGTATCTTTTCGGTAGTCTTTCTTGTGGGGTTGAACAAGGTGCCCTTATCTCCACCCTAGTCAACGAAACCACGACCCCAATCAGGGGCAACTGGTCAACTAGAACTCCAACCGCGTCACTGTAGACTACTACCCCCCCCCCCCCCCGCCCGCCGCCCCTCCCAACGCAATGAAGGATTGTGCCGCCTACTATTTATAAAAAATGAAATAAAATGAAATGGTCTGCTTCGACTGGACATGCACCATGAAGAGTGCTATGGGGAAAATTTTGCCCGGATAGCGGCGCTACGGATTATTCTTATTTAGAATTCGAACTGCCAGGGGTATTTTACGTCAATGTATATGCGGGGTCTCGGTGTATCGTCTCATCCGAACGACTAGACAGCTGTCATTGTCAGGCCCTCCGTCCCGCACCACTGACAAGAGGAAATCCCCCGTTGTCGGAAATCCCAATCAAGTTACTATTTATAAATAAATAATCGACGACGTACCTTCTTATTGCCACAAGTTGTGTGTCTTTGAGGAAATATAGCACTGCAAGATGGTGGGTTGTTGGAACAGTATGTTGTATAACACAAGGAATTGAAACCTTCGGCGTCGCCATACAGGGTCTATAAACAAACAGCACCATTAATATAAAATGGAAGTGGGCAATTATATAAAATGGAACTAAACATTAATATAAAATGGAAAAGGGTATTATAAAATACGGTAATAAACATTAATATAAAATGGATGTGGGCATTATAAAATGGAACTAAACATTAATATAAAATGGAGGTGGGCATTATAAAATACTGAACTAAACATTAATATAAAATGGATGTGGGCATTATAAAATGGAACTAAATATTAATATAAAATGGAAGTTGACATTATCAAATACGATAATAAACATTAATATAAAATGGAAGTGGGCATTATAAAATACAGAACTAAACATTAATATAAAATGGAAGTGGGCATTATAAAATACTGAACTAAACATTAATATAAAATGGATGCGGGCATTATAAAATACTGAACTAAACATTAATATAAAATGGAAGTGGTCATTATAAAATACTGAACCAAACATTAATATAAAATGGAAGTGGGCATTATAATAAATTTTTGTATAATTCTGATAAACAGAGATCGCCCATGATGTGTGGTCGAAAATACAAAATATGGCGATTGGCCCAGTCTGTTTAAAACACAGATCCTATTTCGTTTCGTTTTTATAATTCAAAATTTCGTTTTACTTGTCTTTACTGCACTAGGATTTGTGAGCGAATGAAACGAGTTTTAGGCGTGTTATGCACGGAACTGCAGACAATCCACTAGTAACATCAATGCTGATTGGTTAATCAAATGTATGACGTCATAGGGTCAAAAGCCACTCGTATGACCTCTGACCAGACCCATCGAAACTACCGGTTAGGCCCCAAGTTCATAAAGCATTCTCAGGCTTAAGTTGAGAATTTGCTCAACTTTCAATCACTGTTTATAAGAAATATCTTTGATCCAGTAACACAAAAGTTTGCACATAGTTTCTTATTGGTGTATTTAATACATTAAAACAAAAAAAATATTATAAAGGGCAGTGATTTAATTAAAATAAGGCGAATAATTCTCAACTTAAGTGTAGGCCATCGATATTATATAAAAAAAAAAACGAAACGAAATATAGATCTGTATCTTAATCAGATTGCGATTGTACAGGAGATAATAGAAATAATTTCTGAATGATTCTTAGATAAAAAAAACTAAACGTCGGACAATTTAGCGGCAAACGAAGAGAGAAACACGCGGACACTACAAACAATATAGCAACCAATCTGAGAACACATGCTTACTCACATTACATCAAACTGATCCCGCAGTGAATATTCGCTTGGCCGCTACAATCACTGATAAGCATGACATCGACGAGGCTTAATGAGTTCGGAATATTAACTTTTTTACTCCGACAAATTAAATTCTCAAACATTTTTTTGAGGTAAAAGAAAAATAAATAAAACGTTTGAAGTATTTGTAGTTAAAAAATATTTCCTATTTAGTGTAAATGGGTATTAAAATGAGTAAAATGCATCATTTTGGCCGAAGCATGCAGTTAGGTGTTAAGTAAACATTGCACGAGCCGTTGAGCCAATGACTGACGCCGCGTGCAGTCAACGCACGTGTTATGGACAGTCATCTGTTACAGAGTTAATTCGTAAGTAATTCTCTGTGAAACAGATTGACATTACATAGAAAGATAGGCTGGCACTGCCAGGCAGGATACGCCCACATTTTTGAGAGATGGATAGAGAACAAGCAATACCGAAAGTGATTTTTCCTACATCATTAAGTCCTACATTTCATACTGTATTGGGAGCAGCCATCGTGTTGGTCAGTTCCAGTCTGATATTCATGAAATTCGAAGCCGACAATGATTATGGGTTGACGGTACACAACCTAGAAATGTGACTTTTCATCAAAATCGGATAAGAACTGTGACCTGTAGAGAGTCCACAACCATGATATACCATATTTTTACACTATGGTCCAATTTTCTCGAAATTTGAACTCAACCTTCCGTAGGGTGTAACTGTGATAGAGTCAAACGTTTTTTTAAATCGGACAATAATTGTGACCTCCAGAGGGACCATAGGCAATTTTTCGGACAATCAGGGGCCATAATTCATGAAGTTACAATCCGATATGCGCAAATAACGAAAGGAACCAAGATCTTTGGGTTATAACCATGCATTTCATGTTTCATCAAAATCGAATTAAAATTGTGACCTCTACAGGGTCCACAACCATGATATACCATTTTTTAACAGTATTTGCGTACAAATGGCGGCCATTTTTTCTGTCAATTCTGGTCTGATTTTCCCGAAATTCGAACTCAAACCTTTCTTAAGGTGTAACGGTGATATAATAAAACGTTTTTTTAAATTGGAAAATAATTGTGACCTCCAGAGGGACCACAAGCTAAAACAAACAATACCGAAAGTGATTTTTCCTACAATCAAAGGCCATAATTCATTAAGTTACAATTTGATATGCGCAAATATCGAAAAGAATAAAGATCCTTAGGTTATAAACAAGCATTTCAGGTTTCATCAAAATCGAATTAAAACTGTGACCTCTACAGAGTCCACAACTTTGATATACCATATTTTTACAGTGTTCGCGTACAAACGGCGGCCATTTTTTCAGGCAATTACGGTCCGATTTTTTCGAAATTTGAACTCAAACCTTCCGTAGGGTGTAACGGTGATAGAGTCAAACGTTTTTTTAAATCGGATAATAATTGTGACCTCCAAAGGGACCATAGGTGATTTTTCGGACAATCAGGGGCCATAATTCAGGAAGTTACGATCCGATATGCGCAAATAACGAAAGGAACCAAGATCTTTGGGTTATTAACCATGCATTTCAAGTTTCATCAAAATCGAATTAAAATTGTGACCTCTACAGGGTCCACAACCATGATATACAATTTTTTAACAGTATTCGCATACAAACGGCGGCCATTTTGTATGGCAATTCTGGTCCGATTTTCCTGAAATTCGAACTCAACCTTCTTTACGGTGTAACGGTAATATAATCAAACGTTTTTTTCAATCGGATAATAATTGTGACCTCCAGAGGAACCAAAAGCTAAAAAAAGGCGATTTTGCGTATAATCAGGGGCCATAATTCAGGAAGTTACGATCCGATATGCGCAAATATCGAAAGGAACCAAGATCTTTGCGTTATGACCATGAATTTCAAGTTTCATCAAAATCGAATTAAAATTGTGACCTCTACAGGATCCACAACCTTGATATACCATTTTTTAACAGTATTTGCGTACAAACGGCGGCCATTTTGTATGGCAATTTTGGTCCGATTTTCCCGAAATTCGAACTCAACCTTCCTTAGGGTGTAACGGTAATATAATCAACCGTTTTATTAAATCGGATAATAATTGTGACCACCAGAGGGACCACAAGCTAAAATAAGGCGATTTTGCGTATAATCAGGGGCCATAATTCAGGAAGTTACGTTCCGATATGCGCAAATATCGAAAGGAACCAAGATCTTTGGGTTATAACCATGAATTTCAAGTTTCATCAAAATCGAATAAAAAATGTGACTTCTACAGGGTCCACAACCTTGATATACCATTTTTTAACAGTATTCGCGTACAAACGGCGGCCATTTTGTATGGCAATTTTGGTCCGATTTTCCCGAAATTCGAACTCATTCTTCCTTAGGGTGTAACGGTGATATAATCAAACGTTTTTTTAAATCGGATAATAATTGTGACCTCCAGAGGGACCACAAGCTAAAAAGGGTGATTTTTCGGACAATCAGGGGCCATAATTCAGGAAATTACATTCCGATAGGCGCAAATATCGAAAGGAACCAAGATCTTTGGGTTATAAACATGCATGTCAAGTTTCATCAAAATCGGTTCAAAATTGTGACCTCTATAGGGTCCACAAGCTAAAAACATGAGTTTTCGCACAATCAGGGGCCATAATCCATGAAATTTTCATCCGATACATGCCAATATCGAAAGCAGCCGAGATCTTTTGGGGATAAACCTATATTTCAAGTTTCGTCAAAATCGGATAAGAATTGTGACCTGTAGAGGGTCCACAAACAAATTGTGGACGGACGGACGGACGGACGGACGGACGGACGGACGTTAGGACGGACAGGGGCGACGACAATATACGTCCACATAAAAATGTGGGCGTATAAAAAGGAAGCAGTCCCGCAGATCCATCTGCACTGTTCATCTGACAATTTAGACAAACAAGTAGAAACAACAGAGAATATAGCAACCAAAGTACACTTGCTCACTCACCCTGCAGAAAAAGGATGCAGATCCGTATACCATTCGACACTGTTCATCTGAGTTAAATACCTGACCAGCCTCGGAGGTAGGTACTAAGTTATTGACTGCGCTGTATCGGTCGTCAGCAACACATCCTAGGCTATTAAATAACAAATTTATACCCTCATTAACGTTTATTCAAAACCGACCAGGTCATTTTGATGCCGATAAAACAGTTATATCTTAATAATTCGTTTCTCGGGGGTGGGGAGAACCAGGATAAAACAGACTAAGTCATTTTTAGACAAAGAGAACAGTTATATCTCAATAGTGCACTTGTTAGGGGTGGGGGGGGGAGAAAACTCACACGGTTTGGCATTCGATCATGCCAAGCGTTGGATCGAAACCACATCAATTGACTCAATTTACATTCCCACTCACCCCCTTCGAACACCACGGCAGCAGAACAGCTTAGCTGGCTTTAGTGGATATGATGTTAAAAGTAGAGAAGGTCCACTGTATCGGATTAAATAAATTAAATCGGAATATTTGCAGCCAAACTCCGAATATTTGCGGCCAAACTAAGAATGTTTGCAACCGAAAACCGAATATTTGCTTCGAATATTTTGAGAAAATAAAATCTACACTTACGTGGCAAAGTAAGTTTTGAAAACAGATATAGAACAGGTTGAGAATGTCCAGGGACGATTCGCTACAGCGACTGAATCAGGGAAGCTCAGTGAATCAGACATTACAAAATTGTCAGCATTACTGCATCCCTCGTCTGTGTCATGATCAGCATTGAACCTGAAATTAAAGGAAGCTATTGAAAACATATCAATTAAAACTGGAATTAAAATCTAACCGGAAATTGAAGTAGGTTATTAATAACCTATTTATCTAACCTGAGATGAATGTAAGTTATTAATAACTTATCCATTAAAACTGGAAATTACATCTAACCTGAAATTAAAGTAAGTTATTAATAACTTACTCGTTTATCCCGAAATCAAAGTAAGTTATTAATAACCTATCTAACTAACCTGAAATTAAAGTTAGTTATTAATAACCCAACCGTTATCCTGAAATTAAAGTTATTAAGTTATTAATAACTTATCCATTAAAACTGGAAATTACATCTAACCTGAAATTAAAATAAGCTAATTCTAACCAGTCCATTTAACCTGAAATTAAAGTAAGTTATTAATAACTTATTCGTTTATCCCGAAATCAAAGTAAGTTATTAATAACCTATCTAACTAACCAGAAATTAAAGTAAGTTATTAATAACCCAAAGCTTAAACCTGAAATTAAAGTAAGTTATTAATAACCTTTGCATTTAACCCGAAAATATATTTACTTTTAAGTAGACCGATAATACTCACCCGTGACCGATTTCGTGAGCCATTGTGGCGCCTACACCCCCCGTATGGAAGTTCTCTACGATGGATACAGCTGCGTTTTTACCAGGATTCGTGGAACACAGTTCTCCTAGATTAGCTCGTCCTGTTAATAAAATTGAATGAATGAAAAGTAGTTCGACCATTTCAGACTAACACATACGTAAAACATGTATTTATGCTCGATAACAAGACTAATGAAAAGTAGTTCGACCAGGATATCAGATATCAAAATTTATATTTATAATAAATAATAAGCTTGATGAAAAGCTTGCCCGGGATTTAAACCTGGTAGAGTATATTTGGGAGTTCCTTCCCCTTAGCTCAGACGCCTAGTTCCCTTTTACTTTTTTATCATTTCCCTTTACCACATACAGCTTGTAACCTCTTTACGTATTTAATACCATTTGGTCCAGGGTGGGGCGCACGTTGTGAGCGATGAACGAGCAAAACGCACAAACGCGCTTCCAGATACAGCCCTTTAGCCACTTTGATCTTCCACCCCCATCCCTTTTTATACAAACGCGCTTCCGGATACAGCCCCTTAGCGACTTTCATCTACCGACCTACCGACATGAAATGGGGTGTAACGTCCTTTTGCGATGCTCCGACTCGGCTAATAAAGACGAGCATGCGCCATAACGTGTGCTATGAGGTAACAGCGATTCTACGGTATACTCTTATATTGAATTCGAACTACCAAGGGACTTTTTACATATAAGCCGATGTGTACACAGGACTTTGGTTTTGCGTCACACCTGAACGACTATAATTTCTCACGGTCCAGGCTCTCTGGTCTGCACCACTTACAAGGGCGAACCACGCCGGAAAAACCAATAAACTTTCTCGGCCAACACCGGTATTGAACACTGACTTCCATCACGGCTCACCTGTATTGAACGTTCCGGAATTGAATTCTCTCAATCCCCAAAATCGAGTGAAAAGGTGGATTTCGGACTACAACGCATGCGTCGACTGAATAAGTAAATATCTCAACCAACCATGCAGCCGAAGCCGGGACCAAGGGCGGATTGGGCCGTCGGGCGATCGTCCTAAGAGCCGGTTGAACAAAAAATGAAAAAAAAAAAATTTGTCCAATTCGTCTAAAAAATACTTTTTCTGCTGAACATTATATGAGAGGGGGGGGTTATTGGACCGGCCATAGAGCGATGATGATCATGTTGTATGTGACCGGTGGCTTTAACGGACCTCCACGCCATCACTGGAGTCTGGAATGGGCTGGTATAATAGACTTTCTGGGCCGGGTGAGGTTGGTGTGGGCCGGAATTCGGAATCATTGGGGATTCCGAATTTCATCCGAAAATTTCATCGGATTCATAGGTCAAATGGTCACAATTTTCTTAACTAGTCCCTTTTTTTACCCAGTTAAATTCTCTTGACGATACAATGATAATACGTTAATTAATAATATGACGATATCATAATTTCACAGGTTAATGGTTGTAAATTACTTGCAGGTCGGGATATATTATTTCATAGAGATTATAATCAGATATGCCACCAAATCGCATATTTGGGGTTCATTTTTCAAAAATTTCCAGGGGCTGCGCAGTCAGTAAAAGGGGACGCTCCTAAACGGGGGCCCGGGCCGGTTTCCGGCCCCAATCCGCCCCTGGCCGGGACTGACAGAATTCTGACAGAACTGAATTCCGCGTTACTCGATTGTAATTCTGTCAATTCGGGACGTTCTGGACTGTGAATCGAGCACCCCTACATAGTACACTCACCTACATTCCCATTTGAACCACCGCTTGTTAAATCATATCTGAAAGTAAGAAAAGATAACTCTTCACTGACAAAACCAGTGCCCCGTATCATTCAATCTCGAAACTATATTGAACAAATCCTGATCATGATTAGATATGAGTCTCAATTAATTCGATATTGCCCGACTAATATTCTATGACATCTGTGATGTGATATAAAGATACTTACCCTGTAAAGAACATATAATGATCGCTAGGTGGCAGTACGACAGCACCAGGGGGGTTGAAGG
This sequence comes from Patella ulyssiponensis, assembly GCA_963678685.1. NCBI lineage: Eukaryota > Metazoa > Mollusca > Gastropoda > Patellidae > Patella > Patella ulyssiponensis. The sequence continues at coordinate 17,122,069 of OY783227.1, read as the reverse complement.
CGAAAATTTCAGTAGCATCTAAAGACGCTGAAGAGTCAAGATTTGTTCCGATTTTAAAAGGTTCTGAATATGTAGAATCAGCAACCGTCTGAATAAGAAAATAAAATATACGATTTAAAAAGGACCTTGTGTTTTTGTCCGATACGCACGACTAGACACTGCCCTTGCCAGGTCATTAGTCTTGTGACCATCTGGTTAGCGAAAAATGACCTTACTCATGACGGAAGCAATGTTTACCTTACTCATGACGGAAGCAATGTTAACCTATGTGCTATATCTGGACTCTCTTTTTTCACCTTATACCGGGAATCACGGTGACTAAGTGGGTAAGGCGCTGGCGCGCTAGCCTGGAGGTCGAGTGTTCGATCCCTGCATAGGCCGAGAAAGTTCATCTCGACTTTCCGGCGTGGTTTCCTCTTGTCAGTGACGAAGAGGGAGGGCCTGACAAGGACAGCTGTCTAGTCGTTCAGATGAGACGAAAAACCGAGGTCCCGTGTACACATTGGAGTGCACGTAAAAGATCCCTTGGCAGTTGGAATTCGATATAAGAGTAGGCCGGGCAAAATTTCCCTCATAGCACACTGTATGGCGAATGCCCGTCTTCCATTAGCCCAGGTCAGGTACAGAAGAGTAGGACGTTAAACCCCATTTTATTTCATTTCACCTTATACCAATACCCAGCTTAGGGATGAGCCTGTCTGAGGGGTCCAGGCAAAGGACCGTGTGGTTTAGGGGGGGGGGGATAATGGCAAAAAGGAAAAAAAATCCAGACGAAAGTTTCGAGGTAATCGATCTAGCGGCGGAGCCTGAGATACCCCTCAACCTTCTCTGTGAACTCCCATTCGTTGATCGGTCTGGGCTTTTAGACTTGTATGTCATTCGGAATTAAATAGATTTCGTATTTGATTAGATATTATGTAATTATTCTTGTATTGCAGGCTGAGCTTTGCCAACGAAAGCTTTTTATACGTCCACATTTTGATGTGGACGTATTATGCCATCGCCCCTGTCCGTCCGGACGTCCGCCCGTCTGTCCGCCCGTCCACAATTTGTTTTTAAAACACAACAGAAAGCGTGGAGCAGTGTTAAGGGCTATCAGACGCCAGAAAGAACTCAGCGACACTGAATACGGGTCAATACTAGTTGGACAATCTCTGTTAGAAAGAGAGAGATACGCGACACAAACTAGGTCATTTCGAGACTAACACATGGTCCAATTTATTTGAATAATTCGCTTGTGCGTAATGGTCTTTAGCAGTTTGAGGAAACCGGAGGAACCGGAGAAATCACACGGGGTTGGACAGGCGACCCTACTCCATGTCACGTACAACCGATGAATCGACACCAGGCTAGTTGACGATGACTCAATGGCAGACCTTATTATACAACGCCCGTGTGTTAACCACTCAGCCCCCCCCCCCCCCCCGCGCTGCCAATCTCCGTCAGAAAGGAAACATTGTAATTATTCATACCTTTAGAATAACAAAACCTGATATAACAATGTTGATGTCTATGGACGAATCCTGGTCATTTACACTATCATATCTTATCTTCATCTGAAATATAATCAAACACATAGGCATAATAAACGTCTTTCACAAAAATAACAAGAATAAAAAAAATCTGACAAGGATGTTTATAAATCAATGATTGATTAAATCATAATAAATCTTTAGAATATAATTTATTTATTTATCATTATGAAAATGTTACGGCTATTAATTTTATTATTTAAATATTAAATATTAAGAATACATTATGATAGATGCGCTAAAAAGTTGGCAGTTTTCACAATAAAAGTTAAAACTAAATAGTGTAAAGGTAATTTGCTGAAAATTCCAGTCAAATTGATCCACTATGACCCGAGAACGAAGCGGTTGATATTTCCGCCTAGACTCGGTCATCATTACTAAAATCAGTCATTTAATCATCAATCAGCGTTAAGCGGGATATAGGATTTAAATCCAGCGAATTGTCTGGATAAGTTAATTAATGTCTAATTAATATTTTAGATAACATTTCAGGCCCTAGAAAGACTTGTAATAGGCAAATTTAGCACTTACATAACGCATGTTTAAGAATAGAACAGTATGAATGATTAATGTTTACCTGTTCAGCATAGAATCCATAAATTAAGGTCATCTCTGCTACTGTATTGGCATCATTGTTACTGTTTCTAGCCAAATAGCTGAAATAATTCAAGATACGATAGAAATTGTAACCGGCGTATTTCAAAGCATGCCGTAACAAACTGCATAAATACATTGCTAAAAACTTGAGATGCATTCGTGAATTTGGCTGTTATGTCTCTTGAGTGAACACCGCCACACAAACCCTCTGGAAATGGACATTATGGTCCCTGGTTGCTGAACAACTTTCAAGCAGCTTCAGGTGATATGGACTTCAGCTAATCTGGCCTAGCTGCGGGGTGTGGCTTTTTGGGCGTGTTTGTCAGGGGTGCACCACAGCACAAACCGTCTTGTAGTAGTTATTCATGACTCACCTGGTGCTGCTGAACAACTTTCAAGCAGCTTCAGGTGATATGGACTTCAACTAATCTAGCCTAGCTGTGAGGGTGTGGCATTTTGGGCGTGTCTGTCAGAGGTGCACCACCCCACAAACCGCCTGGCAGTAATTGTTCATGACTCACATGGTGCTGATGAACAACTTTCAAGCAGCTTCAGGTGATATGGACTTCAGTTAATCTAGCCCAGCTTTGGGGGTTTGGCATTTTGGGCGTGTCTGTCAGAGGTGCACAACCCCACGAACCGCCTGGCGGTAATCATTCATGACCCCCAGCTTCAGGTGACACGGACTTAAGCTAATCTAGACTAGTTGAGGTGCGTGATATTTTGGCTATGTCTGTTTGGGGTAACCCACCATACAGACTGTCTGGCAGTGTTCATTCGTCCTTCATGTGGTGGTACTGAACAACTTCCAAGCACTTTTAGGTAGTACAGATTTCTAGCCTAGCTATGGCCTGGCAATTACATAGTTCCGTCAGGGGTACACCGCAACTAAAAATGTTTGTCGGAGTGTTTTTGTAATACTTGAAGATGTGGTGCTGAACTGTAGGACATTACACCATTTCATTTCACTTGAAGATGTAAGGTGCACTGCTGTGCCATTTTCATGTAGTAAACTTTAGAACTAAAACACAACCCTTCGGAAGCACATCCACCACCAGATATCCGACATACTTACATTCTTATGATACCAAATATTGGTACACTTTTCAGTTAGGCTAAAACTCACGGGGCTACTGGTCTAGTCCCATGTTTCTTGACCAAGTGTCAAATGAATTCTACATTAGGATTGTTCGACGATCTGAATATTTCCAATGCCAGGGGCTTCAGGGTTTCGAAACATCTCAAATTCTGATGAGGATGAGGATAGTCGAACCAACCCTAGGTGATGATTGTCCGACCGTGTACATACTATCATGTATACCCTGACCAGAGTGTGCGTGACCTACTCATCGATCCAAACCCTGTCTAGGATTGTCCGATCGTGTGAATATGTCCATGACTCAACTACCACGGAAACATGTAAAATTACGCTACACTTACAAATTGTAATCAGCGACGTCGGTGATCAAGGCGACCTCTACGGTATACGTTACAGTCTGTCGTTTGACTCTTCTGTGTGCGTCTCCTAACAACTCGTTGATTTTATTCGCTGCTCGTTTCTTTCTGTCATCTACGTCATCCCCTAAAAATAACAAGAGACCAAACTATTTTAATATTGGTTTATTTGTCTTGTGTTTCTGTACAGTTGTAGTTCATGTGGTATAAATATTGCCGTTTAGGGTTCCTTGGTGTCGCAATATTATTATGTTATCGCAGAGATTAAACGATCTACAATCACTGAATTTATTACCTTTGAAGTGTGCATCATTTTGATTTGGCTGCACACCAAATTCTTTAAGCACCCAAGTTCATAGAATTTTAACTCTTTCCGTATTTTTCTGTATTCCAATGCGATCGTTTATAAACGCCCAATTTCATACTTTGCATTTTCAATTATTTGCATGCCAACTTTTCTTTTTAGTTTTTTTTGGTCATTTAAAGTTTAGTTTCTGTTTCTAAATGAAATCGAATGTAAGCGCCAAAGTTTTTATAGAATCCAATAATAAGTCAATCTGTATAAAATGCAGGTTATATTTCGTTTCGTTTTTTTATACTTTCGATGGCCTACACTACATGAAGATCTGACCAGTTGTACTGGGGTGCCGCGTCAGGGGTCATACGAGCGGCGTTTGACCCTATTACATCGGACATTGATTAATCAATCGGCCTTGACGTTTCTAATGGGTTACCCATAGTTCCGTGCATCGCATGCCAAGAATACGCCTGTTATATAACGACTCTTCCAGATCCTAATGTTGTGAAGACAGGTAAAACGAAATTTTGAACTATAAAAAACGAAACGAAATAGGATCTGTGTTTTAATCAGATTGATCATATGTATTGGCCATCTGGTTTTATTTAGGCAGTAGTAATCTTTTGTCCTTTCGATAACATGAACTGTACTTAAAATTGGATGAAAATATATTGAGGTCATTTCGGGACTAACATATTGTTCAATTTTATTTCAATAATTTGCTTGCGCGTAGGGATATTTGGCTGTAGGAGGAAACCCCAGGACCCGGGAAAAACCCACGAGAGTGGACAGGCGACACTACTCCTCGTCGCCTAAAAAATACATTGAACTTAGAATCCATTTTTCCTCTACTACTGACCATTAAAAGATACATCATCGCCGTAAACCACGGGCTGTGGTGTTCCCTTGACCATGTGGTCACCATCGCCGTCATCATTTTCATCTGATGCATCTCTCTTGCTTCTTGGTTCAATATCTACGACATTATTGCCTAGCTGAATACTGCCACTCTGTTACAAAAATGTAAAAAAAACAAGATGAGAAAATTGATATGTTAAACGCGAGATTTTTTTTTAAAAACAAAACAAAAACAAAATAAACCAAACAGAGATGGGAAGAGAAAATTTTATGTTAAACGCAAGATTTATTTTAAACAAAAAAAAACACAACAAAATAAACCAAACAAGCTAGAGATCTGATGACACGACAGTCGGACCTCATTCCCGATGGTTCCTTAAACGAACACTGAGAGCTTTATCAACTGATATTTAAAATCTTAATACGAGAGAGAGAGAGAGGGAGAGAGAGAGAGAGAGAGAGAGAGAGAGAGAGAGAGAGGGAGAGAGAGAATGAGAGAGAGAGATCGGGTTTAACGTCCACTCGACACAAACTAATTCATTTCGGGACTAACATATGGTTCAATTTTATTTCAACAATTCTCTTACGCGTAGGGTATTTAGCAGTGGGGGGAAACCAGGGGATCCAGAGGAAACCCACGAGGTTGGACATGCCACTCTACTCCTTGTACACATGGGCACGTAAAAGATCCCTTGGCAGTAGGAATTTGATATAAGTGTAGGTCGTAGTGGCGTGTCCGAGAAAATTTCGCTCATAGCACAATGGCACATGGCCGTCTTCATTAGCCCAGTTCGGAGCAGAACAGTAGGACGTTAAACCCCATTTCATTTCATTTCATCGATTCTTAGTCTTTATCATCAAAACACTGTAAAGATACTTACGAGAGTGTATTTATCGGTTCCCGGAACATTTCTATCAACCATAACGACAGCTCGTCGACTTCTATCAACGTATACAGCTGAATTCTAAATTAAAACCAAACAATTGTTTTAAAATAGCAGGTCCAGCTACATAAAAATAGTGCCTTTAGGAACTGTCTTAAGCGGATGATGGACATCGTCCGCTCATAGACAGTTCCAAAAGGAACTACATAAAAAAATGCCTTGCATCAATGAAATTAAATCACAATGTGATCCTACGATTTCTATCTTTAAAAAAAATCTCAATTTGTATGTATGCCTATGTAATTTAGAGACGATGATGGCAGATTTCCTTAACAGGAACCTGGCAAAACCCCTCCTGCAGAAATTCCTGGATCCACCAATGAGTCTGTGGGGTATTTTACTTTTAACCAAGAGATTACAGTATAGGCCTATATAAATACTATCGAAATTACGTGAGCTAAATTACCTTAAGATCGTTTGTTACTTCAATGGTTTTTCCGTTTTCAACGACGTACGTCTTCAGTCCAGCACTTCGCGTAAGACGTAAAACATGTGGTTCCACTGGGGAGTCAACCTGGAAGGCCATGCTCTCCGGCATGTGTCCAAGATCTCTTTTTTCTCTGTTGTAATCATGCTGTGATGTTGACAAAAGCCTGATTTTCATAGAAGCTGTGTAAAAGAATAACAAAAATATCAAATATGTATTAAACTAAACAGATTATCAGTTACTACCTCATTATATGTGATATTTATTCAGCAACACAGACAAAATGTCTAATCACAAAGCTCGTATTACAAACAAGGAAACTATAGTTACTTAACTTTGAAACGATGTTTGAACATTACCCATCTTAAATGTCATCAATATGGAAAGGCATTCTGTTATTTCCCCGAGAACAGTGTATTTTAAAACCGTGAACATAAGTTTAAATTTATATTTTGAAAATCGTTTTATGAAATAAAAAATCTTTTTATGAAATAAAAAATCTTTTTATGAAATAAAAAATCTTTTTTATGAAATAAAAACAATTTTCATGAAAATGAAAACCCTTTTTATCAAAATAAAAACCTTTTTTATAAAAATAAAAACCTTTTTTATAAAAATAAAAACCTTTTTTATAAAAATAAAAACCCTTTTTATGAAAATAAAAACTCCTTTTATGAAAATAAAAACCCTTTATATAAAATTAAAATAAAATAGAACATCACTTCATGAAATAAAAAAAAAATCCCTTATTAAAAGGAAAAAAGAACATTTTATAAAAGAAAAAGATATTTATCAAAAAAAAAAAAATCTATTTGTCAAAAAATCATTTAGTATAAAATAAATCATTTACTAAAGCAAATAATTTATTTTTATAAAGAAAAAAAATCATCAAAATAATTTCATTAAACTTTCTTTTAAAAAGAATCTTATTATAAAAATAAAAATCACTTAATAAAAAAAATCATTTGAATCACTACCTTTATCGTCAATGTTTGTTGCCTGCCCTAAACAGACTAAAACGGCTGTTAGGAACGAAAAGGCTAACCAATTCATTATCGCTTTTTCAAGATGCGGTCCGAATTGAAATGGATTTAAAAATTGACCATAGGTCTTTTATAGTCTGAATACCCGGATTCGACGTAATTGGCATTAGTCAGGGATGACTTCCTAGACTTATCGTATTCAATTACAATACTAACGTTATTAATAACAATTGATAAAGCTTAGTCATTTAGATTAGATTTTCAGGTTCGAGCGGAAACGAAACTGCTCAATAAACTGACCATGATTGATTTTATGAGAAATTACGGATCGCAATTGAAGCGTGGGTGAAAATAACTACACCCGTGTTAATTTCACCTGTTGACTTTGAAAAACAAAAAAACGATTTCGTAATTCGACTTTCCACGAGGCTACGTTTTGTGTTTTTATGTAACAGATAGAGAGAGGGGGGGGGAGAGGGAGAGAGAGAGAGAGGGAGAGAGAGAGAGAGAGGGAGAGAGAGAGGAATGGTGGGGCGGTAACGTCCACTCGACACAAAATGAAATGAAACAAAGTCCAACTGTTCTGTTTCGACTGGGATAATGAAGACGGACATACACCATGCAGAGAGAGAGAGAGAGAGAGAGAGGGGGGGGCTAACGTCCACTCGACACAAAATAAAATGAAATAAAGTGGGGTTTAGCTTAGCGTCCTACTGCTCTGTTCGCACTGTGGCACTATGGCCTACTCATACATAGAGTTCAAAAAGCCATGGGATCTTTTACGTGCACGTCAATGTATGCATGGGATCCCCGTTTTTCGACTAAACAGCTGTACTTGTCAGGCTCTCAGACCTGCACCGCTGACAAGAGTAAACCACGTGGGAAAATCCCGATGAACTTTCTCGGCCATTGCAGAAATCGAACACGTGACCCCCAGACCATCGAGTCTGCATATTGCTCACTTAGCAACGCGGTTCCTGCACGCCAATGTGTACACGGGGCTTCATTTTTTCGCCATATCCAAACAACTAGACAGGTGTCCCTTGCCAGGACTTATTTATTTATTTATTTTTCCAACCAGACATGACAATAGAGGTAATGATATAAAGTTACATGATAATAAAATGGGAAAGTTTTGATGAGAGAAAGAGTAATGACGTCATGAATGATCAGCGTCTTGGGGACATCACATCCCATTAAAACATTGGCACAGACACGTAGGATATTAATCCCCATTTTATTTCATTTCATTTTGTGAGTCATAAATGGTGAATTGGTTTAAAAATCACTGGCTCGCTAAGCAGGAGAGCATGGTTTTCATCCTGGATTTTCAAGCGGTGACTTTCAAGTGTCTGTCAAGGACATCGTCTAGCCCTCTGGTACGAGACGAAATCGAGGTCGCGTGTACACGTTGACATGCATGTAAATGCCTCCAAAATTTAGAATATGAGAGGCAGTTTAATTCAAATTAATTTTTCATTATTATTTGATTTAGTCACAACTAACCCAATATTGCCGTGCTTTTGTGTTCAAAAAGATTTCGTGATATACAAAACGTAAACAGCTTTATTTACTCAAAGTCATTCACATATTTTTAATAGTATTCTTTGGATTTGACGCACGCGAAATGTCATTCAAGTGTATTCTGGCAAAAACAACAATTATCGAAGCTCTGATGTAATAATGTATCCCGCCCCAAACAGAAGTAGACGTAAAGAAACAATTACACATATCTGATTTATATTTCATTTTTCAATGATCTTACCTGTGGTTGGATAGTCAGGGGTCCCACGTGACTCATTGGACCAATCCTCATACTCGATAGGAAATACTCCCACAAAAATGAAACGTGACCACGTGACTCATTTCATCAATTATATTTTTATAATGAGACGTCAGAAATTCAATCGTTGTCTAGCTGGTTTAGATGAGCAAGATTAAAATCGTTTTAAGATGATACAATGCACACTCTTAAAATATTTTCTGACGTAGGCCTTTAATGTTATTGATGTATCGCGGTCAATGATGCAGCATGAGTGACATTTACGTTAAAAGTTTATTGTATCTGATTAAAATACAGATCTATATTTCGTTTCGTTTTTTATACTTTCGATGGTTTCTACTATATGAAGATCTGACCGATTTTACTGGAAGGTGGTGTCAGGAGCCGTGTGAGTGGTACTCGGCACAACCTAAGTCATTTCGAGACTAACATTATGTAACATATGGTTTAGTAATTCGCTTGCGCGCAGGGGTCTTTAGCCATGCGATTGGACAGGGAACTTTACTCACTGTCGTCACGTGCAAGCAGTGAATCAAAACCACGCTACTTGACTAAATGACAAACCTTATGAACCAACCATTGGCCCGACCAACTCACCTGAAACCGAAATGAATTTTAAACCGGGGATGGTCTATGTAACACAACACGGTATCCCTGACATGAATTCTAATAAGATATTATAAATATTACTTATAGAAATTTAAGACGTTTATAGGTGATTTTTTTTCTTTTTAAATTGTGTATCAAAGTCCCACATCCAGTAAGAATCAACATGACAGATTTTTATCATTTTATTTCCCCCCATTTTATTTCCCCCCAGGGATTCTACATGCTGTACATGGGGTTTAACGTCTTACTGTCGGGGTTTAATTTAATGTTTTATTCTACTTCCGATATCAACTTGACAATTATTTATATTTATAATCGCGTGTCCGAATCATTAGCAAACCCATTTTCCAAGCATTTCAGGCCAAAGCAGAAGAAGGCATTTTTTTTATTTCCTGATACACTTAGATAACAGAGTGACCTAAGAGCACTATCGTTAGATGAATTTGAGAATTCTCTTAACTGTCAAAAACAAAAACCTCTTCTACCTTCTTTCTTCCCCTCCCCCTTCTTTCTTTCGCTTTTCTTTTTGTCTTTCTCTTTTTTTCTTTTTAGGCTTAGGCCCACTTTTTTTAATGAGCTTAGGCCCACCTGCCCGACACTGTTCATTTATAATCAAACTATAACAGAATATTTATATGTATGTTTATAACCACCTTTCAGAAACATCAAAAGTCGATCCAAAGGCAAACGAACCCAGGCGCGGATCCAGGGGTGGGGGGTGGGGGGCAGGGGCCGTGAAGCCCCAGTGACATGACTGATTGATTTTCATTTCCGTTTGCTTTGTTACTTTGTGGTTCACATAACTGCTCTTTAATAGATGATATAAACATGATTTTCGCATTGTCTCCGCCTAAGCAATTCCTAAGGTTGCAACGTATTACCCGTTGCTCCAATTTATGCCCACCCCCCTTGACAAAATCCTGGATCCGGGGCTGGAACCTGACGATGTTCTCCCATGTAATTTTCCTTCTATGGTGGTTGTGGTGGGAATACGCCAACAATAAAAAAACCTTCTGAAACAGAATTCAACAGTGGTTGATGATCACAATGATGGCTCAGTTTCCCCATACAATCTTCTCAGATTCACAAGGTCACGGATTTCAGTTTTCAAACCATGTATATCCAGAAGCACGTCCGTGCCTGTAGGGACATTAAAATAGACCCTGTCTGGTGTTATGCTCAGATAGTGGTAATGAAGACGGGAATGCACCATACAGTGTGCTATGAGGATATTTTGCCCGGACAGCAGCGCTACTCGAAGGGTAACTGTCAAAGGCACTTTACGTGCATGTCAATGCGTACACGGGACCTCGGTCTTTCGTACAATCCATAGAACTAGACATCTTTCCATGACAAAGGCGAACCACGCTGAAAAATCGCGATCTCCAGGCTAGCGAGCCAGTGTCTTACCCACTGAACCACTGTGTCTTAGCATCGCTTCTCCATTTTTTATAGGGGGGCTGGGATGGCCTAGTGGTCTAGAGTCCCGCGCTTCGACCTCTAGCTGGCCGGTCACCTCTGGCTTGCGGCTGTGGTTTCAATCCCTGGTGTGAGCGTATGTGGCATGGAGATAGGAGCGCCTTCTCAACCTCGTGGGTTTCCTCCGGGCACTCCGGTTTCCTCCCACTGCTAAAGACCCCTACGCGCAAGTGAATTGTTGAATTAAAATTGAAACCATATGTTAGTCCCAAAATGACCTTGTTTGTGTCGAGTGGACGTTAAACCCCATCTCTCTCTCTCTCTCTCCATTTTTTATATTGAATCATTAAAAGGCCGAACCGTTTTAAACTACTTAAAATAGCATAATGCAAGAGCAAAATCTGCTTATTACAGGTCTTTCTTTAGGCCTGAGATGTTATCTAAATAATCAATTAGACATTAATTAACATATCCAGACCATATTAAAATCTTGATGTCAAGGCTAGCCTTCGATGTTGGCCGATTAAAATCCTATATGCCGCCTAATGGCCGTTGATAATTAAATCAATCAAGTGGATAATCGAGACTATGCTGTTTATATTAATGATTTGAGTAATGATGACCGAGGCTATGTAAATATTTCAAACGTCTTTTTCTCGGCTAATAGTGGATCAATTTGACTGAAATTTTCAGCAAATTACCTTTACACTATCTTGTTTTTAACTATTGCAGTGGGAACTGCCATCTCTCTATCTTATTTCCCATAATGTAACTTTAAGGCAGATTTAGCTCTTGCATAATGCGTGTTTAAGAAGGGATGCTGACTGGGCTGTAGTCGAGGATCCCAATATTACAGGAGCCACCAAGTTAGTTTTAAAATGTTTTTTTAATTATACATCATTCAAGAGCTAAATCTGCCTACTGCATGTCTTTCATTAGGCCTGGAATGTTTTCTAAATTATCAATTAGACATTTATCAACTTATCCAGACCATAATCAAATCTCGGTGTCATCGCTAGCCTGCGAAGCCGATATTTAGCGGGTTGGAATACATTTTAAGAAAAACAATTAACTTATCCAGAACTTAATCAACTCTCGATGTCGACGCTAGCATGTGCTATTTACTGGATGAAGGTAGGTAATCGAGATTATGTTTGTTTTAGTAGTGATCGTCGAGGCTAGGCCGAAAATTCAATTGGATCAATTTGACTGAAATTTTCAGCAAGTTCCTTTTATATTATCTGTTTTCGAAATATTATAGCAAGAATGGTTAGCTCATTGTCTAAATCTTACATAATGCATGTTTAACGGTGTAGAATTTAATTCGTGTTTACTTCAATCTCAACAATAACAGGTCAATAACATCATGAAATACGGTCAATATTTAAAATAATAAGTAAACTAGTTCATCAATATTAATAACAGTTTAAGTTTGGGTGATCGGAAATAAATACTAATAATAAAGTTAACTGTTTCCTCGATATTAATAACAATGAAATTTTGGACAAACAGAAATAATAAATACTAATATTAATTACTATATATATAATTATTTTGAAAAGAGAAATAAACACATGTTTATATCAAAATGGCCTGAAGAGGTTCAAGAGAACTGAAAACGTTAGCCATAAACATGTGTTTATTCCTTTTTTCAATATATATGTTTTATATATTTCTCGCCTGAAAATCGGGATGAACTTTCTGGGCCAATGCAGCGATCGAACACCCGATCTCCAGGCTAGCAATCCAGTGTCTTAGCCACTTAGACACCGTGACCCCCCACCCCCACCCCCACCCCGCCAGTTGACTCAATAAAACATTATGACCTCATATTTATATCTGTATACTAATGTACTACGAGTATGACTTGAATAGATAAATATTGACGATGTAATTATATATGTCACACACACACACAACATGTATATAGGAAACGTTTATCCTGGATATAGCGCCGGTTACCACATTATTGTGAACAGAGGAGATTAAACACCGCTAAATCCTGATAAACTTCCTCTGTCAGCAGAGAGAGAGAGAGAGAGAGAGAGAGAGAGAGAGAGAGAGGTGGGGTTTGGCGTCCACTCGACACCCTAGGTCATTTCGGGACCAACATATATGGTTCGATTTTATTTCAATAATTCGCTTGCGCGTAGGGGTCTTTAGCAGTGGGAGGAAACCGGAGGACCCGAAGAAACCCCACGAGGTTTGAAAGTCGACCCTACTCCTTGTCTGTAAAAAAACAGTCTCGATTATCCATTTTTCCATTTAAATATTTTTCATAAAATGTACTCCAATCCGCTAGATATCGATGGCATCGAGAGTGGAATCTGTTGTTGATAAGTTAATAAAATAATGTCTAATTAATAATTTTGATAACATTTTAGGTCGAAAGAATGACCTGCAATAGGCAGGTTTAGCTCTTGCATAATGTATGTTTAAGAACTGTTCTTAAGAAAGATCCGTAAACAAAAACAAAAATTAGCTGTGTGAATAATCCCGTGTACTTTTAAACTGTCGCGCGAATCGTAACAGTACATGTAATTTACCCGTTTCGCCCTGATGGATTTTATTATCATGTTTAGAAAATCTAAGAACATGTCTGTTCCTGATTAACTAGTCGATATTATTTAATGAAAATGAAATGAAATGAAAGGGGATTTGAAATGAAATGAAAGGGGGGTTTAACGTCCTACTGTTCTGCTCCGACTTGGCTAATAAAGACAGGCATACGCCATGCAGTGTGCTATGTGGGCTATTTGCCCTAGACAGTCAGTGGCGCTACGAGCTACTCTTATATCGAATTCCAACTGCCAAGGGATCTTTTACGTGCGCGCCAATGTGTACACAGGACCTCAGTTTTTCGTCCCATCCGAACGACTAGACACCTGTCCTGTACTACTGACAAGGGGAAACCCACGTCGGAAAATTCCAATAACATTCTCGGTCGACACCGGGAGAGAACCCGAGACCTCCATACCAGCGATTGAGTGTCTTACTCACTTAGCCATCGTGGTTCCCGCTTCAAAAATAATGTCCTGAGACCTGTTTCACGTAATTTTAACAAATATAAAATCCAAATTTAAGTAATTTAATTGGATAATATTAGATTGATTTTAGTGCTTAGCCAATCAAAATTGAATTATCTACTAAAATTTGGATTTTATCTTTAGTTAAGATTTCGTGAAACAGGCCCCAGCTGTAGGCTACTCAATGCATTAGGCTAGTGAAGACGGACATACACCATACAGTGTGCGTGCTATCAGGGAAATTTTCCCTGGACAGACCAGGGGCGGATCCAGGATTTTCAGAAAGGGGAGGGGGGCGTGCTGCACCAAGTTGGGAGTGCGAAGCCCGACCCATGATTTTCGAGTGGACAAAAATGCCCACAAGGACTAATTTCATACTGGTACTGTAAATTACGATTTCCAACCTAAACTGTTTTTGTTCTCCTTTCCCGCGAGAATATATGGAGCTAAAAAAATTGTTCGCCACCGCAAAAAAATAGAGGGGGCGTGCGCCGGGTGCGCCCCCCTCTGTATCCGCGCCTGCAGACGCAGTACGATCTACCCTTATTTCGAATTCGAACTGTCAAGGGTTCTTATCCGTGAAGGTGGCTTAATATTTAGATCTAACCAGAAAGGGCTGCTGCAAATATACGAGGGATTCAGGGAAAGCAATGATCAATCTTACTCCATATTTTAATTGATCTAAAGCGGACGCGTGCCCCTCTCCCTCCCCTTGTGAGTTGTGCAGTACGCCAGTACGGTGGGTCTGACAAGGGACAGCGTATCGTCGGTCGAATGGGACGAAAATCCGAGGCGTGGACATAATTGGACCTATAGTTACGATACTTGTAACCTTAAACTGGAGTAAGACGGAAGACATCAGTAGTGGAACCATTTCTAAATTGGATCCAATATGCATGTTGGAATTCGATGTAAGGGTAGACCGTGGCGCCTGTAGTCTATAGCGTATGTGTCCGTCTTCATTAGCCCAGTAGGACGTTAAACTCCATTTTATTTCATTTCATTGCATCCCGTTTAGCCTTCAGTATAAAAGAATCTGGGTGGCATGTACGGACATACGTTGTTGTGGTGGTGAAACGTTTGATTGCATTGAACGCCGGGATCTGAAAATCTGTCAATAGTCTGAACTGAACTGAACCGTTTTGGGAATTGTTTCAAGTTTAAAATTAATGTTACAGACATCCCCACCCCACCCCATACCATACACGCAATGTCTTCCAGATGGTCGCGTCTGGGTTGACTGTAAACGATTGCTTAATTCAATAATTGAGTGGAATTCAGGATAGCCACCTCACTTCAAGTTGGGCCATATTTTGGTTCACGGGCTGAAACACACTGATCAGCAGTGGGACGCTACAATCACTGATAAGGATGACATCGACGCGACTTAATGAGTCCCCGGTATTAACTTTTTTACTCCGACAAAATAAATTCTAGATCATTTTTTTGAAGTATAAGAAAAATAAATAAAGACGTTTGAAGTATCTGTAGTTAAAAAATATTTCCTATTTATTGTAAAAGGATATTAAAATGAGTAAAAGGCATCATTTTGTCCGAAGCAGTTACGTGTTATGTAAACAATGCACGCGCCATTGAGCCAATGACTACCGCCACTTGAAGTCAATGCGCGTGTTCAAGACAGTCATCTGTGACGGAGATAATTCGTAAGTAATTCTCTGTGAAACAGATTGGGGCTGAAATAGCAGGAAAACGCGTTTATCCCGCGTTCGCTGGCGATTGACGCGACCGTTTGTAAACGTGATTTTTTGGGGGGCATAAAGTTCTTCCTCCTTAAAATTCATCGGGCTCGTAGTACGCCTAGCATCACCTGCACAGGAATACGCGAGTAAAGGGGCCAACTTACCGTATACGGTGTACTTTTATTTTTGTCGAAGAGTCGACTGACAGGCCGTGTATAAAGGGGAGACAATTCGACTCAACTCTCACGGACACAGACCACCATTGATTTCCCCATTATCTTTAATGCTCATTATGGTTCCTTTACCCAGCTCCAGTTTTACCCAAACATTCGTTGCCAAGGACGCTTCCATCATGGGTTTTTGTTTAGGTGTAGTGCAGGCCTCATGCACTTACCATTAGTATAGCTTGGACGACATTGATTTAAATACTTTTGGCCGCGAGTTCACAAAGCATTCTCCGAAGTTAAGAATTTACTCAAAATTGTTTGCCATATTTCAACTAAAATATAACCCTTTATAAAACTTTTGTTGTTTTAATGTATCAAATACATCAATAAGAAACTATGCGCAAAGTTTTGTGTTTCTTGATCAAAGGCATTTCTCATAAACAGTGGTTGGAAGTTTAGTAAATTCGTAACTGAAGTCTGAGAATTCTTTGTTAACTTGGGGCCTGGTGGTTGAAAAAGCAAAGCTTTAGGACAGCCTAAACTCATAATTCCTGTCAACAAAATAAAAGCAACAAACAGAATTAATATTATACAGTCTCAAGGAGTCATTTTATTATGGAAAACACAATACTTATAATGTTTGTCCTCGAGTACCCAGTCTTCTTTATTGAATGTACATATTATATCATAGCGTTGAAGACTGGGTAATAGAGAAGGCTAATAAACCGAGGCTAGTAGTAGTAATGCAATTTAAGCCGATTCACACAAAGTTGATGAAATAAAAACCCTTAATTAAATTTGATTGGCTGATAAAATTAACAAAGATCCTTATGCATATTCATAAGGAATAATTTAAAAGTTTGGTTTATAATACATATTCATGAGATTAACAAAAATGTTAAATATCACTTTTAAAAACTATTTATGAGTCGACGAAACAATTGATTTAATAAATACATATTGTAACATCTTGTGAATATTCATTGAGAAAATTAACATAACAGAATTTGATTGGTTGATAAATTAGATTAACATCGTATATTAACGTAATTTACATATGCAGGTGGAAAACTCAGATTTCTATTGGTTAAAATTAAAGTTAAATTTCAATGAATATTCATTGAGAAAATTAATACAACATAATTTGATTGGTCGATACAGAATTAACATATTATGCTAGTGGAAAACTCAGATTTCTATTGGTTAAAATTAAAGTTAAATTCCAAAGAAATTAGTATGGCTGTACATATACGGAGAGTGAAATTCACTACTACTCTTAAATTCAACAATTAACAAAATGGGGGAGGGGGAAGAAACAAAAAGATACACTTTTACTATGCATACTTTTCGTTTCATAATACTTATGTAAAAGCCCTATAGTTTAACTTTCTCTTCAGAAAATATCTTATTGGCGTGAAAGTCATTGTCATAATTATAGCAAAATTCAAATTTTCAGCCTGGTTCGTTAGGATTAGGACATTCAAAATGTGAACAATTTATCTAATAACTGGCTTATTGTCGTCCAAAAATGTAGCTTTACTTCCGTTAATTTCGATGCCCACTCTGTTCAAGTGTTTCGAATTTGGCGAGAAGAAAGCGTTGATAAGAACTTTCCATGCAAAAGCCAGACTAATAACCTTTTTTTTAAGTATTTGAAAATATCTGAATAATAGTTTCCTAAAGGAAAATCGTTGTGAATGTCTACTAATCTCATATTTTTCTAAAAAAAAAATCAGAAGTCGTCGCGTCTAACAGCATGCAAACAAAATACTACACCTTTGACCAGATTGATGAAACCATACATCCATATAAAATTTACATGATAAGACCTCGAAATTTTTAAGTCACTGCATATATCCAGAAAGCAATTTTGCAAAAAATTGTTAAAGTGTATAAGTATCGCTGTGTTGGACAAGTCATTAAAGGGACAATAACACTCTTGCTGGCTTGGCAGCTCCAGAAAATAAATAATAGCCTTATTGTAAGTACTAGATGTTTAAGTGTCCTACCTATTGTGTAAATTATCCATTACATCCTATTTTACTTGCCCAGAGGGTTCGAAACTATTTTAAAATCCAAGTCACATTTGAAAAGGTTTACGTTAGGCTTTTCAAATCATTTAGTTGATGTTTTCCAATTTTTCAAATTAGGTGTGTTAAGATGAAATTTGTATCATCAATTAATTGGAATTTCGTAAAAAAGTACAATTTGTTGAACAGAATAAGAGAGAGAGAGAGAAATGGGGTTTAACGTCCATTCGACACAAACTAGGTCATTTTGGGACTAACATATGGTTTCATTTTATTTCAATAATTCGCTTGCGCGTAGGGGTCTTTAGCAGTGGGAGGAAACCGGAGTGCCCGGAGGAAACCCACGAGGTTGAGAAGGCCACCCTATCTCCATGCCACATACGCTCACACCAGGGCTCGAAACCACAGCCGCAAGCCAGAGGTGACCGGCCAGCTAGAGGTCGAAGCGCGGCACTCTAGACCACTATGCCATCCCAACCCCCCTGAACAGAATAAAGATTGGGACATATTCAGTTACAACAAGAGTGGTATTGGGCCTTTAAGATAATCAATATGAATAAAATACAGACCTATATTTCGTTTCATTGTTTACACTTTCGATGGCCTATACTACATGAAAATCTGGTCAGTGGCAGTGGAAGGTGTCACCTCAGAGGTCATACGAGCGGCTTTTGACCCTATGACATCAGACATTTGATTTACCAATCAGCGTTGATGTTTATAGTCGGATACCCACAGTTCCATGCCCCTCATGCCAAAAATTACCCGTAACAGACCGTTTCATTAGCTAATCAAATCCCTGACATCATCCAGAACGAAGGTTTTGTAACAACTAACTCTTTCAGATTCTAGTGTAGTAAAGACAAGTAAAACGAAATTTTAAACTGTAATAAACGAAACGAAATAAGATCTGTGTTTTAATCAGAATGTATGACATTTGTCCTTTCGACTCACCAAATAATATGGATCTGTTGCCAGTTTGTATATGCAAATATAAAGGCATAATACGCAAATTTAAAAGCATAATATAAAATTTTAATATGCAATTAAGCATATTATGCAACTAAGCATAATATGCAATTATTATTCAAATGAATATTTTAATTGATCTGTTAAATGGTGGGACTTACTTTATATAATTAACGATCACTTTGAAGACTTATTTAAGTTTAACCTTTAAAAGAGTAATGATTATATTAAGACTAGTTTATCAAAGTGTCCAGTTTGACTCGCTACATAGTTTGATTCTCTGCTTGTCTCCGTAAATTAACCCATAGTTCCTGAGACATTTTGGTCAATTTTTAACACAAAAGGCCATGGCCGGCATATATGGCCGAGTTCGAACCAACAGTACATATTTTGATTCGGTTACTTGGTTATTCTATAGTTTGATTCGCTGTTTGAATCCGTACATAGATTTATATTATTCCTGTGACATTTCAGTCAATTTTGAACACAATTTGGGATCCATGGTACATATTTTGATTCACAATTTAACCGACTCAGTAAAAAGACCAATGGTTCCCAAGACATTTCAGTCATTTTGAACACAAGCCGTGATGACCGGTATATATGGTCGAGTTGGAACAATTGATACATGATTTGATTGGATGACTTGGTTATCGTTTCCATATGGTAGCTATTTTGTAAAAGCCAAGAACTTTTTTCCTATTAATCCAGTTTTATTGAAAAAAATGGAAACATTTGACATATTTGCTGTCGAGTGAACGTTAAACCCCATTTCTCTCTTCCTATATCCCTAATGAGAGAGAGAAATGGGGTGTAATGTCCACTCGACACAAACTAGGTCATTTCAGGACTATTATATGGTTCAATTTTATTTCAATAATTCGCAAGCGCGTAGATGTCTGTAGCAGTGGAAGGAAACTGGAGGATCCGGAGAAAACCAACGAGGTTGGAAAGACGACCCTACACGAAACAATGCCACTTGCAACGCGCACACGCTAGCTATTCGGCCAACCAGGTTTCGTGCCTACCGAATATTGTTTTCTGGATAATCCGACATTCAGATTCAGAGGTACCGAGACAGACCAAGGCAATCTGAAACCTCGAATCAAACTGCACTTCGAGTCAAACTACAACACTCGCAAAGGTTTTCCAAATTATCATAAAATATCATTGGCATTAATATCATTCAGATGAATATCTATGTGTATTTTAAAAACTGTGACGAAAACAAATTAATCGTAGCTCAAAACAGAACTTTGCCTTAAATAAATTCTTAAAAATAAGAAACAAATATCAAACCTTGTAAAAATGATATGAAAAAAAATGCAATTTGGTGTCTGGAAGAATAAATAAGAAAACTATAAAAGCAGCATTAAAGGGGGATGTGAAGTTAATGTCTCATAAAAGTACTTTAAAAAGAAAAAAGAAAAAGCCTAAAGGGCCTCAAGTCACAACCCTGTAATTTCACCCTGAATAGAATACAATAAATATTTATTTGTTAAAAATAGTCTGTGACGTTAACCTCTCTTCAAACATGTCTATAATGTGCTAGTAATTCTTTAAAAAAAAATCAAAGTTTGTTAACTCTAAAAGTAGTTATCAACCTTGTTCAGGCTTAAAATAGACTTAAATTATTGTACAATTTGCTTATAAAATTTCAATATAAATAACCTTACTTTAGGTATAATAACATATTTAACATCAATAAAAACGGGGGATAAAATATAATAGAGCACTAAAAAAAAGTTGAACTAAATTCATGAGTGTTCATTAAAGCAGTATGAATAAAACCCTCATTATTAAAACATATCAATTAGTTGCCAAGTGGGAGATAACTCTACATGTCTTATAAAGTTCGGGAACTCATATACTACTGTACATGAATGCCAAGATCAGATATCCCTGCATGTCTTATAAAGTTCGGGAACTCGTATACTATTGTATATGAATGCCAAGTTCAGATAACTCTGCAGGTCTTATAAAGTTTAGGAACTCGTATAATACTGTGTATGAATGGACAATAGCGGACATTATTCAAGATAAATAAAAAGTGAATGGCATGTATATGTTGTAGAATTTTTATAAACAATATCTATTCAGAAACTGAGGGGTTTGGGAACAGGCAAAGCCTATATAAACACCTCTCTCGGTTACAAATAAATTAAAATGTCCTAAATATGTTCCAATCTGATTAAAACACAGATCTATATTTCATTTGTTTTTTTTATACTTTTGACGGCCTCCATTTCATGAAGATCTGACTAGTTGTAGTGGAAGGTCATGTCAGGGTCAGGGTCATACAAGCGGCTTTTGGCCCTATGACATCAGACATTTTGATTAACCAATCAGCGTTGATGTTTCCAGTGCACTTTGTGCCATGAACTTGAAGTAACAGGCCTTTTAATTGGCTGATCACTCACGTCAACCAAAAATTGAGTTATACAACAATTCTTCCAGATTCTAGTGTTTTGATCAGATTGAAATATGCCATTAACTTATATTTTAGTGACTAATTTTGGATGCTATACTGTAAAATTAAACAGTTGAAATGATACAAAACTTAATTCTTCTGCACAATGTTTCGTTACAATTTTAAAACTAACATATGGAATAGTGCAACCAAAATAAGAAAGAAACAAAATTTTAACAGTTGTTTCTGAAAAACAGATAATCACATTGAAGTGGCCTATCAAGGGATGTTCGTTGCAACAAGCATTTCAGGGATTGCTACAAAATGTCAACACTGGGGTCCAAAGAAAAAACCAACGAGGATATTTTGAAACACGAACCCACACAGATGAATTCATTCTGCACAGAGAGAACAACATGTATGTACTTTGAGAATAGAAATCTGACTCTAAATGGCCACCATATCCAAAAATTTATAATGCAGACTCACTTTTACATCTGTCAAGCACACAAAGGTTGGTTAACTCTTTTCAATTTAATTAAATGGAAGCAGAATAAATACTTCTCAAAATTTTGGAAATATACTGCAACAGACCCTAAATTAAACAGTGTTTGTTTTGTATCATTTCAATGTTTTGCTATCCATTATTGCCTTATTTCTAATTAAACTATTTAAAAATTTAAGGTAGCCAAGAATACAAGAACTGTTTGTTTGCTGTTCATATTAAATAGACATTTTAGGAATGTATTAAAGAGGCATTACCTCTTTTGATGTATTCGATTTGACATGATATGATAATTTACATACTTTGTGGGTGTTTATAAATTAGATTGTGTTTCAAGTCAACAAGCACTTGGATTTAAGATAATGAAGTAAATTTGAATATATTGTGATAACACCTCTTTAAATACTTCCCAAAATTGCAATAACCTATAGAAAGGGCCGGTTGTAGAAAATACAGGGCCCAGTTTTGTGGAGCCCCAAAGTTACAGGATATGAATAGGCCCTACATTGCAGGATATGAATAACTTTAACTAGGCCTATATTTAATCATATTTAAGGCCAAGTATGTTTTATTTCACAATAAGTAATAAATTAATACATGGGCCTTTTACACTAGCTGAGAGGAACCTTTCTAGTGTGGGGCCCAATTTGGGGAAATTGGTCAAATGTAGTGCCAACAACCAGGCGTGCACATGTATTTACTGAAAGGTAAATGGTAACAATCTAGATAGACCCCATCACAGAACACCCTTTTTATGACTGAACATGATAAAGAGGAGGCACCAACAGTAAATTGCAAGAGATGCTATATGGAACTGATAGTTAAAATATCTATTTTTATATTTATTAAATTTTCAGTCACAAATAGTTGTGTAAATTCAATTGAAAGGATTATGTAAGAAGTTATCTCCCTTTAATTCAAATAATCTCCATGAACATTAGTGAATCTTTCTATTCCACTTGCTTTATCCTAGTTAACATTAATTACGAATTCCAAGACCCATAGACCTCAATCTTATTGGTGTATGAATACATTCTATGCCTTTTTGATCAAATTCCCCCGTCAGAACATAACAAAAAACTTTTTATCATGCATTTGAATATAGTACATTTTCACAATACATGAGAAGGGAGATAACTTCATGAATAATAGGAAGAGCAATGAACAGTTTTTGAATTTGGCAAATAAAAAATTATTGTTTGAAATAAATGCTTAATATTGAACAACTTATGAATAAAATATCAGAATTTTTTGAGAAGTAAAAGTATTTGTCCAATTTTTATTTAATTGTTTATCAACTTCAATCTCATCCAATTCTTCTACGTTACTTTGGCACTCGCATAAAATTTAAATAAAAAAGATACTTTTTTGACTAAAAAAGTAAAGTGTAAGTTAAAAGAAGCTGCATACATTTACATGTAGTTAAAAAAAAGAACCCTCATTTTTCCTAAACTAAGTTTAAATTCTTAATTATATTTTTCAAAAAAAAACAAAACAGAAAAGAAAACCAGAATAAATAAATGGATAAGAATATCACAACATTTTAAGTGCAGTTTTGATATTTAGTATTTATATAACCAACTAGCATTAGACTTGTCTAATTACAGACAAGTACATTCGTGAAAAATCTTAAAAACTTGTGCTGAATGGAAATCTATCGGAACGGCTATAAACATATCTGATCTAAGATGACACTAAAATTGCCACAAGGGTGTATTCTCAATTAAGAGCAATATCAAAACTACTATTTCTCGATCAGTAATTACAGTATTTCAACCAATCACACCGGCCGATGAAGGCAGTCGTACCGGCCCACCAATCAGATGTTGAGCAATGCATCACATGATATATATATATTGTCCAATCAAATGATACTTGATGAATAGTCTATATATTTGTTTTTTTATATATTTGGAAGATTGTCGTTGTTTTCCACCCTCATCATCGATAAACAATACCTTCCTCAGTTTACGTCCACCATGGAAAAAAATTACTTTTTTTTGTAAATCGTTGTGACATGCGTGGGTCACATGACCTTAATCTTATCCAATCACAGCTTTTATAAAAAGATTGTCATTTAAATCATAATAGTACAATCTAATCACAGACGTTTATCAGCTTTCTGAGTCACATGACCCCCAATATTATCCAATCAAAAGGTAACAAGCCGAATAGACACAACACTGGAATTATCCAATCGGAATAATTCTAAGGGAAA
The DNA here is from genome assembly GCA_963678685.1 of Patella ulyssiponensis. Lineage (NCBI taxonomy): Eukaryota > Metazoa > Mollusca > Gastropoda > Patellidae > Patella > Patella ulyssiponensis. Next base: position 17,098,139 of record OY783227.1, on the reverse strand, counting down.
AAAAATGGTGGAAAAAAAGGTTCTATGCACATACTAATTTGCCAGATTTTGTACATATACGCTTTTATAATATAATATATATATATGTATATAAGGAAGTCATTTCGCGAAGGAAATACATGTGTGATAATGGTCATGGAGAAAATACCTTTTTTGAAACGCGTAGCTGATTGCATCATAATATATAACAATGTCCTTGTGTTTGCTCTATATTCATATATATATAATCTATGTCATCATATATATATATATGTATATATATATATAATGTTCAAATCTTTGCATTTGAATCGGTAAGTTGTAAGAATCTTATTGTCTCCCATAATAAATTAATGTATATCATTATCTATACAGTATATATATATATATTTTTATATAGTATACCTCACATGTATGAGAACACAAACACACGCACACAATTATCCGCATGTTTCAAATTTTTAGTTGTATTCCTTTGATATCGTTGTTGGCCTAAGTTCAATCCCTCTTTTTATTTCACGTAACACAATTCTCCTTTAATGCTAGCTTGCGGGTCTCTGCACATCTAAATGAATCGCGTCAAAACGTCAACAAAAGATTTATTTCAACCCAATTTCTTGGATAAATCTCACGGAGCACAGATCAAAACGAGCACTCAAATTTTACAAGCTTTTTTTTAAAAAAAAAAAAAATCCCTTGGATTTATTAGAAACGTAATAATTTAACCATAAATACAGAATCCTTGCATTAATTTTTTAGTAAGCTACAAACCGATCTAATTCTAATACACCTATTTTTTGAGCCACGTAAAATTGTCTTTGTAGCACCTTTATGTAAATGTATTCATGTTAAAACCGTTCCCAGGAAGCTTGAGCACTCTCTTTAATCTGCAGCTTTAAAACTGGATTCCATACCTCCATCTCCATAACTCTAAACTTAATCACACAAAACAATCTTTTGAGCTAAACAACTTCAAATCTTGTGCACTGAATTTGATGACTGCAGTTTCTCGCTCTATCTCTCGCTAAAAAGTGTTCTTCATTTTTCCAAAATATATCTTAGTACAACTGTTGTTCCATATTCATCTAAAATATTCTAAGCTCCATATTGGATTTCAGCTAATATTAAGAAATTGAGCTGTTTCAATCCATCAGTAACATCTTGAGCTACATCTATATTTCGACACCTAAAAATGAATAATGCTAGTTTCCTTTTCATATCCTTATCTGTGTTCGAATCCTTCCTCCGCTTATATCGTATTGATATTTTTATACTGCAGTAAATTCTCGCGAGTGAACTTTTCATTTAGAAAGAAAATTATCCCATTTGTTACACTGAACAAGTTCTTTCCCTTGTCTAACCGTTAAGCTAGCTATGTGTTTAACCGTGAGCTAGCTGTGTGTTTAACCGCGAGCTAGCTATGTGTTAACCGCAACCAAATTATTTGTGGTGGGAGCAGAACTCGGTGTTGAGGCTGGTGGTGTAGAGGCCATAGAGCGTTGTTCTTGACTGGCAGTAGAACCAGGACTAGTACCTGTTGTTTCTATAACAGCACCATCTGAAAAACAGAACAAAATGAAATGAATTGAAATAGGGTTTAATGTCCTACTGTTCTGCTCCTGGCTGGGCTAATGAAGACAGGCATATGCCATATGAGGTAAATTTCGCCCTGAGAGTGACACTATGGCCTACTCTTATATCAAATTCCAGCTGTCAAGAGATCTTTTACGTGCACACCAATGTGTACGCAGGACCTCGTTTTTTCATTCAATCCGAACGACAAGAGAGCTGTCCTTGTCAGTCTCTCCGTCGTGCATCACTGACAATGGGGAACCACGCTGGAAAATCTGGATGAACTTTCTTAACCAATGCAGGGATCAAACACATGACCTCCAGGCTAGTGAGCCAGCATCTTACCCACTTAACAACTCTGGTCCCCTCACATTTTAAATGTGGCCACATAATAATTCCTTGCTACACCAGTCTTCAAACAGTTTCACCAAGGTTCCTCAGAGCATTTCGGTAGACCAATGGGAACTTCCACTGGGCCAGCCGACCAGCATGAATATATTTACTATCATTACTATACTACTATTGCTACCTCAGAGCATATACTGATAGTCCAATGGGAACTGCTATTGGGCCAATCATCATGAACCTAGTTACTATCATTTATAGCTCCTATTTGGCCAGCCAGCAAGAACATTTAGTACCATTGCCTTACCAGTCTTTTAAACGGTTTGACCAAAGCTCCTCGGAGCATATTGGCAGTCCAATAGGAATCCTATTGGGCCAGCCAGAATGATCATATTCACTATCATTTGTAGCTCCTATATAAGGCCAGGTAGCATGAACATTTTTACTATCATTTCTAGCTATGTGAATGATGGCTGGTTTATAGCAAACCTATTCTCATTTTGATTTTTTTCCAACCTTGACCACCTGCCATCTAGTGATGGTTACCTTTATCTGGAAATTTGTCGTCCAAAATCTGAGCATTTGATGGTGCCACTGGCGGAGTAGAGTTGACATTAGCATTTGCGTTGGGTGTCACCAGTAGGCTTGACAAGGCGGTAGAGGCTGTCTGCGCATCTAAAAGTATAATAAAATTTTGTGATTAACTTTTCATGATAAAAATATCTCCAATAACATAAATAAAAAACAAAATAAAATATATATTTTCTCTTTTAAGCCATTTGAGATTTGTTCTTCCTGCTCTCATATTGTAACTGATCTACCTACAAGATTCTGGCACAATATAGTGGGCAAATATATATCTTAAAATACTTTCTTCTTTCTTAGCAAATAACAAATTGACTAGTCCTTCGGATGATCCATAAAACCAGATGAACATGATATGCAAGTAAAAGAGCTTATGACAGTTGAAATTCAATTTGCTGGAAATGCTGATATCCAGGCAAAATTCACCCTCTTTTCTTATTTAATCAACTGAAATCGTAATTAATCCCATGTGGGATGAAAAATAGTCAACTTTTGTGTCCGAGATCATGACTGATATCGGATGAACTCATCATCTTTGTAAAAACTTTAAATGGCCTTTCTGTAAATGAAGGTCAATACAGCAATTAATTGAAAATTCCTAACTCATCTTTTAAATAATCATCATTATACTGAATTTCATTAGGCCAAAAGAAAATGGCTATTGCTTCAACGAATATACGGAGATTTGTGTCAAATTTTATAAAAAAATCTGCTTATTGTATGGACTTCATTGATTATAGTGTGTATACCACAGGTAATAACGCATTGACCATACCATAAAAACACATGCAATAATCTCGCTTATTTTACTCTTGCACAAATTTATTTTTTAAATCAACATTCAATTACATGACGCATTCCAAAAGACAATACCCGGTATTTCATTTTTTCGTTTTTTTTGTAACGAAAAGCGGGCACAAAAAGTTACTGTTGCTTTAGGACAACATTCTTTATGAACGTTCGTTGTCAAATTTTTTCAGTATTTATGCTCATTGATTTAATTTAATTAAGGCATAAATATTAGTCTATACCCACATACCAACCTTGACTGAAAAAGAGGAATCAGGCTGGAAAAACCTTATTTTGATTCTCTAAAGCATTATTGTAATACTCAGGTCTTTTTTTAATTTTTTTGTGAATTTTTGTAATACAAATTTTTTATTTATAAATTCACATTTAATAACAAAAGAAATTTAGCTTCTAAAAGGATTCTCAAGAATCACAATTTATGAGAATGTTTTGAGGTGCTGATATAAAAGCAAAATTTTGACATAGATGCTTGAGAAACATGTTTTGTTATGTTCTTAACAATTATCATACATTAAAAGCACATTTAGATTGAAAACTGAAGCACTAGTATAATTAAAGCCTCCATAATTCACTTAAAATTGAAGTTAACTTAATAAGTAAATGATGTTATTACATTATTAACATTACAAGCGAACAGTTAGCAGGCGATGAGAGAATATCGTTTGTAACTCATTTACAAATGTTACCTTACTAAAATGAGATTGTTCCACTCTACAATATTCAATTAAAAAGAAATAAAATCAAATGGAAAGTGATATATATATGGAGCAACAACTTAACCACTGTTGTGTCTTTTATTATTACTTAAATGTACATTATGCAAAAGCTAAATCTGCCTATTACAGGCCTGTCTTTAGGCCTGAAATATCTTATCTAAATTATTAATCAGACATTAATTAACTTATCGAGACCATAATGAAATCTTGATGTCAACGCTAGCCTTCGATATCGATTGGATTAGAATCCTATATGCTGCTTAACGCTCAATGATAATTAAATCAAAAAAATAGATAATCGAAACTATGCTTTTTATCGTACTGACATTAGCAATGATGATCGCGGCTATGGGGTTATTTCCAAGGCCAATATCTCGGTTCATAGTGGACCAATTTTCAGCAAAGTGCCATTACGTTATGTAGTTTTTAACTATTATAGTGAGAACTACCAACTCTTTATCAAATCTACCATAATGTATCTTTGAAATCTTTTAATGATTCAGAAAACATAACCCAGAGCTTTCAACATGGCGTTGAAATTAATCACTAGGTATGTTTTTCCTCTTTCCCATTGACAGTCACAAGAACTGGTGGCAAATACCATCCTTTAATAGAGAATTCAATTGGAATGGAGGCAAAAAGAAACAAAAAATTGAAACCTGATTTAAGTTGAAATATATTTAAGTGGACCATCTCCTGTAAAGGAGCCATAGTTTGGTGGAGGGTGGAGGTGTAGTATTGATCGAAAATTAATGAATTCCTCAGCTAATTGCATGAGGCACCAAGAATATTTTAGTACACAAAAAATCCAAAAACAACATAAAAAGCCAGCACACTGAAAGCAAGAACAAGTAACAGGCACATTCTTTCTTGAATGAAAAACAAAACTCAAATTGGCAACACATTCTACAGATAGTTAGCAGCAAGTCACCATTTGTTATGTGCCTTGTGCCTAGAAGGCAGGCAGGGAAGGCATATATACATACAATTATGAACAATAAATACATAGAAACATTTAAAACAGTAAAAGCAAGCAAAATTAACCCAATAAAAATGAAGAAGAAATAGGAATTTAAAATCAAGTCAAATAAGGTTGATGCAAGTCAAATGTCATCGGGTTATTTCTTTGGATGAGAATTTAAATAAATAAATAAATAAATAAACAAGAAAGGGATTATTTAACTTAAATTTTCAATTATTAAATTCTATTTTTAAATTAATAATCCAGTACCAATTTTTAAAAACAAAACAAGAGGAAAGAGAATATATTACAAATTATTATGTTTGCACCAATTAAAATTTTGGAAAAATTAACAAAATAAAAGAAATCATAAAAGCCATAATGTCTGGTCAAGTTTGACAGATGGAAGAATTTTCTTCAATAATTGTGGCCAAAATACAAACAAGCTATAAAACAGGAGGTGGTGGTGTTATTGGGATTTCTAAGAGTAGAAAGTTTCCTGTGTTGGGCTAGTCATCCTATGTGCCGGGTCCAAGCCTCGGATGCATTTGACATAACATAATTTATATGTTAAGGGGAGGGGGTTATGTATTTAATTATTGCCGATTTATAATGCTCATTTTGATTAATGTTTTTATTGTAATTTTGTTAGTCATTTATTTGTTTATCATTAATAAATGATATTTTACAAGATCTTATTAATTGATTCTTTGATTGAGGCCTAGATCTTGGGAGTGGTTGTTTTTATTATTACTGGTTGTTGTTTATGGATGTAATGGTTTTAACTTTGGTTGTTGGGTTTTATTATATCATTATGCATGGACCATGAGAGCAGTTGATTTTATTACTGATTGTTGTTTACAGATGTAATGGTTTTAACATTGGTTGTTGGGTCTTATTATCATTACGCATGGACCATGAGAGCAATTGATTTTATTACTGTTTGTTGTTTGTGGATGTAATGGTTTTAACATTGGTTGTTGGGTTTTATTATTACTGGTGGTTGTTTTTAGATGTAATGGTTTTAACAATGATTGCTGGGTTTTATTATTACTGGTGGTTGTTTTTAGATGTAATGGTTTTAACATTGGTTGTTGGGTTTTATTATTACTGGTGGTTGTTTTTAGATGTAATGGTTTTAACAATGGTTGTTGGGTTTTATCTTATTACTGGTTGTTGTTTACCGATGCCAGGGTTTTAATTTGGTTGGTGGGTGTTATTATCATTATAATGCATGGAGCATGACAGTTGATTTTTATTATTACTGGTTGCTGTTTGTAGACAGTACCGGATCTAAGGGGGCAAAGTGGGACAAATGTCCCGGGACCCCATATTTAGGGGCCCCCACAATTCTAGGTCACCTAAAATAATTTTACTAAAATACTCAATTTGTCAAGAAATTCCAAATGTCAATGAAATCACTGCCTAAATTGTTGCAGATGCACAGAAATTAATCCTAATTTTAACAAAAATTCCTGGAGGAAAACACCCCAGGCACTCAAGGGGCAGAGTACATACTAGTATGATCCGTGGTCAGTACAAACAATTTGAACAAATAACAGTGGGGTCCCCGCACAGTTGGTATGTACCCCCCCCCACACGCACACACACACACAATGTTAATTCGGCACTGTTTGTAGATGTAATAAGTCTTGTCTTTGGTTGTTGGGTTTTATAATTATCATGCATGGATCATTAGAGCAACTCTTTTTATAACTTGTTGTACATGTAGTTTGTAGGTGTAATGTGTTTTATGCATAGATCATGATATTGATTAATTTTATTACTGGTTGTTGTTTGTGGATGTAATGGTATTAACTTTGGTTGTTGGGTTTCATCATCATTACGCATGGATCATGAAAATGACTGTTTTTATTACTACAGTGACATAATTTTAAATTTGTACATGGTTAATTTAATGTTGCCGTCCTATTTATATCTCAATGTACGATAGCACTAGTTCTGTATATTTATATATGTATCTATAGTAGCACCAGTTTTGTATATAATTATGTATCTATAGTAGCACCAGTTTAGTATATAATTATGTATCTATAGTTGCACCAGTTTTGTATATAATTATGTATCTATAGTAGCACCAGTTTTGTATATAATTATGTATCTATAGTAGCACCAGTTTTGTATATAATTATGTATCTATAGTTGCACCAGCTTTGTATATAATTATGTATCTATAGTAGCACCAGTTTTGTATATAATTATGTATCTATAGTTGCGCCAGCTTTGTATATAATTATGTATCTATAGTAGCACCAGTTTTGTATATAATTATGTATCTATAGTTGCACCAGCTTTGTATATAATTATGTATCTATAGTAGCACCAATTTTGTATATAAATATGTATCTATAATTGCACGAGTTTTGTATATAATTATGTATCTATAAATTCTGACTTATTGGATGTAATTTTTTTTACGAGGGTTTGCTTTTTACGAGAGAGGTAAGTAAGGAGGACAAGTAAAGATTGAAGAGAGGAAAAGAAGATTGACCAGACAAGATGAACTGCTAAATAAAATAATCTGCCAATAGCACTGAAAATACCAAGGAAAAGAAGTGATGTGGTATTTACCCGGTTTCAATTCAGTGACTTTAAGAGGTGTGCCCGGATTGGAACTGATTTCTACGAGCCGAGGAGGGGCCTTGTCTGACGCAGCCGTAGCAGCTGCAATAGGGGTTCGGCTTTTTCCTGGCATGTCATCGCGGTCAGCGTGGTTAAGCATCAACATTGGGATAGCTTCTTCGCCATTTTTACCTATAGGCACGCAAATAATAATAATAGCAAGCATTAGCACATTACAAGCAATTAGTGAAACTCAAAAATCAAAATATAAACAAATTAATCAATATCATGAACAAATTAATTAATATCATGAACAAATCAATTAACATCATGAACAGATCTTCAAAATGAACAAAGATTATATCTTAAATATCAGTTTGTACTCATTCATTATTAATAACATTCTTTTAACATATGACTTTCAAAATGAACAAGGAAAAATTCATTAGTATATAAGTTAGTATTCATTCCAATTTTAAAAACATTCTAAATCTTCAATTCGTTAACCAACAATTTTATATGTGTAAGTACAGTTATGGAAGGTGAACCTTAAATATATAGTAATACAATTTCAAATAATTCATTAAAGTATTCTATTTATTTTAAATAATTCTGTAGCATATTGTTTTAATTTACTTGAACTGCCTGATTACAACACTGAACCTTCAAGTACTGGAACTATGGACGGCAAAGGTGGACAAATGTCCCAGCCCCACACATTTTGGGTTGAATACAACATCAAAAAGTTCCATTGGATAACCGATAGATTCTTGTTTAGATTTTAAAATATGATGGTCATTTTCTAGACACCCATTTTAACTCCTGACTGTTGCATTCGATAGGCAACCTTTTAATCCAGTTGGAATCTTCGCGCTGCACTGAACAACATGTTTTTCTCAAATTATACCCCACCCACGGCACACATACACCCACTGACTTCATACAGTCCTAGGACCTTCATTTGTGTAAAAAATTAACGGCCATTACTTTTTGAACAGCCACATCATACAGATCTTAATACCAATAAGTGACAAATGCTTGTTCAATGATGAAAAATACAATCACATTATAACATATCTATGTTGGAAAATAAAACTCCTATCTGTGATCTTATATTGGAAAGTCTGATTAGGCCAAATGAAAAAATTCCTGTGTTTTGGTTACCTGATTGACCCTTTTTTTTCCAGCCAGCCCTTAACTTTTTTTTTCTCATTTCCCAGACCCTTTAACTCAGTCATGGCATGTTTTTTTCTTGACAGATTCCAGCACTGACATTTCAGTATTACTTTCAAGAACCTTACTCGTTAATTACGCTAGGAATCCGAGGAAATAGATAATACAAATCCCACGAAAGAAAGGTATTCCGACTAACCGTAAACACAGAAATTTGTTCTATTTTCACCCTTTTCTTGGCCTTATGGAATCCAGGCCCGAATTCACAATGTACTCTCAGACTTAAGTTAAGAATTTACTCAACTTTCAATCACTGTTTATGAGAAATTTCTTTGATCCAGAAACACAAAACTTTGCACATACATTCTCATTGATGTATTTGAAACATTAAAAGAACAAAAGTTTTATAAAGGGCTATATTTTAGTTAAAAAAGGGCAAACAATTTTGAGTCAATTCTTAACCTAAGTCTAAGAACACTTTGTGAACATAGGGGGCCTGGATGTTATTCCAGACATTTCGGACACCATGAGAAAATATTTCGCTATTAACAATTTTTGTACATTTAATTATACATATGTACCACATTCCCCAAATATCAATACATCTCTCACACTCCCCCCAAAGAACCCCACAATTTCATTTAATCTTATGGCCGTTCCTTCTCAAGCACACCTTAATATTTTGACTCACATACTCACATACCTGTACAGAGAGAGAAAGAAATGGGCTTTTACATCCATTTGACACAAATTAGATCATTTCAAGATGAACACACAGTTAAATTTGTTTTCAATAATTCGCTTGCGCCTTGGAGTCTTTAGCAGTGGGAGGAAACTGGAGGACACCCATGAGGTTGAACAATTGACCCTACTCCTTATCACGTACAAGCATGGAATTGAAATTTTGCCACTTGACTTAATGGCAGACCTTATGATCTAGCATGCACACAATTGTGACAATGAACCATTCTGCCATTGAATCCCCCATTTATTAGGAGAGTTGTGTTTTTGTCACTTTGAAGACCATTTACATTTTATGGAGAGTTCATAGGCAACATTGTGATGTATACGTTATGTCCCCATAGCTAACTGGAAAAAAAAAGATATTTGGAAGGCACACTCGAAAGCTTCAAATGGTTTCACTCCATAAATCATATAATCAAACTGGGAGGGCACATTCTAAAGCTTTTCAAATGGTTTCATTCTAATCATAATCTTGGGAAGGGTGGAGGCACCTACATCTAAAGCTTCAAATGGTTTCACACCAAATCTTTAAATTAGATAATTCTTAAGCTTTTCAAATTGTTTCTTTCTAATTTAATCATACTTTTGGGAAGGGTGGAGGAACTTCTCAAGCTATACAAGAGACACACTTTAAGTCGTTCAAATGGTTTCACTTCAAATCTTCAAATATAATAACCAAATTGGAAAGGCTCATTCTTAAATATACATTATGCAAGAGCTAAATCTGCCTATTGCAGGTCTTTCTTTAGGCATGAAATGTTATCTAAATTATTAATTAGACATGAATTAATTTATCCAGGCCTTAATCAACTCTCGATGTCAATACTAGTCTGCAATATTTACTGGATTAGGATCCGAGCTGCAGCTCAATGATAATCACAACTGTTTTCTATCGTACTGACTTCAGGATTGATTATTGAGGCAAGGCCCAAAATTCAATCGCTAAAATCTCTGTTCAGAGTGGATCAATTTGGCTGATATTTTTAGAAAATTCCCTTTACATTATGTAGTTTTTAACTATTACAGTGGGAACTGCCAGCTCTTTGTATAATGTATTTTTAAGCTATTCAATAACCAGTACGCATGCATTTTAAACTTTCCAGTCCTAGCAATATAAGTGTTTCCATACATTGTTCCAATTTATGGCAAGTAAGTGACTTCATTGTTCTGAACACCCTTAACCAAAATCAAACAAACTGATACTAAGCAAGGAATTGAAAGGTCAAATCAAGGTTGCTTAAAGTAGTATTTATTGTGTAACGGATTTAGCTAGGATTATCTTCTGTTTGGACCTGAAAGAGCGAAGTGCTGTATATATCTTATAACAGATCAAACTAGATGCAACGGATAATCAGAAATTAAAGGAACGATGCGTCATTTGCAGTTTTCGCTTAAATATAAAATTCATCGTGGCTTAAATATCAAATTTGTCACGGCTTAATCCATTCTAATATGTATTCAGATTGATAATTTAAGAATTAATCAAGTAAACATAATCAAAAAATCATTTCTGTTCACCCAAATCAAAATGAATGCATACTTATTACATAGCGAACACCATTATAGGTTTGATAAAAATTTAATTCAAAATAACGGAACAGAATTGAACCATTTTTGGATCGATGTTTCTATTACAGTTTATCTTTCTTTTAGTTGCTAGGGATTTAGATGACGCATCAAGACTTTAATATCAGGAACCAAAGTGGAAATAACGCTACTGTGAATCACTTCTAGATAATTCAAAAACGGTGGGAATTTGGAAAATCAATTTTTTAAAATTCCACTCATATATTAAAGGAGCTAAATCACTATTCTCTGGCACCTAGAAATGGACACTAATGAGTCAACGCATTTAATATTGTATTATGAATGTATACAACCCGATTTACATTCAATTGTTTCTGATTTTACTATAATTTCTAATCAGTTATGTTCGGCAAAATACACGAAGAGTTCAGACTGAATGGCAGTCTTTGGTGTCGGGTAGTATCCTCATGTGGGTTATGTTTAGCCTTGTTAATCGAGTCAGTTAATTACATATTGTGCTAGAAAGCATTCTTGCACCTGATTCATGTGCCAATTTTAAAAGTTATATTTTGTCTGAAATATTGGATATCAACATGAGAAGCCCATCTTTTAATGGTGAGATAACTACATCAATGTTGATTTGAATTGACCAATAAGTTGTGTCCGCAATGTCGAAGACTGTGAATGATACTGAGTTAACGACTTGGCTCCTTTAAACTGATAATCAAAACATAAATTTATATCAAAAATAATAAAATGTGACATGTGATCATAGCAATCCTGGCCTTTTGGGTGATATCGAGCATAATTAGAAATAAAAGTGGATGAAAAATAAATCAAACTTAATTTGAATTCTTAAATCCTTCACTTGCACCAGTTATCTGGCAAATTCATATACACTCACCAGTAGCTTTGTCGTTATAGCTTTAACAAGCAGTTCAAGATTGATTTTACAGGATTTCTGTAAATGAAATAGGGTTTAACATCCTACTTTTTTGCACTGACTGGGCTAATGGAGATCGACACACATCAGGCAGTTTGCTTGAATGAAATTTTGACGGGACAGCGGCACGACGACGTACTTTTATTTCAAATTCCAACTGTGAAGGGTTCTCTTGTGTACATGCAAATGTGTGCAATGGATCTTGATTTATCGTCCCATCCAAACAACTAGACATAGTCCTTCACAGACGCTCTGTCCTGCTCTACTGACAAGGAGCAACCCCAAGACATGCTGGTTAGCGAGCCAGTGTCTTAATCCCTCGGACGAAAAACCGAGGTCCTGTGTACACATTGGCGTGCATGTTAAAGATCCCTTGACAGTTGGAATTAGATGTAGGAGTAGGCTGTAGTGCCGCTATCTGGGCAAAATTTCCCTCCTACTACACTGTAGGCCTATGGCGTATGCCCATCTTCATTAGCCCAGTTAGGAGCAGAATAGTAGGACGTTAAACCCCATTTCATTTTATTTCATAATTGTTCAGTTTCAATAACGAGACACACTGATTAGCGAGCCTGTGTCTCAGTCTCTGTGTCGAAAGGTTTGAGAACATACTCAATATTTCAATGAACGATCAAGAAAACTACTTATTCCGTCTCACGAAATTTTCAAAAGATATTAATCTAATTCTCTTAAATGACCGACAGACAGTGATGACAATATGGCACCCCACATTTATATACATGTGAATTGCCATTAATATTCCTCAATACCACATAAACACCCACAACCAACAAACCAAAACAAGAAACCTCTCTTCAAAAAAAAAAATAAATTGAAAATGAAAACCAAAACCAAACGTAAGGAAAAGAGGGGCATTCATTCATTCATATTGCATATTCATTGATAGTATAAATATATATAGGCCAATCCTGTATGACACAAGTTATAAAATACTGTACCCAGCAATAGTCCCATGTTATAAGCACCTGTAAAGGAAGGAGTAACAATAACGGTTGAAACAGAAGCTATTAAAGGAATCGATCAAAAGGACAAAAAAACACAGCAATCTGATTAAAACATAGATTCTATTTCGTTTCGTTTTATTATAGTTCGAAATTTCACTTTACTCGTCTTTACTACACTAGGATCTGAAAAAGTTGTTATATAACCTGCATTCTGGTTGATGTGAGAGAATAGCCAATGAATTAGTTTGTTACGTGGAGTTCGTGGCATGATGTGCACAGAACTTTGGGTATCTCACTAGAAACATCAATGTCGATTGGTTAATCACATGTCTGACATCATAGGGTCAAAAGCCTCTCAAATATGACCCCTGACGTGACCTTCCAATACAACCCGTCAGAACTTCATGTAGTGCAGACCAACGAAAGTATAAAAAAACCAAACAAAATATAGATCTGTATCTGAATCAGACTGAAAACACAATAAATGCACATTAAATCAAAAACTTAATACATTTATAGGAAACATTCCTTTTAAATTGGTATAAAATATAGGTTGCCAGCAATGAAACATACGCTCCAGGCAGTTCACAAGCAAAATATTTCTACACAGTAATATAAGATCATTGGAATTGAAAACAGTTTGAAAGTAATGAATCATTCACTCAGTTCACAAAGATTGTTATATTGTTGTTAATCGAAACGACTGTCACATTGACAATTAAGATTCCAGGACAGTGGTTCTAGTGGTTCTCAACATTGGATCACATGTGGCTAAATATATATGAAAAATATTTGAATTTTGCAAAATAAAAACATGGCTAGTCAGAGACGGCATACAATCATAGACACAAACTAGTCACTCTTTGTCACGTACAACAGGAATCGAAACAATGCCAGCTGATTCAATGACCATCCAACGCCTCCCCCCCCCCCCAAGTTGTAGTGATAATATATGGAACATATGTAGACAGTGGAAAACGGACCAGGGTGACGACAATATACAACCACATTGCAATGCAGCTTAAAAAAGTTTATAATTTAAAGTCTTCATGAATTACAATAGACTGCTTCCATTCAACCATGCCCCACAAAGATTATGGGTCAGGGCAATACATTAACTGCTATTTTGCTATTTTGTTGTTACCCTAGATTGTGTGTACCACATCTTTAACTTTCTTCACATTTCTAGATTAGTTTTTCCATTTCGAAGCGGCCATAAATCTCATACTGCCCTGTTACAATGGATTTCTCACCAGGAACATAGCTTTGGGAAAGAATGAAGAAGGGTTGTGGGATGGCAGGGAAAGACCCTGGGCATGGGATGATTGACAGGGAGCCAGAGAAATGGGATTTAATGCCCACTCAACACAAATTAGGTGATTTCTGGACTAACATATACATGTAGCTCGATTTCACTTCAATGATTCACTTTGGACCCTGAGAAAACCCATGAGGTTGGACAAGCATCCCTATACCTTGTCATGTACAACTGGATAATCAAAACCACGCCAGTTGACTCAATGGCAGACCTTATGATACAACGCGCACCTCAAGATACAGAGCCCCCCCTTGATGGATAGGAAACAGTCAAATACAACAAAACATATCTTTCACAGGGAACATTAGTTTCGGTTGTGGGGTGGCAGATTATAATGGAAACAGTCCAAATTAATTCATTAAGACTGAACTATTCAAAAAGATGCTGATTAATTATTCTGGTCCTTTCAATTAGTATGAACCATGAAGAGAAAAAGAGACTTTAGATACTTGAATATGCACTCCAAGACTAAAAGGTGCAACTGCAAATTCGAGATTCACATCAATTCCACTTGACTGAACAATGTTGCATCATGCATGCTCATTTCACATGGTATGCAAAATTTGAGATCAATCCATGGAATCTTTCCTGTAGTGACATTCTGAGAAGAAAAGTTATAGTCATGCAGCATACATTGCTCTAAGATAAACAGTTTTCTAATTTTGGATGTTGGAATGACTCATACTTTCATTTCAACATAACAAACGATAGAATTCTAAAATTGTATAGGTATGTATGTGCTACTGCAGCTTGACTGCTAACAAGGCCGGACATAGAGCATCTGTCACAAATTTTCCCCAACACGAGTTATCACACATTTTGAAGCGTCATGGGATAATTCGTGTATGACAATATCTGTTGAGAGGTGCCTTATATTTAGGTTTGCTGCTAAAATCCTAAAAATCCCAAATCCCTTTGTACTAATTTGAAGGAAAATGAAATGGTTAGGTGACACAAGGGCAGATTCAGAAACCATGGACCCTATGGGAACAATTTCGAAAACTGAAAGCCCAGAAATGCCATTTCCAGTGGCATGAGACAAGAATCCCGTTCTAAAATAATGATTTATAATGCGACTTTTTCAGTCAGAGGTTACAGGAAGAGGAGACGCCAGGTGCACCCCTCCTCCCCACCCACTAGATCTGCCCTTGTGACATTAGCTTGTGGTTTATTGTATTATAAATGTCGTGGAAATATGATTAGGCCACACCAATCTGAACTTTTATTCTTCAGGAACAGCTATTAAAGTTTTTTTTTTAAAATCAGACCCTGAAGAATTAAAAATTAATGCGATATAACCTTAAATAGAAATCAATCTAGTTTACGTAACACTCGAAAGCGTTTGACTTTATACTTTAATCCTCAAAAGAATCTTAAAATGTTGTTGGTGATGCAATGAAAAGAATTCCATTGCAAAGTCTATGAGTTCATACAATCAAAATTAATATACAATTGTGGTTCAAGCCCAATGCACACTACCCATTTTTGTTTAGTCAAAATTCATCAGATTTTCCAAGATTTTATTGCATCAGTTGATACTGAAAGCAGCCAATAAATTACACATATCCAATGTACAATGAATAATTATCACTTGTCACAAATGCAACAAAAAACAGCATAGTGTGCTCTGGGCCTAAGAATGCACACGCTCATGTACATGCATAGCAGTCAATATTAATATATATATAATATATATAGATACATGTATATGCACACACGCATTCCCAATTACCATCACCAGCTTGTTTTCCAGCACCGCATGCATTGAATATGTATTCCAAAACCTTCCATGCATTGCAACTTGCATTTTCACACTCTTATACATAAACAGTCAATAACAAACAGCACATTTACTCATCCTTGCTGATGAAAAATTTATCACTTAAAACCCAATTCCCACAATTTGTTCAGAATTGAACCTGGTTAATTTCTGAGAGAAAATGTAAGGGGGTAATACGATCAATTCTAAACAAACATTAACAATTAGTGTTTATATTCCATCAATATATTTTCCATACTAGTGAAGATAAATTTATAACATAAAATCAAATTCCCACAATTTGTTACAAAATGAACCTGATTAATTGCAGGGAAAAAATTATAAGGGGATAATATGATAATTTTAAAATAAACATATAGTAAATTATCCATCAGTGTTATAATTTATTAATATATAAATACATATTTCCCACAATAATGTTCAAGCCTCTTTAAGGTACATATTAATCAATTTCATTTACCAAAACTGAATCAGTATTAACCAAGCATCTTATTAGCTATATTTTGTAGAAATCCACCAAGTAGTTCAGAAGAAATTGAAAATTTTTGCTAAACAAGTACCCCCTCCTGGACAAAACATTTAAAATATTTTGCTGAAATCTACATGGGCACTGCCCATAATGGGACAAGCAATTACATTAGCCAAATTACAAAAAGCACCACCCAGGCAACATGTATCAAATTTGTCTGAAATCCATCAAATGATTAAAATGCAAAAATTTATAAACAGTGGACAGATTAAAGGGAAGGGAGCATTACATAAGCCATATGGCACAATGGTCTAATAATGTTAACAAAAATCGAATATCAAATTTACGATTACATTATATCAGGTTTGTCAAATATATATTCAGACAATATAAAAAACATAAATACTTGTATAAGTAACTCCATCTAGATAATTAATTTCATTAATCAATCAATTAATCAATAATTCTATTAATTAATAGATAAAATTAAATAAAGATAAAAAATTATGTCTATTTCTACTAATGAATTTTTAACCCGAGAGTAATATAAGTTTTTAAAACCAAATCCTATAGAAATGAATGAGCGAAGAAATGATAGTCATAATTCCAGAGGAGGCAGTGAACTTTATCTGTACAGAGTCTATTTTAATTGGTGATCGCAGATTTTAAAAGCGTGCAGATCTATAACAATGTACGTGTTGATTGTTTCTCTATTATCTAATTTGTGATTTTGAAGCAGTATTGAGAATTCTGTTCATCCATTGCTACATTAAGGTCTAATAAGCGTGCGATATTACCATTAGCGTTAACTCAGAAAAGCGATCAGAAAACTCCAAACTCAGAACAAGCTGCATAGACATTCCCAAACTCGGAATAAGCTACACAGACATCCCAAACGTGAAATAAGCTGCACAGACAAGTTGCAGAGAAATCCCCAGACTCAGAATAAACTGCACAGAAATCCCCAAACTTATTATTTTTCTTTTGCAGTAACAGTTTATAATACTTAATTCTGTGATTTTGGAACTAGCTGTTGATTATGAAACTGCATTATTCTTGTTGGACACATTTCAGCAAAGGTGGTTGTGATTCATGTCATCACAATATAAATATTTTGGCCTAGTTAGAGGGGGGTTTTAAAGACTATGGATCCTGTGGTCCAGTTTAACTATAGTCTTGTTAGCAGTGAGAGGAAACTTGAGGAACCAGAGCAAACCCACATGGCTCGTCACCGGCAAGTGAAACTACACCACTTGACTAAATGACAGACATTATGATCTAACCTGCACATGTTAAGCCTTTTGGCCAACCACCTGCTAATTGATTGACTAAGATTCTAATTTGGAGTTTTCAGTTACATGCTCATTCCAAAGATTTAGCCTCTGGTATCTTATAGCTTATGTAGACCTGCGCTATCATAACCCTAGATATAGTTAAGAAGCTTTTTAATGAATTGCTTTTACCACCATTAGTTACAAATACATCAATGATGAATACTTTAATTAAAGTGACAGGATTTAAAAATATCAGGGTTTTCTGTTCATATTCCTGTATAATTTTGAAAAAGCTGAATGGTTTTAGTTCTCATTTCCATAAATAAAAATAATTTTATCATTAGTACTGCCAGAATTTCATTTAATTTTACATTTAAGCTTTTAAAAAATTCCTCTTATTCAAATGAATGTGTTTAACACCCCAACAGTTTTAAAGTTATTAAACTTCATTGATGTATTTAAGGCTAAGTGATTGTTAAAAGGGATAACAACAGTCGCTACAGTTAGGCTGTTCCAATTTGAATTTATGTGGGTCAGGAACACCTGATATAGGGTTTAACATCCTACTGTTCTGCCCCAACTTGACTAAGTAAGACAGGCATACACAATACAGGGTCTTATAAGGGACAATTTGCCCGGACAACAAATTCCAACTGCCAAAGGTTCTTTTAAATGCACGTCAATCTACACCTGAAAATCCTGATGAACTCCTGTGCCAACACCAGGAGCGAACCCGGTATCTCCAGGCTAGTGAGCCAGCATCTTACTCTCTAAGCCACCATGACTCCCTTCATTTTTCTAGGGGAGAACATAACAAAAAAAACAAGCAGTTGGTGGTTGCCTTTATCAAAAGCTTTTTAAGGTTGTTGTTTGAAGTTGGTCACAAGACTCAAAGATCTCAAATTGTATTGGCCTTACAATTTTGACAAAATAGTGAAATAGCAAAACTTTTCCATCTTTTTTTAATGTCTCAAGGACTTAATAAGAATACTTCCTAATTTTTGGCATAAGATCATTTCTTTAATGGAACATAAATCTACATTTTTCGGTTACTGAACCAAAAGGTAGCGGTTTTTAAGTAAGGGCTTTATATTTATACTTCGGTATATCGTCAACCGCAAATCAAATATTGACAAGGACTGTTGTTTTCCCTTTTAGATATAGAGTCACTGAAATTAGATATTATGTTGCTATAAAATCAAGTTAAATATTCTAATGATGATCCATTTAAAGACTTCTGAGAAGAAAAAGACTTTTATGATTTGATTAAAGGCAAAGATTTTTTTTTAAATTAAAAACAAATCATGTTAACCCTGGACATAAAAAAAAATAAATCATCAAATTCCAATCTAAAGATGCATACTGCAAAATCAATATATTTACCTTAAAAAGGCATCAAATCGTGTATGATGTCATAGTGATATGAATATTCATAGCCTGATAATCTATCCAATGATGTCATTTATTGGTAATTATGTCATCTTCATGAATATTCAATAGACCATGAGATCATCTATTATTATTCATGAATCACCAATTGCTAAAGAATTGGTATTTATTTAGTGAAATCACAAATAAATTGTTGTTTTTTAACTCAAAATAAGAAACCAAATTTGATCTGCAATATGCACTTTCGTTAATAACTGGTCTGCTGCCTGCTTGTTGCCAAAATTCTTTTTTTCAGAAGATTGTTGAACTTTTGGTTGTAACATAAAACAACCTACGTTGTAGTAAATCCATCTTCTAAATAAAAGAATTGGCAGCTAGCACTTAGCTAAATATTCCTTAGCTAGAAATCATTTCAAGTAAAGTCAGCCAATTTTTCATGCTTTGTTTGGCAAGCTTTGTTCATAATACAAACATGCGATAGTGTATTTGTTTATTTAATTTGAATTTTATCTTCAACATCGCAAATATTCTAAATGTGTTCTATATATATAAACAATTCTAAATTTGAATTGTCTGAGAAGTAGAATCATCTAAGGGCAAACCAATCTAATTTTATGTTCTACGGGAACACCTGTTATAATTTTGCTTCTTATTTCTTAAGAAATAAAGAGAGAGAAAGTCGTGACTAACATATGGTTCAATTTCATTTCAATAATTAGCTTACGTGTAGGGGTCTTTAGCAGTGGGAGGGCTGGAGAAAACCCATGAGGTTTGACAGGCGACCCTACTCCTTGTCATGTACAAGCGAGGAATCAAAACCACATCACTTGACTCAACATGACAGACCTTCTGATTTCACACGCACATGTTATCTTCAGAAATAAGACTAATTTAAAAACCAAAAACCGTTCAAAAGGTTTTAGTTTCATAAAAAAGCTTTGTAAAATGAAACAAAACTGTGTAAACATTAAATTGGTTTGACCGTACGGTTAACTTTAAGGATTAAGGAAAACAAATACAGTATCGCTTGTTATCACTCGTTAGAATATGGTTGCATCAAAGGTCAAAGTTCAAGTCTTCAATTCAAAATAAAGGGTCACATTCCATGCCTCAAAGTCAAATTCTAACCAAACTAAATCAAGTCAAATCTATGCAACAAGCAAACCAATTCAAGGGAAGTAACTCATGCAGGCACAACCGAAATTTGAAGGTTTTCACTTACTACGAAAAGGCATCAATTCCTGCAAGGCGCCTCCTTGCACTTTAAAAAAAGGATGAATGAACATTGAATAATGTAACATTCCTTAAAATATAGATAAATCACATCTTGTCAGCTGGGTGTCTCCCATCCATTTCTTTTTTGCAATGTGGCTCTTTTTGCTGTTTTGGGGTTTATATTGTCTTTTAATAATAGAGAAATTATCCAAAGATAATTTGAACAAGTTTAATGAGTTTTCGTTTTTAACTAAATTTTTTTCTTTGATGAATTTTTAAGGATAGAGACCCCCTGTCATGACAAGATATGTAGTAATATCTAGGTTAAAAAATAAACAAATAACTGGATTGAATTTGAAAAAAAAATTGCATTAAATCAATAACAATTATGACACTGTGATTTGTTGATAATATACAAAAAAGTGGAATAGAGACAGGATCCTTTGTCAGGTTTTTTTTTGTTCTGAATAAAATCTAAACAAAAAATATCCAAATTACACAAAACAATAAAAAAAATTGCATCATATTTTCAAAATTGTTAAATATGGGATATCAATTTTTACCTTTTAATTCAATTGGACAATTTTGTAAAAAAAATTTAAAGAAGATCTTATTTTACCAAATTTTGATTATAAAAATTAAATCTAAATAAAAAAAATCCAAATTACGCAAAACAAAAAAAAATTATGCATTATATTGCCAAATTGTTGAATTTGGGCTATTCTTTTTTAACTTTAATTCAACTGGACACTGTTGTAAAAAAAATTTAAAGGAGACCTTATTTTACCAAATTTTGATTATGAAAAAAAAACCTATAACTAAAATCTTACAATAGAGTAAAAACCTAATTAAAAATATAAATTATGTTTTTAAAAAGACATCCAAAGCACTGCGATAATTCAGTAATGGGGCACATGTAAATTTCATAGCATTCCATACAGCTACATATATATATACACGCGTCGGAATTTACGAAAAAAATAGGAACATTTTCAGGACTCGGAAAGAAAAAAAGGAACAATCAACTAATAATATACATGGAATTAAGAATGAAAAAACAAAACATTATTTAAGTTGAAAAAAAAACCAAAACACAAGTAAATGTCGTCCAATCCTAAAAGTAGAACTGAACAAAGTAAATATCGTCCAGTCCTAAAAGTTAGAACTGAACAAAATAATCATCGTCCAGGCCTAAAAGAAAAACTGAACAAAGGAGAGATTGTGTGATTGGGTTTTAAAATATACATCGTCATGACAACATAAAAATTTTAAAATAGAAAGACTAATATACATTAAATTTTCTTATCCTATTGTTTTTCATCCAAACTTAAATCGAAAGTTGTCTAACTAATCTTGAAAACCTAGTCATTTATCATTTTCAAGATATTCATTTATCTTTTTCTAACAAGGCCTTTCACTTTTTTTGTTATTTTCAAAGCCAAATTTTCTTTTCTACAAACCGATATCTATTGTTTTTTTTATCGTTTCTGCTTTAACATCAAATTTTCTATCCTGCAAACCGATATCTTTCGTCAGAACGTTTAATTTCTGCTACACTAGCCAAAAATCGTCCTTATCATCATGTCTTCAGCTTTTAACTAAAATGTCTACCAACTTAAACATCGAAGCTTGGTAAGTTGTGTAATTAACACCTTCACTGCTGAACTTACTCTGGATTATGTCCCCTGCTAGAAACATTTAGGCAGAATACTCATAGATTTCAGAATTTGTTTATTTTGTATTCGATTATCATCTTCTATTTCATTCCAAATCTTCATCGGAAAATATTTTTCGCTCTTAATATTAGCGGCTGAACAAGTATCTCTCTTCACTAGGGGGCTGCCAGTTTGGCACAGATTAAAATAATAGTATTTTTTTATATCTACATTGACCCTTATACTAAATTTGAGAAAATACAAAACCATCAAGATAACAACTGGCTCTCTCTATTTATAGTAACAAAGGTATTCCCCACGGTAATCCCCCTATTTATAGAAAAAAAAGTATCCCCTATTGTAATCCCCCAATTCATAGTACCAAAGGTATCCCCCATGGTAATCCCCCTACTTATAGAAACAAAGGTATCCCCTATGGTAATCCCCCAATTCATAGTAACAAGGGTATTCCCCAGGATAATTCCCCTACTTATAGAAACAAAGGTATCCCCTATGGTAATCCCCCAATTCACAGTAACAAGGGTATCCCCCACGGTCCCCTAATTTATAGTAAAAAGAGTATCCCTCACGGTAATCCCCTTATTTATGCGATAAACAATTATTGTACATAGCCATAGAACAGAGATTTTTTGTATTCAGCAGTGAAGGTGTTAATATCCCCCATTTTGTTTGAAATTGAAAAAAAACTATCCATTGGGTTTTTTCTAGGTTTCTAACTTACTTATATATACAACAACACCTACTAAACATGATATTAAACATCGGAAAAAATTAATTCTAAATCTAATTACCTATTCGATTTATCTTTACATCTAAAGAACCCTGATGATTATGTTTTATGGCGTTCATCCGCCTATTTTGGGCACCGCCTGGGCCGCCACCACCCATAGGTTTGGGTCCTTTTGGTCGAGGTGCTTCAACTGGCAATACTCTTCTCCGTTTTTTCGGTAATTTGGATCGGGCTTGTGTATGTGAGTAGAATAGAGCGAAGTTACTAACTATGACAGGAACGGGTAGAGCTATAGTCAATACACCAGCTAAAGCGCACAGTGCGCCCACAAACATACCTAAAATGATTCAAAATAAAATAATACACAATATGACCAGGAGAAAACCCATGAGGTTGGACAGGCGAACCTACTCCTTGTCATGTACAAGCTGGAATTTCAAAACTACATTAAAAGACTCAATGGCAGACCTTATGATCTAAAGGCCACACATTAAACCATTGGGCCATCCAACACCTTTGGTTTTAAAGTACATGTAATAACAGTCTTCATTAAGACGAGGTTGGACAGGCAACCCTGCTCCTTGTCACTACAACGGAACACATAGATTGTGAGGGTCCTGTAGAGGGTCGATCCACAAGATTGGAGTTTCACAAACAAGGTCGATAACGAAAGACTCAATGACAGACCTTCTGATCCAACGTGCACGTTGACTATTCGGCCAACCAAATGGCACTGGCCACGGAGGTTGTGACAAGGAGATGGGCTCCACCAATCAGTTTATACTAATTTTATTTCCAAAATGAAATGAAATGGGGTTTAACGTCCTACTGGACTAATAAAGACAGCCATACACCATACTGTGTGCTATGAACAAAAATTTGGCCCGTACAGCTACACTATGGCCTGCCAAGGGTTCGTTTACATGCACGCCAATCTGAACCTTGTTTTTTGTTCCATGCCGCACCACAGAAAGGGTTTGACAAAGTCGGAAAATGGTGATGAACTTTCTCATACATTACAAGGATCGAACATGGGACCTCCAGATTAGCGAGCTAACATCTTACTCACTGAGCCCCTAACTTCATTTGCAACAAGATCCATCAGGTCAATCCATCCATTTAAGGGATAATTGCACAGATTATTACTGTAACCCGGGTATCATTTAAGGGATAATTGTATGGATTATCCCTGTAACCTGGGTATCATTTAAGGGATAATTGCATGGATTATAACAGTATCATCTAAAGGATAATTGCATGGACTATCACTGTAACCCGGGTATCATTTAAGGGATAATTGCATACATTAATACTGAATCCTTTCCCATCACCGAGGAACTTTCTCGGCCAACAACAGAAGCGAACTTAGGTAGCGAGCCAGCATCTTATTTCCTAAGCCACTGTGGCTCCCCCATCATTAACACTCCATGCAACATGATTCTCTTCTATAGCCTGATCCCTATACCTACTTACCCACAGCCTACTGTTGTCATAGTAACAATGGCCCACCACAATCCCAAAGGTATGGATTCAAAGCCATTTTCAGGATTATAGCCTAATCCCGATACCTACTTTAGTACTTACCTACATAAGTTTTAGGAGCCATATCTCCATATCCTACTGTTGTCATAGTAACAATGGCCCACCACAATCCCACAGGTATGGACTCAAAGTCATTTTCAGGATTATACTGTATTCTCTCTGCGTAGTAAATCAGGGCTGCGAATATGACAATACCAAGTACTAAGAAAAAGATGAGTAGCAAGAGTTCCTTAGCACTGGCCTTGAAGGTGTGGATAAGAATTTTTAGGCCAGCTGAATGCCGCGTCAATTTACACAAACGCATGATTCGAATAATACTAAAAAACTCCAACATGTCGGATTCCTTTTGTAACTTGGTCAACATGAAGTCGAGATAAAAGGAAAGAGTAGCTACAATGTCGATGATATTCACAGGGGCACGCAGAAAATCCAGTTTAGTCGGAGCTACTATAAATCTTATTATTATTTCAAACGTAAACCACGCATTACTCGCACATTCTATATAGAAAAAAGCTTCATGGGGTTCTGTTTCGTCCTTTTCTAGTCTCCAGGTTAGGTTGCCGTCGGCCATTTCTGAGGTGGCGTTGCGTAACACAGGGACCCTCATTTCTGGATGAGTTTTTAAACAAAATGATAAAATGGATATAACAATGAAAAATACGGATATAACGGCTATAATCTGAAAAGAGAAAGAAAAAATGTAAATTGATTTGATTTAATTGACATTTAAAGGATTTATGAACCATGGGAGAGTAGGTAGTGAGGGGGAAGGGTAGGTAGGCCTAGGTTGGGGGAGAGTAGGTAGTGAGGGGGAGAGTAGGTAGGCCTAGGTTGGGGGAGAGTAGGTAATGAGGGGGTTAGGAAATGTAGGTAGGTTGAGGGAGAGCGTGTTATGTCTGAACATATGGTACATGTAACTTTACCATGAGAGAGATAGACATGGGATAGGCACATGAAACGAAATGGGGTTTAACGCATGGGATAGGGAGGTGGGGGTTAAGTATAATGTAGGGGCTTGGGTGGTTTAAAGGGTCTGTGTAAAGTCACAAGGTCGGTCATTAAGTCAAGTGGTGTCGTTTCGACTCCCTGATAACAATTAGTACATTATAGGGGACTTCTGCCAGTTGGTGGTAGGGGTAGATGCAGGGGGATGGCACGGTGGGGGTTAAGTGTAATATAGGGGGTTGGGTGGCCAAATGGTTTAAAGTGAACATGTTAAGTCACAAGGTCTGTTATAAAGTCAAGTATTGTGGTTTCGAACCCGCTAACAGAGTGTACATAAATTAAGGGGCTGTTGCCAGTTAATGGTAGTCGCAGACGTGGGGATGGCAGGGTGGGGGTTAAGCATAGTGTATGGGTGGGGGGTGACCGAATGGCTTTAAGTTACAATGTGTGTCATTTTCAAAAACTGCTAATATATAGTACTTGTACATGTACATTAATTAGAGGGGTTGTTGCCAGTTGGTGGATGGGACAGACACTTAACGTCTATCTAACACAAACTAGATTATGTCTGGTCTAATGGGGAGGGGTTGGTTGGGGGAGTGGCTGGTTGGGGTGTAGGCTTAAATCTGACTCAAACTAGTCTGCCCCTGAGTTAACACAGTATTCTCAGACTTAAGTTAAGAATTTAATCAAAATTGTTCGTCATATTTTAACTAAAATATTTTATATTCATTGCATGGCTTTCATGAGTTAACAGCATTAACCACAGAGGCAATGAGGCCGAAGTGTTAGGCCTGTTAACAAATTAAACCACATGTTAGTCCCGAAATGACCAAGTTTGTGTCGAGTGGCCGTTAAACCCCATTTCTCCCCCTCTCTCTCTCTCCATGAGGCCGAGATGTTAAACCTGTTAACAAATGAAGCGTGCTATAAATGACTTGTAACACTGACACCTGCTCAACATGCTCCTTGTTAAAGCACAGTAAACACACAGGTCTGTTATTGAGGAGTAACAATTGTCCAACCATGTTGGATTTCTCCAGGTCATCCGGTTTCCTTCCACTGCTAAAGATCCCTCCACCCTTAGCGAATTATTGAAATAAAATTGAACCATATGTTAGTCCCAAAATGACCTAGTTTGTGTCGAGTGGACCTTAAACACCATTTCTTTCTCTCTCATGAGGACAGGTGTCTAGTTGTTTGGATGGGACAGAAAACCAAGGTCCTGTGTACGCATTAGCATGCACGTAAAAGATCCCCTGGCAGTTGGAAATCGATATAAGAGCAGGCCACAGTTCCGCTGCTTGCGCAAAATTTCCCTTACAGCTCACTGTATGCCTGTCTTCGCGATTCACTAGCTCAGTTTGGAGCAGAGAAGTAGGAAGTTAACCTCCAATTCATTCCATTTCTCTCTCTCTAGCTATAAGCCTAGTATACATGGTAATACATGTTGAATACCAAGCTTGCAGTATTGTGTACGCTCAATTAATACAATGTTATTATGAGAACTAAAGGCAGAGAGTGAATATTGATTGGTAAGCTATCGTGTAGTCGTGGTTATTTCTCTGTTTGTGACTATGATTTAATATCCTATACATCCTTGACTCGGACGTAGGCTATATGTCTCCTACATGAATGTGGTACAGAATTCTGCTGTCAGAACTTTTGGAATTGATGCACTCAATGTCGAGGCATGGATTCCATTTATATCTACTCAATGAATCAAAGGGAATTTCCTAATTTTGAACCCTTGTTGATCATCAGAACCAAACCTGGAGTCTGGAATCCATACACCCCAACTCAGTCAGCCAAACAGCATCCACAGCAGCGGTAAACCCTTCCTTACAAGGAGAGAGAGAGAAAGAGAGAGATTCACTCAACACAAACTAAGTCATTTCGAGACTAACACATAGTTCAATTTTATTTCAATAATTCCCTTTAGTCATGGGAGGAAACCAGAGGACCCGTAGAAAACCCACAAGGTTGGACAGGCCACCCTAGACCTTGTCATGTACAATCAGAGAATTAAAACTACGCCAGTTGACTCAATGACAGGGCTTGAGATACAGCGTGTAGGCCTACAAGCTAGCCTATCCATTTGACCATCCAAACCCTTGAATTGTACAGACGCCATTATTGCTGTATAAAGTTGTATGAATAATTCTGTATGATATGCTGGACTTTTGTGTAGTCACAAAGAGCACAGCAGCCTCAAAATATTTTTTGCTCTATTTTTCGATTTAATAACTATGGTCAATTGGGACTAACATATGGTTCATTTTATTACAGAATTTTAGAAACCCCAATAATATTTATCGAAGTTGTACATATAATTTTAAATAATCTTGCAGCACAAAGTAGTAATACATATATTTGGCTTCATTTGAACATTACATATTGAAATTTTATAAATTATTTTGAATAATATAACTGGACAAGCATAGGCTACATTGGCAGCATTCGGACATATTTGAAGTTTATAAATAATTTTGAATGGACAATCATACATTGGCAGCATTCGGACATATTTGATTTGAAAGTCTTCCCCTGAAAAACAAGTTTCAAGGCTGTCCACATTGATTCTAGCAATTGACAAGATGAGAGTAAATCTAATCAAGCCAACAACTGTTATTTGATTATCAACCAATGAAAATCAATACATGCATTTGTCTCAGACAACAGGATGTAAAGTCACTGTCATCCATCTTAGCAATACAGAAATACTTGGGACAAAATATGCAAAGGAAAACTGGGTTACAATTATTTTTTTTTCAACATCCTTTTAGAAAATCCATTTGCTAAAGTTGTTTTATTTTAGTAAATTGAAGAAAATGTGGTCTATGAATGCACTGAGGTTTTCTAGAATATATATCTCTTCATTAGATTCAAGCTTTTCTTGCTTGCGTGAAGTCCTTTTAGTCGATGGCTGGTTGGGTCATAAAACTAGATTCCGCCTACCGAGGTTATTCGCGAGTTGAAGGAGTATCTCATCATGATAATTAATCTCTTTTTTGACTGATATTTCCACGAACAAAAATGACTAGAATTCTGGCTAGCACGATTTACCCAAATCTACCATTATTGCAACTCTTAACAATGATTTATATTGCTATTTGCCGTCTTCCATTAGCCCACATAAGGTGCAGAAGAGTAGGACGTTAAACCCCATTTCATTTTTATAGCTATTTGATAATATAGCCTACCATTCTCTAAGCCAAATTTAAAAGTCATAAAGTTGAAATAATGGTGGTTTTGGGTAAATTGTGGTGCCTCAAAATTATTGTTTATTTCCTGGACCTATTATTAAAACACAATGAATTGAAGTTGGGTTTAACGCCGTACTGTTCTGCTCCAACTAGGCTAATGAAGATGGGCTTACGCCATGCAGTGTGCTACAAGGCGCTTCGGCCAACTCTTATATCAAATTCTAACTGCCAAAAGATCTTTTAGTTGCATGTCAATATGTACACAGGACCTTGTTTTTTTGTCCCATCTGAATGACTAGACAGCTGTCCTTGTCAGGCCCTCCGTCCTGCACAACTGACAAGGGGAATCCATGCTGGAAAATCCTGATGAACATTCTCTATCAAAACTGGGATTGAACCTGGGACCTCTCATCACATTTAAAGGAGGCAAGATGCAAAAATCAATATCATCCATAGTCTTCAACATTGCAAGGGGGGTTGGGATGGCCTAGTGGTCTAGAGTGCCGCGCTTCGACCTCTAGCTGGCCGGTCACCTCTGGCTTGCGGCTGTGGTTTCGAGCCCTGGTGTGAGCGTATGTGGCATGGAGATAGGGGCGCCTTCTCAACCTCGTGGGTTTCCTCCGGGCACTCCGGTTTCCTCCCACTGCTAAAGACCCCTACGCGCAAGCGAATTATTGAAATAAAATTAAACCATATGTTAGTCCCGAAATGACCTAGTTGTGTCGAGTGGACGTTAAAACCCATTTCTCTCTCTCTCTCTCTCAACATTGCAAACACAAAGTATTGAGCAATTTAAATTTAAATCGACACTGATATTGTTATCTTACAATAAACAGACGGGCTTCTGATATCCAATATTTAAAACAAAAAAAATATTTTAACATTGGCACATGTATTATGTCCCAGAATGCTTTCGAGGGCCGTTGATGAACGGGGCTAACCATATCCCACAGGAGAACTCTACATGTATCAGTGTAGACTGGAAAAACTAGACGCCAAAGACTGCCATTACCTTTGGTTTTTAAATTAGTCTTTTAAATTTTCCATAGAATAACCAAAACTTGGTGTGGTCTTACTGGTATGTAAGCCACTCGGCAAACCTCTGCAGATTCCGGTACTCTCCATCTAGCCTTGACTGTATGACGATAAGGGATATGTACATGTACCTACGCATATATACAATTGCGATTGGGCACCAGATTACTTATTTAAAAAAACCTGATGCTTTTAGAAAGAAGTTCTCACAATTGCGTTGTTCGAAGAGCGTGTACAATTTGTCCTTGTCTAAAGAAATTGGACTGAAAGAAAAACGGCTTCAGACTTCGAAATCTTTGTATGACAAAACATTGTTCAAAGGTGTTGTCATAGGCAATGCCGTTGGTAATCCGGGAACTTGAAAGTAGTTCCAAAGGAGGACTTTGTCTTACACCCGAACTAGATGTACATACTTGAATCTGCTGAGGTTTGGCAGAGTATTATGCAGACTACAGTTATTCCATCTTATTTTCTTCATTGAATCAGAATTTGAAAATTATATATGACTATTTATCTTCTTTTCAAGATCATAACACTGTAATTAAGAACGAACACAGAGATTTGTGAAATGGCTGCCATGACGTTAGCGTTGACCTTCTGACCTCTTGGTCAAAATATAATTATTGTTTATAGTGAGAGCTGATAGCAATCTATACGACTATAACAAATTAATTGTTCCCTATTGGCGCACTGTAATATATCAAAGCTTTTGATGAACTCCAAGTCATTTCAGCACCTCGATGGTTCATTGCATTAAGATAGAAATATAGTAGGGTTATATATTACAAGAAACATTGGTTATGTAGTCTATCACAGTAAATTACTTCTATTCATCTCTTAGTTAAAGGAGCACATTTATTTTTCTGCGATGTTCTACCGATTTTACCAATGATTTTATTAAGTTCTAAAAAATTGAAATTGACAAATAAATAATAGAATAAAGTTTAATGAAACCTGTTCAATTTTGTTGTTTATATCTTACATTTTTAAATATAATTTTCAAATTTTTTTTATTAAACTCATAATTAAATAAACGTGTTGGATTTTGTAATTTATATCTTAAATTCTGTGACGTTCCTAATTTTTTAGCGTAATTTTATAAAATTCAAAAAAATTTATTAAACTCATAATAATTAAATAATGGTCATTTCTTTTCTTCTATGTTTAAAGGAACATATTAGATTGTGTTATTAATTATGAGATAAACATGTTCCTGTATATTCAGAGGGGGTTTATTGTCCATTTAACCATGCTTGAATCATTAGCACACAAGATATTCTGCTAGTGTGATAGTCATGTGTGCAGAATTTCTTGAAGAAATTTCTCAATAAACATTGAGCACAAAAATGAAAAGAAGTACATCGTAATATTTATATGCAGTCATTCGCCTTGATAAGTGTAGTATATTGTGCAGCATGTATAGTCCTGATTCACAGTGTTGCATCACACGCATGTGTACATGTATTGTCATTAGTTACATGTCTGCTGTGATCAGTTGGAATAGAGCCGCCATCATTGAAACACCATGTGTTGGTCTTAGTCTGTATTATGGGGGTTATTTAAGACCAGATATACCACGATAATTTACAGGGGGTTTATATTGTCCATTCGACCACAATATTTGACCAGTTAGAATAGGGAAAAATTCTTATTTGTGCCATTATATCTTATATCCTGCAATTCCTAAATTGTTTTAGATGTAATTTTATAAAATTCTAATAGCCAAGCAAGCTTAACCCCTCTCTGCCAAAAACCGTAACATTCCATTATCAGAACATGAAAAGAAAGCCACAGTAGCTATGTGGGTAAGCCTACATTGGCCAAGAAAGTTCAAGGGATTGAAGCCATAGTTTCCCTTGTCAGTGATCTAGTCGTCCTGATGGGACAAAAACCAGAGGTCCTGTGTATACATTGGCGTGCACATAAAAGATCCTTTGGCTTAGTGCCGATGCCCGGGTAAAATTTCTCTCATAGCACACTGTATGGCGTATGCCCGTCTTCATTAGCCCAGTAAAGGAGGAGAACAGAAGGATGTTGTTAAACCCCATTTCATTCATTCATTCATTCATTCATTCATCATTCATTCATTCATTCATAACATGAAAAGCTAATAATAAATGATAGTTTGTACTTGCCTTGGCTCCAGTGGATGAATATGGCTCATCAAAGAGGGCCCAGATTTTTGGCTGTATTCGTTGCCAACAATTGAGTTCCCCGGACTTATATTCATCCTCAAGGCCAAATTTTTTCATAATGTCCTCCTCCGTTGGTTTATCGGTGTCGAGATCTAGGCGATCCAAGATGGTGAGAACGTCTTGAGTATCTCGATGACTGGTGTACGTCATCCAACAACACGGTTCCACTTGGTTCGAGTCGAGTCCCCAAAACTCAAGTTCTTCCTCAAACAAGGGTCCACACACATCCGTTGGATAATGCAACTTCCCCGACCGATAATAATTCAATATTTGAGCAAACACACCAGGATGTCTGTCAAAGAAGTATTCATTTAAGACTGGATCGTAATTGGCTAAAGCTTCAGTCAACCTGGACAACCTTGTTGCTGGGATTTTCTTCAGAGTTGCTTTATAAGTCTCGTGTCGAATACCACCCACGTTCAATATAACACGATTGTCCGCATCGGACATGTTACTGGAAAATTCCATGTTCGACATTTTGGAAATTTGATCGTCACACTCACGTTATGTCAAAAATGTCTTCAAATATATACAAGTATTCACCACAATGAGTGTCATATAAGGCCGTGCTCTTCTCAAATTCTCCGACGCTGGCCGTTAAGGCTTTGTCACGTAATAATCTCCATTTGACACTTTGATTTTGTTTGTGAGAACTTTGAAAAAGAAATAATTCAAGTTGATGACCCTTATTTTTTTTGGAATATTTAGTTTTAAAAAAGGGTTATCACATATTTCAGATTAAACCACATCAGAGATTTCATTTTCGGTTAAATGTCTTTTATGTTTCATGACTGTTGATTGGATAACAACATTTCAGGCATCTAATGGAAACTCTTGTAACAAGTGAAGTCATCGACAGTTTCAAAAAGTTTCGGAATGCATCAAAATCTGAAAAATATAAAGATATTATAATTAAAATTTAAAGGTCAACAGATGCGCAGATTTGATACTTGTTACAAGGAGCTGCTTTGGCTCAGTGAGCAAGGTCACTGTAAGGTGCAAGCATGTTAACCAGGGGGTCCGAGATTGGTCCAAGTGTTGGCAGAGAAAGTTCTCCAGGATTTTCCATTGCCATTTTCCCCTTGTCAGTCGTGCAAGGACAGTGTTTAGTTGTTCGGATTGGACAGAAAACCGATGTCCCTTTACAGTTGAAATTCGATATCTTACGGATTGTATTGTGTTAAATTTATCCCACAAACTGAGTCCTTCCATATGGTTCAACTTTATTTCAATAATTTGCTTGTGCGTAGAGGTCTTTAGTGGTGGAAGGAGACCAGAAGATACGGAGGAACACACGAAGTTGGACAAGCAACCCTCAATGACAGAACTTCTGAATCTGTCCCCAACCCTGGTTGATGCATGGACATGGGTGACCACAGAATATGACTGAATATACACAGACCAACCCTGCATTTTAATTCCTTGTCCAGATACTGCTATCAAAGCATCCACCTAATAAACAACACCTTAACCCAGTTTAAACATTCTAGCAAAATTAGAAGGAGAGTTATGGAGTCCAAAAAGTGTGACAGACAGACAGACGAACGGACATACCTAATTTAATACTCCCCTGCTTTCTTCAAAAGGCAGGGGACATTAAGAAAAAGCAGTCCAGTTGGAATTTTACATTTTCACCCTCTAGTTATTAACAGAAAAATATCTGCAAGACACCACCCAAACCAAATGCAGATCCATCTGTGAAAATATCACTGAAGAAACAACATCAATGTACCTCAAGATAAAGACATCAATGAGTTGTCTTCTTCTTGTGCTATTGCATTCATGCTGAATAATTTAACACTTTTACCCTATAGTTATTGGCAAATTTGTTAGACACATTCAGACCAAAGATAAACCGATCTTCGAAAGTCAGTGAAGATAAAATATTCATCTTGTTGTGCCATTGCATTCATGTCAGAAAATTTAACACTTTAAGCCCTATAGTTATTGGCAAAAAAACATTTGCAAAACACAAACAGACCAAAGGTAGATCCATTTGTGACAAAATCAGTGCAGAAAATACATGTACTTGAACTGAAATACTTCCAAATAATGACATGAAACAGTGAATTTCACAACTAGTAGCACAAATAATCCATAAGGCCTGCACAATCTGTAAAGTGCAACAACCGATTGTAAAATCTGGAGTAAGTTTTGGTGATATAATAGGATTATTATTATTAGAAACAAATCCATAAAAGTAAGTAAAAAACCACTAAGATATTGGATCTCAATACATACCAACAATAGAAGACATAAAGGTAGTGAATACCGAACATGTTAGTATTGAGATGAACGCGTCGTATCGGACAGATGTTGCCACATTCGAATGTCAATAACTAACTGATCTGCTATGTATATATTTATATGGAAAGCCTACATATATATGTATGTGTGTATAGTGCTAATGACATGTCAGGTGTCACTGCCATATGTTTCTTTTGTATTTTTATGTTTATTTTTAACACAGAGAGGGATAGAAAGAGAGCCACAGTAGCTCTGAGCAATATCAGAGAGAGGGAGAAAGAGACAGAGAAAGAGAGATGGGTTTAATGTCTCAACTGGATCATATCTGGACTACACATGGTTCAATTTCAGTTCTTTGTAGTGGAAGGGTGCATCAGAGGTCATACGAGTGACTTTTGACCCAATGACGATCAGACATGTCAAAACTATTTCTGATCTAACATATGGTTCAATTTCATTTCTTTGTAGTGGAAGGTCACATCAGAGGTCATATGAGCGACTTTTGACCCAATGATGATCTGATATTGTATTAACCAAGCAGCGTTGATGTTACTAGTGGGTTACGCCAAAACCTCACTGTAACAGTCCGTTTCATTAGCTAATCACTCACATCATTCAACAACTCTTCTAGATCAAAACTATAGTGTAGTAAAGACAAGAAATACAAAATTTTGAACCATAAAAAGCGAAACAAAATGCGATTTTGTCTTTTTTTGTGAAATTTTTATTTGGATAACGAATCACGATACAGGCATTCATTGTATCGTGCCTCGTGGGTTATTAAAACATAGTGATTCACCGATATACTCTAGGTCCAAGGCATCATCATAGAGAAATGACATGAAATGGGGTTTAAGCCAACATCTTATCCACCTTCACCAACCAAGTGATTTCAATTTGCAACAAATGGGCTGCCCATGGGATATAGACATAATTGTGAAAAGTTCAGTCTTGAAACTTAAATGAGCAATAAAGTACATGTAGGTGCAGTCGATTTATCTAGGACAAGTATGGACAACAAACTGGGGCAGTCTTGTCAAAATTGGGGCAGTATTGTCGAAACTGGAACAAATTCTTTCATATTTAACATTAAATGTCTGTATTGTGAAATATCTAGCTTCCGGAGATGCTTTAATATGAATGGCTTGCATACCCATCGCGGCAAAACAGTGGACAAAAAATTTCTACGCAGTTAATACCATTCACTTTCCCTTTAAGGCAATAAACCGAACCAGAGTTGTCCCACTTTCCTTTTCCAATGGGGGGAAAAATAACTAATTAATATCGAAAAAATCCATTGCAGTTGGTGTTTGTCCTTGCTGGAGGCTACTTAACCACAATGTCTATGAGAATAAGAAGCAGGCTTGTCTCGCTTCAAGCCATCTGAAGACCTTTCAGACATGATATCAAGTGGATTTGTGCTTAAGCTTGTTTTAATTTGTCGATTGACTCATCAATATCTCCATATTTTTTTTATCGTAATCAGAAAAGTCCATCGGAAACTAAACATATGTCAACCATGTGGTCAGGTTCAATATTCAAGTGGCTTGACCAAACCAACCTTATGGGTTTCCTCTGGGTCTTTTGTATTCCTCCCACTGCTAATAAACCCTACGCACAAGTAAATTATTGATATAAAATTGAACCATGTAATGTGTTTGTTCCGAAATAAACTACTTTGTGTTGATTGGACGTTAACCCCATTTCTCTCTCCAGAAACACCTGTTAAAATTTTGCTTCATCAAGATTGCCTGCAAAAATTTGCTTAATTCAAAAATCAAAAGTACTTTGTTGTACTGTTCAAAATGAGCATGAGCGTTCTCACGTTATGGTGTCGAGAGGAGGGACATTGGCCTTTTGACCATATCATCTAAGATCATATCTCGGCTTGGAAAATGAAATGAATTACAGGGGTTTAAAAATATAATCTTTATAGATAGAAATTCCTGCAGGACTTGAGAACTTTTGAATATAAAATGAAATGGTGTTTATAACATCCTACTTTTCTGCTTTGACTGAGGTTTGCTATAAGGGAAATTTTGGCTAGACAGTGGCACATCCAGCCTACTCTTGTTTCGAATATCTAACTTTTAACGGTTCTATTATACTTGCACGCCAATATGTACACGGGACCTCTTTTTTTGAAATCCCATCTGAATGACTGTACACGTTTACTTGTCAGGCTCTCTTGTCCTGAACCACTGACCAGGGGAAACTTCACTGGAAAATCCTGAAGAGCGTTCTCTGGAAACACAGAAATCTTCTGGTTCGCGAGCCAGCATCTTGCTCACTGAGTCACACTGGCTTCTGATATCAATAACAATGCCATCCCATCCCATCTCATATTATTCATTTACATTTTATTTCTAACATACCCTCTACCTCAGATCAGATTTAGTAGTGAAGTGTCAGCCATATGGAACAAATATTCCAACTGTCAGCAAGTTGATTAAACGCTTGTCGAGTTTTAGCTGTTTTAAGATAACTCTGATATAAAACTAATGTTAACTAATGCTTTTTCTATGTTTCTCATAATCAAGTCATCTATATAAATATATATATAAGAGACTTTCCCATCGTTTTATTTAAGCATATATAAAATAGAAATTGAAATAGTGTTACCTTTCTGCACCAACTGGGCTACTGAAGACAAGCTAATCGGGTTAACGAACACAAGCTAATCGGGTTAACGAACACAAGATAATCGGGTTAACGAACACAAGCTAATCGGGCTAATGAAGACATGCAACCATTTTATTTAAGCAGATATGAAATACAAAATAACCTGGTCTTACTTTTCAGCACTGTCTTCCTTGTTAGAGAGGGAGATTGAAATGGGGTTTAACGTCCACTCGACACAAACTAGGTCATATGGTTTAATTTTATTTCAATAATTCGCGTGCACGTAGGGGAAACAGAGGACCTGAAGAAAACCCACAAGGTTGGACAGGCAACCCTACTCCTTGTCACATACAACCAGGGATTCGAAACCACGCCAGTTGACTCAATGACTGGCTTTATGATTCAGTAACCACTCGGCCATCCACCCCCCTTATTAGCACTCACTGGGCTAATGTAGACAAGCATACACCATGTGGTGTGCTATTAGGGAAATTTTTCTCAAAATATAAGATACTTTCCCTCCATTTAATGTGATGTGAAATAGAAAGTAATCAAGTGGTCTAATGAAAACTTGCAAACCTGGCTTATGAAAACTAGCAAACCGGGCGAATAAAGACTAGCAAACCTGGCTAATGAAAACATGCTCACAAAAAATGAAATGGTACATACACGTCGCAATTGACAATGGCGTGTAAAACAGAGCTGGACTTGGGACCTTACAGTTGTTCTACATAACAGCTCTACTAGGGGGGTGGCATATGTTTAGGATGAAAACTCTTTATGGTAAGGTTACAAATGTTCAATCTCTCAAGGTAGGTTATGTCAGTTTCTGTGAGTTCCTGCTGACATTGGCCGTTCAGCCATGGTTAGCAGGAGCATTTGGAAGTCCAAATGGTATATTCGAGGGGATTTTAAAACACAATTTTCAGACAATCGTTCATGGATTATTTCAGTCAAACCTAACCATACCAATGGTCAATAGCCAGCCTATCGCTTTTTTATGATTTCAGTCAAACCTCACCCAAATCCATGGTCAGCCTATCTCTCTGAATAACTCCAGTCAACCCTCCCCAATGCCAAAGGTCCATAGTATGCCAACTCTCTGAATAATTTTAGTCAAGTCTCCCATACCAAAGGTCCATAATGAGCTCATCATTCTGCTGACCAGAAATGGACACTTAACATCATGAGGAACCAGTTAATTCACTTATCGTGAAACATCGGAACAAGCTGTTCAGAACATAAAGAGCCACAATGCTTACACGCTTTCCTCACTCTTCACCTGTGAAGTAAATAGCGTCATTTAACCTATTACTGCAATCGTTCATGAATTAGACCCATATTGTTCTGTGCTGGCAGGCAGTCAAAGCAAACAGACTGGCCAACCAACAACCTTTTGGTAGTGCTTATTTATCTTGTTGATGGTGTATAATGGCATTTCTATAACATTGTTTATCATATTACATACACTATATACGTGTTTTACTTACTGACTATACATATGTAAATCATCTGGTACCTACATATACTTATCTATAGTACTTATATAATATGTAGGGGGTATTGGGTAGCCAAAAGGTTTAACGCTTATGCTTTAGCTCATAAGGTCTGTCATTTAGTCAAATGGCCTGGTTATATAATATATGTGTTTTACTTACTTAGTATATGGTACCTAAATATACTTATCTATAGTGCTATTATCTTGGATAATATATATATATCGGGGGTGTTGGGTTGCCAAATGGTTTAATGCTTACGCTTTAGATCATAAGGTCTGCCATTGAGTTAAGTGGCGTAGTTATATAATATATATATATCGTACTTTCAGAGAGAGAGAGAGAGAGATCATAAAGTCCGTCATTGAATCAAGTGGTGTAGTTATATAATACATATATATATTATTTTTTTTACTTGCAGAGAGAGAGAGAGATCATAAGGTCTGTCACTGAGTCGAGTGGCGTAGTTATATAATACATATATATTTTTAAATCATCTGGTATTTGTATATGGAACCTAATTTTACTCATCTATGGTACATATATATAATATAACATTAACCATGTACTCCCTCTTTTACTTTTCTGGGTTTTCGATCCCTGGAGAGAGCATATGTGGCATGGAGATGAGGCAACTTCTCAACCTCGTGGGTTTCCTCCGGGCACTCCGGTTTCCTCCCACTGCTAAAGACCCCTACGCGCAAGTGAATTATTGAAATAAAATTGAAACCATATGTTAGTCCCAAAATGACCTAGTTTGTGTCGAGTGGACGTTAAACCCCATTTCTCTCTCTCTCTCTCACTTTTCTGGGAGGGGGGCTGTGTGGCCAAATGCTTAGCGTTGAATCAGAAGGTCTGTCATTGAGTCAAGTGGTGTGGTTTCTATTCCCTACTTGTACGTGACAAGTAGTAGGTTCACCTGTCCAACCTCATGGGTTTTCTCTGGGTCCTCCGGTTTCCTCCCACACCTCCGGTTACCACTGCTTAAAGACCCTTACGCACTTGCAAATTATTGAAATGAAACTGAACCATGTTAGTTCCAAAATGACCCCAGTTTGTGTCGAGTTGACGTTGAACCCCATTTCTTTCTGATTGATCGATCGAGAAACTTCCTTGGAATTGGCAGTCCTGTCTCTCAATTTTTTTCATTTTTAATACTTGAATTCACAGAGTGACACCTAAAAGTAGACACAATAAAATTAATTTATCCGTGAAACTATCTGAGGTTAAACAAAACTTCTTAATGAAAACCAGATGTAAGGCCAGACCAATTACATGTTTAGTTCCTTCTCTGAATAAATAACCCACTCAATGCTTGTGTACACTGTTAAATGTGTCCAAAACTTAAATATATGGAGAGACAGAGAGAGAAATGGGGTTTAATGTCCACTCAACACAAACTAGGTCCTTTCAGGACTAACATATGGTTTGATTTTATTTCAATCATTCGCTTGCACGTAGGTGTCTTTAGCAGTGGGAGGAAACCAGATGACCCAGAGGAAACCCACGAGGTTGGACAGGCAACCCTACTCCTTGTCACGTACAACCGGGGATTCGAAACCACGCCAGCTGACTCAATAACAGGCTTTATGATACAGCGTGCACGTGCTAACCATTCGGCCATCCAACCAGCCTAAACATATGGTACTAAAAGATTTTCGAACAGTACAACAAAGTACTTGTGGTTTTTAAATTAAGTTTTTAACAGGTGCTTTTGGTTTTACATGCTCCCAAAGAACAGAAAATCAATTGGTGTGTTCGTAGCATTTGGTAAAAGCAATATTTAAGCAGGTGGCCCTGAAGAACAGGAAGTCAAATTGGTGTAGCCTAAGAAGCATCACTTTGCCAGAAGTCAAGTTACCACCCGTTAGATCGACATTGTTTTTTTAAAAATATTACACAGCCAGAACTATGCTTTACGCTTGTTGGAATGCAATTATAAGGCAATTTGGCAAAGCATTACGTCATGAAGTATTTGTTGCGGAAAAACTACAATAATGTGGATTGTGTAGTGTAATATCTGGCAGGTGTAAGACACAGTGGTGTTATGTTACAATTACATGTAAAGATGATCTTTAATCTAATCAACAAATTATTTTATTTTCTCAACCCTAAAGCACTTGGAACATTGGTTTTGTGGCAATTTGCAAAACTCCCTGCTCAAGTCATAGAATCTTTAGGAGTTCAACGATGTGCTAACCCCATGATATGATGCGTATCACGGTATGGACCTGACAACTCGTCCCCTGGGACTATTTGTACCCCACCAATTTGTTCCCAAATAGTCCTATGGGACGAATCACAAAATGTCTGGGGATGAATTGTCCTTGGGACGAATTATCTGGGATTGAACAGTCGAAGGAGAATATTTTGAAAATTGTATTCAAATTACTTCATTCTGAATAAAGCTAGGAGTATGCAGCATAGATTGCTTATTATCATAGTAACAGAACTGGACAAACAAGACTAAGTCTCAATTATCCATTTCATCACTAAATTTGAAAATCTTGTGGCGGTTCTGATTCATCCATATCTCTGGCATCCGATGTTCTAGAGAGTTGATCTTGGGCTCATGTTAATAAATGTCTAAATACTATGTTATAGAATAATTAAAGCTAAAATGAAGACCTGCAGATTTAAACTCTTACATAACGCATCTTTAATAATGAATTTCATTCCATTTTGGCAAGTGCCCTGAATTTGATCAAACAGTTTTATATAAGCAGTTTTGCTTAACTGCATTCTATTCACTTATAATCCCTTGTATGATCAATTGTAAAAACTAATGTTCTCCTGAATAAGATACAGTTTAAATCAATCAAGAGAGAGAGAGAAATGGGATTTAACGTCCACTCGACACAAACTAGGTCATTTTGGGACTAACATATGGTTTCAATTTTATTTCAATAATTCGCATGCGCGTAGGGGTCTTTAGCAGTGGGAGGAAATCGGAGTGCCCGGAGGAAACCCACAAGGTTGAGAAGGCGCCCCTATCTCCATGCCACATACGCTCACACCAGGGATCGAAACCACAGCCGCAAGCCAGAGGTGACCGGCCAGCTAGAGGTCGAAGCACGACACTCTAGACCACTAGGCCATCCCAACCCCCCTAAATCAATCAAACCAATGGTTTTAATATTTAGGAGTACATACTGTTAGTACAGGAGTAGTTCACCCCAAAGATTTTACGATGTTCAACTATTGCTGAATGATAATAGGAGGAAATATCAGACACAAATAAATAAATAAAACCCAGAAATAGCAGAGGAATTATTTGGTTTTAAAGAAAAATAAATCGTGGATGTAAACTCACAAATCAGTTGATTTACCTCACAGCAGGTGTGTTTGTTAACATGTTATACACACGGTAGATTTAACGCTTTCACCTAACCGATGAAAATAAATTAAATGAAATGGGATTTTAACGTCCTACAGTTATGCTCCTAACCTGAGGTAATGAAGACTGGCATATACCCTACAGTGTGCTATGAGGGAAATTTTGCCCGGGCAGTGGTGCTACAGTCTACTCGTATATCGAATTCCAACTGCCAAGGGATCTCGCCAATGTGTACACAGAACCTTGTTTTTTTCATCACATTCGAACAACTAGACAGCTGTTCGTGTCAGGCTCTCCGTCCTGCATCACTGACAAGGGGAAACCACATCGGAAATTCTGGATGAACTTTCTCGGCCAATTCAGGGAATGAATACCCGACCTCCAGGCTAGCGAGCCAGCGTCTTACCCACTTAGCCACATGATCCCATCTTAACATCTATAAATTAATAGTGACCACCAGGTAAAATGTATATCTGATAAAGAAAATATGGGTTGCCAAGCAACACATGAAATTTATCAGCAAAATATACATGTATTATACATATCATAGTAATAGTAAGCGCAGGAGGACCGTACTACACGCTCAACAAAAATCTACAAGATAAACCTGCGGACAAGATAGAAAATAGACATTGCAAAAAATAAACAAATATCAAATCAAGTGAATGGGGGAGAGAGAGAAATGGGGTTTAACGTCCACTCGACACAAACTAGGTCATTTTGGGACTAACATATGGTTTCAATTTTATTTCAATAATTTGCTTGCGCGTAGGGGTTTTTAGCAGTGGGAGGAAACCGGAGTGCCCGGAGGAAACCCACGAGGTTGAGAAGGCGCCCCTATCTCCATGCCACATACGCTCATACCTGGGATCGAAACCACAGCCGCAAGCCAGAGGTGACCGGCCAGCTAGAGGTCGAAGCGCGGCACTCTAGACCACTAGGCCATCCCAACCCCCCTTCAAGTGAATGGACTGCGTAATAAGTAAAATATACATGTATATACATGTATTATAGTATATGTCAAGTGGACATTAAATCCCATTTCTCTCTATCTCTGTCACTAAATGCCTGTCCAGGATTACATCCAAAAAGAACAGAGAGTTCTATTACATTTAATAAAATACATACACATACAACTCCCAACTTAATTGGTCAGAGATATTTTCCTAAGCAGAATCATACACATCATTATATAACTTTTGACACTTCAAGCAAATAATTTATTTTTTTTTTAAATTTTATCCTTGGGTAGGAGTGAAATTCATGGATTTAGTCACGTCAAATTTTCACAAGTTTTATTAATATTCTCTATCTGCTCATTGCTATCTATCTGTATACAAATTGTATATTTACACAGTTACGTCAAACCAGACACCAATCTTTTTACAACGATTTTCAGTTACATTTGCTTAAAGAGACAGTGTTATCGTTACAAAACCCAAAAATCTTTACCATTCTGGATGCTTGGTCCATCAATATTACAGTTTATAGACGCTTAATTTGGGGTTATTTTGGCTAAAAGGGCCAGCTCTGTCTTTTCAAGAGCCAAACATCTTTACCATTTTGAGTGCATGCTCGATCAATATTAAGTTCATGGATAGAAGTTGGGGTTAAATCTTGGAAAAGGCCCAGTTCTAACTTTATAAGACCCAAACATCTTAACCGTTTTATTCTGATTGATTAATCAATTTTAAAGCTTAATTTTGGGTTTAATTAGCTAAAAATTACAATTTTTCATCTTTACCAATCTCAACCATCTTGACCATATTGGTTTTCCTTGAGAACTGGCCCTGAGTTCACAAAGCATTCTCAGACTTAGGTTTAGAATTTACTCAACTTTCAGTCACTGTTTATGTGAAATATCTTTGATCCAGAAACACATAGTTTCTTATTGATGAATTTGATACATTAAAACAACAAAAGTTTTATAAAGGGCTACATTTTAGTTGAAATAAGACAAACAGTTTTGAGTTAATTCTTAAATTAAGTCTAAAAATCCTTTATAAATTTGTGACATGGACATTAAAAATCCAAATGGTTCTTCTCAGATTCACATATTTTATACCTTACTCCCAAACCCTTTCCAATCTGACAGAATTCTCTTAAAAAGGTTGCATCAGTTCCACATAAATTATTATCAACACACCTTTATTAAGATAGCCTAAACAAAACAAGAGTGTGTTGCAGATCTTTGACGCTTGACAAAACCCCCGATTTTATATCTGATCTAATTTGACTATAAATTTACAGCACGGATGTTTAAATAAATGATCCCAGTGATGGTCAAGAAAGTGGTTTCCCCTTGTCAGAGATACAAGATAGAGGGCCTGGCAAGGAACAGTGCTAAGTCCTTTGGATGGGACAAAAAACTGAGGTCATGTGTACATGTAGACATGCAAGTAAAAGAATCTATGGTAGCTAGAATGCGACACACATTAACCAAACAATGACACTGTCTCCAATCATTGCACGATGAATGACATGTGAGAGAGAGAGAAATGGGGTTTAACGTCCACTCGA
Organism: Patella ulyssiponensis; assembly: GCA_963678685.1. NCBI lineage: Eukaryota > Metazoa > Mollusca > Gastropoda > Patellidae > Patella > Patella ulyssiponensis. The sequence goes on along the minus strand of OY783227.1, from coordinate 17,054,240 downwards.
CACAACTAGGTCATTTCGGGACTAACATATGGTTTTTAATTTTATTTCAATAATTCGCTTGCACGTAGTGGTCTTTAGCAGTGGGAGGAAACCGGAGTGCCCGGAGGAAACCCACGAGGTTGAGAAGGTGCCCCTATTTCCATGCCACATACGCTCACACCAGGGATCGAAACCACAGCCGCAAGCCAGAGGTGACCGGCCAGCTAGATGTCGAAGCGCGGCACTCTAGACCACTAGGCCATCCCAACCCCCCTGAATGACATGTGCTCATCTTTAATAACCTAGTCAATGCAGAAAAGTAGGACGTTAAACTTTATTTAAATTCATTTTATGTCTTTCCCAGATGGCGAAGGAATTAATATCTGATTGGACTATACAGTTACATGTACATCTCAGTTGAAGAGCCACACATTTTTTAAATTGGAATTCAGAGAGTTCAACAAACTCTTGTTAACAATATTTGTTTCAATTCCCCGATTGTACGTGACAAGGAGTAGGGTTGCCTGTCCAACCTTGTGAGTGTACTCCTCCGGTTTCCTTCCTCTGCTAAAGAGATTTTGGGACTAACTAACGTAATTTTGAGACTGACATATGTTGGCATATTATACTTTTTATTTCATTATAAAACAATATTTTCTGTGGGTTAACAGTTCGATTTTCTTTTACTACATACAGTGACATTATGATTAACTTGAACACAGTATACTTATTTTCTCATTGAGAGTTATAACGCCTCTTTAAAAACAAGCATTTTTTATTTAATAATTTATGAAGGAGAGTTTTGGAACTGTTTATAAGAGTGATAAAACCTCTTTAACACAAGCAATTTTTATTCAATAATTTATGAAGGAGATTTTTTGAAACCGTTGATAAAAATGACAAAGTCTCATTAAATATAAGCATATTTTATTCAATAATTTATGAAGGAGATATTTTTGAAACTGCTCATAAAAGTGATAAAACCTCTTTAACACAAACAATTTTTAATTAATAATTTATGTAGTAGATTTTTTTCAACTGTTTACAACAGTGATAAAACCTCTTTAAATATAAGTATTTCTGTATTCAATATTTCATGAAGGAGATTTTTGAAACGGATTAAAATTCATGTAGTGAGTCACGTCTGATTTCACAACGCAGCACATCTTGACGCAAAATCATCGCTTAATTTGAAAACTAAAACCGTGATGTGATGAAAAGATACTTTCGCTCAAACCTTCAAATTGCTCCACCCTGTAAGATTCCTGATATTTATGTTTATTCTCATCTCCACGGTAACTAGAAACCTGTCTAAACACCTTCAAACTTTAAGATAACTTAATTGGTGTGAAAGTTTTTTTCTCCCTGTTTTTTATATCAATTGAAGCATCACATTGTGTTTAATTAGACACATAACCGTTTCTGACTATTTAAAGTGACAGGTCATGACTGGCGTAATTTACCAAAGGTAGTCAATCTTAGGCTAGACCAATTGAGGCATCTGATGTGGTTTCGATTCCCTGGTTGTAGGGTTGCCTGTTCAATCTCATGGCTTTTCATAAGGCCCTCCAGTTTTCTCCCACTGTAAAAGACCCCTGCGCGCTTGCGAGTTATTGAAATAAAATTTGGATCATGTGTTTATCCTGAAATGGCCTACTTTGTTTCTGGAGTTGTTCTTAAATCTGATCCCTTGAACAGCGCAACCAAGAACTTTTGTAGCCCTTGAGTGGCATTTAGCAATTGAGCACATTACAATACACCACACAATTAATATGTAAAACAGTTACTGGTTTATACAACACAATAAGAGAGAGAGAGAAATGGGGTTTAACGTCCACTCGACACAAACCAGGTCATTTCGGGACTAACATATGGTTTAATTTTATTTCAATAATTCGCTTGCGCATAGGGGTCTTTAGCAGTGGGAGTAAACCGGAGTGCCCGGGGTAAACCCACGAGGGAGAGAAGACGCCCCTATCTCCATGCCACATACGCTCACGCCAGGGAACGAAACCACAGCCGCAAGCCAGAGGTGACCGGCCAGCTAGAGGTCGAAGCGCCCACTCTAGACCACTAGGCCATCCCAACCCCCACAACACAAAAGAAAACAACAACTATCACTAGCTTATATAATGTGTTGTGTTTTTATTACGCTTTATGTGTATAAACCAGCGACTGTTTTACATATATATTGTGTAGTGTTTTTTTTTTAAGTACTTTAGTTTTTTAAATGAGCCTTTTTCTTATAGCAAAAAAAAGCAACATTTTTACAGCCAGGTGGTCATAAAGAACAGATATTCAAATTGGAGTGGCCTTAACATTAAATAATATTTATGTACCTGAATGCACAAATGATTTGTTTTCAAAAACATTCAAGGGCACCTGCAGAAAATTTACAATCTTTGTTTCCAGAATCTATCAGGAATCTCTGCAGACTTCCCAAGTACAGATTACTTTTCTCATTGAAAATTATTTTTACCCTTCTTGTTGTTTACCGAGAAAGTCTCTCAGGATATTTCAGGTCACCTCTTGTTGATGGTACGAGGATGGAGTAGCCACCTCTTGCTGGTGGTACAAGGATGGAGAGTGTTCTCTCCTTGTCGGTGGTGCAAGGATGGAGTGGTCTAACCTTGTCAGTGGTACAAGGATGGAGTGCTCTCCTCTTGCCAGTGGTACAAGGATGGAGTGGTCACCTCTTGTTGGTGGGGCAAGGATGGAGAGTGGTCTCCCCTTGTCAGTCGTACAAGGATGGAGGAACAGGAAAGGAACTGTGTGTCGTCATTTTGATTGGTTGACAAACAAGATCCAGTCTGCACGTTACAGATCCATTGACAGTTGGAATTCGATCCAGATAGTGGAAACACCTCTGTCTGTTCAAAACTTCTCTCATAGCACACTGCAGAGTGTTCATCATCATCATTACCCCAGTTAGTGCATAACAGTTTAACAGCATTTTCACTACTTAGCAACATATACCATTAAGATTTCTCTTTCAAATTATCAATGTATTTTCTTTTTGTTTTTTGCCACTTACGCAAAAATACAACTGTACAATTATGTTTTACATTTGCTACTCGGCAGACCATCTCTCTAAAATACAAATGTATAAATAAGTATGTTTTACAATGCTACTCGGCAGACCATCCCTTTAACTTGCCCTTACTCTAAAATACAAATGTATGAATATGGCGGATCATCATTTTAAATGTATGAATGTGATTATATATGCTACTCGGCAGACCATCTCTTTAAATCAAAACGTATGAATATGGTTTATAGATGTGCTACTCGGCATGTAGTAAAATGGCAGTCAATATGGAGACTGTTTCAGTGTTTATCTATATCTTGTGTAAGAAGATGTACTAGATGATAACAGCAGTGGGTCAGTTCATTCCTAAATCAAGTGTTACTTGGTTCGTTTACGTATTTTTTAATGGTAAATGTGTACGCTCAGCAAAATAAAGACATAGTTTTAAGACGCAGATCTTCGTGTATATTTTTTTGTACAAGTTTCATTTTTCAAGGCTTACTTAATCAATCTGCTCTAAAATATATTCTTATATTTTTTTATGTATATATATACATATATTAAATGAGTTAAATCTGTAACTCGATATTAACCATAATATTCAAAATTTAAAACACAAAATTGTCAATTTAAATCAATATTGATGTTGTTATCTTGTCCTGAAAATATGAGATCCTAATATCCAATATTTAAGACACAATAAACATTTTAACATCCGTACACGAGTTATGTTTCCTATGGTTTCAGCAGCCATTTGTAATGAACATAGACAGACATATCCTACAAGACAATGTGCCCCTACGTGATTACTTGCTAGCGACTTTAATAGCAGCAGTAACTTGGGCATTATATTGGCACCCCGCCACTCTGCTACACCCCCACTTTTAAAATCCTACATACGGCCCTGCTCAGGTATCATGTAGTTGTGTTGTTTTAACAGGAGTTTCTGTATCTAATGTTAAGTTTCAAACCATTGTTGGAAAACTGCTCAAATCTGTTGAGAATCCTAGAAAACCATTTGGTTTGTACTGTGGCTTAGTTTAAATGAAATGAAATGAAATGGGGTTTAACGTCCTACTCTTCTGCACCACCCTGTGCTAATGGAGGATGGGCATACGCCAACAGTGTGCTATGAGGGAAATTTTGCACAGGCAGCGGCGCTACGGCCTACTCGTGTATTGAATTCCAACTGCCAAGGGATCTTTTATGTGCATGCCAATTCGTACACAGGACCTCAGTTTTTTGTCCCATCCAGGGCCATCCAAACGACTAGACAGCTGTCCTTGTCAGGCCCTCCGTCTGCATCACTGACAAGGGGAAACCACGCCGGAAAATGGCTTAGTTTAACAGATCTGTCTAGATAAGATAATGAGTGTTTGGTTTATAACAGTTTTGCAACAATGGTTACAAACTAAACATTAAATAGAGAAACTCCTGTTAAAACAGGAATGATACCTAGTTGTAGTGTAATCCTAACCCCTTGGAGTGCACATAAAAGAACCCTTAAATGATGGAATTCGAAATGGGAGTCAGCTGTTCCATGGCTGCCTGGACAAAATTTTCCTCATAGCACACTGTATGGCATAAGCTTGTCTTCATTATGGGGGTTGGGATGGCCTGGTGGTCTAGAGTGCCGTGCTTCAACCTCTAGCTGGCCGGTCACCTCTGGCTTGCGGCTGTGGTTTCGATCCCTGGTGTGAGCGTATGTGGCATGGAGATAAGGGCGCCTTCTCAATCTCGTGGGTTTCCTCCGGGCACTTCGGTTTCCTCCCAGTGCTAAAGGCCCCTGCGCGCATGCGATTTATTGAAATAAAATTAAAACCATATGTTAGTCCCAAAATGACCCAGTTTGTGTCGAGTGGACGTTTAACCCCATTTCTTTCTCTCTCTCTTTGTCTTCATTAGCCCAGTTCGGAACAGAACAGCAGGACATTAAACACCATTTCATTTCATTTTATTATTTAGTTGTGAATGATTAAAATAGCTAGATCGCATTCCCAACATGAAAATACGACAATAAACTTCATTTCATTTCATTTTATTTTTTATTTTTTAATCGTGAATTATTACATAAAACACGTTAAAATGTTAAGTCATGTATTAAAACGGCTGGATCACATTTCCAGCAGATGGTACGTGTGTACACAATAAACCTGATGATGTTATTCAAATAATTAGTTTTTGCTGTTCTGGATCAACAAATATTATGCTACACCATGAATATATTACAATTCTAAGAGCTTATACATATACTTGACGCTGACTTAACAACATGGAACATGTAATTCTGAATGTGATCTTTGATTATTTGTTTTTGCAATTTTCTATTTAAAGAAACCACCAACTTGACTTCAGAACTCATGAAGGAGTTTTACAATTAAACACTGAGTTCTCAACCTACTATGGAGATTCATGACTAAAACGCCATCCCATGAGTACTACCATTTAGGCCCTGATGACTCAACTCATCTTTAAAACTCTGATTCCTCAACTCAACTTTAATTCCTCAACCTCAGGAGTACTACCATTAAAACTCTGAATCTTTCAGTCCAAGGGCACTACCATTAAAGCTTTGAATTTTTAACCATGAGAACTAGGAATAAATTTTAATTAATCAATCCCATGAGAACTACTACTAAAGGTCTGATTCCTCAACGCCAAAGAACTACAAATAATTGATTCCTCAACCCTCTACCATTAAAACTCTGATTCCCCAACAACAGAAGGCCTACCATTAAACTCTGATCCCTCAACCCACGGAGCTCTTTCACTAGAACTTGAAGCCCAAACCACAAGAAGCACTACTGCCAGAACTCTCGATTCCTCAACAAAAGGTGTACTAACATTAAAACACAGACCCCCTACAGCGTCACTGCTGACACTCTGATTCCTTAACCCCAGGTATATCGTTTTGTTAAAAACATGTGTTTATTTCTTTTTTTTATATATGTATATTACATGTACCTTATACAGTAATCTAAGAAGAAAGAGAGAGAGAGATTTGAGGGACCACTCACACTAACTAGGTCATTTCAGGGGGCTAACATATGGTACAATTTTACCTCAATAATTCAATTGCACATACATGTAGGAGTCTATTTAGCTGCCAAGAAGAACCTGGGGAACCTTAAGAAAACCCCTGAGGTTGGACAGGCCACCCGACTACTCCTGTGATGTACAAGTTGAAAATTTTGTCAGCCCAACAGAAAATCCCCTCACTAATTAAAGACTGGGCTTGAAAAATGAGAAGACTGAATTAGACTACTGAATGGCATAGTTCTCCTCTGCTGGTGCCAACCTTGGTTATTGGCAGCCAGAGTGAAATATTCATTGTTTTCTTCTAGAATTTCATTATTTTTCCACATTCGTTCTAGAAGTTTGTACTTAATATTTACTGAAGTGGTTTCCCCTTGTCAGTGGTGCTCGACAGAGGGCCTGGCAAGGGACAATGGAGAGTTTTTCGGATGGGATGAGAAACCTAAGTCACATGTACACATTGGCATGTACATAAAAGAACCCTTGGCAGTTGAAATTTAATATAAGGGTAGGCTGTAATGCCGCTGTCCAGGTGAAATTCCCTCATATCACTCTGTATGGCACATGCCCATCTTCATAAGCCCGGGCGGAGATAAAGAGTAGGACTTAAAACCCCATTTAACTTTATTTTCTACTGAAGTCGTTGCGCCTTGTCAGTGAGGCAGAACCGAATGCCTCAGGACAGAGGGCCTGGCAAACGACAAAATATAGTTATTCGGATGGTATAAAAAAGCAAGGTCATATTTACACATTGGCATGCACGTTAAAAAGACCTTGACATTTGGAATTTTATATGAGAGTAGGCTGTAATGCCGCTTTCCATTCACAATTTCCCTCAAATCACTCTTTCTGGCACATGACTGTCTCCATTAACCCTGTCGGAACAAAACAGTAGGACTTTAAACCCCATTTCATTTTCTGGAATGTATCCATCCATCAGGTTCACATGAAGTTTATCCTTAATGTTTAAATAATGAATCCGTCTGTTTACGACACATTCTTTTACTCCAGGTAAACCACTTGGTAACAGCAGACGGCCTCCCCCTCATTCACCATCTTGCTAAAACACACGGTAAGTCAAAGATCGTGTAACATGAGTGGCTTAATCTCTTCTTCTGATGGGGGTTCAAATGGATTTTTGAACGAAAACAATTCCCACCATCTTGAATTTTTAACGGAAATCCATTTTACCAGTGATTCGCAGTCATAGCAACTTGGCACTCTTCCCATAAGACATTTCAGAAACTTAGCGATTTTCAGAACCAGATATAGTTCATATTTTGCATATGTAAAAGGAATTCCCAAGATCAAAGGAACTGAGTATGTACTAATTTTCATTCCATCATCAAGATTTGAGATACAAAGAAAATTTCTCTTCGCATGAAATATGAGAAAATAACAATTTGTTAATAACAAATTGCCATGAACAAATAGCGCCAGTTAAAAAAATATACATTCATATATAATTATACATATAATCACCTGCTTTATTGGTTACCGTTGACAACCAGAGCGTGGTAATTATATGTTGTTATTTATTGGATGTAAACATGACGTTGACTTAGTTTAAACAAATATAACGAAAGTAGCATACCTGTGGGAGTAAATAGGGGCATCATCTTTGATAAGATCTTTGGGAGCGAATTCAAGACTTTCAACAAGTTGGAATGTGATGCCTCACAGCACTCAGACACCCAGACCCACAGGTATATTTGGTCATTAATGACTATTACTACATGTACTTTAATACCAAAGGTTTAGATCATAAGGTCTGTCACTGATGTGGTATGGATTCCCTGCTTGTACGTGACAAGGTGCATATTCTCCTTGAATTTCCCATTAAGCATCGATACATATACCATGTGTTTCCCATTAACCATCGATACATATTCCTCTTGTGTTTCCCATTAACCATCGATACATATTTCTCTTGTGTTTCCCTTTAAGAATCGGTACATATTCCTCTTGTGTTTCCCTTTAAGAATCGGTACATATTCCTCTTGTGTTTCCCTTTAAGAACCGGTACATATTCCCCTTGCATTTCCCTTTAAGAACCGGTACATATTCCTCTTGCATTTCCCTTTAAGAACCGGTACATATTCCCCTTGCATTTCCCTTTAAGAACCTGTACATACTCCTCTGACATATACCTTATGTTTCCCTGTCTCTTCAAGACTTGGTACATATTTTTCTGACATATAACTGGTGCTTCCCTTTCAGAATGGGCGCATATATACCTCTTGTGTTCCCTTGAAGATTCGGTAAATATTCCCCTTTAATTTCCCTTTAAGAATCGGTACATATTCCCCTTCCCCTTGTATTTCCTTTTAAGAATCGATACATATATCCTCACCCCCCTGCGTTTCCCTTTAAGAATCGGTACATGTTGCCCCACGTGTTTCTTTTAAGCATCGATACATATCTCTCAGTTTCTGAACCACCCTGTGACAACACATGTTTAACTTTTATACATTAGATATGTACGAGGCCCCATAATTCATTTGATGAAGGTAATTTTTGTACGAGAAGTTATTTTTGGCAGTATGGTAAAGCTCTTTCCAACATCAACCTCAAACACCGAGAGTGTTTTGTTACAACATTATCTCGTTTGTCGATTTGTAGACATATTCGTTTTACTTTTGTGTATTTATAAAAGCTTCCAGCGAGAAAGGTTTTAGTGTTTTATCATTAATAAACACATTGTTGGATTACTACAAGAATTAAGAAAAGAAGGAATTTTTCCCTCTGATATGTTGTTAGTAATGTATAAGAAAAAAACAGACTAACCTAATTTACCAACAACATCTTATATTTCATAGACACTTCATTACTACTTGTACAGACTAAGCATGAATTATAATACATAATTAAAATACTATACATGTCTGAGAAACTAGGGAATAGTACTAACTGATGCTGCTAAGTAGTAAGTGACGGAGAGGGAGAGAATTAATGACACAGAACAGGAAAGAGAGAAGTTTAACACCTACGGGAGACAAATCAGGTCTATTGCGGACTAACATATGGTTCAATTTTATTTCGATAATTTTTTTACACATAGGGGTCTTTAGCAGTGGAAGGAAACCAGAGAAAACCCACAAACTAGAGAGAAAGAGAAAGGATTAAACTACTTAAACGCTGTCTATTCGGGACTAACATATGGATCAATTTTATTTAAATAATTCATTTGCGCTTAGTGGCAGGAAACGGAAAACCCACAAGGCTGGACAGACGACCCTGCTCCTTATTCTATTCAGTATATATATAATTTATGATTCTATCTATTATATTTGTGCCAAACAATTCTATATGATACAAATTGTATGACGGACAATGACCAGAATATACCTTCATTTCACTGTTGAGGCAAGGGCTCCAGGGAAATGTTCAGACACACATCCATGCAAGTCTTGTTCGTCTCCATACTGCTATGCACTGGTTAATTGGGCATAATAAAATCTTGAGTAATAACGTAACGTTATGCAAACATACATGTATTTGGTCGAATTTGGGACTCTGTTTAAAGCTTAATGATATTATTACACAGTTAGCTATTGGTTGTTAATCAGACTATTGACCAGTCCTAATTTGAAACAAAAATGTGCTTCCATTAAGGCAGTGTTAAGTGAGATTAGCTCTAATCAAACGAAACACTGCAGGGTGTTATGCAGTGAGTAAGATGTTGGTTTGCTAACTAGGAGGTCCTGTGTTTGTCCGTGCGTTGGACGAGAAAGTTCATCATGATTTTTCAGCATGGTTCTTCTATGAGGTGCAGGACAGAGGGCCTCTGAAGGGACAAAGTAAAGTTGTTCGGATGGTAAAAAAAATTATTATCAAAAGAGACTTACTGGAAATGGTGGAGTTGATCCAGTCAGGTGTGACGTTTACACAACAAAACACCTACATGGATGTAAAATTAATGCCTTATCATGGAACAAAAACCATTTCATTTTGCTGTGCTTTTGTCGTTAAACACCCTAAAATACCATATAAAATCCTTGTTTAAAATCACCTGAAAATATAAAATCACAGAATCTTAATTACTTTTATGGTAATTATGAAATAAAGTTCCACAAACACTATACTCAGGTGGCATCATAGTAGCTACCATGACTAAATAAAACTCCTCACTACTCATGATACTTTAACAGCATGATACTTTCACATCCACTTTGGGTCTAACAATACATTTGTTAAATGTGCAAAGCAAGTCCCCTTATCAAAAATGAAATGAAATGGGGTTTAACGAGCAAACATCTTACCAACTGATGAAATGGGGTTTAACGAGCAAACATCTTACCAACTGAACCACCATAGCTCCATCCATGTCAGCAGTAACGATACTAGGCACACCTTGAATCACAGGGTGGGCTGAGAAGAACTGAGATCCAACAGATACACATTGGAGTGCACATAACAGAACTTTTGACAGTTTAAATTTAATGAAGATTCTATGATGCTCACACTGTCACATAAACAAGACTTATAAGTTAGTCTCAAAGTTAGCTTAAATACATTTGATTCAGATCATGATACTGAATGAACCATTCAAAATTAACACCTCCGTCCATCACTTTCCCATCCTTCCATATTCTCAATGAGAACAAGTAGTCAATAATGTGAACTGGAAGTCAGCTGACCAATAAATCCAATATTGATCCCTGATTAATCAATAAATGTCAACAGACGACAAAAAATAGTCAGAAAAAAGCGTAAAGCAGGCCTACATATCCTAGTATGGATGACCTTTCATTAAGAATCTGATCAGCCTCCCACACTTTGTACTTTCTTGAAGTAAACAGAATTAACTCCAGCGTACTTCTTACAATGAAAAGGTTAAGGAGCCAATGGTTTCATAACTAAGTCCTGTCCACCTTTTTCATTAATGGCAGAATAAGACAAAGTATACGTAACTTTCGTATCCAAACAAGCTAAAGAGAGAGAAATGGGGTTTAATGTCCATTTGGCACAAAGTAGGTCATTTCAGGACTAACCTATCGTTCAATTTTATTTCAATAATTTGCTTGCGTGTAGGGGTCTTTAGCAATGGGAAGAACCTGGAGGACCTGGAAAAAACCCATGAGGTTGGACATTCAACCCTACTCCTTGCTGCGTACAAGCAGGGAATCGATAACAGACCTTATGATGCACTGGCACATGTTAACCATTAAGATTCCTCCCCGTGTTAAACACCCCTACGTACAAGAGAATCAATGAAATAAAACTGAACCATATAATAGTCTTGCAATGACCTGGTTTGTGTTGAGCCTCACTTAAACCTCCCTTAAACCTCCCTCACCCTCTCTCTCTATCTATATCTCTCTCTCCCATTTGGTTTCTCCCAGTGCTAAAGACCTTTTTCGGCCAAGAGAATCAATGAAATTAAATTGAACCATATAATAGTCCCTTAAACCTCTCTCTCTCTCTCTCTCTCTCTCTCTCTCTCTCCCTTTTTTTTCTCTCTCTCTTACTGGACAGACTTTTTTCAGTGTATATTTCTTTACTTTAACAACAGTAATCATACACACACTCACAGTTTATTTAGTCGTGGCGTTGTCTCAGACAGGATTAATACTAATCCTGTTTTATCACTTATTGTTCTGGGATTTAACCTTTAGGTTAATACGATATAAACACACTCCAATAGTCTGATATTAACCCCTAATTATTTCTCAATTATCCAACGCAAATTCAGAACTTGAAAGGGCGGGGGCTCAAAAAAGACATACTTGTTTGGGATTTTCTTATATTAACCGTCCATATAATTTCACAAGTTCTTAGTCCTAATTCTGTCACTATCATCAAGCACAGAGTGAGGACTGAGAAGGGGAGGGGGATTCAAAAAGTGTACACTTCAGGCACGGATCCCAAGGGCCGTGCCTCCCCCCCTCCTCAGCCCCAGTGAGACTGGTCATCACTGTTCAGACCAGCACCTGCAGCCAGCAATGAGATTCCCAAATTTTAGTTTCTGTTTAGGGTCGGTATGTATGCCCCCCCCCCCTCTCGACAAAATCCTGGATCCAGACCTGTACATGTTTGGGGTTTTTTGGGGGGTAGGGGTAACCAAATCCATTTTTTCATAGGCCCCAGCAAGCGATGAAGTTTTAAATTAGATATTGTGTACAAAATCTATTTTCACAGACACAAGTTAGAGATGTAGGTCCAATTTGATGCTGTGTACATTTTTCACAGGTACTTACTAGTAGGAGATGAAATTACAATTACATGTAGATGTCGTGTAGCAAAACTATTTTTCATAGGCACAATTAAAAGATGAAGAATCAATTAGATGTTGTGTAGCAAATCCATCCATGAGATGAAATGTAAGTAAGTCATCCTAAAGACACAACATTATTATTCTGACTGATTTAAATCCATTCCACAAAGAAATTTAGATAAAAATAAATAGACTCTTTGGAACTCAATTGGCACCGATTCTAAAAATCAAGGGTGTGCTACCAAGTTGTTGAGAACATGAGTTGCAAAAATTGAATCATTTCTTGCAAATGTGCTCAATTAAGTTTCAATTAAATATTATGTATATTTTTCACATGTACTTACAAATAAAAGATAAAATTCGAGAAAGTTCTCCCTAAGACACAATGTTCTTCTTATTCCGAATGATTCACATCCAAATAAAACTTTTCATTATTCCATACAGAACTCAGGGTATCCTGAGAGTTGATTGGCATTGGTTCTAACGTTTGAAGGTGTGGTACCAGGATGCAGAGCACATGAACAGCAAAAACTGAATCATTTATTGCAATCGTCCCTAAGAAATTAGTGCTATATACACAAGATGAAATGATAGCTGGTTTACAGTGATTGGCACCGGTTCTCACAATGGAAGGTGTGTTTCCAGGATGCGCAGCACATGAATTGCAAAAACTGAATCATTTCTTGCCATCGTACCGAGACTATTTATATAAATGAGTGTATACAACGAGCCTTGAGGAAGATCATAACATTCCTTCCTTTGTTTTTAAGTGTACATGATGACTAGGAAAATAAATGCAATGTATATATATATATATAATAAACAGCTAAAGAAATATTCAAATAGCACAGCTGTCATTGCATGAAATCATCTGACTTCAGACTCGTGTCATTTGGTCGAGCCCTTGAATACTAATACTGTACTCTATAAACCTTAATACAGTAGTACATGTAAGTTGTCAGTGATACAGAAGGAGGGCCTGAAAAGGACAGCTGCCTAGTCGTTCAGATGGGACGAAAAACCGAGGTCCCGTGTACACATTGGAGTGCACGTAAAAGATCCCTTGGCAGTTGGAATTCGATATAAGAGTAGGCCTTAGCGCCGCTGCCCGGGCAAAATTACCCTCATAGCACACTGTATGGCGTATGCCCGTCTTCCATTAGCCCAGGTTAGGTGCATAAGAGTAGGACGTTAAACCCCATTTCACATGTAAGTGCAGGAGTACCACACCACACACAACATAAATTGAACTGGGATTTAACATCCTACTTTTCTGCTCCTCCTGGACTAATGCATACTAATACTGTACTCCATGGAAATGAAATGAAATGAAATGAAATGGGGTTTAACGTCCTACTCTTCTGCACCTGACCTAGGCTAATGGAAGACGGGCATACGTCACGCAGTGTGCTATGAGGGAAATGTTGCCTACTCTTATATCGAATTCCAATTGTTAAGGGATCTTTTACATGACCTTTGTTTATCACTCTATCCAAATGACTATGTTGTCCCTTGCCAGGCCCTCCGTCCTGCACCACTGACAAGGGTGAACGACACATAACATAGAAAGATGGGGTTTAACGTCCACTTCATAAAAACCTAGATCAATATAGTGCTAACATACATATATGGTTCAATTTTATTTCAATAATTCCTGCTTGCATGTTGGGGTCTTTATAATTAGCGGAGGGAGGAAACCTGAGGACCTGGCAGAAACCCATGGCAGAGGCGGATCCAGGATTTTCAGAAAGGGGGGGGCGTGCTGCACCCACTTGCGAGTGCGAAGCCCGGCCAGTGATTTTTGAGTGGAAAAAATGCCCACAAGGACTCATTTAATACTAGTATACTGTAAACTACGATTTCCAACTTAAACTATTTTTGTTCTCCTTTCTCGCGAGAATATATGGAGAAAAAAAAATTGTTTGCCACATCAAAAAAGAGGGGGTGTGCGCCTGCATGGGTAAAGTAGGATGTTAGACCCCATTTCAATTCATTTCTTTTGTACATCACCTTTCTTTAGCGGTTCACAATATATTATTCATTTGAATATGACTGTGAAGGTATTGTATACAGAACTGCAGGATTGTCTATATATTTATGTACTCAGTAACCTCCTGTCTGTGCAAGAAACCATGGCGTATATTTTTGAAAATCATTCTAGAAAACAAATATGGTTGATCTGATTCAAGGTGAGCTGTCTAGTCATTTGGATGGGACAAATAACTGCGGTCCCGTGTACACATTGGTGCACATGTAAAAGATCCCTTGGCAGATGGAATTCACTATAAGAATGGGCGATAGTACTGCTGTCCGGACAAAATTTCCCTCATATCTCTTCATTAACCAAGTCGGAGACAATAGGACATTTAACCCCATAACACTTTTTCCATTCACCAAATGCTAACACGTGAAACAAATCCGGACAGGTTTTAATTTTATTACATACAAATGTTCCTGCAGGAATTTGTATCTCCAGACTGTACAGAAGCGGTGTACAGCATATCAGGGGGCAGTTTGCAGCATATCAAGAGTGTCTAGCTCCAGACTGTACAGTTTTGTGTGATTTACAGGCGGCAGTATGCAGCATATCAGTATTTTATCATCTTATCTATTTACACCATCATTACATTCTGCATCTGGAACTATTTTTTTCCGCCATTTTGTTTTGTCTGCATGCCTAACAAGTGGTTGTTACTGTTAGTGTTACAAGACAGGTTTCAATACAGATTATATTTATGTGCTGTTAACTTTTAATGTGATTTAAAGAGAAACTGTGCCTTCACAATCTATGGCGTTTTTTGGGTTCTTTTTCTACCAGATTTTACGTTAAAGGTATTTCGGGACTAACATATGACTTTAATTTTATTTCAATAATTCGCTTGCGCACAGTGAGAGGAAACCAGAGGGCCTGGAGTGCCATTTGTAATGAAGTGACTCGATGAACCATGTTAGACATATCCCAAAGGAGAATACTACGGGTTTAGACTGGAATAACCAGAGGCCAAAGATTGTCATTCAGATTGGGCTCTTTGTGTATTTCGCCAAATATAGGTGATTAAAAATTGCAGTATTATTAACAGAAATGATTGAATCACTTTATGTTTATATAATTCATAATACATTGCGACCCATGTGTATCTTTAGCTTTGAGATGAAACTGCGGACCTGACGAAAACCCATGAAGTTAGACAAGCGACCATACTCCTTGTCACGTATAGGCTACATGTATATCTTCCACACTGAATTTTACAACCTCTCGATGGTGCTTTAATGAATTAATTATTTCTAGGAATGAAAACAAACCCAACGACCTGCTGAAACAGAGATAATGGAGCTCAAATAAGAAAGGGATGCAAAAGAAATAAAAAATGAAATTCAGAACCGAAAAAAAATAAAAATCATTGTTTATGTATTCAGTTGTCTAATCCCTTCCCAAAATCAACAATCAGGTGTAAAATGACTAAGTATCCTCATATTCATCACTGTGCATCGTGTGCATTAAAAGAAATGATGCACCACACAAAAATTTTGGCATAAACAAAATAATGTGTATGTAGTAACCTGTATGATTATCCAACATGGGAGAAGCAGACGGGTTCAGTCTGCGTCTGATGTTTAGACAACATTTAAAATATGTTTACACGACGATTATCATTTGTAATATATGTATTTACGTGTACAGGCCAAATAATACGTGTTTGCACTTAGGCCACTCATTGTAACAGAGAATCGACTACAAGTCTTTTTTGATATCAAAAAATATCAACACAAGTTGATAAAGTAAAAAAATAAAATAAGATTTTGCTGCACAAATAAGTAGGTATAATTCTTTGGTATATTTTTAATTTGACTGAACCTATTACATTATGGCATAGTGATACATGTACATGTACATTATTGACCTTTAAGGTCATGGGGAGTAGTATTGTACTTGTTTATGGTAATGGAGAGCATTTTTCCAACAATATCACTGGATCCGAAATGTAGTCCTTTTTTAATAAAAAAAGTAGTTCCTTTTTAATCAACCTATCAAATTCATGTAAAGCATTATTTCCCTCTGTAGATTATGAAAGTTATCACAAGAGCAGTAACCTATCTACTGTAGAATGTGTTATTGATCCAGAAACGCAAAATTTTGCACATGGTTTCTTATTGATGTATTTGATACATTAAAACAACAAACGTTTCATAAAATGGCTCTATTTTAATCAAAATAAGGCAAACAATTTTGAGTGAAAAAATGAAGTCGGAGAATGTTTTGTGAAACAGGGCCAGATTCCTTCTCAAGGCTCTAAGTGACGGGGAGTAGGGTCACAAGGCTGGTATGTGACAAGGAGTAGAGTCAAACAATCAAGTCTGAGAATCTTTTGTGAAACCGGGGTCTGGTAGTGTTGGTAACGTCATTAATTAATGACAGTACTTGGAAAACTCAGGTCCAGCCATACATACGTGTGCGTTTCTCTCAATATGACTGTCGACTGCAACATCGTATTGGCTCCATTCCAATTGAATCAGTACAGATGCACTATTTGTCATTGAGGATTGCTACACATACTTTTGGCAAAATAAGTGTTGGCACTGCAAGATATAGCTTTCAGAAATAAAATCACTGGCATTCATTGCATTTAAAACTCAAAATAACATTGTTTCATAGAACAAGACTCAATTTGTTTTTGGATTGTCCTAACCTGGAATGGTGTTCAAGAGATATATTCAGGCCTGGAAATAAGGGTTTTAGATGTAGTTGACAAAACGTCCTGACATTTTCAACTTAGTGCTGGACATGTATTAATAATATCAATCAAAAAGACAAATCAGTGCCTGACAGAATGACAAACACCAGAGGTTTTGTGCCTGACAAAGCCTGAATCGGTGCCAGACATTGTCAGTGACAGGTGCCTTATTTCCAGGCTTGGATATATTCCTTGAGTGGCATTTAGGGATTGAGCACATTAAAAACACAACATAGAGAGAGAGAGAGAGAGAGAGAGAGAGAGAGAGAGAGAGAGAGAGAGAGAGAGAGAGAGAGAGAGAGAGAGAGAGAGAGAGAAATGGGGTTTAACGTCCACTCGACACAAACTAGGTCATTTCGAGACTAACATATGGTTCAAATTTTACATCAATTGGGGTCTTTAGCAGTGGGAGGAAACCGGAGGACCAAGAGAAGACCCATGACGTTGGACAAATGACCCAACTCCTTGTCACGTAGAAGCGGGTAATCAAAACCACGCCACTTGACTCAATGTCGGACCACCTTGTTAACCATTCGGCCTCCCAAACCTCTGTAGTTCATTAAGAGTTGGAAGACGGACGCAATACATTAACAGTTGGCAGCGTAATTTATATTTAGCAACATAGAGAATAATGCTTTCACATTTAATCCGACTTTCAATTAAGCCCGAGATAATAAATGGCTTGCTTTTAGATTATTGACATTTTATATTGGCTAGCCGACTGGTTGACTTGGGGAGACCAGAACTACAAACGGATCAACTAATTAAAATTCACCCATGCGTTCGGCTTTCCTCCAGATTAGAACATCCTTCAAATGTGTTCCAACTGACAAATGATGGTGGCGTTTCTATGTTTTAAGTATCGGTACATTATATCGGTATGTTTATAATGTGAATCATTTTGGCCGCTATGAAAAATTTAACCTTTGGTTTAAACATAGTTTATTGTACTAGAACTTAAATACAGTACAAAAGGATTGGAACAAAAGTTACGAAAATTTAGCGTTGCCCCCTCCATATATATTGTAATTGACAATTATAATAGTGCAAAAAAAACTATTTGGTTTATCAAAGTAATTTTTTGACAAGCCCAAAGAATCTCATTTAGTCTCTTCTTCTGAATTTTGGGGGGTTGGATGGTAGTGCATGCGCGTTGTATCATAAGGTCTGTCATTGAGGCAACTGACATGGTTTCGATTCCCAAGTTGTATGTGACAAGGAGAAGTGTCGCCTCTCTAACCTCATGCGTTTTTTCGGGGACCTCCAGTTTCCTCCCACTGCTAAAGACCCCTATGCGCAAGCGAATTATTAAAATAAAATTGAACCATATGTTGGTCCCGAAATAACCTTGTTTATGTCAAGTGGAATTAACCCTCACTCTCTCGTCTCAGAAAATCCTGAGCAATCATCCTACTCACTGAGCCACCATGGCCTGTTTATAAGACCAAATTTACAATCTACGATTCACAGTTTTCTTATTACCTTTCTGTCGTTGTTTTCACAGATTGGTAAAGTCAGTAGTACTTCCCGTTGCGTGTGTATTTATGGTTGAATTAGGAATCGGAATGTTATAAACATTACAGTTACTACCCGTTATTTCTTACACATCTACACACACATACCACCTGGCCTTAATAAGTTCACAAACCATTCTCAGACTTCAGTTGAGAATTTATTCAAGGGGTTGGATGGCTCAATGGTTAGCATTTTGTCATAAAGCCTGTCATTGAGACAACTGGCGTGATTGTATGTGACAAGGAGTAGGGTCGCCTGTCCAACACCGTGGGTTTTCGTGGGGTCCTCCTGTTTCCTGGGATACTCCGGTTTCCTCACACTGCTAAAGACTCCTACGAGCAATCGAATTATTGAAATAAAATTAAAACAATATGATTATGAGTAATATCTTTGATCCAGAAACACAAAACTTTGCATATAGTTTTTAAAGGGCTATATATTAGTTAAAATACGGCAAACAGTTTGAGAATGCTTTGTGAACTCGGGGCCTGACTGAATCAATTATTTTCTTAGGATGAGAACCAATGCTTGATTGGGAGAGAGGGACAGAAAAACAGAGAGAGAGAATGGGGGGAGAGAGAGTTCTTTAGCAGTGGGAGGAAACCAGCATAGAGTACATCACTTTAAGTAGGTTTGATACAATATTTTCAACTTTATATAGGGTGTTTGATCCCTGCTTTGGCCAAGACAGTTCATCCAGATTTTCCAGCGTGGGTCCCTCTTGTCAGTGATGTAGGAAAGGATAGCTGTCTAGTTGTTCGGATGGGACGACCATGTAATTATTCTTATACTGAGGGTTACATGTACATACAAGATGTTTTATTTTGTATCTTTTAAACATACATTATGCAAGAGCTAAATCTGCCTATTATAGGTCTTTCTTTAGGCCTAAAATCTTATATTAATTAGACATTTATTAACATATCCAGACCATAATTAACTCTGGATGCCATCACTAGTACAATCGAGACCTTGTTTTTGATCGTACAGACTTAAGTAATGATGATCGAGGCTAGCCTAAAATTCAAAAGCTAATATCTCTGTTCAGAGTGGAGCAGTATGACTGAAATTTTCAGGATATTCTATTTACTTTATCTATTTTGTAACTATTATAGCGAGAACTGCCAACTCTTGCTTTTATCACCCATAATGTATCATTATCTATTTTTCAATTTTTAAAGCGAGAACTGTCAACGCTTTATTTTATCTCCCATAATGCCCCTTTAAGGATTGACTGGTAATCTACACAGATCTTCACAGCAAATATATTTTTTGAAATCAGTGTTTATGAATTAAGAATAACAACTGCTGAGGATATACATGTACATCAGATTTTCTCCTCAATAGCAACCTTCATGGCAATGTTCTTGATAGCCTTTTTTCTAAAATAGCATAAAATTAATAAGTTTTCAAAATGAGTTTGTTTATACAATTAAACAGAACCTGAGTTGTAACATGTGTATGATACGATGTGAAGTCAGTCGGTCATAAAACAACCCTACAACAATAATAAATAAACTCTGTAAAAATATATCTCTAGCCCTTTCATCTTTCATACCATCAGCAGTAGTATAACTCAGTAGCATATCTCAACAAAAATAATAACGACAACAGTAGGATAATAATAATAACTATCTCAATAAAATAAAACCAATAACTATCTCAATAAAATAAAAACCAAGTACAAACAATCCAAACCATTAGACAAAATTTAAAATCCTAAAAAAAAACAGTATACTAAAATAGTGTAATAATATTAATAATAATACTTTCATCTTTTTATCAACAGTGTTATCTCCATAAAAATAATAATAATAGATTATCTCAATAAAAATAATAATAATAGCTAATCTCAATAAAAATAATAATAATAGCTTATCTCAATATAATTAATAATAAAACTTTTCATCTCAGAGAGAGAGAGAGAGAGAGAGAGAGAGAGAGAGAGAGAGAATTTAACATCCACTGCTGACAAACCAGGTTATTTTGGGACTAACATATGATATAATTTGTGTGCGACTGTGCACGTAAGCATATTTTAGCAGTGGAAGGAAACCGGAGGACCCGAAGAAAACCCACAAGGTTGGACAGGCGACCCTACTCCTTGTCATGTACAACCATGGAATTGAAACCACGCCAGTTGACTCATCTTTTAAGTTTGTATTTACCACAATTATAATAATAATGGCAATCTCATATTTCCCGGTAATGAGTCAATGACCCCGATATCTTATCAAAGAGTAGATTCGAATCCCATTGTATTAAATTTGAGATTATCACTGAAAACTTTGTTGTAGGCCTACATATTTCAAATGTCTTTGTCACTCAAATTTGTGATTGCTAGGCCCTATACTTGAGTCTACTGGGCAAATAATCAAGAAATGAAAATGAATTTCTATAATTTGCATGTGTATATGGGCCTTTAACTGTGGAAGGAAACCAGAGGACCCGAAGAAAACCAATGAGGTTGGACAGAAGACCTTAATCCATGTCACGTACAAGTGGGGAATCAAAACCACGCAATTTGATGCAATTACAGACCTTACGATCTAACCAGCATGCGTAACACCTTTCGGCCAACCAATCTCCCACTAAATAGTCGAAGAGAAAACACATTAAAATCACCATGGCCCTATTTGGCTTCCATAGTAAACAACAACATAAAATAAAATCAATTCAATTGAACCCTTTTTGTCGTTTGACCTAGTACCCGATTCGAGACAAGTCACTGTAAATTATAAATAGTAGAGAAGAAAGTGTATTATTTCACTCCTAAGGTTAAAATGAGATCAGTCAGATAAACACGGTGTGCCAGGATTTACATTCTCCAAATCCAATTATACGAAACAACAAAAATTGCCAGCTTTGTATACACCATACCAAGATGGTCGTCTCCGGTAGCACTGCGGAAATTAATAAATAATACTAGTCTCACTTGATCTCTTGCTTGGGTTATTTTTAGAAATGAAGAGAAATGAACTAACCTCTGATAATAGGGATTTGTTCTCGATGCTGGCGATTGTTTTGTTTATTGATTTGTGCGAAGCTATCAAATTTTTAAAATCATCTTTGCTCCCTTTTTTTTTTATTTACACAAAATTGCTACATATTTTTTGAGAAGATGGTTAGTGGTTTGCAGTATAATAGAATGGATGTAAAGCTGCTGATGCGTAAATTTCTTGCAGAGGTCCAGAGAAAGTTCATTGGGATTATTCGGCAGGGTTCCCCATTGTCAGTAGTGCAGTAAAGAGGGAGTCATTTGGATGGTACGCAAAATAACAGACCTGATGATCTAAATCACATACAATAAAACATTTCAATAATATATCAGACAAAGACTCGACATATGATACTGACAGCTGTTTCGTCAGCACCAGTCATCACCAACTTGAGCCAGCACTTGCTGCATTTACCTTTGAGAAGTAAGTCCAGTAGGCACTCGCTGTACAAGTGACAGATATCCTGGGTTCACCCGACTGCTAAAGACCCCGACACGTGAGTGAATTATTGAAATCAAATTAATCCATGTTAGTCCCGAAATGACCTGGTTTGTGTGGTGTGGAGGTTACCCCCCCTCTCTCTCTCTCTCTCTCTCTCTCCCTTCTCTCTCTCTCCCATAAATTCCCCTCATTAATCTTGTATAGTAAGAGTTATTTATCAGGTAGAATATCTTGTTGTATGTACAGTAGCATGTAAAGCACCTGACTCTAATCTCTCGCTCGCTGTTTCAACCTGATTTACGACTCTCATTTATTACTCAAATCTTCTTTAAAAAATCTCAAATGTATTTACACCCATCCATCACTAGTTGAATTGTGAATGGGTTGTTCTTTTATTCTTATGATTGATCTTCTGATCGGAATGTCCTGTCGCAGGTGGGAAAGGGGCAAAATTAATGAAAATACTCTCAATGACCCTGGGCCCGAGTTCACAAAGCATTATCAGGCTTATCTTAACAATTTACTCAATATTGTTTGCCTTATTTTTACTAAAATATAGCCCTTTACATAACTTTTGTCGTTTTAATGTACCGGGAATTCTCGTATTTAAGCCCTGCCATTATTAAGCCATGGGCTCAATAACGAGTTCAAATTTCGATTTTAAAATTTATTTTAGAGTAGCCCCCCTTTTAAATTTTCAAACTACATGCGTTGGTATTGATGAAGTCACGTCAAATTGGTGTACATTATACTTTTCAAAGAAATGCTTCATCAAAGACATGGTAAAATTCGAAATTAAGCCCAGGGCTTAAATAACAGAATTCCCAGTATCAAATGCATCAATAAGGAATTATATGCAAAGTTTTGTGTTTCTGGATCAAAGATATTTCCCATGAACAGTGATTGAAAGTTGAGTAAATTCTTAACTTAAGTCTGAGAATGGTTTATGAACTCGGGGCCAGGTGTAGGCATGATCTAAATTTACACATTTGTCTCTCAGTATCACCTGAGAGAACTGAGGAAAAGTTGGAGGTTAGGTGCATGAATGGTTTAACTTGTGTGTTTTAGATCATAAGGTCTGTCATTGAGTCATGTGACATGGTTCCGATTCCCTGCTTGTATGTTTTAAGGAGTAAAGTCGCCTGTCCAACCTTATCGGTTTTCTCCGGGTCCCCCTTGATTGATCCCACAAAGACCCCTACATATACAAGAGAATTAATGAAATTTATTTAAACCATGTGTTAGTCCCGAAATAACCTAGTTTATAAGTGGACATTAAACCCACTTTCCCTCCCTCTCAATATGACCTAAGAGTACTCAGTAGAGATTTTAATATTCTCGATTTGATTCTATTTCCAAAACACGACTTGGCTTCAACATTAAAGGAAACTTAATAAGTAGAAAAGTTTGTGTTGATCTTCTTACAAGAAAACCATGATCCTCGTAATCCCTTCCAAAACTCTTACAAGGCTTGTGATTGGATACATTAATCGTGGGTATGGCTCTCTTACTTAACTTTAAGAAGAGAGAGTCGTGTTACCTCCGTGCTTTATAAATCCCTTATAATACCATCCATGTGGTTTTCATAACGTTTGATAATAATATTTTAAAGTTACTTTCCTATATGTGAGGAAGATATGGGTTTTAACGTCCACTCAACACAAACTAGGTCATTTCGGGACTAACATATGGTTCAATTATATTTCAATAATTCTCTTCTGCATCAGGGTCTTTAACAGCTGGAGAAAAACCTCGAGGTTGGATATGCGACCCTACTCCTTGTCACATACAACCTTTGAATCGAAACACGCCAGTTGATTCAATGGCATGCGCTAACCATTCGGCCATCCCCTGAGATTTGAAACAAAATTGCCCACATCCTCTCCCAACTCTATCTTCCCACGCTAAAATTTGATTTTTGAAGCAAAATTGCCCACACCTTCACCCACCTGTATCGTCCCACTTTACTTAAAATCAGAGTTTTGAAACAAAATTGCCCCGTCTATCTTTCCACCCCCAACTAAATCACTTAATACAAATGTAATACAATTGGTTGCAATGCAAGCTACACCTACATTTTGCAATAGATAGACGTAGAACAGGGAGAAATCAATAGGACTCATCCGTTCATTGACCCAATGCTTAACATATTGAATTGCAAGATGTTGAATTGATCTAGCATGTTTCTTTTTTGTTGTTTTTTTCAGTAAGTAACCTGTATCTCTTTATTACCGATGTCACACTTTATATCCCTAGGTACACATAGGTACACAAACACTCTTCAATTGTTTTCATCCTTATTTTGATCCACATCAGTACCGAGAAACAAAACAGTTTTATTTCTTCGACATCGGCAGGACTAAAAATATCAATTATTTATTTATCCTGTTGGTGTCTTAGTAAATATTAACCTGGTTATGAATCGTGATACAAATCGTGCGGTAGCACCTGAATCGCTATACGTATCGTATCATGAGTGCAGTGGCAATACCCAGCACTACTGGCAGACCTAATGATCTAAAACCACACCCCTCCCCTTTAAGTGTAATCAGTTAAAAGCTTGGCATGGGTCCATTGGCAATAATTTCAGAATTCATGTAGTTACAAATGTTGCTCAGATTTTCCTGTCCTTTAATTATCCTTTGTCTTGATACATTCTCGTTAAGGCCAAATTAATTTAATGTTTTGTTCTTTGGGGTTTGGGAGTCCCGGTGGCTAAGTGGGTAAGTGGTGTGGTTTTAATTTCCCGGATGTATGTGACACAGAGTAGGGTGGACTGTCCATCATCATTGGTTTTTTCTGGATCCTCCGGTTTCCTCCCACTGCTGAAGATCCCTACATGCAACCGAATTAATGAAATAAAACTGAACTGTATGTTAGTCCCAAAATGACTTAGTTTCTCTGTCTCTCCCCGTGTGATAAAAATCACATCAGCATGTCACAGTATTATGGTGATTTTCTCACCATATTGGATATTCAATTCAAGGAAATGGACCATCTTACTTCTACCATTTAAAGCAGATAAAACTGAACCATATGTAAGTCCCAAAATGACCTCAAGTGGACTTTAACTGGGGCTCCGAAGAGCAGAAAATCAAATTATTATGGCCTAACTTGATCAAATTATTTTTCTAATTAGCATGAAATACCTCAAGAATACACCTACACATATATATGCATGCTGTTATGACACTGTCACCATCATGGAAGAAATTGATCTCTAATTACTACAATGAAATGAAATTGAGCTTAATGTTTCACTTTTCTGCACTGACGGACAAGTATAGATTGTGCCATTGTAATACTATCTGAATATCTAGACAATGCCGATTTTTTCTCATCCAGACCTGGCCCCGAGTTCACAAAGCTTTCTCTGACTAAAAATTTTTTACCTTATTTTAACTAAAATATAGCCCATTATAAAACTTTTGTTGTTTGAATGTATCAAATACAACAATAAGAAACTATGTGCAAAGTCTTATGTTTCTGGATCAAAGATATTTCTCATAAACAGTGATTGAAAAATAGGACCTGATTAGCGAGCTAGAGTCTTACTGAGAAAATGATGCTCCACATCCACATGGAAGAAATTGATCTGCAATTAAAACATGTAGTTTCTTTATTAACTTCAATTACAAACGAATGAAATTAAATGTTGTTTATTGTCTAACCTATGTGCACCAACCGGGCTAATGAAGATGGTCAATCAGTGCAGTAGCCACTGCGGCGACGTGGGTAGAGGAAGCCCGCTAGTCTGGAGGTCGCATGTTTTATCACTGCATTGGCCGAGAAATTTCATTGGATTTCCTGCCATGGTTCACCTCTTGTCAATAATGCAAGGGGGAGGGCCTGAATAGAACAGATGTCTAGTCGTTCGGATGGCATATGCCCGTCTTTACTTATTAACCCAGCCGGAACAGAACAGTGGCATTTCCAAGTACCCCCCCCCCCTTAATAACAGTAACAAAAATCTATTTACAAAACAACAACAACAGTCTTTATATTAGTACATGGTACACATCTTGAAGTTTGTGATATCCATGAACAAGATGTCTTATTGTGCCTTTAATTGTCCTGATGAGGTCATCTAAAATGGGAAACCCCCTTCTGTTAAGTGTCTGCCACAAATGAATAGCCTGAACAGAAGTAAATAAATTCTAATCTTTTTTACTTTCTGTTAATTTGAGGCTTATCAGAATAACAAGCTGTTAGGTAGGGGGATTCCCCTCATTAAAATGATAAGCACGAACAAATTACACCTCATTAAAGAAAACAGGGGCGATAATCCAACAACTTTGCCACACACAACCAGATAAGTTCAACGCAAGTTACACATGTTTTTGACCTTTCTGGGGTTTTTTGTTATCATGATACTCTCTTTGCCTTGTTAAATATCTCAATCTTTCTGCATGCGTTCTTTGCTTTTATTTGAAAATGTCGGATAAATACTAGACAATACGAACAATCTTTCTCTTCACACATGGCGATAACATGTCAATGACATGATAACAACCATGCTACTCAAAATAGAAACAACAAAGAATAGATATACATGTATCCTGGTCCTTTTCAAAATATGATAACAGAAACTTAAATCAGATCACTTTTCGCACTATATTCCATGCTAACATTTAATTAAGACAGCGAAAGGTTCACTTGACACAAACTAGGTCATTTTGGGACTAACATATGATTCAGTTTTTTTTCAATAATTTGCTTGACAAAATGCATGAGGTTGGACAGGCGACCCTATTCTCCTTGTCACGTATGAGCTGGGAAATCGAAACCATGCCAAATGACTCAATGACAGACCTAATGATCTAAAGTGTGATCAACCCATAATTTTTCAATAATTCGTTTCAGAAAACCCACGAGGTTGGACAAGCGACCCTATTCTCCTTGTCACGTACGAGCTGGGAAATCGAAACCACGCCACTTGACACAATGACAGACCTTATGATCTAAACCGCGATCAACCCATAAAATGTAAACAATGTAGTCATCATGCCATAAAACTTGTTTAATTTCCTGTAAAAGTAAACCGTGAAATGTGAAAGAATAACAGGCCATGTTATTTATTGCGGATGATGTTAGCAGGTAGCACGGGGTTAGTTGAAGTACGATAGTGTTAGAAGCTGGAGATCTATTTTAAACTATTTATTGATTAGTTTTGCTTGAAGAAAAGCGAAGCCTTGGCATTAAACAACACCGTACAGCGACTATAACACATCACCTATCTACATACTGTGGTGGTAGCCATATTGAAATTATTATCTTTCTTTCCTCTATATTATATGGTTACATCTATTTCACATAGCCACCTGTAGATGTAACCAGGGTTAGGGCATGTGATTGTTGCCATGGATTGTGGATTAAGGTTACTACATGTAGGTTTGAGTAAGGCTTAGGGCTAGGTCTTGGGTTAGGTTTAGGAATTTTGGGGAGATGTTATGACAGAATCAAAATGACAAATGCTGTGACTAAAAGTTTAATCATTCACCCCCACCCCACCCCCCACCCCGCTCCGAATAAAAGAGTGCAACCACAATATTTCTATAAAATTCTTATTAGACATAATAAATTGTAACCTAGTGCACAACCAAGACATTTCAATACATTAGATTTGACAGACGACCCTACAAGCTTGGTTCATATGAAAATGACAGACCTTATGACCTAAGGGGGGGGGGGATGGCCTAGTGGTCTAGAGTGCCGTGCTTCGACCTCTAGCTGGCCGGTCACCTCTGGCTTGCGGTTGTCATTTCGAGCCCTGGTGTGGTGAGCGTATGTGGCATGGAGATAGGGGTGCCTTCTCAACCTCGTGGGTTTTCTCCGGGCACTCCGGTTTCCTCCCACTGCTAAAGACCCCTATGCGCAAGCGAATTATTGAAATAAAATTAAACCATATGTTAGTCCCAAAATGACCAAGTTTGTGTCGAGTAGACGTTAAACCCCATCTCTCTCTCTCTCTTTCTCTCTCTCTCTTAAGACCTAAAATGCACACATGAGACTATTTGGCCACTTTCCCTCCCACCTCCCACAATCCTAACAAAGTCATTACTGATTGTAACAGAGAGCACAGGGGAGTCGCCATGGCTAAGTGAGTAAGACACTGGCTCGCTAGTCTAGAGGTTGCATGTTTGATCCCTGCATTGGCAAAGAAAGTTCATCAGGATTTTCCGACGTGGTGCCCCCTTGTCAGTGGTGTAGGACAGTTGTCTAGTATTTGGAATGGGACAAAAAACAAGCTCCCGTATACACAATCCTAATCAGACATTACAAATTGTACATTTAAATGAACATCAATTGGCGTGCACGTAAAAGAACCCTTGACAGTTGGAATTTGATATATAAATGCCCATCTTCATGATTACCAATATTGTAAGCAAGAACACAACATCTGATGTGTTAAAAGAGCGCAACTGATACGGCGAAGAATTTAGCTGGACAATCTGGTCCCGAGTTCACAAAGCTTTCTCAGACTTAAGTTAAGAATTTACTCAAAATTGTTCGTTTCATGTTAACTTAGAAATAGCCCCTTGAAAAACTTTTGTTGTAAAAATGTATCAATTACATGAATAAGAAACTATGCGCAAAGTTCTATGCTTCTGGATCAAAGATATTACTCATAAAAAGTGATTGAAAGTTGAGTAAATTCTTAACTGAAGTCTGAGAATGCTTTGTGAACTCAGGGCCTGATCTAATCTATGACCAACCGCCTCTTCCCTTTATAAATAGCTATAATCTATATTGGTATTTGGCACAATGGTATAGATGTCTGAAATTAACTATCTGCTTATCGGACAAGTGTTTCTTTTAGACACTAAATAGAACAATAAAAGGGATGTTTGTAACATTCAGGCTTATCGGTACCTATATCGGTAAAACTACCTTCATGAGCTAGTTAGTATGATGAGTACTATTTGGACAGTTGGTGTTTTAGTATTCGGTAGCCTATTGGAAGTGAGCATATGTCTAAATGGAACAATAAAAGAGGTTTGTATCGGTACCTATATTGGTAAAATGTAGACTGGCCACTTATCTATAAATAAGAGAAAGAGAGAGTGAGCGAGAGAGAGAGAGAGGGGGGGGATAACATCCACTTGACACAAACCGTTATTTCAGGACTTATATATGGTGTTTAATTCTATTTGAATAAATCACTTGCGCCTAAGAGTCCTTAACACTGGGAGGAAACCAGAGGGAACGGAGAAAAACCAAAGAGTTTGGACATGCGACCCTACTCCTTGTCATGTACAACCATGGAATCAAAACCATGCAAGTTACCTCAATGACAGACCTTATGATACAGCGCACACATGCTAACCATTCACACATTTTCATTTTACATTACCTACATGTATTTTTGAACTATTATAGCAAGAACGGCTAGCTCTTTATCTAAATCTTATATGATGTGTTTTTAAATAGTCGCTAAGTAATTTGTCTTGTCAAGATACTCAGGTACTCTAAATCTTCTACAGTAAAAACTGGCATCATAAGGTAGTTAGTATTATTAGCATTATTTCGATAGTTGGTTATTTTAGTATTCTGTACTCGCAGACCGTATGTGTCATGTATCCGTCATCCGATATGATGGACAGGTTCAAGTGTTTAGTTCAGAAGAGAAATTAGCTTTGATAATAGTACCTTGGGTACCATACATTAATACTTGATGAACCTCTGTAGTCTAATAAATACTACCAACACGTGTAAGCTTTATATACGTATTTAGTCTCCTTCCATGTTTAATCCGAGTAAATTATCCCCCATCCTCCATATTCAAGATCATTTTCAGACAACGGATTCAACTCATCTAATTATATTTTTATTTGGTTAAAAACTTAAAATAACCAATTTTATTGGAAGTTACATGTACAGGTGTCATGCATCTAACATGGTACATGTATGTATATTCCTTTAATGGTTTCAGGGAGGGAAGGGGGGAGTGGGGAAGGGGGGTGGTGTCTTATGGTTTAAAGCGTGCAGTCATTGTCTTGTCTTTGAGTTAAGTAGTGTTGTTTTGATTCCCTCGTTGTATGTGACAAGGAGTAGGGTCATCTGTCCAACCTCGTGGGTTTTCTGTGGGTCCTCCGAATGGTCAGTGTGCGTGGGTTTTCTCCAGGTACTCCAGTTTTCCCCCACTGCTGAAGACCCCTACACACAAGATAATTATTGAAATAAAATTGAACGATGTGTCAGTCCCAAAATGATCTACTTTGTGTCAAGAGAACATTAAACCTCATTTCTCTCTTATTTATAGATGGTGGCCAGTCTACATTTTACCAATATAGCTTTGCTGATACAAACATCTTTTATTGTTCAATTTCGACACATGCTGTCTTCCAATAGGCTACAGAATACTAAAACACCAACTCTACGAACAGTACTCATCATACTAACTAGCTCATGTGTTAGTCCCAAAATGACCCCATCTCTCTCTCTCATCTAAATCTGGCACCGCAGACAGTCCAATACCTGACATGTATTCTCACAGCATGTTCATGTAAATATCATCCAACCATATTCTACAGCTGTCCCTATCAACAGACTTCCATATTTACTGTATCACTGACAGACACTAATCGGCATTATAACCCACGGCTCCGTCCATCTGTCAAGGTAGGTTATCTTTAACGTTTATTAAAGCAACATGTCGGAGAGGTTTGGCATACAATCCTATCAAATTATCGAGCTCTTAACAGCATTCTCTTTTGTACAAAATGATATCGTTATACAGAGAACATCAATCAAGGGGCCTGGAATACCAGATCTTCAAAACAGGCAAATTGTCTGTGATAGCAGTGAAATGTAATAGTGTTTAACATCCTACTCTTCTGCTCCGAACTCAGCTAATGAAAACCGCCATACAGTGTGCATTGAGGGAAATTTTGCCCGGAGAGCAGCACTATGGCCTACTCCTATATCAAATTCCAACTGTCAAGGTATCTTTTACGTACATGCCAATGTGCACACGGAACCTCAGTTTTTCGTACCATCCGATTGACTAAACAGCTGTCCTTGTCAGACCTTCAGTCCTGCATCACTGTGGTAGGAGTAGCACTTGGTTCCATAATGTGAGGGATTAGCCACTGAAACGGTATGTTGTGCACGCAACTGTAGGTAATCCAATAGAGACATAGGGTCAAAAGACACTCGTATTTTAATCAGTTTGAACAATACAATAGCAAAAGAAACATAACAGATCAACGACTTCAATTGCCAGCCTGTCTGACTGACAGATTAATTGCTGTTAACTGAGCATTAATGAATATTAAAATATAGATTTGAAATAAAGTAAAAATAATAAAATAACATATGACCTAGACATTGGTCATATAAAGTTCAGCTATTAATATGTCATACTCTATTATTAATAATTTATAGCCTCCCAATATATAGAATTATATATGGTGAAAGCAAGAAATGATTACCAATAAAAACCTCATTAGTATGTTTATAAACTTTGAATACCTATATATTATATTGATTCCAAACAAAACTCTATACCTCCATATTCCCATAAAATGAAATAAAACGGAGTTGATTGCTTAACGTCCTATTTTTATAGATCTGATTAAACTACAGATCTATATTTCGTTTTGTTTTTTTATACTTTCTATGGCCTACACTACATGAAGATCTGACCAGTTATAGTGGGAGGGGTCGTACGAGCGGCTTTTGATCCCATGACGTCAGACATTGATCAATCAGCATTGACGTTTCTGGTGGTTTACCCACAGTTCCATGCACTACATGCCAAGAACGTGCCGTAACTCTGTTGCATTGGCTAATCCCCCACTTCAACCAAAATGCCGGTAATATGACAACTCTTCCAGTTCCTAGTGCAGTAAAGACAAGTAAAATGATATTTTGACCTAAACGAAACGAAATAGGATCTGTGTTTTAATCAGATTAGCTATTGTGTTATATGCCTTAACACTTAATTCTTCAATAAGTATGTTTCTGTCGACACTTTCATAGTAACTAATTCATATATAAAAACAAATGTATGTAAGATGAACGATTAGTTAGACTATATTAGATAAACTAAGAAGGTTTGATCTTGCTTCAACTCTGTACATCTTCTCAAGCCCTTTTACATAATACCCTGTATATTTTGGCACTACTTTTAATTGGTTCCCGACCCAGCTAGGGGCCTATCAGATTATTCCTTGCTAGACCTCCTATTGTGTACTGTTTCATTCGGGGAACCACAGTGGCTCAGTGAGTAAGAATTTTCCGACACGGCTCCTCCATGTCAGTGGCACTGGACCGAGAGCCTGACAGGGGACAATGTACAAGTAGAGTCATTCAGATAAGACAAAATACCGAGGTCCTGTGTACACGGCTCCTCCATGTCAGAGGCGCTGGACCGAGGGCCTGACAGGGGACAATGTACAAGTAGAGTCATTCAGATAAGACAAAATACCGAGGTCCTGTGTACACATTGACAAAATCGATATAGGAGTAGGCCTTAGTGCCCACTGTCTGGGCAAAATTTCTAAGCTAGACAATGCTATTGAATGTTCTCGGCCAATGCTGTACATAATATAGCCATTTAAAAATATAATAATACATACATAATGGCACCCCATTCAAACTATGTTCAAACCATTTTCATAAATAAATTATTAGTTTTCCACCAGCTGTCAAACGTTCAACTAAATACATTTACAATCACCTTGAAATTACCAATTCATTTAGTTGTGGTATATTATATATACATCAATATATAAAAACATAAATAAAACATTAAAATATTGTAGGCCTACTGAGAAAAGAGAAAGAGAGAGATGGGGTTTAACGTCCACTCAACACAAACAAGGTCATTTCGAGACTAACACATGGTTTAAGTTTTTTTCAATAATTCGTTTGAGCGTACTAGGTCTCTAGTTTGTGTCGAGTGGATGTTAAACCCCATTTACCTCCCTCCCCTCCTGCAGTCGCAATATCCAGCATTATCTACAATTCATATTTTAATTGTTGTTGTCTTGGTTAATATTAACCTGGTAATGAATCACTGTACAAAGCACGTCATAGTAACTGAATCGTAATACGTACCCTATCGTGTCTGGAGACGCAATAGCCAGCAATGGTCCTGACAATGGCGGTAGATTGTAAACACTTCAAATGACTTTCTTTACTTGGAACAAATGTGATAGAAATCTGACATTCCTGTGTAGTCAATTTAATCAATGTTTTTATATAATAAAGTTAATTAGTACATTTTTTTATTTCTTTAAAGGAGCATATGGACACACTAAATTATTTTCGGTTTTTCCTTAATATAAATATTAGTATCAGTACAAACCCTGAATATCCTTGGACAAATAAAACGATGGCTCACTAACCTGGAGGTTTCAGGTTTGTTCCTGGTGTTGGCCAAGACAGTTCCTCAGGAGTTTCGGTCGTGATTTTCTCTTGTTAGTGGTGTAGGCGTCTTTAGCAGTGGGAGGAAACCGGAGGACCCAGAGAAAACCTACGGGGTTGGACAGGTGACCCAACTCCCTGTCATGTACAACCGGTGAATCGAAACCACCCCAGCTGACTCAATGACAGATCCTATGATACAGACCTTATGAAGGAAAGGAACTGCAACTGTTAAACTTGAACATAGGAAATCCTTGCCCCACCCAATTTAGACTTTGGGAAATATTAATGATACATTAATGTTAGATTTGAATGAAGAGTTTGTCATTCTTGCTGTAATAGTTCAAAAAAAGATAATACAAAATGAATATATTGAAAATTTTAATCTAATTACTTTATTCTTAGTGAAGATATTAGCCTTCGAAGGTTTGACCAGATTTGTACACTAATTGTAACTACTGTATTGGATAGCCTTGCTTCACCTTTTTAAAATTAAATCATTAAATGGCCAAACTGTTTTAATCTACTCAAAATCAGATCAGTCTGATGCCATCAAGAGTTGATTATGGTCTTGTCATGTTATAATAATAAATGTCTAATTAATAGTTTACATAATATTTCAGGCCTAATTAAAAGACCTGCAATAGGCAGATTTAGCTCTTGCTTATAAACCTATATATAACTGTAAATCTCTTTGATCTTTGGGGTATATTCTATGCCTGGAATAACTTGTAATTTGAAAGTTGGAACGGCTTTAGATATATATACAGGGGAATTTGAATTATTCTTTTGAAAGTTTTTCTTTAAACCTGTAACAGGTTATTCTTCCAGAGTAGTGTTTTTCCCATAAGAAAAGATGACATGACGTTTTTCTTACTGGAATTCTGTGATATTCTCATTTTACGTACATTTAAACAAAGATGGTTTATAAGCAAGATAAGTCCATCCTCAACTTCAGAAATGCTGGGGAAGAAAGACTTCAGAAAAAAACCCTCTTTTCTTTGGTCTTTGTTTTCCTAGCATAACCTCAGTCTTGTGCTTTATCCTACACATAAGTCATCATTACGTTAGCATTTATTGCGCACACTCTCCAGATAAGTCATGGCATCATAGTTTGACATGATTTGTGGAATATGGTACACCAATGGTAAAATGTTTATTTTGTCTTAAATATTGGACATCAGAAGTCCATCTTTTCCCCCCGGTATGATCACAATATCAATGTTAATTCAAATTGACTATCTTGGTTTTCAATGTCAAAGAATTTGGATGATATTAAGTTACAGACTTAGCTACCTCAAATCATCATTACATTGATTATAGAGTGTCTTTTCTTCACTACAACCAGCCATATTTCACTGATTGCCGCCATTACCAAACAGTTAGAAAAAAAGCGTGTAATACAATAAACCTTGCTACAATCATCAATAATTTATCTACTAAGTTTGCGTTCTCTACTCACTATAACCTGGAAAATGAAACAAATTAATGACGCTTCTTGTCGCTTCAACTCCTACTCATCTCCTTAACTTGGAAAATTTAGGTCAGTTTGGTTGTAAAGCTTTATTATTTATGACCTGCAGTTTAGCCCCAAAAATGGGGTTTAACATCCTACTCTTTGGAATCAATTAAACATTGGTAAACCCCTAAATAATTGTGAAGTGATACCCATTTGGTTTCCTACCATAGAGAGAGAGAGAGAAAGAGAGATAGAGTGTTTAACCTCCACTGGATACAAACTAGGTCATTTCAGGACGAACAAATGGTTCAATTTTATTTCAATAATTCACTTGCGGGGTTTTTAGCAGTGGAAGGAAATGGTGGATCCAGAGAAAACCAACAAGGATGGAAGATGAGAATGAAGGTAATAAGTTTGAGGTATTCCCCCCTTGCTTTCTCCAAATTTTCTAGTCGTTTAGATGGGACAAAAAAAATTAAGATCCTGTATACACATATTGGTGTGGACTGTAAAGAACCCTTGACAAATGGAATTTGATATTTCCCTCACAGCACACTGTATAGCATAGGTGATTATTCATTAGCTTTATTATTCAAATTTCCTAAAGGTTGTTGGGTGGTCGAACAATTTAACACCTGCAGGTTAGATTGTAAAATCTGTCATTGAGCTTGTAAGTGACAACAAGTAGGGTTGCCTGCCCAATCTTGTGGGTTTAGCCCGGGTCCTCCAGTTTCCTCCCACAGCTAGCAATAAAACTGAGCCATGTTAGTTCCGACAATACCATAATTTGTGGCGAGAGGATTTTGAACTTTCTCTCCCCCTCTCTCCAAATTGTCTATGACACCTTAAGCTGAGACTGCATTTCAAATCCTGCACACTGAGAGTATCACTGAGTATCGTTAATTTATTTTTTTATCACAAAGAACTGTCTGAAGTCCAGGAGTTAAATCCCATTATTGAAACAATACACCACATTACTGTACTGATCAATCTAGACTACCACATCTGTTCTAGACTAGGGTGTATGTACAAGCATATTGATCAACAATAGCGTAATTAAAAGACTGGATGAACAAAGTGTCATGTTACTCGGTAAATAAGAGAATAAGAACGGCGGTAAATCTGTCGACAATCTTCTATTGATTTAATCCTACCGCTGGATTTATGGTCGAGGGATTATCCTAACCGACGTCTGCTCATATTACTATACTGAATCCTCGTTGGCTACGCAGGCGCTAGTTGTTTCTGTTGTCAAAGATCTCGATAGACGAACGATCGGATTACTGTACGTATTTGAACAGCGATGATTTATTGGTTTATTTAATTCTGACCTGTGTTTTTATTTAATGATAGTCAAGTACGCGGTCCTCAACACGGCCATTAAACTTCAGAATCAGGTGCACGAATATATCAAGTGCTGTTTTATCAGCAATCTAACATTTCTAATATCGTGGTGAAAAAGTCAAATGAAAACAATTGGCACAGATCGGACATATTGAAAGCTAATGATTGCCATTTGAGATTGTATTCAATGTATTGATGTGAAAGTAGAATCTCTAAATTGTATATTGAAGAAAGAGAAAGAGAGAGTGGTCATTTTGGGACTAACATATGGTTAAATTTTATTTCAATAATTCGCTAGCACGTAGTGTCTTTAGCAGTGGGAGGAAACTGGATATGCCCACGAGGTTGGACAGGCGACCCTACACCTTGTCATTTACAACCAGAGATTCAAAACCACGCCAGTTGAAATTGTATATTGGCTGAGAGAGTCCTTCGGAATTATCCTATGTGGTTGCCCCTAGTCAGTGGTCAAAATAGGGGACCTCAGTTTTTAACCCATCCAAACAAATAAAGGTTCCTTGTCAGCCCCTCTATCCTGTACCGGAAAGTCCTGATGAACTACTTCAGTCAACACCGGGAGAAAACTCGAGACCACCAGGCTTGCGAGCCAGTGTCTTTATCACGGAGCCAGCATGGCTCCCTATGATAAATCCCTTGTGGTGTACAACTGAATAATACATTGAGCAAAAATTGTTATTTGAATAAGCTCATAGTTCGCTGTTTAATATAACAGGTTTTATACCATTCTATCAGATAGGTCAAATGTGTGTCAACATGTGCACATTACATAATTCAGTCTTTGGACATGCCCCTAAAAGATGGTGAAAAAATAGATGTACCCTTAATCCGCAGAATATACAACAGATTGCAACACAAGAAAAAAACATGTACGAAAATACACGTAATTACCCCCCAAAAATAATTATTGTCAATTAATTCTTTTCATGCAACATTTTGGTGTAATCTTTTTCTCAAGCTAATCATGTGTTATACCCCATTTAAATATACCCCATGCCGTTTACAAAACCATGGTGTACTAACAGCATCTTATAGTTCGAGCAGACACAGTTGTACTTTATAACAGTTCAGCAGTGAATGGTTTTAACATCTTTCATAGGATTTTTACAGTTGTACCGTGGAGGAGTGGTTCTGGCAGAGTACTTAGCAACCAATTTCAACTCAGCAAAAAGGATGATATAAATTTTATAGTATTCATCAAGAAAAATCTATCTCTGGTTCAGAGCAGAAATAGTTTGTTCCATTGAAGTTTTTTGTCAACATTACTAGTTCGTTAATATAACAGGAAACCTTTTCATACAAGTTTTAACGCTTCATTTGAAAAAAGGATGCAGCGATCATTAACAGTCTTGAATACACAGCCTGTAAATAAGTGGAGCCACAATGGCTAAGTCAGTAGGACGTTGACTCACTAACCTGTAGGTTCAGTATTCGATCTCATACTTTGCAGGGGCGTTTTAAGCTTTATTATGGCGAAGGCTTTACTATTTTGAGGGCCCTCTTTCGCCGGGGCGGGGGGGGGCGATGATTTTCATGCCCATTACATGCAATGCCTGCATTCTCATTCAGTAGTGGATTCGATAGTAACAGTGTATAGAAAACGATTGACTCGGACTCGGGAGCTCTCTTTTTTGGCCAGAGGGGCCCTTTTATAAAGTGTGGGACCCTTTGTCTGCCCATAGGGCCCTCCCTAACTAGGGTACATTAGCATTTTTCTCCCGTTTTCTTTTTCAACATCTTTGCTTTTGTTCGCGAGGAGGCTAGCGCCTCCAGTGCCTCAGCTATAAAACGCTTTTGATACTTTGAAAATAGATCTCTGCCCTAACTGAATCCCATATCTAAACATTAGTATACGGTTTTGTAATGCGTTTCTACTCAGTTTTACATCTGCCATACAATCAAAGGCTAAATAAACTTTTGCAAATTTTATCAAATGGAAGCAGAATAAATACTTAACAAAATTCTTTAGCATACTTAGTGTTTCTGACTAAAATCACTGATTTAGGAGTTAAAATATTGGTCAACTTTGAACTAGCTTTGTGTCTTTAGACTGACAGTCTAAGTTTAGTATGCAAGAGACCATGAAGGAAAACTGTGCCAAGATAAATCAGGCGGTGACTAGATCTTTAGGTGGGGTCACAGTGGGTAAGACGCTCGCTTGCTAGTCTGGAGGTCGGATGTTCGATCCAAGCATTGGCCGAGAAAATGTCATCAAGATTTTCTGGCGTGGTTCCCCCTTGTCAATGATGCAGGATGGAGGGCCTGACAAGGACAGCTGTCTAGTCATGCAGATGGGACAATAAAATGAGGTCCTGTGTAAACATTGGCATGCATGTAAAAGATCCCTTATAAGAGTAGGCTGTAGAGCCGCTGTCCGGGCAAAATTACCCTCATAGCACACTGTATTTTTTTTTTGTAAACAATATTTTATTTCATTTGAAAATGGATGGGAGAACAGGCTGGGCCTATGTTGACTCCTTTCCAAATAGCACACTGTAGGACGTTAAACTCCATTTGATTTTATTTGAGATCTTAAGGCCCCAGACTTCAGTCTGTCAACTCTATAGGTAAATCTGGCAGTGAGTGGTGTACAACGACTACAGAATCAATTATTATCTTCTCATCACCACTTTAACACGGACTGACCCTAATCTCAAGTCTATCCACTATAAAACAATACGATAAATCAATAGACAGACACAATATAAACCAGCTTTCCTAGAAACATGTCCTATCTCGCGAGGCCTATCTATTGCTAAAATTGGGCAGTATTAGTGGGTAGGACATTGGTTTCTTAACCAGATATCCATGGGTTCCTTCCCATTGCTAACTTTTTGCCAGCATTAGCTGTGTGGGGAATACGCAAACATGCAATATAAACGTTGTTGAAACACATCCTATCTCTCAAGTCTTATCTATTGCTAAATTGGACAGCATTAGTGGGTACCATTACATATGACATTGGTTTCTTAACCAGAATGCCAAGGGCTCCACCCCATTGCTAATTTTTGCCAGCATTATAAGCTGTGTGGGAAAGACATTGGTTCGCATTCCACAAGGGCAGAGAAATATCTTGTTGAACATTATCTCTTGCCAAATATTGAAATAAAATTAAACCATATGTTAGTCCCGAAATGACCTAGTTTGTGTTGAGTGCATGTTAAACCCCATTTCTCTTTCTCTCACATCGTGTAAGAAACAAATAACCTGAAGTAAAGATTTGCCACCATACCATAAAAATAATCAATATTAAATTTAATCAATAAACATTCATAGGCATACCATTCATCAAGAATTAATGCATATTGCAGGATGTACATATACTTTTACTGGCACATCAGCATCCATATTGCACTAAAATACCCCCCACAAAATTCTCAAATTGTTGCTTCTTGACAGTGTATCAAAGGCAGGCTTGTAAAGTACTAAGTACATGCATACCATATTCCTATATTACATCACATTAGTTTGTTTATCATGTATAAAGGTCCCATAAACAAACTAAACCACTCTGCTAATTAAATACTCTTAATCATTTTGGCGCCTTTGGGACTTTGTGATGCTCCATGTATGTTTTAGCAGAAAGTACATTTGTTTAATAATTACAGAAAGTGGCCATATTGCACATGAATAATTCATTACTCTCAAATTGATTTGAAGATAGCAATCTTGGTTATCCAGTTTGCAAAGGTCAATCTCTAATTGATTGGTCTGCTCAATGCTAATTTTCGTGTTTCTTGGATTAACCAGTATAAATAGACAAATAGATGAAAACCCTGATGAGTTCTAAAAATAAACAATGTACATTACAAATAGCAGGCAGGATACAACCAATTATAATTTAATTTTCACTTTGAAAATTTATGCATCAAGGATTTTGACATACCAAACTTATAGGCTGTCTGTCTACAGTTAGCCCCATTTGAGAACAGACACTAAGCTTGTTGACGGACATTTTAATTCTTAAATCAATGATTTTAGTTGAAAACACTAAGTATACTTTGCGAATTTGTTGTGTATTTATTCTGCTTCAATTTAATCAAACTGAAAAAATTTATTTAGTCTTTTTGTATAGGACAGGTTTGGATATCCTCTTTTTGTATAGGACAGGTTTGGGTATCCTCTTTTTGTATAGGACAGGTTTGGATATCCTCTTTTTGTATAGGACAGGTTTGGATATCCTCTTTTTGTATAAGACAGGTTTGGATATCCTCTTTTTGTATAAGACAGGTTTGGATATCCTCTTTTTGTATAGGACAGGTTTGGATATGGCGGCCATTAAGGGCAAAAATTTCCCTCATAGCAAACTGTAAACCCAGTCGAAGCAGAATAGTAGCACATTATACACATTTCATTGCATTTAACTAGACAGCCATAATTTTGGCATCATAATTAATAGACCGAGCTAATAAGCACATTATGGCTTTTCTTTTCATCTAATCTTGTTTGATATCATGTTAAAAACAAAATGGGGTATACTTTTCATTAGGATTGTGTGTCTGCATATTTGGCATTCTACACACTAAGAAGTAACAATATCGAGAAAATAATTCCTGGTTGTATGTGACAAGGAGTTGGGTCGTCTGTCCAACCTCGTGGGTTTTCTCTGATTTCCTTCCACTGCTAAATGCTAAAGGCCCTGACGCGCAAGTGATTTATTGAAATAAAATTAAACCATACATAAGTCCCGAAATGACCTAGTTTGTGTCGAGTGGGCGTTAAACCCATTTCTCTCTCTCTCTTACATTCGAGAATAGATCTCTATACTAAATGGCCACCATATCTAAATAAAATATATATTAGAATACTATTTTGTAACGCAGTTTTACTCTGTTTCACACATTTGTCAAACACTCAAAGACTAAATAAACTTTCAATTTTACTCCATGAAAGCAGAATAAATATTTCGACTAAAATGGTCTATTTAGAACTTAAAATGTCAGTCAACTAACTTAGTGTCTGTTCTCAAACACAGCTAATTGTAGACACACAGTAAAGGTTTAGTATGGTACATATGTATATTTGGTTCAAGAGATAAATCTTGTACAGATTTCTGTAAACATTAGGATGAAACTGCCTGAAGGTAAGCTGATAGCTCGGTACAGTCATTATCATTTCTATCATCTCCACTACTGGTAGCAAATAGTTTGTCTTACTGTCTGACACAGTTTCTCAGGGTACTATTGTTAATCAGATCTTGGGTGCATCCCGGAGTTTGTTTGTAATACCTGATACCACTCCTGGTTTTGAGGTTTCTTGTGTGGTTTCCCCTTGTCGGTGGCATAGGACGGAGGACCTGACAAGGACAGCTGTCTAGTCATTCAGATTGGAAAAAAAACCAAGGTCCTGTGTATATTGGAGTGCACATAAAAGATCCCATGGCAGTTGGAATTCGATATAAGAGTATGCCGTAGCATCGCTTTCCAGGCAAAATTTACCTCATAGCACACTGTATCGCATATGCCCGTGTTTATTAGCCCAGTGGGTTTTCTCTGGGTCCTCTGGTTTCCTTCGCAAGTGAATTATTGAAATAAAATTGAACCATGTGTTAGTACCGCTAATTCTCAGGCTTTAACCACAGTTAGATTCAAAGATCTAGCCGTAACAGATCGTTTCATTGGCTGTTTCCTCACATCAACCAGAACGCATATTATATAACAACTCATCCAAAACCTAGTGTTGTGAAGACAAGTAAAACACAATTTTGAACTATAAAAAACGAAACGAAATAGGATCTGTACGTGTTTTAATTACTTTGATGGGTTTGGGTAACATGTGCTGTTTAAGACCAGTATTTCAGGTATGTTGTTACATGTATGAAGAACAATAGCGTTTGTAAATTACTTGTGTCGGGTATGCTGTGAAAGATAAAGAACAAATAGTGTTAAAAACACTTGTGGCAGGTTGATACATCAACTAGTTAATAATTCAGCTTGCAGCTAATGATATAGACTACAGACCTATTTAATATTAACTGTCATAAATAATAACCAATAATCAATACAGTGTAGTTATCACCCATTCAGTAACAGAAGAGTCCAAGTCCAATATATATATTATGTGAAACAACAATGTATAGAAAATGGTGGGCTTAAAAATAA
Organism: Patella ulyssiponensis; assembly: GCA_963678685.1. NCBI lineage: Eukaryota > Metazoa > Mollusca > Gastropoda > Patellidae > Patella > Patella ulyssiponensis. The sequence continues at coordinate 17,011,997 of OY783227.1, read as the reverse complement.
AAGACTGACTTGGGAGATGGTAATTGTAGGCTGTTTGGCGTCCACAATGGCCGCTCCATATAAATAAGTATTTTCGTGAATACTAACCCTAACCCATTTCAGAATAATGAACTTGGATCTAATTTAACCTTTCACCACAGACTAGGTCATTTCGGGACTAACATATGGTTTAATTTTATTTCAATTCGCTTGCGTGTAGGAACTTTAATAGTGAGAGGAAACCGGAGGACCCGGAAAAAAACAACACGTAAAGTGCCAAGAATGTTAAATTTAACAGTAATTCAACTTTAAAGATATATTATGTAAGATTTAGATAAAGAGCAGAAAGTTCTCACTATAATAGTTAAAAACTAGATACCCGGTAATGTAAAGGGAATTTGATGAAAATTTCAGTCAAATTGATCCATTCTGAACCGATAACTTAGAGACTGAATTTTGGGCTTGGCTGATCATCATTACTAAAGTCTATCATGAATGAGCAGCAAATCCGCTTCTAATCCAGTAAATATCGCAGACTAGCGATGCCATCGAGGGTTGATTATGGTCTGGATAAGTTAATTAATGTCTAATTAATAATTTATATAACATTTCAGACCCAAAGAAAGATTTAGCTCTTGCATAATGTATGTTTAAATAAACACATCAGTAATTGTATGAACACCCAATCTGTTAGTACTTGGGTTAAATACAAAATTCAAAAGACATCTTATCTCCTAAATTACAAAAATTTGACTCGTGGGAAATAGCTACGTACATCTCGGATGCTTAAAAATAAATCATGACCACACAAGCACACAGTTAGTTCTACCTTCTACCTCAACCTGTTCAATTTCAGGCTAATATCACTACTGCTGAAAATAGTGAAATTCATTAATACAGAACACAGTTTTTATGGGAAACAATTACCAGTTTTATTCGTCTGCTTAGGGAGTCGCTTAGGCCTACCTGAAGTACAAAAGAGTAGGCCTACACGCAGGCAACGCAAGAAGTCGGCTATTTATTATAATTTATTTACAATACTGCCTCGTTGATTTGGCCCATTCCTTTCAAACTTTAATATCCTATCGCAGACTTTCTCTTCTTATCTATATATTAAAAGTCTTAATTCTAATTTATAGTAAAAAATAAATGTATACGAATTGAATTGCAGTCCTGTCTCAAACCGAATACGCTATCGGTACTAGTCATTGTAAACATTACTTGATAATCGAGACTATAGGTGGAGTTAACGCCTGTCAATCAACAATCGGCCATAATGGGAAAACGGTGTCGATGAATTTAACTACTATTTCTAGTAAAAAATTATAGTGGTAACAACTTTGTTCAGGATAAAGTAATTTGACTGAAATTTTCAATATATTCTTGTTTGAGCATCTATTTTTGAACTTTTATAGCAAGAATGGCTAACTCCTTGTAAAAATCTCCCATAATGTATCTTTAAGCTATGACACTGAAAACAAAATTCTGATTTTATAAAAACTGAACAATGAACATAGCACTCTTGAGAAGACATTATCTTTTATATAACCCAGCAACAAAAATGGGAGAGGCTTTAGGAAGGAAGAAGGGGGGCTGGATTAAAACCCACAAAATGATTTTGGTGTCCCCATATAATATGTATGTAATTCAAAATATAAACAATAATAAACTAATAACCACCAACAAACAGGTGATTAGAGTTTTGTGGGATTTTAAACGTGTCATTATTAATTGGGCCAAACAGGTAAAGGTATGAAAAGACAAAAACAATGAAAAAGGATTGAAAGTTCTTAATTTCTTAATTATTAAACATTTTAAATTTGCCATCTAACAAAGTGGTGCCAACATTACCCTGATGCCCAAAGCACGTGCTTATTTTGCTTAACAGTTTATCCAGCACTGTGTAGACGTTATAATTTCATCAATATCTCTTCAAGTGTTTCTGTCGCAATGAATTAAAAATTACGAACATAGACTGTTCATAATTTATTCTTGTAAAGTCGATCAGTTCAGGCAAATATATTCCACGCTTATACATGTATATCCTGGAATATTCCCGGCAGAACGTCAGACCATTTTTCCCGCGTAAAAATAAAAATGTCCCCTAGCCGTTCTTGGAATGGCCATTCACCTCTTGTGTGACGCAGCCATACACACAATGCAGTAGATTATATTATTATATTATTGTATGGAACTCTGTGGAGCATATTGCTGGTTTCCAGCGTATAACATCGACGACCATATAGCACGCTCGGTGCCAATAGGTTTAAGGAAGCTGTTATAAGTAGGCTAAATCAAGTCTTCGAGAATAATGGCGCAGGCTGACGACCGAAAGACATCTAGTGCATGCCAGTCCATAAAAGAACCGTGTCGGAAATTCTAAAATGACAATTCTGCATGTGGAAGGTAGCTCTCGTCTGTCATAGACTAGCAGACGGCCTCGGTAGAAGTGTACGCGAACGACACGAAATGAATAATACAGAAATCCGATTCCATATAAAGCTGGGAAAAAAAGGCCACTTACCTTATTCCTATGATCTCGAATGGTAGAAATAATATAAATCCTTTGTGCGTAACGAATGTCTTTTAAGGTAGTTTTATCCAATATTTCGTGTTTTATTGCACAGCCTCAATATTCCTAGTTTTATAACAACAAGAAGGCTAGCGTGTAACGTTACATTCGCTACGATTGGCACCTAACACTCGGTAAGCCATCTCTATTCCCGTGTAGCGATCAATGGAACAGTCCATGCCTGCAATAGAAAAGAGGGGGAACAGGTGGTTAAATTAGGTTCCATAGTAGCTTCTGGCAATTAACAGGCGGTTTGGAGTGGAATGGTGCACAAGTAGTCACGGTTGTCAAGCGACAGCCTCGAACACTGGTCCTTTTAATTAGCGTTCGACCTTTTATTTATTAATTAATTAACAATAAGGTAGAGTAATTAATTAGTTTTTGTCTTGTCCAAACAGAACGTGGATGAACAACACTTGACTTGCATGTCAAAATAAGAGTTAATCTAATTAAATCAAGATTATGAAGATATTCCAATTAAGCAAACTGTAAAAATAAAATGGTACAAATTTGAAATTGTTATGGTGAAGTGGTTGTTAGGAAATAAATCAAAGCGAGAGAGAGAGAGAGAGAGAGAGAGAGAGAGAGAGAGAGAGAGAGGCATGTGGTTAAAAATCCACTTGACACAAACTAGGTCATTTCGGGACTAACACATGGTTCAATTTTATTTCAATAATTCAATTGCACGTAGGGTTGTTAGCAGTGGCAGGAAACAGGAGGACCCGGAGAAAACCCACGAGGTTAGACAGGCGACCCTACGCCATGACAGACCTTATGTGAAACGGAGTAGAGCCGCATCACATATAGTATATTAATTTTTAGATATGGCGGCCATTCTGGATTGTGATCCATTCTCGAAGTGGAAAGTTCGCTGAATGCTGCGATTATAAACCCCGTATGGTGCTAACACCGGGCAAAAAAGACCTGTTAATAAAATTATCTTAACAATTAATCCGACAATGACTCGACATATGTTACTGATTGATGTTACGTCAGCACCATCTTGAGCCAGCACTTGCTGCATTTACCTTTGAGATGTAAGCTAGTCGGCAATTGCTGTACCAGTGATTCCAAGTAATTCACCGCCGTTCGTTCGTTACTCCGCCAAATCCGTATCTGCTTTATCTTCTGGCCCCTCCCATGCTCGCGCAGATCATTGTTTTTAGCGGACCGCTCCCCTTTAACTCTGTACAGCAGAAATATAGTCCAAGAGCTTCCGATTTAATCATATTCTCGATTAATCCCCTAGACCTCATGCTAAAGTTTACGCTGTCTCCTCCCTGGAGCCCCCCCCCCCTCTACGCCCTCTGCTCCTGCTGCTCAAAATCCTGAGTATTCTAGATACCAGAAATACTTGCTTTCGCTCATTCATTTATTCGGAGACACGGTGACTCATTGACTAATTGATTCGTTGGTTTTTCGTCCCACCCGAACGACTAGTTGCTGTCACTGCCACTTCTGTCGCTCCTTACACCTGTGTTTAATGACGTCAAGACTATTAATAGCACATGGTATATTCGTGTCAAATACAATATTTAGTTTGTAGGTAAAACGATATATGTGAACATCTGTGAAGAATTGATCAATAAATATTGAATACTAATTGGTATTCACTTATTGAAATAATATTAATTGATACTATACTTAGAATGTCTCGCTACGCCCTGCTACATATTAAGGTGAAAGGTTGCTAATATTACAATATTATATATTAAATTTAATTAATTTGACCCCATTCTTGTAAATGTCATATTCTTGTAGAAATGGCCTACCCGGCTCCAACCTCTGTGAGACACGTCTTACCGTAGGTGGATGCGGACGTTAAAAGAGAGAGAGAGAGATTGAGAGAGAGAAAGGGTACATGAAGTTGAAGTTGAATGAATTGTATTTATTTATTTGTGAATGTAAAAAAAGGTTGAGTAATAAATAAATCTTCTACTCCTCTTTTTGATATAAAAAAAATATCAACATTCGCAGATCAAGTAAAAAATCTTATCTGACCATGCCACCCCACATAAAAAGTTGAATACTAAGTACTATATTATTATTAGTATTATTATAATGATGCTGAAAAGGCTAATGATATGTACACAGCTTGAAGGAATTCCTCAACAATAATCAATGTGTACAGTGACGAAATCAAATGAAATGGGGTTTAACGTCCTGCTGTTCTGCTCCGATTGGGCTAATGAAGACGGGCATACGACATACAATGTGCTATGAGGGACATTTTGCCCAGACAGTGGCGTTAAGGTCTACTCTTTTATCGAATTTTAACTGTCGAGGGATTTTTTACGTGCATGTCAGTGTGAGGATGAACTGTAGCCTAGATACGAAATAAAACGAAGTTTAATTCTATTCCCACTGGGCTAAAGAAGACGGGCGTACGTCAAACAGTGCGCTATGGGAGAATCTTGCCCAGACACTGGCGCTATGGCCTACACTTACATCGAATTCAAATTGTGAAAGATATTTTTACGTGTACGCCAAAGTGCTTGGTCCTGTCCGAATGAGTTAACACTGTCCTCGCCAGATTCACCGCCCTGCACCACTGTCTCTCCACTAAAGGGGAAAATCATACTGGAAAAAACGACCAGTTTTTAAAACCAACCCTGTTTTTGATAAAAATGGAAATGTGTATTTCGGTCACGGCGAATGCCTAAAGTCCAGAAGTATAAGCGTCACGTTTAAAGGGACTATCCCGTTTTAAACAGAGTCTCAAAAATAAAAGTCTGAGTACGTATGAAATTTAAACGCCAAAATATCGAAGACTGGTGTGTTTACCTTGTCTCAAAATTTCAGCTCAAAATATTGAGTCGTTTGGGCGTGAACGTCAAAACTGCTTATCCGGACAGGTAAACCCTTTAAGAATTCGGGTCAATTTTCGTTGATGACCCGATAATCGACTCCCGTTTATTGAGAGGTCTATATAGTGAATGACCGATGTACTGTACTTGATATCAAAAGGTAAATTTCACCTACACATTATTTTTTTATAAAGGAAGCCTGGTTTTACGTAGACACCGCACAATACAGCTTGGAGCACTTGTTTCCTTTCCAGATGAAGATTGACGGGATTAAGTTATTTGAAAACTTATCACAAATACTGAGTTAGTTTCTCTGCCCTTAGGTAGAGGATTTTAAGCGATTTTAACACAAAATTAAGCAGTTTTATTTTCCAAAAAATTATCGGGATTAGCCCTTTAAACAGCAAGGAATGACGATGTCGTTACAACAAAAAAATCATTATAGGCAATATATAAAATAGTATTGAAATCTTCAAGAGGCTGCACTTAATCACGCTTAATACCGGGTATGTCCGATTGGAATATGCAAGGCTTGGCTTCACGTCAGCGTTTGTTGTTTTGTCGAGGATATCTGATCTTTTGCTGGCCTCTGGGGGATTTTTTGATTGACTCGAGAGATCTGATATTTCCAGCCGCGTGTCTAAGGAAAGGAGGGGGGGGGGGCTTCTCAATCTGAATGGGGTGGGGCGGTATCATAAGCCGTTGGTGGGATAACCGTCTGACAAAACAAAATGTCCGGCCCCATGGCAATTTTGGCACCATTTCTGTATTCATATTGTGATAACCCATTTACCAAACTGATCCCGCAGTGAATATTCGCTTGGCCGCTACAATCACTGATAAGCATGACATCGACGAGGCTGAATTAATCCCCCATATTAACTTTTTTACTCCGACAAATTAAATTCTCAAACATTTTTTTGAGGTAAAACAAAAATAAATAAAGACGTTTGAAGTATTTGAAGTTAAAAAATATTTCCTATTTAGTGTAAATGGGTATTAAAATGAGTAAAATGCATCATTTTGCCCGAAGCAGTTCGGTGTTAAGTAAACATTGCACGAGCCGTTGAGCCAATGACTGGCGCCGTCTGCAGTCAACGCACGTGTTGTGGACACTCATCTGTTACAGAGTTAATTCGTAAGTAATTATCTGTGAAACAGATTGCCCATATACGTGTGATAAACAAAAACCGAACTGGCCTTTCATCAGATATTCGGAAAAGAGAAACCATCTTCAACAAAGTATAAATTCCCAAAATTACGACTGAGACATTTCATTTCTAATATATTTATTCTTCCCATTGACTCAACTGGCGTGGTTTCGATTTCCCGGTTGTACGTGACTGGGAGTAGTGTCGCCTGTCCAAACTCGTGGATTTTCTCCGAGTACTCCGGTTTCCTCCCAGTGCTAAAGACCCCTACGCGCATATGTCCCCCCCCTCTCTCCCTTTCTCCCGCCTGTCCCGCATCGAAGGGTTGCTTGATGCAGAAAAGGAAGTCGTTAAATCCAATTTCATTCGATATTTGTCGATTAGACAGATTCAGTTGTATTTGTATTTGTTGGTGGTATATTAATAATATAGGTCAAAGATAATAACTGTATCAATTGTTGAGTCAGAAGATTGCTAATTATACAATTAATTACAATATATACATTGATATTAATATAGTATTACCCCCCCCCCCTCTGTACTAGTAATAACCTATTATACTTAAACTTAATGAACCGAAATGAAATGGTGTTTAACGCATAGTTTTCTGACTGAAAATGTATGTTTAGTTCATAGAATCGGATAATGTCTGTTTTGTCTATAGAATCGAACAATTCCAATTGCAATCTGATTAAAATACAGATCTATATTTCGTTTCGTTTTTTATACTTTCGATGGCCTACACTTAGATAGCCTACACCTAGTGTATTAAAGACAAGTAAAACGAAACTTGGAACTATAAACAGATTGGAATAATACTAGAGTACGCTAATTTTTCAATATGGCAGTCATTCGAGACAGGGATAGAGATAGTTCCCTCTGTGCAGAATGCGTTGCCAGGTTATGTATGATGACGCTCTTGACAGTTTCCATTTTATTATCAGACGAGTCCATTATTAGTTGAATGGATATTGGTGTTGATAACACCTATAGGATAAAGCACGAGACTGGGGTTATGCTGGGGAAAGAAAGACTGAAGAAAATAACCCGAGATTGGCCGAGAAAAAGAAAAGCCGAGCGTTTTCTGTCGAGGGTTTTTTCTGAAGTCTTTCTTCCCCAGTATAATCGAAATCAAGGACTTTATAATGTGTAAGATAAAGCACGAGACTGGGGTTGTGCTGGGGAAAGAAAGACTGAAAAAATAACCCGAGAAATGAAAAACCGAGCCCGGAAGGACGAGGATTTTCTGTCGAAAGTTTTTTTCTAAACGTAAAAAATCCAGAACCAGAATTACAGTAAAAAAAACCCCGAACATTATATCATGTTTTCTAATGGAAAAAACCACCTTGGAAAAATAAACTCATTTTGCAGTATTATGTTGTAGTATTGGGTAGTATGTGGTGATATTGAGTTGGTACTGGGGTGGTATTGGGTAGTATTAGGTAGAATTGGGTAGTATTGGGTAAATCGTCCCGCCGTCCAAATTCACCTGTATATACCCAAAGCCTCCCCGACTTTTAGACCGCAAGTTATTCCGGGCATAGAATATACCTCAAAGATCAAAGAGATTTACCATTATAGGATTAGAAGATGCGAGAATGTGCGATGCATGGAATTAAACGAGACAGAACAGAAATTCAAAAATGAAAACAAAATACGAACAATCCAACATCTCAATGTGAACCAAGCTGTTATATACGTCAATTTAAAGTTAGGTATTTTTAGATCAAAATTATCATTCATTTAAGATATATTCAGTATTGTATAATTTCTGTATATAAATAAATCGACTGTTGACCTTGTTGTTGGTCATTCCCCCATATTACGTTTTCGTGACATATATTTTTAGATCAATCACATGTATTTGAGATTTTTATTTCTAGGTCATATGTTATTTCATTTTCTTAAAATTCTATCTTTAATTTCAAATCTATATTTTGATATTCATTAAAGATATATTAGTTACAAATTTAATAAAGAGATGGCCATTATTGCCATAATAATTTAAAAATAAATAATAAAAATTGAGAATATTGAAAATGTCAGTCAAATTACTTCATTCTGAGCCAAATTATCACTGTTTGTAGTTTTGACAAGGTATGGATGCATAGTGGTAACCAGGGCACTGGCATATTCGCGTTTAAGCCTCGCTTTCCAATTTTAAATTAACTTTTTAAATTGCGAACCGTTCTAATCCAACTAAAATCTCGAGTATCAGATGCCATCGACAGTTGATTATGGTCTTATGTTGTTAATAAATGTCTAATTAATAGTTTATATAACATTACAGGCCTAGAACTAGACCTGCAATGAGCTGATTTAGCTCTTGCTTAATGTATGTTTAATGCTTGGTTAGTCATTAGAAGCAGACAGCAATTAATCTGTCAGTCAATTCAATCTGTTTGAAACACAGATTCTATTTCGTTCCGTTTTTCATAGTTCAAAAATATCGTTTTACTTGTCTTCACTACTCTAGGATCTGGAATAGTTGTTATATAACAGACACTCTTATTGGTGTGAGGAATTAGCCCATACAACGGCCTGTTGCGACGAGTTCTTGGCGTTTAGTGCATGGAACTGTTGGTAAACACTAGAAACATCAGCGGGGATTGATTAATCAATGTCTGGCGTCAGAGGTCGAAAGTCGCTCGTATGACCCCTGACACGACCTCCCAGTAGAACTGGTCAGATCTTCATGTAGTGTAGGCCATCGAAAGTATAAACGAAAGGAAATATAGATCTGTATATTAACCAGGTTGGTAATCAATTTAAACTATGACAAGGTGGTAACTAAAGTGGTTGATCTGTTACCTTTCTTAAACTATTGATTTAAATGCCTTACGATTCCTAATCCTTCAATAATTATATGTTTGTGTCAACACTTTAACAGTAACTATACGAGAGGGGGAGAAATCGGGTTTAACGTCCACTCGACACAAACTAGGTCATTTTGGGACTAACATGGTTTAATTTTATTTCAATAGTTCGCTTGCGCGTAGGGGTCTTTAGCAGTGGGAGGAAACCAGAGTGCCCGGAGGAAACCCACGAGGTTGAGAAGGCGCCCCTATCTCCATGCCACATACGCTTACATCAGGGATCGAAACTACAGCCGCAAGCCAGAGGTGACCGGCCAGCTAGAGGTCGAAGCGCGGCACTCTAGACCACTAGGCCATCCCAACCCCCCTAATTTATCTATTATCTATAAAAGAAACATTAGTTTGAGAGATCAGCTTAGGTAACCTATATATACTAGTTGGGGGTCCGATTTACAGGAAACTGTAAGTTGCTAAATTGTTGTTGTTAATTGTTTGCTCTTGAAATAAAGCGTTGAAGATCTATTCCAAGAATCTGTATTTACTTCCGATACTTAAAGAACACACGTCGGCGAGCTACATTCCCTGAAAGTGGAACGTTGTTATATATCTGCAAATGCGTATATATTTATGTATTATTACAAATCAACTGGACATTTATCTTTCCCCGAGTATATCTTCTTCTGGCCTATATTTCTTTTAGATCAATCATTGATTTGGGATTTTCATATATCTGAAAATGTGTTGTGTATTTTGTATTTTAGCAATTTCACTGTGACTTAGCGTATTTTCGACTGAATTCAAGTACGAGACAATGAAATCGCGCGGAGCAGGACATGAAACAGGGTTTATTTTAATTCACCGACTTGGCGAATGAACACGAGCATACGCCATACAACGTGTTGTAAGTGAATTTTGCCCGGACAGCGACCCCACGGTATACTTTTATTTTGAATTACAACTGTCAAAGGTTCTTTTCAGGCGCGGATCCAGAGGGGGGGTCCAGGAGGTCCGGACCCCCCCCCCCCCATGCTCAGGCTTGAAAAAATTTTATGCGATTTTATTGGCGATTTTTAGACCTGTAATTTTGGTATTTACCTTCTGGAAATACGTCAGAATGCACCAAATTGAATCTAATTTACCAAATTTTTCTAGGGGAGCCCCCAAACTCCCCGTTAATTGGTTGGGCGCCTTCGGCGCAGCCTACCGCAATTATCAAACCTAGACGCCCTCCTGCAAAAAATCCTGGATCCGCGCCTGGTTTTACGAGTACGCCTATGTGTAAAGTTCTAAACCTGATCTTTGCCGTTAGCTCACACCAATTATTTTCTCTTTTCTTCGGGGACGCTTGTTAAATTACCCGCCCATCCTCGTGGGATTTCTCCCGGTCTTCCGGTTTCCCTCCACAGCTAAAGACCCTCTCTCTCTCCCTCTCCCTCTCTCTCCCGCCCGAAAACACGGTCTAGTATTTGTTGGAAGTCCTGTTCGACATCCTATTTCCCAGAAACCACCCTTGCTATGTAAACATTTGGTACTACCCAATTAACGTTCAAGGCATAAGCTTTAAGACGTGCCACGCTTGAGCCTCCTCGAAGAATACAGAGCGAAATGTAATTACGTCAGCATAGCTCGAGATACACTCGAGATCTTTTTACAAATGTTTGATTGACTTTGTTCAAATCCACTGTCAAACAGTCATTCCATAGCTCATACAAATTTCAAGCATCTATGACCACATTCGGCAGCCTACGGCGAAGCCATTTATTAGTGAGAAATAACCAAAATTAAGTAGATAACTCATTGATCCACGTGCCGTATAGTGGGAATAAATTGCCTCGGGTTTCCGATTGGGATTTACAATACGTTACTGTAGTAATCAAATAGAAAATAAAACGCGGATTTCTCCATATTTTGAATTGATACTATATTAAAACACTCTAACATCTCTGGACGGGATGTACTGACTGCAAATAGACAATTTGGGTGGTGGCCAATTCATGAGCAGGGCCGTCTGTCTTAACGGCTTTATACACCCATACCTTCCCAGGCAAAGTCGTGCGCAGGGACCCCTACCAACGCAACCATTCACAGGAATAGAAATGTACATGGTCGATACGGAGAGAGAGAGATAGAAATGAGGTTTAACGTCCACTCGACACAAACTAGGTCATTTTGGGACTAACATATGGTTTCAATTTTAATTGACTTGCGCGTAGGGGTCTTTAGCAGTGGGAGGAAACCGGAGTGCCCGGAGGAAACCCACGAGGTTGAGAATGCGCCCCGATCTCCATGCCACATACGCTCACACCAGGGATCGAAACCACAGCCGCAAGCCAGAGCTGACCGGCCAGCTACAGGTCGAAGCGCGGCACTCTAGAGCACTAGGCCATCCCAACCCCCCATGGTCGATACGATTAAACTTCCAACAAAGTTGTTGTTAAAACAGAAAGTCGAAACAGAAAGACGTTAAACGCCATTTCATTTAAAGAAGAAGATCTATATTTCGTTTCGTGTTTTTATACTTTCGATGCTACTGCATGAAGATCTGACCAGTTGTAGTGGGCGATCGCGTCAGAGGCCATATGAGCGGCTTTCGACCTTATGACATCAGACATTTGATTATGCTATCACCGTTGATGTTTTTAGGCATCAACTGTCTCCGAGAATTGTCAATCGCTTAATTGACAGACGATAGCCCCAGCCACGTTTTCTCGATTATCAATAACATTCTCAATGCCTAGGGCACGACAGTGTCTAGTCGTTAGGTACCGTGTTCATGATAAAAGAACCCTTGACAGTTGGAATTCGAAATACGGGTAGGCCATGGCGTCGCTGTCCGGGTAAATTTCTCCCATAGCGCACTATATGACAAATCTTCATTAATCCAGTCGGATCAGAACAGGTGAACGTTGAATTGCATTTCAATTCATTCCACTCTTTTCAAATAAAGTGGAAGAAATTTAACAGCAGATAAAAATATAGGACATTCTCGTTCGTGTCGAGTTATAGCCAGAGGGGTGGTGTCTGCTACTTGGGGAAACTGGTCCAAAGCCTTCTCAATGAACAGCAAATAAATCGGGAGACCAATCAGCTGTTTGTTTGGGAGACTGGGTAATCGGGAATATTTTATTGGATACGTTGTTTGTTTAGGAGGCTGGACAATCACGAGTAGTTTATTGAATACGCTGTTAGCTGACTAGACTAAGCCACACTGTCTCTATTGAATACGATGTGCGTCTTTTGTTTACGATGCCCATTTCCAAAATAAACTTTTCTGAGAGAACCCACATCCCTGAAGGGTAACCGCCATTAAAATCTACATTTATGTATTAGCGAAGACTCGTTTATTTGTTTCAACCTTGCGGCCATTTTGTTTTCAGACAGACTCCATTTTGATAATTCTGCTATTGGACACTTATGAAGGATCCTTTACAGATTTATGCAGCGACTAAAGCGGTACGTGATTATTGTTTCTAGAGGACAAAAATAAAATGAAATGAGTTTAAATGGGGTTAAACGTCCGACTGAACTAAAATGGACTTTAACGTCCTACTGAATTAAAATGGGGTTTAACGTCCTACTGAACTAAAATGGGGTTTAACGTCCTACTGAATTAAAATGGGCTTTAACGTCCTACTGAATTAAAATGGGGTTTAACGTCCTACTGACCTAAATTGGGGTTTAACGTCCTACTGAATTAAAATGGTAAAATGGGGTTTAACGTCCTACTGATTAGCCCCGACAGGGCTGATGAAGAGAGGCATACGCTATACAGTGTACTATGACAGAATTTTGCCCTGATAGTGGCGCTACGGCCTACCCTTATATCTAATTCTAACTGTCAAGGGTCTTTTACGTGCTGTCTAGTCGTTCGTATGGGACGAAAAACCGAGGCCCCGCGAACACATTGGTGGACACGTCAAAGGTCCCATGACAGTTGGAATTCGATATAAGAGTAGGCCCTAGTGCCGCTGTCCGGACAAAATTTCCCTCATAGCACACTGTATGCCGGTCTTCATTAGCCCTGTTCGGAGCAGAACCGTAGGACGTCAAACCCCATTTCATTTCATTTAATTTCCTATTCTTAGTCTCAAAAAGACCCGGTTTGGACGTTAACTCCAATTTCGTTTCATTTAATATCATCGGTCTTTAAAAGAGCAACATAAAACGATGACATCATCCAATATTCAATTTTGTGAAGACACGAAATGAGATAAACTCGAGGAAAAGTTTATCTGATAAGAAATGAGTAAACGACATGCGTTGACCACTGGTTCGTTACATCCATCGTTCTTCCCGCCAAAAATATCGACTTTCCGTTCGGGCGCTTGACCCGAGGCCAATATATTAATTATACCACACTTTTGTCAATATTAGCCGAGATTTGTTGGTCACGTGACAACTTCGACCATTGTTTTCCCGATAAATCTTGACTGGCGACGAGCTAACGTTTGTACAAATCGAATTAAGTTATTGGTCTGGACTAAAAGTCTATAGACCTGTGTTTCCAGAGATTTATTTGCGACAAAACCCTTCCAGACATAGTGCGTCTTGTTGTTTCATGCCGATTATATTTTTAAGAATAAAACTGCTTAATTTTGTGTTAAAACCCCTTAAAATCTCTTACCTAAGGGCCGAGCAACTAATTCAATATTTGTGATATGTTTTCAAACAACTTATACCCGTCAGTCTTCATCTGGAAATGGAGACCGGTGTCCCAAGATGTATTATGCGGTATCTGGATAAAACCAGACTTTTATTTTATCAAAACAATGAGTAGGTAAAATTTACTTTTCGTTAACCAATACAGCACATGGGTCATGCACTGTACATGCCTCTCAAGGAACGGTAATAGATTATCAGGTCACTCAATGAAGAAAATTGACCCGAAATCTGAGTCGAGTTACGTGTCCGAATAAGCATTTTTATGCTTTGGAACTGTTCTCGGACTTATATTTTTTGAGACTCTGTTAAAATCTTGATGTAAGTCCAAACAATTTAATGTTTTGAGTTGGAATTTTGAGACAAAGTAAATACGCCATCCCTCTATATTTTGGCGCTTAAATTTCATACGAACTCGGACTTTCATTTTTGATAGGGATAGTCCCTTATATAAAGTATTTAACTGAATTGTGGCTTAACGTCCTACTATTAGACCCCGAATGAGCAGGCATACGCCATACAGTGTGCTATGAGGGGAATTTTGCCCAGATAACGACACTACTACGACCTACTTTTATATGGAGTTTCAACTGTCATGGGTTTTTTTTTATACATACACGCCAATGTGTTTACGGCACCTCGTCTTTTCATACCATATGAACAACAAGGCAGTATACTCGAGAATATTAGAGGAAAAACTCTTCTAGACACAGTGGCTCTTGGTGCAGTTTTTAATCGATTTAATTAAATATGAAACTGACATGAAATGAAATAAATTGAATTTGACTTCCTGCCTTTCTGCATCGATTGGACTAATGAAGATAGTAGGCCATACATTGTGCTATGTCTGAACTATTGTGGCGTATATATGCGATCTCTTTAATACAAAAATGGCAAAGTGTTTCGATTTCTCCAGTACCATAGTCAAAAAGCACTTTTGGTCCACTAGAAGACGTAATTTTATTTTAATTCAATGATGGAACCAATAAGGGGGGGGGGGTCAAACATTTGCCCCCGGGTGGCAAAATCTCTAGCTATATGTCTCCAAAATTAACAAAACATCACTAAATGATTATACGAAAAATATTAAAGGGACAATCCCGACTTAAACAGAGATTTATTTACAAACTTCATACTTCGGGAATAAATCTCTGTCCTGAATGGCTGCCATATCGAAAATTTAGTATACTATTTTGTAATGCGGTTCAACTACGTTTCACATCCGGCATGCACACAAAGACTAAATAAACCTATTCAATTCCATTGAATTGAAGCAGAATAAACAGAATAAATACTTATCAAAATTCTCGAAGTATATGTATAGTGTTTTCGACTAAAATCGTCGATTTAGGACTTAAAATGTCGGTCAACTAGCTTAGTGACTGTTTTCAAGCGGGGCTAACTGTATAAGTTTAGTATGGGGCCCATGTGTTTAATCTTTGTGTGCTGGTTACCGAACCATTCTCTTACTCACTGATTTACCGCTGCCCCCTACAATTTTTGAATGCATAAGCTGAAGACACCAGGCTAGAAAAATATATATTTTTTTTTAAAAAAAAACCTGCGGCTCCCAAAAACTTTGGAATTCATAACACTAGCCTAGGAAAACACATATTTTCTATTTTAAAAAATCACACTTCTCTCCTTCGTATATACAAATACTTAGCTAGTGCTAGAGTAACATCTACAATTTTGATATCCAGAAACCGAAGGCAGGAAGCAAAGAAACGAATATTTATTTCTTATTTTTGAAATGACACGTTGCTATTCGATATTATATGTGCAAGTTGTTTACTCGAACATTTATCATATTGGTGATTTATGTTAGGTAGCGCGTGTAAGAAGCCTATGTGTACATAGAATCAATACTCTTCGCCGTTTGATACAAATAACAAGCCCATTGTCTGTTAGTCTAACAATGTAAGAAGACTATTCCAGCTTTATCATTTATTTAAGCGGTGGTTTAAAATAGCATCCAATGGGGTTTAACGTCCCACCGTTCTGTTCCGACTGGGCTATTGAAAACGGTAGTATCTAAGAAATAAGACGAAATGGGGTTTAACGTCCTACTGTTCTGCTCCGACTGGGAAGATGGGGTTTAACCTCCTACTGTTGTGCTCCGACTGGGAAAATCGGGTTAAAGCCCCAATAACACTCTTGTTGTAATTGAATAATATGTCCCAATCTTTATTCTGGTCAACAAATTGTATTATTTTACAATATTCAAATAAATTGATGATACAAATTTCATCGTAACACACCTAATTTACAAAATTGGAAAAATTCAACTACATGATTTAAAAAGGTTAACGTAAACCTTTTCAAATGTGTCTTGGATTTTAAAATATTTTCGAACCCTCTGAACAAGTAAAATATGATGTAATGGATAATTTACACAACAGGTAGGACACATAAACATCTGGTACTGAGAATAAGACTATTATTTATTTTCTAGAGCTGCCAAGCCAGCAAGAGTGTTATTGTCCCTTTAAACGTTCAACTGTTCTGCCTCGACTGGGCGAATGGGGTTTAACGTCCTACTGTTCTGCTCCGACTGGGCTGATGTAGACGGTAGTATCTAAGAAATAAGATAAAATGGGGTTTAACGTCTTACTGTTCTGCTCCGATTGGGCTGACCGCAGTACACGCAAAACAAAAATCTACAAGATAAACCAGAAAATAGACATTGCACAAAATAAACAAATATCAAATCAAGTGAATGGAAGAAATAAAATGAAAGGGTCTGGATGAAATGAAATACGGTTCAACGTTCTACTGTTCAGCTCCGTGTCTAGGGGTCTTTAGCAGTGGGAGGAAACCGGAGGACCCGGAGAAAACCCACGAGGTTGGACAGGCGACCCTTATACTTTTTGTCACGCACAACCAGTGAATGGAAACCAAACCACGTGACTCAATGACAGACCTTATGGCAGACCTCATGATACAGAGCGCACGCGCTAACCATTCGGCCGTCCCACCCCCAATAAGCACAAGACACTGGATGTACACGTCTTCACAAATCTGAAGAGATCTTGTCGTGGTTTCCATAAAGAGAATTTTATTTTATCTTGTCACGCAGTATAATCTTATCAATAGATCCATCAGTCTTTCTCATGTTTATTTTAATCAACTGATTTACTCTTAATAATTAATTAAATGCCATTTCATCGGTAAAATATTTTTTTTCTTATTTGTGTATATTCATCATCATCGCTATCAGGGGCGCCGGGACGACGCAAGGGCTAGGGTACCAAACGAGAACGCTATTTAGAGCGCCTCCTCTAGCATAAAATAAAACCAAGTACGAACAATCCAAACCATTAGGCAAAATTCGAAGTCCTAAAAAACGTAATAGGCAAAATAGTTAGGCAAAGTAGTGTAATCAGCAAATGGACTGTTCATCGTGTACGAAATACACAACAAACAGTGGTAACAGGTGTCCGGAAGAGTAAGCTTACCCTGCCTGGCGCGCCACACCCGCCATCGCTGCATCCAAACTACTAGGCAAAATAAACCCTTTAAAATATATTATAATGAAGGCAAGTGAAACATCAACGGCCGACCAGAGAGCAATAACATATCTATCATTTAAAAATGAATCGAGAGAGAGAGAGAAATGGGGTTTAACGTCCACTCGACACAAACTAGGTCATTTTGGGACTAACATATGGTTTCATTTTATTTCAATAATTAGCTTGCGCGTAGGGGTCTTTAGCAGTGGGAGGAAACCGGAGTGCCCGGAGGAAACCCACGAGATTGAGAAGGCGCCCCTATCTCCATGCCACATACGCTCACATCAGGAATCGAAACCACAGCCGCAAGCCAGAGGTGACCGGCCAGCTAGAGGTCTAAGCGCGGCACTCTAGACCATTAGGCCATCCCAACCCCCCTCGAATAAAAAAAAAAAGGTTAGAAAGTTTCATCATTACGGCAAGGGTATACATATATACCCCAGAAAAAAAGCAGGGTACCATTTGTATACCCTGATACCCGGGTTCCGGCTCCCCTGTTCGCTATCATCACCAGTAGGGTCGCCTGTCCAACCTCGTGGGTTTTTCTCCGTGACCTCTGCTTTCCTCCAACTGCCAAAGACTCTTAGGCGCAAGAGAATTATTGAAATAAAATTGAACCATATTTTAGTCTCGAAATGACCTAGTTTGTGTCGAGTGGACGTTAAACCCAAACTCCCTCTCTCTCTCTCTCTTTCTCTCGCCCCCATCCGTATTTGATAACCAGCCAAACCAACTTCATCAAGTTGTGTGTGGACGTAACAAAATCCTCTAAAAGACTGGTTACCCGGTACTTAATCCCCGTATTGCCAGTTCACGGAAATCCCTTAAGACGCGATCAATTGTTGTGCTAATGTACTTCATTAGATGGGGATTAGTCCCCGTTATGTAATGTACTGACCACCGAGGCTAAAATCAATGAGTACTGGATACTGAATCGATTGTTCACTTAACCCCATGTAAAGGTGAACCAATGATCGTAGTCTTTCTGCTCTTAAGGCGACCTCACACCATGCGGCATTTGGTCGGCAGTCGGTTGTCCAAATAGCAGAATGAAATAAAATGGTGTTTAACAGTAGGGCATTTCCATACGGAGATAAATAGAAATTGAACTGGAGATTGAGAAAAGATCGATGCAATCCTTTGGAAACCGTAATATCTTGAAAGTTTTACCTCTCTCTAAAAGGGGAGAGAGAGAGAAATGGGGTTTAACGTCCACTCGACACAAACTAGGTCATTTTGGGACTAACATATGGTTGCAATTTTTATTTCAATAATTCGCTTGCGCGTAGGGGTCTTTAGCAGTGGGAGGAAACCGGAGTGCCCGGAGGAAACCCACGAGGTTGAAAAGGCGCCCCTATCTCCATGCCACATACGCTCACACCAGGGATCGAAACGAAAGCCACAAGCCAGAGGTGATCGGCCAGCTAGAGGTCGAAGCGCGGCACTCTAGACCACTAGGCCATCCCAACCCCCCTCTCTAAAAGGAATTGCAGTCCAAAATAGTTCCGTTCAGTATCATACAAGACTTAGGCTGTCGGTCTACAGTTAGTGCCGCTTGAGAACAGACACAAACCAGTTAACTGACATTTTCAGTCCTAAATCGAGAATGTAGTTGGGTATTTATTCTGCTTCCATTTAATAAAATTGAAAAAGTTTATTTAATTTTTGCGTGTATGATAGATATGAAACAGAGTAGAATCGCATTACAAAACAGTTAACTTTTTTGTTTTGGATATGGCGGTCATCCAGGGCAGAGATCTGTTCTCGAGTACATTATGAAGAAGATGGATCTCAGTGTACACAACATTCGCCGTCCTAAACAATCAACTGTCAGTTTTGGGATCAATTCTATTTTTAATCCGGTAGATTAATTTTCGATTGTTGTGGTTTTTTTTTTTGTTTTTGTTTTTTTTTTTGTTGGGTTTTGTTTTGGGGTTTTTTTTTAGAAAAAAATAAAATATTAGGTTATCATTCTGAGTGCATTTGAATGATTGAATGAAAATACTTATAATGCGCCATTTGCAGAAAACTGCTCAACAGCGCATCCATGACACAAAGGTGAAACACTAGTCAAACAGGAGTCTTTCACGATAGGCTTCACGGGAAAAGTGTGTCTTCAGTCTTGATATGAAGATATCAATTTTTCCAAAGTTCTAAGCTCCAGGGCGACCTGGTTCCACAAATAAGAACCATCAACCATGAAAAAGCGGTACGGGATCCGGAGGGTTGCACATACAGGAGAACCCGGGCTGGCTTATTTCCGGACCCTGGAAAGGTAAATGCGCGACTTCACGGATCTACTCACTTTAAATGGATTTGGGGCTTAACGTCCTAAAACCGGGGTAATGAAAGAGAGAGAGGGATGGGGTAACATCCACTGGACACAAACTAGGTCATTTCAGGACTAACATATGGATGAATTTTATTTCAATGGTACTTTCATCGTACGTTCAATTAATTCTTGCCTACTTCCAGGACAACAACACGGTCTTTGTTCTTTTCCATAATCCCTATGTTATTTATTCATGCTGACAACAATGGCGTTCTACGTTAATGCGCTTGTCCACTACTATTAATCATTGTTCCGTTTAGTTCATGGTTTTGTAGAGCTCGGTTAAATATTATTTATGATTTGTTCTCGATGGATTAACAAATTCTTTATTTTGTCTTGCTTACATTGCATCCATATGTAGACAGTTTAAAAACGTTTTCTCGTGGCCGGATTAAGACCAATAGAGACCCCAAATAGACATCCCAGAGCACTTAACAAATAAAGGCCTATATGTAATTCCAAATATAAACAAAGGAAGAATAAATCGAAAATAAAAAAAAAACGAAACGAATTACAGATCTATATTTCAAACAGATTTGTGTTAGGCAGGGATCGAAGCAATTTCACCCACTGACCTTTAAAATATTTTTTGATTCCCCAGGTTGTACGTGACAAGGAGTGGGGTCGCCTGTCCAACCTCTTTTTTTTATAAACAATATTTTATTCTCAGAAAACGATTGACGAACAGGCTCGGCCTATATTACCTCTCTCCTATATAGCATAACATATACTATTCAAAAAAAGTAGGGGATATTTGATTTTGGGGGCATAATACTAAAATATGCAAATGACTACGAAAAAAGTCACTATAGAATCTAACAGAAGAAACATTTCCAGTTACATGTGACGCCCAAACGCACCAATAGCTACCGCGTGGAATGCAGGTGATGCTTGGGATCATCATGGGGGTCCAACCCAAGATTTGCACGACTCTGACTTTGAATGTTACAGTCATTGTGGCATTGAATTCCAGGGTGGAAACATCAGTTTAATTGTTTTAGTGACCAGAAAACAAATTTTGATATGCGTCGGATTACCCAAAATGAAAGGTTACGTGCCCTTGGCATGCTACAGATCGGCACAACACATGCAGTTGTGGCGCGGACGATGAATGTTTCTCAGTCAGTCATAAGCAGGCTATGGTCCAGATACCGTGATACACAATCTGTACAGGACACACCACGCTCAGGTCGACCAAGGGCGACAACTCAAGCCCAGGATCGATTTATCCGTACCTTGGCCTTGAGAAATCATGTCATCACAGCAAATCAGATCAGCGCTCGTCTTCAAACAGACGCTGGTGTGAGAGTGAGTGGCTAGACGATTCGGAATCGACTGCATAGGGGTCACCTTCGCGCCCGACGTCCTCGCGTGATCCCTTGTTTGAGAGATCATCACATTCAGGCAAGACGTCGTTGGTGTAGGGATCGTCAACACAGGGATAATCGACGCTGGAGCAATGTGATGTTTTCAGATGAGTCAAGGTTCACTGTTGATTTTTTGGACAGACGTAGGAGGGTGTGGTGTCGTCGAAACGAGCGCTTCCAAGACGTTAACGTCATCAGACATGATCGATTTGGGGGTGGTTCTGTTATGGTGTGGGGAGGCATCACTGTTGCTGGAAGAACGGCTTTACATGTTGTTGCGGGGCGTCTTACAGGCCAGTACTACCGGGACAACATCTTGGCAGTCCATGTTGTGCCGTTCGCACGACGTCATGGCCGCAGTTTCATCTTCCAGGATGACAACGCAAGATGTCACAGGGCCAGGATCGTTACAGGTTACCTCCAACAACAGAACATCACCACATTACCTTGGCCAGCACTGAGTCCCGACCTCTCCCCCATCGAGCATGTCTGGGACATGCTTGGACAGAGGTTACGTCAACGTCAACAACGTCCTGCCAATGTCCAAGAACTTGCTGCTGCGTTGCAACAGGAATGGGACAATCTGGACCAAAATGACCTTAGACGTCTCATTAGGAGTATGCCACGTCGGATCAATGCTTGTTTGGCAAACAGAGGAGGATTTACCCGTTACTGACTTTGTTGTGATGCTGTGGTAACTTTGCTGTTTGACCCCGGGTATCATTTTACCCTTATAATGGTCAGTCTGTGCCTTACTTAGTCTAACGATCATTTGGAATAAATCGATGAATGTGAACTTCATTTCATTTTGTCATTTGTTTCTTCGTCAGTTTCATTAGGTGACTTTAATAACACTTAAAAATCAAATATCCCCTACTTTTTTTGAATAGTATATATACATAAAGACTATATAACCAAATTAAGATAAAATCTATCTGAATAGTATAACAATCAAATAAACAAGAAATGGCTATGTACATATATTACAATTTCAGGTTTGCCAAATACATATTTTAAACTATCGGATAAAAATTTTAATTGAACCTTCCGGAGTTGTCTAGAAATCTATGGACTTGTTGAAAGATCATACTTGAAGTAATAATCTCGTTAGTTCCATTTAATAATGTCTGTATTGAAATTAGGTTTTGGGGTAAGATAAAAATAGAAAGTTTACGTGCATCGGAATGTAGAGGACAGGTTAAAAGGTAATGATCGGCATCTTCGAAAACATGACCGCAAGCGCATACAGGGCTGTCTGAAATGTGCCTTGAAAGCTTATGACCATTTAAGTCACTACAGGAAAGGCGAAGTCGACAATGTAAAATCTGATTTTTCCTTTTTCCTGAACTAAAATATAATCTTTGTAAACTTGTTTCAATTTACCTTTAAAGATACTGATAGAGGGGGGGGGGGATTTTATGAAGTCAGAAAGTCTGTTCCATTCCTTAATCGTAGATGGTATTATGATTTCGAAAATAAAGATGTTCCGCAAAAGTAGCCCTACTCAGATAAATTAGATTTGTTACGAAGGTTATACGTTTTTTCCGGTAATAATGGGGTTTCTCCTGGTCCTCCGGTTTCCTCCCACTGCTAAAGACCCCGAAATGACATAGCTTGGTTCGAGTGGACGTTAAACCCCATTTTTCTCTCTCTCTCCCATTAAAATACATTTTTAAAAGTGAACGAAACAATTTTACCCACTGACCTATAAAATGTACTTTTAAAAGTGAACATCTAGTATCTGAAGCGGAAATTTTACAGGTGTTTGGAGCAACTGTACCTTTGAAGTAGTTTATTGTGCAGTGTGCTTATATTTATGGTTTGATATTAAAGGTGGTGTAACACCTGTTCATATGTATAATAGAGTTATGTTATATTTAATTTACTATCTACAGTGTGTAACTCGGGATATTAAGGGGCGTTTTAACACCTGCTGTTACGGTATTTTACTGTATAATCTAATTAACGGTGTATTATTTAAGAGCTAAATCAGCCTATTGCAGGTCATAAGGAAATGAAATGAAATGGGGTTTAACGTCTTTATTTTCTGCACTGACAGGTCTATTGATGACCGACACAATTACTTAAAGTAGCTAAGTCTTCAACTCAATACCATCCAAAGTCTTCGACATTGAAAACACGAAGTATATGTCAACATTAATGCTGTGATCTTACCGGGAAAAGATGGACTTCTGATATCCAATATTTAAGATAAAATAAACACTTTTGCAATTGGTACACCAATCGTGTACCATAATGCATTCAGTGCCATTTGTAACCGGCAATATGCAAGAGCTAGCCAGAAGGTCTCGGTCTCGCTCCATTTTTGGCTAAGAAAGTTCCCCATAATATTCCAGCGTGCTTCTCCCTTGTCAATGGTGCAGGAGTATGTAGTTGTTCGTATAACACAAAAACTGAGGTCACGTGTATAAAATCGACAAATTCTCTTTTCATTATCTATTTGTTAACTGTTATAGTGAGAACTGTCGGCTCTTTATCTAATTTTACTTAAATTTATTAAAATTTGACTCCAAAAAGAACATAAAACTGATTAAGAACCACTGAAATCCAAACAAACTGTAAAAATCAGACTATAACACGTGACTAAAGAAATCATTCCGTTGTATATAAAATTGTACCCTGGGCATTACAAATACCAAATACAAATAAATGATTATATAAAACAAATCAATGTCATTTACCATATCGCTGACCTTTAAAATAACCAATTCGTAGCAATAAAACAATTACCAGCTTAGTGCACAAAGGTCAGAAAGTAAAAGTAGCATCGAGAGGTCTTTGAGTGTAATTTAGTTGACCAAGCCATAATTTAGGAAGTGAAATTGGGATTAGCGTCTTAACGTTTCTGCGTCAATCGAACCACTACTTTCTCCATCCCACAAACATAATCTGATTAAAACACAGATCCTATTTCGTTTAGTTTTTATAGTTCAAAATTTCGTTTTACTTGTCTTTACTACGCTAGGATCTGGAAGAGTTGGGTTGGCCACGTGGTCTAGAGGGTCGCGCTTCCACTAGCTGGCCGGTCACCCCTGGCTTGCGTTTGTGGTTTCGAACCCTGGTGTGAGTTTAAGTGGCTTTGAGATAGGGGGCGCCTTCTCAGACTCGTGGGTTCACTCCGGGTACTCCGGTTTCCTCCCACAAGAAAAACCCCTGTGCGTCCGGTATCACCTTTGGTGGAAGCGGACGTTAAACGCGTTCTCGTTAATATGAGGGATTAGCCAATGAAACGGTCTAGCAATATGGTTCAATTATATTTCAATAATTCGCTTGAGCATAGGGTTCTATAGCAGTGGGAGGAAACCGTGGGTACCGGCGAAAACCTACGACGTTCGACATGCGACCCTGTACTCCTTGTCAAGACACCGTATGACGCCAATACAATACTCTTTATTCATATTTTGTCCTTTTGTGTCCCAAGCCTGAATTGGTGGAGAATTGCACAAACAAACTGTTGAAATAGACCTACCATTGATTTCAATGGTTGCTGTATTGTCGCGTGCTTTCAATCCAATCACGTGAGTTCAAACACTGTAATAAATGGTTGTTTTAGATTTAAATTGGAAATTAGGTGAAACAATAGTCACAAGATCTCGTGTGTTCAAGGAAACCGCGTCTGCTTTAAAGCAAAGCAAAACCTCGTGCCCCTCTTCATTTTGTTTGCATTTCATTCAAGAATCGTGTGCGCAGACCAGTTCTTTCTATAATTTAATTATAGCCGCCGTTTCGTATCTTTGGAGCAGCACCAGTTATTATTTTAAGAAGCGATTCCAACACGAAATTAGCCAACGGCTATACTTTAAACCCTCATCTTGAATTAATGCTCTGAAATTATTCAAGATGTGAACACTTTGTGAATCATGGACCCGATTTTAAATCTCAGTTGATCAATGCTCTTCGCTATTTTCGTTTCGAGAAAAATTAATTTCTGGATATTGAAGTCATGTCTGTACAGCTGCAAGTCCAGAAGACTGAAGTCTTTCATTTTGGTCTGAATGGTACTTCATTTCACAACGCCTAATCTTTAGAAACCCCCCTTTGAGTTGTTGAATCGTGTGTACTATTATCGATATACCAGCAAAACCAAAATTACATGCATGCCTGATTGTGAAATTTTACAAAATGGAAATGAAATGAAATGTAATGGCGTTTAATGTCCTACTGTTCCTTCTCCTAACCTGGGCCAATGAAAACGGGTATACGCCATACAGTGTGCTATGAGGGAAATTTAGCCCGGACAGCGGCGCTACGACCTTCTCTTATATCGAATTCCACTTACAAGGGGAAACAACGCTGGAAAATCTGGATGAACTTTCTCGGCCAATGCAGGGATCGAACATCAGGCTAACGAGCCGGCGTCTTACCCGTACAGTTTGGGATTTATAATAATAATAATAATCTTTTTTCTATAGCGCTGAACATTCAGTCAGTCTGACTGCTCTGTGGCGCTTTCTCCTAGTCCTCCAGTTTCCTCCCAGTGGTAAAGAACCTTACGCACAAGAAAATTATTGAAATAAAAATGAACCATATTCGCTAGGCAGCTACAATCATTGATAAGGATGACATCGACAAATTAAATTCTAGAACATTTTTTCCACCGACAAATTAAATTCTAGAACATTTTTTTATGTATCAGAAAAATAAATAAAGATGTTTGAAGTATTTGTAGGTAAAAATTATTTCCTTATTTTGTGTAAATGGATATTAAAATAAGTAAAAGGTACCATTCTGCCCAAACTAGTAACGTCTTATGTAACCAATGCATGCGTCATTGAACCAATGATTGGCGCCTCGTGATGTGACGTCACGTGTTGAATATACATGTAGTCAACTTTTACAGAGATATTAGACATCTTTCGTAATCCTCTTTGAAACAGAGAGAGAGAGAGTGAGTGAGAGAGAGAGAGAAATGGGATTTACTGTCCACTCGACACAAACTAGGTCATTTTGGGACTAACATATGGTTTCAATATTATTTCAATAATTCGCATGCGCGTAGGGGTCTTTAGCAGTGGGAGGAAACCGGAGTGCCCGGAGGAAACCCACGAGGTTGAGAAGGCGCCCCTATCTCCATGCCACATACGCTCACACTAGGGATCGAAACCACAGCCGCAAGCCAGGGGTGACCGGCCAGCCAGAAGTCGAAGCGCGGCACTCTAGACCACTAGGCCATCCCCCCCCCCTCTTTGAAACAGATTGGAGTAAAATACACGTATTCTGCCCGGATCAGTTCGTGTTACACTATGTGCGTAATATCGAGGCCGTAGGATGTGACGTCATACGTAGACCCGTGTAATGCACGTGACCTTAACGGTAAGCCACCTCCCTCAGAGTTACAAGAAGGCTTTTGCATTTCCGCTATGACACAGATTGTTGTTGTAAGTAGTGTTTAACGTCCGCTTCCACCAAAGGTGATATCGCAGACAAGTTGTTTTATTTTCATTTAAATGATCTTAGTGCAAGCGCATGGGTCTTTGCTGTGGGAGGAAACCAGAGTACCCGGCGTAAATCCACGAGGTTGAGAAGGCGCCCCCTATCTCCAAGCCACATACGCTCACACCAGGGATCGAAACCACAACCGCAAACCATGAGAAGTGACCATGAAGCTAGAGGTCGAAGCGTTACACTTTAGACCACTAGGCCATCCGAACAGATGGGTATAGACCCACTTTTATAGTTCTGCAGTCAGTGGGCGTTAAATCTTGTTCCATACACACAAGACGAAAGTTATATAACATGTACGTGTATATAGCGCCGTGAAAGTAATTCAAGTTAACGCTATCCATATTACTACATGTAATAAGTCGTCTTATCTTTAGTGTTTATACAGGATAAGTTTATAAAAATATTAATACAAGATGTAGGATTAGTGGTATTTGATACAGCTATTGACGCCTTCTTCAACTACGTGAGTGAAATCAGGCGTTAAGTACACACGTTTACAGTTTATCATAGATGAAAGAGAGAAAAAGATGGGGAGATGGAGAGAGAGAGAGAGATGATTTGCGTACGGGTTTTTAGCTGTGGAAGGAAACCGGAGGACCCGGAGAAAAACCACAACGGTGGACAGGTCATTCAATAAGCGTCCTCGACGAAAAGAGAAAATAATTTGATAAGCTAACAGCAAAGATTAGGTTTAGAACTATACACAGTGGCGTGCACGTAAAAGACCCCTTGACAGGCGTGATTTGCACGGAACAAAGGTAATCCACTAGTGACATCATTGCTGATTGGTTACTCAAATGGCTGACGTCATAAAGTCAAAAGTCGCTCGTATGGCCTCTGACGTGACCTATCGCAACAACCGGTACGTCAGATCTTCATGTAGTGTCTGTCATCGAAAGTATAAAAAACGAAACGAAATATAGATCTGTATTTTAATCAGGTTGTGATGCAGAAGGAGGGCCTGACAAGGACAGCTGCCTAGTCGTTCGGATGGGACGAAAAACCGAGGTCCCGTGTACACATTGGAGTGCACGTAAAAGATCCCTTGGCAGTTGGAATTCGATATAAGAGTAGGCCGTAGCGCCGCTGCCCGGGCAAAATTTCCCTCATAGCATACTGTATGGCGTATGCCCGTCTTCCATTAGCCCAGGTTAGGTGCAGAAGAGTAGGACGTTGAACCCCATTTCATTTCATTTCATTTAATCAGGTTGATCACACATTTTCAGATAAATGAAAACACCAAATCAATAATTGGTTCAAAAACTATAGGCCAGAAGGAGAAATACACGGGGAAAGATAAATGTCCATTTGATTTGTAATAATATATAAATATATTATTCGCATTTGCAGATATAACAACGTTCTACTTTCAGGTAATGTAGCTCGTCGACATGGCGTGTTCTCTAGGTATCGGAAATAAATACAGATTCTTGGAATGGATCTTCAACTCTTTATGTCAAGAGCAAATAATTAACAGCACTCGACATAAACTAGGTCATTTCGGGACTAAGATATGGTCCAATTTTAGTTAATAAATCGCTTGTGCGTTGGGGTCTTTAGCAATGGGTGAAAGAGAACCAACAAGGTAGGGCAGCTAGTGATTGGTTGGTAGACGGACTACTGACCAATCAAAATTTAAAACAACAATATCCACTCATAATAGCAGTGTGTAGTGGGATTACCTCTAATCAAACGAAACGCTGCGCGGAGTATGGTGATCAAGCTGAACGAGACAGTGATCAGGCTGAACTAGACATTGATCAACCTGAAATGAACAGTGATCAACTGTGCAGTGCTTAACCTGAACCGCACAGTGATCATGTGCAGCGATCAACCTGAAATGCACAGCGATCATCCCTATTTTGTGCAGTAATGAATGCCACTATGACAAGGTCTAAAACCACGTTTTGAACTGTAAATGGCTCAGCGTATAAGGCATGGCTCATTAACCAGGAGGTCCAGGGTTTTATCCCGGTGTTGATTGAGAATGTCACTCGTGCAGGACGGAATGCTTTGAAATTCACACCGTCTAATCGTTTGGATGGGACAAAATACTCCTTGTCACGTAGCACGTTAAACTCCTTTTAATTCATGTTTGGGGATGTTTGGACGAGAATTATTTACTGTATATAACCGTTGTATAATAATATTTGATCTATCAGCGAGGATATCAGTATATAAACAGTCTTATATAGTATTAATTATTTACGTCATGTTTAATTAAAACACGTGGAGCATAGATTAAACCATGTGTCCGTATATCGTGCGTGTTAGAATACAAATACCATCTCATGAGCTCAGGCTGGGCTATTGAAGCGGGGCATATAGTGTACTATGGGGGAGGGGCGTCCAGCGGCGCTACGGCTTACTCTTATCTTATATCGAATAACAACTGCCAAGGGATCTTTTACGTGCACGCCAATGTGTACACGGCACCTCGGTTTATCATCTCATTTGAACGACTGTACCACTGACAAGGAGAGATCCTCATGAACTTTCTCAATCGACGCAGGGATCGACCACGGGAACCTCAGTTTAGCAAGGAAACGTCTTACTCCCTGAGCCACCGTTGCCCCTATTCTCAAACAAAATCAATCTGATTATAACACAGATCCTATTTCGTTTCGTTTTTTTATATTTCAAAATTTCATTTTACTTGTCTTTTTGTCCCATCCAAAC
Organism: Patella ulyssiponensis; assembly: GCA_963678685.1. Taxonomy (NCBI): domain Eukaryota; kingdom Metazoa; phylum Mollusca; class Gastropoda; family Patellidae; genus Patella; species Patella ulyssiponensis. The sequence continues at coordinate 16,982,657 of OY783227.1, read as the reverse complement.
GATTAGACAGTGTGAATTTCAAAGCATTCCGTCCTGCACGAGTGACATTCTCAATCAACACCGGGATCAGACCCTGGACCTCGGTTAATGAGCGTTCACCTTTTCCGCTGAGCCATTTACAGTTCAAAACGTGGTTTTAGACCTTGCCATATTGGCATTCATTACTGCATTTCAGGTTGATCGCTGCATATGATCACTGTGCGGTTCAGGTTAAGCACTGCAGAGTTTTGGTTGATCACTGTGCGGTTCAGGTTGACCAATGTCTAGTTCAGCCTGATCACTGTCTCGTTCAGCTTGATCACCATACTCCGCGCAGCGTTTCGTTTGATTAGAGGTAATCCCACTACACACTGCTATTATGAGTGGATATTGTTGTTTTAAATTTTGATTGGTCAGTAGTCCGTCTACCAACCAATCACTAGCTGCCCTACAAAAGCTTTACATTTAAAACAAGTGCCAATATTGGACCAAATATGTTTACATAACGTTGCGTCATGGCTCGCGATTTTATTATGCCTAATTAACCTGTGCATAGCAGAATACTGCAATAAAACTAATTGCGTGACACACGAGGCTATCAAGTCGAATGAAATGTAAACAATACTGTTTGGAAACGAACATACTTTCACCGTTTTTAATACCTTAAATCACTGTCCAAAGTTTTAGGGAAGACCAAGATTAAACGAAGGACTGTCATGTTGCTGTACTTGTGTGATAGCTTTCATTGAACGGAAAGAATAGACACATTCCCGCATAAGTTCAAGAAACAGACGCTTTTCCAGCAATGGCCAGAGAGGGATTTCTCGGGCCATTGCTTCGGGAATATGCTTGATCACCGTCTCGTTCAGCTTGATCACTGCACGTTCTGGGAACATTGCACATTGTGGGCACATTGCACATTTGAGGTTGAGCACTGCACATTTCAGATTGATTATTGTCTATATAGGGAAACACTTATGGGAGATAACATACAGAGATGGCAGTTCTCACTATAATAGTTAAAAACTAGATAGTGTAAAGGTAATTTGCTGAAAATTTCAGTCAAATTGATCCACTATTAGCCGAGAACAATGCGTTTGAAATAGTCACATAGCCTCGGTCATCATTACTCAAATCATTAATATAAACAGCATATTCTCGATTATCCACTTGATTGATTTAAATATCAATAGCAATTAAGCGGCATATAGGAATTTAATCCGCTAACATCGAAGGCTAGCCTTGACATCAAGATTTTATTATGGTCTGGATATGTTAATTAATGTCTAATTGATTATTTAGATAACATTTCAGGCCTAAAGAAAGACCTGTAATAAGCAGATTTTGCTCTTGCATAGTGCCATTTTAACATTTGAGGTTGAACACTGCATATTAAAGGTTGCCCAATGCACATTTTGGAAACACTGCACACTCGTTTTATACGGTAGCACGGATAGCATTTTTCTCGAATTTAAAGTACATCAGTAATATCTGGCAGTGTCCCTTTAAAAGTCCCATACTACAACAAAAAACACGTGACCTATCCACTGCCTTATCAATCACGTGTTCTCTTTGAAGTTGAGATTCTGCTACTGGATTTCCCAAGACACAACATAGTGGTTTAAAAATATTTCCCAAGACAGCAGGACACAGCTTTCTTAAAGATGTCGTTAGACCCTTGCTACTGAGAGTGAGACAGAGAGAGAGGGAGACAGAGAGGGGGAGAGAGAGAGTAACGCCCACTAGACACAAACTAGGCCATTTCAGGAAAAAAAATATGGTTCAATTTTATTTCAATCATTTGCTTGTGCTTTGGCAGTGGGAGAAAGCCCACGAGATTTAAGAGCCGATCCTACTCCTTGTCACGTACAAGTTGGTGATCGAAACCATGCCACATGATTCAAGTGCTGGACTTTCTGATCACTCGACCTCTAAACACCCTATATGACAGTCCGCGGGTTCATTAGTACACTGATATCTTTTATTGGGGGTTGGGGTAGGGTTAGGGTTAAGGTGCACTAGTTCGCGGGTTCATTAGGCCATCGATATATATTAGGGTTAGGGTTCGGATTATGATTTTTCAGTCCCATATTTATAGTATTTCTTGTAGCCGGCGGACTCATGAACCCCTCCAGAGGAAGTACCAGAAACAAGCATATACAAACTGTCACCGGACTCAACTATAATTGTATGACCAATTATACAACATATATACAGTTAATTATTCGTACAAAATTATGAATAATTGAATAAGACCCCTACATGTAAGTGACTTATTGACATGAAATTGTACCATATGCTGATTCCGAAATGGCCTAGTTTCGTTCACTTGATGGTATTACTATGTTACGTTTTTATACTGGTGTATTTTGCTGGATAGTAGCTTAGCAATAGGGGTGGGGCTGAGCAACTCTGTGTTCTCATTTTGGCTGTCAGATTTGGCATTTCAGCATTTGATGTCTTTTCGAGAAAAAATAAAATAATACCAGTCTGGAAAACAATTTGTGTAGAATGCAGTAGACCAAAGTCAGTCTTAACCTCTACACGGAGTTGTTCAGCCCCCACCCCTTTTCTATGCGGAAAGAAAGCACATCACGGCTACCAACGCTTCAGCGGTTTTTACCCCTAAGTCTGACCCGTCAGCTTCATTAGCACCAATTAGAACCTAACCAGCGTTTACCTTTGTGACCCAAACGTCGGTCTATCTTGACATCTAAATCATTAGCACCTATTAAATCACCTTTGTGGTCGAATTGTCGATTTACCGTTGGGTCATATGACAGGTTCCTTGGACAAATCCCTATTGTATTTTAATCATCCAGCACAATCTACCTACAACTTCAAATAAAAGGGGCTATAGGATGTTTAGGGATTTTCCTGTACTGGTCCCCTATGACACGCGTCAAATTGTTTTTCAATGTTAGTCTCTTTTTTTGGCGGGGGGGGGGCTGTCAACTGGTGCTGTTTTGATTTCTCGCTGGTACGTGACAAGGCAAGGAGTAGGGTCGCTTGTCGAACCTCGTTGGAGTTCTCCTCCGGGTCCTCCAGTCCCCCCTCCACTGCTAAAGACCTCTACGCGCTAGCAAATTACTGTAATAATATTGAACCATATGACCTGAAATGACCTAGTTTGTGTCGAGTGGACGTTAACTCCCCCCCCCTCTCTCTCACCCCCTCCCCCATTTTTAATAGATTGTATAAACGTTCAAGTCAAGTACAGGAGGACCGCACCACACACAAGCAGTTGCACAAGACATATGTTTAATTTTCGACCACTCCCTAAGTAGCTGGTCCTTCAAATGCCGAAATGTCTATTTTCAAAACTGACAGCCAATATGAGAACGATGGCTTGTCCGAGAACGTTTCGGCTCAATATTTGAACTATTCAGAAGTGATCCGTTACGTGGTTACGTAACCCATTCGAGGAACGACTATCACTATTCAAACCAGTGTGATACAACATTTGGGAAATATTCCCTTCTTTCTTCACTTGCTTCCCTTGTTTTTAGTTTGAGTGAAGTCCGTGTCACAACAGGCTCGGGACTGTACAGCGCAATGGATCCATTCGCTTGATCTGTTAAGTTAGTGTGTTGTGTCTGTATATTGTGTCCTGTCCGTAGGTTTGTCTTGTGTAATTATTTGTGTGTGGTGCAGTCCACCTCCACTTACTAATACAACTACGTGTATATCTTAGTCAAGTATGAAGACATGGCTAACCAGGTACACATGTAGTTTGTATTTCTGTGAACACACATTGGTGTGTTTTCGAGGAAAAATAAAATAATAGAAAACAGTTTGTGTAGAATGCAGTAGACCAAAGTCGCCCTTCACCTCTACACAGAGTTGCTCACCCCCACCCCCTTTCGATGCGGAATCGGTAGACATTTTAAACAATAACTAAACCTCGACGTAGTCAATTTAAACCCAATAAAACTGTAATATTTTCAATGTCCCCACACGCACCCCATACAACTGCAATATTTACAATATACCCACACACACCCCATACAACTGTGATATTTACAATGTATCCACCCACACCCCATGCAACTGTAGTGTTTACAATGTATCCACCCACACTCCATACAACTCGAATGTTTACAATGTATCCACCCACACTCCATGCAACTGTAATGTTTACAATGTAATCACCCACACTCCATGCAACTGTAATGTTTACAATGCACCTACCCACACCCCATGCAACACAACTGTAATGTTTACAATGTACCCCACCCGATACAAGTGTAATCTTTACAATATCCCCAATCGCGCCCATACAACACAACTGTAATATTTACGATGTCCCAAAAGGTACCCCATACAGCTGTTTGTTTTGTTAATAATACCCAACAATCGGTATTAGAATTTAACTTATTGTGATAGTATTATAAGCATTTGCCACTGCTTTCAACATAGAAATGGCCGACATTGTCTGCTAAAATTATCGAGGATATTTGAATATATATTATATATATAACAGAATTGTGTATTTATGAGATTTATATTCTACACACGGAGGCATTACACACACCAAAAGGCATTCAATATATTTTTGGATTAATTCCCCTTTAAACTTATCCAGGAATATGAGAACAATATATTATTATATTGTGTATGACGAAAGCTTACACTGCATATCTATCCGTCTGCTCAAAGCAAACAAAACGCGCGACTCCATACATGACAAGCTCCCTTCAGACTTTACAACATTCAGTGCAAATCGGTAACATAATCATATTTCGTGTAAGACCTGTCCTCGGAACTTAGATATTTGAAAAGATATTTTCTTGCTCCACGGACGTGCTCATGAAGCTTTATTTTTTGTTTTAAAGTGCTGAAATATCGTATGACAACAGACGGCACCGCAGCCAAGAATGTCAAAGTGCGACGTCTATGATTATAAGACTTTTGTAAGTCGCATTTTAAACTGGATTTGTACCGTTCCATGGTACCTAGGGCGTGTTTGTTAGCAGCTCCCTTGCAATCAGTGAACCTTGGGAGCAATAATGTGAGTTAATCGGGTCGCCAGGGTATTAGAGGTTGTAATGTGGTTATTAACATGTGTGATCCTATCAAAATAGCCTTATATAACCTGCATTGCAACTTCTATTCATATATTATGTCAATTGGTCGGCTTGGATCCTGGTAAGACGATACTGGTCGATATGTCATAGCTACCCTAGTACCTTAACGGTGCGATATGACTCCCAAGTACCGCCACCTTTGTCCACAGAGTAAGCGTAAAACTCCGGGGTATTCTTCGGAACCACAAACCTAACTGACATGGGTATTGACAAAATCAATGACACGTCTCTCGGACTAAAAGAACGCGTTAGCTCACAACTCTCTCTCAAAAAATTCAATAGCATTTAGTACAGCATAATATGATGGCACGGGCGCTTCTCTGTGCAGAAGAAGATATTCGCTTGCAGAAGATGCGTGAAATAACGAAACGGCTTACCTAATTATGGTACTCTCAATTCTTCATCGATGATAAAAATTATGGTCGAGAAGTGATTCCCGTAGTCCAAGTCTTTTACCGTTAATCCATCTAGCCGTTCTCCAGGCATTGATCACGTGACTAATTATGCGTGTGACGTATCACTGCCTCATTAATTTCTGATTAGGGCCAAAGCGCGATTCCCTTATTTTTATAGTGAACAACGCGATCATCCAGGTTGCGATTCCAGCACAAGGAGGGAATGGGTGTCTTGATGATCGGGGATCTTCTGGAGGTGATCAATAAATCATTCCCATCACCCAGTCTTTCAATTTAACAACAGACTCCAATAATTAACTGGCCAATAATTCACGACTACCGAAGAGAATCGATAACAAGACGCGGTTATCCAGAAAATTTGATTTGAAGATCAATATACCAGCAAGTGACAAGAATAATCAAGACTTAAACAGCCGATCGATAATTGACTTGATTCTCCAGACGTGTTAATTCGCAATAAAAACTGGCGTAGAGCAATTGGCTTTGTTGTCAAACTACGGAATTCGAGGGGGAATTGATTTTTTAAAATAGACATCGGCTTACATAGAGAGGGGGAGAAATGGGGTTTATCTTCCACTCGACACTAGGTAACTTCGGGACTAATATATCGTTCAATTTTATTTCAATAATACGCGTGCGCGCAGGGAACTTTAACAGTGGGAGAAACTCAGATGACCCAGAGAAACCCCACGACCTTGAACAGGCAACCCTACTCCTTGTCACGTACAACCGATTGAATTTCTTTGCGATTTAATTCGCTTGTGCGTGTTTAAACAGCAAGTCGAAACAGTAGGGATCTTTTATGTGCACGCCGATGAGTAGACGGGATTTTAGGCCCCCGGGTAAAGCACAAACTGATCCCGCAGTGAATATTCGCTTGGCGTAATTCTCTGTGAAACAGATTGGGTAAAGCAGTGCACTGGGGCCCCTACCAACACAGACATCCACAGGTATAAAAATGTAAATGGTCGATAAGATTAAAGATATATATTTATTATGTTGGTACTTCCAACAAAATCATTGTTTAAACATAACAATGATAGGGCATCTATGTTCGGAAAGAGAGGGGGAGGGGGCAACTGTCTAGAGCAAGTCACAACATACATAATACATTAACAACCAGCAAGTCATAACACACAATATAGGTTAATAAGCTGGCCACGATATCCCCAGGCGCGGATCCAGGATTTTTTGCAGGGGGGGGGGGGTCTCGGTTTGATAAAAGGCACCCAACCAATTAACGGAGGGTTTAGGGGCCCTCCCCCAGAAAAATTTGGTAAATTAGATTCAATGTGGTGCATTCTGACGTATTTCCGGAAGGTAAATTCCAAAATTACAGGTCTGAAAGTCGCCAATAAGATCGCATAAAAAATTTTCAAGTCTGAGCAGGGGGGGTCCGGACCCCCTGGACCCCCCCCCCTCTGGATCCGCGCCTGATCCCCCTAGGTGGAAGCGGAGATTAAGCCACACCCACACGGCCCTGTCCAGGGTACCCATCTGGTAAATCCACCGGTGTGCAGTAAAGCAGGACATGAAGCCGCCATTTAATTTAAATAAACATATGGGTCAATTTTTTTTATTTAGCAGTGGGGGGGGGGGGGTGACTGGAGTTTTCATTTTTATTAGCTTAGCGCACGTGTAGGGATCTTTCCTGTGGGAGGGAACCGGAGTACCCGGGTAAACCCACGAGTTTTAGACGGCGCCCCTATCTCCAAGCCCCATACGCTCACGCCAGGGATCGAAACCAGAACCATAACCGCAAGCCAGAGGTTACAGGTCAGCTAGGTCATCCTACTCCCCAGGTCCTATAGGCAATTCCACTAAAGAGTCCAATTCCAAACAGGGGTTGGATGGCCGAATGGTTAGCGTGCGCGCGCTGTATCATACGGCTTGAAATTAAGTCAACTGACGTGGTTTCGAATCCCCGGTTGTACGTGGCAAGGCGTAGGGTTTTCTCCGGGTCCTCCGGTTTCCTTCACTGCTAAAGACCCCTACGTGCAATCGAATTATTGAAATAAAATTAAACCATATGTTAGTCCCGAAATGACCTAGTTTGTGTCGAGTGGACGTTAAACCCCATTCTCTCTCTCTCCCTCATCCCAAACCCCAACCTTACGACTAGTGGAAGATAAAAGCGTGTTATAAACACAATTGAGCAAAGCCGAGGGTGATAACGAATGTTTAAGACTGTAGTGCGTGTTAGAACCACTACTCATCACGCTTAATCACAGTTTCCAAGAAATATAACACACCTTCATCAAAGCTACCTACCCCCAACCCCGGGATCTTGAGGCACTAGGTTTCAGTGCCAAGCCAATAGGTAAATAGGAGAGAAATCATATGGGCTATGCATGTTCTTCGATACCTTTCAATGTCTGAATAACATATGGAGAGTCCAGGGGAAGAACGATCAAAGTCACCTTTTCAACGAACCCAAGGTAATGGCAGCATCTGGAAGCCAATTGTGTAAGCTTTCTGTTGAACAATCAATTTCGGGTAAAAACGATCAAACCAAGACCCTTCGGAAATGGCCTACCGAACAATAGACTGGTGGCCAGTCTTCTCCACACACCAAAAATTGGCCAGTCCTCTCAAAAAAAAAAAACCGAAAAAAAAACGTGATCTCTAGAGACTGGGCAAATAGAGCTTCATTCTCATCTAGTAGGTCAATCTGCATTATGTAGGTCGTGTGACGTCGTGCACGGGATTACTGCATTTGCACTGGCAAACTGGTGTAGGTGCGAGATGTTTGTTGTGGATAACAGTTATTGTTATTTAGTGATACTTTAACGATCTAAGAATTTTGTTGACGGACAATATCTGTCGAATGAACGGATACAACGTATGGGATGAGGTGAATGAACATAAATAATTACACACGACATCATTATAAGTTATAACAACTTAACGAAGCCAGTTCATGCGTATCGGGACGAAGCCGAATGGCGAATGGAAACAAAAACGTGACATCAGCCCGCAGACGGTTTCAGCATGACTGCTTTGCACTCCATTCGAGACGCATGATTCATGAAGGTAAATATCGAACTTAATTTATCTTAGACATCACATTTACAAATTCGTGTCACGTGACTCGGGGCTTGCCTGACAACTGTCAATCATTCCAAATAAGGAACAACGTAAAACAGGACAAGAAACGCCCATTTTATTGTGAAGCTCGCAAATTGTCCAGTCTCTGGTGCTGGTTACAGGTTTACTCAAAAAAATTTTTTATACAAATGGAAACGAAAGTGTTGGTTTACTAAAAATTACTACTTTTATATAAATCGAAATGTAAAATAAATAGAAGAGACTGGGCCAGTCTAACCGAACAATTACAAGTCCACCTGACCCTTTATTTAACCTTAACATGCCTGCAAAGTTGAAGTCTGTTGTACTAGTAATTGTGGTTCATGTTAAACATCATTTTGAAGTTGTAATTAAACCCACTCGTTGTTCTGTTCGCGTCAAACATTCTCGTCCAAAAGTTTGTGTTGCGTTTTATGCGGAAAGACAAAAATGTGACTTTAGATCGTTCTCCCCCCTGGACACTTCATATTGTTTTGGGGTTTTTTTTTTTTTACAAAAGTAGGTAAATCTGGCGCGGGTCGACGTTCTGTAAGAAACAAGGTATAAATGTTTATGGATTTATTAATTAGTCGATCTAAGTCTATTATTTTGATACAATTATTTCCAGAAAAAATAAGAATTTTTACAGGTGTCCCCGAAGACATGGAAATCAAATAGACGTGGCCTAGATTGAGGGGATTGACTCGCTCACCCAATTATGATGCAGGACATAACAGTCGATTAAAGCCTATAATTTTCATACTTTCAGATAAAAATAAGTTGATGGGATCGACAAGATGGCCCAATTATGATAGATGTAACATATATTTAAAATCTCAATACGTGCTGGATGTTCAAACAACAGATTGATTGATCATATATTTAAAATCTCAATGCGTACTAGGTGCTCAAACTACCGATTGATGCCAGAAAAGGTGGAGTTTCCGGCAGTTAATAGTCACCATTCAAGATATTTTCAAATAAGTTATGGTCAGTTAAGTTCATACAGTTCAGTGTACGTCATTTTCCTCCCAGATTAGTTATTACATCCATAATCTCGGCACACAATTTGCAGTGCGTCGGTATATAGCAATTCTCTTTTCTCGATCTACCATCCTTCTCCTTCTGCATGGTATTTTATATTGACTGTTTGGTCTAGTTTCGGAGGCGATTGTTTGAATTTCGGTTTTGGGGTGAACGGATCAGAAAGTAAACAAACGCGAATTAGGGGAATCATGTTTAAAAATGACGTTAGGGCCGATCGATTCCTTTAAACGGGTGTAGCAAAACATCAAGAGAGAGAGAGAGAGAGAGAGAGAGAGAGAGAGAGAGAGAGAGAGAGGGTGGGGTTTAACGTCCACCCGATGCAAACTAGGTCATTTTGGGACTAACATATGGTTCAATTTTATTTCAATAATTCGCTTGCGCGTAGGGGTTTATAGCAGTGGGAGAAAACCCACGAGGTTGGAGCAAAACATCAAGGTGGTCAAACCCTCTCGATATATTTCTCAGATAATTATGATATGCTGGGCTACTGGTGGTTTTAAGATTATGATAATCGTAATTTTAAATAAAATGGTATAGGCCAAGCACTTTGCACGAATTAAACAGTTATGGGTGAAGAAGATTACTAGTCTGACCCCATTCCCCAAAATAAGAGTTGTCTGCCCTTGCATTAAACACACAATGGATGTTAGATAGTGTGGTGGCTGATTGGTATCATATACTTCTGACCAAAACGATTTGTGTTACGTGTACGCTAATATATACTTCTTACCAAAATACTGTCCAGTCTCCCGGAGAAAAAGACTGAATCCGACAAGCGAGAACGTGTGTGACAGTTTAACACTCTGTTTCACAGAGGTTTCCTTTGCACATCAGATGACTGACCTTATAAATAAGTCCAAGTATGCACTCGACAGGTGACATCACACCATGAGGCGTAGATCATTGGCTCGATGGTGTTTGCATGATTTACATAAGAACGGCCCGGGCAGAATGGTGCATTTTACTCATTTTATATACCCTTTATCATAGATATACTTCACGCACCTATAGGCTATTTATTTAGCCTATTATTCTTAGACTTCAAAAAAATGTTTTAGAATTTAATTTGCACCATGAAAAAAAGTTAAATTTGCGAGCTCCTTATTTCGCCTTGGTGTCATCATCCTTATCAGTGATTGTAGCGTCTAGCGAATATTCACTGCTGATAAGCGTGATGGCTTAACTGGTAAAATGAACCCCTCTGTCAGTTGAAATTCGATGAAGAGGAGCCGAAAACGTTGCAGCCCAGGCAAAATTTGCTCTCATGGGACATTGTATAGCACAGTCGGTGCAGAATAGTTGGACTGGCCGATACCCACTGCAATAGACCGTTTCATTGGATAACCCATCCAATCGACCAGAACGTGGGTTATATCAAACTGACCCCGCAGTGAATATTCGCTTGGCCGCTACAATCACTGATAAGCATGACATCGACGAGGCTTAATAAGTACGGCATATTAACTTTTTTACTCCGACAAATTAAATTCTCAAACATTTTTTTGAGGTAAAAGAAAAATAAACAAAGACGTTTGAAGTATTTGAAGTTAAAAAATATTTCCTATTTAGTGTAAATGGGTATTAAAATGAGTAAAATGCATCATTTTGCCCGAAGCAGTTAGGTGTTAAGTAAACATTGCACGAGCAGTTGAGCCAATGACTGACGCCGCGTGCAGTCAACGCACGTGCTATGGACACTTATCTGTTACAGAGATAATTCGTAAGTAATTCTCTGTGAAACAGATTGGGGTTATATAACAATCCTTCCAAATCCTAGTGTAGTGAAACGAAATTTTGGACTTTCAAAAACGAAACGAAATGTGTTTTAATCAGATTGAGAAAAGCAAGACTTTAAACCCCATTTCACTTCATAGATGAACCAGGACGGAGTCTTGCACGTGGCGTGCACGTAAAACACTCCTTGACAGTTGGAATTGGAATAAAGATAGGTCGTATAATGGTATATGCACGTCTTCGTTCTATCTTTTTCTATTAGTGTTTAACGTCCGCTTCCACCGAGGGTGATATCGCAGATAAATTGTCCTTTTTATTATGCATAGCGCACTTACATGGGTCTTTCTTGTGAGAGGAAACCGGAGTACCCGGAGTAACCCAGGAGGGATCTCCAAGCCACGTACGCTCACACAAGTGATCGAAACTACGCAAGTCAGAGGTGATGGGGCAGCTTCAGTTTAAAGCGCGGCATAAGACCACTGGGCCATTCCTACCCCCCCCCCCCCGTCTTCGTCATTAGCCGAGTCTGTACCATGTCCCTTACGTTCAGATGCACGATCTGTGACCATATCAAAAATCCCAAAACGTTATATATCAAATTTCTCAATATTTATTATATATTTATTATTCGGAACCGAAAACAGAATCATAAATTCCTCGACATCTGGCAAAGATTTTGAATATTTCGAATGAAAATGTATATATTGTAAATAGCCATCTTATAATTTAATTGTTCCTCTACTTTACTTTACCTTACTTTTCAATAAATATTGATGTTTGTATTAGTATGGAGTGGGGTCTATAGGCTTCTGTCTGTTCTCCAATCCAGTTTCTGTGAATAAATATTGTTTAGGAAAAAAAATTATTCGTTTGATTAGACCTTATCCAACTCAAACACTGTTGTAACGAATGCAAATTTATGTTCCAAATTATGACTGGTCAATAGTCCGATTAACATCCAACACCTAGCTGCGTAACAACCCCTCCAGATATGTTTACATAAAGTTACGTCATAACGCACGAAATTTATTACTCCCAATTAACCAATGCATAGCAGAATATTGCAGTAAACCTAATTGCATGACAAACGAGGCTATCAAATCGAATAAAATGTAAACAATGCTGTTTGGAAACGAACATACTTTCACCATTTTTAATACCTTAAATCACTGTCCAAAGTTTTAGGGGAGACCCAGATTAAACGTAGGACTGTCATGTTGCTGTACTCAAGTGGTAGATTTGATTGAACGGGAAGAATAAACACATTACCTCAAAAGCTAAAGTATTAGACGTCAATACAGCAATGGTCCGAGAGGAATTTCTCGGGTCGTTGTTTCAAGAATATGATCCAGCAATGGCCAGAGAGGGATTACTCGGGTCGTTGCTTCGGGAATATGAATGATCCAGCAATGGCCAGACAGTGGCGGCGCCGGGGGGGAGGGGCAAGGGCAGGCGCGGATCCAGGGGGGGGGGCAGGGGGAGTGTCCATTCGTTTGACACTTTACTTCGACGATCATTGCCTGAAATACTGCATAGTTGCATTTCCGGCAGCCTGTTTTTCAAACTTTTCTAGTTGAAGCCCCCTTAACCTTTGACTTTGCCCCAGCTTTGCCCCTCTGACCACTGACAGCTGGCGCCGCCACTGTGACCAGAGAGGGATTTCTCCGGATTTTGCTTTAGGAATATGATCCAGCAATGGCTAGAGAGGAATTCCTCGGGTCGTTGCTTTAGGAATACGAGTCGGAACAGAAAAGTAGGATATTAAACCCTATTTCATGTCTTCCTTGTGTTCGGTGACATAAGATGGTTTGGTTGTAATTAGTATGACTGTGTAATTATCTTAATTAAAACAAGTAGTAGAACGTATTAGTGTAATGTATATGGTGTGTATATATAGAATATGGAATTGTTATAGAAGTTGTATTCGTATCGGATATAGAAACTAATCACGCTAACCACAAGTCCATGTTAGTCCATATTGGGGGTTAATTTATAACTTCAGTCAGGGCTTGATTAAAAGGGGTTGCAGTCAAGGATCCCAACTTGATTAAAATACAGATCTATATTTCGTTTCGTTTTGTATACTTTCGATGGCCTACTCTACATGAATATCTGTCCAGTTGTAGTGGGTGTTCGTGTCAGGGGTCAAAAGAGTGGCTTTTGACCTATTACGTCAGACATTGATTAATCAATCAGCGTTGGCGTTTCTAGTGGTTTACCCACTTCAGTTCCGTGCATCAAAAGGCTAAGATCTCGCCGTAACAGGCCGTTTCATAGAGTAATCCCTCACATCATCAAGAACACGTCAACGATAACAGACCGTTTCATTGGCTAATCCCCCACATCATCCAGAACGCGGGTTATATAACAAATCTTCCAGATCCAAGTGTAGTGTAGACAAGTTAAACAAAATTCTGAACTATTAAAAACGAAACGAAATAGGATCTTTGTTTTAATCAGATTGAACTATCCAGGACTCCTTTACGTGCACGTCAGTGTGTACACTGGACCTCGATTTTTCGTCCCATCCGAACGACTATATGCTTTCCCTTGTCCCACACCACAAACAGGGGGGACCGATGAAATTTCTCAGCTAACGCAGGGATTGATAACGGGATCTCCGGGTTATTGTGTCAACGCCCTACCAACTGAGCGTTGTATACCAGTTGATTTATTCAGCACTATATACAATCATTATCTTTGTTTCTTCTTTTGCCCAGTTCGTTAATGGTTAAAGATATAGCAAGAGTTGTGGATCCATAATCTTGCCTGAGCGCGTTATCTCATAAGGTCTGTCAATGAGTCAACTTATGTGGATTCGTTTCCCCGGAGTAGGGTCGCCTGTCCAACCTCGTGGGGTTTTCTCAACATCCTCCGGTTTCCTCCCACTGCTAAAGAACCCTACGCGCAAGCGAATTATTGAAATAAAATTGAACCATATGTTAGTCCCGAAATGGCGTAGTTTGTGTCGAGTGAACGTTAAATCTCTCTCTCTCTCTCTCTCTCTCTCTCTCTCTCGTAGCCATGGTATTTATTAAATCATTAAATGGCGACAGTGTTCAACCTGTTTAAATATCAGCCATCCGATGATCCAGAAAGTTGATTATAGACCCTTCATGTTAATAAATGCCAAAATCTGTAATGGGCAGATTTAGTTCTTACATAATGCATATTTAATAAGGAGACGCTGTGCGTTGGCTGCTATAAGACGGTGAGTGTACTTGGAATTTCATCTTCAACCCTTACATCTTGTTACGTTCAAATCGAGTTCCTTTAGGAAATGTCTCTGACCGGACGATGTCCACTGACCGTTCCTATATCTCTTCCTATATATCAGCAATATTAAAATGTGGTAAAATTAAATTTAACGTCCTACTGTTCTGCTTCGAACTGGGCTAATGAAGACGGGCATACGGCATAGTGTTCTATGAGGGGAATTTTGCCCGGGCAGCGTCACTACTGCACGCCAATGTGTACACGGGACCTCGGTTTTTCGTACCACCGAACGACTAGACAGGTGCCCTTGTCAGGCCCTCCGAATAATACGGGAATATACCGCTCTTCCCTACCTCTGTTCTCAGGCTATGTTGGAACCTTTTCTTCTATTGCTCGCCGTGATTCTTTATTTTTTGAAAAGGAATCATTTCTAAAGATATCTTACACAAATTTATAAAAATTTAACATTTCTTTCGAGTAGAATTTAGCGATTAAATAAATATGCTGTGTGCCCATTTTCGAGTTTCGTTCAAACGTATTCTGTGCGTTTTTAATCGCAAAATTCTACTTGAAAATAGTGTTGAATTATTATAAATGTGTCAGTCGTAAGAAATGATTCCTTTGGAAATCAAAGATGAATCACGGTGAAAAAAAAGGATTTAAAATGAGCGGTATTTTCATATTGCAGCTACTATATAGGAAGGGATAGGAACTCCCAGCGGACGTCGTCCGATCAGAGACACATCCAGAAACAGACTGAGACCCTTCCTAAAGGAACTAGTTCAATCTATCTGTAATAAAGGGAGACAAGTCTGATTTTACTATTATTTTATTTTTATTAACATTTATCAAGGATTTATAGACAATAAAATATTAAAACAAATAACGTTATTGTAAACAACCATGACAAACGAAATACAATATCTCTTAGTTGTTGTTTTTGTTTGTTGGTTTTAATTTCAATTCAAAGCAATCGGATGCGGAGATTAAAGGGAGACAACTCGTGAATTTTTTCAAGATTGGAAATACATTTTATATTGTAATAAATAACTATTAACGATTTATTTAAAAAAAAAAAACAATAAATAAAAAATTGGAAGAAAAGTAACAAATAACAGTAAAACTTCTAAACTGTATTGTATTTTTTTAAATTTTTTCTTGAATTGAATAAATAAATAGAAATCAGTCATGTTTGACAGTACTACTTTCAACAAGAATTTTGCAGAAAAACTAATTGCGTAACAAACTGCTTTGAGATGAACAAGATTTTAACAGATTTTGATACTGTGCAAGTTTTAGGGAAGACCACAGATTAAATGAAGTGTTGCCATGTTGCTGTACTTGGGATAGATTTGACTGAACAGGAAAAACATAAACACTCCCTCAAAAGTTCAAATATCAGAAGCTAATCTAGGAATATGAAATGAAATGGAGTGTATATAACATCCTAACATGTACTGTTCTGCTCCTAACCTGGGCTAATGAAGACAGGCATATGTCATACAGTGTGCTATGAGGGAAATTTTGCCCCGGCAGAGGTGCTACTGCCTACTCTTACTTCTAATTCCAACTGCCAAGTGATCTTTTATGTGCATGCCAATTTGTACACAGGACCTTGGTAACCATGTTTTTTGTCCCATCCGAACGACTAGACAGTTGTCCTTGTCAGGCCCTCTGACCTGCATTACTGACAAGGAGAAACCACTCTGGAATATCTGGATGAACTTTCACAGGCAATGCAGGGATCGAACACCCGACCTCCAGTATTTTGACAGGTAATCTTCCCTTTGTTGATGAATTTCGAAATCAAAGGGTAGTAATGTGTACTACTTTTGTTGAATTCAGCAAGCTCTGGTACATAAAATATTCTCAATAATCCCCTTGTTTGTCAATCTATAACATCTAAATCTTGAACTTAGATATTTGGAACTTAATACAGTAACCCCTAACTAAGGCTCTTTAGACCGCCCTTTCACGTGCGATCTGATTAAAACACAGATCCTATTTCGTTTTGTTTTGTATAGTTCAAAATTTCCTTTTCCTTGTCTTCACTACACAAGGATCTGGAAGAGTTGTTATAATACTGGCCTTCTGGTTGAGGTGAGGGATTAGCCAATGAAAAGGTGAGTTCTTATCACGTGATGCACAGATCCATGGGGTAAGTCACTAGAAACGTCAACTCTGATTGATTAATCAAAGTCTGACGTCATAGGGTCAAAAGCCACTTGTACAATCCCTGATGCAACCTTCCAGTACAACCGGTAAGGATTTCATGTATATGTAGTGTAGCCAATCAAAATTTAAAATTATAAAAAAAACGATAAAGTATAGATCCATATTCTAATCAGATTGTGTCACATGCACCGCTGTGGCGTACGCACAATAGTCCTATAATACAGAACGCTATTCACTTATCTAAGGTGGTCTAAGGTTCAGCTATTATGGTCTGTTTAAATATGTATCAAATGCTAAAGGGTTAAATTTAATTTCTGCACCATCTAACCATTCATGTGAATTGATCACGTTTGATCAAGGCTTCCAAAAAGGTCTGGCATTACTTTTTCGGGAGGGAGCTGTAGATGGTCTGTTTCGTAGCTTAATCTTTTTCCAATTGTTAGAGTTAATATTCGACACAGAATTTCCATTTAGGTCTTTATAAATCATGTTATTTTTTATAGGACAGTCCCAAGGAGCTTCGAAATTTGGCTCCTCAAACTGATTCTTTTGTCCGAAGAGGGCCTCATCACAAAACGTTGGTGTGTGTTTCTGACGGCGAAATATCTCGGTTCTCAATCCAGAGCCTTTTTTCAACATCACAAAATTTTCACAACTTGAATTCGGAGTTGGTGACCAAAATAATGGACGATCTTTTTTCTTTTTTTTCACTATAATTTTTTGACTGTCAAATTTCATGGTGCTTTCCCAAGGTGGTTGAAAATTGACGCGTCCGGAAAGAAGACCTTGGTGATGTGATCGGAAAAGGGATTCATCCACCGGAGAAGATGAATCAACCATACGATATCCAAAATGTTTGAATGATGTTGTTTTTGGACGGTTATCTGCTACAGAAGGAGGTCTGGAACCTTGTATAACCCAGTCATCACTCATGATTAGTTTAATACTTTAAATCTGGAAGATAAAAAAAAAAGCCTTGATTTGATATTACTGCAAAAACTGGGAATAGGCTAAGGTCTGTGTTCCATATGTCTTAGTGGTGTTTCTTAGCGTGTGTTTCACTGGCGGAAAAAAAATGGTAATGGTCTAATGCAAAAGCAATGGGATCTCTTCCAGCCACGTAAACATGGAAAAGCATGCATGGAAAATGGACCTAAAGGTCACGTTTGTGATACACTGTACGGTAGTTGAGATCGTGATGAGGACTCACTAGGAGTGTCCAAGTCAGCTGGTTAGCTTGCCTGTTGCACGCTAAAGAAGAAGTACCTATCTTTGTGTCAGACCTTGTGGGTTTTACCCGGTCCTCCGGTTTCTTCCTACAAAGACGCCTATGCCCAAGTGAATTATTGAAATAAAATTGAACCATATGTTATTCCCGAAATTACCTAGTTTGTGTCGAGTGGACATTAAACCCCATTTCTCCCTCTTTCGCTTTGTGCCAGACATGTATTAGAAATCTTCTTTGAGTGATATTTAGCAACCGATACACATAATTAACACAAAACAGTATTTGTGTTCCACAAATCTGTGCCAAACACAGTAACTAACAGGCACCAGAGAGATAGTGTCCAATATTGGCTGTGACTGGTGCCTTATTTCCAGACTTCCTTGCGGGAATTAAGCTGTGGGAGGAAACCGGATCACTGGGAAAAAACCCCTTCAGGTTAGACAGGCGACCCTACTCCTTGTCACGTACAGACAACAGAGAGAGAGAGCGAAATGGGGTTTAACGTCCACTTGACACAAACTAGGTCATTTTGGGACTAACATATGGTTTCAATTTTATTTCAATAGTTCGCTTGCGCATAGGGGTCTTTAGCAGTGGGAGGAAACCGGAGTACCCGGAGGAAACCCACGAGGTTGAAAGGCGCTCCTATCTCCATGCCACATACGCTCACACCAGGGATCAAAACCACAGCCGCAAGCCAGAGGTGACCGGCCAGCTAGAGGTCGAAGCGCGGCACTCTAAACCACTAGGCCATCCCAACCCCCCTGGTCACATACAAGCAGAGGTTTAAAACCATGCCCCTTGACACAATGACACCCTTATGACCCAATGCGCACATCTTAAACCACTCCACTTGACACAATTTAGGTCATTTTTGGTCCATTTTTTATATTAAAATGGAAGGGTTCTGGGGAAACCCCATGATGTTGGACAGGCAACCCTATTCCTTGTCACATACAAGCAGAGAATCGAAACTTATGATCAAAAGCACAGATGCTACATTTTGTAAATCTTTTGGCAACCAAACCCCCAAATTAGATTGATGAGATGTTTATTTCAATAGAATTGAATTGACAATTTTTCTAATTTATAAATATTAAAACCTTGTGTTAAAGATGCATTATTTACGAGCTGAATTTTTCTTTTTTTTTCTTTTTTTAAACAATATTTTATTCATTTGAAAAGGATTGAACAACAGGCAAAGCCTATATAAGCCTTTTTTTTTACATAGGCTTTAAAAGTTATATATATGAATTATTAAACATTTTTAATTAACATCGGATGCTCTTGATTTGTAACAGATTTAAAAACAATTGGCAGTTACATGTAATGATTTAATTAAAAAAATGGATAATTGAGATTTTGTTTACTAATACTTTTGAAACAATGGTAGCAATGACAATTGGGACTCTGCTATTCTCCACACACAGCAATAACGTTGCTCAGTACATATCATTTGACTGAAATTTTCAATATATTCATTTTTCATTATCCATTTTTAAATTTTAATAGTGAGATCAATCAGCTCTTTATCGAACTCTTAAGACAATAAATTATGGATGGGCCATCAATTCAATGTGAATAACCTTTCCTCATCAATCCTTTTCTGTATCATAATGGATAACATCAAAATAAATGGGCAAAGTATGTCTAAAATCAATATAATTAGCTCTATTTGTTTGCTTTAAATGTGCATATATGGTACATGGACAAACACATACCAACTTCGCATTACAAGTAAAATTTAATAAAATTTAACGCAACATTTATTTTTATCTCCTCCGTTCAGTCTGAGTTAGGCCTAGTGAGTCGATCATTTTTATTAAATTTATTTGTAACTAATATTAGTAATATTTAAGACAAATTTTGCATCGCACAATGCGTAGCAGTGAATTACAATTAATTCTAGCAAAAATGTCAAATTAAAAACACGAAAAATTAAAGAAGAAACTAGGATGATTTGATTACCGTTATCTCCCGTGGATGTTATCATCAGCAACAGTTATGTCACTCTTTGCACGAGATTCTTCACATTATTAACTGGCTTCAACAAGTTTGTAATTGTTATTGTTGCCACAACAACCCTGTAGACAGTGACATAAATTATTGATTGACTTCCTTTATTCCAAAAAAGTCTGGAAAATAACGACTACACCCACCTTGCTTTTTTTTCCTACTCTCCAATCCAAATGTTAAGAATACTCTCTAACAAAAACAAATCTGGTTTAGAAATGGCTAAAAATCATATTCTGCAATTATTTACATATATTGATAATATTATAGTATCTTATCTTTTAATGAGCATCTAAGTGTTACATAATTTAAAGCGAATGTTGAGCAGAAAAGGCAATTTAAGACAATACCCGGCATTCCTTTAAATAAAAATGGCGACACCACGCGCTCAGTTGAGAATTACTTATGGTTTGATAGAGATAAACAGCGAAATTAAGTTTCAATTTTTCATTTGTGGTAAGTGCAATTTACCTTTTTGATAACTTTATCAAAATGCAATATCCAGAATTGTCTATCATGCTGGTTTAGGAACGAAAATAGCCATCGATTTTGTGTAATTTTTGTGCAAATTTTGACCGGAAGTGATGAATTTCTTGTTGTTTCTTCGATCGTACTATTTATATTTTCACGTTTTATGTTCGTTTGAACTACGTTATAAATCGACATAGGTACGTAAATTTTTATTTATAAGATGTTGTCGACAGTTGTCGTTGTGTGAGCATGTGAAAAATTCATACATGATCTAAATCTGGCCATAGAATCACGTTTTCAAAATGAAATCTGTGGAGAAAATGAATGAAATGAAGTGGTTGGATTATTTTTATTATTAGTTACTATTCGCTAAAAATTCTGGGTTGGAATTCCCCACTTTGAGTATTGACTAAATGCAAAAGGAACCAGAAAGAATAGAAGATTTGTAGTTTTTGCATGGAACAAACTCGACATTTACGTAAATATCTTGTCTCAAAATGGATTTAACATTTTTGTACGACGACAAAGCCAAAAGCCAAAGGGAGTTTGAGCTGTTGCTGAAGGAGATCTTCGAGCCAGTTCACACTGTCAAAACGAAAAAAGTTTGTTTTGATGATGAGGATAATTATCAGGTTAATATCTTTTGTCAAATGGGATTTCTTTTCCTCTTAATTTGACATTTTCATAATTGTTATATTTACAGTTTAAAAGTAACTTTGTTGACAATCTCTTAACTTGTATACTTGAGAGCAACTTTTTGTTTTTGCACCGAATGGAAAAAATGGAGATAAAAATTTTGAATGTTCAACTTAATCATCATGTCAGAAAGTAATGAATTTAGTAGTGTCAGACAAAATTACACATACGGAAAAACTGTGTCATGCCAATGATAGGCACCAGGGGGATTAATGTCTGACTACATGTACATGTTAAAGACCACATAAAATAATAATTTTTAATTGCATATATTGATAGCCAAGGGTTACTACATTCATTTTACGTCAAGTTCACTCCAATCTGATTAAAATTAATTGAGATATTAACGTTTAAACATCAGACAGCCAAAAACGGTTTTCAAATTTTCAATTACAACCTTTATCCGGTTGATTGGCTGGTGACGTCACAGACACTACACATAATCTATACACATTATCTATACAATATAGCACTATCTGTACGATATATCACTGTATACACACCGCCAGTTAACACGTGTGTATTTGTCGGTCCAATTAACATTTGACTGGCGTCATCATTAACTCGTAATTTAACACGTAAGCTACATATCACTATACTATAATAGTCAAAGCATTTTCAAAAGCCGACAAAAGCGATGTCACTTATGTGGAAGCAGACGTTAAACACCAAGTAGTAGTAGTAAAAGCCGACCTTTCTCGTCTTGAGTTGTAATAGATTTATATTTGTGACGAGAATATTACCGAGTGTATTTCAAGATGCCATATTACCGTTGTGTTATTGAGAGTTGTGGAAATCCCAGCAAGGGAAAGGGGAATAATGTACCGGCGTTTCATAAATTTCCCAACGATGAAATCGTACAGAAAAATTGGAATGCGTTTGTAAACAATTCAAATCCTGATTGGCAACCTACAGTCACAACAGTGATATGCAGTGAACATTTTACGAACGATTACTTAATTACCTATACACATCCGGCGTGTGTATTCATTAACGCCTGACTGATTCCTTAATCCCCCTAATTAAATAAAACAATTGACTACGGAATAATTTGTTTTGTAATACATTTTAATTCAAGATCCATTTTAAAATTTGTTTCATTATGTACGGCCGTTCTGTTTTCTCACGGCAGCGATTTTAATACAATCTACCATCGTGTGCAGTCCAAACGATTCGAGATACATTTTCGTCAGTATTGTGGTTCTAATTTAGAAGGGTAATTATCATTTTTTGTTACGCCGGCCAGATCAATTTGTAATAATGAATATCAAATACACTTGATTAAATGTGGAGTTCCTCGTGCCGTTTGGTGAGTGATTAAACTGTCAATTTAATTGTAAAATACTTGTATTCTTTATAAAAAAGTTAAATGATGTTAGACATTATAACCTTATCTTATCACAAACGTATATCCATCGAAGGATTTATATTTAGATGTTGTTTAAACACCAATCAACAAATAATACGAGGCTACTTTATTACAAAAACATCGGTGAGCAAAGAAAAAGATGATTACCTAATCAACATTCTAAATTACTTTATGACCCAATCACTGTTCAAATTTAGTCTGATTGATTAATTACAGGTATTAACGACACTACACTTGCGATACACATAGATAGTTAGGTGATCCTTCTCAATCTGTTAATTCTAACGTATATTGAGATATTTCTTCGTATTTCATTTTTACGGTCTATTTCAGAGTAATAGTCAAATTCGCAAGCAGAAATAAAGGCGCCGTACGTCGATAACGGATCGTCATTTACAAATCGCGTTTCAATCATGTTTGAAATTTATGATATATTTTGCGTGACCACATCTTTTTACTCCTATACTCTTTTACTCGGGGAAATTCGAACCACAATACTATTCTGACGAAAATGTATCTCGAATAGATGGGACTGCACACATAGGAGAGTGTGTGACATCGCTGCTGTGTGAAAATGAACGACCGTACATTATGAAACAAATTCTAAATTAGAACGACGATACTCTTCTGACGAAAATGTATCTCGAATCGTTTGGACTGCACACGATGGTTGATTGTATTAAAATCGCTGCCGTGTGTAAACAGAACGACCGTACATAATGAAACAGGTTCTAACTTCGAACAATAAACTTCTGACGAAATTGTATCTCGAATCGTTTAGACTGTACACGATGGTAGAGTGTATTAAAATCGCTGCCGTGAGAAAACAGAACGACCGTACATTATGAAACAAATTCTAAATTGGATCTTGAATTAAATTGAATTATAAAACAAATTATTCCGTAGGCAATTGTTTTATTTATTTAGGGGGATTAAGGAATCAGTCAGGCGTTAATGAATACACACGCCGGCTGTATATAGGTAATTAAGGAATAAACATTCCGAATATGCATTCGGTCACTGTGACGTCACTGGCGTCTGATGGGATTAAGAGTGTTTTCAATAATTGGCAAAGTCGTTTTTACGGGAGGTCTATTTTTACGACTTTGAGTGAAGAGAGCTGATTTAAATTTAGTCGGATTGATGTGAGTTTGCCGTAAAGTGGATAAAATAACCATGGACTGCTCACATAGAGAAGTTTTCAGGGACATTTTATGTGCACTTTAAGGACACATGTACATGGATGTATTTGACATGTTCTGTATTTCCAAAGAAGTAAATCTTTAACGGTCTGTTATGAGGGATTGATCAAAGTTGCTTTTATTCAGTAATATGTTAAAATGATTATTTTTTTTTAACAGGGATAATTTTGAATCCGTAATGGATTCTTGAAACTCTATAGACTCATTGAATCATATATAATCAAACATTGTCATAATATGATGGGACAATTTCAATGGTATCAGTTGAAATTATCTTATTCATAAGACAAACACAAACAGGATTCAGTGTTCAAAATACTGATGTACACTTCTGTTACTTCAACACCAACATGTACTGTATGATGAAAGGATCGGTCATTGCATCAGATTGGCTTGTCTTGAAGGACTGTACAATATTGGCGCCGTTTGTGTGAAATGTTCAACTGATTGCTAATTTCAGGAAAGTATTACAAATATTGAAGTCGTCCGTTCCAGGGTCAATTTGGCAGTCAGGTCAGAGGGATCAGGAAAAGAACACAGGAATAATAGTATGCTTGTGAGTAAAAGCTGCATTAAATTAAGCCTGTTCCGTCCTTCATTGCTTGAACTTAGTAGTATTGCAATTTGATGCTATATACAAAGCATATTATTTTGGCTACCAGTTAATGAAAGAAGTATGTTATTTTATAAAACTTGCTTTTAAAAACATGAGTAATTGTTTACAGTATCTTTTTTTTTGCTGTAATAAAAAAAACATACCGGTATTTTAAACATCAGAACATGTAAATGCTTGATCTTTTTTTCACTAAACAGTAGATTTAGTACCATATTAGTTCTTGTTAACATTACATGTATCAGTAAAAGAATAATTTTTTTTTGCTAACAAAGGCATTGCCAGTACCTAGTAGAACCAACTTGATAATTTATCAGTACACTCGATTATTGCTCCATCTTCATTATCCCAGCTGGAGCAGAACAGTAGGATGTTAAACCACATTTTATTTCATT
Organism: Patella ulyssiponensis; assembly: GCA_963678685.1. Classification (NCBI taxonomy): domain Eukaryota; kingdom Metazoa; phylum Mollusca; class Gastropoda; family Patellidae; genus Patella; species Patella ulyssiponensis. Next base: position 16,957,950 of record OY783227.1, on the reverse strand, counting down.
TCTTTTTGTATTATTCTTGAATGATCATATTAATTATTGATAGATTTTGAGTGAAACTTTTTGGAAAATAGAAGGATAGTTTTATAATACTCAGGGTTCGTGGGTTGGACGCGCTCTGTAGTTTGTATGCAAATTTTTGTGGTCCGTCAGTCATTTCCAGTCAGTGTTTAGTCCATTCATATATATTTATATAATAATTATTTATTTGACCTAACCATACGTTTTACAATAATTATGTATTTGATATGATTTATTTTTGAATTTTTGACAATAAGGTGAGTTTAAGACAATTTGATGTGAAATACAAAGATAATTCATGTATTCTTTAAATAAATACACACACATACAATGTACTAAACTTCTAGGCTGTCTGTCTACACCTAGCTCCACTTGAGAACAGACACTAAAAGCTAGTTGACTGACATTTAAGGTCATAAATCAAGAACACATAACTTGACATTTATAAGTATATTTCAAGCATTTTAAGATGTATATATTATGTTTTCAATTAATACAATTGAAAAGGTTTAGATTAGTCTTTTGATCCCTGCAATGTCCGTCATTCAGATGGGATGAAAAAAGGGGCCCCCGTATACACATTGGCATGTACTTTAAAGATCCCTTGGCAGTTGGAATTCGATGTAAGAGTAGGCTATAGCACTGCTGCTTGGGCACAATTTCCTTCATAGCACACTGTATGGCGTATGACCGCCTTCATTAGCCCAGTATAGGAGCAGAAGAGTAGGACGTTAAACCCCACTTCACTTCAATTTTAAATGTCATTCTGTGTACCTGTAAAAACAAACTACATGTAGGTTGTATTGTCCAATATCCACCTGTATTGTGCAGGTGTTCACAGAACATATTTACATGTACATTTATACAATATACTATACCAAAAATTGTGGTTGACTGTAACTTACAAAATGTTTTACATTCACAGTTCAATCTGCCTATTGCAGGTCTTGTTTTTGGCTTCAAATGTTATATAATTTATTATTTAGATATTTATTCACATGACAAACCTGTATGTGTGAACCACTCTCTAGACTATCGGATGGGTGGTGAAATTTATTATTTAGACGTCTATTCAACCGCAAACCTATAAACCAGTCTCTAGAATATCGGATGGTTGAGATTTAAATGAATTTGAAAAACAATGAAATTTAAATTAACAATAAAATGGGTTATGGGACTTAGTTTTGATTGTCAAATACTGTTTCTACAATAACAATCTACACTGCATCTTCAAACAGTCATGACTTGACCTAGAATAAAGAAATTTGAATTAAATCTTGAAATATGAACACTGATTCGAACATAACTTTATGGACTTGTGTAAAGTCTGGGGAGGTTTCAAGATACTTGAATTTGACTATCAATTACACTAATAACATGGGGAGGTTTCAAGATACAAGTTACTTGGAATTGACTATCAAAACTACATGTAGACTCAGAGCGGGTAGTTTTGACAACTGTAATCTGAAACACGCATGTGGGTAACCTTTTCAATTGAAGAGAACGAACGAAACTATAGTCATTGCTAAAAGGGATATCTGGCCAAATTGCTCATTTTATCTACACATACAAATAACACAAACAAACCAATTTATGAAAACAAGGAAATGATAATGGCACCGTATATGTAATTAATTCAATGCTGACCCGAAATATTCAAATAGGCGACTGTTACATCATATATTGATTAAAATGACGTGGAACAATTCATACAAACTGTTTTGGTGGTTGGTATGGATTTTTTAATTTGATGTTTGTGTCATTTTGTTTGTTTTCTTTAACATTTTTTCTGTATCATTTCAGATGGTCGATGGCCAGTTGAAAAAGTTTTGTGAGATATGTTCAAAATGTGGGAAAACAAGTCGATTACGTCTCTACCAAATCAACTTTGAAGAAGCATATTATATGTGTGAAAATGTTGAGGTAAAAAGAAACTTTTAAATCAATCTGATTAAAAAAACAGATCTATATTTTGTTTCGTGTTTTTATACATGTACTTTTATTAATGACCCCCACTAAATGAAGATCTGATAAGTTACATAGCAGGAGGATGCGTCAGGGATCATATGAGCGACTTTTGATGGCAGGTCAGACATTTGATTAACCGATCAGCGTTGATGTTTCTAGAGTGATACCCACAGTTCTGTGCACCGTACACTAAGAACTTGCTGTAACAGACCGTTTCATTGGCCGGTTTCCTCCCACTGCTAAAGACCCCTACGTGCAAGCGAATTATTGAAATAAAATTAAAAATCATATGTTAGTCCCAAAATGACCTAGTTGTGTCGAGTGGATGTTAAACCCCATTTCTCTCTTCTCCCCCCCCCCCCCCCCGTTTTATTGGCAAATCCCTCACATCAACCAGAACATGGGTTATATATATATATATATACAACAACTCTTCCAGATCCTAGTAAAGACAAGTAAAACACAATTTTGTACTATAAAAAACGAAACGAAATAGTATCTGTGTTTTAATCAGATTGCTTTTAAATAGATAAATCTTCAAATTTTAAATAGATACATGTAAGTCTTCACAAACCCCAAAATCGGTTACATCCTGGTATTAGTTGCTGCCTAAGCAAATTTTCAGAAAGCATGTTTTCTGACACACCTCTGTTATCATAGTCCTGTTGGTGCCAAAATGCATTGTATAGGACATTGAACCCCATTTTATTACATTTTTTTGAAAATTTCAGTATAAACCATTGCCAGGTCTGATTATTTGTGTTATTTAATATCATTTCTCCGATGTTCGAGGGGAATTTATGCCCGAATGGTTAGCTCATGTACATGTAGTATCATACAATCTGTCATTGACTCAACTGACGTGGTTTCGATTCCCTAGTTGTACGTGACAAGGAGTAGGGTTGCCAGTCCAATGTCCTGGGTTTTCTATGGGTCTTCAGGTTACCTCTCGCTGCTAAAGACCTACATGTATACACGCAAGGGAATTATTGAAGTATAATTTAACCACGTTAGTCGTAACATGGCTATTATTATTTTTTCATGTTGTAAAAACATGTCCTTAATCAATGATTAGTCGTTTGCTTGGGACGAAAAACCAAGGTACGTAAAAAAAAACCCACATCACTTTGATATATGAAAGTACACTGCAGTGGCACTGTCCTGACAAAATTGCCCTTCACACATGTAGCACACTGTGTAGCATGGACCTGCCTTTTTTAGCTCAGTTGCACATTAAATTCATTTCATTTTAACAAAGTTTTATTTGTCTTTTTCAGTGCTCTTATCCATTAGATATAGATGGTAGCAATTCCACATCAATAATAAATCGGGACTTTAGGACGATAACAACTCCATCCCAGCGTCGACAAGCAGCAGCAGCAAATCAAACACCAGCACTTTCCACATCGTCTCATATTCCCAGTAAGCCACCAAGTGTTCAAAGTTCATTGAGGAGCCGTGTGTCGTTCAATAGTGTTAAGAGTAGCACAAACTTTCAAAACATACCCACAGCGAATCACTTAAGTTGTGCCAAATCTCTTCACAAAGCATCTCCCGTTCAATTGAATCCAAACATTATATCAAAGTTCCAGCCAATCAATTTAAAATCAATCCACAAGCCGTCGGTTATAGATAAAACTTCTAACAGTCAGACAGTGATTCCCGTCGGTACAAGCAAAAGTATTAACAATCACAATCGTAGAAACTCCCAGACGACACAATCCACGGACAATTATTTAGAACAATTTGCTGGGTTTGTGAAATCTCGTGTAGCCACCCCTCCAAGTGTTATTAAACCCAAGACTAACATTGAAAGAAATAAATCCTTGGGCTCGAAAGAAAATAGTCCTTCTCCTGCAATTTTACCGAGTAATGTTTCGTCGCTTAAACGCAAGTCAAGATCGGTAACACCAGAACTTTCGAAACAAAAGAAACAGAAAATTGAAAATATTTTTTCTAAGGAAGTGTTGCGTAAATCTTCTCTCTCAGTGAAATCACAATCTGTTGCTAGTACTCATAGACAGTCTCCAACATCTCGTGAAATAATTATTTGCAGACCTGCAGGTTCTCTAAAAGGTGAACCCAGAGAAATAAAGCCAGTTGTTAAGAGAGTCACACCAGCCGATATAATACAGCAGGTCCTAAAGAAGGCTAAAACGGAAGATGATTCTCTAGGTGCATCCAAATTTGCTCCCTTTCAGTTAAAATCCCCAACTGTTCAAGTTACGAAATCTGTAACAACCAAGACAAGTGCCAAGTATACAGATGTATTTAAATCTTTGACTTGTAGTGCTATAACCATCCGTAAGGACGGTCCTAATTTGCTGATAAATAATAACTTTGAAAACAGTGATAAGGAGAAAAAAGCTGCGGTGCCCAAAGGTGTGTTTAGCACTCCACAGACGATCCCCAAAAACAAAAAGACTCCTCAAATTACCCCAACAACCAAATCAAATATTGTGAGAAAATCTCCTTTATTAAAAACACAAAAGTCGCAAGATTATTCCTCTTCTGTTGACGATTATTGTGATTCTTTTGATACATCGTTGTTTGATGATGTAGCTTTTGACTCAAAAACTGCAGAGGTCAAAAGTGAGGAAGAAATTGTGTACAATAAACTTTTAAATACGGTTAATGACTCTACGCTGAAACTGAAACAAAGTTTTCCAGAGTATACAAATTCTACAACTGTAAATAATTTCCGAAAAGAATGGGATCAATCTAGTGATGGTCGCAGTGTAACTAGTTCTGCAAGTAGTTCCCCAAAGTTGTCCCCCTTTGAACTGAAGACAAATTGTGAAACTTCTGTTAATATTGATTCACTTTTGCTCGATTGTCGCGACCATGATCTTGACCAAGAGGTGAGTTATATTCTGTCGTCGGAAAATCCAACACAAGACGGTTGTGCAAGGAATGTTAACTCAATAAATGCTAAAACAGAAACAATAGAATGCACGAAAAACTCTGATGGCGTAACTGACATTATAATATTTGCTGATTCTATCAATAGACTTGATAACGCTGAAGTGGACTTTGAAATATTAGACACCTGATCTTAATGCAAAGTTCTTTTTTTCAAATTGTTTGTGTGTCTGTGGAAAATGTCTGCCCAAACTAAGAATAGAAACACAAGAAGCAATCCTGTCAAAGAAACACCAGGACAGTCCAAAAATGAGAAGACTCCAACAAGGCCACAGAGTATCATACGTACCAGACATCAAGCAGTTCAAGATGCTAACCCTGGCTTGGACATCAAAAGACGACCAACTCCAGGGGTATTCTATAAAGAAGAAAAGGGTAAAATCAATGAAAAATCCTCACAAGGAAAAGGTAACAAAAGTAAAAGTGTAAAGAGCAAAGTGGAAAGTGAAGATGACTCAACACCTAGAAGAGGCATATCTTCAAAGGTAACTCCAGGAAAAACAAAGAGCACACAAAAGAAAACTCCAAACAATGCATCATCAAATGATAAAAATGCCAAAGGTTCTGCAAAACAAAATGATAAAAAGGAGACACCTACGAGTAACACAGAAGTCATTAAACGTGGAAGAGGTCGGCCAAAAAAGATACTTGATGGTGCTGGAGGTACACCAGACACATCTGTTATTGTTGATGATTCTTCAGAGGACACTTCAGATAATGATCAAACAGAATCCACAGATAGAACTACCAGTAATAAAAAGAAAACACCACAAAATAACGGGGATCCCGTCAAGAAAGGAAGAGGTCAACAAAAGAAATTTTCCCTGGGAAGTACATTGGAAACGTCACTTGTTGTGGGTGATTCTTCAGATGATAATTCCAATGATGGCAAAAGAGAAACAAGAAGGAAATCTACTGATAATAACAACTTTCGTGGTAGCAGGAAAACTGCAGCATCCACCACAACTCCATCAGTCCAAAAGAAAACTCCTGTGATTCTTAGGAAGTCTCTAAATGAAACTCAGTCCACAACACCAACGAAAGTCGTGTCTAGCCCAAAAATAATTCACATGAAGTCTCCTGCTAGTCCTATGAAAGTAATTCAAAGAAATAACACCCCAGTCAAAACACCCATTATACACCAAATGAAAGAAAGTTCTGGGAATTCTTCAGTCAGCAGTCAAAAAATAAATATTCTTAGTCCAAACAAGGAACCAGAAAAGAAAGGTAGAGGGAGGCCAAGAAAGCAATTACTTGCAAGTGATATGGAAACGGATAATGATAAAGAGGATTCTAAACAACCAGAAGATTCTAAAACAGAAAAGTCAGAACAATCTGTGCAAGAAGATTCTACCAGTACCAAATCGGAAGATCCTACCAAATCTGAAGATCTTACCAAATCCGAAGATCCTGCCAAATCGGAAGATTCTGGTAAATCTGAAGATCCTTCCAAATCTGAAGATCCTACAGCAACTGGAGATTCTAAACAATTGGTAGATTCTAAAACATTAGTGTACTCGCAAGTTACAAAAGATTCCAAGGAAACCGAAACAATAAGTACCCCAGAACCAAAGAAAAGAGGAAGACCGCGAAAATATCCACTCATAGATAATACACTCAAAAATTCTGTGGATGAACCCAGTGTGAAGAAAGAAAAAGAGAAAGAAGTAACTGAAACAGAAATAGTACCAGAAAAGAAAGATGATGCGATGGAAACAGAAATAGTACCAGAAAAGATAGATGATGTGATGGAAACAGAAACAATACTAGATACGAAGGAGACTTCTTCATCGGCTACTGGTGAAAATACAGACCATAGCTTTGAGCAGCAGATAATTCAAGAAGGAAAAACAGAACATCAAAAACTATTGCCAACTGGAGATAATGAAATATGTAGTCCCAATGACACAGGAATAGAGGAAATGGATACAACAGAAGAAGGAAAGAGGAAACTAGATCCTGATGTAACTGAAGAAATTCATTCCACACAACCTGAAAATGAATTGACAGAAACAACAGATAAGGACAAATTTGCGGAACCAGATTCAATGGACATCTCGAAAGATGTCGGAGAAGACAGTTTCAAAATGAATGAGGCAATTTCGGTTACAAGTACTGATGATGCAGGAGTTCCTGGGTTGGAAAACAAAAAGGAAAGTTCTACAACTTCTTCAGCTTTGAGTGAACCTGTTCACGATTCATCTATACAGCAAGCAGTTGTTAGTCAAGATGATACAGAGAGTGTATTAGATACTTCTAACTGTCTAGAAACAAAGAAAGTAGATATTAGTGACTTGGCAGACCAGAAAAACCTTACTGCTACTGGTACATCTGCTACAACAACAAATGACTCTGAATCTTCACCTGAAACGGATATGCTGGATATTTTAGCATCTGCATGTCTTTCCCAATCCCAGACAATAAACTCATCACTGACATCCACATCCATTCTGGAGTCTAAAATGATCAATACACAAGCTTCGTCAGTGGTAATGCAAGAACCATTGTCAACACCTGTCATAGAAAACAAAGTTATGTCTTCAAAAGTGCACCAACCAGAAGATGCAGTTTTGATCTCTCCAGAGGCTCCAAAGCCTCTGAATCAAAGTACAAATGATACACCTCCTATCACAAATCTTCTGACTTCAACAACAGCATGCCAAGCTGATCTACCTAAGGTAGATGTGATATCTACTGTTAATGCATCACTGGAGCAAGAAGAGGAGAACACCTGGAGCTTGAATAAAATGATCAACCTCTTTATCCAGTGGCAGAACACTGATGCTATGTGCTGGCTTGATGTAGTCCTTGCCATTCTGGCACACAGTCCAACTTTGAAAGAGATGGCCAAAAATTGGGTAGCTAATCATCAAGACATGAACAAGAATGGAAACAATGTCAGGAGCAGAATAACAAATGACTCCCAAGATAGTTTAAGTGGTATGGATGAATTTAAGACTGGTGATAATGATGTGTCCAGCTGTGTCCAGGGGATGTTGAATAAAGTCTGTAATATGGATGAAAATTCTTCAGATACTCCTATGGCAGTAGACCGTGAGATAACATCTGCATCTGAAAAACAAAGCGAACCCTCGCTAAAAAATCCTTTTGAGTTGATAAAAATCCCCAGTGAAACATCAGTCAGTTTGAGCGCCCAAAGTACGCCGGTGAAAGAAGAAAATAAACTGAAATCAAAATTAAAATTCCCAGTTATCATTACTCTAATCAAGGCACATGAACAAGCACAGTATCTTCTTCAGAACTTTTTATCCAAACCAGTTACACAGAATGATACTATTGTTCACGAAGGCAACATTGTTTCTCAATCATCGTCCAATCCACAAACCGGAGCTGGCATCAAAATAATCTCTCCGCTTTTAACGATGCTTCACAAGCAACCCAATGGTGGAATACCGGTGGATGCGCTGACTCGTTTAGGGGAATCAATATCTAAATTAGAAGATGTGAGGGAAGTGGTATGGGATATATTACAACCGAGATTAAAATGTGAGAAAGGGAAAAATGACAGTCCAGTGTTTGCGCTGCCTCTCCTGGTGCGCGAGAGTCAGGAACTGAAACATATGTTTTCTATAGAGTATAGTTTGGTTTTCCATTGCAATAAATGTGACTATAGACAGGAGAATAAGTTTGTGAAAGCCCTTCCGTCCTTACCTAATGTCCCGGATAACTTCAGTATGAAAGAACCTGCATTTATTAGAAGTTGTTTCCGCTGTGAAGAACCTGGTCAGAGAATGTTGATGAAAATCCATAGGTTTGTGATTGACAATCTTGTATTAATTTCTTTAAATATATATACATATTGCGGAATCCTCATTTATTTCAAGTACATGTACATTGTTAACAATGATGGCAAAAAGAGTCTGAAGTCCCAAAAACGTTAAAATATTTTGTTTATAAGGCATTTGTGACTAACATTGAAAAAAACACAAACACAACTTGATGGATAACAAGCACTAGCAACTTTAATAGTGCAACGTTTCAACAAGTGTCCTCTTGTCGTTATCAAGCACAGGGTAAACGATAATATGATACAAAAAATCTGGGAGTAAGCATTTGAGTATAATATTTCGACATTTTTGTTTATATACATGTACATGTATTTTTTTATCGTCACAATTATTGAATTAAGCACTGTGTACAAAGAACTTATTACTACAAGATATTATTGTGATACATGTACATCCAAGGAAAGCCAATGAGGACAGTGGTTTTACACATCCTCGTCATGTATGTTCAGTTAAGAGTTTACTGTGAAAGAGATCCTTCCTAGTACTTTTTCAGAAGAGGTCCTCAATGGCTACTTTATAATTTTCTGCAGAATAAATCCACTAAGGTGACTTGATAATTAATAAACATTGTCTTTTTTTTTTGTTTTCTTTCAGTATGCGTGATATTGCCATGTTACATTTTATACAAGGTTTACCGCGAGTGGTATATGATGATTTAGATTTTGATTTTGAAGGAACTCTGTACAGTGTGACTGCTGTGGTTCAATATAAAAACAATCCAGATCATTTTGTTGCCTGGATAAGAAATGCTCAAGGTTAGTAGTGCATGGACTTTAAGGCAAACAATTACATGTAATTTTTACACTTTATCAATAAATAAAAAAGTCATGACTTAAGTTTGCAAAAGGATTAAACAGATTTCATGACTTCATTCAGTCAAGCAATAATTGTTAATTTGTAAAAAAAAAATGGTCGGGAGCAGCGATGCAAGTAGTGCCGGATGAAGGACCTGGTGAGCAGCAGCTTCTTGTCTTTAGGACGCAAAACAAAGTTCCTGTGTACACGTTGATTTGCCCGTAAAAGAACTCTTGAAAGTTGAAATTCGATATATAAGAGCAGGCTGTAGTGCCACAGTCCAAGCAGAAGTGGGGGGTTGGGATGGCCTAGTGGTCTAGAGTGCCGCGCTTCAACCTCTAGCTGGCCGGTCATCACTGGCTTGCGGCTGTGGTTTCGATCCCTGGTGTGAGCGTATGTGGCATGGAGATAGGGGCGCCTTTCCAACCTTGTGGGTTTTGCTCCGGGCACTCCGGTTTCCTCCCACTGCTAAAGACCCCTACGCACAAGCGAATAAATGAAATAAAATTGAAACCATATGTTAGTCCCAAAATGACCTAGTTTGTGTCGAGTGGATGATCAACACCATTTCTCTCTCTCTCTCTCTCCAACCCCATTTCTCTCTCTCATTTCATTTCAAATTTCCATTGGTGAAATGCTTGAATGATTTCAGCTGGTGAATAAAATACAAGATTCAATTTGAAGAATAACAAATGAACATATTTTAATAAAGAGAAAATTCCTATCACGTTCCTAGAAAGGGGGTTGGATGGCCAAATGATTAGCATGTGCGTGTTCCATCTTAAGGGGGGGGGGGATGGCCTAGTGGTCTAGAGTGCCGCGCTTCGACCTCTAGCTAGCCGGTCACCTCTGGCTTGCGGCTGTGGTTTCGATCCCTGGTGTGAGCGTATGTGGCATGGAGATAGGGGCGCCTTTCCAACCTCGTGGGTTTCCTCCGGGCACTCCGGTTTCCTCCCACTGCTAAAGACCCCTACGCACAAGCGAATAAATGAAATAAAATTGAAACCCTATGTTAGTCCCAAAATGACCTAGTTTGTGTCGAGTGGACGTTAAACCCCATTTCTATCTATCTATCCATCTTAAGGTCTGTCATTGAGTTATCTGGCATGTATTTTGATTCTCCAGTTGTATGTGGCAAGAAATTGCTCCCACTGCTAAAGAAGCGCAAGTAAATGATTGAAATAAAATTAAACTGTATGTTAGTCCAGACATGACCTAGTTTGTGTCAAGTTGAAATTAAACTCTTATCACTTCTCTTTCTCTCTCTCTGAAATTCTCAGAAATAAAATGAAATAACTAAAAATTTCAAATCATTTTATTTCAGAAAACCAGTGGATGGAATGTGACGATTTAAAGTCACCGCTGTGCCAGTTTGAAAATGCTCCTCCAAGAATTCCTCCAGAACAGATTCACATAGTCATGTGGGAGAAGAATCTATCTGGCAAACAATCACACAACTTGGAGAATTCCAAAACTGCAGGACTCTTGTCCACTCTCTTGATGTCCACAAGAATGGTTACTGTCACATCTGAAGGCAACAGCAAAGTGTTGACGACGGTCCCTATCCAGTACACGCCTGTGGTTCAAGTAAATCAAAAACGGAAACAAGAAGAGACAACCCCTGCGGTACCAAGACCCAAAATCTCTGTTTATTCAGTCAAAACACCAAGACCTAATATTATCTCCTCTAATAGAATGTCCAGTAGTCCTGTTACCATTGTTCCTACACAAACATCAGTTACGCAAGTTCCCCCAGCACCACTTCCAGAAACCATTCAAAAAGCTATGAATGATGTCAAGGAAGCTTCAAAAAATCAGGTTGCTACTCCATCAACTGGTAAAACAAAAGTTGTAATTGTGGGACCAAAACAAAACCAAGTTCTGGGAGGACCTGTTCCATCAAATGAAATGAAGACCGTGAGTATAGGTGGACGAATCGTAAAATTGACAAATCAGCAATTGAATGCTATAAGAAGTAGTCCTGGAGCGAGGGTTTCCATTGTAGGACTTGATGGTACAACCACCTTTTCCATCAAAGGTGTTCAAGAAAGTAAGCCTCCTGCTGCTGCTGCTGCTGCTGCTGAATCTCCCAAAACTAGCCTTCTGCCACCAGGACCTGAAAAAACAGAGAAACAGCTACAAAGTCCTGTATCTACTGCTATAAATACCATTACCTGTAATGTAACAAACAACCAAGCTTCCCCAATAATGACAGCACAAGCCAAGCCTGTCACCCAGTCATCATTGCTAACTGTAAATTCTACTACCTCTCCACAAACAATACTTCTTCCTAAAACAACATTACCATCGAATCAAATACATATTGTTCCTCAAAGTCAGCAGTCTCTTCAACAACCCACACTAGTCACAACTCCTTATATACAATCAACAACAACCTTACCAACCTTACTGCCAGCATCTTCGAATACATCCACCAGCTCTCAAGGTTATTTGGACAATAATGTAGTTATCAATCCAAATAGACCTTGTCGAGTTGTGGTCAATGCCCAGGGACAAGTAACAGCACTTGCCAGCAATAATAGCCAGGAGATCATACCATTGACATCAGACAAGTCAACGAACCGAGCCATTCTTCAAAAGTTCTTTAGTCAGTGTGACGAAAATGAGCTCACCAATAACCTTTCAGCTCAACAACAAAATGTGTCAGAGTTAAAAATGGCATTAACCAGACAATCCCCATTTGTTCGTTCTCCAGCAACTCCTACAGCACACAAAGTAGCATCAGTGTCTGAGCCTCAACATGATGCCACATCACTTGAAACAGCCATGGCTGTTGACAGCATCTCTAGTCCTTCAAGCAAGCAAGATTTATCAGTATTTGTTCCCAGACCTGCAAGAGGAAGAGCCTCGAGGGGCGCTAGAGGAGGAAAGAAACCAACCAAACCACGAGGCAGGGGAAGGGGTTACATAGCAGATTCACCGGTTACCACTCCAAAACCGTATAATAATAAGCCAAACATAATGAGTAGCACACCGACCAGTACAGTAACACCTACTTCAACAGCAGCATTGAAACTTCAGAACACAATTTCTGGTAGACAAATCCATTCCACACCCAGAAAGGTGGCCATCCCAACTAACAATGGCCACATTTTACTGGATGTCCCTGCTGGTAGAAATGCCATGGATTGTTTGAAAGATCCCAACATTGTGAAAAGACTAGTTAAAAATCTCCCCAAAAATGCAGTAATATCTTCTCCACAAAATATAAGTACTGTTGCATCATCTATCCAGGAGACTGAAACTATGTCCGTGTTGGGAAATAGCACTTCACCAATAACTAACCAACCAAGTATCGTCTATAACAAACCCTCTATTCAGCTTCAATCACCATCCACAACACCTAAGTCATCCATACGATCTATTAGTATTCCCTATTCCCAGGAAAGTAAAATAAAAGAAATATTAGCCAAGCACACAGGTCAGATTTCAAAGAAACCACTTATCATTCAAAAGATCACAAAAAAGGTTGGCTCCACTTCAACAATAATACAAAATCAATATGGAGTTCCAAATCAATCTCCAGGTTCAAGCCAGTCTGATGTTCTCTCTGCTGCCCTAATGGAATCTGGGGTTCAAGATGATACAGCTACCTTCACTGATGAAAGTTTGCTTGGGGCTCCGGCTACACATGGGTTGGATATCCTGTCTCAAGGAGTAGCTGCAGCTAGCAGGGATATATATAATCAAGATATCGGGTCTTTAACCCCGCAGTCACAAAGTATGGACATCCTGACTCAAACCATAAACACGCCAGCATCACATGGTCCTCAGAATTTTGAATCGCCCCAACAACAATCACATGCCTTAGATATTTTAATGCAAGGGATTAATGCTGAACCTCTAATAGAGCCTTCTACCAATACCCAATCAGCTGTGGACGAATCACAGGCCATGAGCATCCTTACTGGCGGAATAGCACCCGCGGTACCTTCATCGCAAGGACTTGACATTTTGACTCAAGGATTAAACCCCCCTCCTGTTTCTCAGTCACAGGCTCTGGACATACTGACTCAAGGAATAACTCCCAGAATACAGCCAAAAGTGCCACCCCCAAAGAAAGTGGTAGTTAATCGTGCACCAAAACCAGACCTGAATAATCTTCCAAACCAATTGAAATCAGCAAGTATGAAAATTGGCCAAATTGGAGCAACATCTGGAAAAAATCCTATCATCATCTCTTCAGTAGACAAGTCAAACTTTTTACCAACTTCTTCACAGGGAACTAAAATGTTTACTATCAAATCAAATGGCAATAACAGTTCAGAAATAATTGGCTCAGAAACCATTTCTCATGGTCCTGGAAAAATTCTGAATTCAGGTTTCCAATCGAATCGTATCAAAGTGATTCATCCCGCAGGACCAAAATTTAAATCTTCAACGTTGCAGCCAGAAGTCATCACCACTGTTGTCACACAAAATAAAGAAGTTGTGATTAATCCTCCCCAATCCTCCATTGTCATGAAACGAAAGGCAACTAATCAGTTTGTCAATACCAACACCAAAAAAGTCAAAACTGCTTCTTCAATGATATCCTCTATTGAAAGTGAAATACCTGCATCTAGTCCAAGAACTGCCCAAGATTTATTTTCTTCTATAGAGAGTGGGACTACTGAAATATCAAACACCCCCAAAGTTCGAACAATTTATTTCGATCCCACAGACAGTTCTTCTCAGTATATTATTGGAAGTTCAGAAAGCGAGTATGAGCCAAATGACCTTGTGCCAGTTGAAACCTCAAGCTGTGGTCCCGTCTCTTCAGAAGGAATCAATATGGACAGTTTAGTTTCTTCATCAGATAATAATATATTTAGTAAATTTGGAATGACGACTTTGACCGATCCTCGTGAAGCTGAAGTCTTGCAGCATCTTTATGATGTTGTAAGCTCGGCAAATGTGACAAATGACACTTTATCGTCTCCTGTAGACTCTGTGCTAGGTACTTCTGTTGTTGGATATGGGGAAGATGGCCTGCCAATAGGTCAAGCTCAAATAGATGCTAGTCATCAGATTATTATGACAGCAACTGGTATGGAAAATTTAGATCCAGGGAGCTTTGTAATGGGAACTGCGGAGGATGCTTCAGCCACTGGTCAGTCTGTGGAAACTGGAATGGAAGCCTTAGAACCTGATCAGACTGTCATCCAAAGTGAAACAGAACCAATGACAGCTACTCAAAGTTATTTGGAACCTGGAATAGAATCAATGTCAACTGCTCAGGTTGCTATGGAGCCTGGAATAGTGCCAGTGACAGTTGCTCAGGTTGCCATGGAGCCTGGAATAGCACCAGTGACAGCGGCTCAGATTAGCATGGGAGATGGGGTTGAAAACATGGTTCATCATCAAGTTATTATGGGAACTAATGTGGAAACGATGGGATCTGATCAGTTTGTTATGGCAACTGGAGTGGAAACCATGGTTACGAATGAGGTTCCCATGGATACAAATTATGTTGCAATGTCAGAAAATGTAGTTGCTATGTCACTTGATGAACAGTACAATCAAGATTTTCAGCAAGTTATGTTTGAAGAAGAGATTGTTAGTGTTGCGGAAAATGTGGAAATTTAGCGAGGACAATGCTGTTATAGAAAATGGGAAAACGGAATAAAATTCCAATAAACTTTAAAGTGCTTCAAACTTTATTTAATAAATTAGTGAATTTTTGCATAAAGATGTTAATGTGGCAGCAGAATATCTTGAAGGAACTGGCAGAAATTGATAGAATATGGTGGTGCTAGGAATTGGGAGCAACTCGTGGATTTAAACGTTAAGTTGTGTTTTGTGTTTTATAATATGCATCATGTTGAATAACTATGGAGATAGTTTTTAAAAACATTAAAATCAATAAGATATTGTGTGCTGTGACAATGGTAAAGCGATATAATACGTAAGCAACAGATATATGCTAGAGATACTGGTCTTTTAAATGGATACAGATTCTGATCTGTACAAAATAAACAAACAATAGCTGTGGCTTGATCCTATATTTTCATATAAATAATACTTTTGAAATGAGTGAATTGTTTCGTGAATGGATGGATGATTTGGTAATCATATGAGGGATTGTTTAGTTCTAATTTTAAAGTGTACATTGTATAATATTATTATAATTTTGAATAATTGAGAGTGACATACATAGGGCTAATCCGTTCGAAATAAAAAAGAGTTCAGGATTTGAATTTAATGTGTAGATTGTTAATGCTGGATATTGCCACTGCAGTCATGGTAGGTCATTTGCGATACATATTGCTATTCAGGTGCTACGATACGATTTGTATCACGATTTATAACCAGGTTAATATTCACCAAGAAAACAACAGGTTAAGTGAAATATTGATATTTTTTAGTCATATACATGTATCAGGATAATGATGTGGATCAACATAAGGACCAAAACAATTAAAGAGTGTTTGTGTACCCTTGTGTGACATGGATAATTAAAGGGACAAAAAAAAAACAAAAAAAAATCACGATACATTGTTTCAGTGGCTCGTGATTCAATAAGCAAATAGTGAAAGGCGGCAATACGTTGGTTCAAAGATATAATAATATCATGCCAGCACTAATGTGTAGATCCTGTGGTATTCGTCCCTAACCTCAGACCAGGAAATAACGACAAAATGTTCGAGCCCAAATGAACTAGTTCCTGACATTTTGAAGTTGGTGCCAGATGTGTGTATTAATAATTAACAAAATTTTAGGACAAATGGTGCCAACCGTAATGGCACAAACCAGAGGAGTTCTGCCAGACAATGTCTGTGTCAGGTGCAGCCTTATTTCTATTGATCTGTATTCAATGAAGGATCAGAAATTATTAACATGCATGTGAATGTTAATATAACGATAATGCCAATACAGAAGAATAGTAATAAGGTTTCGAACACTTACTTATGATTAGTCCGAAATGTTGCGAGACTGAAACTGATTCGTTATGTACAGTGTAATTCTCCATATAGTGATAGATTCAAAGGTGTATTATTGCAGGTGATTGTCACAGATGATAGAACAGGCACCACGAATGCCAGGATAAGACAAACCCTTGGGATATATAATATATTCGTATATACATGTATATATATATATATATACTCTAGCTAAGAGTGTTTAAAAAGAGGAGACTGTACATACATGTAGATTAAGAGAAAGTATCATTTGTAAATACAATCTAAGATATATTTTATAGTAAGAACAATCTTACTCTATGTAAAAATGACAGTATGGTTATAATACAGTGCTTACAAGAAGGAACAATGACTTGAGAATTCCAACTAATGTTGCCGTTATGAGTCACCCTTCTTTGTAAAATTCAAATTCATCTTTGTGTTCTTGAAATCATGTTAAGAAATACATTTTAAAGCTGCATGAACATTACATATTTAATTTTTGTTAAAGATGCATTATGTAAGAGCTAAACCTGCCTATTGTAATTCATCTGTCTGGATTCAAATGTTATATAAATTAACAGCTCTGATTATGAGTTTAATGGTGACATAGATAATCAAGACTTGGTCTCGTTTGTGTCAAGTACTGTTGACACGATAATAAACAAAGTAATTGGAATTAAATTTTCGGTATATTCATTTTTCATTATCTAATTTTGCACTATAATAGCAAGACCAGACATCTTACCTGATGCATCTTTAAGGTCAAGTTGTAATATATTGTTATTGATATTTAATGTTGATCCACTCGGCAATCCTCGACAGATTATGGAACCTACATCTAATCTCGGCTGTATGACAAATTCCGCCATATTGGAACTACTTTAAAGGTCCCGGATGAAACATGGCTGCGCCCATGGTGTCTTGGAACTACTTTAAAGGTCCCGGATGAAACATGGCTGCGCCCATGGTGTCTTGTTTGTTTGTAATAGCATCATGTTTTCCTGTTAAAGTAAACCGGTAGCCGCATCGCAAATGTATGGGCGTAGGTACATATCACTTACTGTCATACGTCCGAGACTAGATGAAGCTCCGGAATCTGTTGAGGATTGCCGAGTTGATCTTCACGACTCCAGTTTGACACAGGTATAACTCTAGGATAAATGTAGAAGACTTATATATCAGGTACAATTTAACTAAAATGTATATTTTTATATATATAGAAGCTGTATTGGTGCAGTGTATGTAAATAATGTTAATGTAATATACAAAGTCTCCACATGTAGGTATCCTAATGAGAGTTACCTTATCTTGGCTATAATTGAAATACATAACACTAGTACCTTACTTCAAATAAATACATGCATGGAAATAATAGTTAGTTCCAAATATGGCGCACAGTGTCAGTGGGGATCATAATCAACTAATTTTATAAGCTGTTTCGTCTCGACAGCAATTATCCGGGGGGATGGGGGGGGGTCGGTAATAATGATTCGTTTGTCCAGGCAGAATTCGCCCCCTTGCAGCGTAACCATGAAAAATGAATGTAACTTTAATGATATGAATCCACAGAACTAAATTTTACCTAACAAACATAGTGTAAATTCTGGGGGCAGCAGATACGAACATTTTCAGCTGCAGTGTATATACTTATATTGGGCATTATCATATACCCAGCATTTGTTCTCTTGTTCCTAGTTCTAAAATTGGTTATTTAATTCATTATTAAATTGGTCAAGCTTTATTTGTTCATGTTTGTTCTCAATTATTCATTCATTCATCCTTCATTCATTCCTTCATTTAATGTTTACTGGTTAGTTGTTTGTACATGTACATGAAATATGTTCTACTTGACAATAATGTTAGGCATTCCGATAAGTACCTGGTTGATGTGAGGGATTAGCCAATGAAACACTCTGTTACGGCGAGTTTTTGGCGTGAGGTGCACCGAACTGTGGGTAACCCACTAGAAACTTCAATGCTGATTGGTTAATCAAATATCTGACGTATTAGGGTCAAAAGCCGCTCTAATGACCCCTGACGTGACCTTCCACTACAACCGACCAGATCTTCATACAGTGTAGACCATCGGAAGTATTAAAAAAACGGAACGAAATATAGATCTATATTTTAATCAGATTGGCTTTCTCATCAAATGCCGACCTTATTCTGTATGTAGTTAACTAAGATAAAATCCAAATTTTTATAATTTCATTGGATAATATTAGACTGATTTCAGTGCTTAGCCAATCAAAATTGAAGTATCTACTAAAATTTGGATTTTGTTTTAAGTTAAGATTTTTGGAAACCGGGCCCTGATCAATTCTAGACTAGGTAGGAAGCAATGTGTATCACCGAGATTTACGAAAGTCTTCTAATATCTCCGTGGAAGTTGACTGTCTTCAACACGTGAAGTCACGTCACGCGTCGAAAGAACCAGCCTGATCAATTCTAGACTGCATGTAAATTAATTCCAATTTATCCGACGAGACCTAATCAAAACAAATCATATACCCCACATGCACAAGACCAGTCACCTCTAGACTAAATAAAGCGATAGGTTCATCATGAAGTCTATCTGACTAAATGTCACTTAAAGAATATTATTGGACTATTGTTATATAATATATTGTATAATTACTGCTGTAAATACAATCACATGTCATGGTTTCACTGGTTTACGAGTTGACTGTATAAAGTTGTTCAGAATGTATTAATTAAAATTATCAAATTTGAATACTGTGTTTTTATCTTGTTAGCAGTGCCGGACTGTCAGGTCATTGACCAATGCCCACACAAGTACGCGCTGAAACAGGGTTTGGGGAGTTCTCCCGCCAGGAAACTTGAAAATTGACTACCGGTACCGCAAACCCATTTTCCAAGCATTTCAGATCGAAGCAGAAGAAGGCTATTTTTTGATTTCACGATACAATTAGATAACAGAATGACGTAAGAGAGACTGATGAAAATAACCTGAAACAAAGAAAAACTGACGTTTTTTTCTGAAGTCTTTCTTCCTCAGCATAACTGAAGTCGAGGACTTCATTTTGCTTATAAGTCTCTATGTTTACATGCAGGTAGACTATCCCAGAATTGCTGTAAGAAAAACCTGACTTCATGTTTTATGGAAAATAAAAACCTGCCCTGGAAAAATAACCCGTTACAGGTTACAGAAACCACTTCAAAAGAATAACCCCAAATTCATCGGTATTTATCCAAAGCACATTCAAACCGCAAGTTATACCTCAAAGGTCAAAGAGATTTACCGGTTTAACAAGTGCGCTTCAAATCATCATGTTCAGTAGCAAGTTTGTCATCAAGTTTCGACCGCTGTGTTGTTCGCAACAAGACTCCCGTAATCTGGAAAAACCTAGTAACACGCGTTACTGTTGAATGTAGTTTTGAGTAAACAAAGGAAAACTGTTTTGTTAAGCTACTGAATATATAACCAATTTTATTTTGTCTTTGTAGATGAAGATAATTAGAAGCCCTTTCGGTGAAGGAGAAAAAAAAAACTATTATTATATACATGTGTACTAAGTCCAAATATGGGGCTAACTCAATTTTCAACAAAATTTGATTTGCTAGGTTTTTCCAGATTACGGGAGAAGAGTAGGGGCTCCTGCCAACCTCATGGTTTACCATGGATTATCCAGTTTTATTCTACTGTTAAAGAGCTCTATTCTCAAACGTTATTCCAACTAGGGTCATATACTGATGTAAGTAGCATTCTACCTTTGCCCCGAACATTATCGAGGAAAATGTGTATTTTGGGATCATCGTTTGCGAGGATAATGACTAGGATGTCTATTTCGCCCGAGCATGAACGTAAAATACAATTTGTTTCAGCGTCTCCATTATTTTGCTATGCGAAATGAGGTAGGTGTGCTATTTCGGTGTCCCCGTGGTTTGTTATAAGTTCTGGGATATTCTCGACACTTTCAATACTAATCAAAATGTATTTTTGATCCAATCAAGATCAGTGTTGAAAGAGTCGACAATATATCTGCCTACATGCTTTCGGTGGTAATGTTTTTCTGTCTTTCTTTTTTAAGATAATTCCAAATTTCTAACAATGTGACAAATAAATTCAAATGTTTCTGATTACATAATTTTATTGATGGTTTAGAAAAATTGTCTGTACCATGTACGGTGAAAGGCGGCTTAATATGCAGTAGATGACACAAGAAGAAAGATTTTCATGAGGAATTTTAATCGTGATGAAAAAATAACCTTGCTGTCGTTATTGCCATGAGTAGTCTCTTGCTGCGAACTATATGGAGAAAAGCTGCATAACCAATGGCCAAACAAGATGCCCCTGCGATATAATCTGGAATGAAGATTTACAATGTGAACGAGTATCTGAAGCATATCCAAAGGATATACATGTATTATGCGATCTGTCTGTTGGTCAGCAAACAAGATGTTCATCCCGCTCATTTTATGACGTTTGATTTCGAATCTTGTGATGAGGCTATAAGAGTAAACTAATATCTAAACATGGGTTATTTATGTACATTTCTAGATCTCTCGAAACAGAGGCGGATCAAAGCTCTGATGGGCCCTAGGCAGCTGGACACTTTGCGGAACTGGTTTGCCGTAGTAAGACTAAGAACACTGTAAGAGAAACGAGAATACACTGATGGAATAATGTCATGCACTACAACTTAGTCAAACATTACCATGTCAGTCGGCCAGTGACAATCAATTGATTCTCAGAGGGGCACAGCAACAGCCAATTACTGGATAAAAGAAAGTGGAGTCAGCCAAGCTGTCACTTTCAGAAATCACCCCCTCCTAGTCGGTCTCCGACTCAATATTCTCAATGATAGCATTCGTGTTTTCATCGACTGAGCAGTGATCCTGTCCCTGACCGCCGAAATACATCGTTATTTTGGGCCTAGTTTTTGCCGCTTTTTTCAACATTTCAGCTTCATGTTTTTTCTGTTTTCTTTTCTCCCACCTATACCTTTGACTTTGACCCACATCAACGACGAACCGGCCTACGTTGAAATGACACGGCCTTCACGCAATAAAAGAAAGAATCGCAAAAACCTTTTTTTTAAAATGAAAGCTAAACCGGATACCAGGCTAATGCGAGGCGAGTGAGAGACCAGTCCCCCAAATGGAGTGATCGATCACACTAAAGCACGTCTCAAGGGCTATGGATGGTGTCACTGACCGTGTGGGCCTTCTTCCCTAGTGAAATAATGTAAAAAATCAAATTCAAAAAGGTCGTCAAAAATTTTATGGGCCATATTTTCTCTTGGGGCCCGAGGCAGCTGCCTGCACTGCCTATAGGGTAATCTGCCTCTGTCTCGAAAAGTACAATTATAATTTAGTATTTTGAATAATAAAAGTGGTACTGAACGAAAAAGCGAACGAGAGACCACTTTTAAGGTCAATCCGCTCCGCATTACTTCAAAGGAATGCCCAATGGACCCGTTAATGCAATTTGGGGCTATATAACCATGCATTGGCTGACAGATACGATCTCGCCTCAGGTAGAAGTGGACGTAAAACCCCAGGAACGAACGAACAACAGATACAAGACGACTGGAGATGACCAGAGCCCCAGATCAAGACGAGCGGAGAGGAGGAGAGACGCAGACGAGAAAAAAGCAGAGACTGGGAGACTGACTCGGCCGAGTTTAGTCGCTGCCTTGGAACACGGGCGGAATGCTGAATGCTGGATTTAATATAGTTATGTTCTGTCCTAATGTTCCTGAGGGGGGGGGGCAAATGGTTAGCGTGCGCACGCTCTATTATACGGCCTGCCATTGAGTCAACTGGCGTGGTTTTAAATCCCTGGTTGCACGTGGCAAGGAGTTGGGTCGCCTCTCCAACCTCGTGGGTTTTCTCTAGGTAATCTGGTTTCCTCCCACGTTAAACCCCATTTTTCTCTCTCTCTAATATGTTCCTGTCGTAGTCTTGTTCCCGATGTAGTTTAGTTCATGTTGTATCTATCTAACTGTTTTATATCATATATTTACTAAGCTGATCTTGGTACCAGGGATAGACTCTTGACAGCGCCATTTACAGTGGGTTTATTCAAAAAACATTTTTTGAGTCTGGTTGGAGAGAACCCCGTCCTTCCCCACATGAAGCTGTCCCTGATATCAGTAACTTATCATTTTAAAACAAATAACTAATAATTCAGATGGTTTACAAAAGGTTTATTTGTGAATGTATTGTGTAGAAATGTTGTCTTTGTTACAATCATGGCGTTCAGAGCAAAGATTATGTGACAATAACCCTCAGTATTTGGTGCAAATCGGGGGTGCACACGCACACAATTCAATTTGGGTGCCTTGGTCACGATTAAATAGAAAAGCACAAAGGGCAATTCTAAAAAACAACCTCCTTTCAATTAACCTTATTGCATGATAACTACATAAATGTTTTTGTTGTAGGCCTTTAATGTATTTTTGTTCATCTATTTTCCTAGTCGATGTTAAAACAATGGTATTGTTTTACTTTTGGTGGGGGGTGGGCAGAGAATGTTACAATCATGCCTTGATAGACCATAGAAAATAAACCGTTTTCTACTCTACATGAAGATCTGTCAAGTAATAGTGGTAATTCATGTCAGGGGCAAAACAGGCAGCTTTTGACCCTTTGACATCAGACATTGATTAATTAATCTGCGTGGATTACCTAAAGTTCCGTGCATTGAAAGCCCACATTAAAGTCACTGTAACAGACTGTTTTATTGGCTAATCCCTCCAGATCCTAATGTAGTAAAGACAAGTAAAACAAAATTTTGAACTATAAAAAGAAACGAAATAGGGTGGGTGTTTTAATCAGATTGTCTCAACCTCCAACAACAACAATATTTATCATAAGATACATGAATACGTTCACTAGCTACATCATCAATAAGTCTATTTTTACAAGTAGATACAGTGAAATAATATTTATTCTGTGATAAAGATTTGTAAAATTGGGCTGGTGTGAGCGGTAGGAATGTTGCTGCCTTACTGTAGAGTTACTCCCCTTTGGTTCCTCTCACATCATATCCAACTGAAATAGATTAAATGAAAATTATCATTCGACACACCTCAGCTGTATCACAAATTCTGCCATTGGAATTACTTTCAAGTTCCTGGATTAAAAAAGGCAGTGCTAACGAAGACACCTGTGAAAAGTATGCAAGGATTAGTGCCACAAAAATTAGAATTACTTCTCCAAATGGCTCGCTAGTCTGGACGTCGGCAGGGAAAGTACTTCAGGATTATCTCAAGTGGTTTCCCCTTCTCAGTGGCGCAGAACGAAGGTTCTGACAAGGACAACTGTCTAGTCCTTTGAATGGAACGAAAAATCGAGGCCCTGTATATACATTGGTGACTGGCGTACACGTAAAAGATCCCTTGGCAGTTGGAATTCGATGTAAGAGTAGGCCTTAGTGCCGCTGCTCGGGCAAAATTTCCCTTACAGAACACTGTATGGCGTGTGCCCGTCTTCATTAGCCGAGTACAAGAGAAGAACAGTAGAACATTAAACCAAATTTCATTTCACTTTACTTTTGCAAACACGAATTTGATTTATTTGCAAGTTAAACAGGTCCCTGGCATCATAATCCATCCTTTGGCCACTGGTATTTGGGGTTGAACCATTGGGGTGGTTTCCTCTTGTCAGCGGTACAAGACACAGAACCTGACAAGGACAACTGTCAAAATGTTTGGATGGGACAAAGAAATGAAGTCCCATGCACAAACTGGTTTGCACATAAAAAATCCCTTGGTAGTTGGAATTCAAGTAAGACTTAGCGCTGCTGTTTTGGTAAAATTTCCCACATGGCGCAATGTATGACATAAGCCCATCCTCATTAGCCCAGGTTAGGAGCAGAACAGTAGGACGTTAAACCCCATTTTATTGTTTCATATTTCATTTTGAACCATTGGTTAGAAAGATAGTCTCATAATGACAACATGTTTCCATGGAAACCAAACAAAAACTATTTACCAAATCATCTGCATCCTCTTCTGGTTCCATTTTCGCTTCTTCTTCAACTTTAACGTCTGTCATGAAGCCGTCTGCTTCTGCTTGTGAGATTTTACTAGATTCACACTCCATCTTAGATATTAAACCTTGTTTATCTGAATAACACAAAAATAACATAAATTCTAATTTTACTTTATTCAAACTCCATCTTGGATACAAAAACAAGCCAACAGTGAGGCTGATGGACTCCCCCGAAATCCCCAAATAAATAGATAACACATATTAATTAATCGCACATTTATTTTTTTCAAAAGTATCAAGCAATCAAACTGATTATCAACTACACACTAAGTTTCATCACTCTCTATCGGATAGAATCAAAGTAATGTTATCCCAAAGCATCGACCAATGAAATTGCTTAGCTTAGCTCGAAATGTTATTCATTGAATTCAGTAATGAAAAGCCTCTTGACTCAATGGCAGGCTGTATACTACAGGCTGTATAACCATTCAGCCACCCAACTCCCCAGCTTGTAAAAGAACCCCGGACTGTTGGAATTTCGTTATAAGAGTAGGCTATAACACTGCATTCCAAACAAACTATACCTCTTCATTAGCCCAGTCTATACAGAAAAGTAGGATATTAAACCCCATCTCTTTTTATTTTCATGGTTTACGAATGAAGATAAATATCTTACCTATAACAATTTGATCCCAGAAATCTCTCTTTGCTTTACTGATTAATATATCTTTAAAGGTTTTAATAAAATTATTATAAGTCTCTGGTTTTGATTTCTGAAATGACAAAATTATGTAACAAATACATAAGGCTACATATAAGAGTTTTCTGGTACTCAACGAGTACGACGTTGGCTCGCCAACCTGGAGAGAAAGAGAGAGAAATGGGGTTAAATGTCCACTTGACACAAATTAGGTCATTTCGGGCTAATATATAGAGAATCTCCTACGAGTGTTTTTTGATATCAAAAAATATCAACACAAGTTGATAATGTAAAAAAAACGAGGCTCTGCCGAGTTTTTTTTACTTTATCAACGAGTGTTGATATTTTTTGATATCAAAAAACACGAGTTGGAGATTTTATTTATCACCCAATCCTTTCTTACATGCAGAAATAAATAAATAAATATAATTCTTTGGTATAGATTTCACCTGTACTGGATCTAATTTCATTACTGCGTAGTAATACATCAGTTTTTTGACTGCAGTTTAGCTATTGCAAAGTCCTACATATTGACCCAGTATTTCCTTCAAAGTCAATAAAATAAAAACAGTTTCTTTTTCACAAAAAAAAAAGTCACTTTTATTTAAAATAAGTGGTTCCTTTAAAATAAAAGAAAGTAGTTCCTTTTTGATTGACCAATCAAATTCATGTAAAGCGATATCTCCTAAGGAGATATCGCAGTAGATTATGTAATTTATCATACAAGCGATATCTACTGTCAAATAAGATATTGGGTGATAAATCGTTTTAATTTTATTTCAATAATTCGCTTGTGCGTATGGGTCTTTAGCAGTGGGAGGAAACCGGAGAACCCAGAGAAAACCCACAAGGTTGGACAGGCGACCTTACTCCTTGTCACGTACAACTGGGTATTCAAAACCACACCAGTTGCCTCAATGACAGGCTTTGTGACACAGCGCGCACAAGCTAACCATTCGGCGGCCATCCAACCCCCCTTGCTAACCTCAAGGTCCCATGTTCGATCCCCAAATCGGTTGAGAAAGTTCCCAGGAAGAGGAGGGCAATTCCCCGCTATCAATGTTATTCGAGAGCACAGTAATATTGAGTAAGAGATAACTTACACTGGTGTGGTGCAGGACAGAGGGTCCGACAAAAGACAACTTATAGTTGTTCGGATTGGATGAAAAACTGAGGTCCCGAGTACACATTGGCATGCACTTTAAAGACCCCTTGGCAGTTGGAATTCAAAATAAGAGTAGAGACCATAGTGTATGCAGGTCTTCATTATATAGTCCATTCGGGAAAAGAGAGAGAAATGTGGTTTAACGTCCACTCGACACAAACTATGGTCATTTCGGGACGAACATATGGTTTAATTTTATTTCAATAATTCGCTTGCGCGTAGGGGTCTTTAGCAGTGGGAGGAAACCGGAGTGCCCGGAGGAAACCTACGAGGTTGAGAAGGCGCCCCTATCTCCATGTCACATACGCTTACACCAGGGCTCGAAACCACAGCCGCAAGCCAGAGGTGACCGGCCAGGTAGAGGCCCGAAGCGCGGCACTCTAGACCACTAGGCCATCCCAACCCCCCTTCCATTCGGGAAAGAACAGTGCGACGTTAGTTAAACCCCAGTTTAGGAACAGAACAGTAGAATGTTAAACCCCATTTCAATTCATTTCACTTCACAGGTTGATAATTGTTTGAAATGGATAAATTGAAAGTTATTTTTTACCTTTATACATTCAGCTCTATATGCCTTAAGACAATCACTAGCCTTGCCATAAAGCTGAGGTCCAAATGAATCCATTACAATTTGATCTATTCTCTTTTCCATTTGACCACAAGCTGCAAAAACAAAACAACAAATATTTAATCATCCATATATCACGATTAGCGTATTGAATCGTGATATACTTAATTGATTGGACGCGACCGTTCAGGTGTCTGTAGCAATAAGTTCGGGAATTATGAAGTAATCTAGCAACGTCCACATGTTGTAAAACTCACAGTCGTTACATGAACTCTTGACATTTGGATTTTGATGAACAGGCAGAAACACTGCTGTCCTAGGGTGAAATTTTCCCTCAAATCACAAGGCATGGAGCAAGTATGCCAATCTGTTTCACAGAGGATTACGAAAGTCTTCTAATATCTCTGTCAAAGTTGACTGCCTTCAATGCGGCGTCAATCATTGGCTCAATGGCGCGTACATTGTTCACTTAAGACGTAAATGGTTTGGGCAGAATGCTGTCTTTTACTCATTTTAATACTCATTTACACTAATTAGGAAATAAATTTTACCTACAAATACTTCAAACGTCGTTATATATTTTCTAATACATAAAAAATTGTTTTAGAATTTAATTTGTCGGAGGAAAAAAGTTAATATTTTTGGCTCATTAAGTTACATAGATGTCATCCTTATCAGTGATTGTAGCGACCTAGCGAATATTCACTGCGGATCAGTGTGGGAGTATGCTAGTGCTGGCACAATATATTGTTGAATCGGTGTATCGTGATTCATCACCTGACAAATAGCATATTGAATCCGGAGACATTGAATTAATTTTTCACGATACTTTTTGTGTTTTTGTCGCTTCTGTAAGTATAGTAACCTGTCACTCTTAACTATTCATGTCACAAATAGGTACGCAAAGACTCTTAAATTGTTTTGATCCAAATCAGTATCATGATATAAAACAGTTTTATTTCTCCGACATCAACAGGACTGAAATTATTAATCATTCATTCATTCTGTTGTTCTCTTGGTAAATATTAACCTGGTTATGAATCGTGATATGAATCGTGCAGTAGCACCTGAATCACAATACGTATTGTATCATGACTATAAAGGCAATACCCAGCACTTGAATCACATTGTGACTGGAATGGCAATACCCAGCACTAATTTAGGTCAAACCAATAATATTTTTAGTCTTTTTCAATGAATAACCCACACATTTCTTGTGTGCGACATTTTGGTAAAATTTCAAATTGGTATATAGATGGTATTGATTAGTTATGTCTATCAGGTCTCTCAATGAAAACTTGGTGGCAATTTGTATAAACTGTTTTGGCGATCAATTCAAATAAGCTCTATCGTTTTTAGCTGATACTTTCGGGCAAGGTAATTAGGATTATTTCTTCAAATATTACTGGTCCTTCATTTAATGTCTACTCAACAAAAACTAGTATCCGGACAAATTATAAATTTTTTAATTTAATAACTCACTTGTGTTTAAACAGGCTATCCTACTCCTTATCACTTACATGCAGGGAATCGAAACCACTTGACCCAATAACAGACCTTATGATCTAAAGCAGGAACATTAACCCCAGCCCCTGTATAATTTATAAACCAATGTTACCTTTATCAAACAAGTCCTCATCTTTATCTGATAAAAGAGCTTGAAAATCTTCTATAGGTGACACGGTTCCTACCTTTAAATAAAATCATTTTACAAATAAACCATAAATCATTAAGAACTGTCAAACTTCAATGAATAAGAGAGAGAGAGAGAGAGAGAGAGAGAGAGAGAGAGAGATGTTTAAGGTCAACTTGACACAAACTAAGTCATTTCGGGACTAACATGGATTATTCAGCCATCCAATCCCTCTACAAATAAACTAGGCCATTAAAAATTCAATGTGTGAGAGAGAGAGAGACTAACACCAGGTTCAGTTCAATTTTATTTCAATAATTTGCTTGTGCGTATAGTTCTTTAGCAGAGGGCGGAACCGGAAGACTTGGAGAAATCCTAAGAGGTTTTACGTCCACTCGACACAAATTAAACTAGGTAGGTCATTTTGGGTCATTTTATTTCAATAATTTGCTTGCGAATAGGGGTCTTTAGCACTGGGAAGAAACCGGAGGACATGGAAAAAACCCATAAAGCTGGACTACAAATGAGGAATCGAAACCACGCCACTTGATTCAATGACAGACACATTAACCATTCGGGACTAATATATGGTTCAATTTTATTTCAATAATTCGCTTGCGTGCAGGGTCCTTAGCAGTGGGGGGAAACTAGAAGACCCGAAGAAAACCTACGAAGTTGGAAAGGTGACCCTACTTCTTGTCATGTACAAGCCGAGAATCGAAACCACACTACTTGACTCAATGACACCTTTTAACCATTCGGCCACCCAATTTCGGAATTTTGAATAATATCCACCATATCTTGATGTCCAATTGGGCATATTCCTGGTTGAAGGTTTTGAAAAAGCATAGGTCACTTCGGGACTAACATACGGTTTCAATTTTATTTCAATAATTCGCTTGCGCGTAGGGGTCTTTAGCCGTGGGAGGAAACCGGAGTGCCCGGAGGAAACCCACGAGGTTTAGAAAGTGCCCCTATCTCCATGCCACGTACGCTCACACCAGGGCTCGAAACCACAGCCGCAAGCCAGATGTGACCGGCCAGCTAGAGGTCGAAGCGCGGCACTCTAGACCACTAGGCCATCCCAACCCCCCCCCCCAAGCATAGGACATATCGAGAATAAAGCATCCATGGTGTAATGCTGTGGTATAGCAGTATAAAGAAACAAATGTGTAATTATGGTTTGTTAATTTTACCTCGGTAATTTTAGCTCTAGCTATATTCTCCATACCACCTTCTAAATCATCATCTAATTTCTGTTTCTTTACGGCGGGTCCATCCCCTTCACCTCTATAATAACAATATCATACTTCCAAATATACACAGATACCCAGTTCCAGATTCATTCTGCGACCTATGATGAAATCTGCAGTGGGTCTTAACTTTTAGACTTTACCCATGGCATTGCTCTCTGGGTGCATGGCATATCCTGTATTCATTAGCCCTATTCAGGTAGTACAATAACCGCCAAATCTCACCAGTTAAGAATAGAGATCTCCCATAGTTGCACGAGGGGCGACACAAAAGGATCGATAGGCCTTGCTTTCACAAAGAAGATACAAGAATTGAGTAAAAAAAGTCTTCTTTTCCTGCATGGGGTCATTTCAAAATTTTAAGTAAACGCACATAAAAAATAAAAATATGCCCACACAGCAGCAATGTTTGGACAACCGGTTATCCGAAAGGAAAAATTGGATGTTGACCAAATTTGAAATTTCAGTAAAGTCGCTGATTGCTGAATAGTAACAGGGTTCATCCTCTTATGACCCCCATGCTTCGAACTAAAGTTTAAACAAATACGTTAGCTTCTTTAAGAGAGAGACAAATGGGGTTTAACGTCCACTCGACACAAACCAGGTCATTTTGGGACTAACATATGGTTTAAATGGTTTAATTTTATTTCAATAATTCGCTTCCGCGTTGGGGTCTTTAGCAGTGGGAGGAAACCGGAGGACCCGAAGAAAACCCATGAGGTTGGACAGGTGACCCAACTCCTTGTCACGTACAACCAGGGATTCGAAACCCTGCCAGTTGACTCAATGACAGACCGTATGATACAGCACACACGTGCTAACCATTCGGCCATCCAACCCCTCCTCTAAAGTTCAAACAAATATATTAGCTACTATGATGTTCAGAGACGACTGTATATGCCAACACAATGCATATGTGTAGGCGTATATATAAATCTTACTTTTCAGTAAATAATGCTTCTCCTGATTGATCCTCCTTCTTTTTAGCCACAACTTCTAATTTAAATAATTTATTAATATTATCTAATATCTTCTCGCTTCGTCTCTCTATCTCTTCTGGTCGTTTTAAATACGATGCTATGAGGGGAGATAACTCGGGAAGGCCTTCGTCTGGTTTTAAAGCTCTATGTAACAGACACTGAAATTAAATAGACAATCATTCAAATATTAAACAGCAACAAGGGAGAGGAGAGAGAAATGGGGTTTAATGTCCACTCAACTGAAACTAGGTCATTTCAGGACTAACATTTAGTTAAATTTTATTTCAATAATTAGCCTGCAAGTAGGGATCTTTAGCTTTGGGACGAAACCGGAGGACCGAAAGAAAACCCACGAGGGTTGGACAGGAAACCCTACTGCTTGTCATATACAACCTGGGATCCAAAACCATGCCAGTTGACTCAATGACAGACCTAATGATACACCGCACAAATGCAAACCATCCTGGTCAACACCAGGATCGAAAACAGGACCTTCAGATTATATATATAACAAGCCAAGATCTTACTCACTGACCCACCGCAGCTCACAAACGACCAGATGATTGATATTTACCTGATAAAGCCGTTGAAAATAAGGATTAAAAGTGTACTTGGGTTTTAAAATCTCTTCACTGTCATCATCACTAAAATAAAGAAAATATCATCTTTAGTTTATATAGATATTACTGGAGGGCCTGACAAAGACAGCTGTCTAGTTGTTCGGATGGTACGCAATACTGAAGTCTTGTGTATACATTGGAGTGCATGTAAAAGATCCCCTGGTAGTTGGAATTCGATATTAGAGTGGGTCATAGTGCCACTGCCAGGGCAAAAATTCCTTCATAGCACACTGTATAGTGCATGCCCATTTTCATTAGCCATGTCCGAGCAGACTATATCGAATGCCAAATGCCAAGGGATCTTTTACGTGTACGCCAATGTGTACACAGGAATTCAGTTTTTCATCCCATCCGAACGGCAAGACATCCTTGTCAACCCATCCCTCCTGCACCACTGACAAGAGGGAACCACACCAGAAAATTTGGATGAACTTTAGCAAGCCAGCATCTTACCCACTTAGCCACCGTGACCCCTGATTACGTATGGAAATACAGAGCAAAGCTATTTCACTAGCCTCATTTGTATCGAGGCTATAAAACTAGGCATTTAAAGCTCTTCGTTCGGTGGTCCTGTTAAACAGAAGTATCAGTTCATGAATAAATCAATTAGAAATCAGATCTTATCAGTATTTCCTATAAACTGACATTCTCAGACTTAAGTTGAGAATTTACTCAACTTTCAATCACTGTTTATGAGAAATATCTTTGATCCAGCAACACAAAACTTAGCACATGCTTTCTTATTATTGTACTTGATACATTAAAACAACAAAAGTTTTACAAAAGGGTATATTTAGTTAAAATAAGGCAAACAATTCTGAGTAAATTCTTAAGGCTACAATTTCATATTTTTAAGGGATATTTTTAAAATGTATTAAAAAATAGATGGTATCTACAAACAGTCCTACATTGTAGAAGAATATTTCTATTAATCCTATAATTCCTGGAGGGGGTGGGGAGAACAGAAAAACAAGGGAGGTAATTGTGTTATTGTTTCTGACATGAATGATTTTCAAGTGTGGGAAATAATGCCTATGGGCCTAGTGAGTTGACAACCTTTTGAACAAAAGACATTGAAATAATTATGTTTTGAATTTCTTAGAAAATATGAAATTCTCGCTTTAACTTAAGTCTTGATCAATGTCATCATTTCTTTATCATTGTAAAATAATTGTAATAAATCTATATATGAATATATTTACTAACTCTTCTTTTTTTGACAGATCCATAGCCGTAATAAGATCATCCATGACCTGCAACTGTTCATCTGAAAAAAAAAAAACCCCAAAATTTGTTTTCAACACTAATTTAATTTTCCGTTCCTGATAAAATAAAAATAGCCACTTGAATTACGTTAAACATATAGAGCATAAATAGATAATGATGAAAATTGCAGTTTAATCGCTCCACTACACTCTGAAACAAGATATCAGCTTTTGAGTTTCAGACTAGCCTTGATCATCATTACTACGATAAAAAAACAAGTTTCGATTATCCATTTTGACGTTTAATTATTTTTCAAAAAATGTATTCCAATCCGTGCAATATCAGCAATTCCCCGAACTTTGCGCTAGTTGTTTTTACAAGTGGATAATTAGCATTGTCCAATCAGAGTTCGTGGCACCAAACACACTATAAACAAACAGGGTTTTTTAAATTGAGAAAATCGTGGGAAAACAGCAACTGTGACATTGCTCGATCTTTGAACTTTGCAACTCGATTGTCACATGTAGGCATTTTAGCTATAAATCACGAGACTTGGTATTCACGCGGACCGATGAATCTGATGGGTTCCAAAGCTGGACTTGTGACAATCGAACTTAGTGGCGAAATATACAGGGTATTACGTGAAGGGCTTGATAAGATGTATGTAGTTAAGGCGAGATCAAGCCTTCTATTGAAGATGGTGTTGATTATGACTTGACCTCGATCATCATTACTAAAGTCGGTACAATAAAAAACATAGTCTCGATTATATATGTCATGATTTAATCATGAATTAAAGTTGAGCAGCAAATCGGATCCTGATCCAGTAAATATCGGAAGCTAGAAATGACATCGAGAATTGATTATGGTCTGGATATGTTAATTAATGTCTAATTAATAATTTCGATAACATTTCAGGCCTAAAGAGAGACCTGCAATTGGCAGATTTAGCTCTTACATAATATGTTTAACTAATATTTGTGAAGGCCTACCTGTGGGTTTATACTTTTTATTGGTAACAACGTCGTCTGTTAATGGTAAAGAACCAAACGTAAACTGTCGTATATCTTCCATAAACGGTAATTCTATCCAATACAAACACTTTAAAAAAAAAACAAAAATAACGCCTAATGAATTGCTCTGAACAAGTATAAAGTTTTACATCACATTAAACGACAAAACAAATAAACATCTTGGAACAAACCAACATCTTTAACTTGCCTTTTTTCCAATCTGATTAAACCACAGATCGTATTTCGTTTCGTTTTAATAGGTCAAAATTTTATTTTACTTGTCTTTACTACACTAGGATCTGGAAGAGCTGTACCAATGTTTTCGTCAAAGTGAGGAATTAGCCAAAGAAATGGTCTATTACGGCGACTTCCTGAACTTTTGATGCATGGAACTGTGGGTAAACCACTAGAAATGTCAACGCTGATTGATTAATCAATGTTTGATGTTATTGGGACAAAAGTCGCTCTTTTGACCCCCGACATGAACAACCACTATAGCTTGTCAGATCTTCGTGTAGTGTAGGCCTTTCGAAGTATAAAAGAACGAAACCAAATATAGATTTGTATTTCAATCAGATTGTTTTTGCAGAAAACGTCCTCTTCTGACTTGGGTAACTTCAAACGAATGTGAAAATAACAAGAACTCAATTTTCTAAATTTCCTCATGGTACTGTGTAATTAAAAAAAACAATAACTCAATTTTCCCATTGTGACTCATTTTGCCCGCAGATATGACATACTTCGTTTATTTACCTCATAATTAGCTTTTATAACAGGGATTAAACATCCGAGCCTTGGAGCACTATTAGCAGCATAAACTCTTCTGGCTATCATCACAGAATTAGTTTCATATAAAGCATTAATTAAAGCTGATAACGCCACAGCAGCTGCCTTAAATTAAATTAATATATATTTTTGAGAATTAGGACAGAAAGAGAGAGTATAACGCCCACTCAGGAGCCACAGGGGCTAAGCAAGTCAGACGCTGACTCGCTAGTCTGGAGGTCACAGGTTCGCTTCCGTTATTTCCAACATGGTTTCCCCTTGTCAGAATATTAAATTAATATATTTTTATATCTTTTCACTTTGTCTCTTTTTATCACTTCTGGCCGTTCCATATGCAATGAGAGAACATACTCTGGAAGGGGGCCTTTGTTTGGTTTTAAGGCTCTAATAGGTGGGACTGCACCACACAAAATTTAAACAAAAACAAATACGAGGACAAGACATCATACTCAGAAACCATAAAAAACCCACTCAATTCAAAAAGAGTGAATGGATCTCGGGACTAGCCGTAAGCGTCTACTGCGCTGTACAGTCCCGGGCATATAACATGCACTGAACTTTAGTAGACAATAATTCAAGAGACAGGAAGAGAGAAATGGGGTTTAACATCCATTCAGCAAAAACTGGGGCATTTTGAAACTAACATATGGTTCAATTTTATTTCTTAACCATTATGTGTTTTTGGTGTTCTCCAGGAAAATATTTGAGTAACGGAGGCAGATATTAGTTTTTGTGTTTTTATTTTGTCAAAGGATCAAAACCGGGCTACTTGAATTCGATATAAGAGTAGCCAGTAGAGCCGCTGCCCCTGCAAAATTTTCCCCATAGCACACTGTATGGCTATGTACCGTCTTCATTAGTCCAGTTCAGAGCAGAACAGTAGGACATTAAACCCCATTCCATTTTATTCATCCAGTATCATTTATGATTGTTAATAGCATTTATCAGGGTTGCATATTTGATAAGGGAGTCTACGGTACATTGAAGCCTTTTTATAGATATTCTTTATGTAACCCAAGGAAAACATTTATGAGCAGTAAATAATGAGACAATTTTTTATTTCTTATATTTTAAAAAAAACAACAGGTCTTTTAAAGTGATGTAGGAGTATCTGGGAATCAGAATATTTTATTCTATTTGGCCTAAATAATAAAATCAGGCCCAGAATTTCATAAAGCATTTTCACACTTCAGTTAAGAATTGAGTAAATTCTCAACTTTAGTTAGTCTGAGAATGCTTTGTGAACTTGGGGCCAGCACTAACCTCGTCTCCCTTCTCTGCTACAAAAGCCAATGTTCCATCACCAAGATAGTGGTGTCGTTTAATCTAGACAAACACACAAAAAAAAATAAATCAAAGATGCATTAAGTAAGAGATGGTCATTTTCGCTTTAATATTTTTAAAATAGACATTTAAAAATGAATGGACTGGAAACACTTTATTCTTAACAAAGTTATAAATGTTCAAAGTCTTGAATTTCATTGTTACGATGATAAACAATTTCATATTAATTTATTAAATGGGAATAATGATTCAATCCAACGGGACCTAAATTCAATTCACTTACATTTTCTGCTTTGGTGAAACCTAATATTTTAAGACATTTAACTGCTCTATATTTCATATTCTCCTTATCATCAGCAGACATAGGGACTAGTGTGTTACCATAGCGAAATCCTGAAATCAAAGCACACATGGTATGTTAAA
Organism: Patella ulyssiponensis; assembly: GCA_963678685.1. Lineage (NCBI taxonomy): Eukaryota > Metazoa > Mollusca > Gastropoda > Patellidae > Patella > Patella ulyssiponensis. The sequence goes on along the minus strand of OY783227.1, from coordinate 16,921,940 downwards.
GCTGCTAATTTAATAGATGAAGAATCTCTTGCGAATAAAAATAACGTACAAACTTTTCTCTAAAAGTCCTAAAATGTTTTAATTCCGTTCAATGATACATAGACTATATCTTTTACAACATTACATAAGTGATTGCATGATTATGAAAAATATCTAACTCAATAAAGTATCTAAATTTTTTAATAGATTTTTTATTTTTAATAGATATGGAGTACCAAGGGTCAGGGACCGTATTCACAAAATAATTAAATATCATAATAATGCAGTCCTTTCATTCGCAAACCACTGTAATTTGCAGTATGATCTTAACTCTCAACCGATGAAATGGACACATCTTTAATATATTTGACATGTAGATTTCATGTTCGTCTTCATTACCCCAGTCGAGAGAGAGAAGAGAGAGAGCAAAATGGGATTAACGTCCACTCCACACAAACTAGGTCATTTCGGGACTAACATATGGTTTTAATTCTATTTCAGTAATTCGCTTGCGCGAAGGGGTCTTTAGCAGTGGGAGGAAACCGGGGTGCCCGGAGGAAACCCATGAGGTTGAGAAGGCGCCCCTATCTCGATGCCACATACGCTCACACCAGGGATCGAAACCACAGCCGCAAGCCAGAGGTGACTGGCCAGCTAGAGGTCGAAGCGCAGCACCAGTCGGATCAGAAAGGTTGGACGTTAAACACTATTTTATTTCATTTAGTTTTCAAATCTGAACTTCCTACCATTGACCATATCTTCTGGTTCTACTTCTGTTTCTTCTTCGTCATTTTTATGATGTGTCCGTAAATTACCCACTTCACTTTCTGGGTCTTTAGCGTAAACTTTTTTATAACTCTGTTTTAACTTAAAATCTTTAATCTGAAAATAAAACAACAATAAAAATAAAACAACAATACATACATATGAAACAAAAATAAAAATAAATAAATATAAAATTAAAATGTCAGTATTTCCAGATTGCAAGCAAAATTATTTCACATTTTCCGATTACATAGTTTATTACAATAAGTATATTACATAGTTTATTTCAAAGTATGTTACATCTTACAATAAGAATAGTTTTTATGCAGAATCTTGTGGGTTGATAAACAATGACATCTCTGTGTTTAAAAACAACCGATTCGTGGAGACAAGAAAGAAGAGTTATCTACCTTAGTATAACCACAGACCGGTATTTTTAAATCTGTTCCTATTTCTAACTGTACTTTCCATGCCGTCTGCCTTACTTGTCTAGCCTGAAAATAACTTAAAGCCGGCAACGCCTCCCTGAAATATATTACCAAATGCTGTATTTTACTGTTGTTTAAGTTTACAGATGTCAAAAATATAGTTTATCTAACTTCATACATAGACAGAAATGTAATGAACTGAGGTATAACATCCTACTTTTCTGACCCCTTAGGATAATGAAGATAGGCATACGCTATACAGTGTGCTATGAGGGAAATAATTTCCAGACAGCTGCATTATTGCCTACTATTATGTCGAATTCCAACTGTCAAGGGAAATATTACGTACACACCAATGTTGACACAGGGTCTCAGTTCTTCATCCCATCCACGCCACTATATGCTTACCCTTGCCAGGAGCCGTCCTACACCACTGACACGAGGAAACCAGGCCAGAAAATCCTGATGAACTTTCGCGGTCAAAACAGGGATGGAATACTGGACCTCCGGGTTAGCAAGCCAGCGTTTTACTCACTGTGGCTCCCATGCAAAGACAGTGTGTTGTTAGTTTATATAAATTGATAACAAGATTGCTACTTTAACTGTTTAGCACTTGGTAAATACTGACAACCTCAGTTCCTCGTGCATAGGGGTCTTCAGCAGTGGGAGAAAACCAGAGGACCCGGAGGAAACCCATGAGGTTGAACAGGCAACCCTAGTACCCTACTCATTTTCAAGTACAGCCGGGAATACAAAAAACACACAAGTTCACTTAATGACAGACCTTATGGTACAGCGCTAACCATTCAGCCATCCAACCCCCAAGAAAATTAGAGAAAAGTGGTATATTAATAGCGGTACATCCCTGAACAGACCAAAACTAATTAATGTTCCTTATCTTATATCACCTAAAATGCTGGAGATATGTGAAGAGCTTACCGTACTATAGGATGATTTACTAATTCCTTGTGTGCCACAGTTGTGCATATGACAGAGGGGTTTGGAGCCATCTGAGGAGCCCTATTTAAGGTGGTTTTGCGCAGTCTGAGTGCTAAAGGGATAAAGAGAGAGAGAGAGAAATGGGGTTTAACGTCCACTCGACACAAACTAGGTCATTTCGGGACTAACATATGTAGCACCATGGGCCTTTTTGTCTGAGGTGGAGAGCGTGTGTTGTAGGTCCGGTCGCCACATCCTACGTATGACCCATGCATCTTGTTTTTGCTACATATTACCGTTAGCCTTGTGATCGTCTAGGATTTATCTCTGATCGTCTTTTCTTCTCTTTCACGTTGTGTGTTTTTTCTTACTGGTTTCTTAAGACGTTTGTCTTCTTCAGTTATAACAATGCAACAGTTCGTTTTTACCTTTTATGTAGCATAGGTATACATACAAGCATATTACAATTACAGTCAATGCTAACTAAACTCTTCTCAACCTAGACACCTCGCGATGTCTAGGACTCTTAGATGGTAACCCTCTGGAACCCAATCCAAGTCTGGAATCTAAATGTCGTCTGACGAATTCGCGCAAGTATCATAATTTTATATCAACTGGTTTTGGACATTCAATTATCTAATTGGTCAAACATGATGTAATAACCCACCCTTATATGGTTATGGAAATTTACTCTAGAAACTGCGCATGAGATATCTGTTATCATGTTTTTGTTTCTATAACCCATATGTCCTTCAAATGTTAGTTGAAATCAGTACACACCTGCATATATGTGAATATGTTAGAAACATAAAACTATATCCTATCTCCCCATTCCTTGTCTATATTGCTACACTACTTCCCCCTTTAAGAATATATATAGAATATAGATATTCTAACTAATTATGCACGCATCAGGAAAATATAAATGATTACAATACAACAGAGCTGTGAAAGAAAAACACAAATAATCAAAAATCAAAAATCGCATGCAAAAACTATCTCAAAGTCCTATGAAAATTCACTAAGCCGAAACATAAACTCAAAAAACACAAATTGTCTTTTTAAAATCTTCAAGTGTCCTAATTTCAAAACACTATAACACATCACTTCAAATTTTTTTAAAGTTCAGTTTCACTTTAAATTCTGTCACTGGAAATCTCAATTTGGTAAACTGGTAAACCATTTTTTCTTGCCTCTGTAGTTGTCCTTTTCAGCTACCATAGCATCAAGTTGAAAACTTTCTTTTTTCTTCTAGGATTGGCTTGTACAATCTTATTCGTCAATCAAACATGTCATTGCCATCAGACCAAGAACTAACTATTCCTACTTCTTTTTAAAACTTTAGTTTAATTATTAACCTAACATTATTATTAATATATTATTTCGAACACTTATTAGCAAACCTTACTCTTAATTACAATTAAACTTTATTTAATTATTAATAAACTTTGATGTGTCCCTTTAATTATAAATCTTCAAACTAACTTTGACCTCTTGACCTGAACTGAGTAATGGACAATATTTTATAATTGCGTTTCCTGTTTTAGAATTCCGCCATGATTATTTTATAATTCACTCATCAGTAATGTGACCTTTTTTTTTTTTGACCTCCTCATTTATAATTATGTTTTTATAAACATTCCTATCAGACTGACACTGACACAAGCTGAGCTCAAAATGATAACAATACCAGTGTTACATTATCAAGAATGTCAAGCAAATATGGCCCGTATATGAATGACATTCCATTTTATCCTACAGTAGGACACTAAACCCCTATAGATGAAATAAGCCCGCGGTTACTTATTCCACATTAGTAATATATAAACATTATATAGAATTATATCCAGAGCAAATGGCTGTACACTCCATTCACCTAGAATACAGTCTATATTTGATAAACACAACAATCAAAGTATACCTAGCTTTTAACTACACATATAATACTATATCCAATATATATTATATTCATATACATTAACACAGGTGCTAGAACCGAGTGCTTGTAGTAATTTGACCTCATGTCAAATTACACATTCTAATCATCGCATATTATGTCGACAGCGTATAACAGCAAAAATATATCAAACGTAGCCTATGTATTACGTTTCGAAAGCAAAAATTACATAAAAATATATACGGACATAATCTACCGTATATCCTCACCTTAAACTCCTATAAAACTCGTATGCGATAATCTCACAATTTAACGAGCCTATAATTTTAGGTTTTTTTTCCCAGGAAAACTATACCTACATCCCTAGATTGTTAACCACATGGGATTTTAACATAACCTATAACTTTTTATGCGAAAGTTAAATTATCGTAATCTTTGAAACCTTGGACTAGAGCTTCAAAATTACATTACTCTACGTATCGAACCACATACATGGACGACACAAAACACAAACAAGAATAGCAATTCAACCTTTTAGTCAAAAGCTGAATTACCCACATTTAGCCTAACTCGACTAAAATCCTAATTCTTGAGACTTTGGACAAGGATCTCAAAAATTATATTGTATTTCGAAACAACAAATAACACATATTAACGAATTACAGTAGAGAGCATGGCCATCTTGAAAACTAGAGTTAAACACTCTCAAACGTCATGCTTAGATCTGCCATCTTACCACTGCAATCCGGAGACAACATTAGTTCCTATTTTATTCCTATTCCGTTTCTTTATCATTATTTATTAACAGCAAAAATATATCAAACGTAGCCTATGTATTACGTTTCGAAAGCAAAAATTACATAAAAATATATACGGACATAATCTACCGTATATCCTCACCTTAAACTCCTATAAAACTCGTATGCGATAATCTCACAATTTAACGAGCCTATAATTTTAGGGTTTTTTTCCCAGGAAAACTATACCTACATCCCTAGATTGTTAACCACATGGGATTTTAACATAACCTATAACTTTTTATGCGAAAGTTAAATTATCGTAATCTTTGAAACCTTGGACTAGAGCTTCAAAATTACATTACTCTACGTATCGAACCACATACATGGACGACACAAAACACAAACAAGAATAGCAATTCAACCTTTTAGTCAAAAGCTGAATTACCCACATTTAGCCTAACTCGACTAAAATCCTAATTCTTGAGACTTTGGACAAGGATCTCAAAAATTATATTGTATTTCGAAACAACAAATAACACATATTAACGAATTACAGTAGAGAGCATGGCCATCTTGAAAACTAGAGTTAAACACTCTCAAACGTCATGCTTAGATCTGCCATCTTACCACTGCAATCCGGAGACAACATTAGTTCCTATTTTATTCCTATTCCGTTTCTTTATCATTATTTATTATTCCTTGGTTATATTCCCTACTCCATTTCTTTAGTTTTTATTAATTCGTAGTTATATCAACGAAAATTTTGTTTGTTTTAAAACCTACTCCGTAGAGACTCTCTTTAACTTTAATTACTCGAATTTACTACAGGTCATGCTAACCCGATAAGATACATACCTAACTCATGATATTATATTGTTGACTACCCCTATCACTCAAAACTTATGAATGGATATAATGTATTTCCTACAGTTAAATTTTAACAATTTAGTTTCTAATTAGATTTTTAAACTTAAATTAATATTATTTGGTCTTTTAACAAATGTAACATATCTAATTTAACAAACAAAATGTATTTACCAAGATTTCTCGTATTTCAACCAAAAATTCTTCTCTGTTGCTGTATTTTTCTTCTTAGCGTGTTCCAATATGGATTCTTCTTCTATAGTAACTTCGTAACCCAAAGGTCGAAACTTCGGCACGGCACCAAATGGAATATGTAGCACCATGGGCCTTTTTGTCTGAGGTGGAGAGCGTGTGTTGTAGGTCCGGTCGCCACATCCTACGTATGACCCATGCATCTTGTTTTTGCTACATATTACCGTTAGCCTTGTGATCGTCTAGGATTTATCTCTGATCGTCTTTTCTTCTCTTTCACGTTGTGTGTTTTTTCTTACTGGTTTCTTAAGACGTTTGTCTTCTTCAGTTATAACAATGCAACAGTTCGTTTTTACCTTTTATGTAGCATAGGTATACATACAAGCATATTACAATTACAGTCAATGCTAACTAAACTCTTCTCAACCTAGACACCTCGCGATGTCTAGGACTCTTAGATGGTAACCCTCTGGAACCCAATCCAAGTCTGGAATCTAAATGTCGTCTGACGAATTCGCGCAAGTATCATAATTTTATATCAACTGGTTTTGGACATTCAATTATCTAATTGGTCAAACATGATGTAATAACCCACCCTTATATGGTTATGGAAATTTACTCTAGAAACTGCGCATGAGATATCTGTTATCATGTTTTTGTTTCTATAACCCATATGTCCTTCAAATGTTAGTTGAAATCAGTACACACCTGCATATATGTGAATATGTTAGAAACATAAAACTATATCCTATCTCCCCATTCCTTGTCTATATTGCTACACATATGGTTTAATTTTATTTCAATAATTCGCTTGCGCGTAGAGGTCTTTAGCAGTGGGAGGAAACCGGAGTGCCCAGAGGAAACCCACGAGGTTGAGAAGGCACCCCTATCTCCATGCCACATACGCTCACACCAGGGATCGAAACGACAGCCGCAAGCCAGAGGTGACCGGCCAGCTAGAGGTCAAAGCGCGGCACTCTAGACCACTAGGCCATCCCACCCCCCCTCCTAAAGGGATAAAACAAGAGACCTAAAACCTACATGAAAGAATAACTATCACCATTGACTTCTGATAATATATGTTTAATCATGGCTTCTCCTGCTCTCTGTTGGGGAGATTTCTCTTTACCAAAATTATTATCAATAGTGGGCGGTGCATCGTTGCCATCATCATCATCATCATCATCATTTAATTGTGGACCACTGGAAAGAAAAACCAAAAATAAATAATCATTTTATGGAGCACCACTGGAGAGAAAAACAGAAAAAAATTAACAAGTATTCAATTGTGGACCACTTTAAAGAATGATACTTACATTATGCTAAGTTCTGCTCCTGACACTTACATTACATTAAGTTCTGCTATTAACACTTACATTACATTAAGTTCTGCTCCTGACACTTACATTACATCAGTTCTGCTCGAGCCTGACACTTACCGGTACATTAAATCAAGTTCTGCTCGAGCCTGACATTTACATTACATCAAGTTCTGCTCCTGACACTTACACTACATTAAGTTCTGTTCCTGATACTAACATTTTCCTAAGTTCTGTTCCTGACACTTACATCAAGTTCTGCTCCTGATACTTACATTACATCAAGTTCTGTTCCTGATACTGACATTACATTAAGTTCTGCTCCTGATACTTACATTGCATCAAGTTCTGCTCTCAGTACTTACAGTACAATAGGCCTAAGTTCTGTTCCTGATACCAACATTATGCCAAGTGCTGCTCCTGATACTACCTGACATTTAGTTCTGTTCCTGATACAAACATTATGCCAAGTTCTGTTCCTGATACTTACATGACATTAAGTTCTGTTCCTGAGTTCTGTAAACCTTTAACTATGGTATCAAGCTGATCATCAGCGAAGGGTTGACAGAAGTTAGACAATAAAATCAATCTTTTAGTTGCAAATCCCTTTTTACCACTGAAAACAATGAAACAGCTTATCTTCAATCATGTATCAGTGAAAATTGGCTCAAAAAAATTAAAAATATTGTTACTGCACACTAAGTGGAATAAAGATAATCAAAAAATCTCTCTCCTGGTCAAGTTTTGGAGTACTGTTTAGAACGCTTTCCTCTAGTTGTAAAAATCCTTAAAAACCAATCATGACAAATAGATGGTTGAGGTTTCTGATTCACTATGCATCAGTTTAAGATTATCTCATGTCATTTTATGATTATCCATAACATTTAGCAGGGAAGCATGATGTACAGTGATAAACTCCATGCAAACACAAGCTGTTGCTATCCAACATACGCCCACATTTTACAAGAGATAGACAAAGAACAAGCTAAAAAGCAATTATTTGGTAAAATCAAGGACCACAATCTAGTATGTTACCATTCGACATGTGACAATATCAAAAGGAACCAAGATCTTTGCAATATAAACATATATTTTAAGTTTTATCAAAATTGGATAAAAATTGTGATTTCTATAGTGTCCTCAAACAAAAGTTAAAATATCAGTTTATCAATAACAATATTTGCCATGATCAATAACATTATCAGTTCATCATAAACAATTTTTGATCAATAACATTGATAAATTTTTGTAATGATCAATAACATTATCAGTTTATTAATAACAATTTCTGCCTGGCATTAATAAGCTGAGTTTTTCCATGATAAAAACATTATCAGTTTATTCATGAAGATTTTTACCGAGCATCAATAAGTGGAGTCTGTCCTTGATAAGTAACATTATCCATTTATTAACAACAATATTTTCCTGGCATCAATAACAATGTTTCCCAAGCATCAGTAACAATTTTTGCCTAGTATCAATAACAATTTTTGCCTAGTATCAATAACAATTTTTGCTTAGTATCAATGAGTTTGCGAATGATAAAAACATTATCAGTTTATTCATAACAATTTTTGCCTAGCATCACTAAGCTGAGTTTGTCCTTGATAAGTAACATTATCATTTTATCAACAATTTTTTCCTAGCATTAATAACAATTTTTTATGGCATCCATCCATAACCATTTTTGCCTAGTATCAAATCAATAACGGTTTTTGTCTAGCATCAATAATCTGAGTTTGTCCATGATAAATATAAGTACTTACACTGTAGACTGTACTAGATGGTCCATTGCTACAACCATAGCATCAATAACTAGAACGTGGTTAACAAATAACTACAATTTAAATATGGATCTGTTGATAGTATTCACATTCGTTATCCCAATTAAAAGGTCTTTTAATGCTTAAATCCAAGAAAGTGATTCTTCTTGGCCACTGCTGGGATTGGAAACCAGACATTCTAGACAAGATAGCGTATGATTACAAAATTACTAAGATCAAAGATAAAAGCTGCATTAAAATATTTTTATAAAATATTTGTTTTGTCCATCATCCATTTCATAATTAATTAGTGGTGGGTGTTGTGTAAGAGGAAGGGTATGCTTACTCTTGTTAAATCACCTGATACTGCATTGCCATGGTAACATCAGTTACCCTGGCATTTTCCATGGGGTTTGAGGGCAGGCCAAGTGGTCTAATGCATGCATTTTAGATCATAAGGTCTGTCAATGATTCAAATGGCATAGTTTTGAGACTGTGCTTGTAGTGAGACAAGAGTTGGGGAGCCTGGCTAAATTCATGGGCTCTCTCTCTGTGGGTGGTTGAAGTAAGTTCCATCACTGAGTAAAGTGGCTTGGTTTTGATTCTCAGCTTGTAATGATGACAAGGAATCTGTTGCCTAGTGGTTTTTTCTGGTTCTTCTGGTTTCCCCCCACTGCTAATGACCCCTTTTTGCAAGTCAATTACTGATATAAAATTGAACCATATGTTAGTCCCAAAGTTACCTAATCTCTCTCTCTTTCTCTCTCCCCAATACCTCTCTCCCTCTGACTGTCTGTCTCAAGACTCTCAAGACCTGAACTTTTAAAGGATACAATCTGCTTGATTATCCGAAGCTTGGACATTATTTTGTACAAGTTCAAACAAATCAAAATCCGGTACGCCTAGCGAGCGACCGATCACAATGTTCTGGTAATTTTCTCCGTCTGCTAGAGGATTGTCTGTATCTGCAGTACCAAATAAAATCAAGGCTACTTCATCCTTAGATTCTGAAAACATCTGAAATCAGACACGAATGTAATATCAATATCTTTTTACCAACTTTCAACCCATGAAGTGTAAATAATTTAATTTAATAAACCTGTCCATAATATCATATTAAATGTATTGGATGTTAAATCTGTAATAAACAACAACAATATCTTTTGATCTAATAACATCTGAAACTCTGACAAAATTCCAATCTGATTAAAAACATTGATCGTTTTTGTTTCGTTTTTCGAGTCCAAAAATTTTGTTTTACTTTTCTTTGACTTTACTACACTAGGATCTGGAAGAGTTGTAATCATTGACGTGTTCTGGATGAAGTGAGGGATTAGCCAATAAAACTGTCTGTTACGGCGAGTTCTTGACCTTTGGATGCACGGAACTGTGGGTAAACCACTAGAAACGTCAAAGCTGATTGATTAATAAATGTCTTGACGTCATAGGATCAAAAACTGCTCGTTTAACCCGTACAACTTGTCACATCTTCACGTAAGTGTAGGCCATCTGTATTTTAATCAGATTGACAAAAATGTACAATAAATATAATTACTCATTTCTCCTCGTGGTGTGTGTCTAATCATTGAAAAGGACACTTTATCCCTGATTTTCAACCTACTACCCAGATACGGGGATCAAGTGGTCAAATTGCCCAATGTGTGCATTTAAAACCATAAGGTCTGTCATTCACTCAAGTCATGTGGTTTCGATTTCCCCACTTATACATGAAGAGGAGTAGGGTTGTTTTTCCAACCTCGTGTGTTTTCTCCAGGTCCTCCGGTTTCCCCCCACATGCAAGCAAATTATTGAAATAAAATTGAACTATATATATATGCTTATCTCAAAATGTCGTTGAGTGAAGAGAGAGAAATGGGGTTTAACATCCACTTAACACAAATTAGGTCATTTCGGGACTAACATATCATTTAATTTTATTTCAATAGTTCGCTTCAGCGTAGTGGTCTTTAGCAGTGGGAGGAAAGCGGAGGATCCAGAGAAAACCCACAAGGTTGGACAGGCGACCCTACTCTTTGTCACGTACAACCAGGGAACTAAAACCAAACCAGTTGACTCAATGACAGGTTTTATGATACAGCGCGCACGTGGTAATCATTCGGCCATCCCCCCACCCCCCATCTTCGAATGGACAAACACCCATACCCAAAATCTGAAACCAACCTTTCTCTGTAGGATAAGAGTGATAGCATCAAGAGCATGTTGAAGAGCTGTTGTCTGACCATGTGGTGCTACATCCATAGAACTACTCACATCAACCACAAGGGCTATGGCTTCCTGAAAAAAATTAATTGAAATGAAATGGGGTTTAATACCCTACTTCTGGCCTGACTTGGCTAATTAGAGAGAGAGAAAGGGAGAGGGAGAGAAAGGGAGAAGGAGAGAGAGAGAAATGGGGTTTAATGTCCATTCGACACAAACTAGGTCATTTTGGGACTAACATATGGTTTGATTTTAACCTAAGCTGTGGGAGGAAACTGGAGTACCAGGAGAAAACCCACGAAGTGGGACAGGCGACCCTACTCCTTGCCACCATACAACCGGGGATAAGAAACCACGCCAGTTGACTCAATGGCAGGCCGTATGACACAGTGCACACACTAACCATTCGGCCACCCCCCCCTGGGCTTATGAACACGGGCATATGTCATACAGTGTATGCCAATGCGTAAAACAGGAACTTGGTTTTTCCCGTTGGCCGCCTTGATGAATAAGTTTACGCCTAACCACAGATCTTCAACCAGTGAGTCGGTCTTCTAAAATCTAGAGATCCCTCCGCTTAGCCCTGCATAAAGATCTTCAACCAGTGAGTCGGTCTTCTAAAATTTACAGATCCCCCCGCTTAGCCCTACATAAAAGATCTTCAACCAGTGAGCCGGTCTTCTAAAATGTACAGATCCCCCCGCTTAGCCCCACATAGAAGATCTTCAACCGGTAATTAAGCCTACATAAAATCTACAGATCCCTCCGCTTAGTCCTACATAGAAGATCTTCAACCGGTGAGCCTACATAAAATCTAAACGTTCTAAGAGAACAGTAATTGAGCTTATTTATTGCAGACGCCTTACTTACCAAGTGAACATAATCCGTTCCGAGACTAACATATGATCAATACCGGTAATTATTTTCAAATTACTGGTCATTGTGTGAGTTGACTTCATGTGTATAGTAGACTAAATGAACGTAAATTGACTAAGACTAGTAATTATTTTCCCTTATTTCATGATGGTCGAACGTAGTGCGAGTTTCTAGACAATTTTTTCCTTATTTTTTTTCTCCCCTCTTCCTGCATTTTTGGGTTCACTTTTTGGTCTAGAATTGGAAAAAAGGTGTCAAATTTGCAATTTCATAGCAGTTTTGGGTAATATTGATGATATTAGACCCAAGGGATAGGGGGTGTAAAGTGTCTTTCTGCAGAGTAATCATTGTGTCGGAAGTGAGATTTTTACCCCAGTCAACTTCAAATCCCTGTAGTAGGCAGATTATAAAAAATTTCAACTTGCTTCTTTTTAGCTGGAAATGGGCTCATTTGATAGATCTCATTGAGACAAATCCGGTGCTTTTTGAATTATTGCAATAGCAACAGTACTTTTTGAGATATTACATTTTTTCAGTCGTTAAATATCGCGTTTTTTGTCTTGTCATTGTAATTAAGAAAACTGTGTCAATTAAGGCTAACGGAAAATGTCAATATCTTGAGAACTATAAATGCTAGAATGAAAATTCAAAAAGCAGTGGATTTGTCTTTCTGAGCCCTATTTGATGGGCCTATTCCCAGAACACAACCGACGCTTCGACTGCTTGCCAAGATGGCGACCATCCACTTCGTCATACGCATTACGGCACCATGTCATGTTTCGGGGCGATATTTTCTATGTTCGGGGGAATGGATTACAATGATATATACATCAAAATGTTCGTTAGAAGTTACTATTTAGGTTAGAAGTAATAATAATTTATTGATCTACCTTGGTAGGGGTGTATTTTATCCTTGAAATCGAAGAAATTTTTGACGACGTTGAAAATTCACGAAAAATATATGCGATGACAGAAAGAATGCACATATTCTATGAAAGACGGCCTCTGATTGGCTCAATTTCAACCCCGCGTGGATTCTAAACCAATTATATTGCTTTTAACGAGCAATTTGTTAACCGACCCGCAGATCGTTCAACCATTTTGGCGTGCACACGGGCGAAGCATAAATATTGATTGATAACGTCATCGAAGTGGCGCCGCGGGCGGATTTTGGCGTACCTACCTGTAGCATAAAATCTAAACAGTCAACCCCCTACAAATTTATGAGGAGATTGTAGTCCCCATTGTGCCTACAAAGACTGGAACCAACGGAATGTTGAGCAAAAAGCTACAGTCTGTGAAGTTACAGCCATATAACATTGAAGTCAATGGGCAATTAATTACTAGTCTGAATCCAAATGTAAATATGCTTATTTTGGATGTTTTCAAGACCAAGTTGAACATTTTGTCATTTTCACAGGTCAATTAACATTCTTTTAACATGACAACCTTTTCATATCATAAATATATTATTCATTCTGTTGTTTCCGTGGTAAATCAAAAAGAAAATCTTTGCAATTGCAAATAAATTAGTATTTTATGCTGAGTTTTGCATTTATTTACCTTATTTGCCGCCATAGTGTTTCCTAATATCCGGTTTTGTAGTCTTGATTATCAAACATTGATCTTAAATGCTGGATAACCAAAAGTACTTGAACTGCCGGAGTTTGCCGAATGTCATATAGGATTGGGCACATAGTTAGAGGGATGGGCCATTAGAGAGAGAGATGAAGAGAGAAAGGGAGGGGGTGGGGTAACGCTCACTCGACACATGTCGAGACTATAGAGCGCATTCCAGTTTTAGTCGCTTGCGTTCTTTACATGTGTCATAGAGAGAGAAATGGGGTTTAACGTAGCCTAAACACAAACTAATTAAAGGGACAATAACACTCTTGCTGGCTTGGCAGCCCCAGAAAATAAATAATAGCCTTATTCTAAGTACTAGATGTTTAAGTGTCCTACCTGTTGTGTAAATTATCCATTACGACCTATTTTACTTGTCCAGAGGGTTCGAAAATATTTTAAATCAAAGTCACATTTGAAAAGGTTTACGTTAGACTTTTCAAATCAATTAGTTGAATTTTTCCAATTTCTTAAATTAGGTGTGTTAAGATGAAATTTATATCATCAATTAATTGGAATATTGTAAAATAATACAATTTGTTGACCAGAATGAAGATTGGGACATATTATTTAGTTACAACAAGAGTGTTATTGGGGCTTTAAGTTATTTCGGGACAAGCACATGTTTCAATTTTAATTCGTTAATTCGCTTGTGCGTAGGGGTCTTTAGCAGCGGGAGGAAACCGGAGGACCCGGTGTGTCAGTTTTAATTGACTCTCTGTGTGTGTTTCCTAATGGACACTTGCGCATGTCCGAAATTGTTGTTTGTGTAGGAGGAGGATCGCATGATCGACTCCAATCTGTTTCACAGATATTATGCGACGGGCGTCTTTAATCTCTGTCCAAGATGCCTGACCTTTAAAAGGTCAGACCGCTATAGTTCTTCAGGTGACGTCACATCACAATGTTTACCAACAATGCAAGATGGCGTCGATAACGCCAAAAAAGATTACTTCTGTTGCGTGTTTTTGTTGTTTTAAAACAAACACGAGCAGAACAATAAGATTAGACGGTAAAAATGTAGTTCTGAAGGAATTCAAAGTAAAATAGAGCATTAGTTAAGGATGACAAGCCCTGACTTTGTTGATTTGGCACAGAAATTGTAACACTTGCAACTATTGTCTGTCCCATGGTAAATAATAAACGGATTTCTACGATTATGAACAAACTATTCTACTTAAGTTATTATAAACTTACCTATGTGTTTAAAATCACCCCCGGTTAAATAAAATTCATTGCACAATTAAACATCCCAACGGAAAAAAGAGGTTCTCTCTTGAAAAGTCAATGTTTTTGCTTGTATTTTCGTCTGTGTTCAACACAACATTATACACGTGACGTTAGAAGAAACATTTCCAGTTACATGTGACGCCCAAACGCACCAATAGCTACCGCATGGAATGCAGGTGATGCTTGGGATCATCATGGGGGTCCAACCCAAGATTTGCACGACTCTGACTTTGAATGTTACAGTCATTGTGGCATTGAATTCCAGGGTGGAAACATCAGTTTAATTGTTTTAGTGACCAGAAAACAAATTTTGATATGCGTCGGCTTACCCAAAATGAAAAGTTACGTGCCCTTGGCATGCTACAGATCGGCACAACACAGGCAGTTGTGGCGCGGACAATGAATGTTTCTCAGTCTGTCATAAGCAGGCTATGGTCCAGATACCGTGATACACAATCTGTACAGGACAGACCACGCTCAGGTCGACCAAGGGCGACAACTCAAGCCCAGGATCGATTTATCCGTACCTTGGCCTTGAGAAATCGTGTCATCACAGCAAATCAGATCAGCGCTCGTCTTCAAACAGACACTGGTGTGAGAGTGAGTGGCCAGACGATTCGGAATCGACTGCATAGGGGTCACCTTCGCGCCCGACGTCCTCGCGTGATCCCTTGTTTGAGAGATCATCACATTCAGGCAAGACGTCGTTGGTGTAGGGATCGTCAACACTGGAATAATCGACGCTGGAGCAATGTGATGTTTTCAGATGAGTCAAGGTTCACTGTTGATTTTTTGGACAGACGTAGGAGGGTGTGGCGTGGTCGAAACGAGCGCTTCCAAGACGTTAACGTCATCAGACATGATCGATTTGGGAGTGGTTCTGTTATGGTGTGGGGAGGCATCACTGTTGCTGGAAGAACGGCTTTACATGTTGTTGCAGGGCGTGTTACAGGCCAGTACTACCGGGACAACATCTTGGCAGTCCATGTTGTGCCGTTCGCACGACGTCATGGCCGCCGTTTCATCTTCCAGGATGACAACGCAAGATGTCACAGGGCCAGGATCGTTACAGGTTACCTCCAACAACAGAACATCACCACATTACCTTGGCCAGCACCTAGGACATGCTTGGACAGAGGTTACGTCAACGTCAACAACGTCCTGCCAATGTCCAAGAACTTGCTGCTGCGTTGCAACAGGAATGGGACAATCTGGACCAAAATGACCTTAGACGTCTCATTAGGAGTATGCCACGTCGGATCAATGCTAGTTTGGCAAACAGAGGAGGATTTACCCGTTACTGACTTTGTTGTGATGCTGTGGTAACTTTGCTGTTTGACCCCGGGTATCATTTTACCCTTATAATGGTCATTCTGTGCCTTACTTAGTCTAACGATCATTTGGAATAAATCGATGAATGTGAACTTCATTTCATTTTGTCATTTGTTTCTTCGTCAGTTTCATTAGGTGACTTTAATAACACTTAAAAATCAAATATCCCCTACTTTTTTTGAATAGTATACTTCCAGCCTGAATCTGCGTATCGATTTTGACAATTGCTTCAAATACAAGAATTTCTAGGTTGACCAGTCACTACGTTAAGGTCACAGGCACTTGAAGTCACGGGCACTCGTATTATTTCCGGTCTCACGAACTTGGTCTTCGATAAGTGATAGCGCTCGAAATCTGATTTGTAATTAATAACACTGTAAAATGACCAATCTAATTACATCGGAAGGTGAATAATGATCAAATAAAGTCTCGTTGGCAATAAAAACGACAAGAAGTGTTAGAAGTAGTTCTTATTGTGAGATGATAGCAGACGAAATGTCGTCAACAAGTCAAAACAGAGATGACGTCTGCAATACTTTGTATTATACTATACTATATAGTCAATCAGTAGTAAGAGGTTTTATTTTAATCCCTCAAGTGATTAAAGTAAACAATGCCTAACGCCGTTGTTGGGGGAGGGGATGTCCGAGTGGTTAGCGCGTGTGCGTTGTATCATAAGGCCTACAATTGAGTCAAGTGATGTGGTTTCGATTCTCCACTTGTACGTGACAAGGAGTAGGGTCGCCTGTCCAACCTCGTGGGTTTTCTCCAGGTACTCTGATTTCATCCCATCACTTAACACCCCTAACAGACGTTAAATCCCATTCTTATATGAAGGTGGGGGGTTGGGATGGCCTAGTGGTCTAGAGTGCCGCGCTTCGAACTCTAGCTGGCCGGTCACCTCTGGTTTGCGGTTGTTGTTTCGAGCCCTGGTGTGAACGTATGTGGCATGGAGATAGGGGCGCCTTCTAAACCTCGTGGGTTTCCTCCGGCCACTCCGGTTTCCTCCCACTGCTAAAGACCCCTACGCGCAAGCTAATTATTGAAATAAAATTAAAAACCATATGTTAGTCCCAAAATGACCTAGTTGTGTCGAGTGGACGTTAAACCCTCTCTCTCTCTCTCTCTCTCTCTCTCTCTCTCTATATATATATATATATATATATATATATATATATATATATATATATATATATATATATATATATATATATATATATATATATATATATATATATATATATTAAAGTAAATAAAGTACAAGTACTTCTTTGTTTACGGTAGATAATGCATAAAAAAATAGAAAAATACGTCCAGGTAAAAAATTCTCCACTTTACTTCATTCTGACATACATTAAATTATATAAGCTAGCTGTCTGCCCTCTATAGGCGTCTTCAGATATTAATAATGTATACAAAATATTGCAAATACGATACATATATATATTCTTAGAACAATAGATTTCCATGACAATGGATTATAAATAATATTAAGTAACATATAACAAAAGGTTAAAGGTATATAATACATAACTTGACATTAAACTACATAATCTTCCTGGTATAATTAGGCAATAGAACCATACAGAAGTAAAGAGATTAAAAAAATGTCAATAGATCAATTATGTAATATGGTTGTAAACTTGTTTATATTCATGAAGGTGATACGAGGATGATTTTAAAAAGAATGTATGTTAAATTAGCTAAATTATGAGAAAGCGAAGGTTTAATGGATGATTGCAAATTCAAAATAAATCTAGTTTAGGAATCTTATTTATTGTCGAACATTCAATTAAAACACAGGTTAAGTCTATTACCAACATGTTTGAATTTGCATAGGCGAAATCAAACTACTCCATTATGTGGGATCACGTGGATAAGTGGGTAAGGCGCTGGCTCGCTGGCCGAGAAAGTTCATCTCGATTTTCCGACGTGGATTCCCCTTGTCAGTGATGCAGAACGGAGGACCTGACAAAGACAGCTGTCTAGCCGTTCGGATGGGACGAAAAACCGAGGTCCCATGTACACATTTGCGTGCATGTAAAAGATCCCTCGCAGTTTGAATTCGATATAAGAGTAGGCCGTAGCGCCGCTTCCCGCGCAATATGTCCCTCATAGCACACCAGAGCACACTGTATGACATAAGCCTGTCTTCCATTAGTCCAACATAGGTGCAGAAGAGTAGAACGTTAAAACCCATTTCATTTCCTTTCTTGTTGTATCTGGGACGGGGCGAGTTGATCCTGCACTACCTGGACCGTCACTGTCACTCGTCCGGAAGAGGTCGAGTTTAGGTCGTGCTTTGGTGTGATGGAGGGTTTGGTGTGTTAAAGGTCGAGTTGATGCCTTTTGAGCAAGACCTGCCAATGATCGTCGAGTCACGGCATGTTCAAAACAAACGCCAAGGTTCTGCCATATGACCTGGAAAGCTGCGAAAACGTGGTGGGTCGCGAAGTTCCTTACACCGCTGGCCTATGAGCGCGTCAAGATCACCATGTGTGGCAAAACCGTGGTGGAAACGCCAGATATCGTGTTTTTTTCTCCATGGTCGCCAATGACCGCTGAGTGACGGCGTATGCTTTGAGCATGTTCAAAGCAAACCCCAAAGTTCTGCCATATGACCCGGAAAGATCAAAGGTCGCGAGACAAACGTAGTGCACGTGCAGTACACACGTGGCAAAGACACTGCGAAAATTGTAATATTTGCAACGGTGCCTTCATGGCGTCTTCACCACAACCATCGGGTGTCGGCCGGGACCACACTGATCAGCAGTGAATATTCGCTAGGCCGCTACAATCACTGATAAGGATCACATCGACGCGACTTAATTAGTCCCCCATATTAACTTTTTTCTTTCGACAAATTAAATTTTAACACATTTTTTGTATGTATTAAAAAGATAAGTAAAGACATTTGAAGTATTTGCAGTTAAAAAGTATTTCCGATTTAGCAGTAACTTTTTATGTATACAATGCACGAGCCATTGAGCCAATGGCAATGATTGAAGCTGCGTGGTGTCATTGCACGTGTTCAAGACAGTCAGGGGCGGATTGGGCCGTCGGGCGAATGGGCTGGTATAATAGACTTTCTGGTTCGGGTGTGCTGGGTGTGGGTCAGAATTCGGAATCCTGCAATGGGGATACGAAATTGAGCCGAAAATTTCATCGGATTCACCAGATTAATTATTAAGTCATCTGCATCCTGTTTGTGGGGACACGCCAGAATCCAAAATTAAAAAGCAGCTTTTATGATTTTCAATTTCGTCACTCTGTACCAATGTGTTTCGTGGCCTTCCATCACAGGAGGAATCAACTAGCGTTCCCGGCAACAAAATGGGGCATTTTTCAATGAAAATATTCCTGCTGATTCAATATTTCTAAATGGTTAATCCAATGGTCAAAATTTTCTCAACTGGTCCCATTTTTCAATCAGTTAAATTCTCTTCTCACTTGACGATACAATAATAATACGTTAATTAATAATATGACGATATGATAATTTCACAGGTTGATGGTTGTAAATTACTTGCAGGTCGTGGTTTTGGCCTAAGTTAATCGATTTATGAAATATATTATTTGACAGAGATTATAATCAGATATTGCACCAATATCCTCGGTCAATAAAAGGGGCCGCTCCGACAAGGGAGCCCGGGCCGGTTCCCGGCCCCAATCCGCCCCTGAAGACAGTCATCTGTGACAGAGATAATTCTTAAGTAATTCTCTGTGAAACAGATTGGGCCGGGACCACACCGGGCATTCTGTTACGATGATTTCACCACTGTTGCACGATTGCATCATGGCCTCATGGTGTTCCTCATTACACCATGTCGCGGTTACCCAGCTTGCATTACTCGCCTTTGGCGACCATGTTTTTCATGTACGACTTCCATTGAAAACAGACGATTCAAAGGTCATCTTGAAATTTCGAAAGAAATCTAACTAGCTTATATAGTCGCCGTTATCACGCAGTGGAAACGCACGTGCAGTCCAGATACACGTAGAAGACCAATCTGTTTCACAGAGTTAATTCGACAGGCGTCTGTAGCGGCCAAGCGAATATTCACTGCGGACCAGTGTGCCCCCATAGACTAACCCAGGGGTTCGTAGAGTAAAACGGAATGAAACCACTGGGGATAACGAGGATGCATTTATCAATAAACAAACGTTACAAAAAAGAACATATAAAAATGACTGGCAATAAAAACAACAGTTCTACTAAAAATATATATACTCTCAAAAAAGAGAGACGCATAGCCCATTTTTCGTAACTGAGTCGTTGTTTCGATAAATCTTACTTGTTTTTAATGCCATCATGTAAGGATAAAAGAAATTCATTATTGGTTTTAAAGGTAGGGTCACTAAGGTAGGGTCACTGGGCATACTTTTTTCCGAAATTTCGCGAGCTATTCGCATAGAACCTAAATCTAAGGTCTTTAAAATACGGGGGTTCTCGGTTTCCGAATCAGATGCACACACTCAACGAACCAAGTGTTGCCGCATCTAAACGAAGACCAACGCAACAACGCTATTGGTCGGTTACAAGCAGGTGAATCTCAGACAGATGTAGCCTGGCTGCTGAATGTTCCCCGAGTACAATTTCTCGCCTTTGGGATGGGTACAACAGCTAACTTCAACACGTGACCGCCCAATCTCAGGCCAAACAAGAGTGACCCCACCTGCCCTTGATCGTCACTTCCGGTTACGTCATTTGCAGAAAGGGTTCTCAACAGCGACCTCTATTGCAGCAGCAATTCCTCGACGATGTAGAATTTCAGACCAGACAGTTCGTAAATGCCTACGTGAAACCAGATTACGGACCAGACGTTAGAGCTGCTGTTTTGAAATACGCCGATACCGTCAAATCCGACTTCATTGGGTTCAGACCCAAAGGTATGGCCACAACAATACCGGAGAACAGTTTGGTTCAGCTGCGTGTCGCGGTTCCTGTTGCAACGAGGGGATGGTAGAGTGAGGGTATACCGACAACGAAATGTCATATGGCGTTTCTTTTTTGGAAGAGAATATAATAAATAAAGAAATGGTCTGTCGTTCGCCTCGCCGACAATTCACCAACTAGCAATTGTCTCTGGCCCGAAACCTGAACCTAGCGAGCCACCGTCTAACTAACTGTGGCCCTCTCCAAATTCCGAAAACTACGTTTGTTAAAGCAAGAATTTCATATTTTCTAAGAAAGTCAAAACATATTTATTTCTATGTCTTTTGTTCAAAGGGTTGTCAACTCACTATCATACGATCATAGGCATTATTTCCCACACTTGAAAATCATTCACATCGGAAATAATAACACACTTACCTCCCTTGTCTGTTTCCCCCCCCCCTTCCAATGAAATAGCTACCTTCAAACTCAAACGTTTGAATTTGAAGTTGAAAATGATATTTTTGCAAATCTTGAACTGGCAATAGTGAATTATAGGATTAATAGGATTATTGTTTGACAAGGTAGGACTGTTTATAGATAACATCTATTTTAGGGCTTTATTTTAATATATTTTAAAAATATGAAATTTTAGCTTTAAGAAGCTGTAAACTAGTGCACACACATTTTAAACGAGGTTGGACCAGGAAGTATCCTGTAAAGATGTCAAAATACAGAAGCACAGCTTGACTTGTATATCAGACGAACATTGATTGTTGTGTTTTGGATTTAAAAGACATTTATCAGCAGAAATGTGAATAGTTAAGAAAAGTACGACATCGATTGCAAAACAATTTTCGAATCGATTAAAGAACAGACACCGGAATGTGGATTATGCAGTCAGTTTGAATTTTAAAAAATGGGGATTATATAAAAAAAAATGTGTGTTATTCAAAATAGCATAATAACTTTATGGATTTACTCATAGTTACTTTAAAGGAACTAAATCGCTTATATTTGGGATCTAGAAATTTACCCAAATGGGTTGCAACGCATATAATAATGAAAGCTGGTTGTATATAAACTGATTAACATTCGATTGTTTCTGTTTTGATTCTAATTTCAAATCAGTTTCACTTATGTCCAGCAAAATACGATATGATTCTCAACTCAATAGAAATTTCTAGTGTCTTGTTATTCCAATCTATTGCGCATGCACTCCAGATAAGTTATGGCGCCGCCTTCTTTCAGCATGAGTTTTAGAATATGTCTAGCCTCGTTCTTTCTGGTCACTTGTTACAAATGATGCTCAAACGCACCATGGTACACGATTCGTTTACCAATGGTAAAATGTTTATTTAGTCTGAAATATTGGATAACAGAAGCCTACTCTTTCCAGGTAAGATAAGAACATCAATGTTGATTTGAATTGACAAATAATTCGTGTTTTCGAGGTAAGATAACAACATCAATGTTGATTTGAATTGACCAATAATCCGTGTTTTCAACGTGTAAGACTTTGGATTGATATTGAGTTAGGGACTTAACTACTTTAAAACTCTCAACTTCCGAATAAACATTATGTTGTATCTGTGACTTTTAATGCATGAAATAAACACCAAAGTTGTTAAGAACTTAATTTCCGCGTAATAATGTTGTTTGTAAATTGTATTTTCTTTCGTTTTATTTCTGCATTTCGTTTCATTTTATTTTGTCCAGCCCGAAGTTTGTATGTGTGCCTGTGTGTATATTTTTTTTTGTGTGTGTTCTCTGCTGTTTAGTTTTATACATTTACATCGAAACGTCGTCACTTATATTAGTGCTTTATTGCAGTCAGGGACGTACCCCCCCCCCCCCCTCACCCCCAGGAAAAAATGTCGGTCGCAAAATCAGTGCAGTCGGTCGCAAAATAGGAGAAGTCGGTGTCAAAATAAGTGCTCACTGCATACGTCACGCTACCCACGCAAAACTTTAGCCTAAAATAACCTTGTCAACTTAACATGACTACGATATCACCCCAGGTGGAAGTGGACGTTAAACTCAAATACTATGTTTTTACGTGAATCCGTGAGCTTAAATTACATACGTCACTCTTATTCTGTTGTGAGTATGTCGGTCTAACAACAAAATTCCATCCACTGCGGTCGGTCTCAAAAACAATGCCAGAATATATGCAAAAATACTATGTATTTGCGTGAATCCATGAACAAATTGCGTACGTCACACAAAATTATAGTATAAAATAACCGTCGGCTTGTCATGTTTGAAAAAAAGTTTGTCACTCTTATTCTGTTGTGAGTATGTTGTTCTATAAGTCGGTCTCAAAAAAAGTACTCACTGCAGTCGGTCTCGACAGACTAAATGAATTAATGAGGTAAACAAACAATAACAAAACAGGCGAAATTGACAGATTAGCCTCAAGATTCTGTCCATTTCTTATCCTCTCGTTAACGAGAATTTGGTTCCATTTTCCATGACATTGATTCAAATTTTCAAGCCTAGTCCCCAAAATTGAAAAGCTTTGTTACATATTTGATTTTTTTTTTGCGCCTGCGGCGCCCAATTCAATCATGACATCATTCTTCTACTCGGTTACATATCTGATTTTTTTTCGCGGCTGCGGCGCTCGATTCCATTATAACATTATTCTTCTACTCCTATGTCGTCGTATACTGTCCCAGCATTATCATATTCATGATTATAGTGAACTACCCAGTTTGTAGTACCACTACTGGTGTGTGGGTCGTGGGGCATCAGATTGTACAGATGTTATGTCAACTCTTGAAAAACAAATCTCGAGATTCTGTTCCTTTGACTGATATTTCTCGTCCTGTCGCACACAGGAATTTCTCCCAGAAATGACCTCAAATGCCAGGATATTGAATCAATTTTTCAAAATTTCCTCAAAATTACTTTGTGTTATAGGCACAATCACCATATATGACATAAACTATATGTGAACTAAAAAAAATGCTCTCCGGCGGGACAACGATCGGCGAACAACTATATAACTATACAATACTATCTATGTTCTACCAGAAATCTTAAAACGGCAATTTCATATTTTGTAGCAATATTTTTAAAATATATTAAAGCCTTAAAATAGATGGTATCTATAAACAGTCCTACCTTGTTAAAGAATAATCCTATTAATACTATAATTCACTATTGGCAGTTGAGAAATTGGCAAAAATATCATTTTCAACTTTAAATTCAAAACGTTTGAAAATAGCTATTGCATGGGCTGGGGACGGGGGGGGGGGTAATAAAAAAAAACAAGGGAGGTAATTGTGTTATTATTTCCGGTGTGGAAGATTTCTAAGTGTGGGAAAAATGTCTATGAACGTATAATAGTGAGTTGACAACCTCTTGAGCAAAAGACATAGAAATAATTATGTTTTGACTTTCTTAAAAAATATGAAATTCTCGCTTTAAAGATACATTATGGGAGATTAGATAAAGAGTTAACCGCTCTCACTATAATAATAATCATAGAAATATAGACTAGAATAGCAATGACGTGTTTTACAACGACGTCATAAGTCGGCCATATTGGAAGTTGTATGACGAGAAAAGTAAACACTGCAAGTCGCGCTATAAAGTGCGAGGCGCTTTCTATTATTTGCGTCTTTATGATAGTGCAACCTATTATCTTGAACTTTGATCGTGCGGCAATTTTGTTTTCACATTGGCGTTACAATTTCTAATGAATGTAATTAATTAAATAGTGCCAATTAATTTATATTATCTTGCACGTACGCTTATTTCAACATTTGGCGCAGAATTTGTGGTTGTTTTTGGTCGGATGACCGAGTGTGTTGTATTCGGTCGGATGACCGAGTATGTTGTTTTTGGTCAATAATTTTTTTTTTGATGTTTGATGCAGTTTAATTTAGAATATTGTAGCAACAAGGAAGCAAGGTGTCACCATTATATAAAATGAACATTAAAATACGTGAATATCACTAAATATATTTTATACGCGAATTCGAATATCGTTAAAATAGGGAAACAGGATGTGATCAAAATGTTCACAGTACATTAAAACACAATAAATCCATGGAACAGATTTTATATACGATTTAGAAGATCGTTAAAATAAGGGAGCATGGTGCCATCAAAATGTAAAAAGAACATTAAAATACATTAAAACATAGATATGACGCCACCCTTTGATGTTTTAAACCAAGATTCTTTAACAATCGTCTATTATTTATAAAACAATTATAGTTATCTAAATATCAGATAACCGTATCTTGATTTCACGAGTTTGTAAATGTGTAGAATTTACGGTTTCCGTATTGTCTATTTTGTTGTCAGCGAATTTTAGTTTTTTTTTCTACAAAATGGATTCAACATAAATCAGCCTGTTGCATGTCACGGATATTGACGCCACCTATGTCCACCCGGACGTCCGTCCGTTCATATTGTGTTTTTGGACACTCTAGAGGTCATAACTTGAAATATAGGTTTTAAATATCCCAACGATCTCGGTTCCTTTCGATATGAATTATGACCTTGCGATATTGGTACATATCGAACGGTAACTTTCTGGATTACGGCCCCTGATTGAACAAAAATCGCGTTTATAACTTGTGGAACCTATACAGGTCACAATTTTGCCCGGTTCTAAAAATCGTTCAAATATATCACTGTTACACCATAATGACGGTTGAGTTTGAATTTCGTGAATTCGTTTGCGTCCTTCACCCTGTGAGTCTGTTACTTATATCAGAGTTTATATGAAATTTCAAATCAAAATTTGGACGGCTAAAACCCCTCTATATTAGCCACAGTATACTAAGAATATTATCAATATCGATATCATTTTCATGAGAACCCTCTCCATCACAACTTTGACGACTATTTTGCCCCCTATCAAGAACATCCCAAATTTTACGGCTAGTCTCCCTCCATATCGAGTTCATCACCACAAGTAATTCGTATCAATATTCTCACCATTAATATTCGACTATCATGTTATAAACATGGCGTCTTCACTTGAAGACATATATGACTGGGGTGTTTTGTCGCATGCATTCGTGTGCATGTTTTACGAATCCATTCATTATGTTTTTTTATCGCTTTTTCCTTTTAGAAAAATATCCATTATTTGTATCTGATTGGTGCTATATTTTAAGTTTGATAAAAGCCTCAGAATGTCCATTATGTATTAACCAAATGTTAAGACAGGAAATATGGAACATATATAGCCAGCTACAGTCCAAATATATAAAAGGTTGGTGCGAGGTGTGGCGTTCTCGAGGTATGCACGTATAATTTGATCATATTTGCGATATTGAGGAGGCTTCTTTAAATATTTTAGAATCCAAAGTCTACATATTTCTCAACGGCATTTTCATAGACCTGTACATTAAATTTAAAGCGTAATTTGAGACGCATGCTTTTACTTAGCGGAATCCACATCAATTCGGATTATTGAATTGCATAAATCTTCAAGTCGGGAGTCATACAGCTAATTATAGAATATCGCACGAGAAACTCTGTCGAATAACTATTTTTTTCATTGGTTAGAGGCGTTTAACCACGGGAAAATGTACCGTTACTATTGGCTGACAGGATGCATGCACGAATCAAATCATCTTATTTGCATATTGCATACTTTATAGAATAATGGTTGGATCGATAACCTCAACGGACACCATGTATTACTTTTTATTAGTGTGCTTAGTGCTACCTAGTTTGTCATTATATACAATAAAAATAAGGAATATTTTCACGTGAATAAACATATTTACTTGCCATTATATACCAAAATCACATTTCCAGCACCCAGAATCAAATTTAGCGATATCTTTCTGCGGACCAAAACCAAAATTCCAATTGGACAATTTTTCGAAGATTGTTTTACATTGGCTTTATTTGCAGTTTAGGGGCACAGGCACTTGAAGGGATTAAAATAAAACTTCTTACTACTGCTTGACTATATAGTATAGTATATGTACAACGTATGTCAGAGGGCATCTTTGTTTTGACTCGTTGGCTAAATTCCGTCTGCTAACATCTCACAATACTCACTAGTTCTAAGACTTTTCATCGTTTTAATTGCCAACGAGACTTTATTTGGTCATTATACACCCTCCAATGTAGTTAAATTGGTCATTTTACAGCGTTATTAATTACAAATCAAACTTAAAGTGTGTTCACTCGGCTATTCATATCTTCAATCATCTTCAACGGACCGGAATTACGACGAAATCAGGTCAAAAGAAGTCTGTATCACCCAGTCCCTTTATAAACCTATCATTACTCGATATGTGCCTAGGAACTGGGTGATCAAGCCTCACTCAACAACGGCCTTGCTTCGTAGGTTGAAGATATGAATAGCCGAGTGAACACACTTTAAGTTTGATTTGTAATTAATAACCCTGTAAAATGACCAATTTAACTACATTGGAGGGTGTATAATGAGCAAATAAAGTCTCGTTGGTAATTAAAACGACGAAAAGTCTTAGAACTAGTGAGTAATGTGAGATGTTAGCAGACGGAATTTAGCCAACAAGTCATAACAAAGATGGCCTCTGACATACCTTGTACATATACTATACTATATTGTCAAGCAGTAGTAAGAAGTTTAATTTTAATCCCTTCAAGTGCCTGTGTTTGGGGGTTCGTGTTTTGACAAATATACTGAGCGCCATAGAAAACGCATCACTTAGTTTTTCGTATAACAAAATGATCCTGTAAACATATCTTATTTATTTTGCTTCTTATTGTGAACAATATTCCAATGGGAACACATAAATAACAACACATTTGTACACTTATGGATGTTTAATCTGTAATCAACGGTACAAAGTCAGAGGGGTCAAAACCAAAAGTACGACACAGATGGTTAATTCCATGCGGCTTCGCTGCACACCGTGTACGTGTACGCATGGAATATTCTTTCTGCAGTAATACCATACAGCGTTGTGTCTTCGTTAAGAACGGTCTCGTCTTCAAGTGTTAGATATTCAATATTACTCAAACTTTCAGTAAATTCAATTCTGTGGACGTTAAGTTCTATCAGGACTTTTAATTCATCCAAACGAGTTTCTATTTCTGTGAGGAATTTGTCAATGTTCTGTACAGCAGACGAATAGGCCGCCCTAGCCTTGTCAATTTGTGAAAGTCTACCCACCTCTTACATCTGCGATGGAGAGGGTCTTCCTGTTGATTTGTGGTGCTGTGAGTATGTCAGTTCTTCCATTTTCAATATGTTGTGTCACTACTAACTTACTTTATGATTTGGTTGTCGAATCAATTGGGGAAATATTTATAACTGTGGCTACGAAGAAACCCATCTCTTTTCTGAATAAAAATTATGTCCGTTTGTCGATCTGTTATTCAGGTGTCATAGACTGACCAGTGGTTTTCTACAAAATATAAACAAAACCTTTTGTTTAAGATGTCTGATCTTATTCAAATTGGAATGGGGAGGTGGTGGGTGGGTAGTGATGGGGTAAGGGAATAAAATTACTATTTGCGACAATAAAAGGGACGTGACATTATAAATTATTTTATTAAATAAAAGTAGAAGTTGTGTTCATCTATATAGATTAATTTGCCAAGTTTGTTCTCTTATTATATATAGAAAAGAAGTTTACTTAAAATTAAAATAGTATAGGCCAAGGCCTAATAGGCCTAACATAGAAAAAGCTAGAGTTAAGAATAGACTCCGTTATTAGTAGGCCCTACCACCGCATAACTACTAGGCTACACTTCAAAGGAAATTCCCTAAATTTAAGCTTAACTTCATAATCGATATTCATTGGGCCTATTCCTAATTTCATGATAACCGCTAGTGTATGGCGGTACCAGCATGTGAAACCTCGCATAATAATAGGCCGAGATGTATAGAGTTAGCAATGCTATATGTTAAGATTTATGTTTTAGAAAATAATCCAACTAGTTATTACGATTGCACGGTAAAATTACACTAGGCCTAGCCGCCTAGGCCTTGTCCTTGTGAGTGACACTAATAATAATTAGGCCTAATAGTATAAATTATAATGTATAATGAATAATGAATACTAGTACTAGTAATACTAATAGGCTTTTCCAAACCAAATTAATCAAATGTTCATACTTACTTGTCAAAACTAACACCAAAAAGCTAAACACTGTGGTCCACGCAGATCGTTTTTCGCGTGTGCTTGACTGGAGGGATACGAGTGACCCGCCATGTTGTTTACACTGATTACACCTTCTAAGATGGCGCCTGATAGTCGCGTCATCGGACGTCAAAAGTCACGTGATTGCTATTCTAGTCTATAATTCTATGATAATAATAATAATAATAATAATAATAATCTATTTATAAAGCGCTGAATATCCAACTAACTAACTCAATGGTGGAAAACAAAGTAATGTAAAGGCAATTTGTTTTGAAAAATTTCAGTCAAATTGATCCACTATTAATCTATAATTAAGCGATTGAAATTTCCGCATAGCCTCGATCATCATTACTAAAGTTGGTACGTTTAAAAACACAGTCTCGCTTATCCATTTCATGATTAAATCATGAATGGAAGTTTAGCAGCAATTCCGATCATAATCCAGTAAATACCACAGGCAAGCGTTGACATCGAGAGTTGATTATGGTCTGGATAACTTAATTAGTAATTTAGATAACATTTTATGCCTATAATAGACAGATTTATTTCTTGTACAATGTATGTTTAATTGAATTCATATAATAATTGCTATTCTATTTTAGAATTTCGATCGTGGTGAATAACAAATGCTCAATCATCCTCATTTTTTCCGAGAGAAAGCCGTGTTTTCGTGGAAAAAATACTTGTGTTAGGCGACGTGTGGTACGCCCATCGATGCGAAATTGTCCAGTTCGTACAATATGTGAATTTGGAAGGTAATTTAAGGGCTGGATAAACTTGTTGCAAATTGAATGATGCGTTTTGTTTCCTGGCAACTTAATTCACGATGTTTATCAATTTTGATTATGTTATACAACATGGCAGCCATGCGAATTCATTTAAATCAATAAAATAAATATGCCTTTAACTTTTAGTTATTCTTGTTTCCCGATAAGTTAATCCACTATGCGAGTAAATCGCATTACATAGGCTAAGCTTGTTCCCTAATCCTATTCAGACATCCTGATTGAATATATTGTGTAAGAATGAATCAATAAGTGAAACATTTTTATTGCCCCAATAACTTCCCCGTCCGTATGTTCTTTGTACTGTGTGCGCATGTAATCAAGCCAATGCGTCAACGAAAAATTGTGTGAAACTTTCTGCCGCAGGACTAGATATTCTTTTTTCAGCCCAGTCCCCGACTTTTCTGTGCCGGAAATCAAACTCGGGGGTTAAAAGGGCGGCGTGTTTTATAATTCGTCTCGCCTCAGCAGCAACCTACTTTGCTTTTAGACTTTCTCGGTCAATGCAGGGATCAAACACCCGACCTCCAGGCTAGCAAGTCAGCGTCTTACCCACTTAGCCACGAATCCGAAAGAGGCATGTCGAGTTTTCGTTAAAAACAAACCTACTAAAAAAATACTCTTTTAAATTTGACTTCTGCATAATTAATCATCATAACAAAATTTTAAAATCCGTCACACATACGGGAATTTGGATTATTAAACATACATTATGGGAGAGCAAAAACTAACTTTTGTCGGTCTTCCTTTGGGCCTCAGAAGTCATAGAAATTATAAATTAGATCTTCATTTAAATAACAAGCCCAAAATGAACTCTGTAGACCCACGGATGGCTTGGATTGGGCTCGGATTAAAACAGGATTTCGTTGACTGATTTAATCACTATGGCGTCGTGGGTGGGGCTTCTCCGTGACGTTGACGTCATCATACTTCCGGACTGTTTTTTATTCGTCTGCTTAGGGAGTCGCTTAGGCCTACCTGAAGTACAAAAGAGTACACGCAGGCAACGCAAGAAGTCGGCTATTTATTATAATTTATTTACAATACTGCCTCGTTGATTTGGCCCATTCCTTTCAAACTGTAATATCCTATCGCAGACTTTCTCTTCTTATCTATATATTAAAAGTCTTAATTCTAATTTATAGTAAAAAATAAATGTATACGAATTGAATTGCAGTCCTGTCTCAAACCGTATACGCTATCGGTACTAGTCATTATAAACATTACTTGATAATCGAGACTATATAGGTGGAGTTAACGCCTGCCAATCAACACTCGGCATTAATGGGAAAACGGTGTCGAATGAATTTAACTACTATTTCTAGTAAAAATTTATAGTGGTAACAACTTTGTTCAGGATAAAGTAATTTGACTGAAATTTTCAATATATTCTTGTTTCAGCATCTATTTTTGAACTGTTATAGCAAGAATGGCTAACTCCTTGTAAAAATCTCCCATAATGTATCTTTAAGCAAAACCAAAATACTTACAAAAATTACGATAATTTTGAAATCGATCATTTCACAATTTTCAACTGCTGCATTTTGATATTTCAAATTTCTAAAATAAAGAAAATTTGTCACTGCCAGACAGAAATACTTATCAGACTGAGACATTACCGGGTAACTATAAGAATTTGAATTTGTTCAGTCTGTCATTGGATTTTTGAAGTACTCGTTGCTGCTGCGCTAATTGCAAAGGGGGCTATTGCGCTAGTCGTATGAATTTTGAAACCGGTGGATGGGAGCTGTTTTCAATTTGTCAATCCAGGATTTTCTCTTAATGTTAGCCTAAATGTTTCAATTTCTGCTGTAGTTCCAAATTCGCACTTTGTCTTTTTTAATAATAATAATAATTTATTTTCAATCCATATTAGGCCAAAGGCCCATAGTACACCCAATACATGGCGTATGCCCGTTTTCATTAAACCAGGTTAAATCCCACTTCAAATGGATCCAAGCAATTTTTTGTGAACAGTATGTTGACACATTGGTGATTAATTCATCTTATATCGAATTCCAACTGTGCATGCCAATGTGTACACGGGGCCTCGGTTTTTCGTCCCATCCGAACGACTAGGCAGCTGTCCTTGTCAGGCCCTCCTTCTGCATCACTGACAAGGGGAAAACACGCCAATGCAGGGATCGAACACCCGACCTCCAGACTAGCGAGCCAGTTTTCCAGGGAATATGGGGGTGGGGTATAGTTTAAGTCAAATATGATAATTAATTGTGCCAATAACACTGAGTAATAAAATTTGAGAAAATTATGAAAAATTGATTCAATATCCTGGCATTTGAAGTCATTGCTGGGAGATATTCCTGTGTACGACAGGACGAGAAATATCAGTCAAAGGAACAGTACCTCGAGATTTGTTTTTCAAGAGTTGACATAACATCTGTACAATCTGATGCCCCACGACCCACACACCAGTAGTGGTACTACAAACTGGGCAGTTCACTATAATCATGAATATGATAATGCTGGGACAGTATACGACAACAGAGGAGTAGAAGGATGATGTTATAATCGAATCGAGCAACGCAGGCGCGAAAAAAAAAAATCAGATATGTAACCAAATAGAAGAGTGATGTTATAATGGAATCGAGGGCCGCAAGCGCGAACAAAATTCAGATATGTAACAAACCTTTTAAATTTTTGGGACTGGGCTTGAAAATTAGAATCAATGTCATGGCAAATGGAACAAAGTTCTCGTTAATGAGAGGATAAGAAATGGGACAGAATCTTGAGGCTTATCTGTCAATTTCGCCTGTTTTGTAACTGTTTGTTTACCTCATTAATACCTTTAGCCCGGGACCAACAGCAATGAGTGCCGACTATTTTTTTTTGTCATGGTAGAGAACATTTCATAGAACAACATACTCACAACAGAATAAGGTTTTCAAACATGACAAGCAGATATGGTTATTTTAGTTTTGTGTGACTTATGGAATTTAGGCTCACGCAAATACATAGTATTTGGGAACTATTCTGGCATTGTTTTTGAGATCGACTGCAGTGACTGCACTTACTTTGAGACCGACTATTTTTCTCCCTGGGTGAAATTTTATTGTTAGACCAACATGCTCACAACGGATTAAAAGTGACGTATGCAATTTAAGCTCCGGTTTCCTCCCACTGCTGAAGACCGCTATGCCGAAGCGAATTAATTAGATAAAATGAAGCCATATTTTAAATCCGAAATGACCTTGTTTATGTCGAGTGGACATTAAACCCCATTTCTCTCTCTCTCCCTAGTGTCATCGGTTTCCCGCCGTACAAGGTGCAAACATTTTTTTTCTAAACCAACAATTACGTCATCATAAACATCATTTGTCTTTCCGAGCTCTTTGAAAATTATTAGAAAGTTGGGATTATCTTGAAAAAGAAAACCAGATAGTCATTACCACTGAAAGCATGTACCGTAGGCCGTGATATTCTCGACTCTTTCAACACTAATCTCAATTGGAACAAATAAATATATCAACTTTAGTATTGGAAGTGTCGAGAATGGAGATCTTTCACATCGATACGAAAACGTCATCGATTCGTTTGTACTTAAATTGTGACGTCAACCAGTAATGAGTGTTCGGCCAATGAAAAACGTTACGCGTGTGGAGCTGGATTTACGCAGGTATGCAAACGAAAATATTTTTTGTCTCATATATTGAATTTATTATAATTTTTCGAGGGCTTGTGTATATTATTGAATGTGTATATTATGCTCAAAAGCAATATTCTGCTTGTTTTGCTGCACATCTGTCCAAATATCGATTCAAAACTTAGCCGGGACAAACAAGTTCACGGAGTGGAAATTATCGTCGTACGTCGGATAGCGAAACCGTGTGTTAGAAGATACGGATACGAAAACGTAAACGAACATATGTTCGTTTTGGTGATCGTTTTGGTACCGATACGAAAGGTCCCTATCATCGTACGTCGGATTGCGAAACCGCGTGTTAGAGGATACGAAAACGTAAACGAACATAATAATATGTTCGTTAGAGGATACGAAAACGTAAACGAACATAACAATATGTTCGTTTACGTTTTCGTATCCTCTAACACGCGGTTAGAGGATAATATGTTCGTTTTCGTACCGAAGCGAAAGGTTTCGGTACTAACACATGGTTTAATTTTATTTCAATAATTCGCTTGCGCGTAGGTGTCTTTAGCAGTTGGAGGAAACTGGAGTACCCGGAGAAAACCAACGAGGCTGGACAGGCCACCCTACTCCTTGCCACGTACAACTGGGGATTCGAAACCACGCCAGTTGACTCAATTGCAGGCCGTATGATACAGCGCGCGCACCCTAACCATTCGGCCAACCACTCCCCCCCCCCCCCAAAAAAAACAAAAAAAATCCCCAAAACAGAAAAACAAACTAACATATGTTCGTTTTCGCACTGATGCGAAAGGTTTCTAATACCCTAGAACTGACAACCAACCACGGGGACACCGAAATATCTTACCTACTCCTTTCGCATTGCTAATCAATAGAGGTGCAGAAACAATTTGTATGTTGCGTTATTGTTCGGGCGAAATAGACATCCCAATCACTTTCTTTGTAAACGATGATCCAAATATACAAATTTTGATCGATAATGGGACGGGTAAAGGTAGAAAAATATCGCGAAAGGCAACTTACATCAGTAGATGATGCTAGAAATAAAGATTTTCTGGGTGAAAAAATAACAGACGTTTCTTTATTACCACCTTGCCGTATTCATGGTATTTTGCTGCATATGTGAATTGGTTTCTGAAGCATACTCAAAGATATGCGAGCTATTAGCCAGAAGCCAAGAATTTTTATTTATCTCGATCATATGAACTTTTGATTTTGAATCTTTTGATGAAGACTAAGAATAAACTTATATCTAAAAATATCTCTGAGTTCCAGATCTCTTATGATCACTTTACGCTCAATTATGAACGAAATGATTTCACAAAAATACACGATCACCAGCCTGATTCGGAAAACTGGACTAGAAAAAACTTGGTCTCATAAATTTACAGCTCTGGTGGCGCCCCCCCCCCCGCCCTCCCCACCCCTTCTGTCCTCCCCACCCCTTCTGTCCTCCCCACCCCTTCTGCCACGCGAGCTGCGTTTAATCTGATTTCCTGCCATTTGCCACATCAAGGAATTCGATTTCAATACGTCAGTCACTATTGAATACACTATGATGCCACTCCCCTGAAATCAATGAACCAAGGGTAAACGAAATGTATATAAACTCACATTCGGGTAAGAATGGGCAGTCGGGTGAAGCAAGGCGGTGATCACAACTTAGAATAATCTGACCAACTCCGAACCTGTGATTGGAAGCTGATATTACAAAAGTCACAATGAAGTTACTGATTCTGATTGCTGGGTGCTGTTTTGCAGTTTGTTATTCGTCAATGGAACTTGAGCCAAAAACGGAAGGTAATTTGTTTTTTATGTTTTAATTATTTGTTTTGGGCATGCGTCTGTGCCAGGTGATGTCGGGGTGGGGGTGCAATGTACCCCCTACACCCCCGCTAGATACGGCCCTGCATGTACTACGCATAGACTGTGCACTTGAGATGTTTACCTCATCTTGTTTTAGTTTTTCGTTTCGGTTATGCTTAGCTTGGGGGCCGAATGGCTAACACCAGCACGTTAGATGAGACGGTCCGTAATTTATTAAGTGGCGTGGTTTAGATTTTCCCTCTTGTACGTGACAAGGAGTAGGGTCGTCTGCCCAACCTTGTGGGGTTTTTTTTCAGGACCTCCGGTTTTCTCCCACTGCTAAAGCCCTCTACGCGCAAACGAATTATTGAAATAAAATTAAACCATGTGTTAGTCCCGAAATGACCTAGTGTTTTATCGAGTGGACTTTAAGTCCAATTTCTCTCTATATATATCGAATTCCAATTGCCAATGTATTTGGACTGTTTTCGTGTAACGGGCGGAAACGCTGCAGAAAAGCGCGCTTACCGGCTCAGACCCAAATTGAATGAAGCCGTTATTATTGCAAAGAGATTATTTCACAAGAAATTGTTTAAAGATATTGTTTAAATGCAGTAGTCATAGCGACATTTCATATTAATGTGTCGTGGAATCACGCGGCTTAGTGGGTCAGACGCTGGCTAGCAAGTCTGGAGTTCGGGTGTTCGATCCCTGCATTGGCCGAGAAAGTTCATCCAGATTTCTCGGCGTGGTTTCCCCTTGTCAGTGATGCAGGACGGAGGGTCTGACAAAGACAGCTGTCTAGTCGTTCGGATGGTACGAAAAATGTATACATTGGCGTGCACGTAAAAGACCCCTTGGCAGTTAGAATTCGATATAAGAGTAGACAGTAGCGCCGCTGTCCGGGCAAAATTTCCCTCAAAGCACACTGTATGACGTATGCCCGTCTTTATTATCCCAGTTAAGGCAGAATCGTAGGACGTTAAACCCCATTTCATTTCATTTATTAAAGTGGTACCGGATGTTTTATGAATTCCAGACGCAGCTAATGTAAACGTTATGGAAAGCAGTCATGTAAAGCGAGAAAAGAGAGAAGCTAGTCAAGTATTTAGCAATGGCATAGTAAGTTTGATATTCTGTTAAAATATCCAAGTCTCTAACGCAATGAAAACACGAATTAATTGTCAATTAAATCAACATTGATATTGTGGCGTTACCAGCACAAGATGATCTTTTGGCATCCGATATTTAGGACAAATTAATAATGCGTTCCAGTGCCATTTGGAACAAGGGACTCGACAGCTAGACATATCTTTTATTCCACAGGTCATGTCGTATCTGGAGAGCATGCACATTAAATACTATCGGTGTAGATTGGAATAAACACACGATAGAGATTCGAAATAACAGTAAAAGAGAGAGAGAGAGAGAGAGAGAGAGAGAGAGAGAGAGAGAGGGTTTAACGTCCATTTTGGGACTAACATATGGTTTAATTTTATTTCAATAATTCGCTTGCGCGTAGGGGTCTTTAGCAGTGGGAGGAAACCGGCGTGCCCGGAGGAAACCCACGAGGTTGAGAAGGCGCCCCTATCTCCATGCCACATACGCTCCCACCAGGGATCGAAACCACAGCCGCAAGCCAGAGGTGACCGGCCTGTGTAGCAATATAGTCGTGGTGACATTGTTTTTAAAGATTATAGACAAGGAATGAGGAGATAAGATATAGTTTTATGTTTCTAACATATTCACATATATGCAGGTGTGTACTGAAATCAACTAACATTTGATTGACATATTGTTATATAAAAAAGGGTTATAGAAACAATAGCTGGTTCTATATGTCAACAACATGATAACAGATATCTCTTGCGCGATTTCTAGAGTAAATTTCCATAACCATATAAGGGTGGGTTTTGACGTCATTGGGCTCAATTAACCAATCTCTCTAATTATTTACATCATGTTTGACCAATTAGATAATTGAATGTCCAAAACCAGTTGATACAAAATTAGGATACTCGTGAGAATTCAGCAGACTTCGATTAGGTTGAGAAGAGTTTAGTTAGCATTGACTGTAATTGTAATATGTACTATGCTTGTATGTATACCTATGGTACATAAAAGGTAAAAACGAACTGTTGCATTGTTATAACTGAAGAAGACAAACGTCTTAAGTGAACACAACGTGAAGGAGAAGCAAAGACAGCTATAGAGACAAATTCAAGACGATCACAAGGCTACGAAAATATGTAGCAAGAAAAGACCCATGGTGCTACAGCTGCTAGAGGTCGAAGCGCGGTACTCTAGGCCACTAGGCCACCCCCCCCCCCTCCCCGAAATAACAGTAAAACAGAAATGATTCAATGTACCGTCTAATTCATAATTTAGATCACATTTCAGCCCTTAAGAAAATTCGATAGACAGATTCAGCTTTTACATTATGCAAGATCTAAATCTGCCTATTGCAGGTCTTACTTTAGGCCCCAAAAGTTTTCTAAATTATTAATTAGACATTAGTTAACTTATTCAGGCCATAATCAATCTCCGTAGCATCGGATTTCTACGATATTAAATATATTAGAAAAGTTCAGCCATATTTTTATATAAGCTAAAGTGTAGGAGCGAGACTTTGCTTCGAACAACCAGTACGATGGTTGAAATTATTGCACACGTCTTGTCAAACCTTCAATGGCTAATATCTTCGCTTGCAATTGAGTAATTTGAATGAAATTTTCAAATTAATCAGTTTACATTATCTATTTTATGATAACAAGAATGGTTAGCTCATTATCTAAATCTTGCGCGTATGGGCCTTTGGCCGAGGAAGAAGACTAGGGAACTCAAGAGGTAGGACAGACGAACGTACAATCTGGGAGTCGTAACCACACTACTTGACTCAATGAAATACCTTATAATTTTATGCGCATGCGTTAAACCACTAGCCCCCCCCCCCCCCCTTGTAGTAAAGAGAGCCATCTTTAAATAGGAATGTAAACTAAAATTACAATCTGATTAAAACACAGATCCTATTTCGTTTCGTCATTTGTAGTTAACCAAATGTTTTACGACAAAGGGTCAAAAGTCTCTCGTAAGACCCCTGACGTGACATTACACTACAACCGTTCACTTTGATGATTTAGATCATTAATCGAATAAAACACAATAAATCATTTATTGCTTATTATTTAAAGATACATTTTGGGAGATGGGAAGCGCGATCGAAGTTCCCGACCAGGATTGATCATCATTACTAAAGCTGGTACGGTAAAAAGCATGGTCTCGATTATCCATTTCATGATTAAATCATGAAGGAAAATTCGAATGATAATCCACTAAAGATCGCAGGCTAGCGATGACACCAAGAGTTGATTATGGTCTCGATGAGTTAATTATTGTCTAATTATTAATTTTGATAACATTTCCGCCCAAAGAAAGGCCTGCAAAAGGCAGATTTAGCTCTTGCGTAATGTATGTTGAATGTTACGTCATTGATCATATTGTTGTTTATGTTGTTGTATATTTATTACAGTCCTCGTCTATTTATAACACCAGAAATAGAAGGGCTGCTGTTTATACCAACAGATCGAAAAGGCAAACTGACACACTTAGCGCAGATTATCAGTGTGCTCAAGCACTTGGAGAAGGATCTAGATTTTGTCCCGTAAGTTCATCATTGATTTATTGATGTTAAACAGTTAATAATTTTGATTGTCCTACAAAACATATAACTAACGTGTCTTCGTTCGTAAAAATAGCGAAATTTCAGGACTCATTACATAATTCGTCTGCACACAGGGGTCGTTAGCAGTTTGGGGAATCCAGCGGTCGGTTACAAGCAGGTTAATCCCAGACAGATGTAGCCAGGCTGCTGAATGTTTTCCCGAGTACCATTTCTCGCCTTTGGGACAGGTACCGACAGCGAACTTCAACACGTGACCGCCGGCCCAACAAGAGTGACCCCACCTGCCCTTGATCGTCACTTAGGGTTACGTCATTGGAGGAAACGGTTCTCAACAGCGACCTATATCGCAACAGTAATGCCTCGAAGGCATAGAATCGCAGACTAGACAGTCCTTAAACGCCTACTTGAAACCAGATTAAGAGCCAGACGTTGGTGAGAGCTGCTGTTTTGAAATACGCCGTTACTGTCA
Organism: Patella ulyssiponensis; assembly: GCA_963678685.1. Lineage (NCBI taxonomy): Eukaryota > Metazoa > Mollusca > Gastropoda > Patellidae > Patella > Patella ulyssiponensis. The sequence goes on along the minus strand of OY783227.1, from coordinate 16,882,410 downwards.
AATCCGACTTCATTGGGTTCAGACCTAAGGGTATGGCCACAGCAACATCGGGGAACAGTTTGGTTCAGCTGCGTGTCGCGGTTTCTGTTGCAACGAGGGGATGGTAGAGCGAGGGTATACCGACTACGAAATGTCACATTGCGTTTCTTTTTTGGAAGAGTATACATGAATTACATTTTTATCTCTAAGTTTAAAGAAATTTGTACGGAACGGATAACAAATTGAAAACAATATCATCCCTGGGATAACGATTTTGTGATTCTGAAATACTTTGCCTAATAATAGCTTTATATAAACATACTTATTACTATATCTGGGCCTACTGGGCCTACTTGGCCAATATGGGTGCCTTAATCACTGGGTGATCATGGCCCCCGATGCACGTTTACTCATTTTGTTGGTATTGGTTAATGTATATATTACATTTCCAGGACACTCACGTTTGATTTCAACCGACGATAAACTAATTTAGTTCCATTGTCTATATATTCAGGCTCTTTATTCTTCGGTTGTTCCGGTTTTTGTAGACTTGTCACCAATGTGTACTACAGCATTTTGTCTAATTCCTGGTACTGGCGTGTGTCAACAATTGAATAACCTGTTCGTCGATTTCACTACATGTGGCAATCAGAAGGTAATGTACAATTCAGCTAAGGGTCGTTACTCTATTTTAACCTCACGTGCCGATGCTACGGCGCTCGATGATACATCTTATTATCTAAACCACACTATGAATAGCAAACGTCCTTGAATATGTTTTCTTAGTTTATTCATTAAACATGAAATGAAGTGAAATGAAATGGGGGTCTAACATCCGACTGCCCTGCTCCTACTGGGATAACGAAATAGGGACATACGCCATACAGTGTACTATGCGTGAAATCTTGCCTGGACCTACTCTTACGTCGAATTCCACATACCTTTTACGTGCGCTCAGATGTGTACACAGGATCCCGGGTGTTTGAACCATCCGAATGACAAGAGAGCTCAGGGCTACCTAAATTGGTGTATGAAACAAAATTAAACGAATAAGTAGCATGTATAAGTAGAGTTGGCTAAAAGGTAACACCTCCTGATACACGAGACTAAAAGGTAACACGTCCTTATACACGAGACTAAAAGGTAACACGTCTTGATACACGAGACTGGTACATTATGTCAATATCTACACAAATCGTAACCCACTCCGTACAATAATCGTCTTCTATATGAGAGACATTAATCCGTTTCTGCTCATTTTTAAAATCGTTAAATTTTATTAATATTTCAGTGGTGTATCGCGAATGAGTGTGTTTTTGACGAAGCTGCCCCCGTAACACCGTCAGGTATGTAATGTGGGTATGTGTGAGAGAGAAACTGGGTTTAGCGTCCACTCGACACAAACTACGTTATTTCGGGACTAACAGGGTTGCGTTGTAGGAGTCTTTACCAATGGGAGGAAACCGGATCTTTGTCCCCCCCCCCACCAAGAGGCTGGACAGGCGACCCTACTCCATTTCATGTCGAAAGCACGCCGCTTGACTCAATGACAGACGTTGTGATTTCACACGCACGCGTTAATCCACTAGAGCCCAACCCTCCGGTATGTAGTGTAGCCAGTCCACGTTTCTGTTTCTATAGTATACAAAAATGGTTAGGAATCATCGTTAAACTTAATCTACATTAATATTCCGTCTGTCTAGTCTTTCTCATGCTTCAGAGGAGCCACGGCGAGTAAGTGAGTAAGGCGTTGGCAGGTTAACCTGGAGGTTCCATGTTCTACCCCTGCTTTGGTTGAGGATATAAATCCAGATTTTTCGACGTGACTCTTTTTGTCAGATGTATAGTCATTCGGATGGGTCAACAAACCAAGATCCCATGTATTCATTGGCGTGCACGCAAACGAACCCTTGACAATTGGAATTTGATACAAGAGCGGGCCGTTATATTTTCCTGAAAACACAGGACAGGGTGTATGTCGCCTTCAGTAGCTCAGTCGGAGTAGTACAGTACAGCGTTAAACCCCATTTTATTTCATTTTATTTTACAGATCTGTGCCCACAGGGTAATGCAGCTGGCGGAGCTTGCAATTTCACACCGGCAATATGTGAGTTCCTTCGTCAAAATGTTCTAGCAACATTTCTCGATTGCTGTGCTACCTGTATACCAACTACGACTACATCGACTACAACTACAACCACCACGACATCTACGACATCTACTACAACTCCAACCACAACAACATCTACTACAACTCCAACCACAACAACATCTATTACAACTCCAACCACAACAACATCTACTACAACTCCAACAACGACCACAATGCAAAGTTGTACCTTATTTCGCTATCTAAAGTGTAAATGTTCTAATCCCCCAATGACTCAATTGAAACTTTTACGAAAGTCTTGTAGGCGTTGTCTTCGTTGTCGATCTTTGTTTTCAAAAAGGCGGTGTCGCCAATGCAAGCGGCGAAAATGTTCTAATCCCCCAAAGACTAAATTGAAACGTGTACGAAAGTCTTGTAGGCGTTGTCTTCGTTGTCGATCTTTGTTTTCAAAAAAGCGGTGTCGCCAATGCAAGCGGCGAAAATTGAAAAGATTATGTTACCTTCTCGCGGCTCGGGATAAGAATTAAAAACTAAGATTATTCCAATTTGATTCAAACACAGATCCTATTTCGTATCGTTTTTTATAGTTCAAAATTTCATTTTACTTGTCTTCACAACGCTAGGATCAAGACGAATTGTTATATAAATGGCGTTCTAGTTGATGCGAGGAATTGGCCAATGAAATGGTATGTTACAGCGAGTTCTTGGCGTGCTTTTCATGAAACTGTGGGTAAACCCCTAGGAACGCCAAGGCTGATTGATTAATCAATACCTGACGTCAAAGAGCCACTCATATTACCCTTGACGCGACCCTCCAGTACAACTATAGTGTTATCCATCGAAAGTATAAAAAAGAAGCGAAATATAGATTTGTATATGAATCAGATTGGAATTATTCATGTATCACAAGGTTACTATTTTAATGCTATGAATTCATGCTCAAAAAATATCAACTGAATAATAAAATAATAAAAAACCAAACAAACTCTTAAAGATACTTTCCCAGAAAGAGAGAGAGAGAGAGAGAAATGAGGTCTAACGTCCACTCCACACAAACTGGGCCATTTCGGGACTAACATATGGGTTTAATTTATCGGGTGGTTATTTCCAATAAAAGTATGCCAAATTTGGTATATATGGAAAGAGAGAGAGAGAGAAATGGGGTTTAACGTCCACTCCACACAAACTAGGCCATTTCGGGACTAACATATGGGTATTTTAAACATTTTACTTCAACAATTCGCTTGCGCGTAGGGGTCTTTAGCAGTGGGAGGAAACCGGGGGGGCCGGAGGAAACCCACGAGGTTGAGAAGGCGCCCCATCTCCATGTCACGCGGCATTCTCGACCACTAGACCATCCCAACACCCCGGTATATATGGAAATTAAAGACCCCTCCCCCCAATCTTACAGGGTTACCCGAAAGGCGCCCATGGAAAAAATGTCATGGTATCACTAACGGTCAACCCGACTGTTATCTGCCACCTTATTGTGTGCCAGCTTATGTAAGGGAGGGGATGTTATCTGCCACCTTATTGTGTGTCAGCTTATGTAAGGGGGGGGGGAGGGGATGTTATCTCTTGTTCGAATGGTTAGTCGGTTTTGGGAACATTGTGGGGTGTCAACGTACAATAAGATTCTGCAATTAAACGGCGAAAATAATGTTGACAGAAATGATTAACAATTTACTTGGGCCTCAATATGTATGTTAAATGTATGAGAGAGAGAGAGAGAGAGAGAGTCACGTACAAACGGGGATTCGAAACCACGCCAGTTGACTCAATGAGAGGCTTTATGATACAGCGCGCACGTGCTAGTCATTCGGCCATCCAAACCCCCTTCAAGAGACAAGGTTGGAAATTAGCCAGAAGGTAGCCTAAATGAGACAAGTCCAATTCAAACTAAATGTGTATTTATCAACAAGAAATTACAAGACAGGAGAGAATGGGAGGGGAAGAGAGAGAGACGTAAGCCCTTGAAATAATTGATGATCAGGGTCCAGGCTAACAATCGTGTGTCCTAACCTTATTTACATCTCAGCGACCTTGACAAAAATTGAGTTGGCCTTAAGAAATAGATCTTGCCGTAATAGCCATTCAAACAGGTCACCATATTCAAGATGGCCACTATTAGATCATTATCACTGCCGAAAATAACGAGATCGGTAACCTGTTGAAACATAATATTTTGTATCCTAAAGTCTTTCATTGAGTCAACTTTCGTGGTTTCAATCCCCCCAATTGTACGTGTCGAATGTCCAACACGGTGGGTTTTCTCCGGCTAAAGATCCCTACTCACAAGCGAATTATTGAAATTAAATTGAACCGTATGATAGTCCCGAATTTACCAAGGTAAACCCTATTTTTCTCTATCCTTCCATCCCCATAAAATTTCACGTTAATTTTCGACACCACACCCTGCCCGCAAAGCAAAACAGATGCCAAAGGGGGCATCCGATGCACTGATCAGACACACAGGGCAAGAAATCAATGTTTTACTAGTGATTATCATTCATAACAACATTATCAAATTATCACTAATTTTGGGCGCTGTAACCACCACCCCACCCACTTCCCGCACACTGTACATTTCAGATGCCACAGGGCAGATAATTGAATCACAATTCCCACGATGTTTAGGCATTGGGCGGACATCTTCTCAAAGCCCTACCCCCTCCTACACACTTCCCACACACTAAGCAAAATAGTTGACCCAGGGCTGATTAACACTGCTATATCTATACAGTCATATTTTTAGGCATTGGACAGCTTTCTCAAAACTCCTAGCCCATCCACCGGTATCCAAGAGCATACTTCAAATGTTCACAGGGGCGGATCCAGGATTTTTTTTTAAGCTTTTGAGGAGTGTGTCTATTCTTCCCGTTCAATTAAATCTTTCCTAGGTACAGCCATGTGGTAGCCATTTAACCTGGGATCTCCCCTAAAACGTTGAACAGAGATATAAAGTATTAAAAACGTTGAAAGTATTGTTCGTCTCCAGACGGTATTGTTCGTCTCCAGACAGTATTGTTTACAGTGTAACCGCTTTTAATAGCTTCGGTTGTCACGCAATTAGTTTTTTCTGCTATGGCCGCATTGGTTAATTAGATTTCGTGAGTCATGGCGTAACGTTATGTAAACAAATTTGGAAAGAGAGAGAAATGGGGTTTTAACGTCCACTCGACACAAACTAGGTCATTTCAATAATTCGCTTGCGCGTAGGGGTCTTTAGCAGTGGGAGGAAACCTGAGTGCCCGGAGGAAACCCACGAGGTTGAGAAGGCGCCGTTATCTCCATGCCACATATGCTCACACCTGGGATCGAAACCACAGCCGCAAGCCAGAGGTGACCGACCAGCTACAGGTCGAAGCGCGGCACTCTAGACAACTAGGCCATCCCATTTTCCAAACAAATTTGGAGCTCTGTTTAAACCCGAATGATATTGTTACGCCGCAAGGTATTCGTTGTTAATCAACCAGTCATAATTTGGAACAGAAATTTGCATTCATTACGACAGTGTTGAGTGGAATTAGGTCTAATAAAATGAAAAACTGCGAGAAGCAGGTTCCTGTTTTCCAGGGTCCAGTTAAGGAAATCTGACAGCTGACAATGATGCATGATGTCATCATCGTCTCCAAATTATGTAGGCATGGGCCCTACATAACTTCTGAGCTATTTAAGGAGATAAATCCAAAACCCCACATGACGTCAATGTTTATTATGAATTAAAAGCATTAATTGTGATATCACATATTTCCATATCATTATCTCATGCGTTGAATGTCATCACACCATCTGATGATAAAGGATAAAACACACGACCGAGACACTTTTCTCATAAAAATGTTCAGTGTGTATGTCGACAGTAGCTCAGTCGGAGTAGTACGGAAGCCCATAAGGGTCAATCAAATGAAAAAAAAAATTCTGACTATCTTGTAATTACAAGATAGGCTATCTTGTTATTACAAGATAGCTATCTTGTTATTACAAGATAGCCTAAGATAACCTATCTTGTAATTACAAGATAGACTATCTTGTTATTACAAGATAGCTATCTTGTTATTACAAGATAGCTATCTTGTAATTACAAGATACCGAGATGCCAATTTAAAGGTCACCATACACCGATTTCATGCTCCCATAAATACCATTGCCTTCATACACCCACCAACTGCATATTTATATCATGACTCATCAATTTTAATACGCTCTTTGAAGCCATAGAACGCTATTTCTATTTTTCAAACTTCTTTAAATTTTGATTTTTGAAAAGTAAGTAAGGAAAGGGATATTCTGAAAAACGGACCCTCCATCAATGAAATGAGCTGACTGACATAGCGTTTAAAAGCAGATTATTTATAGCTTGCGGTATCTCCTGATGTATACAATGTTTTGAGAGGGATTTGAAGCAAACGTTTGATAGATTAATTAGCTTGAATATATTTTTAGCCCAAATATATCATCAAATCACACAGTTTGTACGCGCGGAAGATATCTTTAAGGAGAACATGAAATCAATGTATCATAAATGCTATTAATGAGGGAATGAAGTTAATGAGAGTATGAATAGTATTTAATGAGGGCACAACCTGGTGATGCCGATCCCGTGACATACAAAAGGGGGATTCGAAACCACGTCAGTTGACTCAATGACAGGCTTTTAAGATAAAACACGCACGTGCTAACAAATCGACCTGCCAACCCTCCAGCTCAACGAAGTATTATTGTATGTTACGGGATCGGCATCATCAGGTTGTCAGTCCTCCGGGTTCCTCCAACTGCTAAACAGAGAGGGGTATATGGTTTAACGTCCACTCGACACAAACTAGGTCATTTCGAATCCCCATTTGTACGTGACAAGGAGTAGGATCGCCTGTCCATCCTCGCCTGTCCACCGGTTTCCTCCAACTGCTAAAGAGAGTGAGGGGAGGTGTAACGTCCACTCGACACAAACTAGGTCATTTCGCGACTAACATATAGTTTAATTTCAATAATCGCTTGCACGTATGGATCTTTAGCAGTGGGAGGAAAGCAAAGGACCCGGAGAAACCCCACGAAGTTGGACAGGCGATACTACTCCTTGTCGCGTACAACGGGGGATTCGAAATCACGCCAGTTGACTCAATGGCAGGCTTTACGATACAGTGCGCATGTGCTAACAAATCGACCTGCCAACCCTCCAGCTCAACGAAGTATTATTGTATGTTACGGGATCGGCATCATCAGGTTGTCAGTCCTCCGGTTTCCTCCAACTGCTAAACAGAGAGGGGGATGTGGTTTAACGTCCACTCAACACAAACTAGGTCATTTCGGGACTAACATATGGTTTAATTTTATTTCAATAATGCACTTGCGCGTAGGCGGCTTTAGCAGCGGGAGGAAAGAGGAGGACCCGGAGAAAACCCACGATGTTGGACAGGCGACCCTACTCCTTGTCACGTACAACAGGGGTTTCGAAACCACGCCAGTTGACTCAATTACAGGCTTTGTGATACTGCGTGCACGTGCTAACCATTCGCCATCCAACCCCCACCCCACTACTAAAGACCCCTAAGCGCAAACGAATTATTGGAATTAAATTAAACCATATGTTAGTTCCGAAATGACCTAGTTTGTGTCGAGTAGACGTTAAACCCCATTCCCCCTCTCCCTCCCCCTCTCTCTCCCTCTCTCTCTCTGTCTCTCTCTCTCTCTCTCCCACACACACACACTTTGGCTTATAACTATCCGATAAATCAGTGTGGGACGACCTTGAAATACAAGAAAACTAATTTGGCTATCTTGTAATTACAAGATAGGCTATCTTGTAATTACAAGATAGGCTATCTTGTAATTACAAGATAGACTATCTTGTAACTACAAGATAGACTATCTTGTAACTACAAGATAGCCTATCTTGTAGCTTCGGTTGTCACGCAATTAGTTTTTTCTGCTATGGCCGCATTGGTTAATTAGATTTCGTGAGTCATGGCGTAACGTTATGTAAACAAATTTGGAAAGAGAAAGAAATGGGGTTTTAACGTCCACTCGACACAAACTAGGTCATTTCAATAATTCGCTTGCGCGTAGGGGTCTTTAGCAGTGGGAGGAAACCTGAGTGCCCGGAGGAAACCCACGAGGTTGAGAAGGCGCCGTTATCTCCATGCCACATATGCTCACACCTGGGATCGAAACCACAGCCGCAAGCCAGAGGTGACCGACCAGCTACAGGTCGAAGCGCGGCACTCTAGACAACTAGGCCATCCCATTTTCCAAACAAATTTGGAGCTCTGTTTAAACCCGAATGATATTGTTACGCCGCAAGGTATTCGTTGTTAATCAACCAGTCATAATTTGGAACAGAAATTTGCATTCATTACGACAGTGTTGAGTGGAATTAGGTCTAATAAAATGAAAAACTGCGAGAAGCAGGTTCCTGTTTTCCAGGGTCCAGTTAAGGAAATCTGACAGCTGACAATGATGCATGATGTCATCATCGTCTCCAAATTATGTAGGCATGGGCCCTACATAACTTCTGAGCTATTTAAGGAGATAAATCCAAAACCCCACATGACGTCAATGTTTATTATGAATTAAAAGCATTAATTGTGATATCACATATTTCCATATCATTATCTCATGCGTTGAATGTCATCACACCATCTGATGATAAAGGATAAAACACACGACCGAGACACTTTTCTCATAAAAATGTTCCTTCACAGTTTTTTTAATAGCTGAATAGGAGGTGCCCCCCCCCTCCCCGTCCTTTCACCTTCTGGATTCGCCCCTAATCTTATATCATAATACGGTACACAGTTGCATTTAGTATTGTTTGATTTCAGACTAACACGAAATAGATGTTATTAAATAAGACACCGTTTATCGGACCCCCTATTCAGCTATTAAAAAAAATTGTAAAATGGAGAAAGGGGTAAAACGTTACAACCTTGGATTGCTTGTGCGGAGACAATGCGAAATGCCATTATAATAAGCGACGAAAAGTATATAAAAATAGATGATATGTACATTTGGGGGGCTCCAACCTAACACACGTGACCAGTATTATTCTAGTTGATTATGGTCTGGATTTAAGTTAATTAATTATTTCTAATTAATAATTTAGATAACATTTCAGGCCTAAAGAAAGACCTGTAATAGGCAGATTTAGCTCATGCAAAATGTATGTTTAATATTGAGCGACTGACTGATTTATGGACTGGTATATTTGACTGTTTGTTCGACTGATATATTTGACTGATAAATTCGATTAGATTATTTCACTGATTTTATCGACTGAGATATTTGGGTAGTTTTATCATCCGGGCTAGGCCACAAGCAAACGTCTTCACAAATATCTCCTCCCTTCACCAACCATACACACACTCCACCCAAATGCTATCTTAGACAGGGGTCAGAGGGGCCCAGTGCCCCGTGCTTTAAGGGACCCCGTGGGTCATGGCAAAAAGAGAAAAAAAATTAAATTCCAGAAAAAAATTTCGCGGTAATCGATCTGGCGGCGCAAACAGTTCCCCGTCGTACTGTGCCATCCCGTGCACCTATTGTATGCCTTTTGGAACTTAATAGAGTTCGTATGTGATCAGATATTATGAAATCATTCTTGTACATGTATTACAGACCGATTAATTGTGTGTTACCCATGCATGTCATTCAAAAAGATAAGAAATAGTCTTTTCGGCGCATTAGGGAGCCCGCGATTCTAGTGAGGCCCTGGGGTCCGCTCCGGTTAAAATGGCCTTTGGTTGGATGGCCGAATGGTTAGCACATGCCCGCTGTGCCAGAAGGTCTGTCATCGATTCATCGAGTAGGGTCGCATGTCCAACCTCGTGGGTTCCTCTGGGTTCCTTTTACTACTAAAGACCCCTACGCGCAAGCGAATTATTGAAATAAAATTGAACCATAGTTTGTGTCGAGTGGACGTTGAACCAATCTCTCTCTCTCTCTCTCTCTCTCTCTCTCGCATTCTCTCTCGGAGAAAATATGTGTAACAGAGAGTTGGCTTATGCGAATTTAATCTGACAATAAGTACATGGAAAATGGCCATAGCCTCTTGTCACGGCTTATTTAAAATGACCTCCACTACGTTCGATTTAAAGGGACAATAACACTCTTGCTGGCTTGGCAACTCTAGAAAATAAATAATAGTCTTATTCTAAGTACTAGATGTTTTAGTGTCCTACCTGTTGTGTAAATTATCCATTACGACCTATTTTACTTGTCCAGAGGGTTCGAAAATATTTTAAATCAAAGTCACATTTGAAAAGGTTTACGTTAGACTTTTCAAATCAATTAGTTGAATTTTTCCAATTTTTTAAATTAGATGTGTTACGATGAAATTTATATCATCAATTAATTTGAATATTGTAAAATAATACAATTTGTTGACCAGAATGAAGATTGGGACATATTATTGAGTTACAACAAGAGTGTTATTGGGGCTTTAAATATGCAACCTTGTCCCGCTTATTCTATATAAAGCAAATTAATAACATTATACATTAGCAGAATTTAATACTGTCTGATTCTAACCAATATTTAATAAAATAATAAAGATTTGATATCAGACAAATATGATATGATTATAATGTATTCATATTCTCTATTTAATATGACAAGTTTTTTTCTAGTACTAAACCAATATGTTGTAGCTGTATTTGTGATATGATGTGTTCATATATCCTCTGTCTAATTTGAAAAGTATGTTTCTATAGTTACACATTTTAGGGGTTCAAGTGGCTAAGAAGCTGGCTCGCTGGCCTAGAGGTCGAGTGTTCCATCCCTACATTGTCCGAGAAAGTTCATCCAGATTTTCCGGCGTTGTTTCCCCTTGTCAATGATGCTGGGCGGAGGGCCTGACAAGGACAGCTAAGGCGCGGATCCGCGGGAGGTGGAGGGCCCCTTAGCCCCAGTGAGACTGGTACGAACTCTGCCACATAAGATGAAAGGAAATTTAGGGAAACAAAGAGGTGAAAAAATTGGGATTTTTGAAAAAAATTGATTGTAAATTATTTAAGTGGGCTAGGCAACGCGATAAATGACTGAAGATTCTCAACTTTTCTCCCAGGCTTACCTAACCTTCGTTTCATCTTATATGCCCGAGCTCGTAAATTGGTGCGTTACTCATACAATGAAGTCGGTCAAGTGGTTAGAAAATGGGGACTATTTTTTTTTAAAGCGTGTTCGGTCTCTCATACTGGTTCTAGCGAGGTAAGCAATGCCTTATTTTCTTACTTGGATCTTCAGGTACATTGTTCAGGACAGACATGTGACCTTTTAGCAGTAAAATCTTGCCAAATAAAATTGACTGGGAAGCAAATTTTAATTTCGCCAGGGATTCAAAAGTACTGTCCCTGAACATACAGGGCGAGTGTAATGGGACTGGACTTAAGGGAATATAACTTTAAACAAAGGCACGATCCGAATCCATAATTTTTATATCACTGCAGAGTTACTTCCCTTGTATTAAATGGCCGATTTTATTGTCGAACGAAGCACAACCAGAAGAAAATCTGTTATCAATTAGACATGGTGCCTTGTGTTTGGTGCTGATAGCGCGAGGAGGTAGTATATCGTTCACTAGCATATATGCGTTCCACGATCAAATCAAACATATGAAAACGTCTTCAATATTTTAATAAACAATTTGCATAATTTTATTTTTAAATCTCGACAACGCTCGATGTCAAGATCCATTTTGAATATTTAGTTTACGAGTTCACCCAGATCGTGTTTTGCAACAATCTTCATGGAGACGACAAAACTAATAACTTTATTATTTCAAGTGGAATGGAATTTACAATTCCGAATCGAAGAGATCACTGTTTCCACTAGTTCCTTTTGGAACTGTCTTTGTTGAGCGAACGATATTCGCTGACAGTTCCAATCTGGCCTTATATTATATTTATATAGCTGCAATATGAAAATACGGTAGAATACCGCTATTCCCCACCTCTGTTCTCTGGCTGTTTTAGAATCCTTACCATCTATTTGCCACCACAATTCTTTATTTTCCACCAAAAGGAATCATTTCTCACTATATCGGACACAAATTTATAATAATTCAACTCAATTTTCAAGTAGAATTTAGCATGAAATAAACAAGCGGGTTTGCGCATATCTGGATCTCGTAATGGCTCTTCAGTTTAAAGTTTAAACGTATTTGGTGTATGATTTTAATCGCAGAATTCTACTTGAAAATAGTGTTGAATCTTTATAAATGTGTGTCACCTGTGGCAAGAAATGATTCCTTTGGCGAATATACAGTAGAAATTAGAATCAGGGTGAAAAATAGTAGGTAAGGATTCCAAAATAGCTTTAGAACAGAGGTAGGGAAGAACGATATTTTCATACTGCAGCTATATAACGGCGGATAGGAACTGTCATGTTTCCAGTACATGTACCTGGTCCTAGGGAAAAAATGATCGGTATTTCCAGAATAGCAGTGGCTATTGTTACCATGAGTCATAAAAATAGACCTCAGGCTATTGTTACGATGATGCTTTCAGAGCACCCCCCCCCCCCATCAGCAAAGTTTAGAATAAATTCCTAAATAGCTACCAATCTCCCTAACATCTCCTTTGAAAAAGGTGGGGGTGGGTGGTGGATGGCCGAATGGTTAGCGTGCGCACTGTATCATATGGCCTGCCATCGAGTCAACTGGCATGGTTTCAAAACCCCGGTTGTACGTGGCAAGAAGTAGGGTCGCCTGTCCAACCTCTTGGGTTTTATCAGGGTACTCCTGTTTCCTCCCATTGCTAAAGACCCCTACACGCAAGCGAATTACTGAAATAAAATTAAACCATGTCAGTACCGAAATGACCTAGTTTGTGTCGAGTGGACGTTAAACACCATTTCTCTCTATCTCTCTTTGAAAGAGGAGCAGTAGGCCTACATGTGTTTAAATGTTAAGACAGCAATTAAGAGGTGGGAAGCAAGTGCCAATGTAAATTTGTACACACAGAACTCTCGATCTATACCTAACCCAACCCTAGCCGATGGAGGGCTCTGAAAGCATCGTCGTAATTATTTTTATGCTTCATCGTAACAATAGCCACTATGATCCAGAATACCCAGTCTTAATTATTAATAAATCCAATAGTCTCATCCGATCCGATCTCATAATGATGACCGATTTTGATGTCTACTTTTAATGAGAATACAAATGTCAGTCTTAATGAAATTATATAATTTTTTCTAGGAATCTCGAACAATCTCATGATGTCTGGTGATACTGTGCAGTCAACAGAAGGAAATGGTTTAAAGGTTAAAAATACAGATGAACCCGTGCCCCTAGATTTGTCAGATCCAGACCGAGCACAGAAACAGACTGAATTTAATAAACTGTTGCCCAATCTACAGAAAATTGATCATGAAAGACAACTTTCACACGAAGACCAAAATTTAGATAAACCTGTTCTTTCAATACCCTATATTTGGCAATCCAGATTTTCTCCCAAAATCGATGAAGCCGAGTCAGATTCTGACCAACAAATGGATCAACTGTCCGAAGAAGAGTCAGAAACACAGATACATGTAGATGACCCAAAAGGTATTAAATTACCAATCGATTTTCCCATTCCCGATTTTACTCGGCCAGCTGAGGTCAAACCATTTGAATGTGGGATTTGCGGTAAGGCCTTCAAGAAAGTGGGCTGGTTGACCGATCATATGTGGACGCACAGTAATGACACCCCTTATGTGTGTGAAATTTGCGAGAAGCCAGTCAACTCTAAGAAAGCGTTGAGAAATCACATGAAGTTGCACAGTGGGGATAAGCCATTTAAATGTGACATTTGTGGTAAGACATTTCGTACGGCGGGAAATGTGCAATCACATGTCTGGACTCATTCGGATGATACACCATTCAAATGTCATGTCTGTGGAAAATCGGTTAATTCGAAAGGCTCCTTAAAGCGCCACTCAAAAATTCACACCAATGACAGACAGTTTAAGTGTGATATTTGCGGTAAAGCCTTTCTGCGTTCAACGCAGCTCCAGACCCACGTGAGAATCCATACCGGTGAAAAACCATTTAATTGTGACGTATGCCACAAAGCTTTTAGCCATAGCAGCGATATGATCAGGCACAAAAGGACTCATAGTGATGACAAACCCTATAAGTGTGATCTGTGCGAGAAATCTTATACAACCAATTCTAGTCTAGTCACGCACAAAAGGTCTCACACGGGAGAAAAACCCTACACTTGTAAAGTTTGCCATAAAACGTACAATCGTACAAATAGTCTGAATAAACATTTCATGAGAAAACACACCACGAATAAAGGAATAGGGAATGAATGTGACTGCTGCGGGAAAACATTCGGTCGGATCCAAGATCTTCGCGTGCATAAAGATACGTATCACCCAGTGGAATATATCGGAGATCAGGATCCAAGTGACGAATCTTATAGCGACACTGACGACATATCGACAGATTACAATTATCAAATATCCAAAGCAAAAACTGTCACCGGTAATATTGGGAATAGAAGAAAAGGTAGCTCGGAAAAAGAAAGAACTGTTAATTTACGAAATATTAGAAAACGTAACTCGGATGAAAATCTCTCAGAATCACCCAATAGTGTTAATAAAATAAATAAATTAAAACCTTGGGGTGACGCTTACAATAACATGCAGGTTCAGCCAGTATTAAGTGATGAAGAATCACAGGATATTAAAACCAAAGACAAATTGCCGTCCACCCGTAAATTGACTTCGCCTATCAAGGAAGAATTGCAAGATGATAGTGATGTTCTATCCCATAATAATACTGTCGAAAAATGTGCAAGTGCAAATCGCTTCGAAACCGATTCAAAACAAAAAAGCAGCGATTCAGAGTCTTTCTCAAACGAAGGAAAATTTGGTAAAATTAAGAAAATGTTACTTTTTAGATCTAATCCTGGTAAAAATGATTATTCGATACGAGAATCGCTAGACAGTGAGTCTGATGATGAAATTGTATCCAGTGATTCGGAATCAGATTCCAATAATACTGAAGTTTACGATGAAAATGAATACACAAGCAATTACACTCCTGCAAAGTCAAGATGATTAAGTTAAGATAATCCCCCTGTGTGGTTTCCCCTTGTCCGTGGTGCAGGACGGAGGGCCTGACAAGGACAGCTGTGTAGTCGTTCGTACGAGACGAAAAACCGAGGTCCCGTGTACACATTGGCATGCACGTAAAAGATCCCTGGCAGTTGTAATTCAATTTACGAGTACGCTGTAGTGCCACTTCCCAGGCAAAATTTCTCTCATAGTCCAGTGTATGGCGTATGCCCACCTTCATTAGCTCAGTTTAGGAGCAAAACAGGAGGACGTTTAAACCTATTTCATTTAGATAGTCTGTCATGTTCAAATAAAATTTGGGGGGTTGGGATGGCCTGGTGGTCTAGAGTGCCGCGCTTCGACCTCTAGCTGGCCGGTCACCTCTGGCTTGCGGCTGTGGTTTCGCGCCCTGGTGTGAGCGTATGTGGCATGGAGATAGGGGCGCCTTCTCAACCTCGTGGGTTTCCTCCGGGCACTCCCGTTTCCTCCCACTGCTAAAGACCCCTACGCGCAGGCGAATTATTGAAATAAAATTAAAAACCATATGTTAGTCCCGAAATGACCTAGTTGCGTTGAGTGGACGTTAAACCCCATTTCCCTCACTCATTCAAATAAAATTTCTAAATGTCGTGATCAAATTTGTTCCAAAAGAAATACATGAAAATTGTATAAATGCTGAATACTTTGAGAAGAAACTCCCCGAAATATGACGTAAGTAATAGGAATGAAAATGGTGTTTAACGTCCTACTTTTCTGCACAGACTGGTCTAATGAAGACAGGCATATATATGTAGTGAGCTGTTAGGGAAATTTGGCCCAAACAGTGGCACTATGGTCTGCTCTTACTTCAAATTCCAAATGTCAAAGGTTCTTTTACAGCACGCCAATGTGTACATGGGACCCAGTCTGAGTGATGTTCTGACAGTTTTAAGAATACCGGTAGTCTTGAATTGCTTTGCTACACAAGACATTCAAATGACTAGGACCTCCTGATAAGTAAGCCGGCAGCCTACAATCTGAGACACTGTGGCTCATAGTATTATAGAGAGAGAGAAATGGGGTTTAACGTCCGCTCGACACAAACTAGGTCATTTTGGGACTAACATATGGTTTAATTTTTTTTCAATAATTCATTTGCGCGTAGGGGTCGTTAGCAGTGGGAGGAAACCGGAGTGCCCGGAGGAAACCCATGAGGTTGAGAAGGCGCCCCTATCTCCATGCCACATACGCTCAAACCAGGGATCGAAACCACAGCCGCAAGCCTGGGGTGACCGGCCAGCTAGAGGTCGAAGCGCTGCACTCTAGACCACTGGGCCCCCCCCGGTATTATATTATAACATAAGAAGATATCATTGTTTTGATAAAAGGTCAACTAATCATGTAATTCACTAATCATCCCACTCATCAAAAATCAACAAAGACACTTAATATATTTAAATTTCATATTTTAAATTTTTAGAGGAGGTCAACTAATCATGTAATTCACTGACAATATCACACCAGACATCATCAAAAAAGACACTTGGTATATTTAAATTTCATATTTTAAATTTTTAGGGAAGGTCAACTAATCATGTAATTCATGGAGACTAATCACCCCAATCATCAAAAATCAACAAGGACAATTAATATTTTTTAATTTAATATTTTAAATTTTTAGAAAATCCGAACTTGGTTAGCAAAAGTCGACAAGAACAATTTCTTACATTAATAGTGGAAATAGCCATCGTAAGATTACAACATTAATAATAAAATTAAGATGCCATATGAAGAGTACAGGGGAAGAAAGATCCAAGTCACATTTTTGTCTTTTTGCATAAAAGGCAAAACAAACTTTTGGACGAGAATGCTTGACGCAAACAGAACAATGTGTGGGTTTAATTACAACTTCAAAACTATGTTTAATACGAATCATTACACTAGTACAACAACTGACTTCCACTTTTCATCCAAATTAAGATCAAATAAAGGGTACGATGGACGTATTTGTTGGGGGGGCATTTCAGAAGGGCCTTGATTCGAAGTGACTCTGATCATTTTTATCTAAAATTGATTGTTTCACCGAAAGCTTATACAATTTGCTACCAGATGACGCCAGATCGTTTTTCCACTGTACTCTTCATATATGTACATATTAAGATACATTAGACATATCTGTTATTTAATATCATGATAATAATAAAATACTTTATATGAAATACAATTACTATTTTAATTAAAGATACATCCCCGCATACAAACTGTGAAATTAGATGATACATGTATTTGAACCAAAAACATATTTAAAGTAATTAATCTATAAAAATTTAATTATAAATAAAATTACTGTTTTAATTAAGGATACATCCCGCGTACAAACTGTGAAATTAGATGATATATACAATGTATTTGAACTAAAAACATATTCAAACTAATTAATCTATAAAAATTTTGTTTTAAATCACCCTCAAAACTTTGTATTCGAAGGGAGATACCCCAAGCTCTACATGTATTTGTAGAAGTCATGTTTGTCACATAACTAGATTGAGGGAGGGTCCATTTTACAAGAATGTGTCTGTCATTACTTACTGTGCATTTACCAAAAATATTGAGTACTTAGCAAATTCTTGAATTATTTTCTGCCAACTTCTTTGTCTGCTGTTAAATTGCAGAGACTGTTAAACCATTTGATCAAGAAATAACAACTGATTCCCAAGACAATAAGCTGGCAGACAATAAGTTGAGTTGTCAGTTGCATTTATAGTGATACCCTACCATTTTTGCCCTTTTTTTCTTGAAAGACTGGGCGTCAATATTTTCCATATATATCACGATAACCACCAGAAATATACTTTTGTAGGATTGCATGCTTAAAGCGACATTTTATTGGTTTTGTTTATTACATTTGTCAATTGCTAAATACTGCTCAAAGAAGATTATTAAAATAATAATGTATTTGTATATACATGTAGGGCCTAATCCCTACTCTTTAAAAGGTCTTACTCAAGACGCAGAGCTGCTACATCATGATTGGTATTTACAGTCAAATACATGTCAGTACATGTATGGTTTTAAGCAGCGATTTGAAATTATGTATGGGGTTGACTTCGGTTTCATATTTACTGAAGGATTCAAGGAGAGGATGCTGGTAGTCCATAGAATACTGCATTGCTATAGTCAAACTTTGATATTATTAAGAAATTCACAATGTTGATATTATTAAGGAAATTAATACTGATGGACATGTCAATAATACTGTTATTGAATATGTCACCTAGACTGCAATGTATGTGCTGATGAAACTTTAAGTGTAGTTTAATGGTTGAGTGCAAGGCATTAAGTAATATATGGATGTTGCACCAGTGGGTGTAGCACAAGGGTTATATCTGTATATTACACAATATCTTGCACAAGACCATTAAACAACTTGAAATACAGACACTATCCAATGAAATGAAATACATCGCGGGTGCAATATTATTTCAACTAGTATAAATAATGTACGCTTGGCATTGCCGTGTACACCAACATCAAAGGATGGCTTCACATCCGTTTTTTTAAATGTGAATAGGCTACACATATATTATTTGATGTACATGTATTATTTTATATCTTGATCGATTAAATATGGAGTTAGAGACTTCGCTACTTAATTAATATTGAGTATGATACAAAATGTACATTAATATAAATGTAAGTATTATTTAACATTATGTATAATACATTATGTGTATTATTTAATTAATACTATGTATGATGATACATTATGTGTATTATTTAATAATATGAATTT
This sequence comes from Patella ulyssiponensis, assembly GCA_963678685.1. Taxonomy (NCBI): domain Eukaryota; kingdom Metazoa; phylum Mollusca; class Gastropoda; family Patellidae; genus Patella; species Patella ulyssiponensis. The sequence continues at coordinate 16,863,505 of OY783227.1, read as the reverse complement.
ATAAAACATTGAATACAGTGTATCTGTATTATTTAATTAATATTATGTACATGTATGATACATTAAATAAATGTATTATTTAATTAATATTATGTATGACATACATTAATTTTATGTACAATACTTTAAATAAATACATATATTAATTTTATGTACAATACTTTAAATAAATACATATATTAATTAATTAATATTATGTATGATACATTTATTAAATGAATTACCTGTTATTTACTATTATATGTTGTAACACTGGATGGTATAATATAAATTTTCTATACTGATTGATATTTTAAAGTGATTAACATACTTAATGTGTCTTTAGTTATTTCATACAGCTACTTGATTATTTTATTCTACATGACAGAGAGAAATAGAATTTTAACATCCTCTCGGGCCTCGACACAAACTAGGTCATTTCAGGACTAACATATGGTTCAATTTTATTTCAATAATTCACTTGCGCTTAAGCGTCTTTAGCAGTGGGAGGAAACCAGAGTGCCCGGAGGAAACCCACGAGGTTGAGAAGGCGCCCCTATCTCCATGCCACATACGCTCACACCAGGGATCGAAACCACAGCCGCAAGCCAGAGGTGACCAGCCAGCTAGAGGTCAAAGCGCGGCACTCTAGACCCCTAGGCCATCAGAATCCCCAGCGTCTTTAGCAGTGGGACAAAACCAGAGGTCTCGGAGAAAACCCACGAGGTTGGACAGGTAATCCTACTCCTCGTCACGTACACCCAGGATATCGAAACCACGCCAGTTGACTCAATGACATACCTTACCATTTGGCCATTCACCCCCCCCTTAGAGAGAGACAGAGAAATGGGGTTTAACATCCACTTGCCACAAAGTAGGGTCATTTCGGGACTAACATACAGTTGATCAAAAGCAATTGTGTTTAACGTCCTGGGCTAATGAAAATGGGCAAGTCATACAGTGTTCTTTGAGGGAAATTTATCAAATTCCAACTGCCAGGTTATCTTTTACTTGAATGCCATTTTTCCTCCCATCAAAACCATCAAACAGCTGTCCTTGTCAGATCCTCCATCCTGCCCCATTGAAAAAGAGAAACCATGCCAGAAAACCCTGATGAACATTCTCGACCTACACTAAGAGCGAACCCCCGATCTCCATCATATGGTTCAATATTAGCAGTGAGAGGAAACCGGAGGACCTGGACAAGAGACACAATTCCTTGTTACGTAGAAGCGGGGAATCGAAACCACAACACTTGACTCAATAATGACAGACCTTATTGTTCCACGGCATTCAGACATGTTAAACCACTAGAACCCTGATCCCATTACATATCAAGTGGGCCAATGAACATCTACATGGTCAGATCTATATATTAAGGCTACCTGCTGATTTTGTCATTTGTTGGATCCAATTGCAATCAACAAAGGTTTTGCCGAATTCAACTGAAAGAAAAAATAGATCTATATATAAAGAATCTTAATTAAACACACACTATGCAAGAGCTAAATTTGATTATTGCAAATCTTTATTTAGACTTCAGATGTCATATAAATTATAAATTAGATCTTTATTTAAACAAGCACAAAATCAACTCTGTAGACCCATGGATGGCTTGGTTTTAAACAGGATTTCATTGACTGATTTAATTTTAAATGGCGTCATTAGCGGAGATTAACCGTTACTTTGACGTCATACTATGCATTGCATAAAACTGCGATAAGGATTATCTTTTTTGAATTTTCTCTTGGTTACCTATAATTGCGCAATTATTGATATTTTAAATTTCATCGATCTTCAAATTGCTTAACCAACAATTATCAGCAATATCGACAGACTTCCTCTTGTCTACCTATAATTGCGTAATTATTGATATTTTACATTGTATCGATAATCGATCTTCAAAACGCTTTACCAACCATTATCTGCAATATCAAGATTTCCTGCCTATCCCAATATAACCATGACAGTACGTACAGCTGTATAAGTAAAGGCCTAGATTATAACTATTGCTAGGTAATTTACCGTAACCACCACCGTACAGCTGTATAAGTAGATTATAACCAATGCTAGGTAATTTACCACAAAAACCACGATGAGTTGTGATGTTTGTGGTAAATCAAATAGCAAGAGTTGTTAGATCATCTTCTAAAACAAACTAAAACAAAACAAACAATGAATATTGAGTAATCTAAACAGGCCTAAAATAAAATAAAACAAACAATGAATTAAATTAAAACACAAATAATATTTAAACTTACAATTCAATATCGAATTCAAACTGCCAAGACATCTATTACGTGCACTCAAATGTGTACACATGACCTCAGTTTTTCGTACCATCCCAACGGCTGGACAGCTGTCCTTGTCAGGTCCTCCATCCTGCATCACGGACAAGGGGAAACCACATTGGAAAATCCTGATGAATTTCCTTGGTGCACACTGGGATCGAACCCACAACCTCCAAACTAGCAAGCAAGCGTCTTACTCACTTAGCTACGACAGCTTCAATAATTCAACAAACTTTAATCTTACCTGTACCCACTCCAAAACCAATCCATCAAACTAATTACATAGGCAACGTGACAAATTGAACATAAACTTATAATTAAACAGCCAACAAATTTAACAAACTTATAATTTAACAGCCAAGGTAACAATTTGAACAAAAAATTTACATAAACAGGTAACGTAACATACACTTATAATTAAAAATTTAACATAAACTTATAATTAAACAGGCAACGTAACAAAATTTAACATAAACATGTAATTAAACAAAACTCAAATATTATCTGCACCTACCCCAAAACCAAAACTACAAAACATCCATTTAATTAATTACCAGTACACTGACCTAAAGTTCAAATTTAAAGTTTGATGTGTCATTTGTAATTTTGCTAAAATATCAAAATTCTCACAGCTTGATACGTTGATTATTTAACATTTAATTAAAGGGGCATTGCATTAGGTAAGATCAGATAAAGAGTTGACAGTTCTGATCTTGCTATAATAGTTAAAAACTATAAGACAACGGTAGGAAACCGGAGGACCCTGAGAAAACCCACAAGGTTGAATAGGTAACCCTATTCCTGGTCAGGTACAACCAGGGATTCGAAATCACGCTAGTTGACCCAATGACAGGTTTAACTAATGCTAGAGTACAACAGTAAAGCAGTACGGATTGATTATAACTATTGCTAGATTTATACCACCAAAATACAGTTGTATGGGAAGATAATAACTAATGCTAGGTTTAGAGCACCATGGTACAGCCTTATGGGTTGATTATAACTAATGCATGGTTTATAGCACCACCAAACAGCTGTATGGGTAGCAAAGGCGTTTTATAGCTGAGGCGCTGGAGGCGCCAGCCTCCTCGCGAAAAAAAATCAAAGAAATTGGAAAAGTAAAACGGGAGAAAAATGCTAAAACCGATGAGAAATTGAAAATGTACCCTAGTTAGGGGGGCCCTGAAGGCAGACAAAAGGGCCCTACGTCTGACTAAAGGGCCCCTCTGGCCAAGTGAAAGGGCCCCCGTGTCCGAGTCAATCGTTTTCTATATACTGTTACTGTCGAATCTACTACTGAATGAGAATGTAGTCATCATTGCATTGGCATAAAAATCATCAATCACCCCCCCCCCCCTTAAAACGCCCCTGATGGGTAGATTATAACTAATGCTAGGTAATTTACCATAAATCATAACTAATGCTACTGTCTGTTCCAGGTAATACTGCAACTCGAAAATCGCTTGTCATTTATTCAAATTTTAATTAAAATGGGTCATCCCATTGCTTTCTGTCTTGTGAGAACTAAGTTCAGGTCATGCTTTATGTCCTTTCTCCTATGAAAAATCGTTATTTGTTTACATCTTACTAATTGAACCTGCCATGTTTGGCCTAGTTATCTGGACGAGCCTAACTGGACAAGGGGTGCTTTAAGTCGTTTCACCCTACTTTGATTAGCAGTTGGTTGTTTCGTTCCAGTAGAATATAACTCTTTTGAAAGAGCTATTTACTGAATCCCAGACCACGGCTGTTTATCCCACTAACTTGAATATTTAGTCGCCATCCGTCCGAAGGTTGTAATTTTTTATATCGATATAAGCTACATGTAAATTTTAACCCGCTATCAACGAAATTGTGGAAGGAGGCTGCAAAACATACTCAAAAGTATTTACGAGAACATAGCTAAAAACGTTGAGATATCCTGATGTGTTTGTTTTTAGCTACGGTTGGATGCCTGCCTTTAGTTCCAAGTGGCAAACTCAGTTTCTTTATCAATGCACGTAACATCTTAAAAATAAGATAATTTTACACTATTATATCCAGTTAAACAGAGCTATAAAGTCGCAGAAAACAAATTTCAGAATCATTTTACCAGACATATTTATTCAAACTTTAAATAAGGCTATAACCTTTTACACCAATTTACTTATTTCTGAGAGTTCGCATGGTTATGGAATGTGCCGACTTTTCAAAATAGTTTTAATCTTTAAGTCACTCCAAATTTTCCAATGAGAATTTTTGTGCGAAATAATCAAGGTGGAAACAGAAAAAAAACATACCAATCTGAACAAAAACAATACTGTTTCACACAAGCTTCAAAGTGTGAAACCCTAACAAGTATTATTGTCGCGAAAAAAAGACGGCCGAATTCTCCTTCACTGTGTCACATTTCTAACCGAATGCACCAAATTGTAAAGTACCTGTCTACCCTAATGCGAAATGCATGTGCTCCATTTAACGCACGCGCATACGTAATGTTGATGTTATGAGAAAGTGACAATGTCTAAATATGTGAAATTTACAAGAGAATACTGGATTTTATCTGACTTCTAGTCATTTGGGCTAAGGGAAGAAATCAAAGGGACGTCAATTCCAGGTATGTCACAAAGTTTTAGCCATTTTAATTAAAAAATGAAGGCATGGTAAGCATTTTTCGAGTTGGAGTATCACCTGGAACAGACAGTAGGTTTACATCTGTATGGATAAATTATAATTCATGCTAGTTTACCATAGATTATAACTAATGCTAAATTGATAGCACCACAGTACAGTTGTATGGGTAAATTATAATTTATGCTAGGTAATTTACCATAGATTATAAGTAATGCTACTGTTTGAGTCATGGTAAATAATAAACGGATTTCTTCGATTATGAACAAACTAGTTAACTTTGGTTATCATAAACTTACCTGTGTGTTTGAAATAAACTCCCGTTAAATAAAATCCATTGCACCACTAAATATTCCAACGAATAACAACAGTTCCCTCTTGAAAAATTGAAATCCCACAAACTTTCGGCTAAGAAAAATAGCAATATGGAGAATGGTTACGTCACACCTTGGGAGATATCACTTTGTATTAGGGGTGACAGCATAGGAAATGTGGCATTTTTACGACAATTCAAGTTTGGTTTAAGCGCGTCTCGACTCGGCATGGAGTTTGAGAGTTCGCACACATAACAAACTGTATTTTGTTTTAATTTGTTACCGTCTTAATTATTTGATTAGCCACTCGGATGGGATAATTTTCTGTTTAACACGCACGAGGCACAAAAATTACTACATTCGTTTCACAGGCTTTAAATATTACCCATCTTTAATATGATATGATAATATTATTATTTAACATATGTGCAGGCCATTTACAATTAATGTTCCGCTTCTTACTGGGTCTTACGGGCTTATCGGCATTGTATACCCACCCAATGCCAATGGGCACTTTGAACCCTGCCGCAACACGCTTAAAAATGTTACTGAAGCGGTTATTATTTGATCAAAAGAATGAGATCAAATTAATAATACACTCAGACACTTCAGAGGTGTGCTTCGTGATCCTTGTTAAACTATTTATAACATAAAGAAGATAGGATATTAAGATTTATATTTTATATATGACTTTATTTTTACGAGTATCCGTTCAATCACATCAGTGATACTTTAATTCATTGTTAATTAAAATTTGATAGACTGGCGATGGTTTCAATATAAAGCTCCCATGTAATTGCCTTCAATTGATATATATTTTCGTCGCCCAAACTCAAACAACCGTAATGGTGGCGCCTTGTTTTGAGTATAGCACCTGGTTGCCAAAATATGCGTCAAATTTAAACCAACCTCGCTTCAGTGTGTTGGATTCGCCCAATATGTGACGAAAGCAATGTTGTTATCCACTCTGTTGAATTTACAAGTAAGTATTCAAATTTTTCAAGAGGGAACTGTTTTTATTCGTTGTGATATTTAGAAGTGCAATGGATTTTATTTAACGGGAGTTCATTTCATCAAACACACAGGTAAGTTTATAATAACCAAAGTTAACTAGTTTGTTCATAATCGAAGAAATCCGTTTATTATTTATCATGACTCAAACAGTAGCATTAGTTATAATCTATGGTAAATTACCTAGCATTAATTATAATTTACCCATACAACTGTACTGTGGTGCTATCAATGTAGCATTAGTTATAATCTATGGTAAATTACCTAGCATTACTTATAATTTACCCATACAGATGTAAACCTAGCATTAGTTATGATTTATGGTAAATTACCTAGCATTAGTTATAATCTACCCATACAACTGTACTGTTCATAATCGTAGAAATCCGTTTATTATTTACCATGACTCGAACAGTAGGTTTATAGCAACACTGTACAGCTGTATGGGTAGATTATAACTAATGCTAGAAAATTTACCATAAACACCACTGTACAGTTGTGAAGTTTGTGGTAAATCAAACAGCAAGAGTCGTCAAAATTATGTTCATCCTTCCTTTCTGCTTCCCATTCAATTCTCATGTAGGTAAACTTGACCATTTCATTAATCATTCTGTGGAAAGAGAAAAAAACCCAATTAGAACTGCTATAGAAGGCATTGAAAAAAATTCAACCATCAGCAGTTTAACGTCCACGCAGTGGGATAAAACCAGAGGAGCCGGAGAAAACCTACAAGGTTGCCGCGTGGACAGGTGACCCTACTCCTTGGCATGTACAACCGGGGAATAAAAACTATGTCAATTGACTCAGTGACAGACATTATGATAAAGCATGCACGTGCTAACTATTCTGTCACCCTAATGAATGAGGGAGCCTAATTTAAATTAAAGTAACAATTTATATAAATAATTATGCCACTAGTGCTATATATTACAAGCCATACCTTAGTAAATGTTTAAGTGGTATATATATTAAGTTATAAAATGAAATGAAATCTGGTTTAATGTCCTACTGTTCTGCTCCTGTCTGGGCTTATGAAGAAGAGCATACGCCATACTGGCATACAGAGCACTCAGGCCTGTAGCTAGCGAGGGTGGGGGGGTCAAGATTGTTGGGGCGCCTCATAATGTTGGGCCACACATAGTACATAATGCGCCCATGACTTGTTCAATTGGGCGCCAAAAACGGCATGATTTGCGGGGTGCCTCATCCCATGGGAACACAGATAATGCCAGACCATGGGCACCCATAATATAATGCCCACGAATGAATTGCGCATCTAAAACGGTGTGATAATCTTCAAAATTCAAACTGCATGAATTGTGAGGTGCCTCATCAGGGAGGTGAACCCATAATGCCGAGATCATGGGCGCCCATAATTTAAGGCTAGACAGTGAGAGTGGTTAAGCCCTCCCACGAATGAATTGGACGCCCGAAACACCCATAATATAATGCTAGTGAGAGTGGTTAAGCGCTCCCCCGAATAAATTGGGCGTCCAAAACACCAATAATATAATGCTAGTGAAAGTGGTAAGCCGTCCACAAATGAATTGGCTGCCAAAAACCGTGGGATAATCTTCAAAATTTAAACGGCATGATTTGTGGGGTGCCTCATCCCAGGGAAGCACCTATGATGCCGAGATCATGGGCTCCCATAATATAATGCTAGTGAGATTGGTAAGGTGCCCACGAATGAATTGGGCACCAAAAATATTCTGGGAGGAGAGCACCATAGGCAATCTGACTTTTTGGGCAGACGGGTAAATATTAGTTCATCTGGTTGGCAAAATAAAGTGCCTGAAATCTAATAAAACACTTATTTTACTTTGATTTTAATTGAATACCGCAAATTTGTACTAAATTCAATATGGACTAAAACATTCTGTCTGGCGCCACTCTTCTTTGTGCCACATTTTTCGGGCATCAATAATTATTTGTGAATGCAGCTGCAACAGTCTGATCGGATGGTTGGAATTCTAGTCGGCATAGAGTGGGATGTTGGTTACAAAACAATTGGAAAATTGGAAGTTGATTTACTCTTTGGTTAGAACAGCAAAAAAAAAAACCCCATAAAAACACATATGTGGCGGTTGTTTGGGATTCAGGTGAGCCACCATATTCCTGAAGCAATGGCCTAAGAAATCCCTCTCCGGTCATTGCTGGCCAGTGATTTAAGGTATTGTATCCGTTTAGATAGCCTTGTTTGCCACGCAATTACTTTTTCTGCAACATTCTGCTAGCCACTAGTTAATTGGGTATAATAAAATCATGAGCCATGATGTAACGTTTAATATAGACATACTTGGTCCAATTTGGAGCTCTGTTTAAAGAGTAAATGAGATGCGAGGAGTATGGTACGCCACCTACATGTAAGGTAGACTATATTGGACCACATTAATGTTGCTGTATTCAAGGGCAGAAATAGCTGGAAAACATGTTTGCGACAGTCAAAATTTGCTCCCGATGGCTTCGTCTCCATGGAATATAATTTACTGGAATATTTAGGGAGTGGAATAGCAAGAAAATGCGTTTGAGGTCGTCAAATTTTCCAAATTTTGTTAGGGGCACCCTAGATGTCTGTAGAGAGAGAGAGAAATGGGGTTTAACGTCCACTCGACACAACTATGTCATTTCGGGACTAATAGATGTCTGTAGACCTAAACCGAAATTTGTTGGTGCATTTCAAGTTCTACCCCCCCGTACGCCTATGGAGAGCACCCTGTAGACCCTTCCATGGTACCGTTCACCGTGGACCGTCAAGTGTAGGTACATCAACCCCCACAGAAGCTCCATCGGCGCCCCCAGAAGCCTTGGCCCCCCTAACAATTTTGGGCTAGCTAAGGGTCTGGTGCTAATGAGGAATTTTGCCCGGGCAGTAACTCTACGGCCTACTCTTATATCGAATTCCAACTGGCAAGGGATATTTTACGTGCATCCGAACGACTAGACACCTTTCTATGTCAGATCCTCCGACCTGCAACGACAATATAATATATAGTCCAAATGAAAATGTGGGCGTATAAAAATGAAACATTGCAGATTTATCTGAACGGAACGAATATCGTTTTGACTTGCATTTGGCACGTGACGTGTGCTGGAAATTGTTGCGTAATCACTAAGAAATCTCCATTAAATTTTGGGAATGAGTAAATTCATCATTTATTAGACTTCATTTCTGACTGTGTTAGTTACACTAGGAAGATTTAACTAACATGACATTGAGATTACCTTTGGAAAATGTTTGGTTGTTCAATGATTACAAGGAACGAGAGTCAGTGAATAATACTGAATTCAGTCACAGGAGTCTGACCTTCTATCCGTATATATATATGCATACACCGTGTCGTACTTGACAATATGTAATAAAAAAGAACAGGAGTGCAATGTCTGTCTAAGAATCGATTTTACCTGCTCACGCTTCAGCTCAGTTTTATTCAACAATTCGTGCTGTCGGGCAATCTAACCTCTGCCGATTCACTCAGATATGTTTTTTCTTCAATCTCGTCGTTTTAATTTGAATAAATACTCCCACAAAACGATATCCTAGCCACTTGTTTCCAATATTTACATTATTTTCCGCCATTTCTACTTTGTCCGAACCTCCATGCGCTGACGTCACGCTACGTAGTAAATGTTAAAACTCACAACATAAAAATTAGCCACAAATAAAATTCAAAATAGGTTAAATTGTGTGTTTTGCATTTTTTAATGAATAATAAAAAACTTCACACAGTGGTAAAATATCAATTTATAAAAAAAACAAAATTTAAAAACAGTGCTTGTTTTTAAATTTTGTTTTTTTTTATAAATTGATATTTAAATTTTGTTTTTTTTATAAATTGATATTTTACCACTGTGTGAAGTTTTTTATTATTCATTAAAAAATGCAAAACACACAATTTAACCTATTTTGAATTTTATTTGTGGCTAATTTTTATGTTATGAGTTTTAACATTTACTACGTAGCGTGACGTCAGCGCATGGAGGTTCGGACAAAGTAGAAATGGCGGAAAATAATGTAAATATTGGAAACAAGTGGCTAGGATATCGTTTTGTGGGAGTATTTATTCAAATTAAAAAGACGAGATTGAAGAAAAAACATATCTGAGTGAATCGGCAGAGGTTAGATTGCCCGACAGAACGAATTGTTGAATAAAACTGAGCTGAAGCGTGAGCAGGTAAAATCGATTCTTAGACAGGCATTGCACTCCTGTTCTTTTTTATTACATATTGTCAAGTACGACACGGTGTATGCATATATATACGGATAGAAGGTCAGACTCCTGTGATTCAGTCAACCGGCGAGAATTCGATGTCGTTGAAAAAATATATTATTCGGGCTCATCAACCCTTTTTGCTTGTTGTAAATTTGAAAATGACATAATATTATTAACAGGCATACAGATGACTGCCCTGTGACATTGATAGCTAACATTTCCCATAGACAGATACATGACACCAAACCTTCGCATCTTTCGTTCAGCAACTTGATCGCCGTCCATCTTTCCTCGATCAAGTTGTTACATAAGCATGGACTTGGACTTGTCAACTTACGTCACCTGACGTCACGCCTCACGGCAAAAAAAATTCTGCTTTTACTTTCCTTTCAATTCAGAATATTATTCTTTTAGAACAAAGCAACGTCTTGCACATCTTTAGAATACCTCTTTGGTCTACCCTTTTTTTTTATGTTGCCAAATAAAAACGAACACTGCATTATAAAAGTACGTACGACTTATCGATCATGACATCATCGATCGCAGCCATCTTCAGTCTTGGTTTGGAAACTTTGATGTCATATCAATAATCGAAATTATATAAATCGATGCTCGATGTTTTTTATGAAAAGCGCGAAGCCCCGATTTAAAAACAAATTAAGTCAAGAAATTGGAGACTACCCTTTTACCAATTGTAATTTACTGATCTAATTTTATATTTATAATCAGGGGCGGATCCAGGATTTTCAGAAAGGCGGAGGGGGGGGTGTGTGTGTGTGTGTGTGTGTGCTGTACCACTTGGGAGTGCGAAGCCCGGCCGTGATTTTTGAGTGGAAAAAATGCCCACAAGGACTAATTTATCATACTAGTACTGTAAATTACGATTTCCAACCTAAACTATTTTTGTTCTCCTTTCCCGCGAGAATATATGGAGCTAAAAATTGTTCGCCACCTCAAAAAAAAGAGGGGGCGTGCGCCACGACCGCTGGGGCCCCCTCTGGATCCGCGCCTGATAATAATCATGACATAGAAATGAAATGTACAATGGGGTTTAACATCCTACTGTTCTGCTCCGAACTGGGCTAATGAAGAGGGGGATACGCCATACACTGAGCTATAAGGGAAATTTTGCCCGGGCAGCACGCTATGGCCTAGCCCACTGTTACATCCAATTCCAACTGCCAATAAGGGATCTTTTACGTGCAATGTCAATGTGTACATGGGGCTTCGGTTTTTTGTCCCATCCAACGACTAGACGTACAGCTGTACTTGTTAGGCCCTCCATCCTGCATCACTGACAAGGGGGAACCACACCGCAAAATCTAGATGAACTTTCTCGGCCAATGCAGGGATCGAACACCAGACCTCCATCATATGACATATACCATATAGCTAACCTAGGCCTATATACTACCGGTACTAACCGTTACACAAACATGAGCTGCCAGGCAACAAGCCATGGTCTGCTTACAAAAACATCAAAAGCCCTAAAATTCGGTGCAGCATTTATCACTATACGCACATACAGGCAATTAATTTTCTGTAGGCCCTACTTACCGGTATATCTTCTTGTAAAAATAGAATCCAGCAGAATTAGGACTTTAATTTAGAACTACAATTATTGAACAAATTACGAGAAATGGGGGTTTAATTCCACTCAACCCAAACTTGGTCATTTCTGGACTAACATTTGATTCATTTTTATTTCAATAATTCGCTTGTACTTGTCTACTAATAAGCAGTTGGAGGACCCAGAGAAAACCCATTAGGTTAGACAAGCAACCCTTCTCCCTGCCATGTAGAAGCTGGGAAATCGAAACCATGCCAATGATAGACCTTATGATCAAGAGCACAGCCAACGCCTGTCAACTGATAGTCCAATGATGTTTCATTATGTCTTAAATATTGGACATATTTTCACGGCAACAGAACAACATCAATATTGATTGAAATGGAACAACATAGAATTTTAATTTGTTTTAATTTCGGGGGGTTCGGATGGCCTAGTGGTCTAGAGTGCCGCGCTTCGACATCTAGCTGGCCGCTCACCTCTGGCTTGCGGCTGTGGTTTCGAGCCCTGGTGTGAGCGTATGTGACATGGAGATAGGGGCGCCTTCTCAACCTCGTGGGTTTCCTCCGGGCATTCCGTTTACCTCCCACTGCTAATGACCCCTACGTGCAAGCGATTTATTGAAATAAAATAGAAACCATATGTTAGTCCCAAAATGACCTAGTTTGTGTCGAGTGGACGTTAAACCCATTTCTCTCTCTCTTGTTTTAATTTCAAATTTTGGGAAAAATATTGAGTCAGAGGTTTATCTCCTTTATTATTTGGGGTGCCTAAATGTATAAGACGCTGGCTTGCTAGCCTGGAGGTCGCGGGTTCGCTCCCGGTGTTGGCCGATAAAGTTCATTAGAATTTCCGGCGTGGTGTTTCCTTGTTAGTGCTGCAGAACGAAGGACCTGACAATGACAAATGTCTAGTTCTTTAGATGGGATGAAAAACCCAAGGTCCCAAGTACACATTGGCCTGCACGTAAAAGATCCCTCAGAAGGTGGAATTCTATATAAGAGTAGGCTGTAGCGTCGATGTTCGAGCAAAATTTCTCTCACAGTACACTGAATTGCGTGTGTCCTCTTCTTTAGCCAAGTCAGGAGGAGAAGAGTTGGACATTAAACCCCATTTCATTTCATTTTCATTTAATATCTTCTTTAACCAAGATGTGTAACAATTAGAGGTTCAACAGCTATTTATTAAAACAAAAAATATAAATATCACAGATAAACTATAAAAATGTAATTTATATCACAGATAAACTATAAAAATGTAATTAATATCACAGATAAACTATAAAAATGTAATTAATATCATTATTTCTTGACTTTCACATTAGCAGATTATCTGCGTCATTATTTAGCCTTGTATTAGAATATAAAAATGACAATCATAAATGTATAAAACAAAATTTATCACATTATTGCTTTAAGTAATTTATCACATTATTGCTTTTTGTAATTTATCACATTATTGCTTTAAGTAATTTATCACATTATTGCTATAAGTAATATCACAGTATGTGCTACTAGTAATATCACAGTATGTGCTACTAGTAATTTATTACAGTATGGGTTTTAGTATGAGAATTTTTTTTTGTCAGTAAGCCAAGCCAATTTAATTTTCTGTTCTTCCAGGTGTTGATAAACAAATAGCCACTTGAATCACACCAATGATTACATTATTCATAAGCACATCAGCTGTCACATCAGCAGAATATATAAATAATAATATATTACTTTCTGTGTCATTATGAAAGTATATCAAGTTTGTATTTATATACAAAGTTGAAAATAATAATAAATTCACAAATTAATATACAAACGAGAAATTTCTTCTTTTTTTGTTACATAAGCAGATTTTATAAAATATTTAAATTTCTTTGTCATCATGTACTACACTATGTACATGTTGTTTCAATAAATTTGCAAATGTAGCAATAATACCGGTATATGGAACAAAAAAAATTATAATTTACTGGTAAATAAATTAATTTCTGCATAATATCATCATCATCTACTACACACATGTGACAATAATAAATGCATTGCAAATAAAAAAAAATTCTGCATTTCTGTTTACATGAGCAGATTATTTATTAATTTCTGCATCATAATGGAATTCTGCTACACCATGTACATGAAGTTAGTATCAAGTTACAAAAGTAAAAAAAAAACATATATAATTTTAAAAAGATCACAAAATACTTATAATGCAAAATATCTATGAGCTATTTCTGGTTTTAAATTTCAGCTGTACTTTTATTTGGAAGAGAGTAACAAATTATACAAAATCTCCATGAGCTATTTATAAATTTAGTAACTGGATGAGAATAACTCATGACACAATTATAAGTTATTTGAAGGTTTTATTTTACCGATAGTCTTCGCTTGATAAAGGGGGTTGGGTGGCAGAATGGTTAGCGTGCGCGCTGTATCATACGGCCTGCCATTGAGTCAACTAGCGGGGTTTCGAATCCCGGATTGTACGTGGCAAGGAGTAGGGCGCCTTTCCAACCTTGTGGGTTTTCTCTGGGTACTCCAGTTTCCTCCCACTGCTAAAGACCCCTATGAGCAAACAAATTATTGAAATAAAATTAAATCATATGTTAGTCCCGAAATGACCTAGTTTGTGTCAGTGGAGGTTAAACCCCATTTCTCTATCTCGCTCTCTTGCTCTCTCTCTCAAGACAGGTCGAGAACCAGGGATCTTAATTGGCTGTTTTTTATCGGCTTTAGCTGCTTGAAGTTCAACCAAGTTGATTGGTAAAACAATGAACTGGCCACTATGATATCCTAAATCACTGAAATGATACCTTCAAGTGACATGTATTCTATATAATTGCAGGGGCAGATCGAGAGGCGGATCCCCACCCTGCTCAGCTACATAAAAAAATTAATGCCTTGCATCAATGAAATTAAATCACAATGTGATCCTACATCATTACAAAAATGATTTCTCTCTTTAAAAATCTCAATTTGTATGTATGCCTATGTAATTTGTGACCCGCTCCCACGAAACCAGACGCTTATCGCACAACTTCATTTTCTACTATGGGCACAAAAGCACAAACTGTATGCCTTCTTGTTACTATTAATGAACCGTACTCCAGATGATACAACAAATTTAAAATGAATTTCATTTTTGGAAAGCTTGGCTGTGGACTATTCAAATATGGTGCCAGCTCTATTTTTATAAAAATGACCAAGTGTCTGGTTTTGTGGGAGAAGCTCACATTTAGAGACAATGATGACAGATTTCCTTAACAGGAACCTGGCAACCCCCCTCCTGCAAAAATTCCTGGATCCGCCCCAGAATTGTGTCATGTGTTATTCAGCTAATTATAGTTTTAAATCTAAGCAGTACTATCATTTAGAAGAGATTAAGAAATTATACACAACTTTCGTGACCTGCTTATAGTTTGAAATTTACACAGTACTATCATTTGGTAGAAAATAACAAATTATAAAAAACGTCCTTGACCTGTTTATAGTTTGAAATCTACGCAGTACTTTCATTTGGATTCTTGGGAGTTTGTAATGGAGAAATCTAGAACCTGAAACAGAGGAAAAACTAACATGAACTTTCCATTATTATTATTATTATTATTATAATTACTATTATTATTATTATTATTATATGAAGGATCACCAGTCAGATATGTATGCTGCCAGTTGTAATATTCTCAACATTTTGTCAATTTCAGGAGAATCATATCGTGGTAATTGGCATATCAATATGATTAAAGGAGAGAGAGAGAGAACTAGGGTTAACATCAAGGCGACACAAACTAGGTCATTTCAGGACTAACATATGGTACAAATTTATTTCAATAATTCGTTTGTGTGTAGGGGTCTTTAGCAGTGGGAGGAAACCAGAGGACCTTGTTGGTTTTCTCTGGGTTCTCTGGTTTCCTCCCACTGCTAAAGACCCCTATGCGCAACTGAATTATTGAAATAGAGAGGGAGAGAGAGAGAGAAATGGGGTTTAACGTCCAGTCCACTCGACACAACTAGGTCATTTCGGGACTAACATATGGTTTTTAATTTTATTTCAATAATTCGCTTGCGCGTAAGGGTCTTTAGCAGTGGGAGGAAACCGGAGTGCCCGGAGGAAACCCACTAGGTTGAAAAGGCGCCCCTATCTCCATGCCACATACGCTCACACCAGGGCTCGAAACCACAGCCGCAAGCCAGAGGTGACCGGCCAGCTAGAGGTCGAAGCGTAGCACTCTAGACCACTAGGCCATCCCAACCCCCCATTATTGAAATGAAATTGAACCATGTTAGTCCCCTAATGACCTAGATTTTGTCGAGTGGCTGTTTAACCCCATTTCTCTCTCTCAACCCCATTTCTCTCTCTCTCTCTCTCTCTACTCATATTTTATCAATTTTACGTACCCACGAGGTTGGACTTTACGTCTTGGAGGCTGACTATTCCTACAACACAAACATTTGCAGCAACAAACCAGCAGACAAACAGAAAACATGAAACCAACCAAACTACCAATAAATATAGGTAAACCTCTTTCACTTGTAGCATAATTAAATATCTGAAATTAAATTATATATTGTTCATAATAACAACTTTATGAATTTACTTCTTCTTGGTTTATTACAAGGGGGAGTTTTACATAGGTTAAGCCTCTTATCCCCAAACCTATTCAGACATCCTGAATAAATAAAAATTTTTTAAAAAATGTTTCAATACTCTTACAGATATCTTTATCAAATCTGTGTCGAGTCACAAATTGCTGCACCACGAGTTCTAAGTCTTCATACCTTGAGCAAATGAATCAGCAATTCATTGCAAAAAAGCAAGATAGATTCATTAGCTTTTTCAAGTCTCAAGTCACAAGTGGTCAGACCCATGTCCGAATTGTAGGACTCAGTTCTCACCCCTATAGCTAACCAAATTTACCAAAATAGCACATACATCTGAAATTAATTATATTTATCAAATTTATGCGATAGGGTTCTTGCTCTGTGGGCATATAAAATATTGAAAATGGTTGTCTTTAAATATGTAAATCATTTTTTTTAACAAAAGTTTTAAAATATTTAAATTGTTTGTTGACCTCATAAAAAATATTGTAGTCCTGTTTTTCTTTTATTACAATGATCAACTTCTCTTCTGTACTGACTGTGCCATCATTAACAGTGATCAAAACTTCAATCTCATTCTCATACCGATTGTTCAGTTTTAGGTCTTTCCCCATAGTCACCTCTCCAGCTAAAAAGAATTGTTAAAAGTTTCATTAAAAATATCAATGACATCATTGATCAACAATGCCCACATTTTGCAAGAGATGAAAACAATCGATAAGGCTCATCCTCTCATTGTTACAATCAAATATGAATAAAATCTGTAGTCTCTATGACGTTCACAAGTTTTTTGGCAAGGGGAGATAATTCTGGCATGGAAGGTCACAAAATGATGAATATAGGGTTTGTCCTCACATAATCCCCATGTTGTTGAATATGTTTAAAACTGTAGCCTTTATTGCATTCACATGCAAAAAGCCTATTATGACCCCATTGCCTCACATCAAATTCATCAAAAATCTGTTAAGAACTATAACCTCTATGATGTTCACAAGGGTTTCAAAACAAGGGATATAATTCTGGAGTGGAAGATTGGATAACTCTGTATCCTCAATAATTTTAAAAAAGGATTTTGGACGTAACTCCATTACACAAGGTCGCAGAGAATGCTCAATATTAATAGAGTTCATCCTCTTATGATGCCAATGCTTCAGACTAAATTCGAACAAAATCTGTTAAAACTGTACCTTTACAAATGTGTTCACGTTTTCAGCAGAACATACGGGTGTAGGGTGTTAAATATAGGTAGAGATTGTGCTCTCATGATCCCAATGCTTGACCCAAAATGTGAAAAAAAATCTGTAACCTCTATCTCTTTCACATGGTTTTAGAAAAAGGGGGATAACCGCTGAGGAGCCCAATTTCCAACAGACAAATAGGAACTACTCACTCTTGTTATTCAATATCAATATAGTGGATGAAAACTTGGGTGTCCAATCAAAAGTGATGTCATCATCCTTATCAGCATCAACTGCAGACACAGTGAAAATAACATCTCCTGTGGTTGTATTTTCGCTCAAATGTATTGTTTCGGGTAGATTTGTGAACGTGGGAACTTCATTTATTTTCATTGGAATGGTGATGAAACTTGACAGCGACGATGCATCAGTTGCCTTGACAACCAGTTCCACTTGCTTAGGCAGCATTGTTAGATTTTTCCCAGAAGCATAAGAGATGGTACCATTTGATTCCCCGATTTCAAAATACTCAGAATAAGTTCCAATTGGTAAAGAGAAAGAAATGGATGTGTTTTCAGGATCTGTCACCAAATTGTTTAATAACATAACAGGTACTTCAGCTGCATTCTACAAAATTTTAAAAAGGACACTTGAAGAAATAATTTGGGTTTCAAGGAATTATTAGTCCCAAAATGACCTAGTTTGTGTTGAGTGGCCATCCTGTTTATAAGCTTACACAACTCCTCTCTACGCTGCTTTATTTGGGGCTGCAAGGTAAATTGTCATTGAGTCAACTGGCATGGTTTCAATCCCTGGTTGTACATGACAAGGAGTAAGGTCGCCTGTCCAACCTTGTGGGTTTTTTCTGAGTACTCTGGATTCCCCCCACTGCTAAAGACACCTACGCACAAGCAAATTATCAAAATAAAATTGAAACATATGGATAGTCCAAAAATGACCTAGTTTGTGTCGAGTGGGCGTTAAACATGATTTTTCTGTCTCTGCAAGGTGCATCTGCTTGTTGCTGGCCTACTGCATGAGACCATGCATATTCGAATCAGGCCTCATATAGTCAAATATTATCATTTCCCACAAAAGAACTGGGACCCAATTGTCATATAGTAATGTCACTTTTCATGGAAGAGTTCTCTCCCCTTTGTTATTGACTAGAGTACGCGAGAGTTATTTCCCATGTGGTTTTTAGAGTCAGTATATTTGAATACATGTCATCCATGGTAAACCAGAGAACTAACCCCGACGGAGCACAATAACAATGATAGATAAAAAATAAAATAAAATAAATTTTAAAAAATAATAATAATAAAGTAGAATTAGTAAATAAAAATTAAAATGAATTTTTAAAAAAATAATAATAAAATAAAAAAATCAATAAAATAAAAATAAAATGTACAGAGCACAGTTTTTTATGGGAAACAATGATAACGATAAAAGGATACTTGTCGAAACGTCAAGCTTTTAGAATAAACCAGTAATTGTTTCCCATAAAAACTTTGTTCTGTTAATGTGTTTCCCAACCTCTAAAAACCACTTAATAAAATAAAAAGAACCTACTGACCTTGCCTCTGTTAATATGCACCCCTCGATTGAAATAACTTGCATCAAATTTAGGCGGCTCGTTTATATCTGTTACATAAACCATGAGTATCTTTGGATCACCTGCCAGCTTTCCATCAAAAGGGTAAATTTTAACGATGTATGGCTCTGTTCGCGTATCATAATCTAATGGTTGACCGTCAGTGAAATTACAGTACACCTCACCCGCTACCGAAAAAATAAAAAGATTTTAATACATGGTTGCAGTTGGGCCGGGATTTTCTGCCATAGTTTCCCCTTGTTAGTGGTGCAGGACGGATGGCCTAGCAAGGACAGCTGTCTAGTCATGTGGATGGGTTAGAATAACTGGGGTCCTGTGTATAGATTGGGGCTCCACCCATTTTTGAGGCTACTGCTATTTTTGGGGCTACTCTCATTTTTTCGGCTACTCTCATTTTTGGGGCTATGCCTATTTTGGGGGCTACTCCTATTCTTGGGGCTACTCCTATTTTGGGGGCTGCTCCCATTTTTGCGGGCTTCTCCCAATTTGATTAAGATTCTGTTGACTTACTTGATGCATTAACTGCAAATTTTCTTTTCACTTCTATGTCATTTGAAAAATGACGGAATTCAACAACATCCTCGGTGTCCAAATCTGATCCAGAGACTTTGGAGATGACTGTTCCATGTGTTGTATTCTCGGCTATTGTCACACTCTCAGTCAAATTGCCAATTATAGATGGGTACTTATTAACGTTCTTAATGGTGATGTTGAGCGTAGCATTGCTGGAAAGAAAACTGGTATCCGTAGCAACAACAATTAGATCTACTTGATTGGGAAATCGTAGAGGATCTGCATCATAATCAACTGCAAACAGTATTTTCCCAGTGAATTGATTAATACTGAATCTATTAGAGCTCGGACCTGCCAAACTGTATGTAATTCGCTGTCCCTCGGGATCGGTAGCATACACTTCTTTTCTACGGGTGTTATTTAAAGAGGATACGACCACAGCCCCTTTCTGAAATAAAACAGAATCAGTTAAACAAGTTTCAATAGTTTTAAATCATTAAAATTATTCATTGAGATTATTAACAGGCCGGAATTAATCTTAGGGACCGTTCGCATCTGTACCAAAATGAAAATATTTTCGGTTATGTTTTCGTTCATGTCTCCTCTTACACACGGTTTGACAATAACATGGGGTTTAACGTCCTACTGTTGGGCTCCAACTGGGCTAATGTAGATAAGCATTTATCTCACACGGTGCTGTGAGGGACATTTTGCCTGGACAATGCACTGACAGTATGCTATGAGGGAAATTTTGCTCAGACAGCGGCACTACGGCCTACTCTTATCTCAAATTCAAATTGTTAATGGTTCTTTTACGTGTACACATGACTTCAGTTTTTCATCCCATAGAAAGGACTATACATTGTCCCTTGCCATACCCTTTGTCCTGCATTAGTGACATGGAAGAACCATGCCAGATGCACTTTCTCATTCTACGCCGGCATCAAACTTGAGAAAGAATGATGCCTGGGTAACAATTGAATTCAAACTGTCAATGGTTCTTTTATTTGACGATAATCTGAGGGCTGTATCGATATATTACGCAAAGTCTTGCACAAGACCATTGAATAACTTAAGATACAGACACTAACAGGGACATGCATTTCAATGAGAGAGAGAGAGAGAAATGGGGTTTAACGTCCACTCGACACAAACTAGGTCATTTTGGGACTAACATATGGTTTTAATTTTATTTCAATAATTCGCTTGCACGTAGGGTCTTTATATAGCAGTGGGAGGAAACCCACAAGGCTGAGAAGGCTCCTCTATCTCCATGCCACATACGCTCACACCAGGGATCGAAACAACAGCCTCAAGCAAGAGGTGACCGGCCAGCTAGAGGTCGAAACGCAGCACTCTAGACCACTAGGCCATCCCAACCCCTGCATTTCAATGAAATTGTCACGTGAGTCCAATATTTCATCCAGTATAAATAATGTACGCTTGGCATGATGCCTGTACATTATTTGAAATAGAGGTATGCCAACATCAAAGGATAAAATCAGTATTTCAAGCACATACATGTATACTCACCCTTCCTTCCCGAACAGAAAATGAATATTGCTGATTTGGATCAAATACCGGTGGTTCATCCACATCAGCAACAAGGATAGTAAAAGTAGTAGTACTTGTCGATGTATTATCCATGACATATACTTTTAATGGAGAACGATAAAACTTAAACCACCCAGTTTCAAAGTCCATTGTAGTATTTAATGTTATTGCTCCACCTGTAATGAGAGAGAGAGAGAGATAGGGTTTAACGTCCACTGGACATAAACTAGATGATTTCGGGACAAACATACAGTTCAAGCCGTTTTTAGTAGTGGCAGGAAACTGGAGGTACAAGCGAAGAATTGAAACCATGCCACATCACTCAATGACACCCAAAATGACTGAGTATACTTGAGCAGATGGGTTATCTACAAAATGACTATTTACTTGAGGAGACGATTTATCTACAAAATGACTGTATTTACTTGAGGAGATGATTTCTCTACAAAATGACTGTATTTACTTGAGGAGATATTTATCACGTCCTATCCAAACCACTTGGCACACTTACATTATTAGATTCAGGGGGTCCCACCACTTACAAATCTGTCTTTTAGGTCTGTCTTCATTAGCCCCAGTCACAACAGAAAAGTAGGACGTTAAACCCCAATTTCATTATTAGTACGCATTTCCGGCGTGATTTCCCCTTGTCAGTGATACAGAAGGAGGGCCTGACAAGGACAGCTGCCAAGGCGTTCGGATGGGATGGAAAACCGAGGTCCCGTGTATACATTGGAGTGCACGTAAAAGATCCCTTGGCAGTTGGAATTCGATATAAGAGTAGGCCGTAGCGCCGCTGCCCGGGCAAAATTACCCTCATAGCACACTGTATGGCGTATGCCCGTCTTCCATTAGCCCAGGTTAGGTGCATAAGAGTAGGACGTTAAACCCATTTCATTTCATTTCATTTCATTAGTATGCATGATTTTGTTGATACACCTAGTGTATAGACCGGAACAGTAGGACGTTAAACCCCTTTTTATTTTATTAACTTACTATCAATATCTATAGGAAATCGTCTGTCTGGATAATCGTGTTGAAATCGCAGCCGGTCTCCGTCTGGATCGGTAGCATTGAGTGTATAAATAACGGTTCCTATGGCGGTGTTTTCTGGTACGTTTATACGATTCGGCACTGGGTGGACGATAATTGGTTTCTGGTTGATGTCTTTGATCCTTATATTAACCACCACACTACTGGATAAATTGTAAAGATCTGTTGCCACGACAACGAAGGAAACATTATCAGGTAGCCCACTAGAGCCAAGGTAATAGTCTATAACATAATAAATCGCACCATATCTTGCATCTATTCTAAAGTTTTCTGTGTAACTGTTGTTCTTCATGCTGAATTTAATTGGGTCCCGTTCAGGATCGTTTACAAACTTGTGAATTTCACTGTAAGCCACCATTCCTGCCTATTCAAAATAAAGGAAAGAATTTGTAATTATATTTTGTGGTGACAATGTCTGAAACATCAATGACATAACGTTTTGGAAGACATGGGGGCGGGGATGGCCGAATGGTCAGCATGTACGCGCTGTATCATAAAGTCTGTCATTGAGTCAACTGGGGTGGTTTTGATTCCCCGGTTGTACGTGACAAGGAGTAGGGTCACCTGTCCAACCTTGTGCATTTTTTATGGGTCTTCCGGTTTCCCCACACTGCTAAAGACCCCTACGCGCAAGCAAATTATTGAAATAAAATTGAACCAAATGTCAGTCCCAAAATTAACTATTTTGTCTCAAGTGGATGTTAAACCCCATTTCTTTTTCTCTCTTTCTTCGAAATATTTGGGGATATAAACCAAATAAAAACAGTGACCTGTAGAGTGCCCACAAACAAACGTGAACCGACATACAGACACACAGAGACAGGGGTGATGGCATTATACGTCTACATCAAAATGTGGACATACAAAAACCCTGGACTTTAAAGAGAGATGGAGAGAGATAGAAATGGGGTTTAACATCCACTTGACACAAACTAGGTCATTTCGGGACTAATACATGGTGCAGTTTTATTTCAGTATTTCGGTTGCGCGTGAGAGATTAGCCAATGAAACGGTCTGTTACAGCAAGTTCTTGGACTTTTGATGCACAGACCTGTGTATAAACCACTAGAAACGTCAACACCTATTGATTAATCAATGTCTGATGTCATAGGGTCAAAAGCCGCTTGTTTAGCAGTGGGAGGAGAAAACCCACGAGGCTGAACAGGCGATCCTACTCCTTGCCACGTACAACCGGGGATTCGAAACCATGCTACTTGACTCATCGATCAATGGCAGGCCGCATGATACAGTGCGCGCACGCTAACCATTCTGCCATCCGACACCCCTCCGTATGATACAGCGTGCGCACACTAACCCCCTACTGTATCATACAGCGCGTGCGCACTAACCATTCGGCCACCCAACCCCCCTCCGCATGATACAGTGCACGCATGCTAACCATTTCGGCCATCCAACCCCCCTTCATGTAATACAGCACGCGCACGCTAACCATTCGGCCATCCAACCCCCCTCCACATGATACAGCGCGCACACACGAACCATTTGGCCATCCAACTCCCCTACGTATGATACAGCACGCTAACCATTCGGCCATCCAACCCCCCTCCACATGATACAGCGCGCACACACGAACCATTCGGCCATCCAACTCCCCTCCGTATGATACAGCACGCTAACCATTCGGCCATCCAACTCCCCTCCGTATGATACAGCACGCTAACCATTCGGCCATCCAACTCCCCTCTGTATGATACAGCGCGTGCACGCTAACCATTCGGCCATCCAACCCCTCTTCATGTAATACAGCGCGGGCACGCTAATCATTCGGCCTTCGACCCCCCGATCTATGGTTGGATGAAAATAAACATCATACCATTCCATCTGTAGCGTTGATTTCCAAAACTGTTTGGTTAAATACTGGTGCTTCGTTGACATCCTGTACATACAAATGGAAATTACCACTGAACGATGACTGACCATCCGAAACTAGAACACTTAAATCTTGAGTATTTTGACCAGACTCAAAATCAAGCCAATGTCCTTCTTTTAACGTTAATAATGAACCTGAAATGAAATAAAATGAAATGGGGTTACATCAGTGATGGGATTTCAAAATATTTCTTGTCGGACATTTTTACCGAAAATAAAGGGACATAACTCCTTATCATTTTTTTAAGAAGGTAGTTTTTAGACCAAACAATAAAATCACATGTCAACAAAATATTAAAATTTGTACGTAATAAAAACAATAGGTGCACTTCGTTATTTTTCATATTTAATTCCTGTACGGTATTAAAATTTATGCCAGTAATAATATTTCTAAAACATTATGTAATGTCGTTATACAATAGAATGACAGGGTTTATGAAGACGGCCATACGCCATACAGTGTGCTCTGAGGACAATTTGCAAGGGCAGTGCACTGCATCTTCTCAGAAAGTAAAACATTGGCTCGCTAATCTGGAGGTTCTGTGTTCGGTCTCGATGGGGGGGTTGGGATGGCCTAGTGGTCTAGAGTGCCGCGCTTCGACCTCTAGCTGGCCGGTCACCTCTGGCTTGCGGCTGTGGTTTCGAGCCCTGGTGTGAGCGTATGTGGCATGGAGATAGGGGCGCCTTCTCAATCTCGTGGGTTTCCTCCGGGCACTCCGGTTTCCTCCCACTGTTAAAGACCCCTACGCGCAAGCGAATTATTGAAATAAAATTAAAAACCATATGTTAGTCCCGAAATGACCTAGTTGTGTCGAGTGGACGTTAAACCCCATTTCTCTCTCTCTCTCTCAATGTTGGCCGAGAAAGTTCATCAGGATTTCCCAGCATGCTTCTCCCTTGTCAATCAGGATGGATGGAAGGTCTGGCAAGGGACAACGTATAGTCCTTTTGATGCTTTGAAAAACCGAGATCTTGTGCACACATAGAACAATCCTTAACAGTTGGAATTTGAAATAAGACTAGATCGTAGCGTTGCTGTCCGGTCAAACTTTCCCTCATAGCACACTCTATGGCACACTGTTATCTCCCGTTAACCGTTAATTTAAGTAAAACAGCTCAACATTGCAATGCAAATGGGGTTTAACATCCACTCGAGACAAACTAGGTCATTTCGGGACTAACATATGGTTTAATTTTATTTCAATAATTCGCTTGCGCGTAGGGGTCTTTAGCAGTGGGAGGAAACCGTAGTGCCCGGAAGAAAGCCACGAGGTTGAGAAGGCGCCCCATCTCCATTCCACATACACTCACACCAGGGATCGAAACCACAGCCGCAAGCAACAGGTGACCGGACAGCTAGAGGTCAAAGCGCGGGACTCTAGACCACTAGGCCATCACAACCCCCCCATGGCCTAAAACATTCACAGGGTCATGCTGGTTGGTTGAGTGCATCGACAAGAAAGAGAAATGGGACACAAACTAGGTCATTTCGGGACAAACATATGATTTAATTTTAATTCAATAATTGGTTGCGCGTAGGGGGCTTTAGCGGTGGTAGGAAACTGGAGGACCCGGAGAAAACCCACAAGGTTGGACAGGCGACGTGCAGCGATGAAGCGTGATGGGCGACCATAAACACACTCATGGCTACTTTGATTTTATTTATATAGTATATTATGTAACCCTGTTAAAGATAGATTAGATAAGCGTTTAATAAAGAATTGGTCAATCTTGTTATGGTCTTGTGTAATTAATAGTTTAAATAAAATTTCAGGCCTAAAAAAGACCTGCAGTAGGCAGATTTACCTCTTGCATAATGTACGTTTAACTTACTCCTCTGGATCCTCTGGTTTCCCTCACTGCTAAAGACCCTTACGTGCAGGCGATTTATTGAAATAAAATCAAACCATATGTTAGTCTCTCTCTCTCTCTTTCTCTCTCTCTCTCTTTTAAATGGACATAATATGGGGACATAATTTGTGCTAAGAAAAATCATTACCATTGATTTCAAATCTATCTATAAAGTAGGCATGTCCAATGCTATATGTAAGGATGTCTTCTGAATCAGGATCTTCTGCAACCAGTGCAAAGTCATAAACTGGAACTCCTGGGGGAGTATTTTCATCCACTTTCACATCAAAGTCCCAATTTGCAACTCCTGGGGGAAGATTTCTAAGCTTATTGATGAATTTTGGACCCTGGTTAACATTTTCGATGCTAATAGTCGTAGTTGCAGAACTGGCATGATTTGTGCGGTCTGTAGCCACGACAACAAGTATCACCTGAGATGGTAGTCTGGTGGGATCCGTATCATAGGTACCATTAAATGTAATATATGCATCTCTAAATCTGTAAGCATTATTCAGTAGTGGGGTTATAGAAAATCTCTCGGAATAGGGTGTTGTTTTCAGTTGAAGTCTTATCGGCCAAGCTCTCTCTGGATCATGAATATAACTGCTCAAGGCCATTATATTATCCGTCTGCAATAGATAAAGTTGTTCTTGATCCCAAAATTACCTACTTTGTCTCAAGTGGATGTTAAACCCCATTTCTTTTTCTCTCTCTCTTTCTTCGAAATATTTGGGGATATAAACCAAATAAAAACAGTGACCTATAGAGCGCCAACAAGCAAATGTGAACCGACATACAGACACACAGAGACAGGGGTGATGGCATTATACGTCTACATCAAAATGTGGACATACAAAAACCCTGGACTTTAAAGAGAAAGGGAGAGAGCTAGAAATGGGGTTTAACATCCACATGACATAAACTAGTTCAAACATGGATAATAGTTCAAAAGTAGATCATTCAAAATGGATATATTATATTGAAAATTTCATTCAACAAATCTTTTTTTTCTGAAGCCAGTCAGTGTGCCATGAGGGGAATTTTGTCCGGGCAGTGCCACTATGGCTTAGTCTTATATCAAATTCCAACTGCTAAGGGATCTTGTACGAGCATGGCAATATGTACACATACAGGACCTCAGTTTTTTCGTCTGATCCGAATGACTAGACAGCTGTCCTTGTCAGTCCTTCACCACTGACAAGTGGAAAGTATGCCGGATAATCAAGAAGAACCTGGAGCCTCCAGACTAATAAATCAGCGTCTTACTCACTAAGCCACCGTGGCTCTGACGTCTCAACATACCTCCAGATCGGCGAATCATCATTGTATGTGTTATTCTATTTATCATTAGGGTTAGGGTTAGGATTACCGTACCGTTCGTTCTTTGACTGTAACTGTGGTTGGAAAATTAGTAAATTTTGGAGGTTCATCGGAGTCCACAATATTTATTGTTAGTGTAGCATAGGTTGTATACATTCCATCTGAAACTCTAACTTTGATTCCATTTTGTTTCGGAAGTGATTCATAATCAACAACAGCTCCAGGTATCACTGATATAGCTCCACCTATACAAAAATATAGAAATAATTTAAAATACTAAATATTTACAAGTCTGGAAGATGTAACCAACTTGATTGGAAAATTACATTTTGAGGGGCCCTTTGACACAAAAAAGTTACAGTTTTAAATTAAAAATGAGAGAGAGGGGGAGGGAGGCTAATGAAGACGAGCATACACCATACAGTTTACTATGAGGGAAATTTTGCCCAGACAGCAGTGCTACGGTCTACTCTTATATCGAATTCCATCTGCCAAGGGATCTTTTACGTGCATGCCAAGGTGTATACGGGACCTCATTATTTTGTCCCATCCAAACGACTCGGCAGTTGTCCTTGTCAGGCCCTCTGTCCTGCATAACTGGCAAGGGAAAAACACGCCTGGATGAACTTTGTAGGACAATGCATGGATTGAACATCCGACCTCCAGGCTAGCGAGACAGCAGCCTACCTAATCAGCCACCGTGACCCCCCCCCCCCCTTGCTTAAAACGTATTTCTTAAAGCTACTTGGGTGGTTGGATGGCCGAATGGTTAGCGTGCGCGTGCTGTATCATACGGCCTGCCATTGAGTCAACTAGACGCGGCGTAGTTTCAAATCCCCAGCCTCGTGGGTTTTCTCCGTGTACTCCGGGTTCCTGCCACTGCTATAAAGACCCCTACATGCAAGCGAATTATTGAAATAAAATTCAACCATATGTTGGTCCCGAAATGACCTGGTTTGTGTTGAGTGGACGTTAAACCCCATTCTCTCTTCTCTCTCTCTTATAGCTACTTACTTGATTGATCAACAGACAGGATGTCTTTAGGAAACGACCCGAGCCACAGGTCAAAGGTTAAAGTATCAGACTTATCTGGATCCGAGGCTCGTACGTTCGTCAAAAGACGATCAGTCTGAACTCCTTCTATTAGAGTGACTTGTGGCAGGAGAATCGTTAGACTTGGTGCTTGGTTAACATCAATTATGTTTATTACCACATCAGCAGATGCCAAAAATCCAAACTTGTCCTTTGCTGTGACAGTAATTCTTGCAAATGATGGCAGCAGATCTCCCACATAATAGTCCACGTTATAGGCAAGATGGCCATACCGTATGGTAAATTTATCGGCATTGGTTCCTGACAAGCTGTATGTAAACAACCTTTCTCTTTTTCTATGGGTAATTCTAAGTTTTGCGACCAATATATTTTTCTGTTGAAAAAATAAAAAAAACAATTAGGCTACTTAGCTAATATTAATCATCACTTGAAAGCTTAAAGGGACAATCCGGATAATATTTTGGATAATGAAACTGCTTAATTTTATAACTCAACATATTAATCATCACTTGAAAGCTTAAAGGGACAATCCCGATAATATTTTGGATAATAAAACTGCTTAATTTTGTGTTAAAATCCCTTCCGGATTATCGCCCTTATTGTTGAAATTGTTTGACGTTCTAACATCTGACGTCAACTGGCAGACTATCGCCATTGAAGAGACGACCATTGTCAAGATCGGTCGCATTATTTCTGTTACCTCTTTTTTTTCAAATCATTTTTAGTGAAGCCTGTACCATAACAGGCCCGGGACTGTACAGCGCAGTGGACGCTTACGGCTGGCCCCCGGATCCATTCACTTGATTTGATATTTTTCGCAGGTTAATCTTGTAGGTTTTTGTTTTTCGTGTAGTGCGGTCCTCCTGCACTTACTATTAAAATCCTCCACCTTAAGGCTGAGCAACTAACTCAACATATGTGATGTTTTCAAACAACTCAAACCAGTCAATTTTCATCTATAAATGGAGACCGGTGTCCCAAGCTGTATTATTCAGTGGCTGGATAAAACACGACTTTTGTTTTATAAAAATAATGTGTAGGTGAAATTTACCTTTCGTTATCAAGTACAGCACATGGGTTTTTCATTGTATAAACCTCTAAAGGAACGGGAATCGATTATCAGGTCACCCAACGAAAAAATTGACCCAAAATCTTAAAAGGGATACGTATTCGGATAAGCAGTTTTGACATTCACCTCCAAACGACTCAATATTTTGAGCTGAAATTTGTAGATAAGGTAAATACACTGGTCCTCTATATTTTGGCACTTAAATTTCATATGTACTCAGACTTTCATTTTTGAGACCCTGTTCAAATCGTGATAGTCCCTTTTAACATAATTTGACAACAACAGCAATATTACTGGTCAAAGCCAACCAAAGTTATGGTATTGAATGCAAAACTTTCAGAAATTAACCTTTTTTTTTATTAACCTTTTATCAATCTTTCAGAAATTAATCCCTTTTTTTTATTAATCTTTAAGAAATTAACCTTTTTTTAATTAATCTTTAAGAAATTAACCCCTTTTTTATTACGATAATCTTTAAGAAATTAACCCTAATCTTTAAGAAATTAACCCTTTTTTTTTATTAATCTTTATGAAATTAACAGTTATTTTTTTATTAAGCTGTAAGAAATTAAACAGAACAAAAACATTTCTGCCTTATCTTCTTTCAATTCCATGTGTCTTTTATATTTTCAATATCCCTTTTGCAATTTACAAGTTAATCAACGTTTGGTTCTGTGAACTATCTAATCAAACATGTACTTCATCAAAAGGCATCAAACTCGATACCTTATTTTAGCGCCATAGGAATCCTTTGCAAGCTTGGGAAAGATGAATGCCTAGCAGAAATATCAGTTCAAAAATGATTCAAATCCAGTCAGTATTACAAAGATATCTATGCAGGCCGCCACTTTTCAAATCTGAATGAATCAAAGTCCGGACATTATCTGGCGCCAGTATTTTGATTTTGTTTTTTTAATCAAATATGAAATTATCAATATGGTACATACATATTGGCGTGGATTAAGCCTTGATCAATTTGATATTTAAAGCCCCAATAACACTCTTGTTGTAATTGAATAATATGTCCCAATCTTTATTCTGGTCAACAAATTGTATTATTTTACAATATTCAAATAAATTGATGATACAAATTTCATCGTAACAGACTTAATTTAAAAAATTGGAAAAATTCAACTACATGATTTGAAAAGATTAACGTAAACCTTTTCAAATGTGACTTGGATTTTAAAATATTTTCGAACCCTCTGGACAAGTAAAATATGATGTAATGGATAATTTACACAACAGGTAGGACACATAAGCATCTGGTACTTAGAATAAGGGTATTATTTATTTTCTAGAGCTGCCAAGCCAGCAAGAATGTTATTGTCCCTTTAAGCAAAAAAAGTAAATGGATTTACCACATTTTCTTTAACGGAGACTGTGTAAGTTTCCTCAGTAAAAGCCATCATATGTTCTATGTTGAGCTTGAAAACAGCAGATGCTTGATCTCCACTGCTCTTCACCGCTGTGACAGTCAGTGTAACTAATTCTGGAATATCTTTTAGATTATAATCCACATTAAAAACGATATTTCCATTGCTTACGGCAAATTTATCAGAGTTGGTGCCAGATAAGCTATAAATAAAATCTGTTTTTCCTTCTAAATCTGTGATTTTTCCTTTAATTGTTGCCACATAGGTTCCATTCTGTTTCAAAATAAAAACATAAAAATATGCTCAGAAGCAGCCTTTAGTATATTTGTATCAATAATAATTTGAAATCAGCGGTTGCCAGGTAAGATACACCCACATTTTGAAAGAGATGGACAGAGAACAGGCTAAAAAAAAACAACACAAGATTTTTCATTCAACCAGGAGCCATAATCCAGGAAGTTACGGTCCGATATACGTGAATATCGACAGGAATCAAGATCATTGGGTAATAAATATATATTTTAAGCTTCATCAAAATCGTGATTTTTCATACAAAGTTACGTTCCGATACATGTCATTATCGAAAGGAACAGAGATATTTATCCAGACCATAATCAACTTTTGAAAAAAAATTAAACGTAAAACTGGATAATCAAGACTTTGTTTTTTATCGTAAGGCTTAAGTAATGATGATGGAGTCCAGTCTAAAATCCTAAAGCTAATATCTCAATTCAGAGTTGAGAAATTTTCAGCATATTCTATTTCAGTTATCCATCTTTATATAATCTTGCATATTTCATTTTTTCTAAAAGTCAAAACATAGTTATTTCTATGTCTTTTGCTCAATAGGTTGTCAACTCACTTTTATACGATCATAGGCATTATTAAATTTTCCACTCTTAAAAATCATTCACACCGGAAATAACACAATGACCTCCCTTGTTTTTCTATTCCCCCCATACATGTTACACAACATTAAGCAGTTGTGGTTTATAGCTGTCGTACAATTAGTATATATATATATGTGTTACACGTGCATTATTTAAGTTAGTTAATTAGTCACTATCTTCTCGTATTATTAGATAATATTATATGATTGTCCGTTTAATGGTGGCTTCTAATATATATGTATTATAACTTGTGAATGGCTGTTAAATACTAATAAGGTTGTGGATAACACCCTGGCCTTATAAATGATCTCAAGTTAGAAGCTTAACAGAGACGATGAAAGACAATCTTATCGAGAGGCCGCAGACCGGAGACTGCTCTACAAGACAGAACGAGGGCATGTGACAATGGAAGCAGACGTGAATTTGGACGCTGGTCATTATGACGACAAACAAACTAATGTACATGATATGTTATGTTCCGGTGTGCTGTATTGGTTGTTAGAGTTATAGATACATTTGTAATGTTCGTTCCTGTACTGTTATAATAAAGAAGTCCAATCCACAGTTATCTGATTATGTTACATACAATAGCTATCTTCAAACATTTGAATTTGAAGTTGAAAGCGACATTTTTGCAAATTTCTCAACTAGCAATAGTGAATTATAGGTTTAATAGGACTATTCTTTAACAAGGTAGGACTGTTTATAGAAACCACCTATTTTAAGGCTTTATTTTAATACCTTTTAAAAATATAACTTAAAAATGTGAAATTCTTGCTTTAATCAGAGAGAAAGAGAGAGAAATGGAGTTCAACGTCTACTCGACACAAACATATGGTTTAATTTTATTTCAATAATTTGCTTGCGCGTAGGGGTCTTTAGGAGTAGGAAGAAACTGCAGGACCCTGGGTAAACCCACAAGGTTAGACAGGCCGCTTAAATAAGAATTGAGGTGTTCATTATTTATATTTTCTACCATTTCTAATGTAATTACTGAGCAAGATTCCAGAAAATAATGCTGAATCAGACTGTTGTAAATACCCAGATTTCAGTGCTCCCAAAAAATAGGGTCCATTGGGTAAACGTAAACAGAGGTATTTTAGGAGGTAGGGGCCCCAGGGGTTCTAGACTCTACAAATATCTGTAGCTACCAGACCTTCATAAGGGTCTGTTGGGTAAACGTGGACAGAGGTATTTCAGACTCTACAAATATCTATACCTACCAGACCTTCATAAGCAGTAACTGTATAACTTTTTTGAGAAAAGGACAGTTCTGTATTCAGTGTTAGAGTTTTAATCGGAGATGTTTTTGTTCCATCCGATGCAGACAAATACAGCGAAAATCTTTTCTCTGTCAGTTTTGTTAAATCAATTATTTTGCCTGGTTTGACTTGTACTATTCCAGCTGAAATTAAAAAGAGAGAGAGAGAAATGGACTTTATCGTCCACTCGACACAAACTAAGTCATTTTGGGACTAACATATGGTTTAATTTTATTTTAATAATTTGCTTGCACGTAGGGGCCTGTAGCAGTGGGAGGAAACTGTATTACCCGGAAAAAAATCACAAGGTTGGACAGGTGACCCTACTCCTTGTTATGTGCAACCTGGGATTTTGGTCCAGAAACTGTTAAACTGTTATTTATCAACCCACTACTATTAATAATTGATACTACTGTCTCGAAGAATACCCTTATTTCAGCTTTGACAGATAGGACAAAATTGACAGTAAGACCAAGCCTTCCAAACTAACAATAATTAAATTGAATCGAACACAGGCTTAATGTCCACTAGACGCCAACCTGGTCGTTTTAGGACTAACATATGGTTCAATTTATCATCGTTTGTTTTGGACATTGTGTTCTCCAGGGCAGACAGGTAAAAGTGTTTAATTTGCCATCAGAAATGAAATGAAATGAAATGGGTTTGACGTCCTACTGTTCTGATCCGAATTGGGACAGCGGCACTACAGCTTACTGCTATATATCGTCTTTTCCATACCATCCGAATGACTAGACAGCTGTCCTTGTCAGGCCCTCCGCCCTGCATCACTGACAAGGGAGAATTACACCAGAAAATCTGGGTGAGATTCTCGACTAATGCAGGGATCGAGACTAACGAGCCAGCGTCTTACCCACTTAGCCACCGTGGTGTAACCCCATCATCAGATAAAACAGTAGGGTTAGGGTTAGGGTTTGTATACTTACAACTTGGATTAAAGGAAAATAATTGTTCAGCTTCTACCGATGACCAATAAACTTTATATGTCAAAGGTCGATTTTGGTACGCTGAAGTTGTAACTGTATATATGGTTCCAGTATGACCTTCACTTATGGTGATAGTCTTTGGCAAATTTGTGAAGTTTGGATAATAATGGTACTCTGAAATTGCCAATGGATATTATGAACATTTGCCATACTATTTTCTCTAAAATAATTTTGGTCCTTTTTTTATTTTGTTAATATGAAAATACAAACTTTCAATTTCTATGTTTGCCTATAAGGCACCAGATTCCACTCTTTATAGTTGTCTGAGTAACCATGTCTAGAATAGTGAGTGATCATCATGACTACCAAGTCATTCATGCAAACTGAAGAATGAAATTCTTTAAATAAGTCATGTCACAAAACAGACTGGTTTGATCCCCTCTCCTGTCATACAGAGAGAGAGAGACGACACAAACTAGGTCATTTTGGGACTAACACATGGTTCTATTTTATTTCAACAATAGTGGTCTTTAGCAGTGGAGGGCAACCGGAGAAACCGGAGAAAACCCATGAGTTTGGGCAGACACCCTACTCCTTCTCACGTACAATAGGGGAATCCTGTGATACAATTTGCTATTGTTTAAATTTAAATTAATAATTTAAGTCTTACTTGAAACACATGAACCTTTGATACACCACTGAAAAAGAAAAAAGAATACGATTTCGATATGTGCATTCTAAATTTTAAAATAGCCATGCAAAGCATTGATGTAAGCGAACAAAGCATTTATATCTCAACAAAAAATGCTGTAACAACCAAGCAGAGAAATGTTATTGCTATTCAGAATCGTTAACAATACGTTTCTTAAGGCTTGAATAGACGATAGATGTGTTGAAAATTTCACGTGCAATGGCTATTTATAGCATCATTGACTACAGCGCCCAGTATTTTCGCACTACGTAACTGGCCAGGAATCAGTTCGATAGCCTCTACTACATGAATATCTGACCGGTTGTAGTGACGGGTCGCGTCAGGGGTCATACGAGTGGCTTTTGACCTGTGATGTCAGGTATTTGATTAACCAATCAGCGATGATCTTCCTTGTGGTTTACTCACAGTTCCATGCACCTCACGCCAAAAACTCGCCTTAACAGACGTTTCATTGGCTAATTCCTCACATCAACCAAAACACGGGTTATATAACAACTCTTCCAGATCCTAGTGTAGTAAAGACAAGTAAAACGATATTTCGAACTATAATAAAATGAAACGAAATAGGATCTGTGTTTTAATCAAATTGTCGATCTAATTGTACAGTTGATCCAATCCAAAAAAAGTTCTCTACATAATTCAAGGGCAAAATGGGGTTGTCCATGCCAATTAATGAAGAGAAACAAACCTTTCCTGAAGCACATTCTGTTTTCTCCAATGGTGTTACCAATAAACTATAATTGGGTCTGGTTGTTCGTTCACAAGTCATCATAATACAAAAACCCTAGATTATTAATAACAATAATAATAATATGTCCATTTATACAGCGCCAAATCCACAAATCGTACAACAGCTATGCAAAAGTCTTTTGGCTCTAAGTTTTTTGTCAATTTCTGTAGTGAATTTTGAAAAGATAGGTCTTTAATCGAGATTTGAAGTTTGATAAAGAAGTCACAAAACGGAGTTCAAATGGGAGTGAATTCAATCTTTCAGTGGCAGCAACAGCAAACACTTTTTGTCCAAAGTCCTTTAAGATGCATTATGTACGATTTATAGAAAGAGCTGGCCATTCTTACTATAATAGTTTAATAAGAGATAATGAAAACTGAATATATTGATAACATCAGTCAAATCACTTTATTCTCAGCGAAGTTATGCATGTTTCAAGTTTTTAAAAGAAACAGAGCAATGGGGTTTAACATCCACTCAACAAAAACTAGGTCATTTCAGAACTAACACATGGTTCAATTGTATTTCAATAATTTGCTTGCGTGTAGGGGTCTTTAGCAGTGGAAAGAATTAAAGAGGAGGACCCAGAAAAAACCCACGAGGTTTGACAGGTGCCCCTACTCCTTGTCATATACAACCAAGGAATCGAAACCACTCCATATAACGCACAAACATTAAACCAGTGTTGCTATTTCAAAAATGTTCATGTCAGGCATTTTTACCGAAAATAAAGGGGCATAACGATACCGCGCGAGTGAAATTTGACTATTATTTACCATATCTTGATGTCCAGTTGGGCATATTCCTGGTCGGTCGTTTGGAAAATAGCGTAGGATATGTCTGGCATATACAGAAAATGAAATGAAATAGGGTCTAATGTCCTACTATTCTGCTCCTAACCTGGGCTAGTGGAGACTGAGATACGCCATACACTATGCTATGAGAAAAATGTTGCTACTCTTTATCGAATTCCAACTGCTCAGAGATCTTTTACGTGCACGCCGATGTGTACACAGGACCTTGGTTTTTCGTCCATCCAAACGATTATACAGCTGTCCTTGTAAGGCCCTCCATCCTGCATCACTGACAATGGGAAACGATGCCAGAAAATCTGGATGAACTTTTTCGGCCAATGCAGGGATTGAACACCCGACATCCAGGCGAGCGAGCTAGCGTCTTATCCATGCACAAAACCCCCTATCATTGCAAAGGTTATACTTACTACGGTCAAAGTATGGTTTGTGCTGACAGCATCAGATCCATACATATTCTTGCATTGTTCCGTTTTATCATAATATTTGCCACCCATATTAGTTGTTATCCATTTGATTTTGCCATATCTATTGTCTTTTAAACACGATTTACTATGAAAAGACAAAAAAATAAGAGAGAAATGATTTTGATTTGTTGTTTTCTTTTTGTTTAGTTTTTATTTGTTTATTCACATCAACACTCATGTTGTGATCTTACCGGGAAAAGATGGGCTTCTGATATCCAATATGTAAAACGAAATAAACATTTTACCATTGGTACATGAATCGTGTACCATAATGCGTTTCAGTGCAATTTGTAACAAGCGACACAACGGACATATTCCACAAGTCATGTCAAATGATGACAGATGAAATTAGAGTAAAAACGGAAACGATTGAATCTAAATCAATATATATACATTCATGTTACATTATTATATGTGTTGCTACCCATTTATGTCAATTTCTAGGTCCAAAATATTAACGATTTACCTTCTCTAAGTCTGACAAGTTTCCATAAGAAGGTAACTACAGTAATAGCTTCAACAGAAAAATCTGAGACGCTACACACTATTGTAATATATGTTGTGGCATCTTATTTTTCCCTTACCTTTTTAGTGATGCCTTCAGTACTTGACGGGTACACGTGGAAAATTTCCAGTTATTTGTAGTTAGTCCTTTACTTTGTCCCATACCGCTTTGGCCACCCTCCGACAGAACAAAAACATCATTATTTGAGCAGCCAAGGTCACCATCATGGTCTGCACCAAGGCTGTAAAGACAAAGTGAAATGCACTCAATAGCTTTAGGGCATTTTTCATGATTCAAA
This sequence comes from Patella ulyssiponensis, assembly GCA_963678685.1. Lineage (NCBI taxonomy): Eukaryota > Metazoa > Mollusca > Gastropoda > Patellidae > Patella > Patella ulyssiponensis. Next base: position 16,825,835 of record OY783227.1, on the reverse strand, counting down.
CTCTATGGTCACCTCTGGCCTGCGGTCGTGATGAGCGTATAATAATATGGTTTGAAAATAAGTACACTTTCTCAACCTCATTGGTTTATTCTAGGTTCTCCCTTTCCTCCTGGGTGTAGATGATCCTTCCAATACTCTTCACCTAAATTATGGAATTCAATCTCTTCTATTAGCAACCCGAAGAACTCTGAATCAATTGACATATTCAAACAAAGACTCAAAATTTATTTGTTCCAATTACATTTTGGATAATTGGTGGATCTCTTAATCAAACATGCACCTTTGGAACCATTCATTTGGTGTTTAGGTGCTATAAAAATATCTTAATGTTTAATGGGTAAGCCCCTGGCTTGCTAGAGTGGGGGTCGGGTGTTCGATCCCTGCATTGGCGAGAAAGCTCATCTATATTTTCTAGCATGGTTCCCTCTTGTCAGTGATGCAGAACGGAGGGCCTGACAAGGATAGCTGTCTAGTTGTTCGGTTGTATCGAAACACAGAGGTCCTGTGTACACATTGGCACGCACGTAAAAGATCCCTTGACAGTTGGAATTCGATATAACAATAGACTGTAGTGCCGTTGTCCGGGCAAAATTTCCCTCATTCAACATTGTTTGTGCATAACTTTCTGAATATATCACATAACACTATAAACCTCAGAATGCCTCGTTCGGCATTTCTGTCCAAACGAGGTAAAAAAAATGCCTCGTTGTCTGCAGTTCCAACACGAGGTTTTTTAAATTGCCCTTCTTTTGGAACGAGGTATTTTGTTCAGAACGAGGCTTGGTAAAATGCCTCGTTTACTAAACGTGTTTTTTTCTAGATAGTTATTAGCGGTATATCGGCCAATTTGTAAAAATTAAAATTTATGTTATTTAATACAAAAATAAAACCAGTTTAAACTATATTATTATCAGAGAAATTGACAAGACAAGAATACACGCCATCGGTGGAGGTGTAAAACTATTGCAGAAACATAACTACCTTGATTGATTTATTGCCCCAATCAGTATAGGTGTTAAGAAACAACTGTGGTGTTGTGACATTTTATTGGGGGCAATCAATTAATCAAGGTATAGCTGTGTGTCTGCAATTGTTTTACACCTCCACTGATGGCGTGTATTCTTGTCTTGTCAATTTCTCTGATAATAATATAGTTTGAACTTGTTTATTTTCGTATTAAATAACATAAATTTTAATTTTTACAAATTGGCCGATATACCGCTAATAACTATCTTGAAAAAACCACGTTTAGTAAACGAGGCATTTTACCAAGCCTCGTTCTGAACAAAATACCTCGTTCCCAAAAAAAGGGCAATTTAAAAAACCTCGTTTCGGAACTGCAGACAACGAGGCATTTTCTTTACCTCGTTTGGACAGAAATGCCGAACGAGGCATTCTGAGGTTTATAGTGTAACTCAAATATTATTTGTTACCCCAAGTGACTCGTTTGGCTGTTACCAGTCACATATTAGAATCTACTTACGAATGACCGAGTTCATGAGCAGTTGTTCTTCCCATGTTTTTTATACCATCTTTAACTATTGACACGGAATCATATCCATCACATGTTTCGTTTAAAGGTGCAATACCTACAATATAACATCAAATCATTTATGGTATGTTAATATCATAGAATGTCTTGGCAGAAACTCACAGCAGGGGTGGGGGTGGGGGTGGGGGGCTGTGTCTAGTCTTCTGGATATGATGGCAACAAAAGTTATGTGTACACATTTGCATGCACATAAAAGACCACTTAACAGTTGGAATTTGAAAAAAGAGTAGGCCTCAAATGGCATAAGCTTTTCTTCATTAGCAGAATCGGTGCAGTAAAGTAAGATGGTAAACCCCCATGGTCTTGGCAGCAGGGGGGGGGGGGACAGTGTCTAGTCGCTATGATGGCAAGGCACAACGTGTTGTCATTTGGATGGGCAAAAAAACCTAGCTCCTGTGTAAACATTGTAGTGCACATAAAGATACACTTGACACAGTTGGAATTCAAAATAAAAGTAGGCCTTGCGCGGTTGCCCAGGCAAAATTTACCCCATAGCACACTGTATGAGGTAAGCCTGTCTTCATTAGTCCAATAGGTGCAGAACAGTAGGATGCTAAACCCCATTCCATTTTTCATGGAGTGACCATCTCCATAGAGTATAATTAAATTGTCAATAAAATAGTCAGGCACAAATTATTATGGCATATTTGGGCTAAAGAACTTAGGGCATGGATTCTGGTAAATTTTTTAAAGCGACAATTTTGGTTATAATACTTACCTAAGAAATTTTTTGTACCAGACCTAAAAAACAAAACTAGTAAATTAATTTGAGAAAAAATGGATTTATTATGTTACAACCAAATATTTTTTCATAGATACATATTTTATAGATGGGATGCGTATAAACAGAAAAGCAGGATCTACAATGTTTATTGCATGTTCATTAAATTCAGAATATTTATATTATTCTCTATGTAGATTAGGAGTATATATATGCATTTGTCCCTTCAATGTTCCCCTACTCCCGTACTATTTATCCCTTTAACGTTCCCTTGGTCCAGTAGCCCACAATTTGCCCCTTCAGTGTTCCACTGCTCCAGTACTATGAAGGCGACAGAGTAGGATTGTCAAAATATATTGCTATAACCATATATTGCAATATGATGTCCGCCATACACTGTATCTATACATGTTTGCCGTAATGTCCAACCTTGTGGGTTGGGTTTTCTCTGTGTCACCCTGTTTTATGCCACAGCTAAATACCCCTATACGCAAATGAATTATTGAACCATGTGTTAGTCTCTCTCTCTCTCCCCAATATAACTCTGTTAGTTTTGAAAGTAAAATTATATGATTTTGTGAAAATCTCTCTCTCTCTCTCTCTCTCTCTCTCTCTCTCTCTCTCTCTCTCTCTCTCTCTCTCTCTCTCTCTCCTCTCTCTCTCTACCTCCTCTCCCCTTCTCTCTCTCCTCCCCTCGCATTCACTTGATTTGATCTAGTGATGTGTTGAATCATAATTTTCTTTAACTGTACCTTATTGGATATCTGGTGAATAGCATGTAGTGATCACTCGGTGGTACCTGGATTGCAGGTGATGATGAAGCATTCAGGGCAATTAACCATTTGGTTAGCCTCGTTAAAGTTGCATCACCATCAAGTATTCCATCAGTATTCACCGACCCTTCAGAGAACTTGGACTCACTTTTTTGCTAAATGAAATTAATGAGGGATCTATAGGCCAATACCAATTTCATTCTCTGTACTGATAAATGAACAAGCACTCACCTGAAAACGTAGGGTTTAACAGAGAGGGAGAGCGAGAGAGAGAGAGAGAGAGAGAGAGAGAGAGAGAGAGAGAGAGAGAGAGAGAGATCTTTAACAGTTTATGAGAGAGAGAGAGAGAGAGAGAGAGAGAGAGAGAAATGGGGTTTAACATCCACGCAACATAAACTAGTTAATTTCGGGATTAACATTATGGTTCAATTTTATTTCTATGACTTGCTTGTGCGTAGGGGTCTTTAGCTGGAGTACCTGTAGAAAACTCATGAGGTTGAACAGGCAACCCTAGTCCTTGTCACGTACAAGCGGGTACTCAAAACCATGTCATTCGACTCAATGACAGATCTTATAATACAGCGCGCACATGTTATTTGATATTGTTGATTTTAGACAATAATATATAGTTTTAAAGGTCCATTATGTAACGGGGGCCACGATGGCTAAATGAGTAAGGTGCTGGCTTGCTAGTCTAGAGACCACGTCTTCGATCCTTGCATTGGCCGGTAAAGTTCATTGGGATTTTCCGGCGTGGTTTTACTTTGTCAGTGATGCAGAATGGAGCGCCTGACAAGAATAGCTGTTTGGTCGTTTGAATAGGATGAAAAACCGACAACCCATGTACACATTGGCATATACGTAAAAGATCCATTGATAGTTGGAATATGATATAAGAGTAGGCCGTAGTGTCTATAGTGTCCTCTGCCCTGCACTGACATGTCGGAAATTCCTGATGAACTTTCTCAGCCAACACCTCCATCGAACACATGACCTCCAGGTTAGCGAGCCAACGTATTACTCGGTGAGTCACTGCGGCTCCCCATAGTAAAAGGAGAAAGAGAGAGAAACGAGGTTCAACGTCCACTCGACACAAACTAGGTCATTTCGGGACTAACACAAGATTCAATTTGTTTGTAGGGGTCTTTAGCCGTGGGAGGGAACCGTAGGACCCGTAGAAAACACACGACATTGGACAGGCGACCATAGTAATGGGAGATATAGTTTAGAGGTGTGTTACTTTAAAGGGACAATGACATTCTTGCTGGCTTGGAAGCTCCAGAAAATAAATAATACCCTTATTCTAAGTACTAGATGTTTAAGTGTCCTACCTGTTGTGTAAATTATCCATTACAACCTATTTTACTTGTCCAGAGGGTTCGAAAATATTTTAAAATCCAAGTCACATTTGAAAAGGTTTACGTTAGACTTTTCAAATCAATTGGTTGAATTTTTCCAATTTTTTTAAAATAGGTGTGTTAAGATGAAATTTATATCATCAATTAATTGTAATATTGTAAAATAATACAATTTGTTGACCAGAATAAAGATTGGGACATATTATTCAGTTACAACAAGAGTGTTATTGGGGCTTTAATTACTTACTTCTATTATAACCAAACCAGAAAACACAACTTGTACATCAAAAGTTTTATCTACTTCATAAAAATGTTCGTATCTTATTTTCATCTATAATAAAAAAAAACCCCAACAAATATTGGATGATTAATTTCAATAGAGCTATAACCTGTAGAGAGAGAGAGAGAGAAATGGGGTTTAACGTCCACTCGACACAAACTAGGTCATTTCGGGACTAACATATGGTTTAATTTTATTTCAATAATTCGCTTGCGCGTAGGGGTCTTTAGCAGTGAGAGGAAACCGGAGTGCCTGGAGGAAACCCACGAGGTTGAGAAGGCGCCCCTATCTCCATGCCACATACGCTCACACCAGGGATAGAAATCACAGCCGCAAGCCAGAGGTGACCGGCCAGCTAGAGGTCGAAGCGCGGCACTCTAGACCACTAGGCCATCCCAACCCCCCATAACCTGTAGAGCATTTAATCAGATTGCATGATGGTCAATATTTACAAACCTGTTCAGCAGCATGAGCGTAATATATCTTCATATTTGTTCTCGTTGCTGCCAAGTTATTATTGTTCTTGCTATAAAAACTACAAAATCACAAATAAATAATTCTCATTAGACCAATATGGATTAGAGAGAGATAAATGGGGTTCACTCGACACAAACTAGGTATTTTGGGACTAATACATGATTCAATTTAATGTCAATAAGACATGGAGTCTTTATTAGTAAAAAGACCCTGAGAAAACCCACGAGGATGGACAGGCAAACCAAACTCCTTGTCACGTACCATCGGCCAATCAAAACCATTCCCGTTGACTCAATGACAGACCTTATGACATAGCGGACGCGTGCTAAACAATCAGCCATCCAGGGGGGTTGGGATGGTCTAGTGGTCTAGAGTGCCGCGCTTCGACCTCTAGCTGGCCGGTCACCTCTGGCTTGCGGCTGTGGTTTCGAGCCCTGGTGTGAGCGTATGTGGCATGGAGATAGGGACGCCTTCTCAACCTCGCGGGTTTCCTTCGGGAACTCCGGTTTCCTCCCACTGCTAAAGACCCCTACGCGCAAGCGAATTATTGAAATAAAATTAAAAACCATATGTTAGTCCCGAAATGACCTAGTTGTGTCGAGTGGACGTTAAATCCCATTTCTCTCTCTCTCTCTCTCTCTCTCTATTAAGCAGAATAAACACGTGCGTGGGGCATCATGGGAAGGGGGTCACCACAAAATTTAATTTAAGTATTAATTAAGAACTTGTTTTTTGCCTTCCTTACTGTTACCTTCTTTGTCTCAATATATAATGATAGATTGTTTATGATTTATTATTCATTTTTGAATTGTGTACTATATGGGGGCACCAAACTCTTTTTAAGTGCTTAGGGCCTCTATAGGTCTTAATCGGGGTCACAGGTTATCAGAGTTTGTCCTGGTCGTCGGGATCACAGGTTATCAGAGTCGGTCCTGGTTGTCGGGATCACAGGTTATCAGAGTCGGTCCTGGTTGTCGGGATCACAGGTTATCAGAGTTTGTCCTTGTTGTCTTGGTCACAGGTTATCAGAGTCGGTCCTGGTCGTCGGGATCACAGGTTATCAGAGTCGGTCCTGGTTGTCGAGATCATAGGTTATCAGAGTTAGCCCTTGTTGTCTTGGTCACAGGTTATCAGAGTTAGTCCTTGTTGCCTTGGTCACAGGTTATCAGAATCGGTCCTGGTTGTCGGGGCCACATATTATCAGAGTCGATCCTTGTTTGCAGGGTCATAGGTTATCAGAGTCGGTTTTGGTTTGCTGGGTCATAGTCGGTCCTGGTTGTGGGAGTCACAGATTATCAGAGTCGGTCCTGGTTGTAGGGATCATGGGTTATCAGAGTCTGTCCTGGTTGCCGGGGTCACACATTACAAGAGTCGATCCTGGTTGCCAGGGTCACGTGTTATCAGAGTTCATGAAATAACGACCATAATTTTATCACTAGTATGGTGGCTGTTAGCGGCCATTCTAAATTGTCGACTTGTCGGGTTGTGAAGGCGACAAGTCGCGGCACGACAAAGCGAAATAATTGCATTTCGTCGACTTGTCGCTTTGTTGCTTTGTCGGGTTGTGAAGGCGACAAAGCGACAAGTCGACAAAATCAACCCGACAACGCGACAAACTAACCCGACAATCGTCGCCTTCATTTTGTCGACTTGTCGGGTCAATTTTGTCGACTTGTTGCTTTGTCGCCTTCGACTTATTCACAACCCGACAAAGCGACAAGTCGCCGAAATGCAATTATTTCGCTTTGTTGACTTGTCGCCTCGGAAGTCAATCACTGCGCATGAGCGAGCATTCTTCGGTTAAGTATGGAAGCCTAATCTCGACGAGGCGAGGCTGCATTTATCCAGCATTTGGTTATGTTTGGCTACACCTTGACCATTACACAGATAGGATTGAAAAGTTCATTTGGTTAAAGTTGCATTCAACGACCCATAAAATTAGGAATCTATATTAAAGAAGAGAGTCAGTTGATATGTATTTTAATGTATGCTTTCAATATATCTATCGTAATTTAGAATTCGTCCGCATCTTCACTGATTACCACCATACAGCACAGTTTACCCAAATACATAATAATAATCAATCTACTAATATCCCAACTCAAATCATATATGTTTTTAGTCGTGTTTTCTCGTGTCAGTGGCGCATGAAGGTGGACCTGATAAGGCCAGTTTTTTAGTCGTTCGGAAGTTATGTAACTTTCAGCAATAAAGAATTACTTACTTACTTACTTACTTAATACACTATTTTGTTAATTACAAATATATTGTGTTTATTAAAATTTATATACTTTTTATAAACAGAAACAAACATTTTGGGGACAGAACACGTTTATTTAAACTACGACTTAGTTTATCAACAAATGTATTTTTCTGTATCAATGAAGACAGGCATATTTAATGTCGAGTAGGCCTATTATGGGGTAAATTCTGCCAAGACGTACAGCGGCGATACGGCCGGGGTAATTTTTCTGCCAGCATTTTGGGGGCAGAAATAAACTCCTTAGATACAGACCACGGTTATTTTAAACTATTTTTCGACAATCAAATGCAGTGTGCTATTAGGGAAAGTTTGTCCAGCCAGCAACTCCACGGCCTATAATACGCTTATTTAAAATTCCAACTGACAAAGGTTCAATTACGTGCACATACATTAGACATCGGTGAAGCCATGCTGGACGCAGACCTTCTGGTTAGTGAGCCAGTCATACAGTTACTGTCAGGGAGATTTGAAATTGTGATGTGGCCAAGAAAAAGCTTTAGCGTATTCTGTAAAGGAAACTTGCCTATAAACATCCAAAGAAAAAAAGATTTAAATTTTAAATATTTTTTAATATAGCAAAGCTAGCGCATATTGTATTCTCAATTACCATAGATATATTGAAAGAATACATTAAAATATATGTCAACATATAAAACTGACTCTCTTCTGAAATATAGATTCCTAATTTTATGGGTCGTTAAATGCAAATTTAATCAAATTAACTTTTCAATCCTATCTGTGTAATGGTCAGGTGTAACAAAACAAAACCAAATGCTGAATAAATGCACCCTCGCCTCGTCGAGATTAGGCTTCCATACTTAACCGAAGAATGCTCGCTCATGCGCAGCGAAATAATTGCATTTCGGCGACTTGTCGCTTTGTCGGGTTGTGAATAAGTCGAAGGCGACAAAGCGAAATAATTGCATTTCGTCGACTTGTCGCTTTGTCGCTTTGTCGGGTTGTGAAGGCGACAAAGCGACAAGTCGACAAAATTGACCCGACAAGTCGACAAAATCAGGGCGGGTTATAGTTTGTCGCGTTGTCGGGTTGATTTTGTCGACTTGTCGCTGTGTCGCCTTCACAACCCGACAAAGCGACAAGTCGACGAAATGCAATTATTTCGCTTTGTCGTGCCGCGACTTGTCGCCTTCACAACCCGACAAGTCGACAATCTAGAATGGCCACTAAAAGCCACCATACACTAGAGAACAAAACAGAGGTTAAATATAAATACTTCACATGTGGAGTTAAACGTCCACTTCCACCAGAGGTGATATCACAGACAAGGCATTTGACATGATAATTAAATGTTTGAAATACTTACAACTGAAAAACTTTATAATCGGTGATAAAACAAACTTCTACAATATACTGATTTAAAACAGCTCTCTTGTCTCGATGATGTAGCTCTGGAATTACTGAAACATAACAATCTTAGTGTTTGTACCGATTTATTTTATTCCCTAGATTACAGTTAACACGTAGGGCTATGTCTATGACAAGTGGGTCTATGTCTAGGACTAGTTGGGCTATGTCTAGGACACGTGGGACTATGTCTAGCACAAGTGAGACTATTTGTATGACAAGTGGGACTATGCCTAAGACAAGTGGGGCTATGTCTAGTACAAGTTGGGCTATGTCTCGGACAAGTGATGAGGGCTATGTCTAGGACACGTGGGGCTATGTCAAGAACAAGCAGCTCTATGTCTTGGACAAGTTTGACTATGTCTAGGACAGACAGAGATGAAGGGAAGAAGAATGTGTGCGACGATTCAACCCTGTATGCGGAGAGCACCACCAGTTGCGTCACACCCTTTGGGGTTTAACCTCAACGCGACACAAAACTAAAAGTCATTTCGGGACTAACATATGGTAGGGGTCTTACTTTAGCAGTGGGAGGAAACTAGATGTCCCCGGAGAAAATCAACAAGGTTGGACAGGCGACCCTACCCCTTATACAAACGAGGAATCGAAACCACGCCAGCTGACTCATTGACAGACCTCGTGATACAACGTGCACGCGCTAATCATTCGGCCACCCCTAACCCCCACAAAATAAATATGACTGGTCATACCGATATTATACTGGGATTCGTCTATCATTAGTTCTTCATTCACAATATATTGATCAGTAATGGTACCATTGGTTCCTGATTCTTTACTTCCTGGTTTAATATGGATAAATCTCTCATTTATCTCAAAATTTCCATCCTAAAATCAGAATGTTTATAAATTACCACACAATTCAATATACATACTCACCAGCATCTTTGTTATCCGGGAGCCGTGGTGGCTCAGTGAGTAAGATGTTGTATCAATAACATGTTCGATCCCTGTGGTTCCCCCTTGTCAGTGGTGCAGCATGGACCAAATACCTGAGGTCACATGTTCACATTGGCATGCATGTAGAAGTAAGCTGTAGTGTCGCTGTTCAGCCACAATTTCTGTTATAGCAAAACGTATGGCACATGCTTGTGTAAAACCTTACTAGTGTATAGTGAATATATAGCTTGTCGTGATATAAAACCTTACCAGTGTATGGCGAATACATGGCTCTTTTATATGGCTCATCGTGAAGTAAAACTTTACCAGTATATGGTGTATATATGGCTAGTTGTGAATTAGAACCTTAGCAGTGTAAGTGAATAAATGGTTCGTCTACTAGTGAATATATGGCTCGTTGTGAAATAAAATCTTACCAGTGTATAGTGAATATATGGCTTGTGAAATCTTTCAACAATAATGGAAGCTTTTCTACTCCTGTCTGTATACACAGCCTGATTCTGTAAAACAAGATACAGTTCATTATTCAAACTAGAGAATTCTTGCGGCTGTTGACGTTTTGTTGAAGAATCAGTCAAGCCCCAAGCGAGTCAAGGGTTTTCTCTGGCAGTGTTATTGTTAATTGAAGTCATGTGTTGTAGCGCACCCCCACCCCTAGATAACAAACCTCATCTTTCCATCCTCCGTGTTTCGAGATAAGAGATGGTTCTATTTAGTTTCACATAGCAAAACCCGAACGCGAATGACACTCGCAAAAGGGATAATCCTACCAGACACGGGTACAAATCTCCTCTTTTTAAATAGCGATAGTAGGTTGCTTTTAAATTAAACGTCGTTAACACATATAAAACAACGCTTGAACTACTTTATTGTCAATATTTGCTGATAAATGTTGTTTCTGTAGACTGGGCTGCGTATGTGAAGTAAGTACAAATAGTATAAAATTAACTTATTTTAAAGATGGTACATGCATAAATAAAGAAATTGAATATGCCACTTGGAAATAAGGCATCCAATCCTAACTACCTCACCCCCAAATAACCCTGATAAAATCATTCACCTTGTTTTCGGCATCAATTTGATGTGTTCTATTATCATTAACAAAATACGTTATTAAGAGTGGAACTTTTGTCAATCGCAGGAATCCATTTCCATCGTCAGTTTCCACTTTAAAAATAAGGTTTGTTGGCATGGAGGCACTGACTTCTCGCTTAATTCTTTCTTCATAATTATCAATGCCATCAATATGAGAAATTTTAATTTTTTCTGAAAAAAAAAGAAATAATAAATAAAAACATTTCCATTTTCAATAACAATTTGCGATTTTTCATATTTATTTTTAACACTAAATTGAAATGATCGATTTCAATTTTTTCCAAAGGGAAGGTGGGTATAAAAGTATGTCATAGTGCCGCTGCCCAGGCAAAATTTTCCTCAAAGCCTGTCTTCATTAGCCCAGTAGGAGGCAGCACAGTAGGACGTTAAACCCATTTCACGTCATTTCATTTTCCAGAATTCTACATTTTTTTTTTTTCTGAATAAAATATTTCAATCCACCTACCTGCAAAAATGGGAATACATGTAAATCCAATAAATACAAAAAGTAATTTAAATGGTAAAAAATTCATTTTTCTTAAAGATGTCCGTTTTTTACAATTCTGATGAGTGATTTAAATACCTTGGGTATATATAGCAATTTTTTATTATTTATTCTCACCAATGAAATCATTCTATTTATTTTTAATCCAAAATGTAATCCTAAATCACGATAACATTTTGAATTCAGTGATATATTGTAGAAAAATCGCACCAATCAGGGGCTTTCTTTTTTCTGATTGGACAACAGCCATGAACCCTAATATCAGTCCTTATAAACTGAGCGATGACCTTGTCATACAATTTTTATTCCTTTATATTTAAACACAATAGTAATATAATACATAGGTATGATTCTTTTATAGATATATATATATTTCACAATGCCAATGCTGTTTAAAGAGAAAAAATAAAGTGGAGCAAAATCTTTTAACTTTCTGCACTAACTGCGCTATTGAAATGAAATGGGGTTTAACAACCTACTGATCTGAGAGAGAGAGAGAGAGAAAAATGGGGTTTAACGTCCACTCGACACAACCAGGCCACTTCGGGACTAACATATGGTTTTTAATTTTATGTCAATAATTCTGTTGCACATAGGGGTCTTTAGCAGTGGGAGGAAACCGGAGTGCCCGGAGGAAACCCACGAGGTTGAGAAGGCGCCCCTATCTCCATGCCACATACGCTCACACCAGAAATCGAAACCACAGCCGCAAGCCAGAGGTGACCGGCCAGCTAGAGGTCGAAGCGCGGCACTCTAGACCACTAGGCCATCCCAACCCCCCTACTGATCTGGGTAATGAAGATGGGTAAGGGCAAAACAGCATGCTACGAGGGAAATTTGCACAGGCAGCGGTGCTACAGTCTACTCTTATATTCCAACTGCCAGGGGGTCTTTTACATGCACGCCGATGTGTAAACAGGACGTTGGCTTTTCGTCCCATCTGAATGATTAGACAGCCCTCCATCCTACATCATTCATAAGGGGAAACCACGCGGGAAAATCAGGATGAACTTTCTCGTTCCGTGGGCTAGCAAGTCAGCGTCTTACCCACTTAGCCACCTATACGGATACAGAAGTATCATTGGCGAAGAACTCCAATTTGTGTACTATAATTTTAACTTTCAACTCTAATGAATTTGCTGCATCCTTCAAAAACTTAGTTTAAAGGAGCTAAATCACTAATATTTGGGACCTAGACATCGACACAAATGACTTTCATCTCATGTAATGATGTAATATGAATGTATATAAACTGATTTACATTCAATCATTTCTGTTTTTACTCTAATGTCCAATCAGTTGTGTTCGGCAAAAAAATATGGCAGACGTCTCAATCGAATAGCAATCTGAAGCATCTGGTTATTTCAGTCTATTGTGCATCCTCCCACCAGTATGATTTGTGGAATGTCTTATCCTTGTTCATCGAGTCCCTTGTTACAAATGGTGCTGAAACGCATCTTTTCACACTAAGAAAACAACATCAATGTGGATTTAAATGTCAAAGACTTTGGATGATATTGAGTTGGAGACTTTTAATTAGCTACTTTAAATTTTGATGAATAAAACCCCCGACCTTGGAATTTAATTGAATTCCTCACGTCAGATAAGCCAATAGCTTTACTCATAACGGACTTCCTTTTTTTTTGTATCTTTTTCCGCCAATGAAATCATTCTATTTATTTTTGTCCTAAAATACAATCGTTCATCGCGGTAAGTCTTTGAATGCTGTTACGGATATTGTATTAAAATCAGACCAATCATATGCTTTCTCCTTTCTGATAGGACAAGGGTCAGCAATCCATAACATCAGGCCATATATATGGAGCAATGACGTTATCATACGTTATTTTTTCTTTATATTTGGACACAATAGCAAATCTACATTGCTAAAACCTAACATTATTCATACGTCACCAGACTGGTTTCTGTATGAAGGATTTTTTTTTTGTATTTCACAATGATATATCTAAACGCCTTATTATATTAAAGGGACAATAACACTCTTGCTGGCTTGGCAGGTCTAGAAAATAAATAATAGTCTTATTCTAAGTACCAGATGTTTATGTGTCCTACCTGTTGTGTAAATTATCCATTACATCATATTTTACTTGTCCAGAGGGTTCGAAAATATTTTAAAATCCAAGACACATTGGAAAAGGTTTACGTTAACCTTTCCAAATCATGTAGTTGAATTTTTCCAATTTTTTAAATTAGGTGTGTTACGATGAAATTTGTATCATCAATTTATTTGAATATTGTAAAATAATACAATTTGTTGACTAGGGACATATTATTCAATTACAACAAGAGTGTTATTGGGGCTTTAAGTCCACGCTATCATCTTGACAATCACTAACTATATCAATTACTTTAGGATTTGCATTTGAAGGATAAAGGGAGAGCGAAACGGGTTTACAGTCCACTCAACATAAACTAAAATATGTGGGTCAGTTATATTCGCTTGTGTGTGTGGGTCTTTAGCAGTGGGGGGAAACTGGAGGATTTGCATCGTTTCATTGGCTAATCCCTCACATCATCCAGACCACGTCAATGATAACAACTTTCCCAGATCCTAGTGTAGTAAAGACTAGTAAACCGAAATTTGGAACTATAAAAACGAAACGAAATATTATCTGTGTCGTAATCAGAATGAAGCAGGGGATCATATTATACACTCCCATGTATTGCATGCGTGTTAACAAGATCCCCAAAAGAGAAGATATTACTATAAAGAAGTTTGGGGTTGTATTTATGGTTTGGGAACCGACCTATGATTGTATTTATGGTTGGGGACTCGACCCATAATTGTATTTATGGTTGGGAACTCGATCCATGATTGTATTTATGATTGGGAACCTGACCCATATAAACCATGTCTTACATGTCAATAAGCTCTTGAAATAACTATCAGATATTGATAAATTTAGTAATAAGCTATATGAGTACGTCATTCAAACCTACTTGCTCATTCATCACATAGATAATTACCCCCACAATAAAACATGTACCAAGGTAAACAAAAATATAACAAGAAGTCAATCACCTGGCCATGCCTTTCATTTATTACGTTTTATATTTCAATTTGATTTTTTTTTTTAGCCTTTGTGCACTGCTTGAGAAATGGGGTAAATCTATTGTCAAGTTTAACAGGGTCATTTTGGGACTAACATATCGAATATTTTTATTTCAATCAATTGCTTGTCCACACGGGGGAGCTACAAACGGGGTTTAACGTTGACTCGACACAAACTAGGTCATTTTGGGTGTAACATATTTTTCAATTTTATGTCAATAATCTGCTTGCGCATAGGGGTCTTTATCACCAAGAGGACATCAGAGGATCCAGAGAAAACGCCACGAGCTTCGACATGGTTTTTCTCTGGGTCGTCTGGCTTCTTCCCATTGCTGAAGACCTCAACATGTAGGCATAAGTGAATTATTTAAAACAAATCGGACTATATTTTAGTCCCAAAATGACTATCCCTCTCTCTCTCTCTCTCTCTCTCTCTCTCTCTCTCTCTCTCTTTCCTTCTGTTCTTAACTATCTGCATAATTTCCGTTGGAGCGGAACAGTAGGACGTTAAACCTCATTCATTCATTCATTCATTCGTTCGTTCGTTCGTTCGTTCGTTCGTTCGTTCGTTCGTTCGTTCGTTTCGTTCGTTCGTTCGTTCGTTCGTTCGTTCGTTCGTTCGTTCGTTCATTCATTCATTCATTCAAAGCAACTGATATTTGATTACAACATATATGAAGGCTTTCATAGATTTATTACATCTGTGGCATTTGTCAGGGTTCATACATTCAATAGGCATTATTAATGTTGTATATAAAGGTTACAAAACCTAGTCAATAGAATGACGCAGATAGACGTTGATTCTAACAATAATAATAAATGTAAATATATACAAATTTGTTCTTTTACAGTTAAATCCACAAAATGTAGGTTTTAGTTTTATTTAAAAATATCTGGGTGTATTTAGGAAATACTAGGTGTGTTTTTATGGTTACATGTGTAGTGTGTCTTTATGGTTACATGTGCAGTGTGTTTCTACGTTTACATGTGCAATATGTTTCTATGGTTACATATACAGTGTGTTTTTATGGTTACATGTGCATTTGATTTCCTGTTCTTCAGGGAACCGACTTATTTAAAAGCCAGATGTTCTTGTTTGTGCTGTTCAAAAGCTCCTTTTGAAATTCTAAACAAAGCATCTTTGATGTGATTTAAACTGGCTATTATTTATCCACACCCGACCTTATTATACATCACAAAATTTAGGGAAAGTTCCTTTTATAATTTGTGTAAATGTATAGAAGATGTTGCACTGTTCGTATATGAAATGTTTGAAAGAAGACATTAAATATCATTTACTATGTATAAGGCCTAATATATACCTTACAAATAAACAGTATTAATATAATTTAATAGCCTATACTTTTAGAAATTTATGTAAATCATATTCTATGTTATTTCTCGTTTATTATTGTATTGTATTTTGTATTGTATGCTTTACCATACTCGTGTGTATATCATGCAGTTGTGTAATAAAGCATTATTATTATTATTATTATTATAATGCAATAAACGCTATTGTTGTTGTTGTTGAGCAACAGATCACGTGATTCATTTAACAATTTATTTATTTCTTGGTATGACACTTGTTTCGATTTAAGTGACGACAAAACTTAAAAAATGAAGCTGTTCGTGATTTTGGGATTAGTTATTGGATTTATTACTTTCACAGAAGCAATGGGTAAATTTTATATTAAATGCCAAAATATGTATGCTTTTTCTTACAGACCTAAATGTCTTTGATTTCGGTCCCCAAAAATTTCTTTGATTTCGGTCCCAAAAAAAGTCTTTAATTGAGTTGATCAGATGAGTTATTTCCAATGATTGAAATATCCTTTTTATTTATTAAAAAAGCATTATGCAAGAGCTAAACCTGCAAATTACAAGTCTTTCTTTAGGACTGAAATGTTATCTAAATTATCAATTAGAAATTAATTAACTTATCCAGACCATAATAAACTCTCGATGTCTAGGCTAACCTTCGATGTTGGCTGGATTAGATTCTTATATGCTGCTTAACGGCAATTGATTATTAAATCTAAAACGTGGATAATCGAGGCTATGCTGTTTATATTAATGATTTTAGTAATGATGACCGAGGCTGGGCGAAAATTAACATGCTTCGTTCTCGGCTCATAATGGATCAGTTTGACTGAAATTTTCAGCAAATTGCCTTTACACTATTTGGTTTTGAACTATTGTAGTGAGAACTGCCAACTCTTTATCTAATCTCCCATAATGTATCTTTAAACAGAAGTTTGTTTGCTATCTAAGGTGATCGATTATTAGATGATGGATAATATCCGGTTGTTAGTAACAAGGAGTAAGGTCGCCTGTCCAACCTCGTGTGTTTCCTCCAGGTCCTCCGGTTTCCCCCCACTGCTAAAAACCCCTACGCACAAGCGAATTAATGAAATGAAATTAAAAACCATATGTTTGTCCCGAAATGAACTAGTTTGTGTCGAGTGGACGTTAAACCCCATTTCTCTCTCTCTCTCTCTCTCTCTCTCTCTCTCTCTCTCTCTCGTGTTAGCCGAGAAAGTTCCTCACAATTTGCTGCTAGACACATCAATGGTACGAGAAAGCGAGGTCCCGTGTACGTATTGGTCGGGCCGTCTTAAGTGAATTCATTAGCCCAGTCGGTGCAGATGAGTAGGACATTAAAACCACTTTTCATTCAATTTAGTAAACATGTCTGAATGTTTATGTTGTTTTGTTTTTATTAGCTAGACCACCAGTATTTTCACAGAATTCATATTTTATAAAAGTCCCCGAAAATGTGGTAAGTAAATAAATAGCATACAGTTTATTCAGATTTCCATCTCCGTAAGCAATTCTAGATCCGCTATGGTCTCTAAGTGGCTCGGCGAGTAACGTACAGGCTCTCAAACGAGAATACCATCCGAGGAAGTTACCCATGATACTACAGAAATGGTGCAGGGCGGAGAGCCGGTCAAGAATAGCAAATTCGGATAGGACAAAAATCCAAGACCCTGTATGCAGATAATAGAACCCGTGACCTTTGGAATTAACTTGCTGTATGGACAAATTTGTCTCCGAACACACTTTATTGTGTATGTCCGTCTTCATTAACAGTTGGAATTTGATATATACAAGAGTAAGCCATAGTGTCCCGGCACAATTTATTGTGTATGCCGTTCTCCATAAGCCAGGGTGGTGCTGAAAAATAGGATGTTAAAGGGAATTTTGCTGAATATATATTGAAAGTAACTCAGTCTCTAACTCAATATCATCCAAAATCTTCAACATTGAAAACACAAATTATTAGTCTATTTACATCAACGTTAATGTTGTGATTTTACGGGGAAAATGCGTTTCGGCGCCATTTGTAACGAGGGATTCGAAGAACGAGGCTATACATATTTCACAGGGCATGTCAAACGGTGGCGTCATAATCTTATCCGGAGAGCATGCACAATAAATACTATCGGCGTAGACTTGAATAACCAGACGATAGCGCGGTGAGTTGGGTTAACCATTGTTGAACGCACGTGCTTTAGATTATAAGGTCTTGTATGCGACAAAGATTAAGGTCGCCTGTCCAGCCTTTTGTGTTTCCTCCTTCAAGTTCCATCCGTTAATAAATGACACATGTGTGCAAGCGATTTTTTTAAATAAAATTGAACCATATATAAGTCCCAAGATGACCTAGTCTGTGTCACTGTCTCTTTCCCCTTTATTTAAAATTTAAAAGTTTTAATCGAATTTAATTTCTTTTTTTATAACAAAACAGAAAGGAACGTATGTAACATCAATAAAGGATAAAGTAACTGATCCTGACTTTAACACAATCTTAGAATTTTACTACTCCGGTTCCAATTACACACTATTTGTCCTGAAAGACGGGGATCTCTTTTTCAATGTGGACTACTTTTTAGACGGATCACTCCCTAAAAATGTCAGCTTAGTAGTTAGAGCAGCAGACAGAACTGGGCTTACAGCGTCAGCAGCTTTCCATATAGAAATACTGGATGTTAATCAGCCACCAGTGCTACATAATTTACCATCGAGTGTCGAGAAACCAGAAACCACCAGCCCTGGTATTAATCTATTCAGGATAGATGCCACGGATAGGGAAAGGAATACGACTTTAATCTATGGCATGAAGCCTTCAACTGCCGTTTCTGCTGCAGACTTTGCAATAGATACCACAAGTAAGCTTCAATTGACCATTTTCTTTTTGTTTGCTCCCATTCTATACTCATACCGGTTTAACACGCGCATGCAAGGCCCAGCTTAGGGTCCCGCGGTTCATGGCAAATAAAAAAGATGAAAAATGCCATTCGGAACTGACATTATGTTATTTTTCTTGTATTACAGACCATGTAATTGTGTGTTATGCGTGTCATTCAAAACATCTTCTCGTCGCGTTTGGGGCCCAGCGATTCTAGCCAGGTCCAGGGCCCCACTCCTGTTATGCTGGGATTTGCGCGCACGTGAATTCATAAGATCTGTAATTGAGTCAATTGACGTGGTTTCGACTACCCTCTACAACGTAACGAGGATTAGGGTCACCTGTCCAGCCTCTTGGGTTTTCTCTGGGTCCTCTGGTTTCTCCCCAACTGCTACCCCCCCCCCCTACGTAGCTAGATCGGAATATTTTTACTTTTATTTTCATGGGTCTGCGAATTTGGTTCAAAAAATAGCATTGGTCCTGTAACAGCAAACTCAATTGTTTTTGGCTTTTTGGGGGTCTAATTACCTTTTTGTTTTTAATTCTAGCTGGTATCCTTACCCTTGTGACTGGGAGTTTTATGATGCAAGTTTAAACAATTTGAAAATTAATCTATTTCCACTTTTCAATTCATTGTATATATATGTAAATACTGAATGGAACTGAACCATTTCTAGTAACCAGAAATTCCAAATTACAATTATTTCAAATTAGGAAACGAGAAGTCTAACTCCAAACGTTATGAAGAAGAAAAAAACACCTCTCAGTTCAACATACGTCTGTTCTTTAGCGGGATATTGAAATGTCTATTATTTTAAATTCTAGCTGGCATCATCACCCTGGTGACTGGAAATGTCATGGATTACGATTCAAACAGTGTAAAAAGCTTTACGATCGAGATAACGGTCTCAGATCAATTAGTGACATCTACCAGTACACTGACCGTCACGGTAACAAATGTAAATGAACCACCAGTGTTTGCCAGTTCTTTTAATGGTAATGTGACTATTCCAGAGGGCAAGGTAAGCATGATTGGATTATCAGGGCGAGGGGGGGGAGAAGGGGTCTCAACCTCCAAGTACAGGTAAGCATGATCGGACACTACCTTACCCCGACTCTTGTCCACAGTCAAACTCTTTCAAACTCCACTGATGCTTGTCCACCGTCTCCCATTGATATTGTCCTCTATCTCAAAACATCTTTCACGGACTCTTCTCTACTATCTCCAACTGAATCTTCCTTTCTACCTCTCATTGATTTTTGTCTTATATTTCCTACTTACTATCTCTTTCCATCCTTTGAGGTCTTATTATGTCCTTGGTTTTCTTATCCACTATCTCATCTTGGTTTTACATGTACTTGTTCTTTAATTCATCACATTTATTTTCTATCTCACTCCATTTTATTCAGGAACTACACTCCACATTTATTTACTTGTTGTTTATCTGACCTTTTCAGGTGGGAGACATTGTGTATAGTGATTTATCCAGTGTTGTAACTGACCCAGAAGGAAAAACTGTTATATATTATCTCCAACCCGGACCCAATTCTAACAAGTTCTATATACATCCATTCAGTGGCATCATTACATATTCAGTAGACTACAATGTTGATCCTGCTGGACTACCACCTAAAGTACTTCTCGCAGTAGTGGCTTCGGATACATTCTTATTGTCCAGTACTGCTACCATGACTATTAACATTATTCATAAAAGCCAGCCTCCTAAATGACCAACCAGAGATAACCCTTAATGACATGTTAGGTCTTCCTTGGGTACATGTAGGTATCTCTGGTTGGTCAGCATTAATCCAGTAGTGTTGTCTACATGTATATATTGCCTTGTTTTTTTTATATTTTATTATTGCTTGATAATGACTAGAAATGCCTAATCGAAATATTATCCAGTAATAAACAGTAATTTTATTCTATAGGATTGTAATATGTTTATCGGACATTCTTATGAAGAGTCCAGCGCTACTACTGCTAGATATCGTGGTCCCATGTAGTTTCCCCAAACCTTATAATTGAATTTTCTTAATTTTAGTCCCTGTACTTACGATACAGATGTGACTTCATCCTTTGATGTTGGTGTGCCAATCTTACATTATTTTATACTAGATGAAATATTGGACTCACGTATGTCATTGAAACACACATGCAGGATAGTGTGTGGGAAAGTGTATGTATTTTAAGTTGTTTAAGGGTCTCCAGCAAGACACTGCATACTATATTGAAACAACACTCGGACTAATGTCCTCATGCAGTATCAATATATTACTTAATGTCTTGCTCTCGACCATTAAACTACACATATATAAATAAAATGAAATGAAATTGGGTTTTAATGTCCTACTATTCTGTGCCTGTTTGGCTAACGAAGATGAGCATACACCCTCATATAGTGTGCTATGAGAGAAATTTTGCCCCGACTGCGGCACTATAGCCTACTCTTATATCGAATCCCAAATGAATGGCAAGGGATCTTTTACATGCACACCAATATGTACACAGGGCCTGGTTTTTCATCTCATCCGAACAACTATACATTTTCCCTTGTCGACCCTCTGCCCTGCATCATTGACAAAGGGGAGCCACGACGGAAAATCCTGATGAACATATGGTTTAATTTTATTTCAATAATACGCTTGTGCGTAGTCCAGGTTAACGAGCCAATGGCTTACTTCCTGAGCCACCATGGCTCCAGCCTATATAAAGTTTTAAAAAGAAGAGCAACATTTTTATGAAGAGTATGAAGAGATCAATACGAATGAAACTAGTAACTGCACACAGGGATAAGCCCATTTTATCTACTCTTAACATTTTTTTATGAATTCTAGCTGGAGTTATCACCCTTGCATCTGGTAACCTTATGGATTTTGATACGAGTATTACAAAGTTTTTCTCTATCAACATGACAGTAACTGACAAGACATCAACCGGTACTGGAACCTTGACTGTAACTGTTACAAACGTAGATTACCTGTAAGAGAAGGAAAGCACGCCACGAGTGTCCGAGGGCGTAGGAGTCTCCCCCCAGGAAAATTTACAACCGCAAACCCACTTTCCAAGCATTTCAGACCAAAGTTTCCTATCTTTTCTTTCTCCTGTCCTGTATCCTGCCCTCTCCTTTCTGTCCCCCCCCCCCCGTCTCCTTTCTTTCTCTTTTCTTTTTTCTTTCTCTTTTTTCTTTCTAGGCTTAGGTCAACCTGTCACGGACAGGTGAACAGGTGGGCCCAGTCCGGCACTGATAATATGGTGTCAGTAGTTGGTATATTTCTAAAATAGAAGAGAAAGGTGCTACGGCCTACTCTTATTTCAAATTCTAACTGCCATAGAAGAGAAAGGTACGTGTTCAGATTGCAATAAATGTATCTGCAAAAGACCTAGCTACCAACATTGTAAGTTTAATGTGGTGATGCTCTTGAAGCATATACGTACAGACCGGAGCAATTTTATGGGTGTACACAGAAATAGACTGGTGGAGATCAGCAAAAGTTCAATATGTCCACAATTTAAAAACCGGCCAGGGTTATATACTGTTCATTAAAGTTTCCATGTGTGTTTTGGTGACCATGCCTTTAAAATGAAATTGGCAATCTAGAAGAGTGCATTTCTTCTAGATATGGGTTCCGTTCGGTTGGTGAATTAAACAATCTGATTAAAATACAGATCTATATTTCGTTTCGTTTTTTTATATACTTTCGGTGGCCTACACTACATGCAGATCTGACCGGTTGTAGAGGGAGGTCGCGTCAGAGGTCATACGAACGGCTGTGACCCTATTACGTCAGAACAGACATTCGATTAACCAATCAGCATTGTTGTTTCTGGTGGGTTACCCACAGTTCCATGCACCGCATGCCAAAAACTCGCTGTAACAGACCGTTTCATTTGCTAATCCCTCACATCATCCAGAACGCGGATTATATAACAACTCTTCCAGATCCTAGAGTAGTAAAGACAACTAAAACGAAATGAATTTTGAAATATAAAAAACGAAACGAAATAGAATCTGTGTTTCAATCAGATTGTGAATTAATGGTAGTGATTGTTGGCACTTCCCTCCTTTTATACGAAAATTATTTATTCTGTTTAAAGCGTGCTTTAATATTTCTTGTTATGACAATCTAGTCATGGCTAGCTGCATATTTGATTCCCAAATAAAAAGTTGAATGACGAATAACGAATAAAGAGGTAGCTTGGCCGTAGAGCATGTTTAGTTGTTAATTAGACGTTTTAATTTGAATGAGGGGAATTGACACATGCATGTTTCCGTTCCCATTGGATTTATCTTTCGGTTCGTTAGCTTTTGAGTGGAGAGAGAGAGAGGGAGAGAGAGAGAGAGGGAGAGAGAGATGGGGGGATTCAGAGGAACTAAAGACACAAAAAGCAATCTTCTAGACCCGGTCTTTCTTTAGGCCTTAATTAAATTATCAAACATACATTATTCAAGAGCTAAATTTTCCCATTGCAGGTCTTTCTTTGGGCCTTAATTAAATGTTATATGAATTATTAATTAGATATTTATTAACATGACAAGACGATAATCAACACTCAAGGCCATTGGATGGCTCCGATTTTAAGTAGATTACAACGGCTTAAAAATCGGAGAACAGAGGCTAAGTCTACAACAAAAAGTATTGTGGCTACGATAATAAACAATCAATACACACAACTTGAATGAAATTTTTAATATATTCATTGTCTATTTTTGAACTATTATAGCAAGAATGGCTAGCTATTTATCTAAATATTACATAAAGCATCTTTAAAAAAAGATATGACACATATTTTCTTATTCAAACATTAACAGGATTTTTGAAACTATGACAATAAATATTGGGTTAGCTCTCAGGCGTGGTGACGGCTATTTTTGCATGTGACAGGAGCCATAGTGGCCTAGTAAAATGCTTTGCCTTTCTGCACTGTTCTGCTTCTACTGGGCTAATGAAATGAAATAGGGTTTAACGTCCTACTTTTCTGCTCCGAACTGCGCTTATGAAGACGACCATACGGTGTGTTATGGGGGAAATTTAATCGGGACAGAGTTCCAACTGCCAAGGAATATTTAATACATGTGTATGTCAATGTGTAAACGGGGTCATAATTTTTCATCCTACCCAAAGGACTAGACAGCTGTCCTTGCCAGTCAGCGCATAGAGAATACCGCCGCAAATAAAACAAAGATATAAAGTAGATACAACGAGGAGTCATCACCCATGTCCTTCATTTATTCCGTATTCTGTTTGATATTTCGTTTTGAATTATTTTGTCTTGACCTTTGCGCACTTGCTTTAGAAATGGGGTTTAGAGAGACCCGCTTGGTTGGACATGCATGGGTTTCGATTCCCAAGGAGCAGCATCGCCTGACTAACTTCGTGGGTTTTCTCCAGGTTCTCCGGTTTCCTCCATTGCTAAAGCCCCCTACATTCAAGTGAATTATTGAAGTAAATTGGATCATATGTTAGTCCCAAAATCTCTCTCTCTCTCTCTCTCTCTCTTTCTTTCTCTTTTTAGAGCAGCCAGAGCAGAACAGTAGGACGTTAAACCCATTTCATTCATTCATTCAAAGCAACTGATATTTGATTTCTACATTCTTAAAGGCTTTCAGAGATTTATTACACACGTGGCATTTGTCAGGGTTCATACATTCAATAGGCATTATTAATGTTGTATATAAAGGTTACAAAACCTCGTCAATAGAATGACGCAGATAGACGTTGATTCTAACAATAATAATAAATGTAAACATTTATAAATTTGTCCTTTTCGGTTAAATCCACAAAATGTAAGTATTTAGGCAATACCTTCAGACTAGGGGGTTAAAACTTACAGGAATGGAATACTTTGGTCATTTTTATGTTTACATGTGCAGTGTGTTTCTATGGTTACACGTGCAGTACGTTTCTATGGTTACATGTGCAGTGTGAGTCTTTATGGTTACATGTGCAGTGTGTTACATGCGCAGTGTGGTTTATGGTTACATGTGCAGTGTGTCTTTATGGTTACATGTGCAATATGTTTCTATGGTTACAGGTGCAGTGTGTGTCTTTGTGGTTACATGTGCAGTGTGTTTTTATGCCAACAAAGATAAATACATCTAAATTGCACGTGGTAGAACATTAAGCCGCCCAACAACAGAATCTTATTCACCAGAAAATACAGAGATGAAACTGCCAAGGGATTTTTTACAATGTGTACACGGGACCTCGCCCCATCCGAATGACTAGACAGCTGTCCTTGTCAGGCACTCCCTCCTGCAC
Organism: Patella ulyssiponensis; assembly: GCA_963678685.1. NCBI lineage: Eukaryota > Metazoa > Mollusca > Gastropoda > Patellidae > Patella > Patella ulyssiponensis. The sequence continues at coordinate 16,800,996 of OY783227.1, read as the reverse complement.
CACTGACAAGGGCCCGAATACCACGTCGGAAATCCAGATGAACTTTCTTAGCCATTGCAGGAATCGAAAACACGACCTCCAGACTAGCGAGCCAGCGCCTTACCCATTTAGCTCCCCTTTACATAATGGACCTTTAAAACTGTATATCATTATCTAAAATCAATAATATCAAATAACATGTGCGTGTTGGATGGAATACGCAACCTCCAGACTAGCGAGCCAGCTTCTTCCCCTCTAAGCCACCGAGGCTATATCATTGTACCAGCCGAAAAGAGGAAGATGAAACGCGTTCTTTTCCATTGCACCGTCCACAATATTCTTTTGCAAACGTTTTGTAAATGTATACAAAGTGTTGTTACGTCCCTTCGTTTATGAAATGTTTAGAAGTAGACATTAAATATCATTTACTATGTGTAAGGCCTAATATATATACCTTACAAACAGTATTAATATAATTTAAAGGGACTAAATCGCTAATGTTTGGGACCTAGAAATTTACCTAAATGGGTCGCAATAATATTGTAATCTGATTGTATATGAACTGATTTACATTCAAATCAGTTATTTCTAGTGAGTCTCAACCGAAAAGAAATTTCTAGCGTCCGATTATTCCAGTCTATAGCGCATGCTCTCCAGATAAGTTATGGCATCGTCGTTTGACGTGAGTTGTGGAATATGTCTAGCCTCGTTTTTTCTTGTCACTTTCTGATTACCTTCTGGTTACCAATGAGGCTGAAACGCGTCATGGTACACAATTTTTATACCAATGGTAAAATGCCTATTTAGTCTTAAATATTTGATGTCAAAATCCCATCTTTTCCCGTTAAGATACCAACATCAATGTTGATTTGAATTGACAAATAATTCGTGTTTTCAAAGTGTAAGACTTTGGGTGATATTGATTTAGAGACTTGGCTACTTTAACATACGGGGGGTTGGGATGGTCTAGTGGTCTAGAGTGCCGCGCTTCGACCTCTAGCTGGCCGGTCACCTCTGACTGGCGGCTATGGTTTCGATCCCTGGTGTGAGCGTATGTGGCATGGAGACAGGGGCGCCTTCTCAACCTCGCGGGTTTCCTCCCACTGCTAAAGACCCCTACGCGCAAGCGAATTATTGAAATATGATTAAACCATATGTTAGTCCCTGAATGACCTAGTTTGTGTCGAGTGGACGTTAAACCCCATTCTCTCTCTCTCTCTCTTTCAACGTAATTTGATTTAGAGACTTAGCTACTTTAATATACTATTAGAAATCTCCGTAATAAATCTTCTTCAGTGTTATATCTTGTTTATTATTGTATTGTACGCTTTACCATACTCATGTATATACTATACATTTGTGTATGTAATAAAGCAGTATTATTATCATAATGCATAGAAGCTATTGTTGTCACTGAGTGACAGTTCACACTATTTATTAAACAATTTGTTTTCTTCGTGTTATGAGACAGTTTCGATTAATATCAAGGCAGTACGAAAAAAAACACGGATTTATGATATTTTAAAAATGTTTTTCGATTTAAGTGACGGCAAAACTTAAAAAATGAAGATTTTCGTGATTAGCCTTTTGGCTTTACTAATTGGAGTGCCTACTTTCACAAAAGCAAGTGGGTAAAATTTGTATTTTAAATGCCAAAGTAAACATGTATTATTATAATTCATTTAATATATATTTTCTAGAATGAGCTAACTTCTATCTCTATGATATTCTAAAAATGTTTTTTGGTTTAAGTGAAGTTTTTTGTGATTTTGGGATTAGGGCCTACTAATTCGAGTTATTACTTTCACTGAAGCAATGGGTAAATTTTACATCAAAGCCAAATCAATGTATTATAATTCATTAAAATATGTATGTTTTTGCTAGTGTGTGTGTGGAGGGTGACTAAGTGGTTAAGGCGCTGGCTCGCTAGCCTGGGGGTTGGGTATTCGGATGGGACAAAAACAGAGGTCCTGTCCTGGCGCTGTCTTGGCAAAATTTCCCTGATAGCACGCGGTATGGCGTAAGCCCGTCTTCATTAGCCCAGAGAGAGAGAGTGAGAGAGAGAGAGAGTGTGTGTGAGAGAGAGAGAGAGAGAGAGAGAGAGATGGGGTTTAAATCCACTCGAAACAAACTAGGTCATTTCGGGACTAACATATAGTCCAATTTTATTTCCATAATTCGCTTGCGTGTAGGGGTCTTTAGCAGTGGGAGGAAACTGGGTGATTGAAATATCCTTTTTATTCATTAAGAAGAAGTCTGTTAGCTACCTAATTTTATTTTCATTTTTGGCTCAAACTGTCAACATTGTACCTTAAAATGATTGACTTGTTTTGTATCTGTATTTACTGTATCATAAAGCCTGTCATTGAGTCAACTGGCGTGGTTTCGAATCCCTGGTTGTACGTGACAAGGAGTAGGTTGTCTGTACAGCCTCGTGGGTTTTCTCCGGGTCCTCCGGTTTCCTCCCACTGATAAAGACCCCTGCGTGCAAGCGAAATAAAAATGAACCATTTATTAGTCCCGAAATGACCTAGTGTGTGTCAAGTGGACCTTGAACCCATTTCTCTCTCTCTCTCTCTCTCCCTCTCTCCCTCTCTCTCTCTCTGTCCTCAAAAGGAGGTATCAATGCAGTACGATTCTAGTCTAGATAGTACTAGAGGAATTCCTTGTACTACTATATGGTGAAGTTGTTATCTCTAACAGGAATGTCAATCCAAAAATTGTTTAATTCTATTCAGTATTAACAAAGTTATGATAATTTGAAGTTGGACTACAGTATTGTCAAAGTTTAAAAACTGTTCAAAATTGTTTCAATCTAGTTCAGCATCTATAAATATTCACTTAGCCACTGCAACTCCTCCAGATTTTTAAAGAAGACTTGAATGGGGAACGATTGTTAGACGATGTCCATTTTAAATTGTTAAACTTTTATCAATGATATGGTCTAAAAAAATTCAGAAATCTTTCTGAAACATTGACTGATTTTGTGTGAATCACTAGGGTGAGTAAGGCACTGCCTCAACCCGTTAAGCGTGACGTTTTTAAAGCATATATTGTGTAATCAATTTGACGAAAAAGTTCATTTTTGGACCTTTTTATTCCTGATTTGGGAATAGGTTGGGGAAAATACCTCCGAGATTTTGATTTTTACTCTGTCTAGAACATGTGATATCACTTGCTATTTGAGACAGTATTTGACAAATGTCATATGTCTGACGGGGTTTGGGGTGTGGATGGCCAAATGGTTAGCATGTGCGCGCTGTATCATAAGGTCTGTCATTGAGTCAACTGACGTGGTTTCCATTCCCCGGTTGTATGTGACAATTAGTAGGGTTGCCTGTTCAACCTCGTGGGGTTTTCCGGGTTCTTCCGGAAAATTATTAAAATATGTGTTAGTCCCGAAATGACCTAGTTTGTATCGAGTGGACGTTATACCACATTGCACGCGCGCGCACGCGCTCTCTCTCTCTCTAGATGCTGTGAGTAAAATAAACTGACTGACTAATCAGGCGGTCTTGGGTTTTTTCTTCATGTTGGCCAAGAAAGTTCCTCATAATTTTCTGGTTTAGTTTCCCCTTGTAAGTGGTGCAATAGTTACTAGATATTTGAATGGCATGTAAAACTGAGGTCCCGCGTACATATTGGTTTGCATATAAAAGAATCATTGACAGTTGGAATTTGAAATAAGATTAGGATGTAGTGCCACTGTCTGGCTCAAATTTAAAGTAGCTAAATAAGTCTCTAACTCAATATCATCCAAAATTTTCAACATTGAAAACACGAATTATTTGTCAATTTAAATCAACATTGATGCTGTGATCTTACCGGAAAAAGATGGGCTTCTGATATCCAACATAACTGATTTGAATTTAGAGTAAAAGCGGAAACCATTGAATGTAAATCAGTTTATATACATTAGTATTATATGCGTTGCCACCCACTTGTGTCAATTTCTAGGTCCCAAATGTTAGCGATTTAGCTCCTTTAAATCATAGCAAACTCGGTGCATAAAAGCTCCATTTCATTCTGTTTCATTTATATGTCTAAATGTTTACGTTGTTTTGTTTTTAACAGCAAGATCACCAGTATTTTCACAGAATTCATATTCTATACAAGTCTACGAAAATGTGGTAAGTAAATAAATAATATTTTAGTTTATTCAGATTTCCATCTCTGTAACGGGGCACACCTACCCCCCATGAGATAGAGCCACAGTGGCTAAATGGATAAGACGCTGGCTCGCCAGAATGCTGAGAAAGTTCCACATGAATTTCCGAAGTGGTTCCCCATTGTTAGGGGTGCAGGATGGAGGGCCTGACAAGGCCAGCTGTTAAGTCGTGCGGATGGGACGAAAAATCGAGGTCGTGTGTACACAATGGCGTGCACATAAAAGATCCCTTGACAGTTGGGATTCGATATAAGAGTAGGCCATAGTACCCCGGTAAAGTTTGCATCGAAGCACACTTTATTGTGTATGTCCGTCTCCATTAGTCTGGGTGGTGCTGAAAAATAGGATATTTAAGGGAATTATTACTGAATGTATATTCAAGATTTATGGAAACCTTGTTGAAAATCGTTGGTCTTCCCCTTTAAGTTAAACCCCATTCCATTCGTTCCACCTTATCTGGCAATGGTCCTACTATATGTTTCCCGAAAATAGCGTTTATCCCAACAAGGTCACTTATACTCGAATGACTGCCTTGCCATTGGGAGGGAGGTGGGGGTGGTTATTGAGTTATAGTTGCGCCATAAGGTCTGTCATTTAGTCAATTTGCATTGTTTTGATTCCCAAATTGTGCGTAACAACGGGTAGGGTCGCTTGTCTAACCTTTTGGTTTCCTCTGGGTCCCCCGCTTTCCTCCCACTGCTAAAGACCACGACGTGCAAGCGAATCATTGAAATAAAATAGAACCATATGTCAGTCCCAAAATGACATAGTTTGTGTCAAGTGGACGTTAAATCCCATTTCTCTCTCTCTTGTTTGTTTGTTGGGGCAGACAAGAATAGATCTAACTTTGTGTTCGTTTATCTAGAACAATACACTTTTCCCCTGTTGGAAAAAAAAATCCCTTTCTGAAAAGCAGGCAAATGTGTCCGGAAAAAATATCACACATGCACTGCATGGCATCGGCTCTATTCCATTAGCCCAGTTGATGCACTACTGTTTTGGTGACGAGGGTTGGGTTTCTAATTGTTGAACACATGTTCTTTAGATCTTAAGGTCTGGTTTCCAGCACACACTTGTAGGGGCGTTTTAAGCAGCACGAGTAATCCCGGAAATCTATTCAGTAAAGAAATGATCGCTCCGTCAAGCCAGGCTACACTAAGTGGCCTAGCCATCTCTTTCCTGAAAAGCTTATTAGGTTTTCAGAAAAGGTGATTTCTTGACTGATGATTTTCATGCCAAAGAAATGACTGCACACTCATTCAGTAGTGGATTGACTTTCCCTTGGCCAGAGGGGCCCTTTTGTCAGACGTGGGGGCCTTTTGTCTGCTTTAAGGGCCCTCCCTAACTAGGTTACATTTTCATTTTTCTCGTCAGTTTTAGCTTTTTTCCCCCGTTTTATTTGTTCAACTTCTTTGATTTTTTTCTCTCGAGGAAGCTGGCGCCTCCAGCACCTCAGCTGTAAAACGCTTCTGCACACTTGTATTTGACAAAGAGTAGGGTCGTCTCCAGCCTCTCGGATTTCTTCTGGTCTCCTCCCACATCAAAAGATCCCTTTCTGCAAACCATTTATTTTTAAAAAAATGAACTATATATTGGTCCCAAGATGACCTAGTTTGTGTCGAGTGGACTGGAACCCAATTCTCACTCTGTCTTTCCCTTTATTAAATTTTAAAGTTTTAATAGAATATAGTTTCTTTTTTTTTCATAACAAAAACAGAAAGGAACGTTTGTAACATCCATAAAGGACAAAGTATCGGATCCTGACTTCAATACAGTTTTAGAATATTACTACTCAGGTCCCGATTACAGACGATTTTTCCTGAAAGACGGGGATCTTTTTTTCAATGTGGATTACTTTTTGGGCGGTTTATACCCTAGAAACGTCAGCTTAGTAATGAGTGCAGCAGACAGAACTGGTCTAACAGCATCTGCGGCTCTGGATATTGAAATATTACCAGTGGTTGTTAATTTACCAACGACTACCGTGCTACCAATAATCACCACCACTGATATTACTCTATTTACCATGGATACCACGGTCACCACGGATAACACGGTCACCATGGATACCACGGACACTATGGATACCATGTTAACTGATAGCACAGATACTTCAATTGCCATTTCTACTGTCGACTTTTCAATGGAGACCACAAGTAAGTCTCAATTCACAATTTTCTTTATTGTTGTTTTCCTTGCTATACTCATACCATTGAATGTGGTTCCTTGATGTATTGAAATGGTAGCCGAGGGGTCATACTAATCCCCACAAGAGCTGACAAGAACCGACAAGGGTGCCCGAAGAAATTTTTGTAAATGAAATGCAACGGAGTTTAACGTTCTACTGTCCTGCTCTGAAATGGGCTAATGAAGACAGGTATGCGCCATACAGTGTGCTATGAGGGAAATTTTATCCGGAAAGTGGCATTATGGCCTACTCCTATATCGAAACCCAAATATCATGGGTCTTTTACGTGCAGGCCAATGTGTACACAGGACCTCGCTTTTTTTGTCCCATCGGAACGACTTGACAGCAGTCCTTGTCAGATCTCTCACTGACAAGAGGGAACCATGCCGGAAAATCAAGATGAACTTTCTGGGCCAATGCCCTTGATCGAATATTATGGTGTCGGTAGTTAGTGTGTTTCTGTCGTAGAAGAGAAAGGGGCTACGGCCTACTCTTATTTCAAATTCTAACTGCCAAGGGATCTGTAATGTGCATGCCAATGGGACCTTGTTTTTTTCTTACATCTGAATGACTAGATGATGTCCTTGTCAGACATCAGAGAGACAATATCCTCGCAAATAAAACATGTACAAAGATAAAAAGTAGTTTTTGTGTTGGCCTTTGTGCACCATCAATGGCCCGAGAAATCCCTCTCTGGCCATTGCTGGATTAGCTTCTGATTCTTAAACTTTTGCGGGAGTGTGTCTGTTCTTCCCGTTCAATCAAAGCTTGAGCATAGCCACATGACAGTCCTTCGTTTAATCTGGGTTTTCCCTAAAACTTTGGACAGTAATTTTTAGGTATTAAAACGGTGAAAGTATGATCGTTTCCAAACTGTATTGTTTACATTTTCATTGATTTGATAGCCTCGTTTGTCACGCAATTAGTTTTACTGCAATATTCTGCTATGCACTGGTTAATTGGGCATAATAAAATCGTGAACCATGACGTAACGTTATGTAAACATGTTTGGTCCAGTTTTTCGCTTTGTTTTAAAGGTGAAGCCTTTGCAACGCTGTCAGCTGCTGGTTGTTAATGACACTACTGACCAATCATAATTTAGTACAAGAATGTTCGCTCTTTACGGCAGTGAGTAGTGGGATTACCTCTAATCAAACGAAACACTGCGCGGGGTATGTTTGTGCACTTGCCTCAGAAATGGTGTTTAGAGAGAGACAGGCAGACAGGCAGACTAACATATGGTTCAATTTTATTTCAATAATCTGCTTGCAAATTTCCGATTCCCAGCATGTACTTGAAAAGGAGTAGGATCGCCTGTTCAACCTCGTGGGTTTTCTCCTGGCCTTTCTGGTTCCACTCACTCCTACAGTCCTCACCCACAAGCGTATGATTGAAATAAAATTAAACCATATGTTAGTCCCGAAATGACTCTCTCCTTAACAATCTGCATAGTTTCCATTTATAATTTATAACTTTATTTAAGCTGTCTTGAGGTTCACATAAAGCAATCGCTCAAATCTTCATTAACTCAGTCGGAGTAAAACAGTAGGACGCTAAACACTATTCCATTAATTCATTCAAAGCAATTGACATTCATAAAGGCTTTTATAGATTTATTACACATGTGGCATTTGTCAGGGTTCACACATTCAATGGGCATTATTAATTATATATATAAAGGTTACAAAACCTCGTCAATAGAATGACGCAAATAGGCGTTGATTCTAACAATAATAATAAATGTTAACATTTACAGATTTGTTATTTTACAGTTTTTCTGTCCAACTGACAGGGGGATGGGGCGCCAGAAAGTTTTTGTCCCATCCAAACAACTAGACACGCTTCAAAACTATACAACAAAGATGAATACATTTTAATGTTTTGGAAATACCCTAAATTAAAAAGAATTGTACCCTTGACTGCACCACACGTTTACTGAAAGTCAGAAAATAAAATTGTCCAAAATTTTGAATATTGAGCAAATATTGAAAAGAAATTACACTATTTATTACTTTGTGCTTCAAGGTCCTATCAGCAAGAAATATCCCAGAATTATAATATTGTATATAATTGCACCCTTTGACTTACACCCCTATATATTATCCTCCCAAAATCTATCCAATATTTCATATTATATACAGAGCAAAGGCTAAAAAGACAGTATACAATTTATTACTTAGTACTTCAAGCTCCTAGCCGTCAGCAAGAAATATCTTAGTATTATGATATTGTATAATTATAATAATTGCACCCTTTGACTCGTACCCCACATCCACTGTCACCCCCAAAACTGTCCAAAATTTCATATATATATATATGAAGCAAATACTGAAAAGACAGTATACAATTTATTACTGCGTACTTCACGGTCCTGTCAGCAAGAAATATCTTAGTTTTATAAAATTGTATATTAAAATTGTATAATTATAATATTGTATATGAATTGCACCCTTTGACTTGCACCCCACATCCAATGTCCCATCTAAAATCTGGTGCACATGCAGAAAAGAGGGCATACAATTTATTACTTAGTACTTCAAGGGCCTGTCAGCAAGAAATAGTTCATAATATCATTTTGTGTATGATATACATTAATGGATATACCTTAATATAAGTACAACAATACAATTATAACAGTAAGTTACCTACATACGTAGGTACGGTATTATAAATATAGAGCTTTGTCATACATATACCAAACAATAGTATATAGGTATAAATATGACAGAGTAAATAGAAAGAAATCATACAAATAAATATATTATTAATAACAATAAATATCTTAAAGGAAGGGTGCCAGGATATAACAAAGTTTATAGAAAGGAGCAAGGGTGATAACATTTATATTTTTATTTCATGAATTCATATAATCGGTATTCTAGTATTTATAAGTCATAATGACCCTTTTCATTGCGAGGAGTAGGATTGCTTATTTGGTTAATACGTGTGCGCTGTATCATAGGGTATGTCATTGAGTCAACAGGCGTGGTTTTGATTCCCCGGTTGTACTGCTAAAGACCCCCACGTGCAAGCGCATTATTGAAATAACATTAAACCATATGTTAGTCCTGAAATAACCTAGTTTGTGCCGTGTGGACGTTAAACTGCAGAGAGAGAGAGAGAGGGGGAGACGGGGAGGGGTGATAAATTCAAGGTCATTTTCAGTTTAACATATGGAACTGGATGACCCTAGTCATTAAGCTTGTCAAATACAAGTGAGGAATCAGAACCACACTACATGTGATCTTAATTGCAGTTGTTAGACGATTAAACCATCCAACACCAGATTCTTACACATCTAAAAAGTTGTAGGGAAAGCTACTTTAATAATTTACCACATTATTTAGAAGCGTATAACACTTAAATAAAAGGTTATGGTAATTGAATAAAAGATATTGTTGTCATTGAGTGACAGTTCACGCGATTTATTAAACAATTTGTTTTCTTCGTGTTATGACACTGCTTCGATTAATATCGACGCAGTATTATTGTAAAAACACGGATTTATGATATTTTAAAAATGTTTTTCGAATTAAGTGACGGCAAAACTTAAAAAATGAAGATTTTCGTGATTAGCCTTTTGGCTTTACTAATTGGAGTGCTTACTTTCACAGAAGCAAGTGGGTAAAATTTGTATTTTAAATGCCAAAGCAATGTATTATCATAATTCATTTAATATATATATTTTTTCTATCACTATGATATTTTAAAAATCTTTTTCGATTTATGTGACAGCAGAAGCTAAAAAAACTAATGTTTTTGTGATTTTTGGATTACTAATTCCAATTCATACTTTCACAGAAGCCAATGGATGAACTGTATTTCTGTCGTCCAAAGTCAAAACCTAGTAACTCACTTTTTTTTTATCAAAACTGAGATAGGATCAAATTTTTAGTTACTGGGGTATTTGCTCCCTGTACATTGTTGTACTAGATACTCCAATCTTTTGATTTTGTAAGCAGTTACACCCATGACACAACCTAGCAACTTCCCTCATTTGTCTAGTATGCCACAGAAAAACCCAGTAACTCAATAGTCAAATCAATGGATAAGCTGGGGTTTAATATTTATTCATTACGCTTTCCTTTGTTTTCTCAATATAAGAAGAAAGTGAGTTACTAGTTGTTGCCTTTCTGGAATAACACATAGTTCAATTTTATTTTAATAATCTGCTTGCACGTAAGGGACCCGGGGAAAACCCACAAGGTTGACTCAATGACAGACTTTATGATACAGCGCGCATATAACCATCCAACCCCCCCCCCCCCAGAATAAACAATAATATTTATTTTACAAAGAGATTCAGAAATCTTTGAAAAAGAAATCAAAACATTGGCTCATTTTGTATGAACGAACGGTGTAGCAGAATGATTAAAGGGCAATATTGGTGTCTCTATAAGGGAAACCAGAAAAATAGAAATAGTCCATACATTCACTTGTTTTTAATCATTCTATACTTAATAACAACATGGTAATGCACAGACTTTTTCTATTTTTCTCGTGTTCTTTTATCAAGTGACAGTCAATTATTTTTTTGAAGGATAGCTCGTATTTTCCTTCCGCATTCGTCATTTCCCTTTCTTGAAAAGCTTTATAACACATATATCATAGCAATGATCTCCGTGTTAAAATTATATTTGCAACATGTATACCCTGTTCTATCATGTGCGATAATGACTGACACCAATATTGTCCTTTAAGGCACTGACTCGCCATCCAGGAAGCCTTGTGTTTCACGCCCATTATTGGCTGAGAAAGTTCCAAGATTTCCTGGTATGGTTACCCCATTGCCAGTAATGTTTCTAGTTGTTTGTATGGGCGGAAATATCAAGTCCTAGGAGGTTTCTGATAACGGTTGTGGTTTTGACACATCTGATGCTACTTTCAATTTGAGGAACTTACAAAGTTAGAAAAATTATTTTTATTAGCACTATTTCTGACAAATACCAAATGTGCGCGCTGTACCATAAAGCCTGCCATTGAGTCAACTGGCGTATGTGACATTAGGGTCGCATGTCCAACCTTGTGGGTTTTCTTTGGGTCCTCCGGTTTCCTCCCACTGCTAAAGACTCTTTTGCGCAAGCAAATTATTGAAATAAAATTAAAACAATGCGTTAGTCCCGAAATAACCTAGTTTGTGTCAAGTGGATGTTAAACACCATTTCTCTCGCTCTCTCTCTCTCTCTCTCTCTCTCTCTCTTCAATTTTATTTCAATAATTCGCTTGCGCGTAGGGGTCTTTAGCAGTGGGAAGAAACCGGAGTGCCCGAGGAAACCCACGACGTTGAGAAGGCGACCCTATCTCCATGCCACATACGCTCAAACCAGAGATCGAAAACCACAGCCACAAGCCAGAGGTGACCGGCCAGCTAGAGGCCGAAGCGCGGCACTCTGGACCACTAGACCATCCCAACCCCTTTGTACGTGGCGAGGAATAGGGTCGCCTGTCCAGCCTCGTGGGTTTTTTTTCGGTTACTCCGGTCCCCCCCCCCAACTGCTAGGGACCCCTACGCGCCAGCGAATTATTGAAATAAAATTATACCATATGTTTGTCCCGAAATCACCTAGTTTGTGACGAGTGGACGTTAAACTCCCCACCTCCCTCTCTCTCTCTCTCTCTCTCTCTCTCTCTCTCTCTCTCTCTCTTAATCGTAGTAGCACGAATCCTGATAGACGGAACCTAGCATGTATAGCATATTCCTGTCTTAACTAGTCAAATCGTGCAGAACAGTAGGACATTATACCCCATTTCATTCCATTTCGTATTCATGTCTGAATGTTTGTGTTGTTTTGTTTTTACAGCTAGACCACCAGTATTTTCACTGAATTCATATACTATAAAAGTCCCTGAAAATGTGGTAAGTAAATAAATAACATTTTAGTTTATTCAGATTCCCGTCTATCTAAGTGACTCACAGAGCCTAGCAAGAAAAAAAAACATTTAGCCATTCGGATAGGATGAAAAGACCAGGGCTATATATATATATATATATATATATATATATATATATATATATATATATATATATATATATATATATATATATATATATATATATATATACACATTGACATGTATGATAAAGAACCACTGATAGATAAAATGAAATTGCTGTCGGGTATTGTTTATGCAGGTCTTCACAGTGATTGGATTTCGCCCGTATATTCCGGACATGTCCGACGCTATTTTCCAAATGTCCTAATTTGTCTGACCAGGAATATGCCCAATTGGACATCAAGACATGATGAATAATATTCAAAATTCCAAAATTAATACAGTGCACTCAGTGTATAACTACCACTCAACCCGATTATTGTTAATAATAGGCTGGTAACTAAGTTGGAATTTGATATTAGATTAGGCTGTTACAAAAGTTTCCTCATAGCACATTGTATGGCCTATGCCCGTCTTTATTAGCCTGTCGGAGCTGAACGGTAGGATGTTAAACCCCATTTCATTTCATTCATTTGGACAAATGGTGCTGCCTGGACAAAATACTATGCATTGGTGCAGAAAAGAAGAATGTTAATCTCAATTTAATTTCATTGCACTGTCTGTAATCTCTTCCAGTGTGTGTGTGTGGGGGGGGGGTCAAATGGTATAACATGTGCTCTAGATCATAAGGTCTGTCATTGAGTCACGTGGTGTAGTTTCAAGCGCACTTTTGTGCAAGGCATAGAGTAGCTGTCTTCTATCACGGTTTTCTACCACAGCTAAAGACGCTCTCACAAGCTAATTAATGAAATAGAATTGAATCTTGTGTTAATCCCGAAATAACCTAAGCTCATTTCTATCCATCTTTCCTAATCATTTTAATTTAAAAGTTTTAATCGAATTTAATTACTTTAATTTTTTTTCATAACAAAAACAGAATGGAACCTTTGTAACATCAATAAAGGATAAAGTAAATGATCCTGACTTTAATACAATCTTAGAATTTTACTACTCCGGTTCCAATTACACACTATTTGTCCTGAAAGACGGGGATCTCTTTTTCAATGTGGACTACTTTTTAGATGGTTCACTCCCTAAAAATGTCAGCTTAGTAGTCAATGCAGCAGACAGAACTGGGCTTACAGCGTCTGCAGCTTTCCATATAGAAATACTGGATGTTAATCAGCCACCAGTTCTACATAATTTACCATCGAGTGTGGAAATACCAGAAATCACCAACCCTGGTATTAAACTATTTACCATAATTGCCACGGATAGGGACAGGAATACGACTTTAATCTATGGCATGAAGCCTTCAACTGCCGTTTCTGCTGCAGACTTTGAAATAGATACCACAAGTAAGCTTCAATTCACCATTTTCTTTAGCGTAATTTTTTTCATAATTTTAGCTTAAAGATACATTATGGGGGATAAGATCATTTTAGCTTAAAGATACATTATGGTATGGTAGATTAGATAATTTTAACTTAAAGATACATTATGGTATGGTAGATTAGATAATTTTAGCTTAAAGATACATTATGGAAGATAAGATCATTGTAGCTTAAAGATACATGAGGGTAGATTAGATAATTTTAGCTTAAAGATACATTATGGTAGATAAGATAATTTTAGCTTTAAGATACAATATGGTAGATTAGATAATTTTATCTTAAAGATACTTTATGGGAGATTAGATAATTTTAGCTTAAAGATACATTATGGTATGGTAGAATGGATAATTGTAGCTTAAAGACACATTATGGATAAGATAATTTTAGTCACTTTATTATTAATAATTAAGCACTGAAATTTCTGCCTAGTCAAGATCATCATTACCATACTAAAGATGGTTCGATAAAAAGCATAGTTTTGATAAGTCATTTAATGATTAAATCGTGAAGGAAAGTTATGCAGTATATCGGATCATAATCCACAAAAATCACAGGCTAGCGATGTCATCGAGGGTTGATTATGGTCTGGATAAGTTAATTAATATTTAATTAGTATTTAATTAATAATTTAGATAACATTTCAGGCCTAAAGAAAGACCTGCAATAGGCAGATGTAGCTCTCGCATAATGTATATTAAATAACTAACTGTGAGGTTCTTGAAAATAATACCGAAAGTTCAGTGTTGGAATTTGTACAGGGCCTCGGAATCGGAAAGGAGAGCAGTTTAACGTTTAAGATCTTGGCTCCAAAAAATAGAGTCATCAGGAAACCTTAAACTCTAGGGTTTTTTCTAGGCCTAATTATCATTTTTTTAAAATCTAACTGGCATCATTACACTTTTAACTTTGATTCAATCGGATTTAGAATATACATATGATTTCTGATCGTCCATGATAAAATGGCAACAGGATTGATACCTAGCGAGCAGTAAAACTTGTTGAAATTTAAAATTCAGATATCTTTGTAAATTATGGAGAAACAGAATTGAACCATTTTTTTTTAACAAATATTGGTATTGTAGTTTGGAATTGATTCCTATTGTGCCAATATAACACAGTAAGACTTCGTGTCTTCAGAAATCCAAATAATTACCATTATTTTAAATTCTAGCTGACATCATTGCCTTTGTTACTAGCAATATTATGGATTCAATTCAAGTAAAATAACTCAACGTGACTTTGTGTCTTTAGAAAGTACCATTATTTTAAATTCCAGCTGGCATCATTACCTTGGTGACTGGCAGTGTCATGGATTATGATTCAAGTAAAATGAGACTTTGTGTCTTTGGAAATTCCACATAATTACCATTATTTTAAATTCCAGCTGGCATCATCACCCTGGTGACTGGAAATATCATGGATTATGATTCAAGTAGTGTAAAAAACTTTACGATCGAGATAACGGTCTCGGATCAATCAGTGACATCCACCAGTACACTGACCGTCACGGTAACAAATGTAAATGAACCACCAGTGTTTGCCAGTTCTTTTAATGGTAATGTGACTATTCCAGAGGGCAAGGTAAGCATGATTACATTATCAGTAATGGACGACGGATACTTCATTAAGAGGGGGGGGGGTCTAGAGGGGGTCTCTAATCCAAGAAAGGCAGGGTCAGTATGATTGGATTATCTGTGACGGACAAAGGATATTTCGTTAAGGTGGGTGTAAAGGAGTCTCTAATCCAGGAAAGTCAATGTTAGTATGATTGGATTATTAGTGATGGACGAAAGATACTTACTTAACGGGGTCTAGAAGGAGTCTCTTATCCAGGAAAGGCAAGGTTAGCATTACGGACCAAGGATACCATATTAACGGGGGTCTAAAGGGGGTCTCTAATCCAGGAAAGGCAAGGTTAGCATGATTGGATTATCAGTGACAAACGAAGGATATATCGTTAAGGTGGGTCTAGAGTGAGTCTCGACTTATCTAGGAAAGGCAAGGTTAGCATGAAGGACCAAGGATACTTAATTAACGGGACTCTAGATTAGGGCTTCCACTTCAAAATTTTCACAACCGTCATTTTTGATAACGCACGAAAATGTTGCAAAGTAAATTCATATTTCATGTTTTTTATTCACGGTAGGGTATTGTGAATTCACGTGTCTATACCATTTTGTCAGAATGAGGTACACAAAAATTATATATTGGACTTAAAAATGAAATATCAGTAAGGAATTTATTAATTAAATATCCCCTTTTGGCTAGTTAAATATTCAACATATATAGCTGAATTGGCCGTAAAAAACACATTCCAGGGGCTGGCACGTAATTACCACTTGCTCTATAGAAACACACTGACCTGGATAATTATGAGTTGTAATACAATAGCTTCGATATGAAGATAAATATATAATTATCCACGGCATATTTCTTACATTTATTGGTTTTAGACCATCTAGTACGGGGTCTCTAATCCAGGAAATGCAAAGTAAGCATGACTTGAGTATCAGTAGTGGCACGCAGGATATGGTTTGGGGGTAGCCTGGTGGTGGGGGGGGGGGGATCTGTCCTCTGACAAAATTTATGTCAACGGTGTGTCAAAAAGTGGTGTCAATGGTGGCTCAGTGCGTGAGGTAAGTTTGCTTGATTTATTCAGAAATGTAATTAGTAAGTTTCATTTGACCAGTTCTTTTAATGGTAATGTGACTATTCTTATCAGTGGCGGGCAAAGTGCTGCTTTTTTTTGTAAGGTTGATTGGTTTATTCATAACCATCAGGAACTTTCACTTTTAGTTGTTCCATGGATCTACGAACATTTTGGGAGAGGACATTAGCTGACATTTTTCCCAACCAGTCCTGAAAGTAACAGGGAGTTTTATTTGACCGTGATCTCTCTAAATTTTTAATCAGGAAGTAGTACTTGACCATGATCTCTCAGGAAATTTAATCATCAAGTGTCATTTCATCGTGATCTCTTTGGAAATCTAATAACCAAATGTCATTTTATCAAGATCTCTCTGGAAATTTAATCACTGTCATTTGATCATGATGTCTCAGGAAATTTAACCATCAGAGTTATTTGATCCTGATTCGTCTGGCAATTCAAACATACGACCCTGACTGCCTGGATATGGACAACATTTACATTCTAGGGCTAATATATGTCTTATTTTACAGGCAGGACAAATTGTGCTTAGAGATATAAAGAATAATGTCACCGATCCCGAATCCAACGTAGTTACATTTGACCTCCAGACAGGACTACATACAGAGAAGTTCAGCATCGATCAATCCAGTGGAACCATCACTTATGCTACAGATTACAATGTGGATCCTGCTGGGTTACCAGGGCAGGTGACCCTGGTGGTATTAGCAAAGGATTCCACGGGTCTGTCCAGTAGTGTGACGATGGCAATTGAGATCCTCAATGCTAATCAGGCACCAAAATTTAACAACTTACCAGGAACTTTTATCGTTGATGAGAACACGGCACCATTAGAAGATGTTTTCATACTGAACGCAACTGACCCAGATTCGATTGATCCATTAACAATAACTGTAACTGTACCAGTGACAGAATTCACCCTTTCAGGTATGATGATAATAATATTTGTATCGCGCAACTATTCAATCCACTAGGGAATGCACTAGGCGTTAGAAAATGTTCTCACTTTGGAGTGTTAATGATAGTAACTAAAAAACAAGCTTTAACTTTGGATTTAAAAACAAACACAGATTCACATTTTCAGATATTTTCTAGAATTGTATTCCAAACAGTTGATGTGCTGTATCGAAAAGTTCTGGATCCAAATGATTTCAAATTATAGGCAAAACAATAATAATAGTTTCCCTTCTGATCTTAATGATTGTTTAGGTTGATACAGTGATACTAGATTTTGAAGGTAACCTGGCGCGGATTTGTTTATCGATTGATAGGTTAACGATAAGATTTTAATGTTGATCCTTACTCGAACACGGAGCCAATGTAATTTGTTCAAGACTGAGGTGATATGTGATCTTGATTTAGTTTTTGTGACAATGTAAGCAGCACGGTTTTGTTATCTTTGGAGCTGATATTTAAGGGAGAGAGACAGGGATGGATCGCCGGATGCAGGAACAGACGGACTGACAGACATATTAACTAAATTGACAACTCACAGGTAGTTTATTAACTACTCACGGAGAACGGCAGAAATCGCTCATGCTGAAATTTACTTAAGGTACGATCGGGTTCGTGTTATATATTGAAAGGATATATGGCAATATTTAAAGAATTTAGGAATCTTTTCCTGTGACCTTTAGTTTCCCACCACCATCCGATTCAGATATCCTCAAAAAACAGTGTTTAAAAAAAAAAAAAACAACACCATGAAATAGGGATCTTGTTTTAATCCATTAAAAATCATGCACTCATTATTGTAACGTGGTAAAATATTAGGCATCACTGACGAAAGGGAACTATGTCGTGAAATCCTGATGAACTTGATCAGCCAATACTGGATTCAAACATGGGACCTTGAGGTTATCGAGTTAATGCCTTACTAACTTTTTTTGGGGGGGGGGGGGGTGGCCGAATGGTTAGCATGTGCTTGCTGTATCATAAAGCCTGTCATTGAGTCAACGGGCGTGGTTTCGAATCCCCGGTTGTACGTCTCAAGGAGTAGGATCGCCTGTCCCACCTTGTGGGTTTTTCTCCGGGTGCTCCGATTTCCTCCTTCTGCTAAAGACCACTACGCACAAGCAAATTAATAAATAAAATTAAACCATATGTTAGACCCCAAAATGAAATAGTTTTTGTCGAGTGGAGGTTAAACCCTCTCTCTCTCTCTCTCTCTCTCTTCTCCCCCCTTTCTCTCTCTCTCATAGTCAAAAGAGCAGATTATGGGTTTGCCATGTCAGTAAAATATCTAAATTGAATAGTTATACAACATTTGAAGCCAAAATCAAAGATCCGCATTAAACAGATGTAGCTCTTACATAATGCATCTTTTAGTTAAATAAAATGATTTCAATTTCAGGGGATGTTTTGTCCGTATCATCGACTGCAAAATTAAATTATGAAGTAGAAACTTCCTACACGATGACATTTCAAGTGTCCGATGGAGTTCTAACAGATACCCAAACCCTTATCATAAATATTAAAAATGTTGCAGAGGCTCCAGTCTTTTCACAAACATCACCTTACTCTGTTACAATGGATGAATCAATGGTACCGTATGCTTTAATATTTTCTAAGATACTTGATGAGGAGCTGCAATGGCTCAGTTAGTAAGACGTTAGCTCGCTAACCTGGAGATCCCATGTTAGATCCAAGGGTTAGGCGAGAAAATTTATCCTTGTCGATGATGCTTAACATTTTTTCTATGATACTAAATCGGGAGTCACAGTGGCTCTGTGAGTAAGACATTGGCTCGCTTTCCTAGATCTCCCAGTTATCCTAGTGTTGGTCGACAAGGTTCATGAGGTTTTCAAGACATTGTTCTCCCTTCTCAGGGATGCTTAAACTTTTCCACGATACAGTGACTAAGGCATTGGTACGCTAACCAATTGGCCGAGAAAGTTCATCCGTATTTCCTGGCGTGGTTCCCCCTTCTAATAGGTCTGGCATTGTACAATGTATATGGGGCAAACACAAAAAAATAGGTTGCCAGGCAACGAAACATACGCCCACACAGCAGCCAAATCGTCCGGGCAGTCAACAAGAGTTGTTGCATTTTAAGTAATCATCAGAAAATCATAATTCAAACTCACCCATAACTACGGTGTAACTGTGATATAATCAAACGTTTTTTAAAATCAGATAATAATTGTGACCTCCAGAGGGACCACAAGCTAAAAAGGGTGATTTTTCGTACAATCCGGGGCCATGATCCAGAAAGTTAAGATCCGATATGGGCAAATATGCAATGGAACCAAGATCATTAGGTTATAAACATGTATTTCAAGTTTCATCAAAATCACTTCAAAATTGTGACCTCTATTGGGTCCACAACCTTGATATAACATATTTTTACACAATTCGCGTACAGACAGCGGCCATTTTATTCGTCAACTCTGGTCCGATTTTCACGAAATTCAAATTCTCTCTTCATTACCATGAAACCGTGATATAATCAAACGGATTTTTAAATCGGATAATAATTTGACCTCCAGAGGGACCACAAGCTAACAAAAGCGATTTTTCGGACAATCAGGGGACATAATTCATGAAGTTATGATTCGATGGGCGCAAATATCGAAAGGATCCAAGATCTTTGGGTTATAAACATACATGTCAAGTTTCATCAAAATCGGTTCAAAATTGTGACCTCTATAAGGTCGACAACCTTGATATAACATATTTTCACACCATTCGCGTACAAACGGCGGCCATTTTGGCCGTCAATTTTGGTCCGATTTTCACGAAATTCGAACTCAACCTTCATAACCATGGAACGGTGATAAAATCAAACGTTTTTTTAAATCGGATAACAATTTTGACCTCCAGAGGGACCACAAGCTAAAAAGGGCGATTTTTTCGGACAATCAGGGGCCATAATTCAATAAGTTACGATCCGATGGACGCAGATATCGAAAGGAACCAAGATCTTTGGGTTATAAACATACATGTCAAGTTTCATCAAAATCAGTTCAAAATTGTGACCTCTATAAGGTCCACAACCTTGATATAACATATTTTCACACCATTCGCGTAACAAACGGCGGCCATTTTGTCCGTCAATATTGGTCCGGTTTTCACGAAATTCGAATTCAACCTTCATGACCATGGAACGGTGATATAATCAAACGGTTTTTCAAATCGGATAACAATTTTGACCTCCAGAGGGACCACAAGCTAAAAAGGGTGATTTTTCGGACAATCAGGGGCCATAATTCAATAAGTTACGATCCGATGGGCGCAGATATCGAAAGGAACCAAGATGTTTGGGTTATAAACATACATGTCAAGTTTCATCAAAATCGGTTCAAAATTGTGACCTCTATATGGTCCACAACCTTGATATAACATATTTTCACACCATTCGCGTACAAACGGCGGCCATTTTGTCTGTCAATTTTGGTCCGATTTTCACGAAATTAAAATTCAGCCTTCATAACCATGAAACGGTGATATAATCAAACGGTTTTTTAAATCGGATAACAATTTTGACCTCCAGAGGGACCACAAGCTAAAAAGGGCAATTTTTCGGACAATCAGGGGCCACAATTCAATAAGTTACGATCCGATGGGCGCAGATATCGAAAGGAACCAAGATCTTTGGGTTATAAACATACATGTCAAGTTTAATCAAAATCGGTTCAAAATTGTGACCTCTATAAGGTCCACAACCTTGATATAACATATTTTCACACTATTCGCGTACAAACGGCGGCCATTTTGTCTGTCAATTTTGGTCCGATTTTCACGAAATTAAAATTCAGCCTTCATAACCATGAAACGGTGATATAATCAAACGGTTTTTTAAATCGGATAACAATTTTGACCTCCAGAGGGACCACAAGCTAAAAAGGGCAATTTTTCGGACAATCAGGGGCCACAATTCAATAAGTTACGATCCGATGGGCGCAGATATCGAAAGGAACCAAGATCTTTGGGTTATAAACATACATGTCAAGTTTAATCAAAATCGGTTCAAAATTGTGACCTCTATAGGGTCCACAACCTTAATATAACAAATTTTCACACTATTCGCGTACAAACGGCGGCCATTTTGTCTGTCAATTTTGGTCCGATTTTCACGAAATTCGAACTCAACCTCCATAACCATGTAACGGTGATATAATCAAACGGTTTTTTAAATCGGATAACAATTTTGACCTCCAGAGGTACCACAAGCTAAAAAGGGTGATTTTTCGGACAATCAGGGGCCATAATTCAGGAAGTTACGATCCGATATGCGCAAATATCGAAAGGAACCAAGATCTTTGGGTTATAAACATGCATTTCAAGTTTCATCGAAATCGGTTCAAAATTGTGACCTCTACACTGTTCACAAGCTAAAAACGTGATTTTTCGTACAATCAGGGGCCATAACCCATGAAGTTACAGTCCGATACATGCCAATATCGAAAGGAACCGAGATCTTAGGGTGATAAACCTATATTTTAAGTTTCATTGAAATCGGATATAAATTGTGACCTGTAGACTGTTCACAAACAATTGTGGACGGACGGACGGACGGACGGACGGACGGACGGACGGACGGACGGACGGACGGACGGACGGACGGACGGACGGACGGACAGGGGCGACGACAATATACGTCCACATAAAAATGTGGGCGTATAAAAACACTTGCCAATAGATATTCGATGTAAGAGTAGACTGTAGCACCGTTGACAGGCAAAGTTTCCCCCACAGCACAGAACAGGGCATATGACATTTCATTTCTTAGACTTGGAATAGAAAAAGATTTCTTTTTTTTAAAACAGAAAGGAACAAAACTTACAACACTATCAGATAAAATCACTGATGACGATGGCCAAACAACCTTTGACTATACTCTGACCGGAACTGATGCTGATAAATTTATCGTCAACAACGGCAAGATTTTTTTTAATGTGGATTACTACGTTGGCGCTTTTCCTGCAAAACCCGACCTGGGAGTGGAAGCTAGGGACAGCAGTGGATTAACAGCCACAGCAACTTTCGATGTAACGATAGATGATATCAATCAAGCTCCAGTTTTCACAAATCTTCCAAACAGTAACCAGCTCCAAGAGATAGTTGATCCTGGAACGATTTTATTCAACGCTTCAGTCAAGGATCCAGATCAAGCAGACACGATAACCATTGGATATAATATCAATACACTGAAACCATCTGGAATTGAACCTGCTGATTTTAGTTTAGATCCAACAAGTATGTAACAAAGTTTCTTTCTCTGGAATGACTACTAGGTCGTTATGAATTCTTAACTTATAAACGAGCGACAGATTTCTCTTGTTGGGAGTTGAACCCACAACCCCAGTGTTAAATGAAAAAGTTCATCGGGAATTCAAGGCATGCGGCGACGCTTAGACTCTTCTACTGTACTTGAAGGTGGAGGAGCACTGTGACTCAGTGCGTAAGGTGTTGGGAAGTATATATAAACTTGTACCCCACAGCATATGACATATTAATATCCAAGCTACATTCTCCAGCTCCTTCAGACGACTCTTCTTAGGGAGCACAGCGAAATTCCAGATTTAATTCCAGATGAAATTTTTAGAAAGAAGTGGCATTCGCACATATGTTGGGCGCGGTACGTTGGGTATCAAATGGGACGGGTTGCTCCATTCTGGAATCAAACCTGTAACCCAAGGCATGGAATATACAAAATGAGCCATTTGCAGTTCCCCCCGACTAAGTTTTACATCCCTGTATACACAAGCCCAAAGACTCGAAAACACTCTTCCTTCGTCTTCTGACAGTTCAGCTCCTTCAGATGACTCTTCCTAGGGAGCACAGCGAAATTCCAGATACAATCTTAGAGGTTTTTTTAGAAAGAAGTAGCATTCGCACACCTGTAAATTCACTGGACCCGATGTTGGGCGCCAACTGTGATCGGGTGCTCCAGTGGGGAATCAAACCACCAGGCATGGAATATACCGAGCAATTCGCTAAGCTTTACACCCCTTCTCACCCGCTAGACTAAAGACTCTAATACTCCTCTTTCGTGTGAGAGAGAGAGAATGGGGTTTAACGTCCACTCGACATAAATTGGGTCATTTTGGGACTAATGTATGGTTCACTTTTATTTCAATATAGGGGTCTTGAGCAGTGGGTGGAATCCGGAGGACTTAGTTAAAAAAAAACCCATGAACTTGTCTTTTAATAGGATGAATTTCACTTTTTATTTCAAGAAATTCTTTTTATTAATTCATATTTAGGCTGGTGCAATAGCTCATGTTTTTCTTTTAGCACAATAAATTCAATTTTTCATTAATTCAAATTTCAGCTGGTGTCATAACTCTTGTAACCGGAAATGTGTTGGATTTTGAAGCCAGCAATACTAAAGCCTTTACCATTGAGTTGACAGCTTCAGATGGGACACTAACAGATACAGGTACTTTAACAATAACAGTCACAAACAAGAATGAACCCCCAATATTCAACAGTACCTGGACACAAACAGTATCAGCACCTGAAGGAAAGGTATGCAATTCATTTTTATGACAGGGGGGTAGGATGTGCACGTTGTATCATAGGGTTTGTCATTGAGTCAAATGTCGTGTTTTCAATTCCCTAGTTGTATGTGACAAGGAGTAGGGTCGCATGTCCAACCTCTGGGGTTTTCTCCAGGTCCCTGGGTTTCCTCCCATTGCTAAAGACCCCTACATGAACCATGTGTTAGTCCAGTGGTGTTTAACCGCTCTCTCTCTCTCTCACTCTCTCTCTCTCTCTCTCTCTCCCTCTCTCTCTCTCTCTCTCACACACACACACTCTCATGCACGCAAATTATTGAAATAAAATTGAAACATTTCTCATGACCCTTCTCTAGTATCTCAAACTGACTCTTCCTTTCCATCTCTCATGGACTCTGACTCTTGTCTTATATCTCTTACACACTATTTTCAGTTTCTTATCCACTATCTGGGGGGTTGGGATGGCCTAGTGGTCTAGAGTGCCGCGCTTCGACCTCTAGCTGGCCGGTCACCTCTGGCTTGCGGCTGTGGTTTCGAACCCTGGTGTGAGCGTATGTGGCATGGAGATAGGGGCGCCTTCTCAACTCCGTGGGTTTCCTCCGGGCACTCTGGTTTCCTCCCACTGCTAAAGACCCCTACGCACAAGCGAATTATTGAAATAAAATTAAAAACCATGTGTTAGTCTCGAAATGACCTAGTTGTGTTGAGTGGACGTTAAACCCCATTTCTCCCTCTCTCTCTCTTATCCACTATCTCATCTTGGATTCCACATTACTTGTTCTTTAATTTATGGTCTTTCTCACTCCATTTTATTCAGGAACTACACTACACATTTGTTTACTTGTTATTCATCTGTCACTTTCAGATGGGAGACATTGTGTATAGTGATTTATCAAGTGTTGTAACTGACCCAGAAGGAGACATTATTAGATATAGTTTCCAAACAATTCCCAATCCTGACAAGTTCAATATACATCCATTCAGCGGCATCATTACATATAAAGAAGACTACGATGTCGATCCTGATGATCCATTACCTCCTAGGTTACCATCGGTAGTACAACTCACAGTAGCGGCTTTGGACCCATCATCATTGTCCAGTACTGCTACCATTACTATTAACATCATTCATCTAAATCAACCTCCAAAATGGACAAACCTGCCAGCCACTATTAATGTCAATGAGAATGAAGCAGCAGGAAAGACAGTGATCACCTTCAATGCATCGGATCCAGATACTGGGGACCTTCCTGTATTAGTATTTTCAAAACTTGGTGGTACAACAGATTTCGTAGTTTTAGGTATCTCACCCACAATACGTTACATCAAAAATCAAATTATTTAAAAAAAACACCCAACCAAATAAACAAATAAGAAGCTATGAAGTTGGAGGTGGGGTGTGACAGGCCCTGATCCAGGATTTTGTCGAGGGGGGGGGGGCATACATTGGAGCAAAGGGTAATACGTTGCAACCTTGGATTGCTTGGTTGGAGACAATGCGAAAATCATGTTTATATCATCTATTAAAGAGCAGATATGTGAACCACAACAGAAAGAAAGTAAATGAAAATGAAAATCAGCAATGTCACTGGGGCTGGGGGAGGGGGGGGTAAATATAGGGTGCCATCCAAAATTTCACTATTCCAGGTAACAGATCTAGTAGCTGTAAATGGAAGTGGGGGAGGGGATATTGGGCACTATCCAGAATCACACCAGGCAATGCATGTCAACTGGCCATAACACAGGGTGCCAGAAAGCAGTTTTATTTGAGTTGACATAAAGTTCACGTCCTTTTATAGTTGTTATTGATTTCGTTGGGGTTTTTTGTGAACCTTAGCGGTGCTGATTCTGTCAAATTTCTTTAACATTTCTCCTTTACTACTTTTGTTCATTTAAAAATATTTTCGTTTCAGGTGCGAATCTTAATGTAGTTTCTATAGACTTTGAAACTAAACAGACACATACATTGACTATTCAAGTCACAGATCGATCAGGAGCAACAGACAACCAAACACTTACAATAAATATTGTAGATGTACCAGAACCACCAGTGTTCCAACAACCTAATTATATGTTTACTATTCCAGAAGGAGTGGTAAGATCTTTATATGTAGATGGGTAGATGGCGGAATGGTTAGCATGTACCATAAGGTCTGTCATTGACAAGGAATAGGGTCGCCTGTATAACCTCATTGGTTTTCTTCGGGTCCTCCAGTTTCCTCTCACTTCTAAAGACCCCTACGTGCAGGCGAATTATTGAAGTAAGATTGAGTCAGTTGACTCATTGACATACATAATGATACATGCGCTAACCATTCGGCCACCCCCCCACCCCAAGATGAGGTAATGAAATAAATCTTTCACTAGCTCTTAAAAGAATGTCATCCAATGGGTTCTTTTACGTGCAACCAATTGTCCCATCCATTCCCTTGATGGGGTTGGATGGTTGAATGGTTAGCATGTGCATGCTGTATCATAAAGCCTGTCATTGAATCAACATGCGTGGTTTCGTATCCCCGGTTGTACGTAACAAGGAGTGGGGTTGCCTGTCCAACTTCTTAGGTTTTCTTCGGGCCCTCCAGTTTCCTCCCACTGCTAAAGACCCCTACGCGTAAGTGAATTATTGAAATAAAATCAAACCATATGTTAGTCCCGAAATGACCTAGTTTGTGTCGAATGGACGTTAATCCTCCATTTTCTCTCTCTCTGATCGATAGGACATTTATTGTTTATTATCAGAATAAAACACTAAAGCTTGGATATGATCATGCTAAACATTAGACCTTTTTTTCTTTTATATTCAGGGATCACGCTGGCTAAGTGGGTAAGACGCTGACTCGCTAGCCTGGAGGTCGGGTGTTCGATCCCTGTATTTGCCGAGAAAGTTCATTCAGATTTACCAGCGTGGTTTCCCCTTGTCAGTAATGCAGGACAATGGGCTTTGATGTAAGAGTAGGCTAGAGTGCGGCTGCCTGGGCACAATTTCCCTCATAGCAAACTGTTTGGCGTATGCCCGTCTTCATTAGCTCTGCTTAGGAGCAGAACAGTAGGACGTTAAACTCCATTTAATTTTATTTCTTTTATATTCAACAGAAAGGAACCATTGTCGCTTCAATATCAGACAAGTTTACGGATGGGGATAACGACACTGCTTTCACCTACACTCTCTCAGGAGCCGATGCCAGTAAATTTACAGTTTCAAATAACGGAAGTATTCTATACGGTGTCGACTACTATCTAGGAGCGTCACCCGCAACAGCCACCATAACAGTCACAGTAACAGACCCCGATTTCTTAACGGCAACCACAGATTTGTTTTTCACCATTACCAACGTCAATCAACCGCCGTATTTTACTAATTTACCCAACAGCACCACCGTTCCAGAGATAGTAACGTTGCCTCACTTGTTGTTTACGGCCTTGGCTTCAGATCTTGACTCAGCTGATATTCTGACTTATGCCATGGATGTTTCTGGTCCCGTCTCTGCTGCTGATTTTACGTTAAATCCATCGAGTAAGGATTGGAATATTTTTTTTTAATTATATTTTTGAATATTAACATCCTGTTTTCTATGTTTTGTTCCTTGTATTAGAGACAGAGAGACAGAGTGTCCTGTGTACCCATTGCTATGCACATAAAAGAAGCCTTCAATGATGGAATTCGATATAAGGGTAGGCCATAGTGCGGATGTCGGAACACACTGTATGTTGTAATGCCTGTTTTCATTAGCCCAGTTCAGAGCAGAATAATAGGATGTTAAACCCCATTTCATTTCGTTTGTGGTTTAATGGTTGAGAGTGAGGTATTAGAGGAGAGACAGAGACTAACACATGGTTCAATTTTATTTCAATAATTTGCTAGCGGGTTTAGCATTGGGAGGAAACAGGACAGGTGATGGACCTTGTGATGTCACATGCACGCTTTAAACCATTTAGCCTCTTAACCCTATAGAAAATGAGAAACGGTCACAAAGAATTCGAAGGTTTTTCTGGATTTGAACCTTAGACATTCTTATGAAAAGTTCAGGGCTAGATACTGTGGCCCCTTATAGTTTCCCCAAACCTAATATTTGAAATTTCGTTATTTTAGTCTCTTTACTTAAAAATACAAATGTGACATCATATATAGGAGCCACGGTGGCTAAGTGGGTAAGACGCTTGCTCGATCCCTTTGGGATTTTCCGACATGGTTTCCCCTTGTTAGTAATGCAGGATGGAGGGTCTGACAAGGACAGCTATCTAGTTGTTCGTATGGGACGAAAAAAGGAGATCACATGTAAATGTTAGCGTGCACGTAAAATATCTCTTGGCCACTAATACATTTTTTAATGGTCTCAATCAAGACATTAGATACTTTATTGAAACAACACTCAGACTGATGTCCTCGTGCAGTATCAATATATTACTCGTTTTGTATGATAATGTCTGTCATTGAGTCAACTGGTGTGATTTCAAATCCCAGCTTCTACATGATAAAAAGAGTCATCTCTCCAAACTCGTGGCTTTTCTCCGCATAGATCCTTCAATTTCCTTATTCTGCTAAAAAACCCTCCGCACAATTAAATTATTCTAGTAAAACCATATGTTAGTCCCGCAATGACGTATTTCGAATCAAGTGGACGTTAAACCCCTTCTCTCCCTCTCCTCTCTGGACTATTAAATCACAAATGAAATAGGGTTTAAAGTCCTACTGATCTACAGCCGCACTATGGCCTACTCCTATATCGAATTCCTTGTGTACACTCCAATGTACACACAGGGCATCACTTTATGTTCCCATCTGAACGACTATGCATTGTCCATTGCCAGGCCCTGTGCCTGTATCACTGATAAGAGGGAAACACATGGGAAATCCTGTTGAGCTTTCTCCGTCAACACTGAGATCGAACAGTACATCCAGCTTAGCGAACCAACAAATTACTCACTGAACCATTGTGGCTTATATAAATGAAATGGGGTTTAACTGTTAGAAGTTATGTCCCTTTATTTTCGGTAAAAATGTCCGACACGAAAAATTTTGAAATCCCATCACTGGTTTAACACCCTACTGGGGTACTGAAGACAGGGCTTATAGTTTCAACATACATTAGTTAAAGCCCCAATAACACTCTTGTTGTAATTGAATAATATGTCCCAATCTTCATTCTGGTCAACAAATTGTATTATTTTACAATATTCTAATTAATTGATGATACAAATTTCATCGTAACACACCTAATTTAAGAAATTGGAAAAATTCAACTACATGATTTGAAAAGTCTAACGTAAACCTTTTCAAATGTGACTTGGATTTTAAAATATTTTCGAACCCTCTGCACAAGTAAAATATGATGTAATGGATAATTTACACAACAGGTAGGACACATAAACATCTGGTACTTAGAATAAGACTATTATTTATTTTCTAGAGCTGCCAAGCCAGCAAGGGTGTTATTGTCCCTTTAAGAGTTTAATAACGAGTTGGTCATTCTTGCTATGATAATTCAAAAATAGATCACAAAAAAAGAAGATGTCGAAAATTTTAGTCAAATTACTTTGTTCTGAACGAAATTGTCACTATTGGAAGTTTGAACTAGAAAAAGTCATCAAGTGTGTCCGCACTGTCTATGAGTATTGCCGATCGTTTGATTGATAGACGATATTCCCACCCACATACTCTCGATTTCCAAGTATCATTCTCAATGACTATGGAACCTTGGCTTCGCAGTCCTTTCATCACCCTTTTCTGGTAGTGACGCCAGTGACTGACGGTAAACGTTAGCTTGGTCAGCCATTTATTGATTCAATTTTAAATAGAGGAGTGTTTAAATCCAAGCTGTATTCAAGACATCCGAAAATCTACAGAATTGATTTTGAGCTTGTCATGTAAATAGAGATGTAATTAATAATTTCAATAACATCTGAAGCCTAAAGAGAGACTTACAATAGGCAGATTTAGCTCTTGCATAATGTATGTTTAAATAAAGACTTATAATAGACTACTGCATTTTTAACTAAAACATTTTTATGAATTTTAGCTGGAGTTATCACCCTTGCAACTGGTAATGTTATGGATTTTGATGCAAGTATCACAAAGTCTTTTACTATCAACATGACGGTCACTGACAGTACATCAACTGGTACTGGAACCTTGACGGTTACTGTTACAAACGTAAATGAACCACCAATATTTAACAGTTCCTGGACAAAATCTGAAAACGTAATGGAAGGAAAGGTATGTACAGGGCCGTAACTAGCTCAGAGCAACAGAGGGGGACAGGAAAAGCCACGATTGTCACGTAACTGGATTGAGAATATATTTGTCATAACTCACTGTCCATTTACCAGGTCATTTCGGGATTAACATATGAATCAATTTTATTTCAATAATTTGCTTGCTTGTAGGGGTCTTTATTTAGCGCTGGGAGAAAACTGGAGGACCCGAAGAAAACCAACGAGGCTGGATAGGTGATCCTACTCCTTGTCACGTATAACCGGGGAATCGAAACCACACCAGTTGTCTAAATGACAAACTTTATGATACAATGCGCACAATATGTACACATCATTTTTGTTATCATAATACGTTTTTAACTTTCTTTCAGATGGGTCAAACAGTGTACAACAATTTACAAAATGTTGTTTACGATCCCGAGGGAGACTCTATAATATACGACATCCAACCAGGCCCCGACTCGGAAAAATTCATAATAAATCCATCCACGGGACTCATCAGCTACAAAGTAGATTACGACACTGATCCAAGTCAAACAAATTTTCCGAATATGGTGGTACTGACTATAGAGGCTAAAGATTCAAATCTTACGACCACTGATACTCTGACCCTTAATATTCAAAGTGTAAATCAACCACCCGAGTTTACCAAATTACCGACATCGGTCAATATTCCTGAAGACACAACTGCGTCTAGTGTGGTGTTTACATTCGCAGCAACTGATGCAGATTCAGCAGATGTCCCATCATATTCGTTACTCAATGGAGGAGGAGAATTCGCCGTTTCAGGTAAGACTGTTTCTTCATTATTTTTTAGAATCTATTACAATCTGATCAAAACAAAGATCTTATTACATTTCGTTTTCTATGGCTGAAAATTTCGTTTTACTTGTCTTTACACTAGGATCTGGAAGAGTGATTTTTGATGATTTTAAATGATTTTTACGAATTATTAAACAAAGATTTGATATTAACCGAAGGTGAAAGAAGTTAGTGCTAGATACACAAGATTAAACAATACCTGGGTTACAGTGATCATGGCATTACCTCTGATGCTAAATCTCTAATATGGGTAGATCTACTTGGCGCCATAACTAAGGCACCCTAGTTAGACCTAAAGGGTTAACCACTAAATACTACCACCTGTTTTTATATTTCAGGCTGTGGATCTGATCGTACCCAGGAACCCATCCTTGGCATCCCCAGTGTTCTCATTCCACTTTACTCCACTATACCTCGGGGATACCGAGGATGTCTACCTTTAGTTAGAACTAAAGGGTCTACCTTTAAATACCACTGTTATATTTCAGATTCTGATCTGATAGTATCCTGGAGCCCTAGTTAGACCTAAAGGATTAATCTCTAAATACTGCTATTATTATATTTCAGGCTCTGATCTGATAGTATCCAATAGTGTTACACTGGATTATGAAACAACAACTTCGTATATTCTAGAGATGCAAGTTTCCGATGGTAAAAGTACTGATAACAAGACATTGACCATAAATATACAAAATGTTGACGAACCTCCGATGTTCGAACAAAATACTTATACATTAAATATCCCTGAAGCAAAGGTAAACAAACTAAGTCATATCCAGACTAACATATATGGTTCAAATTTTAATTCAATAAATTGTTTGCACGTAGGGTTATTTGTGGGATGAAACCAGAGAAAACCTATGAGGTTGGATAGGCGACCCTACTCATTGACACGTACAACTGGGGCAATGACTGGTGCGCAGATACTAACCTTTTCACCCCCCCCCCCTTCATCTTTGTGGGATGAAACCGGAGAAAACCCATGAGGTTGGATAGGCGACCATACTCATTGTCACATACAACTGGGAAATCGCCAGTTGATTCAATGACTGGTGCGCACATGATAACCATTCGGCCACCCAACCCCTCATTTGTCGGATGAAACCAGAGAAAACCCACAAGGTTGGACAGGAACCCTGCTCCTTGTCATAAATAAACGGGGAAGGGAAATCATGACACATGACTAAATGTCAGACCAGTAAGAGAGAAATGGGGTTTAACGTCCACTCAACACAAATTAGGTCATATCAGGACTAACATGTGGTTTAATTTTATTTCAGTAATCCCCTTGCATGTATCGGTCTTTAGTAGTGGGAGGAAACCGAAGTACCCGGAGATAACGAGGTTGGAATGAGGCATGGGCCTGTGTGGACTAGGCCCAGGGCTCCCGGTTTAGGGGACCCATCCGTTCATGGCAAAAAAAGCAAAAATTCAAATTCCAGATGAAAGTTTGGCGGTAATCGATCTAGCAGCGCAAGGGCGGCGACTGATCTATGACTGTCCCTCAACCTTCCCCGCGATTTTAGTCAGGCCCACGGCCCCGCTCCTATTAAGCTGGGTTTTTCATTAAAATGACTTTTTTTCTCTAATTACAGATGGGTACCGTAGTAATATCACCCCTGTCGGACTACAATGTTAGTGACCCTGAAAAGCAGGCCTTGACCTTCAACATATCGGGACCAGATGCTGACAAGTTTCAGATAGATAGCGCAACTGGTGTTGTATCATACGCTGTGGATTATTTCCTTGGAGCTTCAGGCTTACCTAACACACTATCATTGGTCGTTTCTGCCTCAGATACCTCATCTATGTCATCCAGTACCACCCTAACGATCACTATCCAAGATCTCGATCAGCCGCCACAATTTACCAATCTACCAGCCAATGCTTCTTTACTAGAAGATGTTCCCATAGCAACGTCTATACACACTGTTCAAGGCAGCGATCCAGATGGAAAACCAATAACTATAAAATTACTGAATTCATTGCCGACAAATGATTTTTTTGATTTTAACAGTGCAAGTAAGTTATAGCGTTTGGGAATCATGGTGGCTACGTGGGTAGGCGCTGGCTCCTTAGCCTGGAGGTCGGGTGTTCGGTCCCTGCATTGGCCGAGACAGTTCATCTTGATTTTCCGGCGTGGTTTCCCCTTGTCAGTGATGCAGAAGGAGGGTCTGACAAGGACAGCTGTCTAGTCGTTCGAATGGAACGAAAAACCGAGGTCCTGTGTACACATAAAAGATCCGTTGGCAGTTGGAATTCGATATAAGAGTAGGCTCTAGCGCCGCTGCCTGGTCAAAATTTCCCCCATAGCACACTGTATGGCATATGCCCGTCTTCCATTAGTCCAGGTTAGGTGCAGAAGAGTAGGAAATTAAACCCCATTTCATTTCATTTCATTTCTCGTTATAGTGTTTGGCGTGCACGTAAAAGATCCGTTGGCAGTTGGAATTCTATATAAGAGTAGGCCGTAGCAAAATTTTCCTCATAGCACACTGTCTGATGTATGCCCGTCTTCCGTTAGCCCAGGTTAGGTTTCAGAACAGTAGGACATTAACCCCATTTCATTTCATTTCACATAGTGTGAAGTGGTTTGGACAGAAGGGTGCCTTTTATTCAATTTATATACCGGCAGAATACTTCAAACACCTTTATTTATTTTTCTAGAATTTAATTTTCAGAATAAGAAAGTTTATATTGCGATCTCAGTAAGCTGCGCTGTTGTAATCCTACTCAATGATATTAGTGGCCATCCAAATATTCATTGCTGATTAGTATGACCTTGACTACCCACCTTCCCGTTCAGGTCTAAATATTAAGGCCAACTGCAGATTTTATCAAGGTCTCGAGATGTAAATAGGGTATAGCATGATCTTTGACTTGACCAAACCTGCAGTTGGGCTTAATGTTTAAACCTATCCAATGACGCATTAAACCCCAATACCCATTCCTGTTGTTTCTAACACAATTTCAGTTCACGCTGTCAGTCACCAAAGTTGCAATTTGCGATAAAAATTGGGGATTAAAATTTGATTATGGTGCAAAAACATTTTTGGTACTGGCATGGACCTTATAACCTTGAGGATTGTTTTTGAAATAAAATTTGCAATAAAAATTGGAAATTGGCGATTAAAATTTGTTTATGGCAAAAAATTTTTTGGGTACTGACGATTCTTTTTGAGAACTGGCGACAAAAATCTTCAAATTCTAGTCATGAATATCCTGGATTATGTTTTCTTTTACAGCTAATATGGTTACAACAAAAACACTGTTAGACTATGAACAACCAAATAAACAATTCGAATTAACATTTACTGTTGAAGACGCCATGACAACAAGTACTGCAACTCTTACTATTATAATTAAAAATGTCAATGAACCACCAACATTTACTCAGACTTCCTTTACCTTGACTCTGGAAGAAGGAAACGTAAGTTAATCTTAAGTTATAGACTTAATTTGGGTTTCAACGATTTTAACACAGCTGTCTGGCAAATCTATGGAAATCTTTACCCGTAAACTAGGTCATTTTGGGACTAACACGTGGTTCAATTTTATTTCAATAATTCGCTTGTGAGTAGTGGTCTTTAGCTGTCGGAGGAAACTGGAGGACCCGGAGAAAACCCACTAGGTTATACAGGCGACCCTACTCCTTGTCACGTACAACCGAGGATTTGTAACCATGCCAGTTGACTCAATGACAGGCTTTATGATACAGCACGCACATGCTAACCATTCGGCCATCCAACACCCCAAAATGTATTAAAATAAAGCCTTAGAATAGATGGTATCTATAAACAGTCCTACCTTGTTAAAGAATAATCCCTTTAATCCTATAATTCACAATTGCCAGTTGCGAAATTGACAAAATAGCATTTTCAACTTCAAATTCAAACGTTTGAAGATTTCTATTGACATGGAGGATAGAAAAACATGGGAGGCAATTGTATTATTATTTCCGGTGTGAATGATTTTTAAGTGTGAGAATGATACCTATGATTGTGTAATAATGAGTTGACAACCTATTGAGCAAAAGACATAGAAATAATTATGTTTTGACTTTCTTTAAAAATATGAAATTCTCGCTTAAAGTTATAGACATAAATCCTTTGGGTTTCAAGAATTTTCCAACATTGTGCCAAAACTATGGAACTCTTTACCCTTAAATCTCAAATGTCTCAATGTTTGGAAACTTTCAAATCAAACCTACTAAATTCCCATGTTTGAATCACATTATAAGGAGTGAACTATAAAACTGAAGAGCTAAACAATCCTGCGTCATGAGCATACTGTTTGGATGAAATGTGTGCAATATAAAAAAGTGAGATTAAATGGTGCTTAACATCCTAGTGTTCTGCACCTAAACTGCATGGGCTAATGCTGACGGGCATACACCATACAGTGTGCTATGAGGGAAATTTTGTCGGGACAGCGATGCTATGCCTTCTCTTATATTGAATTCCAACAGTCATGTACCCCAATGTTTACATGGGACCTCGATTTGTTAGTACCATCTGAACAACAAGACAGCTATCCTTGTCAGGCCCTCCGTTCTGCACCACAGACAAGAGAAAGCAAGCTGGAAAATTCTGATGGTGTAGGATGGAGGGCCTGACAGTTGTTACTGCTGGTACCTGTAGTAGGGAGCATACCCTGCCTAAAACACAACACTTTATCTGACCGTATTATACTGGATTTGAAATAACCTTAGACCGAAACAATACTCTCTTTTTTTTCAGATGGGTACTACTGTTTTTCAATCTGCTCCAAACGTCAACGATCCAGAAAAACAACCTTTGAATTACTCCATAACAACAGGAACCGACTCCGACAAATTCCAGATTAATCCAACAACTGGGGTCGTGTCATACGCTGTCAATTATTATCTCGGAGGAACACCAGGTTTACCTGCATCAGTATCTCTGGTTGTTGTTGCTACAGATCC
The DNA here is from genome assembly GCA_963678685.1 of Patella ulyssiponensis. Lineage (NCBI taxonomy): Eukaryota > Metazoa > Mollusca > Gastropoda > Patellidae > Patella > Patella ulyssiponensis. The sequence goes on along the minus strand of OY783227.1, from coordinate 16,765,222 downwards.
CATGTCACTGACGTCCAGTACCACTTTGGATATTACAGTTTCTGATGTAAACCAACCCCCACAAATCACCAACCTGCCGCCAGTTCTTTACGTAAGAGAGAATGTAACTTTGAATACCCTCGTTTACACCATTAATGCTACAGACAATGATGGGGAGGCGATTCGGTTTACAGAACTATTTACTTGGCCTGAAAATACTGGAATTTTATTTGGTATTGATCGCTCAAGTAAGCTTATTTTTATTCTTCTTAACTTTTTCTACAAGTCTTGTCGCCTGTCCAACCTCGTGGGTTTTCTCTGGGTACTCTGGTTTCCTCCCACTGCTAAAGACCTCTACGAGCAAGTGAATTATTGAAATAAAATTAAACCATATGTTATTCCCGAAATGACCTAGTTTATGTCGAGTGGACGTTAAACACCATTTCTCTCCACAAGACTTGGCCCAGAGTTCACAAGGCATTCTCAGACTTAAGTTTGGAATTTACTCAAAAATTGTTCACCTTATTTTAACTAAAATATAGCCCTTTATAAAACTTTTGTTATTTCAATGTATCAAGTTTTGTGTTTCTGGATCAAAGATATTTTGTATAAACAGTGAGTGAAAGTTGAGTAAATTCCTAACTTAAGTCTGAGAATGCTTTGTGAACTCAGGACCTGGTGGCCTAGCTCAGATTGTTCTGCTACTAAAAGAGATTGGCACCAGTCTGTTGATCATATTGACCAACAGAAAATTACCATTACATAAAGCCTGTTTACTTGCAGACATTATACAAGAGCTAAATCTGTCTATTGCTGGTCTTTCTTTAGGTCTGAAATGTTATAAAAACAAAGAGAGAGAGAGAAATGGGGTTTAACATCCACTCGACACAAACTAGGTCATTTCGGGACTAACATATGGTTTAATTTTATTTCAATAATTCGCTTGCGCGTAGGGGTCTTTAGCAGTGGGAGGAAACCGGAGTACCCGGAGAAAACCCACGAGGTTGGACAGGCGACCCTACTCCTTTCGACGTACAACCAGGGATTCGAAACCACGCCAGTTGGCCGTATGATACAGTGCGCGCATTGTAAACACGATGAATTAGATATTTGTTAACATGACAAGATCATCTCTTGATGCCATCAGATGGCTGTGATATAAGTAGTTTTAAGTAAGTTTTGTGGTCGAAGCTGTTACCATAGGAATAGATAATTGAGATTTTTTTCATTATCGCTAATATCCAGGCCTGGGTTGAAGTAACTTGACTGAAATTTTTAACATATTCTCTTTTATTATCTATTTTTATACTGCCCGGACGATTTAGCTGCTGTGGGCGTATGTTTCGTTGCCTGGCAACCTATCTTTTAAACTATTATAGCTAGTACTGTCAGTTCTTTAATCTTACCTAATGCCGCTTTCATAAAAGATTTTACAGAAAGAGAGAGAGAAATAGAGTTTAATGTCCACCACTCAACACAAACAAGGTCATTTTGGGACTAATACATGGTTCACATATAGGGGTCTTTAGCAGTGGGAGGAAACCTCAGGACCCGGCGAAAACCGACAAGGTTGGACAAACAACCCTACTCTTTGTCATATACAACTGACCAATCAAAACGACGCCATTTGAATCTCAAGAGAGAGAGAGAGACATGGGGATTAACGTCCACTCAACACAAACTATGTCATTTCGAGACTAACATATGGTGTTTTTTTTAAAAAGTTTTTTATTTCAATAATTTGCTTGCACAATGGGGTCTTTAGCAGTGGGAGGAAACCGGAGTGCCCAGAGAAAACCCACGAGGTTGGACAGGTGACCCTACTCCTTGCCACATTTGAATCGATGACAGACCTTATGATACAGTGCGCACGCTAACTATTCAGCTACCCCCCCCCCCCCCCCTTTAGAGAAAGGGTTACTGCACGAAAAAACAAAATCAAACATGTGAATTATGTTTTGTTTTTAGGTGGTGAGATCAGAACTACATCGCCGTTAGATTATGAAGCATCATATAAACAACTACGAATAATTTTTACGGCTGCCGATTCAACATCAACAAGTACATCCACTTTAACGATCAACATTGTTGATGTTAACGAACCACCTACTTTTAGTCAAGCATCATACACCGTTACAGTTCCTGAAGGAAAGGTCAGTCAAATTTGTCTGTTGTAAGAGGGTAGGAGAGAAATGAGGTTTGACGTCCACTCGACACAAACTAGGCCATTTCGGGACTAACACATGGTCATATTTATTTCAATAATCTGCTTGCATGTAGGGAGAAAACTGGATGACCCGGCAAAAACAGGTTAATATAAGCTCCATAGCTTGTTTCTAAATCCAAATAAATTATTTTGCATTGTTTATATGTTAAATAAATACTGTTTTAATCAAAACCCTCACAGTTGGTCAGGTGACCCTACTCCCTGTACAAGCAGGGGATCGAAACCACGCCAGATGACTCAATGACAGATAGAAATGAAATGAAATGAAATGGTGTTTAACGTCCTACTCTTTTGCACCTAACCTGGGCTAATGGAAGACGGGCATACGCCATACAGTGTGCTATGAGGGAAATTTTGCCCGGGCAGCGGCGCTACGGCCTACTCTTAAATCGAATTCCAACTGCCAAGGGATCTTTTACGTGCACTCCAATGTGTACACGGGACCTTGGTTTTTCGTCCCATCCGAACGACTAGGCAGCTGTCCTTGTCAGGCCCTCCTTCTGCATCACTGACAAGGGGAAATCACGCTGGAAAATCGAGATGTACTTTCTCGGCCAATGCAGGGATCGAACACCCGACCTCCAGGCTAGCGAACCAGCGCCTTATCCACTTAGCCACCGTGATCCCCAATGACAGATAGATCTTATGATACAGTTATATTGGACTGCAATCTCTGGTTTATTATACACAAGCACGACGTTTCGATAAGTATCCCCTTATCGCTAAATGCTAAAAAGAATTAATATTATTTTTATTTAAATTCCAGGCCCAATCTAAAATTATACCTTCATTACGTGTCTACGTCACGGATCCAGAAAGTCCAACAGAATCCATCTCCTTCATCATAAATCCCAGTATACATTCCAATAAATTTACAATTGATAGAAATACGGGTTCTTTGGTATATGCAGTGGATTACGATGTCGATGACAGCCAGTATCCGAGTTCGGTGTCCTTAAGTGTCTCTGCCACTGATCCGTTCTTTTTATCCGGTACGGCAACGTTTAATATCAACATAGTCCATGTGAATAATGCGCCAATTCTGACCAATTTGCCTAAGAATGTTCTGATTTCTGAGGATGCTGCTTCTGGAACAAGTGTTTTTACAGCTAGTGCTAGAGATGATGACCCAGGAGACACGCTCACGTTCAGTATAGAGAGATCCACATCAACAGTCCTCAGTCTCTTCCAAATAGATCCTACCAGTGAGTATTTTTTTGAACATTCTGATAGAATTGATTTGAAATGAAATGAAATGGGGTTTAGCGTCCTACTGTTCTGCTGCGAATGAAGACAGGCATATACCATACAGTGTGCTGTGAGGGAAATTTTGCCTGGACAGCAGCACTATGGCCTACACTTTCATCGAATTCCAACTGCCAGGGGATCTTTTACGTGCACGACAAATGAGACCTCGGTTGTTCGTCCTATCCAAACGACTAGACATCTGTCCTTGCCAGTATTACAAGTCATTTATAGCACGCTTTATTCGTTACCAGGTTTAACACCTGATCCTACTGTCTGTTTTAAACCTGTTAACTCATGAAAGCCGTGCTATAAATATAACTTATTAATTTTTAATTAAACTGTTTCATTAATCTGTTTACAGGCGGACAAATAACAACCAAATCTACCAATGGAAAAATGCTGGATTTTGAAACTATGCAAAACAGTCTGAATATACAAGTTACAGTAAAAGATGGAAGTGGTGATTCTGTCACGAGGACACTGGCCATCACCCTGTCGAATGTCAATGAACCACCCCAATTCTCACCAACTTTAAGAGTGTTTAGTGTTGCAGAAGGAAAGGTAGGGTATTAAAAATCCAAAGTTGTGAAAATCTTTTTTTAAAATTGTACAATTTAAACACAAAACCACAATATTGAACAAAAATACTATTTTGATTAAAGCAAGGTATTGTTAAGGGTTCTCTCAACATTATCAAGCAATCTCTCAAGAACCCTCAATTACGAAATATTTCTTTAATTAAAATAGTAATAGTTTTGTGTTTATCACTTGTGTCAATTGCTAAATGCTGCTCAAAGAAGATATTGTACAAATTAATTTCTTTTTCTTATGTAACAAAAACACAACCTCTTTTGGTTAGGGAAAGAAATTGGAGTTTGGTTTTTGAGTTATAAGGCATTAAACCCTGTCTTATCTCAACTTTTATTTTTTTGGAGGGCAAGGTATAGATTTAAGAAATCTATCTTATTTTTATCTTGGCCATAATATTATGTACTTTTTCGTATGTTTAAGAGAAACGACTTCTTTGATCGTGTACAAAAACTAAACAATATTATCGGTGTTGATAAAACTAAACAGAATTTACTTGTGTTGTTATATACTTGATAACAAATTGTGAAATCTTGTTGAAACATTGAAGTGGAGTAAACCATAGTAATTGTTTTCCATAAATTTTTCATCTGGTTATGTTCAAATGGGCATCCTCGCTGAAGGAATTCCCACCAGGCGTTGCTAGTAAAAACTTGGTTCCACACGATCTTGGTTCTCTATTGTGTCACCGATAAATTATGCCCCTTTAGCCATTACTATATTCCACTCAGAAAATAAATCATATCTTTCAAATGAGGTCTATTCGGACGGCCTTCTCTACCGATAAATTATGCCCCTTTATCTTTAGTGAGGACGCCCATTACTATATTCCACTAAAAGAATATATCTTTCAAATTGCAGGCTGGAACTCAAGTGACACCGGGTTTCTCATCATCAGTAATGGATCCTGAAGGAGGAACAGTCAACTTTAGACTGGTATCTGGACCCAACTCGGACAAGTTCAGGATAGATCAAAACACAGGAACCATTAGCTTTGCCAGTGATTATGATGCAGACCCAGCTCGATCCCCCAGTAATGTCAACCTTGTGGTGATGGCTGTTGATTCATCATCTCTAAGTTCTTCTGTAACTGTCAATATTCAGATCCAGAATGTGAACCAACCACCAAAGTTCACCAATCTTCCACAAAGTGTGTCTGTTGTCGACACAAGTTCACCAGGGACAGTTATCTTTACTGCTTCAGCATCTGATCAAGACACTGATGATACTCTGTCATTTAGCCTTAGTCCAAGAAATGCACAGAATTTGGTCAACTACTTGGATATAAACGTCAGAAGTAGGTTCAATAGCTAGATTTAGTACTCCAAAAAATAAAGTATGTTTGATATTTAGCTTTAGATTTAGTTCTCTAGGAACAGTTATCTTTACTGCTTTTGCATCTGATGAAGACACTGTCATCAGATGATACTCTGTCATTCACCCTTTGGATATAAATGTTCGAAGTAGGTTTGACAGCTAGATTGCTCCATAGAAATGTTGGACATGAATTTGTACAAATGTGACACCTTGGCACACCTGGCTAAATATATATATGAAAATATTTGAATTGTACAAAATAAGAACATGGCAAGTCATAGACAGCAGACAACCGTAGACACAGATGGTCATAGACATATAGAATGGCAAAAACTAAATAAAGAAAAACACAGCTATGAACTGTGAATACTCAATTGGGATCATGTGGTTGTTCTTCCTTTCTTAGTGTGCTGTTCAAAATTTCGCGCAACACTTAGGAAAATAAAGAAGACCACATCTATGAACTTACACGTAAACACCATTGAATATTCCATTCGAATCACATGGTTTTTCACATTTTTTTGGGTTTAAAGATAGTTTCCCAGAAAAGTATTTATCGGGAATATGTTTTTAGTCCAAATATATCATCAAATCACAAAGTTTGTACCCAGGAATGTATCTTTAAACATTTTGCTTTAATTTATTTCAGATGGTGAAATAATACTTTTAAATTCTCTAACGTCTGCTGGTTCGAGTTTACAGTATGATGTTAAAGTTAGCGATGGTACAGCAGCTATACAAGACATATTATCTATAAATATAGTTAACACTGCTGTTGCTACGACTACAACAAAAACTGGTGTTGCTACACAAAATAGTAATCAGGTAATACACATTACTATAAATACCATACAATGTATATAGACATTACTATACAAGACTCAGCTGTTGCTATAGTACACATTACTATAAATACCATATATAAATATCACTATACAAGACATATTATTTATAAATATTGTTAACAAAGCTCTTGCTATGACTACAATATATACTAATATTCCTAGATCAAATACTAATCAAGTAAATAAACATTACCATAACTATTGATATTACTACACAATGTATTGAGGGGGTTGGATGGCCGAATGGTAAGTCTGTGCATGCTGTACCATAAAGCCTGGCATTGAGTCGACTGACATGGTTTTGAATCCCTGGTTGTACGTGACAAGGAATAGGGTCACCTGTCCAACTTCGTGGGTTTTCTCTGGGTCCTCTAGTTTCCTCCCTTTGCTAAAGACCCCGACGTGCAAGTGAATTATTGAAATAAAATTGAACCATATGTTAGTCCCGAAATGAGTTTATTTCGAGTGGATGTTAAACCTCCCTCCCCCGTCCTCTCCCTCCCTCCCTCTCTCTCCCCCGCTCTTTCTGTCTCTAAACATAACAATACTGTATATTATCTTTGGTTTTTTTAGCCCGGGAATGCAGCGAAGAGCACAGACGACGATGATATTCCAATAGCAACTATATTACTGATAGTAGCCATTGTAGCTGTGGCCTTGTTTGCTATTGGAATAGGTGTATACTGTTATAAAACAAAATGTGCACCACCTAAAAAACGCCGCCGTCGACGAGATGAGAAACGACATCAACCTAAGTTGTGAGTTAAATTATATGAAACCCTAATCATCCCCCATTTGTCATTACATTTATAGACCGGGCGCCAGCTTCAGTTAATCATACTAAGAGAGGGAAATTGTCTGATAGGGCATAATTGTTTGTCAATGCCTACTAGTCAAACATCTGGATTGCTGCCGGGAATTAACCTGCCCATTTAGGTGGTGTGGGGGCCTAAAGGGAGCTCATTTTCACTTTTAATCATACTTTGGTAGGGATGGACAATTTTGATAATATATGTAAGTAATACGGAGTCGAAAAACACCATTGACAGCAACTTTTTGTTGACAGTGACCTTGGACAGCAAAGGTCAAGTGCTGTCCAAAATTCATTTATTCATACTAAGTGAGGGATGGCTAAAACTTTTTGAATATGATTCATTAGACGGTTCCAAACATTCCTACATCATTGCCAGCAATTTCACACTGACCGGAAGTGGCGACAGTGACAGTTAAATACCACAACATGGCATCAGGTATGAGGCATCAGAAAAGTAGGATGTTTAACCACATTTCATTTCATTTCATTTATATAAATTTTTTTTTTTGTTTTTTCAGATATCAAGTATCACCAAGATATGGTCCACCAACACCACGGAATGATGATATTTATAGAGATTATTATTATAATTATTCATAATTAAATACTTCCTTAATTGTACAAAGAATTTTGTTTATAATATATTTATTGTTTTTTCGTTGACCCTTTAGCACTTAGCTCACACTAATTAGGGCTCCTTAGAAGGCCCTAACTGGGGCTCCTTAGACCGCTCCAAACACCCTGTCATATCCACAGCTGTGGTGTCCTTACAAATTAGTAATCCAGAAAGGTATTCACATATCGCAAGACGGTTTCTCTAATTTTTTTCAGGGAACTAGAGTAGTCCATATATATAAGTATGTGTACCAGCATCTTCAGCGGTCTCATTCCGTTCCACTCCAATAACCTCTGGGTTCATCAATGGAGGCGACACATATTCGAAGTATTCCCACTGGATGGCTGTGCTATTTTAGCGACCAATCAACAAATCATTAAATAGAAAGGAAGTTGAAGAAGAGAGGTATTTATCATCTTGTTGCAACAAACAAGCCGCCATGGCAATGATGCTAAGACTGGTTTGTAAACTGTTTTTCGATTGGTTGGTAGAATCAATGTACGATCAAGGGCAGATAATTGAGTATGTGAATACCCCATGGATGAACAGAAGGGGGAGTAGAACGGAATGAGACCATACAGAGGATGATAAACCAAGTGCTAAAGGGTTGATCTTGTACGGGTAAACCCAGATTTATTTTGGACAACTGTATAAAAATTCAAGATTCCATTTCTCTGTTATTTTCTAAATAAATATTTAATAATTACATACCTAGACGTTATCTGTTGGGAGTCTATTTTTACTGGAATGTATTCTCACACACTGATTCCAAGTTTGCTGGAAGCCATGCTGGCTCAGTGGGTAAGGTGTTGGCTTACTAACATGGCGGTCCTTGCGTTTGCTGAGAAAGTTCATCAAGATTTTCCAGAGTGGTTCCACCTTTTCAGTTGGGCAGAACAGTAGGATGGAACGAAAAGACGAGGACCGGTGTACACAACTACACATTGACATGCAAAAAATCACTTGGCAGTTAGAAATCAATATAAGAGTAGGCTGTAGTGCAGTCTGGGCAAAATTTCCCTCATTGCACAATGTATGGTGTGTGCAAGTCTTCATTAACCCTTTGGAGTAGAACAGTAGGATGTTAAACCCTATTCCATGTAATTTAATTACCAAGTCAGCCATTACATGTATATGTTAAAAGTTGACCAAAATGTCTAGGGACTCATTGGTCAGCGTATTTTTCAAAAACCCATTTCGCAATTACATATGGTTCAATTTTATATCAATACCGGGATCTTTAGCAGTGGGAGGAAACCAGAGGACCCAGCAAAACTCTATTTCTTGTCATGTACAAGCTGGGAAACGAAACCACGCTACATGTACATGACTCAATGACAATTACATAATTAACTGTCTAAAAACAAAATCGCCGATAGGTAGTTTCAGGACTAACTTTATTTCAATAATATGCTAGTACATACAGGTCTACAATCTGTTTCACAGAGAATTATTTACGAATTATCTCTGTCACATATGACTGTCTTCAACACGTGCATTGACTTCGCGCGGCATTGTTTACATAACACGTAACTGCTTCGGGCAAAATGATGCCTTTTACTCATTTTAATATCCATTTACAATAAATAGGAAATATTTTTTAACTACAGATACTTCAAACGTCTTTATTTATTTTTCTTATACTTCAAAAAAATGTTTTAAAATTTATTTTGTCGGAGGAAAAATGTTAATACCGGGGACTCATTAAGTCACGTCTATGTCATCCTTATCAGTGTGACAGGTCTATAGTAGTGGGAGGAAACTGTAGGTAGGACCTAAGAAAAACCAACGAGATTAGATAGTGGATCCAAGTTCTTGTCCTGGGACAAGCTTGGGATCGAAACCACACCACTTGACTCAGTGACAGACATTTTGATTTTAATCAGATTGGAGTGAACTTGCCGTAAAATGAATGTAGTAACCCTTGGCTATCAATATATGCAATTAGAAATTATTATTTTATGTGGTCTTCATTGATTTAGGAATATACCTTTAAGAAAAAGAGAGAGAGAGAGAGAGGAATGGAGTTTAACCTCCACTCGACACAAACTGTCATTTTGGGACTAACATATGGTTTAATTTTATTTCAATAATTCGCTTGCGCGTAAGGGTCTTTAGCAGTGGGAGGAAACCGGAGTGCCCGGAGGAAACCCACAAGGTTGAGAAGGCGCCCCTATCTCCATGCCACATACGCTCACACCAGGTATCGAAACCACAGCTGCAAGCCAGAGGTGACCGGCCAGCTAGAGGTCAAAGCGCAGCACTCTAGACCACTAGGCTATCCCAACCGCCCTTATACCTTTAAGAGTAAAAACCAAACAACAATTGTATATAAAATGTTTTATATCTACATGTATATATAGTGTATAATATATATATATATATATATAAGAATAATTGTATAATATATATATGTACGTCTAAACAGAACTAATTGACAGATGATTAATTAACTTTTCAAGTAAAATTAATAAAAATTACAATATATTTCATGCAAACTAAGCACATAACATTACATTTTTATAAGAAAAAATAAACTACTTTGTTTTAAGGCTGTATCAAGGCCATTCTATATAAATTAAACCAGATCCCAAAAAATCTTGTTTTGCAGATTGTAAGAGTTATTTCCCTTTGTTTGCGTTTAACATATATTTGTAGTATAGTTTTTTAACAACTGTATGAATAGTGCATACCTCACAAAAAAAAAAAAAAAAAAAAAAAAAATAAATGACCTGGGCCCTGTTATTTAAAATCTTCACTGAAGATAAAATCCAAATTTTAGTGGAAACTTCAATTTTGATTGGCTAAGCACTAAAATCAATCTAATATTATCCAATCAAATTACTAAAATTTGGATTTTATCTTAGTTAAAATTTGTGAAACAGGCCCCTGTCTCACTGTACAAATGGGAAATCGAAACCAAGTCACATGACTCATTGACAGATCTTATGATCCAACGCTAACACGTGCAACCTTCAACCATTCGGCCATCCATCCCCCTTACTGTAAAACAAGATTAATTTGGGTCTGGCCTTATCCAAACTTCTAATTTCACTATATAACAAATACAGTGTGTCTTAACTGCGTGTCATTAATCAATCAATCTGATTAAAACACAGATCCTATTTCATTTCGTTTTTTATAGTTCAAAATTTCGTTTTACCTGTCTTGACTACATTTTTAGTGAAGCCTGTACCATAACACACGCCCGGGACTGTACAGCGCAGTGGACGCTTACGGCTGGCCCCCGGATCGATTCACTTGATTTGATATTTGTTAATATTTTTTTTTGCAATGTCTGTTTTCTGTCTTGTCCGTGGGTTAATCTTGTAAATTTTTGTTTTGCCTGTAGTGCGGTCCTCCTGCACTTACTATTAGATGTAGAAGAGTTGTTCTGGGTGAGGGATTAGCTAATAAAACAGTCTGTTACGAAAACTTTTTGGCCTAAGGTGTACAGACCTGTAGGTAACCCACTAGAAACATTAATGCTTATTGGTTAATCAAATGCCTGACGTCATAGGGTCAAAAGCCATTTGTATGACCTCTTACACAGCCTCCCACTACAACCGACCAGATCTTCATGTAGTGGAGGCCATTGAGAGTATAGAAAAATTAAAACGAAATATAGATCTGTATTTTAATCAGATTGATAATTCATTAATTATGGAATGAGAAAGGAATGCTAAATAATGCACAAGATCAAAATTCAACAAATGTTTTGAAATCTCTAGGAAACTTCAAAAGGAAGAACAGTTAAAATTTGGAAAAAATTGAACTTCTGTGAGAAGATAACAAGTGAAACTTTTTCAATTTTGTAACTTTAGAGGCACATTTGTTTACGCTTGAAGAACATTTACAGCGAAAACACAGGATTTTCCAGTATTGGAAATCAGATTTTCATTGTTTCCAGGAGTTTCATGGAGTGTGTGAAAGTTGATAATTATTTATCTAAACCAATAAAACAACCCAACAGCAATACTATAAAAGTTGTAAACAAATATGTACCTTAAGATCATTATACATTTAGAATCAAATAAAGCAGGGCCGTTAAAGGATTAAAATATTACCTCCCTTGACAACATGAAGATGAACCTAAGAATATCATAAAATATTTAATTTATGATGAATACATGTATATACTATGAAATGATATGTCATACTAGTAAATATGAAATCTGGCATAAAAACAATAATTATAATAAGATAAATGATCATGCTATCATGACGATATTTGACAGAGTTGTTGCCCTTTAATAAATTTAAAATGCTTATTTACATACATGTAAGTTTTCATGTAATAGTAATCTTTATGCTGATTGTAAATTACATGTACATTGAATATATTATGCGGACATAGAATAATAACATGGATATATACATCATTCCTGGTCTAAGCTTATAAACAATTCTATAAATAACAACTCACAACTCTATTACAAAGTAAAAGTAGATATCAGATAATCAGGACAAATTTAAAGAGATTAGATAAAAAGCTGTCAGTTCTTAATATATTATCCATTTTTACGTTTTATTACTTTTCAAAAAATGTATTCCAATAAATAAAATATTGCAGGTTAGTGATGGCATCAAGAGTTGATTAAAGTCGGGATATGTTAATTTATGTCAAATCAATAATCTAGTAACATTTCAGACTTAATGAAAGACCTGCAGTAGGCAGATTTAGCTCTTGCATAATGTATGTTTAAGTTTCATTCTTGAATCAAGCTGACAAGACCAAGGCCCTTTCCTTCAAATGTTTGTCAGTCAGTCCAATTGATGTATTTTGTTAACCTGAAGAGTATCGCAGCCAGATTATTTTTTTCAAAGAATATGACAATGTAAGCATATTCTAAGGTGTTTTTACCTATACAAACTATAAATAAAACTGTATTTATTGTGTTGGTTTGTAAATTGACCAACAGGCAAGTTCTCTAGCTGGACAATTTCACTGTCAGTCAGTCAAAACTAATTAATAAATCTGAAATGAGAGCCTTAGACTACACACTTCCAATAGACGACTAATTTGCAATCCAATTAAATATAGTGCATATTATCATTAACATTAATTCATAACAAAATAATACCAAAAATAAACAAACTAAAATAATACTATTTTTTTGTAAGTTCTTGGCAAGATTAACCATATATGTAGAACTTATTGTCGACTAAATTCGTGTAAGTTTCATAATCTAATTCCATATTCCCTTAATTTCTAATTATAAAATGCAATCATTGTAAGTTTTAATAAAATGTAATCATACACCATTATTTTGAAACTTATAATCAAATTCAATTAAATTCCATTATTTTGTAATTTATAATAAAATGCAATCAAATTCCATTATTTTGTAAGTTTAAGTTATAATAAAATGCAATCAATTTCCATTTTAATATTTCATAAGTTCTAAACAATTGTAATCCTATTTTATAAGTTCTAAACAACTGTAATTCTATTTTATAAGTTCTAAACAACTGTAATCCTATTTCATCTTTTTGTAAGTTATCATTATGTCAACAGTTCTTATAATTTATATCAAGAATTATATATTTTCTAGTTTGATTTAAAACAGAAATCTATCATTATCTATTTATAAAGATTAATACACAAAAATATAAAAGTTTTTGAAAAAAGAACTACATTATTCGTCAATTATAAGCACTTTCAGATAATCAACATTTTGGTACTACAGTATCTAAGAGTAGTTATCCCTATCTTTCCATATAAAGATTAATATATTTTTGTTTTGATTTATTAATGGAATCTGTAATCAACTGTCTATCAATGTACATGTAATCTGAAACAGTTTAATGTAATGTGAAACAGTTTAATTTAATGTTGTAGACACTGTAATAGATTTTCTGTAATATAATCCAAGACTGTTAGACAATACATAGGCTACATATATTATTGTTTACTGGTAATTTAAAAGATCAACAAGTTTTTATCATTTTTTTGAGAGGAGGGGGGGGGGTATATTAAATTAAGGCAACTTATTTCAAGACCATTGGAAAATTTTAAAAATCAAATTTGTGTATTTTTGCCATTTTTTCTTCATTTTTCCATATTTAATAAAATACATACAATGTTTTAATATGTGTGGGATTTTTTTTTTTGAAATTAAAGATCTTTTAATTAGTAATGGAATATGCGTAGATCTACAATGTACTCTAATATATTTCAATAAAGCAAATGGTTGCACTAACCTCTTTACATACAATGTACATATATAAATGAAAAAAAAAAAAACAAAAACAAAAATTGAGCAAAACAAAAACAAAACTATATAAGCAATAACAAACTTAAAATTTGTAATCTAATAACGACAAATTTAACGATATGCAAAACAAAAATATTGAAAAATTATTTCTATCATTAAAAATTTAGTTTGGAATTACTGTAAAATAACTTATTTCAATGATCGAAAGATTCAAATAGAACTAACATTTTTGATTGGCAGTTATATTATAGTTCTTCTATAATCTTGATAATTGTTCAATGAATTTGACAAAAAAAAAATTGCACATATCTTGTTCTGTTTGGGGTCTCACTCCTTTCAAAAAGTTCCATTACATTGAATTATTTGAAGTAGAGAGAGAGAAATGGGGTTTAACATCCACTTGAAACAAACTAGGTCATTTTGGGACTAACACATGTTAAATTTTATTTCAATAATTCACTTGCATTTAGGGGTCTTTAGCAGTGGGAGCAAACTGGAGCACCTGGAAAAAACCCACGAAGATGGACATGGGGACCCTACTCTTGTCACCTACAATCGGAGAATCAAAGTCATCCCAGTTGACTCAATGACAGACCTTATGATACAACGTGCATTCGCAGACCATTAGGCCATCAAACCCCCTTATTTGAAATATGTGTATCTAGTTTTTGTATTAACTTAAGTGGTGATTATTTCACTAGATTACTTGCTTAGTCCACACCAATTTAAATTTTAGTTATTTGGTAGCATCTATTAAAATTTGGGTCCTTATTTCTTGGTTGCTTGTCTTGAAACTTTTCAATTCCAAATTTTATTGTTGGCAGTATGCGTACCTTTGTGGTTATGAACTAAAAGCAAGAGGAGACAAAATTAATTTTCAAAAAACTTCTTACTTTTTGTCCAGAAAATGTAGCAATAAAACACAAAGCTATCAATTCAGTACCACACAAAATGGAAGACCCTAAGCTAATGACACCACAAAGGGAAGACAACTCACATTTGAAAACACAACACATAATGCACAATGTATATATATTACAAAATACACAACAGTAAATGCTCACTTTAAGATGCATTATGTAAGACTTAGATGAAGAGCTGGCCATTCTTGTTATAATAGTTCAAAAAAAGATAATGTAAGATGAATATAATGAATGAAAATTCCATTCAAGTTACTTTATTCAGAGTGAAGTTATGAGTGGTTTAAGTTTTGACAAAATGCAGCGTAGATTGTTTATTATCATGGCAATGGCACTTGACATGTTAATAAATGTTTAAATAATAGTTTATATATCATTTGATCCTAGAGAACTGCAAGATTTACGTAGTTTTTACAGCTCTAGGACAATTTAGTCCCTGGACAATTCATCATCAGACAATTCATCCTTAGACCAAGGGGACAAATTATCCTCGGGGATGAATTATCCTGGATCGAATAGTCATAGGGAATGAAATGTCTAGGGACAAATTATCCTAGGGTTTGCACTGTCCAGGAATGAGTTGTCAGGGGGCAAGTTGTCTGGGGACGAATTGACCAGTACATAATGCATCTTTAAATAAATGACAAAATTGTAATCAGAAAAGATAACATAAAAAAACAAAATGGTGATTGCACTCGTTAAAAAAACAACACAGGCTTTGATACTCCATCTACAGTATATGTATGAATGTTGGCAGCAAACAAAATATTATTTTCTACAGTATAGCCATATGGCAGCACACTAAATATTGTTAATATATAAATACTTGAAATTCAAGAATGATTATCAGAGCCCTTACTTTCTTGTTTCTCACATTTTCATTTTTTATCAGAAATTCATAGTCATAAATTTGATTAATGAATTCCTTAAAATTGCTTATCTACTGCTCATACCAAACAGATCTGGTGTAAAATTTTTATGGCCATTGCATTTAATTTTCCATATAGATATATGACATTAGCATCAAGTTGTAATCAGACTAATTTTAAAATCAATTTTTTTTATAAATTTCTGTTGCTTAAGAGCTCTGATTACACTGATAACTTTCAATTTTAAAAAGCGTGATTATAGAGGACATTGCACAAAGCGGTGAGATTCCCTAATATAAGCTGCAATCTTCAGTATACATGTAATATAAATTGAAAATTAAGCTGAGATTTTTTCAGTATAAAATTAAATTTAGGTAAGATTTTCAGTACAATATAAATTGAAAACTAAGTCAAGATTTTCAGTGTAATATAAATTGAAAATTAAGCTAAGATTTTCAGTAATTATGAATTGAAAATTAAGTCAAGATTTTCAGAAAAATAAAAATTAAAATTAAGCCAAGATTTTTTCAGTATAATATATATTGAAAATATTAAGTCTAGATCATGTACATGTACCAGACACAAAGAGATTCAAAGCAATAAATTATTCTACATAAATCTTTAAGCAGTATTAATTAAAATATATTATAAACTCCCAAAACTAAGTCAAACAGGCCCTGAGTTAACAAATAATTCCCAGATTTAAGTTAAGAATTTTCTCAAAATTGTTCACCCTATCGTAACTAAAATATAGTCATTTATAACTCTTGTTGTTTTAATGTATCAAATACATCAATAAGAAACTATGTGCAAAGTTTTGTGTTTCTGGAACAAAGATGTTTCTCATAAACAGTGATTGAAAGTTGAGTAAATTCTTAACTTAAGCCTGAGAATGCTTTGAGAACTTCTCAAAAGTATATTTCACTTCAAAAATTTTGTTTAATTATAAACTTGTGAGTCATGTTTCAGTTTCGACTGTGATAGACCGACCATCAGATTATAAATATACTTGATATATCTATTATGCTAAAAACAAAGTACAGTGTATATACCAGTAAAGGGAAACCTTATATTAAAGAGGCAATATTACATTACAACAAATCGTACATAATGTATATAATTAATACAAGAATTATGCAAATATAAATGGGTGTAGGGAAACATGGGTCATTTTATATTTTATCTACAAGATATGATGAATGAATAACTATCTACATTTATGGTCGATTCATTATGATATGTGTTTTGAACATGTGTAGTTAAACGAAAAAAAAAGGAAAAAAACTTGCAAATTTCTATTAACAACTATAAATGAAAAATCTGCATCTTTAATTTTCTGCGTTGATTTTCAGCAAAGGCAACAATGTATTCAATTAGTGCTATTTAAATAAAGAGCTTTTTTTGTTTGGAGAAGGGGGAGGGTACTATTTTCTACATAATGCTGTGGGCAGACAGGCATGTTTTTTCGTCTGATCGCACCGATTGAAATTCGCCAGCGACTTTTTACTGCTGATCACGAACGGGCATATGTAGTGATCGTCTCAAGAGCGTAGGCCACTCTGCCAGTAGATTATGGAGACCATGTGACTTGAACCGTTCCAAGCTTCATTAGTGGGTGAGCCATTTTCAGATTGTTTAATATCAATGATGTCGCCGATCGGCTCATTAAAATGGTAAAATATTCATCTGAAAGAATCACCACCGTCGAGTGATTTTAAAAATCAGTGCAATAGTCCCGAAAAATAATACGCTCGTCTATCCTAGGCTTTAGAATGCATAATTTTTAATTTGACAAGGACTCCTATTTGAAATGTCCAATCTTGATACAGAAAATAATTTGATGCAATCATTTTTCATTTCAACTATCACATATTAATTTCAAATTAATTGTCTTTTCTTTGCACCAATCATCTGGCTCCTCACTGTTTTGCCCTGTTTTGGCTTTGCCTTAGCCACACACACGATTGGATAAAATGTTAGATGTCTTTTGGTTCAACCAATCATATTTTCTTTTACAAAACAAACACAACCATTACTGAACACATTTCATTCCTTTTGAAGAATTTGCTACACATTGTATGTCTTTATACTGGACTTGGACTCCTTTAGAAGTCACATCACCTTACAGTGTTAATCACAAACAGACCAATGGTACTGGACATCTTCAAGCACAACCAAATGCATGCACTCTTTGACTTCCAATATACACACATGTGACCGGTGCCAGCAAAATCAGTCGGAAGTCACATTCTTTCATTTTGAGGTATAGGCTATATAAAGCAGTCAGTGGTGAAATTATTGATTTTCAGTTATCATCACAAAACAATAGATTAAAAAATTTTCTTTCAGAATTTATAATCATTTTTAATTATTTGAACTCTAAATACCTCAAAAATTGATTTTCATAAGGGATCTTGAATCATACATGATCAAGATTTTCCCTAAAACATTCGAAATTAAGGGTCTATTTCATGTCAAATAATTTTACAACCAGTAGTCTGAACAGCAATTTTTGTTGTATTTTAAAGCCTACAGTTGTGGCTTTCAGGAAATGTATAGAACTCAATTTTAGTGAAGTGATCCAAATGACTGATCTTGCTGGCATTGGTAACAAAGTGAGCCATCAGTTGCAATTCATAGTTTACAATATTTGAACAAAAATGTCGCAATAGGCTAAAAATATAAAAAAAAAATTAGTTTGCTTATTTGTCAAATCTAAACTTACATCATTAAAAGATATTTTTAGCCTATTTTTACATAAAGATTTGCGAATTCCTCCTCATTTATTATCACACGTACATGTAAGACATTAATATACAGTTATATATCATGAATCGAAACAATACTCAAGTCAGAGGTACACAATTGTGACCAACATATCTTGAGTTAAACCGGTGTAAAAATCCAAATCCATTTTTTAGACTAGTTCACAACATGGCACATTAACAATGAAGAACCGGCCAATCGAAACTGGAATATACATGTATACACACATTTATGAATGTGAAAGTTATTAGAGCTGGATATTAGAATCTGTCCACCATCCATGGGCCATATCACCTTGATTGCACATGTAGTGTTGGCTGGAAAGATTCTTAAATCACTCTGAAATCTGGTCCGAACGTTAAGAATGTACAAAGTAGTTCTGATATTCCACAGATAATGTTTACAATTAAATCGGTCATTTTGAATTATGAAAACCAGAAAATGTAAAGAGCTCACTACCACCATGACAACAGACATCGAATTTGGTCTGAACCTTGAGAATGCACAAAGTAAAGTTCTGATATTTCACAATTGTAACCAATTACATCGGCCATCTTACATTTATGAAAACCAGAAATTATAAAGAGCTAATCACAATCACCATGACAACAGATGTCAAATTTGGTCCGAATGCTGAGAATGCATGAAGTACAGTTCTGATATTTCACAAATACTATTCTAAGCAATTAAATCAACCATCTTGAATTAAAGAACACTAGAAATTGTAAAGAGCTCACTATCACCATGGCAACAGATATCAAAAGTTTGTGTGCTTGGCATTATCTGCCGCCCACTTGTTAGGCATACACGTATTATCCAGACTGTTTAGGAATGAGTCGTTGTCTAATGAAATCATTTCGTCTGGATAATCCTGTAAAAAAAGATGTGATAGATTTAATGACACGAATAAAATGTTTTATTTCTTGAGTACATTTGTATACGGAAAGTCTATTGGCTAATTAAGCTTTTTTACCAAGATTTGGTATAGTGTTTTGGATGCAATTATGGTGGGTGTGGCGCAAGGCAGGGTAAGCTTACTCTTTCAAACATCTGTAACCACTTTCCGTCATGTACATGTATTTTGTGCATAGTGAACGGTCCATTTGCTGTTTACATTATTTTGCCGATACCACTTTTTTTTTTACGACTTTGTCTAATAATAATATGGCTTGGATTGTTGGATTGTTTCTACTTGGTTTTATTTTTATTTATAGCTTGGTTGCTAGAGTTTGAGTGTAATTTCTGAATACTCTACAAATTTTAAAATTGTGAATATTCCAATCTTCTTATCCCTTTTTTTATATTTCATGGTGCTTTACTTGGTTGTTGCCACTAATTGCGAATTCTTTCTTAATGTATACTTTTCTAAAGGTATATATATACTTTTAAACATTAATGTTTTCATCATCATTTGTAACCAGCTCTGGTTTAAGGCTACAGCCTACTCTTATTTTATATAGAATTGCAAGTGTCCGGGCAAAATTTCCCTCATTGCACACTGTATGCTCATCTTTATTAGCCCAGTCAGAGCAGAACAGTAGAACCCTAAACCCCCATTTCACTTCCGATAAGAGAAGTAATAAGATATGAAATACGAACCCTCGGTAAATCCACATGACCATTGATATAACTAAGTGTAACGTTATCCTCCCAATACGCTGATAAATCGGCTTTAGATCCTGATAACTGGTGTTTTTTACGTGTACAACAGATTGCTATGGCAACCACTGAAACAGAAATAAGATTACTTGCTTTACTTTAATTCAAAATGACAAAATATATTGACATTTGTGGAGTAGCTAGTCTACAGAGAGGGCGTCACTACTCCGCAGATGCACTAGTCCGCCGCAATAAAGAGAGAGAGAGAGAGAAATGGGGTTTAACGTCCACTCGACACAACTAGGTCACTTCGGGACTAACATATGGTTTAATTTTATTTCAATAATTCGCTTGCGCGTAGGGGTCTTTAGCAGTGGGAGGAAACCGGAGTGCCCGGAGGAAACCCACGAGGTTGAGAAGGGGCCCCTATCTCCATGCCACATACGCTCACACCAGGGCTCGAAACCACAGCCGCAAGCCAGAGGTGACCGGCCAGCTAGAGGTCGAAGCGCGGCACTCTAGACCACTAGGCCATCCCACCCACCCCCCCCGCCGCAATAAGAAATACTACATCTATAAATATGGGTATCATACCCAACCCCAACCCTAATAATAGATATCAGGGGACCAGTGAACCTGCGAACCAGTGAGCGTTCCCCAGCCTATGGAGACACGTGCTGAGCTGTTGTTGTTGGCGGTGAGGGAGGGTGGAAGACTGGACTAGGATTGAAGATTAAAGGTGCATTCACACAGTTACTGTTTGTCACATGTATGTTGAATTCAAACTACAGCATCTCATGAAAGATGTTACAAGTTCATATTTTTTTTAACACAGGTGTTATAAAGGAACCAAAATCTTTCTTTGGGTTATAAACAGGCATTTAATGTTTCATCAAATCAGTTGAAAATTGTGACCTCTAGAGGGTCCAAAAACCAAAAACTTGATTTTTTGTACAATCAGGGATCATAATCCAGTTTAAATCCGATACATGCCAATATATCAAGATCTTTTCGAGATAAACAAATATGTCATGTTTTGTCAAAATTGGATAAGAATTGTGACCTGTAGAGTGGATTCAAAATATATATCTTATAAAAAATAATTTTAAGTAATTAAATATTAGATACATTTGAAGGTTGACAGACAACATAATATAAGAGTATGTATGTCATCTAACGAAGTCACAAAGATTTTTGCCTTGTGATTTTATTATAGTTAATCAGCACATTGTGCATGTGTATTGATTATGGTCTTTAAAATTTATCCACAATGAAAAAGCTATGTTGCCAAGCAATGCAGTACAGCAACAAGGCAATTCATTTGAACACTCCATAAAAGTTGTCACTTGTGATTATTTTATGGCTGATAAGCCCATTAAGACACCCAGTTGGTGTCAAAACTTGTTCCAAGTTTCTCCATTATCTTTAAGGGTGTCCATTTCGAATTTGTCTTGTGAATTTAAACACAACACTGGTTATAGTACCCAGAAATTATTTTCTAATAAAACATACCACTAATTCTGCATATCCATAAAATAATGTAGGGCCTCTACACAAAAAATATTTCTGCTAAAAACTTACCTAGAAGTAAAACTAATGCCGCAATTTTATTTCAATATTTCGCTTTGCCTGTAAGAGTTTTTTGCAGTGGGGGGGGGGGGGGGGGCAACCGGAGGACCAAGAGAAAACACGCGAGGTTGGACAGGTGACCCTACTCAATAACAGACCTTATGATACAGAGTGCCATCCACTCTAATGCCTAAAGAAATCAGAAATTATCTAATCATTTAACTTACCTAGAAGTAAAACTAATGCCGCAGATCCACAAGCTATGCCTATAATCACTGATGTGGGTAAACTCCAGCCATCTTGGCCAGTGTAAGTTTTACAGTCTGATGAATTTTTCGATCCAGTACACGTCACATTTGTTTCTTTCACAGACGCTGGTGTTGGCGTAACTTGTGGCGGGGCGGTGGTTTTTGGAATGGATGACGTGTTTAAACTCGCTGTTGCACTATTATTAGTGTCCATGCTTGTGGCAGACGGCGAAATGGTTACCGAGGACAAAATGGCTGAACTAAGCAGATATGAGGTAGAATTGACAGGACTAACAGTGGAAAGATTTATGCTTGCGTTATTTGTGGCAGAGGCAGAAACATTTAGTGTCTGTGCTACACTTTGATTCACACTAGAAGCAGACCCTAAAGTAGGAGTTACAGAAATACTGGTCTCTGATTGGCTGACTGTGGTTGAGGGCATGATTTCATTGGTCGTTGATGACTGGCCAGCAACCAATAAAATTAATGATAACAGCCATGTCAACATCAATGTTTTGTCTACAATGATAAAATATATAACTAAATTACAGTCTGGCTATTAAAGCTGAACTCTGATTATAAAACTACAGAAATAATTAAATAAAAAAAAGGTAATGCCAAAAACAACCGCCATCCTTGTTTTCAATTCATAGAACAACCATGGTGATCGCTTTGGGTGGACAAACACACAAGCGGGTCACGCCCACTTCCATTGTATACCTTGTTAATCGAAGGTCGAAGCGTCCAGATCCGGCTAGGAGGGCGTTACCTTTTTTTTATTTAAGTATTTCTGTAGTTTTGTAATCGAAGTTCAGCTTTCAATAACACTACAACTCAGACATCATATAGTTCTGCTGTTTTAGCAGGAGTTTCTCTATTTAAAATGTTTAGTTTCAAATTGTTAAAGTTTGTTGAGAACCATCGAAAAATATTGGAGTCTCAGTATATAATTTACATTAAATGTAGTTCAGTTTTGAACATTTTCTTTAAGGGAGAAGTCCACAGCTGTTGAAGATTCTTTATTTTCTTAATGATCTTGTTTTAAAATCAGTTCAAAATACGCAAAACCAATTGTTTCTCCTGAATGCGACTATTAGTATTCATTAATAAAACGTTCCCTTGGCAGTTGGAATTCGATATAAAAGTAGGCTGTAGTGCCACTCTACAGGCAAAATTTCCCGCATAGCACACTGTATGGTGTATGTTCTTCTTCATTAGCCCAGTCAGAGTAGAACAGTAGGATGCTAAACCCCATTTCATTTCAATAAAATGTACATGTAACCGTGTGTCCATTGAGTAAAAAGATCAGAAAAGTTGAGTATCTTACACATGGTTTATTGTTCATGTATACTACTAACAGTTTACCAGCATTAGATGAGTAGACCAATGAACAGCAAGTAGTATAACACCATCTGGATTATGTCCCTTGATGCCTGAAGTTGACCTTATACCCAAGCCTGGGTCATAAGGGAACCTGCCACAGACTTTTGTCAGATGCAAATTATCACAGACGTCAACAATCTGTTTCACAGAGAATTACTTACGAATTATCTCTGTAACAGATGAGTGTCCACAACATGTGCGTTGACTGCCCACGGCGCCAGTCATTGGCTCAACGGCTCGTGCAATGTTTACTCAACACCTAACTGCTTCGGGCAAAATGATGCATTTTACTCATTTTAATACCCATTTACACTAAATAGGAAATATTTTTTAACTTCAAATTCTTCAAACGTCTTTATTTATTTTTCCTTTACCTCAAAAAAATGTTTGAGAATTTAATTTGTCGGAGTAAAAAAGTTAATATGCCGTACTTATTAAGCCTCGTCGATGTCATGCTTATCAGTGATTGTAGCGGCCAAGCGAATATTCACTGCGGGATCAGTTTGAGACGTCAACCCTGAACAAACATACAAATACGTGTCTGTACATAGACAGTTGATAGCAAATATCTTAAAATCAAGCAAAAAATCAACAAAGGTTAACTTTGAACTTACCCATTTTAAAACTGACGGTATTCCAATAATAGTCCATTATGCCTTGTTGTTGTTCAGCAAACACTGTTGATTATTCTCTATGCCATTTCTGAAATAAACAAATCATTAACACCATTTCATTAACTTCAAATTTGAAATCTATAAGTGACAAGCAGCCATACCAAATTCTCTCATGAAGTCTTCAGGCTTTCAAATTGAGGGGAGTCATGGTGGCTCAGTGAGTAAGACGCTGGCTCTCTCGTGTTCTATCCCTGGGTTGGTTGATAAAGTTCATTGGGACTTTCGGATGTGGTACCCCCTTACCAGAGGTGCAGGACAGAGGGCCTGTCCAGGGAGAGAGAGAGAGAGAGAGAGAGAGAGAGAAATGGGGTTTAACGTCCACTCGACACTGAATCACAGTAGAAGTCGCGGTGGACTGGAGCAATTCTGTTTCACTAAAGTCGCAGGTTTCGTAACATTTATCATTAACTTAAACAATTTACATGAATAATGTACATGTACACTGATACATTCCAAACATTCAGTAACATAAAGTTCAAAATACATAATTCCAATTTCAAAAATCTGTTTCTACTTTCTGAGCAAAGGATTATAGTATCCAAACCTATCTAGGTAGGCTGACATATTGTTAGTGTCCAGACAATTCCAATTTCAAAACTGTATCCAGAGCTACCAACCTAAGCACACTTTGTTAGTCTCTGAATTCGTACATATACATTAAGTTTGATCTATAACAATAACCTGATTCCTTTTATTTCAAAGAATTCTTTGCCATTTTGCCATAGTTGTCTATGATACACTTGTAGAATACAGGTTTATTTGTGCCATGTAATTCTAGAGAAATAAGTCTGTTATAAACTTGCCATTTCCTCAGAGATATCCTGGTAGAATACACGTCCATTTGTGTCATGTAATCCTAGATTTCTATGAATAAATTGGAAAAGTAAATCTGTCCTAAAATTACCATTTCCTCAGTGATGTATCATCCATGAGTTTTGTGAGAATTATTCACTGAATGTTGTCAACTTTTATAGTAGGTAATAAAACATTGTGTCACGGGGTCAAACTCAGAGGTCAAATGAACAGCCATTTGTTATAACCTTGTAATATACAGAGAGAGAGAGAGCGAGAGAGAGAGAGAGAAAACCCAACAGGTTGGACAGGCGACCCTACTCCTTGTCAGGTACATGTACAACCTGGGATTCGAAACCACGCCAATGACAGGCTTCATGATACAGCACGCATGTGCTAACCTTTTGGCCATCCAACCCCCCTTGTAATATACAAGACAACTCCTAGAAAACTTTTACAATTTTGGTTATTTCTATGGAAAATTTAAAAGACTAATTTAAAAACCAAAAGTAATTGTTTCAAACGTTCAAAAGTTTTTAGTTCCATTATTAAAACATGCATTATACAGCTATTGCAAGTCTTCGATATGCCTTAAAGATATATCAAGGGATATTAGATAAAGAGCTGGCAGTTCTTACTATAATAGTTAAAAACTAGATTATGTGAAAGGACTAGCCTAGATCATTAACACAAGGTAAAATTTTATGGATACACAATTACTAAGCAACGTTACGACGAGGATACTCTTGTCTTTTTCAAGCAAATGCAACTAATAAACAGACATGTGTTTAAAACTCTCATCAACAACAATATAATCAATAAGGCTAAGGTGTTTCCTATTCAAAACATTGGGATTCCAGGCAATGAAACATACACCCACAATCGTAAATAAAGGTAATAGCATTATGATCCTTTTACAGCTGCAGGTAGCCTACTGGCAATTAGCTTTCACAACTTAAAGCAGCCAAAGAGACAAGGACAGCTGTCTAGTTGTTTGGATAGGACAAAAACTCATAGGAGTTCAATATAAGAGTAGGCAAAATTTCCCTCATAGCACACTGTATGGCGTATGCCCGTCTTCATTAGCTGAGTTTGGAGGAGAATAGTAACTATACTTGTTACCTTAAACTGTGTTTAAGGTAACAATTGGTACAGTCTACGACCCCTTACGCAAGTTCAAATAGGTTCAAACGCACAATTGTCAACACACATCATTACAGTTTGTATTAAAATAAGTAATTTTATCACAAATAGTGAAGACTGGACCATTAAAATAGTTACCGAACAGTTTTTCTCTGCATAGCGCTGTTTATGTTGTAGGCCTAATGACGTATTACACAACTTGCGGCCATGACGGTCGGCCATTTGAAATTTCGAGTAGGAGATGGGTTTCATCAAATCATATAATTATGCGGTAAGGTCTCACCTTTATTTCAATAAGAATTGATTTATTATATGTTAAGCTACGTGCAGTACTGTTTTGGGCCGGTTTATTTGTAAATTAAGCGAGCTATAGGCCAGTAAACTTTTTGTAGTCATTTGACTACAAAACTTGCGCGAAGGAACTCTGTAGGAAAAACCACTACTGCGACTGGAGTAAGACGGAAGACGGCAGTAGTGGAACCATTTCTAGGAGGAGAACAGTAGGACGTTAAACCTCCACAGACAACATGTATTTTCCAGGTCATTTTGTAAAGGGTTTGACGTCCAGATTTATCCTACAACAGAATTTAAATTTCAAGATTTTTTTCACAAATTATCAATAAAATTATGCAGTACAACTCAGTTCATCGAGATTTACAGGCGTGGTTTCCCCTTCTCAGTGATTCAGAATGGAGATCTTGACAAGGACACCTGTCTTGTCGTTCAGATTGGACGAAAAACTGAGGTCCAGTGTATACATTGGCATGCATGTAAAAGATCCCTTGGTAGTTGGAATTCGATATAAGAATAGGTTGTAGTGCCCCTGTCTGGGCAAAATTCCGGTCTTCATTTGCAGCATTTCAACAGAAGAGTATGTAGGACGTTAAATTCCATGTCATTTCATTTCATATCAATAAAACTTTCAATAGTGAATTGATTCACAATCAATTACCATGCTTGGTTTGTAGCTTTACCTATATATACTAGTAATTGAATGTAGGTAAGCATGTCTATTATTATTGATTACTGCTAGGCTACTTAAAGGAGGAGCAATCTCACATATAGTTCAGTGGATAGAGCCTGATCATAATAAATGCCATGTTTCTAAATCAATGACCGCAAGTTTTACAACATCTAGCTGTTGCTAGATTAGGCAGAAGTTCATGAACTTGTAGGTCCGTTATCGCCCTTTAGTCTTCACCATAGATACATGAACAACAGCATTGTCCAATCAGAGGGTGTGACACAAATAGCGTTGTCCAATCAGAGGGTGTAACACAAACACACTGAAAACAATAATGGCAGTCTCAATGGAAACCTTGACAATGAACGAACCTTGAACTCGATTATCATAGACAGACATTTCAGCTGGCAAGAGTTAGACTTGATAAGGTTTGATAAGATGTACAAATGTACAGAGTTGAGTGAGATCAAGCCTTCTATTGCGAGTCAAAAACCTTTATCCCAGTTCTTTGTAGAAAATGTAGCTGTTATATGGCCACATTCATGTGTGGAGGACTGACAACTTACTCTTCAATTTTGGGGTTTGTGGACCAAATTTGAGGTTTTCCCTCAAACTATGTTCATTCTACCTACTGTATGCATTATTCAAGTGACCAATACATACATGTATGCACTATTACATGTATATAGCGATAACAATTATTATACATTTATTTACTAGCGTGCACGTTGGATCACAAGGTCTGTCATTGAATGAAGGGGCTGTCAGTGACCTCATTTTGATTCCCTGCTTGTACATGACAAGGAGTAGGGTCGTCTGTCCACTCTCGTGGGTCTTCTCTGGGTTCTTCCAATTGATAAAGACCCTACGCACAAGCAGGAGCGAATTATTGAATGTGAACCATATGTTAATCCCGATATAACCAAGGTTTTGGGGGGGGGGGGGGGGGTATAAGCAATATTTTTATTCAGATTTCGATCTGAATAGGGAATCGGGAACAGGCATTGCCTACATTGAACCCTTTACCTGAGTTGGTGTTGAGCGGATGTTAAACTCCACTTCTCTCTCTTCATTACCCACTAAGTAAATTTTGTTATATAATGTGTTATTGACCAAAACAAATACACTATTTTAGAACAGTGATTTCATCTTTAAATGTTATTATATAATCTAGCAATGATCAACATGTATGCAGAACAGTAGGACTAACTCTATTTTATTTTTATTATATAATCTAGCAATAATCAACATGTATGCACCATATGGCACATCTGTTGACTATTTATGTATTCCTATGTCATTGTTAGTCGAGTTATTTCCTTTAAAAAAAACCTGAATAACCCACAACTGGACAACATTAAACTTATTTTTAGCAAATACAAACTTTGTTACTACCTCTGTTTTGTGATGACCTGACCTTATTTAGTATTTTGTGAAAAGGGGTCATGGAACAGACCTGATTGGTCACCAAATTTGTAATGTAACAAGTACATGTGAAAGAATTCTTTAAAAATTATCCACAGATCGTGCACGTTTAATCCAGACAAACTTTTTATTATGATATAACCCGAACTTAAACTCAAATCACGATTTCGACTTCATTGTTCATGCAGTGAAACAAAAATTTCAGACTTGATCCGGGGAAATAAAACGCTTTCACAAAATTAAATTTAAAAAGCATAAAAATAATTGTGAGTATTTGTGATGACAACATGCTTTTGATCAATCGAACACATATCTATATCTTTTGGGAATGAAAGTCATGGAGTTACAATAACATTTTTGTCACCAAAACCTTTCACTTGAATAGCTACTTTTTCCTTGATATTATATTTTATCGAAATTGGAACACACAAATGTACAGAAATGAAATGGGGCTGAATGTTCTACTGTTCTTCTCCGACTGCCGGCGACTGGGCTAATGAAGACGTGCCTAATGCCATACAGTGTGGTATGAGGGAAATTTGTCTGGGCAGCTGATCTTTTACAAGAGATCTTTTACATGCATGCCATACGCAGGACCTCAGTTTACCGTCCCATCCAAACAACAAGGCAGCTATTATTGTCAGGCCTTGAGTCCTGCACCACTGACAATGTTGATGAAATTTCTCAGCCGATGCAGGGATCAAACACACAACCTCAAGGTTAGCTGCCAGCGTCTTACTCACTTACTGTACCCACTGTGGCTAGTTTATTTTCTTCCTTTCATAAGGTGTCCTACATGTATCAACGTATGAAACAAACCATTCATCCTCCCTTAGTTTAAAATAGGAAGAGAGAGAAATAGGGTTTAATGTCCACTAGACACAAAGTCATTTTGGGACTAACATATGGTTTAATAGTTAAAAGTGTTATGAGGTGTTCTACAAGGAACAGAACAAACCACATATAATATCAAAACATTTACAACAATTTATAACTTACATCAGGAACTATCTATTCCACATTAGTCATTAAATGACCGCATTGAAATATAATTGCTTGTAATATAGGATCTACTCCACATAAAATGACCATATTGAAATATAATGGCTTGTAATATAGGAGATCGAAATGCAAGAGTAAACAATATCAAAAGACCCAGGGGCTATATATATTATTTGAATAATTTGATATGTACACTATTTTTGACTATAAATATATGTCCCCCTGAGGGAGATATTTATAAGATACACCGATAAACCCTGTAACACCTAGAGCTGTTTAAAACATAGTTAAAGATGCATTATGTAAGAAATAATTCTGCCCATTGTAGGATTTTATTTTGGCTTTAAATGTTATAAAAAATATCAATTAAACATCTATTAAAATGACAAGCCTATAATCCACTCTCTAGGTCATGGACTGACCCCGATTTTAAGGCCATTTAATGGTTTGATTTAACAATTAGAGAAGACAGGCTATGTCTTGAATAACAAGTACTGTTGTTACGATAATACTTTATACACATTCTTGTCAAAACTACAGTGACACATGTGTAACATCACTCAGAATAAAGCAATTGAATAAAATTTTCAATATACAGTGTATTCATTTTACATGTCTCTGTTTTTGATCTACAGTATTAGAGCAATAATGACCAGCTCTAGTTATCTGATCTATACCTTACATAATGCATCTTTAAAGAAAGCCTCATGATGCTCAGAGGGACCTGTGACCACACAAGCCTTGATTATCCATTATTACATAAGATTATTAAATGACAATCTTGTTTTAATCCATTCAAAATCACAACCACCCGATGATCTAGAGAGTTGATTATAATAGGCTTGCCAGATGTTTAAATAATAATCTATATAAGATTTGAAATCAGAAAAAAAACTTGCAGACCGCAATAGGCAGATTTAGCTCTTACATAATGCATCTTTAAAAAATTTAAACTCTATATCTATGGGCACTTTGTATCTTTAAAGAATTTAATAGAGAGAGAGAGAGAGAGAGAGAGAGAGAGAGAGAGAGAGAAAAATGTGGTTTAACGTCCACTCGACACAAACTTGATCATTTTGGGACTAACTTATGGTTTATTAATTTTATTTCAATAATTCGCTTGCGCGTAGGGGTCTTTAGCAGTGGGAGGTAACCGGAGTGCCCGGAGGAAACCCACGAGGTTGAGAAGGCGCCCCTATCTCCATCCCACCTACGCTCACACCAGGGATCGAAACCACAGCCGCAAGCCAGAGGTGACCGGCCAGCTAGAGGTCGAAGCGCGGCACTCTAGATCACTAGGCCATCCCAACCCCCCTAAAGAATTGAAACTCTATATTTATGGACTCTTTAATGTATCTTTAAAAAGAATTTAAACTCTATATTTATGGGTACTTTGCATCTTTAAAAAGAATTCAAGCTCTATATTTATGGGCACACTTTTAAGTGTAAATACATGTATTTTATTTTACGTCTTTGCACTCTAACTAATCATTATTCATCCTCTCAAAAGATTTAAAATAGACTCCTTTCAAGACATTATCCAAACACATGCAGATCTAGCTAAGGACACACCAATTTGATTTTCTGTTCTTTGTGAAGATCCGTTACAAAGAGAGAGAGAGAGAGAAATGGGGTTTAACTTAAACGTTCACTCGACACAAACTAGGTCATTTCGGGACTAACATATGGTTTTAATTTTATTTCAATCATTCGCTTGGGCGTAGGTGTTTTTAGCAGTGGGAGGAAACCGGAGTACCCAAAGAAAATCCACGAGGTTGGACAGGCGACCCTACTCCTTGAAATTACACCAGTTGACTCAATAGCAGGCCGTTTGATACAGCGCGCACGCTAACCATTCGGCCATTCAACCCCCCTGTCCAAACTAGCATATATTTGAAATAAAATTGAAGCACATGTTAGTCCCAAAATGACCTAGTTTGTGTCGAGTGGACAATAAACTCCACTTCTCTCTCTTTAGGATAAAGACTAAATTAAAAGCCAAAAGTACTTGGTTGCTATGTTCAAAAACTTTTAGTCAAGACGCTGAACAGAAAATTAAATTGGTTTGGCCCAAAGGGTCCAAGTGTTCAAAGAATAAGTTTGCATACATGTAGACTATCAAATATTTATTTAAGAAATTGTCTTACATGTTAGATTGTAATTTGAGTGATAATATATCATAAACTTTTGAGGTAGCGTTCCCGGGCGATATGTGTTGATTCTAGGGCGGTTATTTCTTGGACTCTCAACTTCAGTGTCAACACAGGGACAGCCTAGATTTGCTTAAGGTTATGTATTAGACGCACCCCTTCAAGTAAATAAAATATTTCGTAAAAAAAGGGTGCCTACACCAAAAAATACGGTAATTGGAATGTATTGAAATGTTATTCAATAGCTACCGACCTACATGTATACACCAAGTAACAATATCTCCACAGGACTCATAATAACCGAAGTAATTAAAAATGGCTGAATCATAATTGACAAAATAATAATATAAAAAAATCATGTATAATGGACTATAAGCAGACGCAAATGAGTGTGGTTAAATTTGAACTGTTCAATGCATGTCACCAAATGTAATTGATTAGAAATTACAATAACAATTTTTATGAAAAGATGTAAATTACTTTATGTACCCTCATAATATTACATTAATCATTATAAATATGGGGTTTTTTTTAGGCCTAAAGAAATAAGTTATACACTCTTTTAAATAGAGAGAGAGAGAGAGAGAGAGACAATCTAATTAAAATATAGATCTATATTTCGTTTCGTTTTTTATACTTTCGATGGCCTACACTCATGTAGATCTAACTAGTTATAGTGGACGCTCACGTTCTATGACGTCAGGTATCAAGCACGGGACATTTGACCCGATAACGTCAGTCATTCGATTAACCAATTAGCGATCGCCATGCTTTTCAAAATCCACTTGTGTTTTGTTATGATTTCTATCCGCTGGTGTTAGTATAGACGTCGTTGGCTGGTAATATCTACCCACAGTTCCACGCATGAAAAGGTCAAACGGTCGATTCGACAGACCATTTGATTGGCTGACCCCTCATTTCAGGCAGAACGCCAGTTAAATAACAAGTCCTCCAGATCCAAGAGTAGTGAAGACAAGTAAAAACGAAATTTTGAACTATAAAAAACGAAACGAAATTGGATCTGTGTTTTAATCAGATTGAGAGAGAGAGAGAGAGAGAGAGAGAGAGAGAGAGAGAGAGAGAGAGAGATTGAAATAAAATTGAACTATATGTTAGCCCCAAAATGACCTAGTTTATGTCTCATGAACATAAAACCCAATTCCTCTGTCTCCATTGGGAATAAAAGCACTATCCTTATCCCTATATTGCTAATTTCTAAATACTTTCCTTCTGTTTTCACAATTTGATTCATTAGTCTGTAGCCACAGCCCTATACTGACGAGATGACCTACACCTATAACTTCTTTGGTAAGTATTTACAATGTAGTAATTGAAGTGAAGTCCTCTACAGTATATTGTAGTATTGTAGAAACTGTGGGCCTAATAACATACACAGACTACATTTACACTGAGTGGATACTTACAGAATGCTTTTGGTACAAGTGTATTTAAAAATGCAAATCAATCTCATACAGAAACAGTTTTATATTATTTACTTTTTTCAACATTTCAGCTCAAATATTGATCTGTCAGTGAAAATGTCAAAATTGTTTAAAGCAGTAATATCAGCGTTTATTTCTAAAAACAAACCATGTCCCGTCTTTGTATGGAGTAAAGGAGAGAGAGAGAGATGGGGTTTAACGTCCACTTGACACAAACTAGGCCATTTTTGGACTAACGTATGGTTCAATTTTATTTCAATAGTTCGCTTGCATGTAGGGGTCTTTAGCAGTGGGAGGAAACCGGAGGACCCGGAGGAAACCCACCAGGTTAAGAAGGTTTCCCTATCTCCATGCCACATACACTCACACCAGGGATCGAAACCACAGCCGCAAGCCAGAGGTGACCGGCCAGCTAGAGGTCAAGCGCGGCACTCTAGACCACTAAGCCATCCCACCCACCCCCCCCTTGAGTAAAGGAGCCATGGTGGCTTAGTGGGTAGGATGTTGGCTAGTTAGTCTGAAGGTCCCGGGTTCGCTCCCGGTGTTGGCTGAGAAAGTTCATGCAGATTTCTCAGTGAGGTATCCCATTGTCCGAAGTGCAGGACGGAGGGCCTGACAAGAACAGCTGTCTAGTTGTTTGAAAAGGACGAAAAAGTGAGGTCCTGTGTACACAATAGATCCCTTGGCAGTTGGAATTCAATATAAATTTAAGCCGTTGGGCTAGTGTCCAACCGGGTTACAGGTATATGGAGCCAAATGCATGGTGATAGCATAGACATGTAGCCTCTTTAAAGGCGGAACAACTAAACGCATAGATTTACATGTACTGCTTTGAAGGTGAAACAACTAATTGTATACATACAGTTTAAAATGTCTAGATCATTTGATCTTGTTCATCCACTGGGTTTAAGATAAGCTTATTGATTTATCTAATGGAATAACTATCTGTCTTGGTTCAAATTTTACATCTATATATAATATAAAGCCAATGATGAGATATACATGTACGGTAATTGCTTGTGTGTGCCTGTGACACGTCAATACCGGTACAGTAATTTTAGTACCGTAAGCCATGAAGGCCAGAGAGAGAAATGGAGTTTAATGTTCACGTAACACACACAAAGGTCATTTCGGGACTAAGGCTGACCTTAAAAATATCTTTGTTTCACCAAACCCGACCCACAATTGAGGAGAAGGGTCGGTAGGTCGGTTTTTTTTTTAGATTTTTTTTTTAAGTCAGAGAAGCCCATACAGAAAATGGATAACTTACTTATAAGCTGTAAACAAATCAATATTTTAAATTTTAGTGATGCACGACTTGCACACGATTTGCTCCGAAATTGAAGTGTGAATTTTCTTCAACACGTTTTTAACGATCGTTCGGGTTGTGCCTTCATTTTTCTCTAACGGATATTGAAAATATATCGTCGTCAAGTTTAAAACGGCGCTCCACAGACAAAGGCAGAATCATTTCGTAGGGATGGACATGCTTTCGTCTGCAACCATTTTGTTGAGAAGCGACACCTATGACGCTTTCGTCTTGATCAACCAGTTTCAATAATGAATCAAACGCATCAACCCATAGCCATAGTAAAGGGAAATAACTCCCGTGATATATTTCAGGTTGACACACAAAATAAAATAAAAAGATCGCGGAAAAGTGCAATAAAATAATTTGGGTCGGGGGTGGTTTTAGTTAGTCGGTCGGGTTAGGCGAAACAAACATATTTTTAAGGTCAGCCTAATGTCTAAATTTTATTTCAATAAATCGCTTGAGCTCAACAGGGTTTAGCAGTGGGAGGAAACAGGAGGACCCAAATAGAAAACCCATGAGGTATGGGGTTTAACGTCCATTCAACACAAACTAGGTAATTTTGGAATGGAACTAACATATGGTTCATTTGTATTTCAACAAATGGCTTGTGCGTGGAGGGTTAAGTTGATGGAGGAAACCCAACGACCCGAAGAAAAGATTGGGCAGGCTATTTATAATGATATAACTATGAGTTCACAGACAGCAACGTAGGAAACTCTCAATAATAGCACCCAAAACATACAGTGTACAAAACCCCAACAATTACAAAGAATCAGCCTTCAGCTTAATCTTTCAAATAACAAAAATGCCTTTGCCCCATCTCTAATGAACTCAATCAGATTGACTCCAATATTTTATTTTGACTTAAATCAGACCATAAACACAATCACAACGACTTTATTTTCAAGTCAAATACTTTACTTTGAATTAAATCAAGAACCATTTGAATGATTGTAAAATTTTTAAATAGATTTAATCAGTTGATATATATACTACTAACCCCGATTTATTGCTTTAATCTAAAAATTTCCCGTTGGCTATGAAAAGTTTTCAGATTTTAGTTTTATTCAACGCACAAAAGGGCCAGAAGACAAATCTGTTTACTTGAATAAATTTAAAGAAATATTTTGGAAGATTGGATATGAGCTGGCAGTTCTCAATATACATGTAATAGGTAAAAACTAGATAATGTAAAGGGAATTTGCTGAAAATTTCAGTCAAATTATTCCACCCTGAACCAAGAATTTAGTGATTGAATGTTGAGCCTAGCCTCGATCATCACGACTTAGCCTACATGTAAGTCAGTATGATAAAAAAACATAGTCTTGATTATCCATTTTTTGATTTAATCAGTAGCAGTAAAAGACCGAGTTCTAATCCAGTAAATATCACAGGCTAGCGATGACGTCGAGAGTTGATTATGGTCTGGATAAGTTAATTAATGTCTAATTAATAATTTAGATAACATGCAATTGGCAGATAAAGCTCTTGCATAATGGCTGTTTAATGTTTAATTAATAATTTCAGGCATAAAGAAAGACCTGCAATTGGCATATTTAATAAAAATAATCGTTTTCTATGCGGCTGAACATTCAGTCAGTCTGACTGCTCTGTGGCACTTTATTTAGCTCTTGCATAATGTATATTTAAAAGTGACTGTGGCTCAAAAAATTCAAAACACAAAAACCTATGTCAAAATTTAATTACAATTTACTTCATTCATGTCTAAAGATGGAGCAGTGAAATCAATAGCCCCACCCCTCCCCCATAATATCTATAATAAAAAGATTAAGCTAATTATTCAAATTGACTGACAAGGAAATAAAGATATCTCATCCCAGTAATTGAGTAACAAAATGAAATAAAGCCATGATGATATGTTAGTAACTTATGTTTCCTCTGTGTTAACACTAATACATACAGATGTACATACAGAATACAACTACATGTAGGGTTGGGTGACTTATGTTTCCTGAATGTTAACAGTAATACATACATCTGTACATACAGAATACAACTAGGGTTGGGTAATATTACATCACCTGTCATGTTGAACCACAAGAAGTGGTCTGAACCCATTTATCTGATATGACACATACATGTTGTCTACAAACTGATATACCTGTACCTGAGGATGATGTACCAGTTTTACAATAAGAGAGAGAGAGATGGGATGGGATGGCGAATAATTAAATGGTCAAAATATGAGTTGTAATAGGACTCCCCACCCCTCCAGAAACCGCTACACAGCCTCGGTTAAGTAAAATAGAATCAATGGAATCACAAACTAGGTCATTTTGGGACTAAGACACAGTTTGATTTTATTTCAATTTCACGTACAACCAGAAAATCGAAACCATGCCAGTTGACTCAATGACAGACCTTATGATACTGTGCGCATGTGCTAACCATCAAACCCCCACCCCTTGCTCTGCAACACTGTCTAGAAACTGATGTACATATACATATAGATAACCACTGTTTTGAAACAAGGAATAATATCACATTTAATGTAAATTCATTTGAATTCGATCTGGCTTCAAGTTGACTTAAATTCTGTTAAATGTTGTGGTCTGAACCCATCATTATTAGAGTTGTTGAAAAATTTCACTTTCAAAAACTGACCTCGACTATTAATAAATTGAATAATATCTCCTTTTCTAAAGTTCATTTCAATTCAATCTAGTTAACTAGTTACACGACGTCTACTTACTGGATTTTTAAAAATACAAGTGTATGTCCTGATTAGGAGCCATAGTTGCAGAGAAGGACATAATTTAACAATGGTGCACCCACAATAATATGTGTATTCAAAATGACACCATTTCAATATTTGATATTTTGGACTGAGAAATTTAGAGTCAATGGATTTTCATCAAAATACATGTATACGCTACTACTATAGCCTAATTGCTCTTTTCTCCAGTTTTGGAGTAGGCTACATGTAAATGGCTTATTCAAATAGTCGATATGGGGGATGGGTAGTAATTTCCTTATTCAGCCTATTAAATTCTATTTGCTGTAGCCTATCAATAAATAAGACGAGTTCAACAATTTCAGAAACTGACATTATTATCATGAAATTAAAAATCTATTTGCTGTTATGTAATAATAACAACTTTATAATTTGACAATAGATCTAGATCTAACAACAATGTAATGTTAAACGTGAAAATAATTTTCCAAATCACCCACCATGGCATATCAGACATCAGTCCTGCCTTTTCACTCAACACAAAGGAACATCACTATCCAATCAACGACACTGTCATCTGTCACCGACCACGTAATTGCATTCCCAACGAAACAACTGTTGAATGGTTCAAACTCACGCAATGCAATCAAATGAAAAGCACGCGCACCACTCTGACACCGAACAAATCGAAATTTTATCGATACGCGTTGACACAGACAGACGAGGTACTTTTTCAGACTTGCTGTCCCATTATGCGCCTATTTTATTCTATTAAAATAATAAATGTATGCACCCTACCTTTTTTCCCGCGTGGTTACTCATGCAATTTCCTGAATCCGGTTTGAATATTTATTATTCTTTTAAAGGCGAGGGAAGCCTTCTTAATTTCAATGGATGTCATGTCCCAATTCCTTGAAGGTGAGGGTCACTTGATCTTTATTGACATTATCTGCAGCAAATAAAATTATTATCTTATTTAATAGAAATATACCCATACAGTAAAAATACAAAATTGATTCCAAATATTGAATCCATGTGATTTCAAATTGGAATATCTCTTGAAATAACTTATTAGGCCTATATAAATAATAAATATTATGGTGCGGAGTAACCGGAAAGTGGCTTCCATGTTTATGAAGTTTACGTAAAGGTCGTTTTCTGTTACTTAACAAGAAAATGGCCAGCTTGAAGCGCATAAGTCCAAGTTTCTTGGCAAACATAGGTAAATTTACTTTTAGTTTTCAAATGCATTTCACAGACCTTTGATTTTTGCGTCGCTATATTGTGTCTGCCTCATTCAAGTCGTTTTCAGATAATATATCTTGCGAATTTTCGGAATAAAATGTGCAAATTTGGCTATATTTGTAGTATGGTTTGTTGACATTCTGCCCGATTTCTACAGACATGAACTGTTCAATGACAATAAAGAAAATGTTGACTTATAGCTACTTTATATGATGTGTTTC
Organism: Patella ulyssiponensis; assembly: GCA_963678685.1. Lineage (NCBI taxonomy): Eukaryota > Metazoa > Mollusca > Gastropoda > Patellidae > Patella > Patella ulyssiponensis. The sequence continues at coordinate 16,726,948 of OY783227.1, read as the reverse complement.
ATTTCATTCTTGGGAGTTGCATTGCCAATAATTGGTTCTTAGTAAGTCAGTAAGTTATGTCAGAATTTAAGAATAAAAAAAAAGATAATATAGAGTATAATAGAGCGAAGCTCTAAAGCATCGCGCGAAGCGCGGTGCTTGAGCAAAGCTCTTTTCCGGTAACACAGGAGCGTAAGCAAAATGTCACCCACAGACTGTTGATTAAAAAAAATTTCAGACCGGAACCGGATACACTGGGCAAAATTGGCAATGCGCATGTCTGGCAATGCGCATGTCAGCGCATGTCAACTTACCAAATCTCGCCCAAGCGAGATTTCGCGTCTCTAAGAAATATTTCTATGACGCGTCGAATGAATGACGTCACATATTTTTGACGTCAATGAAAATTCTCACACTTTTTTGTTCTTTTTGCAAAAACCAGCTTCGCTCTACTCAGGCAAGGCCTGTTACATATTATATGTAACAGGCGTTGCCTGAGTAGAGCGAACCCAGTTTTTCACAAAAAAGTGTGAGAACTTTCATTGACGTCAAAAATATGTGACGTCATTCATTCGATGCGTCATAGAAATATTTCTTAGAGACGCGAAATCTCGCTTGGGCGAGATTTGGTAAGTTGACATGCACTGACATGCGCATTGCCAGACATGCGCATTGCCAATTTTGCCCAGTGTATCCGGTTCCGGATTTTTTTTTATAATCAACCGTCTGTGGGTGGCATTTTGCTTACGCTCCTGTGTTAGCGGAAAAGAGCTTTGCTCAAGCACCGCGATTCGTGCGATGCTTTAGCGCTTCGCTCTATATTAATTATTATATGATAATTCAACATTATATTAATTATTATATTTAATTCCTTGCAAACAAGAATTTCAGTCTATAAATGGCTGAATTTTGTTCAAAAGGTGGTATTCCAAATTGAAACCTCGTAAATATTCAGCATCATGCGGATGATATACATTTGTAGACGGATTATTATCAGAAATTGCCTGTCCCACCAACATTCTTCTTTGCTAATTCATTTAACGGACATCTTTTTAATCCAATTGAATCCAAACTGTTTAAAAAATGCAAATGAGGATCTGTGGTTTTTTGAAGATACATTATCATGGGAGATTAGATAAAGAACTGACAGTTCTCACTATAATAATTAAAAACTAAATAATGTGATCCGAATATGCTAAGCCGAGCAAACCTTATTTAAAAATCACTGTAGCCTTGATTGTCATTGTTACAACTGTCACGGTAATTAACAAAGTCACGATTATTCATCTAGCATTGACTAGCAGATTGGATTCAAATCCAATGAAAATTGGACACATAAAGATGGCATTCAGAGTTGATTATGGCCTTTTCATGTTAATAAATGTCTAACTAATTAATAGTTTATATATTATATCAGTCCAAATTAAAGAAATTTCAGCAATAGACAGATATACCTCTTGCATAATATATGTTTAAATAAGCCCAACTACCAGTATTTTCACTTTTTACCTTAAAGATACATTATGGGAGATAAGATAAAGAGTTGGCAGTTCTCACTATAATAGTTAAAAACTATATAGTGTAAATGTAATTTGCTGAAAATTTCAGTCAAATTGATCCACTATAGGCCGAGAACGGAGTGCGTGAAATTCCTGAATAGCCTTGGTCATCATTACTAAAATCATTAATAAAAAAAACAGAGTAATCTCGATTATCCAATGTTGTGATTTAATTACAATGGCTGTTCAGCGGCATATTTGAATCTAATCCAGCTTACACCGAAGGCTAGCCTTGACGTCAAGAGTTTATTATGGTCTGGATAAGTTAATTAATGTCTAATTAATAATTTAGATAACATTTCAGGCCTAAAGAAAGACACGTACATGTAATAGGAAGATTTTGCTCTTGCATAATACAAGTTTTAACATTTTATACTTTTTCTTTTATAGCTAAATGTCAGAAGAATGTTGCTCCACTGACAGTAGCAATTAGATCCAACACCACACAGGCTGCTGCTTCAAAAGAAAAGGTAATGTTTGCATCTAAAGATTTCTTAGTGAACACATTAACTTGCATCAAAATCCTTTCCAAATATATTAGAATAAATGTGTATCCTCTTTTCGTTTTAAAGTTAAATTGTTTAAAACCTGATTAATAAGTTAATTTAAAACCTGATTAATAAGTTAATTTAAAACATTTAATAATTATGTTGCACCTCATTTTGGAAATCCTTTCTATACTGGATTGCTCAGGTCAAAAGTTCAGGAGTTTTTTTTTTAGTAATGGTTATACTAGAATGAAAGAAGATTGATGATTCCCTATTTCTCAGGACATATTGTCAGTTAGAATTAAAGTCTCTCAAACATATTTTTGAGAATTATATTCTTTCGTTTCAGGCTAAATATGGTCCAATGAATGATGAAGATAGAATGTTTTTAAATTTATATGGCCGCCATGACTGGAAATTAAAAGGATCAATGGCTTTGGTAAGATATGATTGTAATACATTGTCAGTGTATTATATTTTTGAATGAAATTTTCACTTAATCTAGAGTCTAGGGGAAGAACTATAATCTAAGTCACATTTTTGTCTTTTTGCATAAAATGCAAAACAGACTTTTGGACGAAAATGTTTGACGTGAACAGAACAATGAGTGGGTTTAATTACAACCTCAAAATGATGTTTAACACGAACCATAATTACCAATACAACTGACTTCAACTCTTCAGGCAAATTAAGGTTAGATAAAGGGTACGATGGACTTGTATTTGTCCGGGAGGCCATTTCAGAAGGGCCTTGGTTCGATGTGACTCCAATCATTTTTACCTGAAATTGATTGTTCAACAAAAAGCTTTTACAATTTGCTACCAGATGGCGCCATTAACTGGGGTTCAATGAAAAAGTGACTTCGATCTTTCTTCCCCTGGACTCTTCAGGTACAAATGCCATTTCTGTTTCTTGCATATTTGTCAAGCACTTATAAATGTTTGAGAGGAGGATTTTATCTTTATCACTATGATTTATTTTTGTGAACATTTTAATTTTGATATTTCAGGGGAACTGGTATAAAACTAAAGAGATATTGTTAAAAGGACCAGAATGGATTTTAAAAGAAATATCTACATCAGGTTTAAGAGGTCGAGGTGGTGCTGGTTTTCCTACTGGTATGAAATGGGGATTTATGAATAAACCCTCTGATGGAAGGTCAGTCAAGTCTTCGTGCACAAGTCAACTTATTATTTGGGGCCATTGCATTGGATGGCTGAATGGTTAACACTTTTGATCATACAGCCTCTTATTGAGTCAAGTGTCATGGTTTTATTCTCTGCTTGTACGTGACAAGGAGTTGGGTCACCTGTCCTACCTCGTGGGTTTTCTCTGGTTTCCCCCCCCACTGCTAAAGACCTGTACGCGCAAGTGAATTATTGAGATAGAATTAAACCATGTGTTAGTCCTGAAATGACCTAGTTTGTGTTGATAATTACCCCTCTCTCTATCTCTCTCTCTCTCTCTGGTAAATACTGTTGATTATATATTTCAGACCAAAGTATTCTATAATAAATGCTGATGAATATATATTATATTATAGTAAATATTGATTATTATATTTCAGACCCAAGTATTTAGTTGTAAATGCTGATGAAGGTGAACCTGGTACTTGTAAAGATCGAGAGATTATGAGACATGATCCTCACATGTTAGTAGAAGGTTGTCTAGTAGCTGGTAGAGCTATGGGAGCGAGAGCTGGTATGTCTTGATCATACTTTTACTCCCATTCTTCCTTCCTGGAAAATGGGTGGTTCTCTTTCAAAAATCGTTAAGCGATGTTAAAAATATTTGTGTATTTAGATGTGGGTTTATAGGAAATCAGGGGGGAGTTGGGTGGTCTAGTGGTTTAATGCGTGAAACCATAAAGTTTGTCTTATGAGTTAACTGGTGTGGTTTCGATTCCCCAGTTGTATGTGGCAAGGAGTATGGTCATCTGTCAAACCTCATGTGTTTTCTCTGGGTCCTACGGTTTTCTCCCATGGCTAAAGATCTCTACGCGTCAGCTAATTATTGAAATAAAATTGAAATATATGTTAGTCCTGAAATGGCCTTGTTTGTGCCAAGTGGATGTTAAACCTCATTTCTCACAATAGGAAAATGAAGCCACTCAGTTTGAGACCACCAGTTAAGTCACCAAGTCAGTTTTTGTATCTACAGATTACATTTATCAGATTACATTGATCAGTTATGGCTCTTCCTAGAGTCTTGTGAACGCTGTAGCAACAAAAATTAATATCTTATCTGATCTTATCTGTATGAAATTTATGTACTTTATTTAGATTAGTAAAACAAAGAAGACATTAAATTTCAACAATTTTCAAGAAAGATTTACCCAACTGCAGAAAAGTAGAAGTATTTTATTTCAATGTTAATCTATTCATCATTTCAGCTTATATTTATATTCGTGGTGAATTTTACAATGAAGCCTCTAATCTTCAGATAGCAATAAATGAAGTAAGTCTTCTCATGTTGTTGTTGTTTATTATAAATTTAACATCCAATACATTGTTTAATTATGACTGAGAAACACAATATAAAAGAAGTTATAGATAAAGTCACAGTGTCATGAGAAAAGAAGAGGGCAGGTCATCTCATCTCTTCATCATAATAAAATCAAGTTCAAACAGGAGGTCAAGTTGACATCTGTGCAGATAGAAAAAACCTTATGGTCAAAAATAATCCGCTTGCTCTATGTCTCTGTCATTTATATATAATTTGGTGTCAACTACCCATGCATAACATACTTGTAGTGTTGTAGTGCAACAATTCGATTTGTATTTATTTGAGAATTTTTTATGTTTGTAAATATATTTTATAGGCGTATAAAGCTGGTCTTATTGGTAGTAATGCGTGCGGATCTGGTTTTGATTTTGATGTTTATGTACATCGTGGTGCTGGGGCTTATATCTGTGGAGAAGAAACAGTAAGTCTGTCCATTATTGGACTTTTTTTATTCAGTTTATTTTTTCTCTTGTTTATCAAAAAATACCTATGTTTCTCCATGTTATAAACAATGTTTCCTATTTACTGCCAACACTATCCAACAGGTTTGAAGATAATGTACTGGTAGTCTCCGCTGAACGGAAGTAAATGTTTCTACAGGATGTTTAGGCCTTATCATATGTATTTCTGCTCTATCTGTAGGGGGTATTGGGTGATGTGCGCTTTAAATGATTAAGCCTGTCATTGAGTCAAGTGGTGTGGGTTCAATTCCCAGCTTGTACGTAATAAGGAGTAGGGTTGCCTGTCCAAACCTCTTGGGTTTTCTCCAGTTTATCTGCTTTCCTCCTACTGCTATAAACCCCAAATATGTTAGAAACCAAATCACTTAGATTTGTATTATCTCTGTCTCATGCACAAGCAGGTGTCAGTAACTCTGGTTGCAGATTACGTGAATAATTGGACCTTATATGATAATTGATTTGATATTTTTCAGGCGTTGATTGAATCTTTAGAAGGTAAACAAGGTAAACCTCGTCTCAAGCCTCCATTCCCTGCTGATGTTGGTGTATTTGGTTGTCCTACTACAGTAGCTAATGTAGAAACAGTGGCTGTAGCACCGGTAAATATCTTTCTTTCTTCTATATATATGCGTGACTTTTCATGCAGAATTGTGGCCACACATTTACTCCTTTTAGATTTACTACCCCAGGTAACAAATTAAAAGTTAATTGCATAAAGGTAAAAGCCTTCTATCTGTAAAATATATTTGAGACACTGTCGCTCTTATTTGTGAACTGTTTCATACCAAATAGCTTGCACCTTTTCTAAAGTCACTATGGCCTATCTTATTTCAAATTCTTACTATCAAATATAAATTTACATGCACGCTAATGTGTAGATAGGACCTCTAGTTTTTTTTATCCCATCCAAACTACTAGATACTGTCCTTATCAGGCCCTGCATCCTGCACCACTGACAAAGAGAAAATGCCGCCAGAAAATTTGTAAGTTATGAATTGATGAGAAAATTTTTAATTTTATTTTTAGGGTATTTGTCGAAGAGGTGGAGAGTGGTTTGCAACTTTCGGACGAGAGAGAAATCGAGGAAACAAGGTGAGTGTTGATAACATAGAACTAATTAAACGTTTTACTAAAACAAACCAGGAGTCTGTCATTGAGTCAGGTGGTGGGGTTTCTAACTCGAAATTGTAAATGGATTTTTGTCCTAGTTGTCCAGGATAAACCTCATCTCTCTCTCTGTGCTATGAGAGAAATTTTATCCGGACAGCCTACTCTTAAATCGAATTCCAATTGCTAAGGGATATATATGCACGTCATTGTCAAATCTTCCATCCTGTCAACACCTGCACTGAACCTGCAACCTCCAGGCTAACAAGCCAGCGTCTTACACATTTAGCCACCGTGGCTCCCTTGAAACTTAGGAGATTTGTTATTATTTGCAAATTTTGTCAAGTTATGAAATGTGTTTTTCAGTTATTTAATATTTCTGGTCAAGTAAACAACCCAACCACAGTAGAAGAAGAAATGTCTATACCATTACGTGAACTAATAGAACGACATGCAGGAGGGGTTATTGGTGGCTGGGATAATTTATTGTGTGTTATACCTGGTGGCTCTTCAACACCTATTATACCCAGAAGGTAATTGTCTCAGTTATACATCCATTCTGCACACAGAGATCCATCAACTTCATACTTCGGGAATAACTCTCTGTCCTGAATGGCTGCCATATCCAAAAATTAGTATATTGTTTTGTAATGCGGTTTTACTTCGTTTCTCATCTGGCATGCACAGAGACTCAACAAACTTTTTCAATTTTATTAAATTGAATCAGGAATAAATACTCGAAGTATTCTTTGTGTTTTCAACTAAAATTTCAGTCAACTAGCTTAGTGTCTGTTCTCAAGGGACGTTAACTGTATTCACTGTCCTAATACCAATAACTTTTCTTGGCTCTTTCTTTTCCGTACGGACCCCCAAAACTTTGTCATGTATCTAGATCATCAATATTGAGCCAGTAATCAGAAAATATGGCTATTTACAAATAGGAAAGTTATCGAAAATATGTGAAAAAAAAGTTTTTAAAAAATCCAGCTGAAACTTATGGAATTCGGCATTTTCAAGCACAGCAACAATATATTATACCTAATTTGATGGAAATTTGAGATGGCATGATTTAGACTGTTAGATGAATTGACATGTGATGACCCCTCCCCACAAGGGAATTGAGGGAAGATACTTTTAAAAGATTAAATGTTGTTTTTCAGTGTTTGTGATGATGTTTTGATGGATTTTGATGCGTTAATACAAGCTCAGACAGGTTTAGGTACAGCTGCTATTATTGTGATGAATAAACAGTGTGATGTTATCAGATGTATTGCTAGACTTATTGATTTCTATAAACATGAATCTTGTGGACAGGTATGGTTTTATTTTATACTACTTTGATAAATTACAACTTCGGGTATCATTTAGATGTGTTGTTTAAACAGTAGTTTCTCTATTTTATGTTTAGTTTCAAACCATTGTTGGTAAATTGTTCAAATTCGTTGAGAATCATAAAAAACTATTGGCTTCTTTCTGTCGCGTAGGTTAAAATGGTTCATCTTCATTAGTAAGAAAATGTGTGTTGGGTTTACAACTGTTTACAACTCCTACTAAAACAGCACAACTACGCAATACCCAAGTTGTAGTGATACAACATCCATACAAAATGAAAAGGGGTTTGACATCCTACTTTTTTTGACTGATTGGGCTAATGATATCAGGCATCTGCCACATAATGTTTCTTTAAATGGTAAATCGTTTTGGTTACCGGTACATTTTAGTGTGGATTAAGGAGTAAGAAAGAAGATATTGTGTGAAAACTGCATGATCAGCACTTTAATCTTGTTTATTTTATTTGTTTAGTGTACTCCATGTCGTGAAGGAACGGGTTGGATGAAGAAAGTGATGGATAGATTTGTCACCGGAAACGCTCAGCCAGAAGAAATAGATATGTTATATGAACTTACTAAACAGATTGAAGGTCATACTATATGTGCTCTTGGTGACGGAGCAGCTTGGCCAGTCCAGGTTAGTAACATTATAATTCTTTTTTCTAAATGGCCAAATATGTCTATTTTTTATTCAAGGATGGCCAAAGGGTTAGCATGTGCACGCTGTATAATAATGGTTTTGATTCCCAGGTTGTAAAGACAAGGAGTATGGTTTTCTCTGAGTCCTCCGGTTTTCTCCCACTTCTAAAGACACCTACGCGCAAGCGAATTATTAAAATAAAATTCAACTATTTGTTAGTGTTGAAATGACCTAGTTTGTGTCGAATGGATCTTAAACCCCATTTCTCTTTCTCTCTTTTCTTCCAAAAGGCTAACTTAAATGTCTGTTATTTACGCATGATTGATTTATTCTTGTGATAGTTCATGCAGTTCTGTAGCTAGGGGTGGGGGGGGGACCAAGGAAAGCTATTGCTCCCTCTGAGCACCCTTTTCAAAAGTGGTGCATGGTTTTTAGTTCTTATTTATCTAATTTTAGGGGCTCATTCGACATTTCCGACCAGTCATTGAAGAAAGAATGCAGAATTTCCAAGAACAGAATCAGAAGGCTGCTGGAAGAAACTAGAGAAGACTGAAAAATTTTACTAGTTGATTCTATAAATTAAGGAATTATTTTGAATGTAGATTTGAAATTGACTGTAAAAATGTTTTTTTTGTGTTACACAAAAGGGTTTTAAAAAAGTGACATGACTGAATTAGTTATTGGATCAAAGTATTATGATGCAGAATAATTTATTGTACATATGAAAGCAACAAAGTGCTGAAAGCTTGAAACTCCCTCTTTGTATAACATCTAAAGGGAATTATCTAAGTCCTTGTTGTTTGAGGCAGGTGCAGGTATTTTGTTAGGGGGGCTGGGAGTCATCCTCTGGGAATGTTTTCAAAAATCAGGATTTGCAGCACAAACATAACATTCAAATTTAACTCTAACCAACAAAAAGCTTAAATTATTATGTTTCTTAAAAAATAAAATAAGTGAAATTTTGGTACGGTCCAGATTCCGAGTCACACCTGGATCTGCAACTGCTTGCTGCTTAGTATACTAACACCACTGCTGTGGCAAAAGGCTGTATTAAGTTTTTATATGTATTATATAAAGAGGGAGTTATATTCATAGAACGTATTTGTATATACCCACTACTGTTTGGAATATTTCACTTGGTGTTACTTTTAATAATAATATTTATAGTGTAAATGTTCCTTACTAATGTAGATGACAAAAACATCAGAGATATTAAACAATTTAAAGTTAATGGAGGTTTTTTTTTTTTACTTTTTCTTGATGGCTAATTAATTGATATGAAATAAAATAAATCTGGGTTTAATAAGGATGGGCATACGCCACACAGTGTGCTATTAGGGAAATTTTGCTACAGCCTACTCTTATATCAAATTCCAACTGACATGGGATCTTTTACGTACACACTAGTGTGTACACAGGACCTCGATTTTTCGTCTCAACTGAACGCCTAGACAGCTGTCCTTGGCAGACACATATGCAAATAGATTACACTATTAGTCTCTAATTTGCACAAGTTTTAGAGTACAATAGTGTTAAGGTTTTGAGCCAATGGTATTTTAGTAAATTTAGAAATGAAATGCAACAGTGTTTACACTCCTACTGTTCAGCACTGAACTGGGCTAGTGAAGACCTGCTTACGCCATACAGTGTGCTATGTGGGAAATTTTGCCCAAGCAGCCGCGCTACGACCTACTCTTATATTGAATTCCAACTGCCAAAGGATCTTCCATGGGCACACCAATGTCTACACAGGACCTCAGTTTTTCGTTCTATCCAAATGACTAGACAGCTGTTCTTGTCAGGCCCTCCGTCCTGCATCACTGACAAAGGGGAACCTCACCGGCAGTGAAGTTTGAATATGATGTGGTATGTTTAGCTATTTTATTAGACACCAGGGTTAGGTCTAACCTTATGAGCCATCTGTGACCTTATTTTTAGTTCTCCAAAGTGTTGATAAATAATTTGCCATTTGAAAATAGATAAAATTAATTATTTTATTAAAAAAATATCACTATATATATATTTTTTTACTTTTCATAAAAATTTTAATATACAACAATAACTGGAATAAATTTACAAAAAGGTATAAATGTTGATCTAGGGCAAATCTAATAAATTGTTACACATTGTGATCAACATTGCCATTTCTTAAATGCTATCATTGCCATTCCTGAAACATAATCATTGCCATTCCTGAAATGTTAATGTTATCATTGCCATTCCTGAAATGTAATCATTGCCATTCCTGAAATCTTATCATTGCCATTCCTGAAATGTTATCATTGCCATTCCTGAAATGCTATCATTGCCATTCCTGAAATGTTGTCATTGCCATTCCTGAAATGCTATCATTTCTAAAATGACTAATGAGGTGAGCAAAGAAAACTAACGTAATTAAAAACAAAGAGTCCATAAAATGAAAGACGAAATCAAATCAAAATGATAATAACTAACCGTGAAGGAGCAGTGTTGGGATTTCAAAATTTTTATTGTCAGACATTTTCACCGAAAATAAAGGGGCATATAACTCTTATCATTATTTGAGCATAAGGTTTCAGCCCACAACAAAATATTAGCTTTAGTTGTCCATGGCAGATAAAATGTATTCTGCACATTAACGTGTAAGTTTTGGCAAGATATACTATTCAAAAAAAGTAGGGGATATTTGATTTTGGGGGCATAATACTAAAATATGCAAATGACTACGAAAAAAGTCACTATAGAACCTAACAGAAGAAACATTTCCAGTTACATGTGACGCCCAAACGCACCAATAGCTACCGCATGGAATGCAGGTGATGCTTGGGATCATCATGGGGGTCCAACCCAAGATTTGCACGACTCTGACTTTGAATGTTACAGTCATTGTGGCATTGAATTCCAGGGTGGAAACGTCAGTTTAATTGTTTTAGTGACCAGAAAACAAATTTTGATATGCGTCGGCTTACCCAAAATGAAAGGTTACGTGCCCTTGGCATACTACAGATCGGCACAACACAGGCGGTTGTGGCGCGGACGATGAATTTTCTCAGTCTGTCATAAGCAGGCTATGGTCCAGATACCGTGATACACAATCTGTACAGGACAGACCATGTCAGGTCGACCAAGGGCGACAACTCAAGCCCAGGATCGATTTATCCGTACCTTGGCCTTGAGAAATCGTGTCATCACAGCAAATCAGATCAGCGCTCGTCTTCAAACAAACACTGGTGTGAGAGTGAGTGGCCAGACGATTCAGAATCGACTGCATAGGGGTCGACGTCCTCGCGTGATCCCTTGTTTGAGAGATCATCACATTCAAGCAAGACGTCGTTGGTGTAGGGATCGTCAACACTGGGATAATCGACGCTGGAGCAATGTGATGTTTTTAAGATGAGTCAAGGTTCACTGTTGATTTTTTGGACAGACGTAGGAGGGTGTGGCGTCGTCGAAACGAGCGCTTCCAAGACGTTAACGTCATCAGACATGATCGATTTGGGGGTGGTTCTGTTATGGTGTGGGGAGGCATCACTGTTGCTGGAAGAACGGCTTTACATGTTGTTGCAGGGCGTGGTACAGGCCAGTACTATCGGGACAACATCTTGGCAGTCCATGTTGTGCCGTTCGCACGACGTCATGGCCGCCGTTTCATCTTCCAGGATGACAACGCAATATGTCACAGAGCCAGGATCGTTACAGGTTACCTCCAACAACAGAACATCACCACATTACCTTGGCCAGCACTGAGTCCCGACCTCTCCCCCATCGAGCATGTCTGGGACATGCTTGGACAGAGGTTACGTCAACGTCAACAACGTCCTGCCAATGTCCAAGAACTTGCTGCTGCGTTGCAACAGGAATGGGACAATCTGGACCAAAATGACCTTAGACGTCTCATTAGGAGTATGCCACGTCGGATCAATGCTTGTTTGGCAAACAGAGGAGGATTTACCCGTTACTGACTTTGTTGTGATGCTGTGGTAACTTTGCTGTTTGACCCCGGGTATCATTTTACCCTTATAATGGTCAGTCTGTGCCTTACTTAGTCTAACGATCATTTGGAATAAATCGATGAATGTGAACTTCATTTTATTTTGTCATTTGTTTCTTCGTCAGTTTCATTAGGTGACTTTAATAACACTTAAAAATCAAATATCCCCTACTTTTTTTGAATAGTATATATATGGCTTTCTAATTATAAACTTCTGGGTTTTAGGACAATTCGTCCCTGGACAATTCATCCCCAGACAACTCGTTCCCGAGAACAATTTGTCCCAGGACTATTACTCCCATACAACTATTTGTCCGAAGACAACTAGTTCTGGGCAATTTGTCCCCTGGGACGAACTGTCAGGGGACGAATTGTCCATGGGAACGAGTTGTCTTCGGACAAATAGTTGTATGGGAGTAACAGTCCTGGGACAAATTGTTCTCGGGAACGAGTTGTCTGGGGATGAATTGTCCAGGGACGAATTGTCCTAAAACCCAGGGAACAAATCATCTCGTACCCAGATTTCTGATAGTAGAGACCAGTCGATGCATGAAATCAAATAAAATAATTGTCAACATCCTACTTTTTGGAACCGACTGGGCTAATGGAGACAGAATACACCATACAGTGTACTATGAAGGACAGCATTGGTATGACCTTATATCTTGTCAAGGGTTCTTTTATGTCTTCACAGGACCTCGGTTTATCACCCTGAGGAAATTTTTCACCCAACTAGGGCTCCACAGTATGAATGATCGTTTGAGTATTCTATATATTTAAATGTCTTCTATAATTTATCAAATCATTGATCCAAGTATACTCCATAATTTAACAGTCATTATGTTTTAACAATATATCTCATATTTTACAATAATAGGCTTTGGCAGTAATATTATACATCTATATCAATCCGATTAAAACACAGATCATATTTCGTTTCGTTTTTATAGTTCAAACTTTCGTTTTACTTGTCATTACAATGTACTACACTTGGATCTGGAAGAGTTGTTATTATTGACATATTCTGGTTGATGTGGGCAATGTGGGGGAATTAGCCAATGAAACAGTCTCTTACAGCGAGTTCTTGGCCTTTTGATGCACAGAACTGTTGGTAACTCACAAGAAACCTCATGCTGATTGATAAATCAAAACCCACTCGTTTGAGCCCTGACGTGAACTCCCTCGATAACTTGTCAGATCTTATGTAGTGTAGGCCATCGAAAGTATAAAAAAAAAACGAAATATAGATCTGTATGTGAATCCGATTGTCTTCTATATCTATGAATCAGTAAGTTCTCAATCACAGCCAAGTTAGATTCTCACAGGAAAGAAAAGTTCTGCTAGCAGCCCATCTCTTGTCCCAACTGCTCATTTTCTTCATCAATCACTAAATACTTCCACACAAATGAATAATTAATATGGAATTCTGTTTAGATTGGATGAAAATAATTTCTCAGATGAGTGGTTAATCGTTATTACAGTTAGGATAATAGAATCTAATTCACATTTTAATAGTTTAGCCTTCTAATTAAACTATTTGGTACTAATTACCCGTACTAAATATATTTACACTGTATTAAATGTTCAAACACTTCACTACATCATGGAATCAACAACAATTCTAAAATTGGTCATCCAAATCCTTAATTTTATTCCATGCCAAATAAATCATATTGTAATGAAACAGTTGTATGTTGCACTATGAAAATTGGTGGTGTGCTATTTTGTTTATTGTGAGTAGATGGTGTGCTAAAACCATGTTTATGGTGAGTATATGGTGTGCTAAAATTATGTTTATTGTGAGTAGATGGTGTGCTAAAAACCATGTTTATTGTGAGTAGATGGTGTGCTAAAACTCTGTGCTAAATTCTTGTTTAACTTGAGTAGATAGTGTGCCGAACCCTTGTTTGAATAGTTGGTGTAATATAACTGTGTTTATCTTGAATAGATAGTGTGCTAATTCCATGTTTAACTTGAGTAGATGCTAAATCAGTGTTTATCTTTCGTATTTGGAGTGCTAAAACTTTGTTTATTTTGGGTAGATAAATCCATGTTAATTTTGGGTTGATGGTGTGCTAAAAGCTGGTTTATCTTGAGTAGATTGTGTGCTAAAATTTGGTTTATCACAAGTATTTTATCCTGTAGGTGGTGGTTTGTTGAATCCTTGTTTGCTTGTAAATTTAAATAATATCACAACCAGTGTCTGAAAAATAGAAATCAAAATTATTTTATAAAATATGAGCTGCCAGTCAACTAAACACACCCTTACTTGTGCCTATATACATTTGTGTTTAGAAAATGATTTGGTGAGACTCGAAACCTATCTCTTGTATCACTTACTCAATGTAAGTTCAAATATAAATTGGGAAATAACTCCACAACTTGCATTCTAAGCATTCAAGTTTCTATAGGGAGGGGGGTTGGGATGGCCTAGTGGTCTAGAGTGCCGCGCTTCGACCTCTAGCTGGCCGGTCACCTCTGGCTTGCGGCTGTGGTTTCGAGCCCTGGTGTGAGCGTATGTGACATGGAGATAGGGGCACCTTCTCAACCTCGTGGGTTTCCTCCGGGCACTCCGGTTTCCTCCCACTGCTAAAGACCCCTACGCGCAAGCGAATTATTGAAATACAATTGAAACCATATGTTGGTCCCAGAATGACCTAGTTTGTGTCGAGTGGACGTTAAACCCCATTTCTCTCTCTCTTTCTATAGGGAAAGAGAGAGAAATGGGGTTTAATGTTCATTCAACCAAAACAACAACATTTTGGGACTAAAATATGGTACAAATTCATTTTATTAATTAGCAATGGGAGGCAACAGGAGGACACAGAGAAAACCTATACTCTTTTACGAGGTTGTTGGACAGGCGACCCTACTCCTTGTCATGTTCAAGTGGGGGAATCGAAACCATGCCACTTTACTCGATGACGGACCTTCTGATACAAGGCTCTGGCCAACCCCTCCTTAACTTTCATAAGATTTGTACAAACAACCGAATCCCTGACAGATGCAGGGTATAAAAATCTGGTGTATAAAAAAAACTTACAGTAGCTAGATATAAAAAGCCACAGGAACTAGCAGCCCAACCAAATCCAAAATGATCTTGTAATAAACCTCCTATAGAAGGTCCAATAAAAGCTCTGAAACAAACAAAGTATTATAAACATGACACTTTTTATAAAAAAGTTTCTTTAGCAAATTGACAAATAAATAAATAAATTAAATCAAATCACATTGTATACTTTTTCAATTAAATAAATAATAAAATAAATTAAATAATTAATAAAATAAATTAAATAAATAATAAAATAAATTAAATAAATAATAAAATAAATCACATTGTGTACTTTTTTAATTAAATAAATAATAAAATAAATTAAATAAATAATAAAATAAATTAAATAAATAATTAAATAAATTAAATCACATTGTGTACCTTTTTAATTAAATAAATAATAAAATAAATTAAATAAATAATAAATTAAATTAAATCACATTGTGTACTTTTTTACTTAAATAAATTAAATAAAAAATAAATTAAATTAAATTAAATCACAATGTGTACTGTATGTTCTCAAGCGCCATTTGTAATGAGGCACAGTGATGAACGAAACAAAATGACAGTGTGAGAACGAAATGTCAAGCTGCATTACTGATGTGGACTGGACAAACAAAGAGAGAGCGACTGCCATTCAATGCGGACTGCTCATGTATTGCGACGACATAACTGAGCAGAAATTACAATTAAATGAATGTAAATCAGATGCATTTACATTACTTTAATGTCTGCTTTTTTACCCTTTTGCGCTCATTTTAGGTTCATAAGAATAGAAATTTAGCTTCTTTTATATATTTTCAACTTACCCTAAAGAGAATGATGAATTAAATAAACCAGATACCATACCATATGTATCTAATGATTCATCTAAACCTAACTGTCTGAAATACGAATGATAAAAAATACCATATTAAACTTTTTTCTTTGAATACTTTTTGGAGAATAATATTGTTTTGGCAATGTACAAAGAAAAAAAAGTATCGGGGAACAGAATTGTACACAGGCTTGTTCTAGTAACACTGTTAATGTATTAGTTGATGTCTTGTCCAGTTTGTTCGTACCATTGGGCTTTCTCAAATTACTTAGGCCCGTATTCTCGAAAGTGGATTAGTGCTAATCATAGATTTAATCTCTGACTTTTCGACCAGCCATATTCTGAAAGGCTGATTAAATTTTAAGCTAAGATTTTTATAAACTTTGATTAGCCTAATCATTGAGTTAATCATTATTCGAGAATACCATAAAATGTGGTATTCTCGAACGTTGACTTGTACTTAATCATTGACTAAATCACCCCAATATTTAGTCATCTCAGGGGGGTAGTTTAAGGAAAGATTAAGTGCATGCATATGCAATTACAATGTATTGAATATTATAGAAATTATTATTTTTCATTGAATTCAGACTCATTGCACTTATATTTCGCCTCAAAAGTAACAAATTTACATCCATCGTAAATTCTGTTGAAAAAGTTTTTTTTTTTTTATATATATTAAACATTCTCTATAATATAAAATAAAATTATGTGCATTTTAGTCAAAAAGAATAAACTACAAAATTCAAATAATTTTTAGAAGTGTCAAAGAACCTTTAAGGAATTGCAAAGAGCGGAACAAATCAACCTCTTGGCACAAAAGGGAACCCACAGCAGCTAAATCGTCCGGGCAGTCGACAAGGGTTGTCACATTTAATTATCAGAAATCAATAGAATTTGTTTGACTTGTAGTTCTGCCCTCAGCGAACATTTACTATACAAAACGTAATAGGCATCCTCCTCTCAGTTAAACACTGTGTATAAATTTCAAGTCAATCGGATATTAACTTTAGAGCATCTTCAAGGTTTTTCAAAGTGATCAGCCTGTCCAACCTTGTGGGTTTTCTCCGAGACCTCCGGTTTCCTCCCACAGCTAAAGACCCCAACGCGCAAGCAAATTATTGAAATAGAAAATTAAATCATATGTTAGTCTGTGTCGAGTGGACGCTAAACCCCATTTCTCTCTCCCTCAAAGTGATTATGTCCCGAAATGACCTAGTTTGTGTCGAGTGGACGTTAAACCCCATTTCTCTCTCTCTCTTAAAGTGATCAAGGGCCATAACTCTGGAAATCAATAGGATTCCTCATTACAAGACCTTAAACATTGTGTATAAAACTAAAGTCAATCGGATATCAAATTTAGCCTCTAGGGTGCTCACAAGATTTTTCAAAGTGATCAAGGGCCATAACGCTGGAAGTAATTATCGGAAATCGTTGGAAATCAGATACTATCTCATGACCCTAAACACTGTATATAAATCTGAAGTGAATCAGATACTAACTTTAGCCCCTAGAGCGTACCACAAGATTTTTGAAAGTGATCAAGGGCACTAACATTGACAGTAATTATCATCAGATATCGCTGGAAATCAGTAGGAATCTTCCTACACACTGTGTATAAAATTTTCAAAGTGATCAAGGGCCATAATTATCGTAAGTCATTGGAAATCAACAGGCTTCCTCATCTCGTGACCTTAAACATTGTGTATAAATCTAAAGTCAATCAAAAATACCAACTGTAGCCTCTAGTGCGTCCATATGATTTTCAAAAGTGATCAAGGACCATAATGCTGAAAGTATTGTCGACAATCGTTAAAAATCAATAGGATTCCTCATCTCGTGACCCTAAACACTGTGTATAAATCTAAAATCAATCGGATATTAACTTTAGCCTCCAGGTTGTCCACACGATTTTTCAAAGTGATCAAGGGCAATAACTCTAGTAGTAAAGATCAGCAATCAATAGATCCCTGCGTCTCCTGGCCTTGAACACTGTATAAATTTAGAGTCAATCGGATATTAACTTTGGCCTCTAGAGCGTCCACAAGATTTTTCAAAGTGACCAAGTGCCATAACTCGGGAGGTAATTATCGGAAATTCTTGAAAATCAATAAGCTTTTGTGTCTCATGGCCTTATAAATGTGTATGAATTTCAAGCCTACTGCCGAATACATGAAAGAATCAATAGAAATATTGAAGCATAGTAATAGTATACAAATTTCTTTTGATTTAGCATAATTTGTCAATAAAACAGAATTTGTTACATTCTTAGTTTTAGCTGTTCAAGCAATGTTTCATGTTTTCGATGTAAGAGAAACAAAATACAGCCGTGTTCTTTGAAACTTGAAGAATGTAAATCAACATTTCACATTTTTATATGATAATTAATGATGCTAAATAACATTTTATATGTTTGGCACTCAGTTCAACAGTTGTATATAAAAAAAAAACTGCAGATTTCTTGTGTCTCAATAGGTCAAACAACTGGTAAAACTTTGTTATAAATAATAATTACATTGTAATGTTCCAAATTGGCCCATATACGAAAACAAAACCCATCAAAATCCCACTACAATTTGGGAAAGTGTAGTATTAAATGTGAATAAATAAATAAAGAATACAGATATAGCAGGTTTATACAAAATAGACAAATAGTGATAATTTCGGAATTTAATAGAAAAGAGGAGGCATAAAATTAGCAACAGAAATTCATATTTCGATTACTAAAAGACAGTCACGGTGGTGCAAGATGAAGAGCCTTGCAAGGGACAAAGTGGAGTCGTTTGGATCGGATAACAAACCTAAGCCGTAATGCCGGTCCCCAGGCAAAATTGCCCTCATAGTACACTGTATGGCGTAGGTCTGTCTCCCTTAGCTCAGCTAGAGCCCAACACTTTCATTTCATTTCATTTCGAAAACAAAATAAATGTGAACTCTATTTTACTTGACTTTCTTTTTCACACATTTTATTTCTTTCCTGCTCACCCATATGAGCCCCTTTGACTTTTCGGACCCTAACAATAGTTTCACAGACTCTTGAGTGGGAAAAACTGTTCTAAAACATGTACTTTTCTAATCTACTTCCTGTAATTGGGCCCCTTTATCAATGATAAAAACCTTTTTAATCACTGATTATATTTAATCATGGATTAAAAGTTTAATTATAATCAAAGTTTAAACCTTGAATTTTAATCGTTGATTAGAAAAATTTATAGTCAAAGATTAGCTAATCTGACTTTTGAGAATACCAAACTTAGTCAACCACTAATCTCTAACTAGCTAGTTACAGATTAGACCTAATCACAGATTATTTTAAACACTGTTCGAAAATACGGGCCTAACTGACTTGGCAAACCATTATATTTAAACTCATGCATGGCAGTCAAAATTTTAACATTACAATATTTCACCAGTGCTGTGACTCCTACTTTGACCACTTATTATCTCCCATTACCCCCTTTGGTTTATGACATGCGCATGCATTTTAAGTCAATCAGACAATATATGTCTTAACTAAATTAAAACTAAATTCTTGTAAAGTGCCACGAAACCCTTGTAAAGTTTATTCTCTAATAGGATCCATTGGTCTAAAAACGGTTCAATTCTATTCATTATTTACACATCGAGATAGAGGGAGAAATGGGGTTTAATGTCCACTCGACACAAACTAGGTCATTTCTGGGCTAACACATGGTTTAATTGGTCACATACAACCAGGGAACCAAAACCATGCCAGTTGATTCAATGAGATCATAACTTTTGGTGTTAGAGCGTTCACTAGAAATTGTGGACAATGGATGGACGGACGGTGGCGACAGCAATATACATTCACATTTCCATGTGGGCATATAAAAATGAAAGACGGTGTATGCCATAATGCAGTGTGCTGTGAGAGAAATTTTCCTCGACAGTGGCGCTACAGCCTGCTCTTTTTTTTAATTCCAACCACCAAGCAAGGGATCTTTTTCGTGGCAAACTACTGAGTATACGGGGCGTCGGTTTTTCAACCCATCCGAATAACTAGACAGCTGTCCTTGTCAGACCTTTGTCCTACACCACTGACAAGAGGGAACCACGCCAGAAAATCCCAACTTCAATAAAATTCATACTTACTTTGCACCAGTCAAGATACCCGTAAAAGTAGGAATAAGAGAACAGCCAATAAAAAGCCCAAAACAACACAATGTAACAATCGTTAGCCATAGAGTAAAGGGTAGAAACGGTAGAAATGGCGCTGGTCCTAATAAAAGATAGGCAATTCCTGAGAAAAACAGGCCTATTATCATCATACCCGCTGTCCAATCCTGAAAATAAAACACTTGCTTTAAAGAGATACATTGTGGGAGATTAGATAAAGAACTGGCAGTTCTCACTATAATAGTGAAAAACTAGATAATGCAAAGGGAATTTGCAGTAAATTTCAGTCACATTTATCCACTCTGAACCGAGAATTTAGCAATTGAATCTTAGGCCTAGCCTCGATCATCATTAATAAAATCGGTATTGATTTAATCATCAATGAGCGCTGGGCAGCAAATCAGCTGCTTATCCATTAAATATGGCAGAATAGCGATGACATCGCGAGTTGAGTAAATGGAACATATTTATGCATAAAAATTACTATGGTTTATTGCACTGCGACATTTGAACAAGATTTCACAAGTCATTATCAAGCATATACACAAATAGATAGAAAAAATAAAATTAAAAAAAAACAACAAACAAAATATTTGTACATATGCCTGATAATGACTTGTGAAATCTTTTTGAAACGTTGAAGTGAAATAAACCATAGCAATTGTTTTTCCATAAATAGTGTGTTATTTGAATACTCTAGCATCACCTAAGGTCCCAACAGGACTGGGCTTCTCTGCCCACTGTCTCCCTTCACAGTGAAATGTTGCTATTCCATAAAAAGTGTTATTTGAAAACTGTAGCATCACCTAAGGTCCGAACAAGGCTGGGTCTGAAATATGCTGCTGGTTCTTCTCTCCCCACTGTCTCCCTTCATGAAAAATAACATTCCATAAAGAAAATAATAGAACTAACACGTACCTTAGCATCACCTAGGTAACCCCATAAAGGTGCTGTAAAACCATATATTCCAGGTGCGCAGAGAAATATTAAACCAACGTATAAACTACTTAAATTAAACTGAAAGTAAGAATTATCCATTACATATAAAAACATAATAATCAAATATCTATTCAGCCTCTAGAGAAATATTAAACCAACGGATAAACTACTTGAACTGAAAATAAAAATATATCCATTACATATAAATACATAAGAATCAAATATCGATTCAGCCCCTTGTGAAATATCAAACCTACGGATAAACTACTTAAATTAAACTGAAAGTAAACAAATAACGATTCAGCCCCTAGAAAAATATAAAACCAACGGATAAACTACTTAAATTAAACTGAAAGTAAAAATATCACATGAATAACACAATCTGATTAAAAAAAAATATATAAAAAATTGATTAAAACACAGATCTATATTTCGTTTCATTTTTTTAATATTTTCGATGGCCTCCAGTACATGAAGATCTGGCCAGATGTAATGAGAGGTCACACAAGTGGTTTTTGACCCCATGATGTCAGAAAGTCGATTAACCAATCAGTGTTGATGTTTCTAGTGGATTACCCACAGTGCAACTCACGCCAAAAACTCGCTGTAACAAACCATTTCACATCAACCAGAACGCGGGTTATACAACAACTCTTCTAATCCAATTGTAGTCGATTTTGAATTATGGAACAAAATAGGATCAGTGTTTTAATCAGATTGTTATACTGAAACAGTCAGTCATTGTCTGTGGATACACATTAAAGGAAATGGGTTTTAACGTCCAACTTTTCTTCACCGACTGGATTAATAAAGACGGACAACAAAGAGCGAGAGAGGGAAATGGGGTTTAACTAGGTCATTTCAGAACTAATTTTATTTCAATAATTCACATGAGCGTAAGGGTTTTCAGCAGTGGGAGGAAACCGGAGAAAACCCCTGACGTTGGACAGGTGATCCTATTCCTTGTCAAGTATAAGCGGGTAATCAAAACCACGCCAGTTGACTCAATGTCAGATCGATACAATGTGCACTAGCTAACCATCCCCCCTCCCCCTGGACAACAAAGAAAGGAGTTTCTACAAGGTAAATCATATATTGATTAAATGACAATAAAGCAATATGGGGTGTGTTATTAGTTAGTACAAAGTGAAAATGAAATGGGGTTTAACATCCTAATGTTCTGCTCTGACTGGAAATGAAGTAAAGTCAACCAGAAGTAAATATAAAAAGAACTTACAACTTCTAGATGATTCGCTAATGTAGGATCGAGAAAACCAAGAGCGAATGAACTACAGAATACAGTAAAACAGCACACAACTACCAGTGGACTTTTTAATAATCTTAAAACAGATCCTTTAAATGGTTTTGCTCCCTCTGAAAAAAAGATTCATTAGCAAACATTATATTAAAAAAATTTGTAGAATTAAAACAATGGACGGAGTAGAAGTGCCTTCAAGAAATGAAATGCATACTGTACGTTCTGCTCCAATTTGGCCAACGAAGACGGGCGTACACATTACATTGAGCTATGAGGGATATTTTGCCGGGTCAATGGCCCTAATATCGAATTCCAAATGCCAGGGGTTCTTTTATGTGCAGTCGTTCTGCATTACAGACAAGGAGGAGTCACCTCGGGAAATCCCGATGAACACCAGGATAGAACACAGAACCTTCAGGTTACCGAGCCAACGTTTTACTACTGAGCCACAGCAGTTCCAGAAGTGCCTACACAATTTAGCCCATAGTAACAATTGTCAGAGTGTAGCCCAATCAAAATGAGAAGACCCAGCTTGAAAAAACCTCAAAGTTCTTCTTGGCCTACGGCAGGTTTTGAATCAGGGTCATTCTAGTCAAGAGTCTACCACAACCTAAATGGCCTGGAAGATTTATTGTTATAGGGAGAGAGTGAAATGGGGCTTTAACATTCACTCCACACGCATGGTTCAATTTTATTTCATAAATTCTCTTGCCCGTACAGTTCTTTAACAGTGGGAAGAAACCAGAGAAAACCCAGGAAATTTTACAGAAAATAAGTACGAAATTGAAACCAAACCACTTGATTCAATGAAATTTCTTGACCAACATTAAGGTCGAACACAGGACCTTCAGTTTAGCGAGCCAACATCTTTTTCAGTAAGCGAGATCAAGAGATAACTGGGGTTTAATTTTCACTCAACACAAACTAGGTCATTTCGGGACTAATATATGGTTTAATATTATTTCAATAATACACTTGCGCATAGGGGTCTTTAGCATTGAGAGGAAACCGGAGGACCCGGAGAAAACCCATGAGATTTGGCAGGCGACCCTAATCCATGTCGCGTAAAACCAGGGATTTAAAACCTCTTCAGTTGACTCAATGACAGGCTTTAAGATACAGCACGAATGTGCTAACCATTCAGCCATCCAACCCCCTATGTAGTAAGCCACTGCGGTTCCCCAAGTAATACCTACCATCTTGTCCTGGCATAAGTAAAAAAGAAACAAATCCACAAGTTAACAAGATACAACCCATAGTCCAAAATGGCAGCCCATATCCACCAAGCTAAAAAAATACAGTATAAAATAAAAAAAAAACAAAGCCAGAAGATTTTCAGGCCCCTTCACAATCTCCCCAAAAACGTCAACAAATCACGCTGAGAAAATTTAAATTCAAAAAAATTCATAATAGACACTTAAAAACATAAATGTAGAGGGAGAGAAAATTCTGCAAAGTGTCACAGTGTATGAAATTTAAAATTCAAATATGGAAACTCTGAAAGGGTTTTTCCTTGCACATCAATGAACAATCTAACCAACTTCAAATATAGTTTGTCTCAAATTCTGTCCTGTGTCATATTCACGAGATATAAGGAAATTAAATTGGCAGATGAGTAATTAATCGTTAGTTTGTTGTTAGGAGGGTACATCCTTCATTTTGTTACAACATAGAAATCAGCATTAAACTTAAAATAGGCCTGAAATGTTATCTAAATAATCAATTAGACATTAATTAACATATCCAGACCATAATAAATTCTTGATGTCAAGGCTAGCCTTCGATGTTGGCGGATTAAAATCCTATATGCCGCTTAATGGCCGTTGATAATTAAATCAATCAAGTGGATAATCGAGACTATGCTGTTTATATTAATGATTTGAGTAATGATGACCGAGGCTATGTGAATATTTCAAACGCTTTTTTCTCGGCTAATAGTGGATCAATTTGACTGAAATTTTCAGCAAATTACCTTTACACTATCTAGTTTTTAACTATTATAGTGAGAACTGCCATCTCTTTATCTTATCTCCCATAATGTAACTTTAATATGACTGAATGCAATAACGTTTTGCTCGCATTTAATTCCTGCTTGTGCTAAATTAGGTGAAATCAAAGTTTGTTTCTTCATCTTTTGTTTTTTCACAAGTTTCTTGATTGCTGTGCTCGAAAAAATATGCAAAATTGACACTTTTTTTAAAAAAAATAAAAATAGGTTGCCAGGCCACGAAACATACGCCCACCAGCAGCTAAATCATCCGGGCAGTCAACAAGAGTTATCGCATATTGAGTAATTATCAAAAATCATTAGAATTTGTTTGTTTTTTTATAAAGTTCTGCCCCATGCTAACGTTTAGTATACGAAACATTTAATATTACGGATTTAGCTGTACAATTATCAAAATTAATTGAAAATCAATATAAAGGAACCAAGATCTTTAGGTTATAAACATGTATTTTAAGTTTTATCAAAATCGAATTAAAATTGTGACCTCTATAGGGTCCACAACTTTGATATAACATATTCTTTACACTATTCGCGTACAACGCAGCCATTTTGTCTGTCAATTTTGGTCCGATTTTCACAAAATTTTAACTCAACCTTCATTACCAAGCAACGGTGATATAATCAAACGGTCTTTTAAATCGGATAATAATTTTGACCTTCAGAAGGACCACAATCTAAAAAGGGTGATTTATCAGACAAACAGGGGCCATAATTCAGGAAGTTACGATTCGATGGGCGCAAATATTGAAAGGAACTAAGATCTTTGGGTTATAAACATACATGTCAAGTTACATCAAAATCGGTTCAAAATTGTGACCTCTATAGGGTCCACAAGCTAAAAGTGTGATTTTTCGTACAATCAGGGGCCATAATTGAGGATGTTACGATCCGATATGTGCAAATATCGAAAAGCACCAAGATCTTTGAGTTATAGACATGCATTTCAAGTTTCATCAAATTTGGTTCAAATTTGTGACTCTACAGTGTTCACAACCTTGACATACATATTTTTACACTTTTTGCGTACAAACGACGGCTATTTTATCCGTCAATTTTGATCCGATTTTCTCGAAATTCAAACACAACCTTCTTTACGGTGTAACGGTGATATAAACACACGGTTTTTTAAATCGGATAATAATTTTGTCCTCAAGAGGGACCACAAGCTAAAAAAGGCGATTTTTCGTACAATCAGGGGCCATAATTCAGGAAGTTACAAACCGATATGCGCAAATATTGAAAGGAACCAAGATCTTTGAGTTATTAACATGCATTTCAAGTTTCATCAAAATCGGTTCAATATTGTGACCTCTACAGTGTTCACAAGCTAAAAACGTGATTTTTCGTACATTCAGGGGGCATAATCCATGAAGTTCCTGTCCGGTACATGCCAATATCGAAAGGAACCGAGATCTTGGGGTGATAAACATATATTTCAAGTTTCATTGAAATCGGATAAAAATTGTGACCTGTAGACTGTTCACAAACAATTGTGGACGGACGGACGGGGGGCGACGACAATATACATCCACATGAAAATGTGGGCGTATAAAAATGAATTAAAAACAGTACCTCATATAAAGCTCCTCCTATTGGGGGTCCTATCATCATACCGATACCACTAAATGTTTCTAAAGATCCCTACAAATAAAGGAATTTAGATTTGTAACGCTGATCTAGGGCAACACGTCTGTGAGTGGTTATCAAAACTTGCTGAAAATCAAATCTTTGTCCTCAAGATTTCTTAAAGTAATAAAGGGGCCTAACATATGTTTCCTGATCTTATGAATATGAACATTGTATCTCGCTTAACAAAGACGCAATCGTGTTCTACTTTCATTCACGCATCCATGTTAAATATTTGACAAACCCATGTATCCCAGGCCTATAATCTCAGCCTCAAACAAGTACACCCTTTGATTATCAAGTTAGAACAGTCAGGGTGTTCCTTGAAGGAAAGTGCTGACGTAAGTGAAAAATATCATACACGAGTCGTTGGTAGGGTGTAGGAGCTTTAGAAAGTCCAAAGGGAAGTCATTACCACCAAAGGGAAGTCTTTGGTACTTATAAAACCCTAATAGTCCAACAGGAATAATGAATAGAATCTGATTGCATCATTCAGCTGGGAAAATGTGCATGGGCACCGCAACATATTCATGAATCAACTCTTTTTTAAATCAGAATAATGATAATACATTCCTGATGACATTTAAACTAATTCCCATACTGTAAAAAAAAATTGAAAATAATGGGAACAATTACAGTAGAAATAATCAGAAAGAAACGTGTGATGCAATAAATTCAAGGGAGAGAAATGGAGTTTAAACATATGGTTTCAATTATCATTTCATCAATTGCGGACACACACAGGTTAAAAACCATTGTGCCAGCCAACCCACCTCAATTAATAACAACAAGGTTGTATGAACAGATGATAAATATAGAGGAATACTTACAAAAACTGTAGCTACATTATTAGGGAATTCATGAGCAATAATAGCAAAACTGGCAGTGACGAATGCTGAACAGCCTAAAGCCTCTACTGTTCTACAGGCAAAACACATTGCTATAAATACTTCATTGGGAGGACATTTATCTAAAATTCTGAAGATAAAAACAAAATATGTTGAGTATGCATACTAAAACTTCTATGGTGATACAGGCAAAACACATGGGAGGACATTTATCTAAAATTCTGAAAATAAAAACAATTCAATTTGGTTGTGGCTTGCTTATAGCACGTAAATAATTATGCTAAGCACGCTAAAGCCTCTATGGTGATATAGTCAAAACACATGGCTATAAACATTTCATTGGGAGGATATTTATCTAAAATTCTGAAAATTAAAACAAATCAATTCTGTTCTTAATATCTTGCTTATGACAAGACTTCTTACATTTCAAGTAGTATTGTTCTACTAATATGGAACATAATATGGAACACAATTACTATTTTAATTAAAGCAACATGGTTTGAAGGTTCTACAGAGATTGCTTAATAACGTTAAAGCCTTTTTTGTTTTCTGTTTTGTTTTTAGACTTTTTTCTGAATTATTTCTTTTAATTGGAGATCTTTTTTTTTTATATAAGTTCATCTGTGATATATATATTTTTTTTCATTGCTTTTAATTTTATGTTGTACCGCCTATTGAGATCTGTGTTGATGTAATTGGCGTTAAATAATAAATATTATTATTATTATTATTAATTTAAATAGTAATTGTGTTCTGTATTATGTTCTTGTGTTGATTACGTGTGGCAATGGCCAAATGCTGCTTTAAAGTAGTTTTCTTCTAGTAGAAACATTATACAGTTCCCAGATTATTCAAAACAGCTTATTACTTTCTGATAACAATCTTTCTATCAAATTAAATTCACTGGAGATCTTTAAGAATTTTAAAGAATTTTACTCGATTACAGGAATAAAGCAATCTTTATTTCTTTATAAAACATCAAAAATACCTCAAATGACATCCGAAATTTGGGGGCTTGGATGGCTGAATGGTTAGCATGTGCGTGCTGTATCATAAAGCCTGTTATTGAGTCAACTTGCGTGGTTTCAAATCCCAGGTTGTATGTGAAAAGGAGTAGGGTCGCCTGTCCAACCTCGTGGGTTTTCTCTGGGTCCTCCGGTTTCCTCCCACTGCTAAAGACTCCTACGCGCGAGCGAATTATTAAAATAAAATTAAACCATGTGTTAGTCCCGAAATGACCTAGTTTGTGTTGAGTAGACGTTAACCCCATTTCTCTCTCTCTCTTTAATTTGTAATTTAATTAACATCATCAACAATATTTTGTTTTGAAATGCATGTGTTCTTCACAGTTGGCTGTTCAGTTCGAATTTCAACTTTATCCTACACTGACACAAGTCCTGACAAAATGTGCACACTTCTACATAGTGGTACAGCAGTTAAATCAAAATAGCATTGACTTACCCAAATAAAACAGAACATGATCCACAAACCATAATTCCTGATATGAACGTAAATTTAGCTCCTATTCTTGTAAGCTGAAGAGAAAATAGAACATATGCAAGCCTGGAAATATGGCACCTGTCACTGACAATGTCAGGCACAGATTTCAGCTTTGCCAGGCACAAAACCTCTGGTGCCTGTCATTTTGTCTGGCAATGATAGGTCTTTTTTATTGATATTATCAATACATGTCCTTCACTATATTGAAAATATCAGGTACACCTAAAACCGTTATTTCCAGGGCTGAACACATGCTGTTGTGTTATAAATGTTAAGATATAATACAGTATTATACAGTGGACTTTGTCACTTCTGACATCTGTGTATTCCGGCGAGACATCTGTGTAATCAGGCATATTGTATCAAGCCCATACGATGTCAAAATTGACAGAGTCAATGTATATACATAAATTTTTCGAATATAAATCAACAGTGCATATATATTATCTTCTTGTAAGCGGGAAAATAGAAATTTACAACACTGTATTATAAAAATACAAGATGGTATATATACATATATTCCACATCTATAGGCTCGCTAGCCTGGAGGTCGGGTGTTCGGTCCCTGCATTGGTCAAGAAACTTCATCTCGATTTTCCGGCGTGATTTCCCCTTGTCAGTGATGCAGAACGGAGGGCCTGACAAGGACAGCTGTATAGCTGTTTGGATGGGACAAAAAAACAAGGTCCCGTGTACACATTGGCGTGCACGTAAAAGATCCCTTGGCAGTTGGAATTTGATATAAGAGTAGGCCGTAGCGCCGCTGCCCGGGCAAAATTTCCCTCATAGCCCACTGTATGGCGTATGCCCGTCTTCCAGAAGAGTAGGACGTTAAACCCCATTTCTGGGACGGCATACCTCTTATCTTATTAAACATATCTTTAATGTTTCGATTTTTTTATGCTCCATTAGATGGCTATCATCAGCTGATTTCACAAATACATGTCTTGGCATGACTGGAAGAGTTGCTCACAGTTTAGACACCTGGCTATGAGTCATCTTCCTCTTAAAATAATGATTTAAATTTAAATACTTACAAAGTAGCCAAATATTGGCGATGTTACAAATATCCAAAATTCAAAACAACTAAATATTAGACCAACAACGGTTGTAGAAACTCCTTTCTTTGTTGCCTGAAACACACATAGAAATTGGTAAGTCTATAAATTAAAACATAGCTAGTCCTGTAGCTTTTCTAGGCTTCTTTCCCATAAGAGAGAGACAGAGAGGAATGGGCTTTAACGTCCACTTGACACAAACTAGGTCATTTCGGGACTAACATATATTTCAACAATACGATTGCGTGTAGGGGTCTTTAGCAGTGGGAGGAAACCAGAGTACCCAGAGAAAATCCATGAGGTTGGGCAGGCAACCCTAATCCTTGCCACATACAAGCAGGGATTTAAAACCACGCCAGTTGACTCAATGACATGCCGTATGATACAGCGCGCACACTCTAACCATTCGGCCATCCACCCCCCAAGACTTCCTCAGAATTGTCGGTACTGGGTGGCCAAGGCCAAATGGTCTAACGCATTATGCATGCACTTTAAATCATAAGGTCTGTCATTGAATCACGTGGCATGGTTTTGTTTCCCAGCCTGTACATGACAAGGAGTAGGGTCATCTATCAAAGCTCATGGGTTTTTTCCGGTTGTATATCCCTACGTGCTAGTGAATAATTGAAATAAAATTTAACCATATGTTAGTCCCAAAATGACCTAATTTGTGTTGCGTGGCCATTAAACCAGTCCTACTATACTGCTCTGACTGGACAGCGGCCCCATGGCCTACTCTTATATCTATATGCTGCCGGCTGCCCTTTGCCAGGCTCTTTTAAATAAATATTTTAAGTGATTTTTATGCATACACAATACATAGTGTGTATTCATAAACTGTGGCATATAAACATAAACTGTGTCTATTTCATGTTTTGATGGAATTTAATTGGCTGTTTAGATACTACTTTTGCAATTTCTATATAAAACCGAGCGTCAATTGCATAACATTTCATGAGATATATTAAATATAATATCGTTTTTTATATAAAAATATATATTTGTAATTATAAAGCTTCAAAGACCTAAGACACAATTATTGAGTTCGTTCCGCTTTGAACTTGGCTGTTTTCATTTCTTACATCACTTTGTAGGAAAGATTGTGTGAACACATGAAACTGCAACAAAGAATGTAACAAACTTTATAAATGCAACAAATGTCATTTCTAGTTTTTTTCCTCATTAATTGGTTGAAGGGGTCACCAAATATGCTGTCCTCGATACGCTCGTAGCGAGGATTGTTGGGGGGAGGGGGTCAGTCACAAACAAGACAAGGCAGGCCGCGGGGTTTTTTCCCGTAGGCTATATCATATTAAGGTTGTAAACTCTCAGTCGTTGTGCCAGGAACATGCATCCTTTATAGCTCAAAAAATTCTTGCATTTTGGGTTTTTGGGGTGGGGGAGATATCGCCCCTAAACCACAGTGACTAGTCTTAGAGTGGCGCTAGACACTGTTTATCCATTAGTCAATTTACAGATATCAATTCGCGAAAAATTAATTCAATGAATACCAAGAAAACAATCGCACAATGCAGATTGGGATTTCGAGCACTTTATTTTGTTGACTAGCAGGCAAAAGGATTTTCTCCACAATAATATTGCTTCTTTTTTTTTTCATTTTAGATGGGTACCAGGATCAGCCCAGAATCAGAAAGTCTCTGTTTTGGGTTAACCAATATGGCGTCAATGGCTTCACCAAAATGACGTCATGCAGCCTTCATGTCCTTAAAGCTTCTTGACCAGTCCCAACATAAAACAAAACTGACATCATCCTTCTTAAAAGCTTT
The DNA here is from genome assembly GCA_963678685.1 of Patella ulyssiponensis. Classification (NCBI taxonomy): domain Eukaryota; kingdom Metazoa; phylum Mollusca; class Gastropoda; family Patellidae; genus Patella; species Patella ulyssiponensis. Next base: position 16,695,878 of record OY783227.1, on the reverse strand, counting down.
TAAACTAAGAATCCTGCACTTAAAATGGACCACAATTTTTAAACTTTCTTACCTCGCCAGGAAAAAATGGTGCCATTTGAGAAAAACATATTTCTGATGAAAAGCCACCCATAAGCAAAACAACTAGTAACATTTTTTTGCGATTTTTTTCTTTTTCTGTCTTTTTCTGAGGATCCTCGTCAACGTCCATAACTAACATTGTTCTTTCATTGAAGTCTGTCATCTTTACAAAATGCACTTCTGCGCTTTTAAAAACAGCATCAAAGCTGTCCTCACTTTATCAATTTGATAAAAGGTTTAACAAGTTTAGTAACAGAGATTTAGAGAAATCCAAAAACCAATTAATCCAATATTTCAAAATCAATCCGAAAAATCAATATTTCAAAATTAATCCGAAAAATCAATAGTTCAAAATTACTACCAAAATAAAACATTATGCACAAACCAAAACAATTTTTATAATTAATCCGCAAAATCGTTTTTTTAAAATTTCAAACTAATAATAACAAATTAAAGATCAAGTTTTCCACAATAAAATTGAAAGAGAGAGAGAGAGAAATGGGGTTTAACGTCCACTCGACACAACTAGGTCATTTCGGGACTAACAGAGAGAGAGAGAGAGAGAGAGAGAGAGAGAGAGAGAGAGAGAAATGGCATTTAAGGTCCACTCGACACAAAGCAGGTCATTTTGGGATTAACTTATGGTTTAATTTTATTTCAATAATTCGCTTGCGCGTAGGGGTCTTTAGCAGTGGGAGGAAACCGGAGTGCCCGGAGGAAACCCACGAGGTTGAGAAGGCGCCCCTATCTCCATGCCACATACGCTCACACCAGGGCTCGAAACCACAGCCGCAAGCCAGAGGTGACCGGCCAGCTAGAGGTCGACGCGCAGCACTCTAGACCACTAGGCCATCCCAACCCCCCACAATAAAATTGAAACAATGTATGATAAAATTGTGATATCATTCCCTAGTAATCCAGCTGTTTGTATCAATTAATCCATGATTTAAAACAATTTAAAAACAAAATCTGCAAAATGTCTTTAAACAATTTTACAAAACAGATTTTTAAAACATAGGTAAATTAAAATCCAACATCCAAGACCACTATTGTAGATCAAACTTTCACTTTCCAACCATTTAACAAAAGTGACTGAATCTCTCTAAAACATAGGTAAATTAAAATCCAACATCCAAGACCACTTGATCAAACTTTTACTTTCCAACCATCTAACGAAAGTGTTCGAATCCTTCTAAAAGTTCACATAAATGTTCATTTCCTGAATTAATGTCCTGCTAAGAGTTGATCGCGGTGATGCCACAGCGCTTTATGATTATAAAATGATAATTTAGTGTCATACATAATGCTACTAAAGGTGATATTTGAAGATGACATTTTAAAATTTGTAATCTAATAGCATCGTTTAACTCCCCATCAATTTGTTGATTAAAAGATTATATTTTTTTCATTTTAAATTCACCAGAAAAGATTAAAGGTGGGTTCAGAGTATAATTGTGATCTCTCCCACTTATTTGACATTTATATCAAAATCTTAGGGGCAGATCAAGAGAGGTGGGGTGGGGGTCTTGACTTCAAATTGACAGAGCGAGAGAAATGGGGTTTAACATTCACTCGACAAAAACTAGGTCATTTTGGGACTAACATATGGTTTAACTTTATTTCTTTAGCAGTGGGAGGAAACCGGAGTACCCGGAGAAAACCCACGAGGATGGACAGGCGACCTTCTCCTTGCCACGTACAACCGGGGATTCGAAACCACGCCATTTGACTCAATGGCAAGCCGTATGATACAGCGCGCGCACGCTAACCATTCGGACATCCAACCCCCGCCCAGACTTCAAATTCACTTCAAATTGTAGTCTTTTTACATATCAATGTTTACTGGTACATTACCATACTAAACTTTGACTCTCTGTCTACAGTTAGTCCCTCATTTCCAGGCTTAAGGAGGATCTGAAGGTGAAAAACATTCAAAATTCGCCAAAATTAGGGTTTTTGACTTTAGTTGTTTTTCACTTTCTCAGTGAATTATTATTTGATATTTGAATGCATTTTTTCTAAATTTTTATTTTTTTCCTCCTAAAATGTATTTACCCTGAAAGTAGTAAGAACAACCTTGTCGTCCATAAACATCACATCGTTACTTTAGAAAATCTACATTTAACCTTTTTTCAAATGTATGTTACTTCATTAATTGAAGAGGCATAATGGGAGATAAGATAAAGGATTGACAATTCTCACTATAATAGTTAAAAAAAAATGGATAACATAAATCGAATATGCTGAAAATTCCAGTCAAATTTCGCCACTCTGAACCGAGATATTAGTATTTGAATCTAAGGCTAGCCTCGATAATCATTTCTTAAGTTGCTACGATAAAAAACATAGTCTTGATTATCCATTTTAGAATTTAATAATCAATGAATGTTGCACAGATCAGATTCAAATCCAGTGTAAATCTGACACATAAGATGACATTGAGAGTTGATTATGGTCTGGATAAGTTATTCATGTCTAATTAATAGTTTATATAACATTTCAGGCCTAAAGAAATGAAATGAAATGGGGTTTAACGTCCAGGCCTAAAGAAAGACTTGCAATAGGCAGATTTAGCTCTTGCATAATGTATGTTTAAAGTAGCTGAGTCTCTAACTCAATATTAATCCCAAGTCTTACACATTGAAAACACAAATTATTTGTCAATTCAAATCAACATTGATGTTGTTATCTTACCTTGAAAAGCAAGGCTTCTGATATCCAATATTTAAGACAAAATAAACATTTTACGATTGGTACAAGAATCGTGTACCATAATGCGTTTCAGCATCATTTGTAGCAAGCGATCAGAAAGAACGAGGCTAGACATATTCCACAACTCCTGTTAAACGCTGACAGCCATAACTTATCTGGGGAGCATGCGCAATAGACTGGTATAACCAGTCACTAGAAATTTCTCTTTGGTTAAGACTCGTGACCTATTTTGCTGGACATAACTGATTTGAAATTAGATTCAAAACAGAAACAATTGAATGTAAATCAGTTCATATACGATCAGATTACATTATTATATGCATTGCAACCCATTTGGGTCAATTTCTAGGTCCCAAATATTAGCGATTTAGTTCCTTTAAGTTCAAACAATTCTTATTTTATCAATTTTGTGTGGATTTAAAAATTTAAAGCAGATGCAAACCCCAGTTGTCGCTGATGTATATCGAACAATGGAGCCAATTATGGTCTCCATTTCCAGCTGGAATATGATTGGTGTCATTTTCACACTAGGACATCAATCCAACAAAATCATAAACTGGTCATTGACCTTACTTATAAACTACCATAATAGCATAACCACAGAGATTCTTGGTGGGGGAGTTAAAAGGTCATATCTAGCATGTCATCTTAAAATTCATATTTTTGAAATTCATTTTTATTTAAATTAATATTTATCTTACATATTAATCTAAAATTCATATTGTTTAATTCATATTTTTTTCTAAATTCATATCTATTTTAAATTCATATCTGTATTTTAAATTCATATCTGTATTTTAAATTCATATTTTTATTTAAAATTCATATTTTTATTTAAAATTCATATTTTTATTTAAAATTCATATTTTTATTTAAAATTCATATATTTAAAATTCATATTTTTATTTAAAATTCATATTTTTATTTAAAATTCATATTTTTATCTAAAATTCATACTTTTTTTTAGTTTAAATTCATAGTTAAAATTCCTATTTTTATCTAAAATTCCTATTTTTATCTAAAATTCCTATTTTTATTGAAAATTCCTATTTTTATTGAAAATTCCTATTTTTAACTAAAATTCTTATTTTTTAAAAACTTTATATTTCTACTTCTTCTAGGGGGGGTGGGATTGCCTAGTGGTCTAGAGTGCCGCGCTTCGACCTCTAGCTGGCCAGTCACCTCTGGCTTGTGGCTGTGGTTTCGATCCCAGGCACTCCGGTTTCCTCCCACTGCTAAAGAACCCTACGCGCAAGCGAATTATTGAAATAAAATTGAAACCATACGTTAGTCCTGAAATGACTTAGTTTGTGTCGAGTGCACGTTAAACCCCATTTCTCTCTCTCTCTCTACTTTTCTTCTAGTGCAATCTTTACATCTAGTGACTATATTTCTATGACAACTAAATCATCTGAAATTCATATTTTTGCTTCTTGACTCTTTGACTAAAGACATTATGATGCCACGCCCACACATTACACCAATCGGAAACCCAACCCCCACCCCACCCCCTGAAGAAATAAAAGAACAAAAATCTTACCTCAGCTGGATAAAATGGTGCTAACAAAGAAAAACATGTACAAGCACAAAAATTGACCATTCCAATGATTAAGAAAACCATTTTTTTCCGTCTATCAAGCGCTCGAAAGGAGAAGTCTTCAGCATCTGAAGTTTTGGAAGAGTCATTTTCCGAGGCATCTACATCGGATATAGATGTGTAGGTCTGAGGATTGTTGATACTACTATCATTATCAAGATGGTTAGATTGTGATCCTAGTAGAGGCTGCTTCTCCGCGTCTATGTCAGATGTCTGCATTCTGTTTCAATCTTAGTATCGTACAAGTTCGGCAAATTTAATTTTCTGTAGGATTGTGTTATTTTTCACTCAATGTTAAATTCTGCAAAAAAGAACAAAATATAAAAATTAAATCCGGTTTAATACAAACATTTGCGGTCTAGAGGTTGGATTGCAAGTCCATGTCAGCAATAGGATTTTTTGGGTGCTAAATAAAATGGCCTTTTTTCTGCACCAATGGGCTAATGAGAGAGAGAGAGAGAGAGAGAGAGAGAGGGTACATATGGTTCCATTTTATTTCCATAATTCGCTTATTTGTAGGGGTCTTTAGCAGTGGGAGGAAACCAAATGAACCACAATAAACCCACGAGGTTGGTCATTTAAAACAGGGGAATCAAAACCACACCAGTTGGATAATGGAGACTGTATTTTATCGTACCGACTTTAGAAATAATGATCTTTAGAAATAATGATCGTGGCTAAGCCGAAAATTCCATCACTAAATTCTGGTTCAGAATGGATCATTTTTGACTGAAATTTTCCGCAAATTCCCTTTACATTATCGGGTATCTAGTTTTTAACTATTATAGTGAGAACTGCCAACTCTTAATCTAATCTTCCATAATGTATCTCTAAACCCCAGGCATGTTTGTAGAGTTTACCCAGTTTGTCTCCCTGTATACCAAATTTAACCAGTCATGTTAGAGTCTACCTAGACCACAGTTTGTCTCCCTATTTACTGTGCTGTATACACGTAGGCGTGCATGTAAAAGATCCCTTGGCAGTTGGAATTCGAAATATGAGTAGGCCGTAGCGCCGCTCCCCAGGCAAAATTTCCCTCATAGCACACTGTATGGCATATGCCCGTCTTCTATTAGCCCAGGTGAGGTGCAGAAGAGTAGGACGTTAATTCCCATTTCATTTCATTTCATGGCCAACTCTTTATTAAACTCTGAACTAATGTATCTTTAAGGGTTCTTTTACATGCACGCCAATGTGTACACAGGACCTCTGTTTTTCGTACCACCCATTGCCAGAGCCTTTGTCCAGCACCAGTGAACTTCCTCAGTCAACACTGGGATCGAACGTTTTACCCTCTGATCAAAAAGAGAGAGAGAGAAATGGGGTTTAACGTCCACTCGACACAAACTAGCTCATTTCGGGACTAACATGGTTTATTTTATTTCAATAATTCGCCAGCACATACAGGGTCCTTAGTAGTGGGAGGAAACCAGATGACCGGGAGAAAACCCATGAGGCTGGACAGGCGACACAAGTCCTCGTCATGTACAACCGGGGAATCGAAACCACACTCTCAACGACAGACCTTATAATACAGCGAGCACACCCTAACCATTTGGCCATCCAACCCCCAGTTGAGTAACAAACACTATTCTCTCACTTATAGTCACTCCAGAGTTCACACAATATAGTAGTACATACATAGGGCCTATATTATTAAAATGCTATGTCACTTTACCGTGATAAAGTTGACTAACACTGATAACATCCAAATACCTGCATTCATGATTAAATGACATCCCCCCCCCCCCAAAAAAATAATGTCGATCGGTCAGATTATCTAACATTTCTATCTTAATTTCTGATCAAGGTTTTGGAAAATAATGCTGATTTGGCTGTTGTAAAACCAAAGTTTCTGTGTTGGAATTTGGTTGCCGGAAAGTTAAACCAAGGCAAGATTTATATGTCTTGTCTGGCCACGGTTTTTGAGTACCATGTTACAAATGGCACTGAAACGCAGTTACTGTACGGTAGGCTACACAATTCGTGTATGTACCAATGGTAAAATCTTTATTTTGAATTCAATATTGGATATCTGCAGCCCATTTTTTCACGGTAGGCAATAGATCACAATATCAATGTTGATTTTTAAATTGACACATATACTTTGTGTTTTTAATGGCGAAGACTTTGGATGATATCGAGTTAGAGACTTAGCTACTTTAAAGCTCCAATAACACTCTTGTAACTAAATAATATGTCCCAATCTTCATTCTGGTCAACAAATTGTATCATTTTACAATATTCCAATTAATTGATGATATAAATTTCATCTTAACACACCTAATTTAAAAAATTCAACTAATTGATTTGAAAAGTCTAACGTAAACCTTTTCAAATGTGACTTTGATTTAAAATATTTTCGAACCCTCTGGACAAGTAATTAAATAGGTCGTAATGGATAATTTACACAACAGGTAGGACACTTAATTTAAACATCTTAGTCTTTAGTACTTAGAATAAGGCTATTATTTATTTTCTGGGGCTGCCAAGCCAGCAAGAGTGTTATTGTCCCTTTAACCATAAAAATGAAATTTTGCATTTAATCACTATAAGTCCCATTTGCGGTTTATCGTCTGCTAGGTCAACAACCTGCAGCAGGCATTGTGACAAGTCCTACTTGTTAACCTTACTCTAATACCTTGACTTGAAGAGTTCAATACCGGTAATTAAAACGTCGACCATTTTCCTGAAAATTTCTTAAACTTGCACCTACAAAATTGCAACCTACCAAAACAGTACAGCTTCATTATGTGATCCACGTGTTCTCGAGCCGGTTCGACATAATTGTGGCCTAATTTATTTGGATCCGAGCAATAAACAAAACGGTAAAGATTGCAACAACGTGATGCAAGAATGTCTTTACACGGGTTGTTAGTTGGATAACCAAGTCATTCTTGTCCCGCTTTTCGATTATCCAGCCGTATTGGGACATGCGTATACATACTGTAGTATAAAATCTAAATGTATTGCAACACGCTTCGCAAGAAAAGGGTCATTCGAAACAAAGAAACACGGTGATAAAGTGGCACCCAGTTTTAAATTGATTATAATCGTTTAGTTTCAATTTTAGATTTTCTTACATTTTATTTCGAAATCGCTAAACAGTTGGGATAGGCTCAACGTTACTTTTTTATTGAACAAAATCTAAAAGATAGAAAATAAAACGACGCCTAGACTTCCGAAATCTATAAACTCAAAACACTTTTTCGTTTAACTCATAGATAATGTAACTCGAGTGCATGAGGCAGATGTTATATCCAATTCTAACTGCCAAAGGATCTTTTACCCCAAATAAGATGTCTAAGACTTTTGGCCGGGCAATGGCGTTTCAGTCTATAGGCTAACTCTTCTTCGACTATCAATTAGGTTAAGGGTTCTTTTACGCACATGCCAATGTGCACACGGCATCCCTGTTGTTCGTTCCATGCGAGGAACTAGATACTGACAATTGATTAGGGGAAAGCAGGTTGAACAAAACTGAAGATCTACTTTCTTGGCCAACACTGGGAAGGCCATTTCAGTAACTTATCAAACGTGATACATTCACACAAACAGTAAAGCCGGGTTTCAGTTACATGTGGTTACGCACCAGATGTGATTGCCTGGAGGTCGGGTGTTTGATCCCTGCATTGGCCGAGAAAGTTCATCCAGATTTGCCGGCGGGGTTTCCCTTTGTCAGTTATGCAGGACGGAGAGTCTGAAAAAGGCAGCTGTCTAGACGTTCGAATGGGACGAAAAACCGAGGTCCCGGCGTGTACACATTGGCGTGCACGTAAAATATCCCTGGGCAGTTGGAATTCGATAAAAGTGTAGGCCGTAGAGCCGCTGCCCAGGCAGAATTTCCCTCATAGTACACTGTATGGCGTATGCTCGTCTGCGTTAGCCCAATCGGAGCAGAACAGTAAGATGTTCCGGGAGAGGGGTTTATATAGGCTTTGCCTGTTCCCCAATCCCCTCAGTTTCTGAATAAATATTGTTTATAAAAAAAAAACAGTAGGATGTTAAACCCTATTTCATTTTCCTATTGTATAAATCAACAGTAGTTTTTGATTAACTCCACCCTTTCTCTTTTGACTATGGGTGATCCATTTCCGTTACAAGAATTGCAATGTTTTTGCCAGCAGAAATTCGGAATAAAATTTGCCGTTTCTGTTCTGACCGATCGACATTTTTTTTTGGGGGTGGGGGGGAGGCATTTAGTCATAAACGCAAGTATATATTTGGATTTCATCGGTGCTGGTCAACTGTATCTAGAGTAAAGTGACATAGCATTTTAATAATATACGTATGTATTATCATTATTGTGTGAACTCCGGAGTGACTACGAGAGAGAGAGAGAGAGAGAGAGAGAGAGAGAGAGGGGGGTAGCGACCATTCGACACAAACTAGTTCATTTCGGAGAAAACCCAAGAGATTGGACAGGCGACCCTACTTGAGACACGTGACAGTGATATACCGAAACGGCTGCCCATAGCCTAGTGAAAGTTCTTCATAAAGTGCATTCCAAGAAGATCTGTCAGAAGTAACCAGGAACTGAATCATTTCAACTCATGATTCCTGGAAACATTTTGTGTGAAACCTGGATATAATTTCTAGTACTGGCATGATATATCGTTGAATCGATGTTCTGCGATTCTTTTTCAGCGTTTTTCCTCCTTGTCGGTGATACAGTACGGGTCCTGACAAGTACAACTGTCTTGTCTTTCGGATGGACGAAAAACTGAGGCCGCGTGTAAACATTGGTATGCACTTAAAAGATCCCTTGACATTTGAAATTCAATATAATTCGTAGTGGCGCTGTCCGGGAAAAGTTTCCCCTCATAGCCAATTGTATAGCGTAGGCCTATGTCCGTTTTCTTAAGCCCAATTCGGGATCAGAACAGCAGGACGTTGAACCCCTTTTCATTTGTATTGCGATTAAACTTCTTACGGTTTGCGTATTGAATCGCGAAGACGCTGAATCGATGTATCACGATTCATTTTTGATGTTTGGTAGGCCCGAAGTTACAGGATATGAATAACTTAGGTCTATATTCATTCAAATTTAAAACCAACTAGCTTTAATTCACAATAAAAAGTATAGTAACTGAGAACAAATACAGCTAAAGTATTACTGGGAGGGTTGCTGCTGCCAGATTGCCTGGGAATTTTTTCAAGTTGGTGAGCTTCGGGGAACCTCAGTTTTCCGGACCATCCGAACGACTAGACAGCTGTCCTCGTCAGGCTCTCCGGTTCAGTTATGACGAACTCTATACATAAAATTCAATATGTTTTTTATTAACAAAATATATTTCCATCTTTCATAAAAAAAAAATCTTAATATACAAGAATACCTGGAATACATTTACAAATTGATTATGACAAACACAATACATAAAATTCAATATGATTTTTCATTAACAAAATATATTTCCATTTTTCATTAAAAAAATCTTAATATACAAGAATAACTGGTATACATTTACAAATTGATTAATAAATTCTCAATAAGGTAAGTAACAAAAATGTAGATAAAAAATAATTACTAGTGTATATTGTCACAACTATAGCATATAACAACAAATTTCAACTTCTCAATCACACAATTAACGTATTCAACCGTTTGGACGCCATATTGGATTTTACAAAAAAAGCTTCAAATAGATATTGAGCCACCATCTTGGATTTGATTTTTGACGACTTTCTTTTGTTTTAAAGCTAAACAAAGTGGCATGGCAACAATCCTCAGGTATCCTATTTTTATACGCCCACATTGAAATGTGGTCGTATATTGCCGTCGCCCCCGTCCGTCCGTCTGTCGGTCCGTCCGTCCGTCCGTCCGTCGGTCCGTCCGTCCATCGTCCACAATTTCTTGTGAACGCTCTAGAGGCTAAAGTTAATATCCGATTGACTTTAAATTCATACACGGTGTTTAAGGTCATGAGACGAAGAAGCCTATTGATTTTCAGCGATATCCGATAATTACTACCAGAGTTATGACCCTTGATCACTTTGAAAAATCTTGTGAACGCTCTAGAGGCTATAGTTAATATCCGATTGACTTTAAATTTATACACAGTGTTTAAGGTCATGAGACGAAGAAGCCTATTGATTTTCGGTGATATCCGATAATTACTGCCAGAGTTATGACCCTTGATCACTTTGAAAAATCTTGTGAACGTTTTAGAGGCTAAAGTTAATATCCGATTGACTTTAAATTTATACACGGTGTTTAAGGGCATGAGACGAAGAAGTCTATTGATTTTCGGTGATATCTGATAATTACTACCAGAGTTATGACCCTTGATCACTTTGAAAAATCTTGTGAACGCTCTAGACGCTAAAGTTAATATCCGATTGACTTTAAATTTATACACAGTGTTTAAGGTCATGATACGAAGAAGCTTGTTGATTTTCAGCAATATCTGATAATTCCCGCCCGAGTTATGACCCTTGATCACTTTGATAAATCTTGTGAACGCTCAAGAGGCTAAAGTTAATATCCGATTGACTTTAAATTTATACACGGTGTTTAAAGTCATGATACAAAGAATGCTATTGATTTTCAGCAATATCCGATAATTACTGCTAGAGTTATGACCCTTGATCACTTTGAAAAATCTAAAGTTAATATCCGATTGACTTTAACTTTGTACACAGTGTTTAGGGTCATGAGACGAAGAATCCTATTTGATTTTCAGTGATATCTGATAATTTCTGGCACTTGATCACTTTGAAATATCTTGTGGACGAAGGCCTTTAGATAAACCATCAAAACTATTCTAATCATTTCTGATGATAATTAGTTAATGGGTTATTACTCGTAATAAGATTATCATGTGTTGTAAATGTTCTCCTTACTGACAAAAGAAACAATATGCAACAATCCTTGTTGACTGCCCGGACGACTTAGCTGTTGTGGGCGTATGTTTCGTTGCCTGGCAACCTATCTTTGAATTTCGATAGAGTATCTTGAATCTTGAGGTGACCTAACGTGACATGACTCCCTTTTTAAATTAGCAGCTGGATGAAGCTTTTGGACCGGGAGAAAACCATGAGGTTTGAATGGTGGCTCTGCTTGTCACATTCAATTGAGAGAGAAATGGGTTTTAACATCCACTGGACACAAACTTGGTCATTTCGGGACTAACATATGGTTCAACTTTATTTCAATGATTCGCTTGCTCATAGTAGTCTTTAGCAGTGTATGGAAGTCATACATTATGATCTACAGCGCAGGCCTTTAAGGCTTAGATCATTCAGTCATCCAACCCCCAGCTAGGTAGGGTCCTAAAGCTGAAACCCTGATCATTTGAAGTAAGTGCTATGTTAAAACCTTGTTTATCAAATAATATACATCATAATGGAAACCGTTGTATGTAGCATTGGTTGTCATGAGTAGATGGTGTGCTAAAACACTGTTTATCATGATTAGATGGTGTGCTAAAACATTGTTTATCATGAGTAGATGGTGTGCTAAGTAATGTTTATCACAAGTAGATGGTGTGCTAAAACACTGTTTATGATGAGTAGGAGGTGTGCTAAAACATGTTTATCATGTGTAGGTGTGCTAAAACACTGTTTATCATGAATAGATGGTGTGTTAAAACATTGTTTATCATGAGTAGATGGTGTGCTAAATAATGTTTATCACAAGTAGGTGGTGTGCTAAAACACTGTTTATCTTGAATAGATGCATGGTGTGTATAAACTTTGTTCATAAAACAATAGATAGCAACCCTGTTCCAGGTTGTTATTCTCTTTCAAGGTTGATATCTGACTTAAACATTGACACAAACCATAGACAGATATACCCCTGTGTATCAGTGCACTTGGGAGGAATTGTTCCAAGTCCAAGTTATCCAATATTAACGGCTTACCTAGTGCACTTGAAATTTAAAGGATGTGATTGTTGGTGGGTAATATTAACTCAACAACAACCGCTAATAACTTTAATAGCCACCTTAAGATATCAGTGCACGTGGTTGCTATAGTAGATATAATCCATGTGTAAGTGTAGATGACAAGATAAAACTTGTTTTTAATAAGGTTTGCATCAAGGGCGCCTGAACCCGAGTACCAGGGTATACAAATGGTACCCTGCCCTTTTCTGGGGTATACATGTATACCCATGCCCTAATGATGAAAGTTTTCAACTTTTTGACTACTCTATTCATTTTTAAATCATAGATATGTAATTGCTCTTCGGTCGGTCGCGAAACATGTATTTTAAAGGGTTTTATGTTGGAATTGGGAATGCTAGAGGCATTCTAAACAGTGTTATCAAAATTGACAAATATCAAAATTTTCTAGGGTTCTGGGGGAGAGATCCTGACCAAGCCACATCCCCTCCTATCTTTTGGAACTCTTGACTTTGTGTCGTTCCGGTGCCCCTGGTTTTAATTATGTAGGTGGTTTGTTAAAGCCTTGTTTACTTGTAAATCGAAACAATATCACAACCAGGGTCTGAAATATAGAAATCAAAATTAATTTTTACAACATGGGCTGTCAATATATTTTGGAATTTTGAATATTATTCACCATGTCCGATTGGGCATATTCCTGATCAGAGTTTGGAAAAACGTGTAGTAGCATTCGTGTCTGCCAGTCATCTACAAACACGACCCATGGGAAGTTTTATTGTCCAGGCTCCAAAAAATGCAAAATAACATTTGTCAGAATTTTACTGTCTTCATAAAATGAAATGAAATAGGGTTTAAAGTTTAACGTCCTAATGTTCTGCTCCTGAACAGGTCTAATGAAGACAGGCATACACCATACAGTGTGCTATGTGTAAAATTTGTCTACACTTATATCGAATTCCAACTGTCAAGGCATCTTTTACATGTAAACCAGAGTAAGTCTGGAGTCAGACTAGTAGGCCTGGAGTCAGACTTAGGCTTAGACTCGTGCAGAGTAGGCCTGGAGCCAGAATAGTACAGAATAGGCCTGGAGTCAGACTAGTACAGAGAAGGCCTGGAGTCATGCTAGTACAGAACAGGCCTGGATTCAGACTAGTACAGAGTAGGCCTGGTGTCAGACTAATGCAAAGTAACCCTGGAGTCCCAAGTTTTTTTGATCAGGTACAGTATCTTACAGGGAGATAACTTCACAATTTGCAACCAAAACATTTAGATTTCTATAAAAATCTTCCTTATGACCAAATCTCTGACAGATACACCATATATAAATAAAACTTACAGAAGCTAGATATAAAAAGCCACAGGAACTAGCAGCCCAACCAAACCCAAAATGATCTTGTAATAAACCTCCTATAGAAGGTCCAGCAAAAGCTCTGAAATATTGTAGACATCAAGTCAATAATACCAGGTTACCCCTTTAATATATTGTCAGAATATTGCTATTGATGAACTGTAATGTTATTGATGGACCTATGTGTATGTATGTTGTATACAATAATATATATGTTATTATATTTGTAAAATTGAAGATGGATGAATAAAATATTAAAAAAAACCAAAAAAAACCTAGTCATTTATGAATATGGGTACCGGTATATGTTAATATCCATCAAACAGTTTCAATTGCAAAATCAAAATCCAGTTTGTTGTAACAAAACATATACTTGTGTGATTAATTCTAGCCAAATGTTGTTACTGACATTTGCTTTTACATTTCACTGAAAGGGGTGCGGTGGCCAAATGGTTGAATTAAAATGTCTGTGTTAGACCAAAAGGTCTGTCCTGGATTAAAGTGGGGTTGGGATGCAGGCCTAGTGGTCTAGAGTGCTGCGCTTCGACCTCTAGCTGGCCGGTCACTTCTGGCTTGCAGCTGTGGTTTCGAGCCCTGGTGTGAGCCTATGTGGCATGGAGATAGGGGCGCCTTCTCAACCTCGTGGGTTTCCTCCGGGCACTCCGGTTTCCTCCCACGGCTAAAGACCCCTACGCGCAAGCGAATAATTGAAATAAAAATTGAAACCATATGTAAGTCCCGAAATGACCTGGTTGTGTTGAGTGGACGTTAAACCCCATTTCTCTCTCTCTCTCTGTCATGGATTAAAGTGGGGCAGTTTCAATTGCCTGCATGTGATAAGGAGAAGAGAGTCCTCTGTCCAATCTGTTGGGTTTTCTCTGGGTTCCTCCCACAGCTGAACACCCCTAAGCACAAGCATTTTTGAATCATATGTTAGTTCCGAATTGTGTTGAGTGATCTCCTTATTCTAAAAAGATGTTCACTTTGTCAACTTACCCTAACGAAAAAGATGAATTAAACAGGCCAGATACCATGCCAAATGTATCTAATGACTCATCTAAACCTAACTGTCTGAAATATAACCATAATATTAAACAAATTTTTTACAAAACTTTTGGGAGATAGAATCATATGCTTGAACATCTTCAATAAAAGGCCTGATCTTGATTTAACTATGTGCATATTATCCAGGCCTTCACACGTAATACCCTGCGTATTTTGGCACTAATTCCGATCGTGTACAAGTCCAGCTAGTGAGCCTATCGGATTCCTCGACCATCGTGAATACCAAGTCTCGCGCGTTACAGCTAAGATGTCTACTTGTGATAAATCGAGTTGCAAAGTTCAAGCTTTTCCGGTTTCCTTCCACTGTTAAAGACCCCTACGCGACGTGAATCATTGAAATAAAATTGAACCATATGTTAGTTCCAAAATGGCCTTGTTTGTGTAGAGTGGACGTTAAACCCCACTTTTCTCTCCCTCTCATTTTGAAAATATTTCATAATGTCAAATCTGATTGGATTGAATCAAAACCACACGAATCAAAGACAGACCTTATAAGCTAACATGCATACGTTAAAACATTCTGCCATCCACCCCCCCTGAACTACATTAAATTTACACTTACTTGGCACCTATCAAGATACCCGTAAAAGTACGAATAAGACAACAGCCAATAAAAAGTCCAACGAAACACAACATAACAATCGTTAACCACAGTGTGAAGGGTACAAACGGTAGAAATGGTGCCGGTCCTAAAAAAAGGTAGCTGACCCCTGAGAAAAATAGACCTATCATTATCATGCTCCCCGTCCAACTCTGAAAAGAAATCAATTTCGATAAATTAACAGGGAAAGAAATAAAATGGGGTTTAACATCCTACTGTTATTATCCGACTGGGTTAATGAAGATGGGGATATGCCATGCAGTGTGCTACGAAGGAAAGCTTGCTCAGGCAGTGGCACTACAGCCTACTCTTATATCGAACTGCCGAGGGATGTTTTACGTGCAGGACAATGTGTACACAGGACCTACGTCTTTCGTCCCATCAGAATGACTAGACAACTGTCCTTGTCAGGCCCCCTGACCTGCATCACTAACAAGGGTAAAATCCTGATGGAAGTTTCTCAACCAACACCAGGAGAAAACCCACGACCTCTTGGCTCCCAATTCTGAAAACAAAACATTTTGCCTACAGCTGCTAAGTTATCCAAGCAAAGCAGTCCATAAATCAAGGGCAATAACTGTACAAATAATTATCAGCATGTGGTTGTATGAAATAGCTCTAATTTTAAATGGTTCTATATCGAAATTACAATGAACATGCATTATGCAACAAATAAATCTGCCTATTGCAGGTCTTTCTTTATCTAAATTATTAATTAGACATTAATTAACTTATCCAGACCATAATCAACTCTCGATGCATGGCTAGCCTGTGATTTTTAGTGGATTATGGTCCGATTTGCTGCATAACTTTAATTATAAAATGGATATTCATGGCTATGCTTTTTACCATATTGACTTTAGTCAGAAATTTCAATCGCGTAATTCTCGGTTAATAGTAGATCAATTTGACCAATTTTTTTTTAGCAAATTGCCTTTACATTATCTAGTTTTTAACTATTATAGTGAGAACTGCCAACTCTTTATCTAATCTCTCATACTGTATCTTTAAATAACATTAAAAGAACAAAGTAAACTAATAAGTACCTTAGCGTCACTGAGGTAACCCAATAAAGGAGCTGTAATACCATACACACCAGGTGCACAGAGAAATATTAAACCAACGTATAAATTACTTAAATTGAACTGAAAGTAAAAATTATCCATTACATATAAATACATAATAAACAAATATCGATTCAGCCCCTAGAGAAATATTAAAGCACGTATAAACTACTTAAATTAAACTGAAAATAAAAAATATCCATTACATATAAATACATAACATATCAATAACACAATCTGATTAAAACACAGATCCTATTTCATTTCGTTTTTATATTTCAAAATTTCGTTTAACTTGTCTTTACAACACTAGAATCTGGAAGAGGTTTTATATAACCTGCGTTCTGGTTGATGTGAGGGATTAGCAAATGAAACAGCTGCTATAGGGGAGAGAGAGAGAAATGGGGTTTAACAGCCACTGGACACAAACTTGGTCATTTTGGGACTAACATATGGTTTCAATTTTATTTCAATAATTCGCTTGCGCATAGGGGTCTTTAGCAGAGGGAGGAAACTGGAGTGCCCGGAGGAAACCCACCCCTATCTCCATGCCACATACGCTCACACCAGTGATCGAAACCACAGCCGCAAGCCAGAGGTGACCGGCCAGCTAGAGGTCGATGCGCGGCACTCTAGACCACTAGGCCATCTTAACCCCCCAGCTGCTATAGGTAGTTGATTGTTTAATCAAATTCAAATGTCTATATAATGTCATAGGGTCAAAAGTTGCGTGTATGACCCCTGATGCGACCTCCCACTACAACCAGTCAGAACTTCATGTAGTAGAGGCAATTGAAAGTATAAAAAACCAAAACGAAAGATAGATCTGTATTTTAATCAGATTGCATGTTATCAAGTGATTTTGATACATTATATTAGGGGATGGTAAATTATGATATAGCAAGTCTTGCAAGCATTTATCTGAAGTGCACTTTAGACTGATCGAATCTCAAGTATTGATTTAAACCTTTTGATGTTATGTATTGGGCAAAGGTCGATTACCATACATTGATTCAAAGACAGTGCAGCAACAAAAACAAAATTATTATGCAAAGATAGGATAGTTGTCTGAGTTTACAACAAAGGTTATTGTGAATCTGTCTAAAATAAAGCAACAGTCATGGTGGCTCAGTGCGTAAGACATTGGTTCGTTAATCTGGACTAAAGGTCCCGTGTTCAATCTTAGTTCATTGTGATTTTACGGCGTGCCCCTTGTCGGCAGTGTAGGACTGAGGTACGAAAAAACAAGGTCTCATGTACACACTGGATTTTATGGCGTGCCGGTTGTGGTTGCCACTTGTAAGCAGTGTAGGAGGCGGGTCCGTAGCCAGCTCATAAAATTGGAGGGGGGGGGCTACAGAAATATCTGGATGTAGCCGGCTATAGAAATCATTATTGTTACCAAAAAATTGGGGTCTCATAACACATTGGCGTGCATGGAAAAAAGTGAATTAGATCATTCTCCTGCTGGGCTCTTCATATAAATGTTAAAAGAGGGGACTGATTAGATGACAATATACGATGTTATAAAAAGAACTTACAACTTTTAGATGATTCGCTAATGTAGGATCTAGAAAGCTGAGAGAGAACGAACCACAGAATATAGTTAAACAGGAAATAACTGCTAGTGGACTCTTTACTAACTGCAAAACAGATCCTTTAAATACTCTCGTTCCCTCTGAAAAAAGATTCATCAGCAAACATTATATTAAACAATTTGGGGGGGTCGGGTTTAACCATACAGAAGGTCTATGATTGAGTCAAGCAGCATGGTTTCAATTCCCTACTTGTCTGTGATAAGAAGTAGGGTCGCCTGTCCAATCTCGTGGGTTTTTTCCACATCCTCCAGTTTCCTTCATGGCTAAAGATCCTTATTCACAAGCGAATTATTGAAATAATGAATGAATGAATGAAATGTTGTTTAATGGCACGTCAGCTCCAACCGGGCCATATTGTGCCAAACATGATGAAATTACCGAGACAAATTAAAACAATAACACAGGGATGTATTTATATATGTAAATAAAAACAAGTATCACAGAAAATATAGCTAAAAATAAATATATCAATTACATTACATATATAAATATTTAAAATGCAGAAAACGATAAATATATACAATTAAAGTTTTGAATAAAAATTTGTCTCTCTTAAAAATGCTAGCAATTTATCATAAAGCTCCGGTTGTGCAAATAGCTGACGTGCTGACTGGCAACGGTAGTACTTAGATCTAATATTCTTGAGATGCTTGCACTCAATCAAAATGTGCTTCACTGTCAAAGGAACATGACAGTGTTGACATTCTGGTTGGGGCTCTCGTTTCAAAATGAAAAAGTGTGTTAAAAAGGAATGACCAATACGAGAGCGACACAAAACAACTTCATCCCTCCTGTTAGTTCTATAGGAGCTTGGCCAGTCTCCTAACAGAGGCTTAATATGATGAAGTTTGTTTGTGCCTGCAAGATCCCAAGACCGTTGCCAGCAGCCATAAATAAAATGATTAATCGATGATTTAAAATCTTGATATGGTATTAAAATTGGTGATAGGGGGAGATCTAAAGCAGCTTTGGCAGCAAAATCTGCTTGATCATTCCCCCTTATATCAACGTGACTGGGGAGCTATTGAAATAAAATCGAACAATGTTAGTTCTGAAATGACCTAGTTTGTGTTGAGTGGATGTTAAACTGCTCCTAACCTGGACTAATGAAGACGGGCATACGCCATACAGTGTGCTATCAGGGAAATTTTGCCAGGGCAGCGGTGCTACTGCCTTCTCTTATATTGAATTTCAACTGCCAAGGGATCTTTTACGTGCACGCCAATGCGTACTCGGGATCTCGGTTTTCCATCCCATCGAAACGACTAGACAACTGTCCTTCTCAGGCCCTCCATCATGCATCACTGAAAAGGGGAAACCACGCCGGAAAATCTGGATGAACTTTCTTGGCTAATGCAGGGATCGAACACCCGACCTCCAGGCTAGCGAGCCAGTGTCTTACCCACTTAGCCACCTTTATCCATCTTGGTACCTACCATCTTGTCCTGGCATAAATATAAAAGAAACAAATCCACATGTTAACAAGATGGCACCCATAGTCCAAAATGGCAGCCCATATCCTCCAGCCTGAAAAATACACAACAAAATCCTAAACAAATTGATGAGGGCTAGTATATAGCTGGAGGATCAACCTGGGGATCAAGGGGAGCAGCTACCCCCTAATTTTAGGGCAATCTTACTTTTGGGCAGACGGGTAAATTGAGGAAAAAACTCTACTTTGTCCTTCATCTCTGTGTATAAATTTAAAGTTAATTGGATGATAACTTAAGCCTCAAGAGAAGCCACAAGCAATTGTGGAAGATGGACAGGTTGACAGACCGATGTAACAACAATATACAACAGCATTTCAATGTGGCTGTATAAAAAAGGGTACCTCATATAAAGCTCCTCCTATTGGTGGTCCAACCATTAAACCAATACCAGTAAATGTTTCTAAAGTTCCCTACAAAAAAGGAAACTAACTCGAGTGCAAATCAATAGGCTTTTTCATCTCCAAATTATTCACAGCAATCACAGGCCATAAGCCTTCATGTAATCAATGTAAATCGCCGATAAATTGATATAATTCCAGTGATCAGCACTATCCATGACCATAATTGGAGTTTGAAAAAAAAAAAATCTTTTGATTCTCAGACTTCAACCCTAATAACTCACAATTAATTTCATGCAATGTAAACAGACAATGAATTAAAGAAATCTGTGGAATCTCAGACATCAACCCTATTAACTCACGATTAATTTCATGCAATGTAAACTGACAATGAAATAAAAAATCTTTTGATTCTCAGACTTCAACCCTAATAACTCACAATTAATTTCATGCAATGTAAACAGACAATGAATTAAAGAAATCTGTGGAATCTCAGACATCAACCCTATTAACTCACGATTAATTTCATGCAATGTAAACTGACAATGAAATAAAAAAAACCCTGTGGATTCTCAGATCTCAACCCTGATAACTCACAATGAAATAAACTAGGCTACAGTAATACTTACAAAAACGGTAGTGACATGATGAGGAAATTCCCTAGCAATGATTGCTGCACTAGCTGTTAGGTACGCCGAACATCCTAAAGCCTCTACAGTTCTACACAAAAAACACATGGCTATAAATACTTCATTGGGAGGACATTTATCTAAAATTCTGAAAATAAAAACAAAATCAAATCAATTCTGTAGGCTGTAGCGCCGCTGCCCGGGCAAAATTTCCCCTCATAGCACACTATGGCGTATACCTGTCTTCATTAACCCAGTTCGGAGCAGAACAGTACAACGTTAAACTCAATTTCATTTCATAAAATGTGCACAGTACAGCACATCGGTACAGCTGTATGAACAGAGTAACACAGACTTACCCATATAGAAGAGAACAGGTGCCACAAACCATAATTCCTGATATAAATACAAACTTAGCTCCTAATCTTGTAAGCTGAACAGAAAAAAGAAAATGTTGGGTTATGTTAAAATACTTTTAAATATAAAATACAATATACCTCGGATTCTGCACTATTCCAGAATCTAATTCAATCATATTATCCCTTGCTTCCTCTTGATAGTTTTAAATCTAGGTTTCTTTTTCCTTTTTTGGGGTGGTGGGGGGGTGCGGGGGGCTATTTTTCTACACTACGTAAGATTTAACATTCAAATTGTTAATAAAATGGAATGAAATTGGGTTTAATTTCCTACTGTTCTGCTCCGACTGCGAATGAAGATGGACAATGTCGCTTCAGACTACTCATTTACCATTGTGTTCACAGAACCTTGGTTCTAGTCTGACTTTATATTATACCAGGTTATATAAATAGATATCTTGCTGTGACTGGAAAGTGGAAAGGCTGCTCAACGATTTAGATACCCTCTTAAAATGACAATTTAAAAAGGTACTTACAAAATAGCCAAATATTGGTGATGTTATAAATATCCAAAATTGAAAACAACTAAATATTAGACCAACAATAGTTGTAGAAACTCCTTTCTTTGTTGCCTGTAACACAATTAAATCACTGATTCAAATACAGGTGTATATTTTGTTTCGTTTTTTTTTATACTTTCGATGGCCTACACTTCAAGTCGGGGGTCAAATGAGTGGCTTTTGACCCTATTGCATCAGACATTGATTAATCAATATGTGTTGACGTTTCTAGTGGTTTACCCACAGTTCCGTGCATTAAAAGGCCAAGAACTTACTGTAACATTGGCTAATTCCTCACATCAATAAGAACGCCTATATAATATCATATTCCTGAAGCAATGGCCCGAGAAATCTCTCTCTGGCCATTGCTGGAATAGCATCTGTTTCTTGAACTTTTGCGGGAGTGTGTCTATTCTCCCTGTTCAATGAAAGCTATCACTTAAGTACAGCAACATGACAGTCCTTCGTTTCCAAACAGTATTGTTTACATTTCATTCGACTTGATAGCCTCGTTTGTCACAATTAGTTTTACTGCAGTATTCTCCTATGCACGGGTTAATTAGGCATAATAAAAGCGTGAGCCATGACGTAACGTTATGTAAACATATTTGGTCCAATACTGGCACTCGTTTTAAATGTAAAGCTTTTGTATGGTAGGTAGTGATTGGTTGGTAGTCGGACTACTGACCAATCAAAATTTCACACAACAATATCCACTCATAATAGCAGTTTGTAGTGAGATTACCTGTAATCAAACGAAACGCTGCGCGGAGTATGATATAATATATAATACATGTAACTCTTCCAGATCCTAGTGTAATAAAGACAAGTCAAACGAAATTTTGAACTATAAAAACGAAATGAAATAGGATCTGTGTTTTAATCTGATTGTTTCTGAAGACACAGTAAATAGAAATCTTACCTCTGCTGGAAAAAATGGTGCCAATAATGAAAAGCATGTAAAAGCAGAAAAGTTGGCCATTCCAATGATCACAAAAATAACTTTTTTGCGTCTGCCAAGCGCTCGAAAAGAGAATTCATCCGTTTGCACAGATTTGGCGGAGCCATTTTCTGAGATTTCAGTTGTTGATATAGATGTGTAGGTCTGAGGATTGTTGATACTAATATCATTATCGAGGTTAGATTGTGATCCTAGTAGAGGCTGCTTCTCTGTGTCTATATCAGATGTCTGCATTCTGTTTCAATCTGGTTTGGCAATTTAATTTCATGTACAATTCTGTGATTTTTCACTCAATGGTAAATTCTGTATAAAAAATCAAAAAAAAAATCAAAATCAATTGATTTTAATTCCAACATGAGAGGGTAAGTTTAGTCTGGTGGCCCAGGTTAGCTTTAGGAGATCTTGTTTGCTTAGGAATAACTGATTGAAATAGGAATCAAAGTTCTACTTTTCTGCTCAAGCAG
This sequence comes from Patella ulyssiponensis, assembly GCA_963678685.1. NCBI lineage: Eukaryota > Metazoa > Mollusca > Gastropoda > Patellidae > Patella > Patella ulyssiponensis. Next base: position 16,673,185 of record OY783227.1, on the reverse strand, counting down.
TTTGCTATTGAACGATTTTTGCCCACACAGCAACTGTTACGGGTTCTTTTACGTTCGGTATACGCCAAAGTGTACACTCGACCATATTTTGTTTTGGGAATTTCCGAACGACTAGCCACTGTTCGATGTTAGTTTGGTGACTATATTAAACTAATAAACTTGCTCGGCCAACACAGGGTTGAACCAGAGACCTCCACATTTTCACCACAGCTCCCTGCTAGTTTAGGGGTGGCTTTTCATCTGGATTTCGAATGGTGTCTAATACTAACAGCAGGAAGACAAACCCACAGACAGTATAAGATGTTTGTTTGTCTAAAAGTAAAGGCAGGAGATCTGCACCACACATAACTAGATAAAGAGAGAGAGAGAGAGTATACAAACTAGGTCATTTCATGACAAACCTATGGTTCGATTTTATTTTCAAAATTTGATTGTACGAATAGGTCTTTAGTAGTTGGATAAAATCGGAGAACCCAGAGAAAACCTAAAAGTTAAATCTACTTAATGCATGTTTTTCTTTTAGCTTCAAATGTTATATCAACTATTATTTAAGCATTTATTCTCATGACTAGTCCATAATCAGATATCTACTTCAACAGACAGAGAGGAAGAGAAATGGGGTTTAGCATCAACTAAACATAAACTTACACTGTTCTGCTCCGACCCCCCACACCCCCCTCAGTACAACTGATCAGTAGTGTATGCCATCGAAAGTATAAAAAATCGAAACAAAATATAGATCTGTATTTTAATCAGATTAGTAATCAATTTACACTAACTATTGATTTTTTTATTATCTATTGTTAAACTATTTTAGCAAGAACAGCCAGGTCTTTATCTAATCTTATATGATGTTGTGGTACAAATAAACAAATCTTTTAAACATACAAATCTGCCTATTGCACGTCTTTCTTTTGGCCTGAAATGTTTTCTAAATTATCAATTAAATTAGACATTAATCAACTTATCCAGACCATAATCAACTCTTGATGTCAACGCTAGCCTGCGATATTTGTTGGATTATGATCCTATTTACTGCATAACTTTACTTCATGATTTAATTATTAAATGGATAATCGAGACTATGATTTTTGTTGTACCGACTTTAGTAATGATGATCGAAACTAGGTGGTACTTTCAATCGCTTAGATCTTGGTTCATAGTGAATCAATTTGACTGAAATTTTTAGCAAATTCCCTTCACATTATCTAGTTTTTAACAATTATAGTGAGAATTGCCAACTCGTTATCTATTCTCCCATAATGTATCTTTAATAAAAAATATTGTGTACCTTAGGCCTACAATTTTTGTCCAAGGAAATGTTTAATAATTGTCATACTGATTTCATTAGCCTAATTGTAAGGAAGCAGAAAAGTAGGGCCCCCATTTTATTTCACTTCAATATTCATTATATGATATACATGTAGCTCGAGAATTTAATACATCTGACATACAATAGTCAATACACAGACCCCTACCTTGTAACAATATGTTCACAGGAATCTGACCTTCTATCTGTTTTTTTATATACACCATATTTCAGTATGCAAACATCATAGTTCCGTATGGTGTATGGTTAGATTCCTGTGATATGTTTTAAGATCTATCTGGTAATATGTTGTGTTATGTTTTTCTCTACAAAACATATTAATTCATTGTTACATAAATTACACTGAAACTTTCTGCTTCTTTTTTTAGTGTAGGCCTGAATAGGATAATAATTTAAAAGAATTGAATAACCATAAAAAAGCACTTTCAGATTCAGGGCAGTATATATATATATATATATCCTATATAGACTACATCGTCATTATGTTTGTAAAGTTGACAAATAAATTCAAAAACATGATACAAACAACACACAGTCAGACAATACAGTGTATGTAAAGTCTACACAAGTATTGAAGTAAACTCACACAACACACGTTTTTTACCTCTGTTCTAACACTAGGCCTACATTTTTTTTTTATAAAGGTCTATATATCTGTTTTTTGAAGAGCTGTATTCAGGGTTGTAGACCTCCGGTTTACAACACTCCACTTGTGTCACAGTGTGTAACAACTGCCCCTCCGTTTACACCAACTCCCCTTGTATCACAGTGTGTAACAACTGCCCCTCTGTGTGTATTACTATTAAGCTAAATCACTCCTCTCCCACTTGCAATGCAATGACCTAAACTAAGGCTACATTTATTTATTTACCAGCAGGCCTATTATTATATATATATAGATAAAACATACACCCGTTAGTCACGGTCAGGGCAGGGGTTAAACAAGTGAATGGCTTCCAAAGTAGGTCATATATGGTGGTCTTAGACCGATTGTGTTAAAAATTGACCGACATTTCTCAGTACCAATTTACTTATTTAGACACCTTATAACTAGCATATTTTTTCAACACCCTACTACTACGAAACTATCGCTCGAAGACTAAGTGATAGCTAGTGTTGTAAATGAGGGGCTTTATAAAGGTCACGTGATTAATGTGGCGTAACTGATGTTAAACAAGTCATTTATTATACAGCTACCAAACTATCAACACGTCGCCACTACAGCTCGTCTACTTGGGTGTTTGGGGGTTCGACATAGTAAGTCACTAAATCTTGCATTTGCTCCTGTGGGTCCGAATATTAAAGATATAGTACGCCGACATAACAACAATAGAACACCCGCCGCGTAACTATATAATAGAATTCGTCGTTCGTTTGTTACTGGGGTTTAACGCCCACTTCCACCTAAGGTGATATCGTAGACTATAATAGAATTCCACGGCCAGGAGATTTAATACAGCACACGCGTAGAAGCCATCATACATGTAAGCTGGAAAAGCATTTAGCATTATTGTTAATTGACGATGAATGTCTGATAGTAAAATAATACCGTAAAGATAATTATATTGTTAGAATCTTGTCGGTCAATTTCTATTTGAGCACTGTCCACGTGTCATATAAACGGGACACAAGTACGGCTACTTACTTAACCGCTATCCAAGCTAGTCCGCCGCTATAAGAAATACTATAAATATGGGCATCAATCAATAAACCTAACCCAACCCTTATAATAGATATCGGTGGACTAAACATACATTATGGGAGAGCAAAAACAGACTTTTGTCGGTCTTCCTTTGGGCCTCAGAAGTCATAGAAATTATAAATTAGATCTTTATTTAAACAACAAGCCTAAAATGAACTCTGTAGACCCACGGATGGCTTGGATTGGGCTCGGATTAAAACAGGATTTCGTTGACTGATTTAATCACTATGGCGTCGTGGGCGGGGCTTCTCCGTGACGTTGACGTCATCATACTTCCGGACTGTTTTCTATTCGTCTACTTAGGGAGTCGCTTAGGCCATAGAACTAAATTTAGTTCTATGCTTAGGCCTACCTGAAGTACAAAAGAGTACACGCAGGCAACGCAAGAAGTCGGCTATTTATTATAATTTATTTACAATACTGCCTCGTTGATTTGGCCCATTCCTTTCAAACTTTAATATCCTATCGCAGACTTTCTCTTCTTATCTATATGTTAAAAGTCTTAATTCTAATTTATAGTAAAAAATAAATGTATACGAATTGAATTGCAGTCCTGTCTCAAACCGAATACGCTATCGATACTAGTCATTGTAAACATTACTTGATAATCGAGACTATATAGGTGGAGTTAACGCCTGTCAATCAACAATCGGTCATAATGGGAAAACGGTGTCGATGAATTTTAACTACCATTTCTAGCAAAAAATTATAGTGGTAACAACTTTGTTCAGGATAAAGTAATTTGACTGAAATTTTCAATATATTCTTGTTACAGCATCTATTTTTGAACTGTTATAGCAAGAATGGCTAACTCCTTGTAAAAATCTCCCATAATGTATCTTTAATGAAAACGCGAACTTATATTTTATACTGCGCATTCCTCATCCAAACTCCGCGCAAGTCGACTTTCTCCTTAACGACTGGCTCCTCTTCCTGCAAGTTTCCTAGGAAACACTCGTCCGCGATATAACCCTAGGTGGAATCGCACGTACGCTCCACCAACCCGCCATGAAGCTTTCAATTTTCGGGATTAGAACTACTGTCTGTCGCATTCAAGTAACGTAAATCATTAACCACGTGTTGAAAGAAAAACACAGTTTGACAGAATCTGAGATTCTAAGGAATGACAGAAGTTGTAGACCGATACACGGTCTGTAGGGCCTATTAGTTGCAGATCGTGCCAGAATTTTAAAAGAAAAGACTAGAGATCAGATTAGTAAAATTTGCTTACCCAGGAATTAAGAAAATTACGTATTCCAAAAGCCATTTGAAAAAGCAATATGATTAACCCACATTTCGCGCGAATATAATTATCCCAATTGTCTACTTTTATTTTGCTCTACTTACAGTATTTCAGGGGGCGCTATCGCTGCGAAGTTAGTATGTGGCCACAGATCACTAATTTTTCCCCATTGACTTTAATGTTAATTCTCGTCTCTTAGACTGGCTGTAACTTTTTCCCAAATATTCATTGGATAGAATTATTTCTGCCACAGATGGAGAAACATGTGGTTAATTCTTGTCCAAAAGCATGTATGAGGTTCACCATGATAAACTTGATATACACAATCTAAAAGTAGAGACAACTAAACAAGCAATATTCGGCCCTCCCTTTCAACGTAACCAACCTCACAACTCTTGTATCCTTCCGCCTCAAAATCATGAATATTCACCAAAACCTGGAAGAAAATGTATTTTCAAACCCTATTTTTCGATTCTACGCCAAAAAGTCAACAAAAATCGCCATGCTAAAGGGGGAAAGGAAAGGGAGAGAAAGACTAAAAATAACTTGGACCTACAATTGATTTAGTAATCTGTGTCCGGCGCAGAAATATTTAGTAATCTGTGTCCATGTCATTTTCAGTTTGTCACTCGCTCATCACGCATAGTAATCCCCATTTCGAATTTATTGTAGTACCGGTAGGCCAACAGCTTCAAAATTTTCAGATTACTCAGATCTAAATATTTCGGTCTAGATATAGAGACTGATTATTTGACAGAGATGGTCCCTACATGAGTTGTAATTTGGCACATCTGAATTCATATGTGAACAAATATATATTTCTCTCCCTTTCTCTCTCTTGACACGGTCAAATCTTTTTCGGGGATACACACATGGGAAACTAACTTAATTTACTTGAAATTTGGACTTGAGTCACTTGACTTTTAAAGCCTCCAGTTGGAGTTTTGAATTTGTGAGTTTATACTTTTGGTTTTAAGTTAATGTTTTAAGTGGTATATTGTGTGAAATTATACTGTCCAGGCTATTTTAGTGGTTCCGGTGTTTTAGTCCTGTGTTCTATCCCGGTGTGGACGAAGAAATTTCAACCAGATTCTCCTGCGTGGTTCCCTCTTGTCAGTGGTATTTGGAACTTGACCTGACAACGTATCGTCGTTTGGATGGAATAAAAACACACCAGAGTCCCGTGTAGACATTAGCGTGAATGTAAAAGTTCCCTTGGTATTTGGAATCAGGCCCGGATCCAGGATTTTGTCGAGCCCCCCCCCCCCCCCTGGATCCGCGCCTGGGAATTCTATAAAAGACGTAAACCGTAGCACCGTTGTCCGTGCACAATTTCCCTCATAGCACACTATATGGCGTATCTTAGTTGGAGCAGCACAGTAGGACGTTAAACCCCATTTCATTTATTCTTACAGACTTTGTGATCTAAAGCGAACGAAAATGCATACTAAATGAATCTTGGATAAAACAAAACGGCGAACATTATTCACGTCACAACGGTTTATTGGAACATTTAAGGACCTGGCGCCTGTTTCGCCAAATTTTAACTAAGATAAAATCCAAATATTAGTAATTTGTTTGGACAATATTAGATTGATTTTAGTTCTTAGCCAATCAACGGTACAAAATTTGGATTTTATCTTTAGTTAAGATTTCGAGAAACAGGGTCCAGTTTCATTTTCGGTACAGGGTCGGATCCACGAATTTTTGCAGGACGGGGTTTACCATGAGGCTCCAGTGAAGGGAATCTGACAGTTGACAATGCATGATGCTATCATTGTCTCTAAATTACGTAAGTATACATACACATTGAGTCTTTTGAAAAGAGAAAGCCAACACCACGTATGACATCAATTTTTTTAATGAATTAATAGGATGACATTGTGATTTAATTTCATTGACGCAAAGCATTAATTGTGGTATGCTCATGTAGCTGAGCATCCCCCCCCCCCCGTATCCGCCACACGGTAGAAGGAAGACATCAATTTCGTGGAAAACGACGATGGTGATGGATGGACAATAACAAGGCGATATCACTTCGGTGGAAGCGGATTTTAAAATAGAATCCAATGTGTGAGAACACTGTAAGGTCCACGTGTAAAAGACTACGGTCGTTTGCGAGTTTCAAACAGACTCCTAAAGTTGCCTACCGGTAAGAAAACTGGCCAAATTCACTCATTAAATGTCGAGGTCGTACCCAATTGATCACAGAGACGAGAAACTTTTAGAAAATAAATAAATTTAGTTCTAACTCTCCGACCTGGACATTAAGTGTTCGCAAATATAGAATCAAATGTGCGAGAAACACTTCGGGTTCCACAGTAAATGGGCATTTTAACATCCTTTGTGTTCTTTGCAGGCCCCCAAGCAGATTCCCAAGTAAGAAAACTCACTAAAAACACTCATAAGCAGACACCCAAATTGAACCACCAGTACGAAGACTCGCTAAACACACCCATTTATGTCACGACCGAGCACGACTGATCACAGAGACGAGCAACAATTTAGAAAAATAAATAAGTTAAGTTAATTATAAATCTCCGACGTTTATTTAATCATCATTACTGGGACTCTTTACTAATCGCGAAGAGCTATTACCATCTGTTTGGGTTCCTCCTCTAGCTTTTTGATCCTTCGGCTCTCGCGTTTTGTAGGATGACTGGGAAGCCGTGTTCACCTTAGCACGTGAACGGAGAGAGTCTATTTTTGATGGAAGAGAACGGATTTTATTATCGGAAACATCCAATGTTTTAAGCGCTGGCATCTTGCATATACTTTCGGGCAAAGATTCTAAGAGGTTGTCGGAGAGATTGAGATTTTCTAGCGACGTCATTTTAACGATGTCGTTCGGGATCTGACTAAGGTCGTTGCTTGCTGCATCAAGAGTCTGGATCCTGTACAGGTACGGCATATCCGTTGGTACAGCATTTATGTGATTTATAGAAACGTTCAGCGTAAGAAGTGACGCAAGAACATCGATACGATCCTCCGGTAGCTGCGAAAGTTCATTATTGGACAGATTCAAATAGATAAGCTTATTGAGTTCGCCAAAGTTTTCCGGAAGGTTGCTGATGCAGTTAAAGGACAAATTGAGGTGTTCCAGATGATGCAACTCTGTGAGTGGAACTGGGAACTCGACGACGCGGTTCTGAGATAAATCCAGTTTTTTCAAACACTGCAAAGAGTTAATTTTCTCAGGTATTTTTTCTATATCATTGTCGGCTAGATCAAGTTCCTCTAACATTCTCAACTTACACAATTCTTCGGGAAGATCTTTGATCAGGTTGTGGGACATCCTCAAAATGGTCAGCAGCTTAAGATGACACAAACTAAGAGGAATCTCGTCCATTTTGATACTAGATAAATCAAGGAATGTTATTCGTTTAGCATGTTCCTTTTCGCCAATTGTGTTGAGCAATGAACGTCCGTCGCCCGAAGGTAAATGGATTGGATTTCCAGCAAGATTTAAATGCGTTATGGTTGCCGGAAGCGGGACATCACTTAACGAGTTAGCTGATACATCTAACTCTCGTAAAAACTCGTGCGCTTCCAAAACTTTCGGTAGAGCCGAAATGTGATTATTATGGAGCTTTAGGGACTCTAACACGCGCAGTGGGGTTAAATCATTGGGTATTGCCGAGATGCGGTTGTTGCTGAAGTCTATGTCCGTGAGTAGTTGATAAGCGCCAAGAGAATCCGGGAAGAACGACAGTTTGTTTCCACGAGCTGCAATACATTTGAGGGTACTAATTTTGTTTATGTCCATCGGCAGATTCCTAACACTGTTGCCAGCAAAATAAATTTCTTTCAACATTTTCAGCTGACCAATGTCATCAGGAAGACTGGGAATGCTGTTTTTGGAAATATCCAGGATCTGCAGTTTGGTTAGTTTCTGGACTCCCTCAATACTGGTTATTTGATTTTCCGAGACATTCAAATGTTTCAGATGCTCCAGTACAAAAAAGTTCTCGGGCAATGCTTCCAGTTCATTAACTGCTAGGTTCAAAGTCTCCAGCGCTTTCATTGTGTTGATACCTACTGGAAGTGTTTTGAGCTTGTTATTACTTGCCTGAAGCTCTACCAGAGAGAACTGTAAAGAACATATGTCATTGGGTAACTCGGGTAATTTGTTATGGGAGATATTTAAATAGTGTAGATACTTTAGGAAACCCAATTCGCCCGGAATTTCTGTTAAGTCATTGTGGGACAAATCCAAATAGGTTAGGGTAGTCACTTGATTGATGGTTTCGGGAACGTAACTGATTTCATTGTTGGACACATTTAAGGATTTGAGAGCAGGGGCTTTAACAGTAGCATCCGGCAGATCAACCAACTTGTTACCACTGACATTAACGCTCCCTTTTAGTTCATAAATGTTCTTTTTCAGACTTTTGATCTGATTTCTAGAAACATCCAAATGTTCGAGAGCGGGACACTTGTGGATATTTTTAGGGAGTGACTTCATTTTGTTATCTGCTGCAAGGATGGTAACGATTGAAGGTGCTTTCTGGATTGTTGCTGGTAAGGCTTTCAGGTTGTTTTTCTCGACGTTGAGCATAGTGAGATTAGCTAACTTTGTGATGGTTCCTGGAATAGCACCAATTGTATTCGTAGACAGGTTAATGGATTCGAGTTTCGGAAGGTCCGAGATCTGCTTAGGGACTTTCTTTAATCGATTATTTTGAGCCCAGATAAATTTAGCATAGTTCATGATCTCTTCGTTCTTGAAGACTTCGTTTGGGAAAGCTTTCAGTCCCGTGGTGGAGTAGTCCACTGTTACTACCATATCCTCTTTCTTTATGTGCTTTCGGATCATTGGAGGTAAAGCACTGATTCTGCTACCCGGGCCCATGGCGGGGATGGGCTTGTCATCATCCTTCTTCATTCTGAAAGATCAAAGAAAAAGATGAGTATTTTTGTCACAAATATCAGGTGACCAAGAAAAAAAAACGAGTACACTAGCTAAACATACATTATACAAGAGCTAAATTTGCCAATTACAAATCATTCTTGATGCCTGAAATGTTAATAAACTTTATCCAGACCATTACCAACTCTTGATGCCGTCGTAAGCCTACGATATTTAGTAGATATGAATACATTTTATGATGGATAATTTAACGCAAAAATGGATAATCGAGACTTTGTTTATTATAACACTAACGTTAGTAATGACGATCGAGGCTAGTCTATTCATTGAATCGCTAATATCTCAGTTCAGAGTGAAGCAATTTGACTGAAATTTTCAGCATATTCAATTTTCGTTATTTTTTCAATTATTATGGCGAGATTTGTCAGTCCTTTGTCTGATCTTGCCTAATGCCTCTTTAACTACTGAGTAAGTAGCTTGAAAATAATACAGACATGTCAGTGTTGGAATTTGTCCAGAGAAGTTCACGCCAAGACCGAAATGAGGACACGAATTCGGCTCGGTGACTTGTTCTCACAAAATAGGGTCGGTCAAGTACCCGTAAACACAGGTTCCTTTCTCTCTCTCCCATGTCCGGGAGTCGTCCCTTTAAGCAAAGATTTTTGAACAATATTTACATAATATGTCTGTTATTTACGACTGTTGTGTGTGATGTTAAGGTAACTAATGTCACAGTTAGCTCGGTCCCTTAACCAATTCATTATAAACACCTATAACCCTTGAAATGCGATACCGTTATATCTACATACCTACATGACTGGTATACTCCAAACTGTCTTTGTACACAGAGAGAGAGAGAGAGAGAGAGAGAGAGAGATGGGGTTTAACGTCCACTTGACACAAACTAGATCATTTCGGGACTAACATTATGGTTCAACCTTATTTCAATAATTCACTTGCGCGTAGTCGTCATTAGTAGTGGGGAGGGGGATACCGGAGGACCCAGAGAAAACCCACGAGGTTGGACAGGCGACCCTACATGTATTCCTTGTCACGTACAAACGGGGATTCGAAACCACGCCAGTTGACTCAATGACAGGCTTTATGATACAGCACACACGTTCTTACCATTCGCCCCCCCCCCACACTATTTCATAAAGAATGTGATGATCACAAAATACTATCCGATATTTAAAATAAAATGTTTAAAGAGACACCGAGACAAATGATGATCAAAAACTACTTCAATATCCGACATTCGTTCTTTAAAAAAAAATGTGTTTAAATAGACACCGTGAAAAATGATGATCATAAACTACTTCAATATCTGATTTTGTCTTATTCTTTTTAAAACGAATCTTTGTTTAAAGAGACACCGTGACAAACGATAAAATGCGGTTCAAGGTGAAAAGAAATAGGGTTTAAACATCCTACTGCTTTGATCCGACTGGGATAATGAAGATGGCCGTATCTAAGAAATAGAATGACATGGGGTTTAACGTCCTACTGTTCACCTCCGACGGGCCAATGAAGACGGTCGTATCGAAGGAATAAAATGAAATGGGGTTTTAACGTCCTACTGTTTTGTTCCGACTGGGCTAATATAGACGGGGTCTTTAACATCCGACTGTCTTGCACCTACTTTTTAATGAAGACAGACATACACCAGGCAGTGTGCTATGAGGGAAAGTTTGCCCAGACAGTGGCACTTCGCTCTGTCTCCCCCCCCCCTCTCTCTCTGGACGGTCTTACAGTACCTGGGAGGACATAGGGCCTACACTACAACCGGGTGAGAGTGGACATGCCTTTCCCATTGTGTCACGTTTACAATTTTAGCATAACTCATGGCTTATTTGTTCTCTTTCCATAAAATTGTGACGAAAATCATTTTTTATTAACCAAAAAAAGAGATATTAGGAAGGCGGGGACTCTGTCGATTGTCCACCTTAATATCGCGACAAAAAAAGATAAAAGAATCTCTTGAATTATGCGTACTTTAACCTGTCAATAACAATTTCTTATCTAAATGAAATTAAATTTCGCAAATATTAAACTATTGGCATAGATCAATAAAATAAAGTTTTTCGTGTACCTACCTGGAAAAATGTCCGAATTTTTACCTAAAATCGGTGATGACAGTTGATAATAACTTCTTTTTTTTTGTTGTTGTCTATCCCACTTAACTATTTGCCATAATTTCACAGTAGCTGTACCGGTGACAGAAACCCTCGTGTAATTGACAAAACTGTTTGCAATAAGCTTTACAGTTGACAAGGCAAACCGATCGGTCCGTATTCGATTACACGGTACACGACGCTACTGGGCGCACAATAAGATGGCGTCATGCGGTTACCCCTAGTAACAGAAGGGGTCTATTATACGGTAATGAAGTCAGTGGGGGGTTTAAATGTAGTATTAAGTGATTAATCTAAATCCTATCTCGACTCTTATTAAAATCAATAGCCTGAATGGTTGCCCTATTGTTCACCTCGTTAAGATTAATAAAAACTGTAATCAGAGAACTACTGATAAAATTCAACCTTTACAGGGGCGTGTTCAGGATTTTAAGCAGCGAAGGGCCCGTGGGTGGAGACGACGTCAAGTTTGGCGTGAGTTCTGGAGGATTGCACGAGAATTTGTATAAATTCAGAAACTCTGATACAAATGTTAATTGTTTTCACAGAAGATGACGAAAGTCTTCTGATATCTGTGTAAAAGATGACTACCTTCAACACGTAACGTCACATCATGCGCGACGTCAATCATTTGCTCAATGGCGCGTGCATTGTTTACACATAAGACGTCACTGAATCGGTCAGAATGCTGCCTTTTACCCATTTTAATACTCATTTTGGCATTTACACTAAATAGGAAATATTGTTTACCTACAAATAATTCAAACGCCTTTATTTATTTTTCTAATACATAAAAAATATGTTTTAGAATTTAATTTGTCGGAAGAAAAAAGTTAATATTTTTGGCTCATTAAGTTGCATCGAAGTCATCTTTATCAGTAATTGTAGCGGCCTAGCGAATATTCACAGTGTTGGAAAGCCAAAACGGCGGCAATACTTCGCATTTTAGTTTTTCCGGTGTTATTTCGATGAATATAGGAGATGGAGGTAGAACCTCAGGGACACCCGCTCAGCCCCTCTGGAGAGCTTCTAATGAAATAGAACTTTTAACGTTATTTAAAATGAACTAATGGTGAAGGAAGAAGGGAGTGTTTGTTTTAATTTCAAAACGTAGCTCAGAATAAATGAATATGTATTCATTTTGAATTTTCTATTTGTCACTATAACAGCAAAAGTCAGTTCTTTACCTAAATCATTATTAACTAACCTTAACATTAATTCACGTCCATGTGTTTCATTTGCCATGGCTTAATCCGCGTTTTAATGTATTCAAACTGATGATCTATTATATTTTTATAGAGATAGGGACAAATAGGGTTTAGTTTAGCGTCCACTCCACACAAACTGAGTCATTTCGGGACTAACATATGGTTAAATTTTATTTCAATAATATGCTTTCGCGCAGGGGTAGGATTCCGGAGGATCAGGAGAAAACCAACAAGATCGGACAGGTGACCCTACTCCTTTTCACGTTCAACAGGGGAATCGGGGGTTGGGATGGCCAAGTGGTCTAGAGTGCCGCGCTTCGACCTCTAGCTGGCCGGTCACCTCTGACTTGAGTCTGTGGTTTCGATCCTTGGCGTGAGCGTATATGGCATGGAGATAGGAGCGCCTTCTCAATCTCGTGGGTTTCCTCCGGGCACTCCGGTTTCCTCCCACTGCTAAAGACCCCTACGCGCATGCGAATTATTGAAATAAAATTGAAACCATATGTTAGTCCCAAAATGAGCTAGTTTGTGTCGAGTGGACGTTAAACCCCATTTCTCTCTCTCAACAGGGGAATCAAAACCACACCATTTGACTCAATGACAGGCCTTATGATCTAAAGCGCACATGTTCAACCATCTGACCACCCAACCCCCTGACATGTAATAGACAATAAAGTCAAACTAACAACAGATAATCTCTCGGATAAGCGGATTAAAGAGAGACTAATCGAAAGGTTTTAGCGACGATCATAGTTGGCACTGACCGCAAAAAAAAGAGAAATAGTTATCCTTTCACAGATTAATCGAAAGGTTTTAGCGAGGATCATAGTTGGCGCTGATTGTTTAGACCACGGGAAAAAAATAGAGAGAAAAAAAAAGAAATTAATAGCTTTCAGATTTCTAGATGAATTCTCTTGATTATTTTACACGTACGCTTTGGGTCTCTTGCAGTTAAAGGGAGGCAACTCGAATTTGTAGCATGAACTAACATATTCACCATTGACGTCAGTGAATAAGAAGGGACACCTGTCTAGATTATTTGAGGGGGTATTCTCCACTGCACATCTTCAGACGTTATCAAGTTATTTTTTCTGTTGAGAAGGAACAGAATTGGAAAATCTAATAAGGATCAGTTCCATACATAAATCCCTTTGAAGATGCAACTCTGACATTGAAATACAAAAAAAATGTACGGATTCTAGATCAGCCTTGGACATGTCCCAAATCTAGTATTTCTACAACAGCTTTCTATGAACAAAAATAAGAACGAAAATGGGGCTTACCGCTCACTTGACACAAACAGGAAACACATAAGGGTCAATGTTATTTAATTAATTTGCATGTTGGTTGTAGTAGATGATATAGCATACAATTCCCCATTTCATTTCATTTCTTCCCCTTGTCAGTGATGCAGAAGGAGGGCCTGATAAGGACAGCTGCCTAGACGTTCGCGCGTAATACAACATCTCTCCGTTGCTTGAATACTCAGCCATTCCCCGAACTTTGCGCTAGTTGTTTTTACAAGTGACTAATTAGCATTGTCCAGTCAGAGTTCGTGGCAACAAACACACTGTAAACAAACAGGGTTTTTTAAATTGAGAAACTCGTGGGAAAACAGCAACGGTGACGTTGATCAATCTTTGAACTTTGCAACTCGATTGTCACATGTAGGCATTTTAGCTATAAAGCACGAGACTTGGTATTCACGACGACGATGAATCTGATAGGTTCCCAAGCTGGGCTTGTGACAATCGAACTTAGTGGCGAAATATACAGGGTATTATGTGAAGGGCTTGATAAGATGTATGTAGTTAAGGCGAGATCAAGCCTTCTATTGAAGATGTCACACACGGAGCTTGTAGGGGTCTTTAGCAGTGGGAGGAAACTGGAAGAACCAGAGAGAAACCACAAGATTTGACAAGCGACCCTACTTCTTGTCTCATACAAATAGCGAATCGAAACTACACTAATTGACTCAATGACAGACTTTATGATACAGCGCACACATGCCAACCATTCTGCCATTCAACCCCAACAAGAATTCCAAGAGATCTTTTACTTTCACGCCAATGTCTACACGGGATCTCGTGTGTTTTTAATCCATCCAAATGACGATACTATGTACCTTGTCACACACCACTGTCCAGTGTCACATACCAGACTAGAGGGAACCATTTCTCCGCCCACACCGGTATCAAACACAGGATTAAAACATCAGAACCCCACGGAACCTCGACCACATCCCCCACAGGACTAACACATTGGAACCCCACGGATCCTCAACCGACCCCACTCCCCCCACAAAAAACAAGACGTGAGAATATAGGTTCTAGAAGATGATATATTAACATTAAACAGTAAATAATACAAGAGTAGTTGTTTCTTCCCTGATCTAGTTTGATAGTATTATTATAAAAAAAAACATACAAGATTATACAAGAGGACCAATAAAGAGAAAAAAAACTCAGTCTTTTTATATAACGTCAAGTGCTCTCCCTGAATAATTTAAAGTAAACTATATGTAGTCTGAATAGTCTTTATATGAATTCACTGGATGATCAAAACAATCTTTGCTTACCAGTTAATTAATCTTTATGTAAAGTCACTGGATGATCAAAAAAATCTCATCTCTATTTACCAGTAAACAATTATATAAATTACTTGGATGATCAAAACAATCTTTTCTTTGTTTACCAGTAAATTAGTCACTGGATGATCAAAAAAAAATCTCATCCCTGTTTACCAGTAAACAATTAAATTTCATTGTTCATGAAAAGGACAAATTCTGGGATTAAAACCCCTCCTGTTATATAAAATAACTTGGTGATCAAAAAAAAAACCGCACCTTGATTTACCAGTAAATTGTTAATTTTTCTGTACGTGGACAGAGCAAAATACAGGAGTTATCTACCGCTTTTCAGCAAATCAAGCAATCCAAAATTTTAATTTGGAACTTTCACATTTGACGTTTTATTTGCTTTCTTAACCCAGCATATATTTTTGGTTTCCTGAGAGAAATATTAGACAATGAATAATTTTATATATTTGTTAATTTGAAAACAAATATTTATAAAGTCGCAAATTTTATATATATCTAAGATTAAACAGACTACAAATAGTTTTGAGGTAGTCGCCATATACAAACACTGACAAAGACTTTCAAATAACAAAGAAAAAATGTAGATAATATATAATTTTTTTCTACGGGCATAATATAGACATAGCTACTAATTATTACCATGCATATAGTAATGATAAGTATTATTAATTAATGAATTAATTAACACTACTAATTAGAGCTTATAGTATAGTTGCATTTTCTTTAAATTTGACACTCATAAAATCTTTTTCAGAAGTAGCATTAATTAAGCGATGTAAACAAAGTAGCACTAATAATTCGGGGACTCAAGGGTTTTTTAAAACATTAAATTTGGTCAGTTAGAAACTATTTTAAAAGCAGCATTGATTAAGCAAAGTAAAGTTGTTTGTTTTTTAGTAGCACTAATACCTTAAAGAACAGAAATTATCGTAGCATTAATAACGATAAATTGAATACAATAAAATCGGTTTCACTAATAGTTATAGTCTCTAACAAGACAAATTATGAGATAGCACTAATAAGATAGATAAATTAACAATAGCATTGATAAGTCCTGTATCATATTGAACAGCAAGTATAGCACTTATGATTATTAGCACTGACTATCATTAATAAGCTTAACTGTAGCACTAAAAATAGCATTAAAACATAGCACTAATTGATGCTAGGATAACAGCTGTAACTAACAAGCTTATAGTTAGCACAAATTGTCTTCAAATTATAAATCATGACAGTAGCCCATATCAAAGTTTCTCCGACAGATAACATTTAAAGTTTGATTGAATAGCATTAATTAGATACAATTGAAGCACTGATAAGTCTGTTAGCACAATAATTAACAAAGTTTGACATATATATACACTAAGTCGCGTTAATCAAAGTAAAAGTAACACTAATTTTATTTACACTAATAATAATAAATTCAACATCGCATTAATAGCATCAAATTATAGCAAATTGCATCAAACATGTAACTAATTGGCTGTTAGGTATTCAGATTAGACAAAAAACTGCAAACATGGCACTAATTAAATGCTAACTATACAGATGTAACCAAAATCTATAAATAGCATGACACATGGCACTAATTCATGCTAGGTGGAACTGAAATCTATTAATAGCTTTCATATAGGACTAATTGGATGCTAATTTTACAGATTGAACTGAAATCTATAAAAGCTTCAAATAGCACTAATTGGATGATAGATTTGAAGATTAAACTGAAATCTATAAATAGCATGAAGCACAGCACTAATTGGATGCTAAGTAGGGTTACAGATTGAACTGACATCTATAAATAGCATCACATAGCACTAATTGGATGCTAGGTTTACAGATGGAACTGAAATCTATAAATAGCTTCCTTTAGCACTAATTTGATGCTAGGTAGGCTTACAGATTGAACATAACTACACATAGCACTAAATGGATGCTAGGCTTACAAATGGAACTGAAAACTATAAATAGTGCAAATTGATTCAACTGAAAGGGACAATACAACTATACTACAAGTAATGGTGAAAGGGTACACAGGATACATTTCATAATTATAGATGTACAAATTTAAGTAAATGAGACATCTTAGATTATTAAGTGACTGACATCGTTAAATAATACATGCACATAAATAACTGGCCATATATGAAAACCTGAGTCTGATTTCCCCTGAGTTCAACAATCAAGATACAAATGTTGGTCTTAGTATATGACATCCTCAGAATCCACAGTAGTCTCATTCCATTAGACTTCATTTACCCCTGGGTTCATCCATATGGTATTCACATATTAAAATTATCCGCCCATGATTGCAGCTTGATTCTACGAACTACTAAAAAAAAAGTTCACAAACCAATCTAAGCCTCATTGGTTACAGTCACAACAATATGGCGGCTTGTTCGCTCGATTATGAGTTACTTTCCTTTGCCAACTTCCTTTGAATTTAACAATTTTTTGCTTAGTCGATAAAAATAGCCCAATCATCAAGGGCAGATAATTTGAACATATGTCTCCCCCCTTTGATGAACCCAGGAGTTAGAGGAGTAGCACTGAATGAGACCACTGTGGATGCCGAGGATGAGTACAATATGATGAATATCAGTCCCCTTATCTCTTATATTCTGATGAGTTATGATTCCATATGATCTTATTTTGATATGTAGAGTACTAATTTTGTACTACCGTTTAAGAGAAACTCAGTTTCAGTTTCCATATTTACAAAAATGCCCCAAAAAGTGTGAATAAGTTTTCCTTTGCTTAATAAATTAGCTGGTATTATGAGAGAAACTCAAATCCCATGAGGCAGGCGATCCTACAAGTGGGGAATTGAAACCTACCACTTGACTCAATGACGGACCGTCTGATCTAAAGCGCTCGTGTTAGACCACTTGGCTACCTAAATCCCTTACTATGGTCCCACATCCTCATGCAGTAGACTACATATATAAATATACATAATTATTATTTTGTTTTCTTTGAATATGAACAGTATTACAGTTTGTCTGTGGCATTAACCCATTTGGCCTCCACACCACCCTGGCTACGTTTTAAGAGACTTGAGTATGATATAAAATGATTGATTGATAAGTAGACCCGTATTATTATTATTTATAAAATATATGAAACCAGCTATCTAAATTAGATATCAGTCACTCTGTACACCAAATAAGGAGATATTCAAAAAATTACAGGAACAAACATTAACACAGACTATGTACAATAAACGATAAAATTACTGAAATGTTTTTAAATTGCACGTGGTTGTAACTATTAAATTAAATATTACACCAACAATTTTTATCAATTGCTAATTGGTTCTTAATTTTAAATGCAGAAAAATAAACTGTGTACTGACAGATAAAATTATTGAAAATTTTTGAAAATAATTGTTTTTATTGTACTGGTACATGGTTATAACTATGCTTGATCAATTTGTCTGGGAAATCAAATTAAACAATCATACCATAACAATTATTAATTGCTAATTGGTTCCTTATTTTTAAGTAGACTAAAATATCTACTTTTTTTTACCTCAATATCTCCTTATTTGGTAATAATCTTTGATTTTTGTATAAGATGAAATTAAAACAAACAATTAATAATGTCTGAATTCAAGTTAAACATCGATAATAATTCAATGGGGGAAAACTGGAGCACCGACAAGTATATTTTCCTGGATTTTTAAAAACATATTTTTGCTACTTTACAAATTTTTAAATGCAATTACATCAAATAGACCAATGCCTGAAAAACTATACAATTCCAGCTGTTTATTAAAAAAAAAGATATAATCATATGATTGCGTTTACATTTTCATAAACAACCATTGGTCTTTATTGGAGGTGGGAATCAACTGAAATCCAAAATGGTTGCATGTCCTTTTTTGCCATTTTAGATACGACAGGGTACCTGGTTCATGTATATTTGTGACAGTGCTCTGTTTTTAATCTTTTAAAAAAACATGAAACTAGCTAATAAGATGATTAACATTGAATAAAAGAAGTAAAAAAATTGAACAAATGAACAACTCCATATATGGTATCATTCTTTCTGTACAAGATTACATTTTAAAAGATGACATTTCCAGTGACTGGTGCTGGCATGGACAAAATATATTTTTTGGGGTTAATATAAATGAATTAATTCAGTATAATGATCATGCTTAAAACTGACGTTAGGATTCAGTTTATTCTCAGACGTCCCAATAATTAAACTGATGGCCAAATTCAGACATGTCCATAATTATTAAAGAATGTTTCTTAAAACAAAATTATACGTTACAAACTAAATTATATTAAAACTAAAATCCTTTTAATAATTGATGATTTGTTTCAAAGTATGAACAATAATATTTTATTTAAAACTGGGCTTTTTAATTAAATCCTGCATTTGAATGCAGTCATAATAATGTGGCAAAATATTTGAGGTAAAAATACCCTTTAATTCAAATATAGGTTTTCAAAAATAGTTTTTTGAAGTCATATTCAAAACATTAGCCACACGTAAAGGTCAATTTATTTAGTGTAACATTCATGACAAAATGGAGTATTTTATGTGAAAACGATGATATCTATCGTAATAAATCAGAACAAATATTTTGATGAATAGGATATTAATTCACAAGAGCACACTGTTTTTATTTATAAAGTGGAGTATTTTATATAAAAACGATGTAACTTATGGGAATAATTTTCATCAGAAAATATTCTTAATGATTCATAAAGCATCATAAATTTAATAAACCATTTCAAAATAGGAAAATTAAAAAATTATTTAAAAGAACCCGTCGTTTTCATTTCTAAATAATTTATGAGGTAGTAAAAAAACAAACCGTAATTATATTTAAATTAATTAAAATTAACATAATGATTAAATAAAATAATTAAAAGGAATTTTTCTTTTTTAATATTAAAGTGAGGTAGTGGGTACAATGTCGATCATTCCTGAGTTTTACACAAATTTTCGCTGAGATTAAAGGACATTTGTTTTTTTTAATTGAATTAAAATTCTGCCGCCATGCTTCTTATAAAATGTGAAGTTTAAAAGAATTTCATAGAACGACAATTCAAATACTTTATGAAAATCTCAACGCATATGTAAAGCCTATTCTAATTGGCTAGAATATCTTATTGAAACTTTATCAAATTAGTCATGCACCAATGAAATTCTTCCTACGAAAAGAACCATGATAAAACAGACATTTTCATTGGTTTGTCCAATTATTGCATGCTCCAGAAACCTGAAGTCGACTATCTACTGTACAGTTAATAAAAGCACAAGACACGAAACAAAGGGGGGTAACTCTAAAAGATTATAACAATAAAAGCGTTTAGTATAATTAGTAAATAAGATGGAACAATGATATGATGAGAGACTGACCGAACCATGTCTTGTAAACACCGGTTAAAATTCACCTGTTTGCCATCCGCAAATACGAAAAAATGGCCAATATAACCAGCCTATCTTTAAATTCTATACAACTCCTAACAAACAAAAACACTTCAAAATACGTCACCGGGCACTAAATGCCATAATTTACACTTCTTTATTCCTTTAGAGCCAATATACAGATGGGAAAATGTAACCATGAATAAATGAACCAGCAGATAATTACTAAAAAGGCCATAGCCTACCAATTTGAACTTCTGTTCTTTGGGGGGGGGGGGGGGGGTACACTTTTCTTAGAAATTTGTCCTAAAATTTCTTCACGGAAAAAACGAATTTAAAAACAAACACGTTTGGTTGCGCTTTTACTTCCATGGAAATATTTTTTAAAGAACAAAAATGATTCAGTTGCTCTTCTCAACAGCTTTTAGTTTCAAATATTAAATTTTAATATGTTCCTAATATTTCAGTTTTGAAATTTTAAGTAAACATTTCACACAAGAATTGAGTAGGTTTTTTTTTGCAGGAGAAATAAATGGTTTTAACGTCCACTCGTCACAAAATTGTTGATTTCCGGAGTAGGCCTAACATATATGATTCAATGTCATTTCAATAACTTGCTGTGTAACGGTCTTTAGCAGTGGGAGGAACCGGAGGACCTGGAGTAGACCTACAAGGATAGAAAGGCCAATGACAAGACCTTAAGGGTCTATCGCAGTGGGAAGAAACCAGAGAAACCCCCCGAAGAACAACTTTAAATTGGTTTGGTCTACTGGATGAGCTTAACCCTTTTAACACTGACTTTACATGGGGTGTTGCACGTCCCTCCCTGGATTTACAGGACGTCATATTAATTATGACGTCAAAGTAATTGGAGCTTGAACACGCCCCAAGCCGCAAAACCGACATTTCGGGTATATGCGATACAACGTCAAGCCGGTTTTGCGGCATTTCGGGTTCTAAGGGTTAAAAATCAAATGAAACCTATTCTGTGATGACCTCTGTGAATATTAAAATCATCGCAGCAATAATGATTGAATCACAACGGAAAACAAACACACAAAACAAATTAAAACAGACAATAACTGCTTGAAGCTAGAAGAAAAATTGCTAGATGTGCAATTTTAAAGCATTTTAAAATGGTGGTTTTCTCAATAACCTACCATAGTAAATATTTTAATTATCGTATGAGCAATTTCATTTAAAAGTTAACTGAATCTCGAAGAGTAACTCTACTTGTTGAATGTTGCTAATATTTGCTTTGTATGCTAGAAATGTGGAATTTTGATTTTAAATAACCAATTTTGAAGGAAACCTAAATTAGATTTACAGTCGATCTTGCCGGTTTATTTGAATAGCTATATATCATTCAGAACAGTATAGCTAGACCAGGAGCCATATCAGTTCTGCTCTTCGCTAACGTCTATTAAAATTTTCCTTATTTCTTCAGGAAAAGATTTCATTTAAAAAACGAAATTATTTGGTTGCAATGTTCTAAATGCTTTTCGTTCCTCCAAATATTTAAGTTTTGAAATTTTAACACAAAATCACACAGAAGAACTGAATGGGTTATTCATTGAACACGACAACCACAGAATTTAACATTAGAATTGCCCTAGCGATACCGCATGGCTGGGGCTAAATGATTCCAGTATACAGACTCTACTAGAGCAAATTATCTAGTGATGCAACAAGACTGAGGCTAAATCCAAAGGGTAAATAGCCCCAACTAGAGCTAATTACCTAATGATACAGCATGACTGAGGCTAAATTCTAAGGGTAGGTATCCGCTACCAGAGCCAAATCCTATGACAACACGCCAGTACAGCATACAAAAGCCTAATAGCATAACATAAACAAACAAATAACTATTATCCATAGAACTACTTTTTAAGATGTATGAATAACAAATTATACCGGGAATTGTTTTCACCCTGTAGCACTACTTTCAACTCACCAACAATATCGCTTTTATGTGTTTTCATTTCTAATATGCCAAGAATCTAACAAATTCTAAAATTTTGTTTGCCCAAGTAAAGCAACTGAGTATCTCTAAAAGATTCGGATATTTAATATCACATCAGATTAATATACACTTTGCCCTATTTGAATTCACAAATCCCTTATCAAGATTTGATTGCCATTTTTTGTTTCTTTAAGGACAATGCATGTTTTTTTTATTTTAGTATTTTATCAAATTTCATAGACTTCCATTTTAAAATGAAATGGTACCATTATTTACATTTAGAATTAAATGTATTTTATTTTTAAATTTTTAAACTGCACGAATAGAAACTTGAAACATTTATGACCAGGGATTGGTCAGGAACAAGTGAATATATTTACGCCTAATTCAAAATTTTAATTAAACTATGTAATGGACTCATATTTTTCAAACACGCTATGGAATTTTTATAATTTCAAAAAACATATACATAAAAGATTTGGTTTTTGTTATGTCCTGTCCAGAATTATCTTGGCATTTTAGAAAAGGCTGCACACAAAAACATTCAACAAATTCAAAATTATGCTTTCTGTCATCAGTTAGTTCATCGGAAATTCTTAACTTGACCTCTTTTATTTTTTTCAAAGTTTCATGTAATTCGTATTGTTCCAAAACGAACAAAATGTCTAACTCTTCGTGTGACGAAACAAACAATTGTCTCATAAACAAAATCCTCCAAAAAATCACCGGTTTTTAAAAAGAAAAAATGAATTTTACACTCGGAAAGGGACATAAAAATAAAAGAAAAAAAGAAGAAAAATGACAATTATTAAAATAATTTCATGATCGACGAAACACACTTCTAATTTTCTAATTTAACTAATATATACATGGCACAAAATCTACAGACACATAAGAAAGAGTATTTATATCTTTAAAAAAAACGAACGTAAACACGAACTCATGAAAAGTAGCATAAAACATCTCAAAATAATGCAAAACGTAGCATTGAACCATTTCAAATAACACAATTGTAGCATTGAAACATCTCAAAATAACATAAATAGTAGCATTGAAATATCTCAAAATAAGACAAAAAGTAGCATTGAAACATCTCAAAATAGCACAAATAGTAGCATTGAAACATCTCAAAATAACACAAATATAGCATTAAAACATCCTGTCGATATCATTCTCGCTTTCTACATATAATTACATGTATAGCACTAAGAAGCCAAGTTGGGTAACATATTAATTAATCAATATATATATTTACAATAATGATAAGTCAGAAGACGTTTCAAAGCATTAAAACATCTTTTAAAAAATTAGCGTTATTATTAACTTGAGATATGTAATATTTCATTAATAACTCAAGCCTCTCTCTCCTTAATGACTAAATAATAATAATAATAATTCACTAATACAAACACTACTCAAAACTTCACTCACAGTCTTCCGCACTTAAATAACATTATTCATCATCATCAATATCGCATTAAATTATCACAATTAGCATCGATCATGCAATAATTCATCAATTAAGAGGGAAGTAATTAAGCTAATTAGCATTACTTTAACTTGTTAATCAGGGAAAAGTAAGTCAGCCAATTAGCAATACTTAGTCAATTAAGAGGAAGTAATTAATCCAATTAGCATTACTTTAATTCATCTATTAAGAGCATTAATTGAACTCGTCAATTAAGGGAAAGCAATCAAACCAATTAGCATTACTTTCATACATCAATTAATAAAAAGTAATTAACCCAATTAGCATTACTTACATGGATATGGCTAAACATTATCTATATCCTAGCATTCTCCTAATACTTTAATTGTAATTGGTTACCATGGCAGCATTTCATTTTAAAAATAGCATTACATGTAATCCTATAAATTTAAGAATTGCATTCATTGCATTTTAATTAAGTAGCCTTGAAGTTAGCATTACACCTATAAATGCATTTGAAGTTGTAATATAAGTCCTAGTATTTAACCACTGCAGCACATATCAACAAAATAAAGCTTCACCATACACATTGCCTAGCAACTAAGTTAGAATTTGAAATTTGACCTTAACACATAATACAAAGAATACAAACTATTTCTAATTTTTGATGAAAAAATCTAAGAATAGAATAAAATTAGCACTAATAAATTAAATCTATATGTTAAAACATGGATTTTTATAATATAATTATTTAACAGAAATTATTGGAAATAAAGTTAATAATATAATATATTAAAATCTATTTTCTATGTTGAGGTAGATCTATAAACAAAATAAAAGAAAATGACGATTTTCTCAAAATGTTTATTAAAATGGCGAACACCCTTTTCACTTATTATTAGTGTCTGAAACTAAGGGTTTTATAGTACATTTATTTTATTCTTTGCTTACAAAGATAAGAGTACCAGTGTTGAAACGCCTGAAGTTAAAGATACATTATGTAAGATTCAGATAAAGAGCTGACAGTTCTTGCTATAATAGTTAAAGCCCCAATAACACTCTTGTTGTAATTGAATAATATGTCCCAATCTTTATTCTGGCCAACAAATTGTATTCTTTTACAATATTCAAATTAATTGATGATACAAATTTCATCTTAACAAACCTAATTTAAAGAATTGGAAAAATTCAACTACATGGTACATGGTACATGATTTGAAAAGATTAACGTAAACCTTTTCAAATGTGACTTGGATTTTGAAATATTTTCGAACCCTCTGAACAAGTAAAATATGATGTAATGGATAATTTACACAACAGGTAGGACAAATAAACATCTAGTACTTAGAATAAGACTATTATTTATTTTCTAGAGCTGCCAAGCCAGCAAGAGTGTTATTGTCCCTTTAAAGATACATTATGTAAGATTAAGATAGAGATTTAGCCTTTCTTACTAAAATAATTAAAAAATAGATAATGAAAAATGAACATATCATTCTTGAGGTATTACGGACAGCCTTTTTTTCTTGATTAATTTCTTTATGACTAATTGAGTCATCTTTGAGGTAATTATCATTGAATACATAATAAATATTCTAGCTGCATTTAAAAAGATTTAACAAAATTAAAACTGAGGTAAGACGAGTTAACAAATGAGCCACCTGAGGTATATAAAAGAGATCAAAGCAAACCTTAAAATTTCAAAGAAAAACATAATTCTCAACAAACGTTTCAACTTTATTATTTTTGTTGATGATGGTAAATAAAAAGTAGAATTGAATTATAACTGCTGAAATATTCTTGTCGATGAAAAATTCTTAACTTTGAAAGTAAACCTTAAAATTAAAAGAAAAACAAAATTCTCAATTTTAAAATGAAACATTCCAGTTGATGAGAATTCCCAACTTTGAAATGAAAGTAAACATTAAATATTAAAAGAGAAACGGAATTATTAACAAAAGTTTCAACTTTAAAATGGAATATTCCTATGGGTGAGAAATTCTCAACTTTGAAACAGAAAGAAACGAGAAACAAAATTCTCAATTTTAAAATGAAATATTCTTGTTGCTGAGAAATTCTCAATTTTCCAATCTGTGTAGATTTGAATTAAAACTGTTAAACTCGAGATACATTCACTAACATAACAAATTCTACTGAGCTAAAAGTTCATATTATTAATATTGCATACTTCAAAAAGATACATAAAACTTCCAGTCCATATATCTTAAACAATTAACAACAGAAAGATACATTTTGAATATCTTAATTGATTATTAATTGAAAGATACATTTCGACTCTAATCATGGAAACAAAACAATTGAAAGATACATTTCAATAATAAATTCAAGATTTATTAAAAACACACCTGTTCAACAAATAATATGAGACATAAAACTGTTATAGCACATAAACAATAATATCATCCAAATTTTTGTAGAGTTATGAGCATATACTTAGTGTATGAATTCTAATAGTACACTATTATTCATATATCTAATTGTATTTATAAAGAGTGACTTTCGTTAGTTGTTTTTTTAGTAATATATCAGAATAATTTCTAAACTGAGAATATGGTCAACTTTGAATTAAACACAAAGACTGATATTGTTGTGTGATAAATAAAGTTGTGAATTTGAAATTAATTTAACCGTTAACGACACACTCATCTCATTTTAATTGTATAAAATAAAGTATGCCTTTAGATATATTTTACGTAAATAAATAAAACTGTCCTGTGACTTAGTACCCAGTAAATGTTAAGACATTATATAAGGCACCTTATTGTACTCTCCCGACTACAAGTGCATAGTTGTGATATAATAATGGCACCTCGAATATAAAAAAAAACTATGGCACTTGTGAATTCATTTACTGGGCGTTAAGCCAGACTGTTTTTATTTTTTAAAAATGTATCTTAATAATGAGCTTTCATTTTTCCTGACAAATTCTGTATGTAAATTTTTTTCATCAGAGTTTTATGTATCTTTCTTAACAAATTTTATGTATCTTTTGCAAACATTTTTTTTTTCTCTGTCAACAAATTTTTATGTCAGAGTAATTTTGATTTTTGTTAACAAATTCTTAAGTAACTTTGTTAACAAATTCATAACTTACTTTGTTAAGCAACTCTTAAATAACTTTGTTAACCAATTCGTAAGTAACTCTGTTAATAAATTCTTAGGTCACTACGTTAAAAAATTCTTAAATTTCTTTTTCTTTAAAAATTCTTAAGTAACTTGGTTAACACATTCTTAAATTCTTCTGTATTTTTGTTAACATAACTGATCTCACATACATTGCAATTTAACACAAAATTCTTGAATATTTCAACAAAAACTCATCAGAGACTAAACAGATACATGTAAATGATTCTTGTGTATCTCTGACGAACTCAGCCTCTTCACCAGTCATGATGTATCTGATGAGGCTCCTCCATGCGTCCATGACATATCTAGATATATCCATGACCATGAATGTATCTGAAGATGCTTCTACATGCCTCCATGACGTATCTGGATAAATTCATGGCCATGACATATTTCCATGTGACCATGACATATCTGGATAGATCCATGACCATGACATATCTCCATGCGTCCTTGACATATCTGGATATATCCTTGACCATGAATGCATCTGATGATGCATCAGTATCATACCTGGATATATTCATGACCATGACATATCTGGATATATCCATGACCATGATGTGTCTCCATGTGTCCGTGAAGAATCTGGATATATCCATGACCATGAGGTGTGTTGTTACGTTTCCTATGATTTAAGTTGTAAGATATGTGACTAGGTAAGTAAGGTATAAGAACATAATGCTGCTGGCAAAGCTTCTGCTTATAATTCTCTCAATTTTGTTTAATAAAACCACAGGTTGAACGGCACATCCTGTCACCTGCAAGATAGAAATAAAATAGGTTGCCAGGCAACGAAACATACGCCCACACAGCAGACAAATCGTCCGGGCAGTCAACAAGAGTTGTTGCATTTTAAGTAATCATCAGAAAATCATAATTCAAACTCACCCATAACTACGGTGTAACTGTGATATAATCAAACGTTTTTTTAAATCAGATAATAATTGTGACCTCCAGAGGGACCACAAGCTAAAAAGGGTGATTATTCGTACAATCTGGGGCCATGATTCAGGAAGTTACGATCCGATATGGGCAAATATGCAATGGAATCAAGATCATTAGGTTATAAACATGTATTTCAAGTTTCATCAAAATCAGTTCAAAATTGTGACCTCTATAGGGTCCACAACCTTGATATAACATATTTTTACACAATTCGCGTACAGACGGCGGCCATTTTATCCGTCAACTCTGGTCCGATTTTCACAAAATTCAAATTCTCTCTTCATTACCATGAAACCGTGATATAATCAAACGTTTTTTTAAATCGGATAATAATTTTGAACTCCAGAGGGACCACAAGCTAACAAAAGCGATTTTTCGGACAATCAGGGGACATAATTCAGGAAGTTTTGATTCGATGGGCGTAAATATCGAAAGGAACCAAGATCTTTGGGTTATAAACATGCATGTCACGTTTCATCAAAATCGGTTCAAAATTGTGACATCTATAAGGTCCATAACCTTGATATAACATATTTTCACACCATTCGCGTACAAACGGCGGCCATTTTGTCCGTACAAACGGCGGCCATTTTGTCCGTCAATTTTGGTCTGATTTTCACAAAATTCGAACTCAACCTTCATAACCATGGAACGGTGATATAATCAAACGTTTTTTTAAATCGGATTAACAATTTTGACCTCCAGAGGAACCACAAGCTAAAAAGGGCGATTTTTTGGACAATCAGGGGCCATAATTCAGGAAGTTACGATGCGATGGGCGCAAATATCGAAAGGAACCAAGATCTTTGGGTTATAAACATACATGTCAATTTTAATCAAAATCGGTTCAAAATTGTGACCTCTTTTAAGGGTCCACAACCTTGATATAACCTATTTTCACACAATTCGCGTACAAACGGCGGCCATTTTGTCCGTCAATTTTGGTCCGATTTTCACGAAATTCGAACTCAACCTTCATAACCATGGAATGGTGATATAATCAAACGGTTTTTTGAATCGGATAACAATTTTGACCTCCAGAGGGTCCATAAGCTAAAAAGGGCGATTTTTCGGACAATCAGGGGCCGTAATGCAGGAAGTTACGATCCGATGGGCGCAAATATCGAAAGGAACCAAGATCTTTGAGTTATAAACATACATGTCAAGTTTCATCAAAATTGGTTCAAGATTGTGACCTCTATAAGGTCCACAACCTTGATATAACATATTTTCACACCATTCGCGTACAAACGGCGGCCATTTTGTCTGTCAATTTTGGTCTGATTTCCACGAAATTCGAACTCAACCTTCATAACCACGGGACGGTGACATAATCAAACGTTTTTTTAAATCGGATAACAATTTTGACCTCAAGAGGAACCACAAGCTAAAAAGGGCGATTTTTCGGACAATCAGGGGCCATAATTCAGGAAGTTACGATCCGATGCGTGCAAATATCGAAAGGAACCAAGATCTTTGGGTTATAAACATACATGTCAAGTTTCACCAAAATCGGTTCAAAATTGTGACCTCTATAAGGTCCACAACCTTGATATAACATATTTTCACACTATTCGCGTACAAACGGCGGCCATTTTGTCCGTCAATTTTGGTCCGATTTTCACGAAATTCGAACTCAACCTTCATAACCATGGGACGGTGATATAATCAAACGGTTTTTTAAATCGGATAACAATTTTGACCTCCAGAGGGACCACAAGCTAAAAAGTGCGATTTTTCGGACAATCAGGGGCCATAATTCAGGAAGTTACGATCCGATTGGCGCAAATATCGAAAGGAACCAAGATCTTTGGGTTATAAACATGCATTTAAAGTTTCATCCAAATCAGTTCAAAATTGTGACCTCTACACTGTTCACAAGCTAAAAAACGTGATTTTTCGTACAATCAGGGGCCATAACCCATGAAGTTGCGGTCCGATACATGCCAATATCGAAAGGAACCGAGATCTTAGGGTGATAAACCTATATTTTAAGTTTCATTGAAATCGGATAAAAATTGTGACCTGTAGACTGTTCACAAACAATTGTGGACGGACGGACGGACGGACGGACGGACGTCCGGACGGACGGACGGACGAACAGGGGCGACGACAATATACGTCCACATGAAAATGTGGGCGTATAAAAATGGGGTTTAAGGTCCTGCTTTTCTGCTCTGATTGGGCAAATGGAATCCTACTGTTAGGCTTCGAACTGGGAGAATGAAGACAGCTGGGCTAATGAAGACGGACATGCTGCATTTAATGTGCTATGAGGGAAATTTTGCTCTGACAGCAGCGCTGTGGTCTACTCTTACATTGAATTCCAACTGCCAAGGGATTTTTTACGTGCATGCCAATGTGTACATAGGTCATCCGAGTTTTGTCCAATCCAAACAACTAGGCAGTGACGTTACAGTATTACAGTGGATCTCAGTGCCCCTCAATTACATCCGTTTTATTATAACTAATTGTGTTTGGCCTGGGGTGAACCATTCTGACTGAGCATTATACATGGCTGAGATAAACTATTTTGATAGAGCATTATAAAATAGTTGGGCTGCACCACTAGGAACAAGCATGCTAACATAATTCTACATGTGGTCTTAATTCCTTTTTTAAATGGCCAGGTCTGACCCATTATGACAGAGCATTATAAATGGGTGAGCTGCAGCACTATGACAGAGCATTTTAAATGGCCTGGGTAGCACCACTATGACAAAGCATTATAAATGACCTGGGCTGCACCACTATAATAGAGCATTTTAAATGCATACACAATTACACTCACCTTAATGTGGTATCAAGCAACATACTCATCCCGGAAGGAATGATAGTTGGGGATAGTGTGAGGATACTTGACGTGCCAAACGGTATGAAACATGAACTCAATACGGTCCTGACATTGCTTGGAACACGATGGGCAGCGAAACGGATTCTCTTCATACGGAGAGTGCAAACTCTTATGCAGATTGAACATCGTGTAATCGTAGAAAAAAATATTACAGTGTTGACACTGATGGATACCGCTGTCTGCAGACGGCGAGACTGAGGTAGTCGTGACATCCCGCTTCCCTTCGCATTCTGAATCATCCCCGGGAGTTTTAGGT
Organism: Patella ulyssiponensis; assembly: GCA_963678685.1. Lineage (NCBI taxonomy): Eukaryota > Metazoa > Mollusca > Gastropoda > Patellidae > Patella > Patella ulyssiponensis. Next base: position 16,642,116 of record OY783227.1, on the reverse strand, counting down.
GATCTTCCAGCAGTTGTTTGATATGGCATGTGTCTTTCCTCTTCCGATTCCGTCACACTTGGTGTCTTCGCCATGCTTAGATCCATGACCGTGTCTGGTAACGTATCTTCTGGGGATTTGTCAGGTTCGTGGCAGTAGGATGCCGGGATGTATTCCCGTCGGTGTGGTGCTGGCAGTCCGATTCCTGCTGTCTGATTGGTTGAACTTTCAGGCGGGGAGTAGCTTGGACGCCTCATCATGAGGGCATCTTGACTATAGCCAGCTTTACTGACACCATAAGCACCAGATGACATAAGAATTGGGGCTGAGTGAATCATGCGTCCTGAAAGCAAACCATAAACAAATATTTTAAAGATACATTATGGGAGATTGTATCGAATTCCAACTGTCATGTGTACACAGGACTCAGTTATTTTTTCATCACATTCGAACCACTAGGCAGAGGTCCTTGTAAGTGACTATAGCCAGCTTTACTGACACCATAAGCACCAGATGACATAAGAATTGGGGCTGAGTGAATCATGCGTCCTGAAAGCAAACCATAAACAAATATTTTAAAGATACATTATGGGAGATTGTATCGAATTCCAACTGTCATGTGTACACAGGACTCAGTTATTTTTTCATCACATTCGAACCACTAGGCAGAGGTCCTTGTAGTGCATCACTGACAAGGGGGAAACCACGCCGGAAAATCTGGATAAACTTTCTCGGCCAATGCAAGGATCGAAAACCTGACCTCCAGGCTAGCGAGCCAGCGTCCTATCCACTTAGCTACCATGAGCCTACGTTCTCCACGGGTCGTCCAGTTTGCTCCCACTGCTAAAGACCCCTATGCGCAAGCGAATTATTGAAAAAAAATTGAACCGTATATTAGCCCTGAAGTTACCTAGTTTGTGTCAAGTGGATGTTAAACCCCATTAAACTCTCTCTATATAAATATGGTTTCAATCAAACAGGATCCCCAGTCCTGAAATCAAACAGTAAATCTAGTTAACCCCAAATCCCTATTAATTTCTTCTTACCTTGAGTGTAGTTTGAAGAGTGAGGACTCTGTAGACTTTCTGATGAGGTAGATAAACATCTTTTTTCATGGTGGCGCTCTCCACGATCGATAATAGGGGTCGACGGTGGGGTCACCTGTTCCAGTTTGATGGGACTGTCGGCCTTGTGGAGAGGATTATTCGAGGTAGTAAGTAGGCTGTGTTCTTTTGTGATGGGTAATGGTAGCCCCCGAGGTGGGGGTTCATTGGGTGAGTGATGATGAAGAATATGTCCCTGCGTAGAGGCGACGGTCTGTTGCTGCATTCTCATACTCTCGTAGGTAAGAGCTTGTTGCAGCATGGCCCTCTGTTGCATTGCGAAAGCTTGATAGGTGGCAAGATTGACTTGGCTTGTGGTATTTCGTCCCTGAGTTTTATACCCGCACAATTTTCCTCGCATGTGTACATTGCGCTCGTGGCGTCGGAGATCATTCGATTGAGTGAAGCATCTATGACAAATCTTACATTTGTATGGTCTTTCTCCTGATAAATAAAAAATAGAAATTACAGTTGGCTGAAATGAAGTGAAATAGGGTTTCAAGTCCTATTGTTCTGCTCCGATGGGCTAATGGAGATGGGGATACGCCTTACAGTGTGCTATGAGAGAAATTTTGCCCTACCCTTATATCGAATTCCAACTGCCAAGTGATCTTTTACATGTTCGGCAGTGTGTACACTGGGCCTTCATTTTACATACCATCCAAATGACTAGACAGTTGTCCTTGTCAGGCCCTCTGCCCTGCACCACTGACAAGAGGAAACCATGTTGGAAAATCACGATGAACTTTCTTGGCCAATGCAGGGATCGAACACATGACCTCCAGTGTCCTACCCAATGAGCCACCGTTGCACCCCACTTCGCTTAACAAAGCTCCCCATTACAAGTAGTGCGCGATTTTCCATTTTTGATTTAATTAGCAGCAGCAGCAGATCTGGTTCTAATCGCATGGCGATGACATATAGATGCACCTCTTTATTTTTCATATTTAATTCCTGTATGGTTTTCAAATTTATGTCAGTAATATTCCCACAAAATTTTGTGTTGTCGTTAAACTTAAAAGTCCTACTGTTCTGCTCCTATACTGGGCCAGACAGTGTGCTATGCGGGAAATTTGGCCAGGCAGCAGCACTACGGCCTATTCTTTTATCGAATTCGAACTGCCAAGGTATCTTTTAGTGTACGTCAATTTTACGGACCTCGTTTTTTTGTCCCATTCGAACTACCAGAGAGCTGTCCTCGTCAGGCCCTGTCTTGCACCACCGACAGGGGGGAAACCACATCTGAAAATCCCAATGAACTTTCTCTGCCAATGCAGGGATCGAACAACCAACCTCCAGGCTAGCGAGTCAGCGTCTTACCCACTTAGCCACTGTGGCTCCCGCATTAACAGACAACAGAAAAAAAATTAAAAAAGCTAATGCTTACCTGTGTGAACACGTTCGTGAACTTTTAGATTTGAGGACCAGAGGAAGGATTTGCCACATGTTGTACAGACATAAGGGCGATCAGCCCGGTGAAGTTGTTCATGCTTCCGCAACGTTGCGACCTCTCTAAAACAACGTTGACAAACCTCACAACGATGTGGACGTGGTCCAGTAGCAGGTGGTAGTTTTATTGGTGTGAATCCATTACTCTCGGGCTGTACAGTTTCTTCCATAGCTGGAAAATTGAAAGAAAAAAATGAGTCAAAAATTCCATAACACATACTTCTGGAGGAACAATTAATGACTTATCTAGGAGACCTTTGGAAGAGTATTCTCTCAACCTGTTTAATGTTTGTATATATGTGAGTTCCGAAATTATCTAATTTGTGTCAGTGGACCTTAAACCTAATTTCTCTCTCTCTCTGGCTCCAAACTTTGTATTTTAAATGACACATTCTTTTTGAAAATCAAACTATAATATTTAAAAACAAAAATCACATATTTCACTGAAATAAATTGGTTATCATTTATCATTCATTTTTCTTTTTAGATTGCCATGGAAAACATTTCTTAGACACCATTAGGATCATCAATCAGTAAAGTGATTTAATCACCTATAAGGAAATCATAAAAATAATAGAAAAGCGAACAGACATAAAATGAAATGGTGTTAAACATCCTAGTGCTCTGCTCCGAAATGGGCCAATGAACATGGGCATACAGTGTGCTATGGGGTAAATTTTATGTGGATAGGGACACTACGGCCTTCTCTTATATCCAAGTCCAAATGTCAAGGTATCTTTTACGTGCACGCCTATGTGTACACAGAACCTCGGTTTTTTGTCCCATCCAAACAAATAGACAGCTGTCCTTATAAAGCCCTCCATCCTGCATGACTGATAAAGGGGGAACCATGCCGCAAAATCTGGATGAACTTTCTCAGCCAATGCAGGGATCCAACAACCGACCTCCAGGTTAGCGACCAAGCGTCTTACTCACTTAGCCCCTGCAATCCCCAGAAAAGAAACGGTTATCACTCATGATTTTTTTTTAGATTTTCTTGACCTTAAAAACCCTTGTTTTTTTTATCAGGATTATGAATCGCAAAAGACTGTTAGAGTCAGTGATATGATCATCTATAAGTATAAAAATCATAAAAATAATAATGGTTGTCATTTATGATTCTTTTTTTTTAACACTTCCTTGATCTTTGTGAAACACGTTTTTTAAAAAACACCACCAGGATAATTAACTGCAACAGGCTGCATAGAGCCACTGATATGATCACATAAAGGAAATCATAAATATAATAATTAATAGTAAAGCTATCAATATGCTTATATTATTATTCAACAAACATTATGAAAGAGCTAAATGTGCCTATCCAGTTCTTCCTTTAGACCTGAAAGGTTCTATAATCTATGAATTAGAATATTTATTAACAAAACAAGACCATAATCAACTCTCGATGGCATCAGATATTCAAGATTTTAACTTGATTAGATTGGTTCGCTATTTAAACATACATTATGGGAGAGCAAAAACAGACTTTTGTCGGTCTTCCTTTGGGTCTCAGAAGTCATAGAAATTATAAATTAGATCTTTATTTAAACAACAAGCCTAAAATGAACTCTGTAGACCCACGGATGGCTTGGATTGGGCTCGGATTAAAACAGGATTTCGTTGACTGATTTAATCACTATGGCGTCGTGGGCGGGGCTTCTCCGTGACGTTGACGTCATCATACTTCCGGACTGTTTTCTATTCGTCTGCTTAGGGAGTCGCTTAGGCCTACCTGAAGTACAAAAGAGTACACGTAGGCAACGCAAGAAGTCGGCTATTTATAATAATTTATTTACAATACTGCCTCGTTGATTTGGCCCATTCCTTTCAAACTTTAATATCCTATCGCAGACTTTCTCTTCTTATCTATATATTAAAATCTTAATTCTAATTTATAGTAAAAAATAAATCTATACGAATTGAATTGCAGTCCTGTCTCAAACCGAATACGCTATCACTTGATACTATATAGTACTAGTCATTGTAAACATTACTTGATAATCGAGACTATATAGGTGGAGTTAACGCCTGTCAATCAACAATCAGCCATAATGGGAAAAGGGTGTCGATGAATTTAACTCCCATTTCTAGTAAAAATTATAGTGGTAACAACTTTGTTCAGGATAAAGTAATTTGACTGAAATTTTCAATATATTCTTGTTTCAGCATCTATTTTTGAACTGTTATAGCAGCATCTATTTTTGAACTGTTATAGCAAGAATGGCTAACTCCTTGCAAAAATCTCAAATAATGTATCTTTAAAAATTCAATTTCAAAATGGAAAAGTGAGACTAAGTAAGACTGGAATATACCAGTGCCCTGGTTACCACAATACACACATCTTGTCAAAACGTCCACTTGACACAGACTAGGTCATTTCGGGACTAACATATGGTTCAATTTTTTTCAATAATTTGCATGGCGTAGGGGTCTTTAGCAGTGGCAAGAAACTGAAGAACCCGGAGAAAACCCACAAGGTTGGACAGGCGACCCTACTCCTTGTCACGTACAATCGGGGAATCGAAACCATGCCAGCTGACTCAATGACAGACCTTAGGTTACAGTGCGCACGTGCTAACCATTCGGCCATCCAAAAACATAGTCTCGATTCTCCATTTTTATCAGAAGCAGCAGACCGGCTGCTAATCCAGTAAATATTGCAAGCTAGCAATGACATCAAGAGTTGATTATGGCCTAAAGAAAGACCTGCAATAGGCAGCTTTGCTTTAGCTCTTGCATAATGTATGTTTAAGTATACATTTTATAGTACATTGATTTTAGTAATTGTATTGAAAATTCTATAAGCTTCAACATTCTGAACAATGCTCTAATTTGACATTCAAAATTAAAACCATTACATGTCGCTTCATTATCTTAGTTAATAACAAATAGTAGGATGCTAAACTCTTATTTCGTTTCCGAACAATGCGCTTATCGGTAGTTGACATTCAAAATTAAAATCATTAGCTTCATTTTCTTAATCAATAATAGTAGGACGTTAAACTCCATTTTGTTTCTTTTCTGAACAATGCGCTTAAAAATTAAAGCCACTAGTTGGCATTAAAAACCATTACAAAACCATATTCATAAATAGCAAGAAATCTTGCTCTGATGAAATAATTTACAAAAGAAAACAGAATACTCAGACCTGATGTCTTGATACCAGTTCCGGCGGCGATAATGAATAGTTTCGAGTCAGAAGTGTCCATTACAAAATGTCATCTAACAGTCTGTTTTTTTCTGAGGTGTCTGGCTGGCGTGACATACACCGAACGACTAAACAAAGTCTGTTTCAAGACCGTCCAAATATGGTACTTATATTCAGACATCAATCACAGCAGACGGTCATTAAATGGCAGCCATATTGATGATGAGGATACCTCATTGTTTAACAAAAAGGCTAACCTTAAACAAATTCACTTCATAAAATATTTGTTTAATATCGTCAAATGGAAATAAAACTATACATAAGATTTTTAATAATGGCTTATTAAAACCATTTGCTGTGAGAGAAAGCCAGCCATTTTGAAATATCAAATGGGTAATAGAATTAACCACTAAACTCATTTAGTTGTTAAATTAGTTACTGGTTTTAATAATACCGTCCTAATTGGCTAATAGACCAAAGTGAAAAAAAAGATAAAAGCGCCACCTGTTTAAAACAGTTGTAAATTTTCAAATGTGTTGTTAAGCATCCCATCAAAATACCTGTTTGTTCATAAACAGCAATTATTGAGAGTTTTAATATGCTGTTAACAGATTGTGATGAGGGATGCAATAAAACCCACAAAAGGGCAACAACAACAATAAAAACAGTAGATATCAAAGCTAGTTATGTTTTATTGGAACCATAAATTTATCAATTCAAGTAGCAAATACTAAAATATATATTTTTTTCTGTCGCCCTTGCTGTGTAACGAGTACATTTAGAGCAACAGGTAAAAGGCTTTAACAATAATAATTGTAGATTTTAAAACTAGTTTTGTTTTATAGCTACCACACATTTATGAATTCAAGTAGCAAATACTGAAATATATATTTTTTTCTGTCGCCCTTGCTGTGTAACGAGTAACGGGTAAAAGGCTTCATCATTAATAATAATTGTAGATTTTAAAACTAGTTATTTTTTATAGCTATCAGACAAGAGCACATTTAGAGGAACGGGTAAAAGGCTTCATCAATAATAATAGATCTAACTGAAGATATTAAAACTAGGATTGTTTTATAGCTATTGGACATTTGTCATATTATGGGTCGCAAATGTTTTTTTTAATCTTTTTTTTTATTTAATATGCCCTGTGGTGGCCTTTTAAGAGTAACATGTGTGGGCTATTTAGATCAAAGATTTCGTCATCGAAGGGACTAGATATAATCCTGCCAGCACACCTTTGAAATACATCTTTTGTCTTAATTGTTTTTATTCAATGCATGCCCCACAATGGGGTTTAACGTCCTACTGTTCTGAAGATAGGCTTACGCCATACAGTGTGCTATGCAGGAAAGTTTGCCCAGACACTAGAGTTAGCCGCATGCCAAAGTGTACACATGACCTAGACATCTGTTTTATTCAATGCATAGCCTTGTTAGTTTGTCATTGAGCCCGGTCCGACCTCGTGGGTTTTCTTTGGGTCTCCCGGTTTTTATCACAGCTTAAGATGGTCTTAAACCCATACAAGCAGCAATATATTAAAACGAAATTAAATCATGTTAGTCCCAAAATGTCCTAGTTTATGCTGAATGGATGTGCTTTCGATCATAAGGTCTGTCCTTCAGTCATGGGTTGTGCTATCAATCCAAAGTTTGCACATGTGTCCTTCCATAAACCTCGGCAGACTCTGGTACCCTACATTTAACCTCGGCTGTATGATGGTAAATGATTATGTGCATGCTGTACATGTAGATACACTCATCCATGCAGTTGTGCTACAACTATCGGTTTATTTATTATAAAATCATGCCTCTTATCAAAAGAAGTTCTGTAAATGGCGTCCTTTTAAGAGTGTGTACAGTTTTAATTGCATTTGCTATCTGAAGTACATAAACAAAATAACTGTCCTATCTCATGGCTTTTCTCCGGGTCCTCCAGGTACCTAACACTGCTAAAGACCTCTCGGTCCAAGCGAATTATTGAAATAAAATTAAACCATATGTTAGTTCTGAAATGATATAGTAAGTGTTGTGTGGCCATTAAACACCATTTCTCTGTGTCTCCAAATTCTGTCCAACCTTGTGGGTTTTCTCCAGGTCCTCCGGTTTCCTCCCACTGCTAAAGACCCCTATGTGCAAGCGAATTATTGAAATAAAATTAAACCATGCATGTATGTTAGTTCTGAAATGACATAGTTTGTGTCGAGTGGCCATTAAACACTAAATTGTTTAGAAAAGTTCTAAATTCTACTAAAACCCATACTCCTGCGCAGTTTTTCGTTTGATTAGAACTAATCCACTTCACACTGCTATCTTGAGTGAACATTGTTGTGCTAAATTATTATTGGTCAGTAGTGCCATTACCTACCAATGACCTACATTGTAACAAACAATATCGGGGTTAACCAGACCTCAAAATATGTTACCGCAATGTATATAGTGATAATCGCGACTTGTTTACGTCATAACCCGCAAAATTTATTATGCTCGATTACCCAGTGCCAACAATGTTTTCTTCGTCGGCCATTTTGAAAATTATGCCGAATGCGAGAAGAAAAGAGGGATTTGATTGGACGTTAAAAAGAGACACGCCCCGCCCAATTTCAAGAATGTGACTTCTATCCAGCAATGGTAAGAGAGGGATTTCTCGCGCCATTGCTTCAGGAATATGACTAAAACCAAGTCTGGAGATTATCTAGTGTTAATTGGTATTTGGATTTTGTTTTCTTAATTACACACTCTCTCTCTCTCTCTCTCTCTTTCTCTCCATCTTTAATCCTACTAAATCCAAGTCAGGAGATTATCTTGTGTTGGTATTTGGATTTTGTTTTCTTAATTACATATATTAGTGTGGATTAAGCCGTAAGAAATTGGAAAATGTTAGAAATTGGATATTTTCCGTAAAATGCAAATCATTCCTTGTTACCTGTACTTTAACCCTGTCTTCATTAGCCCAGTTTTCATTAGCCCAGTTCCGAGTATAACAATAGGACGTTAAATCGCATGACATTCTTGTACTTTAACCACAATAAATCAATTGCCAATCGAACCTCAAGTACAGATGTATATCAGCTCTTTATAATCCTATAATTCCCGGTAAATTTTACATACATACATTATAATACACGATTTTCATGATATACAGATTATGGATTTACCAAGGAATTACCTGACTTGCATACCGGTACAGAATTCATAAATTTTGAAATGAAATAAAATTGGATTTAACATCCTATCATTCGGCTCTGGCTTGGCAAGTGAAGACGGCATACGTCATACAGTGTGCTATGAGGGAAATTATGCCTCTACAGTTGCACTACGGCCTACTTTTATATCAAATTTCAACTGCCAAGGAATCTTTTATGTGTACACAGGATCTTGGTTTTCCATCCCATCCGAATGACTAGACAGCTGTCCATATCAGGCCCTCCGTTGTGCACTACTGACAAGGGTAAACCACGTCAGAAAATCAGGATGAACTTTCTTGACCAACCACGTCGGAAAATCACTATGAACTTTCTTGACCAACGTTAGCAAACCTGCGACCTGTAGGCAAGCGATCCAGCATCTTACTCACTTAACCACAAGACTCCCCAAAGAATTATGATATTTTTTGCACCGATTGGCCTATGAAGCCAGGCATACACCATATAGTGTATATCAAATTGACAAATTCCAAAGTCCAACTGAAAGTGAAATATATTAAAGATGTCATTAATAGTAGCAGCTACTATTGTATCTAAGGCAAGGTCGATTGTGGTCTTGTCATAATGTCTAATTAATAGTTTTTATAACATTTAAAGGGACAATAACACTCTTGCTGGCTTGGCGAGAGAGAGAGAGAGAAATGGGGTTTAACGTCCACTCGACACAGACTAGGTCATTTTGGGACTAACATAAGGTTTCATTTTATTTCAACAATTCGCTTGCGCGTAGGGGTCTTTAGCAGTGGGAGGAAACCGGAGTGCCCGGAGGAAACCCACGAGATTGAGAAGGCGCCCCTATCTCCATGCCACATACGCTCACACCAGGGCTCGAAACCACAGCCGCAAGCCAGAGGTGACCGGCCAGCTAGAGGTCGAAGCGCGGCACTCTAGACCACTAGGCCATCCCAACCCCCTGCTGGCTTGGCAGCCCAGAAAATAAATAATAGCCTTATTCTAAGTACTAGATGTTTAAGTGTCCTACCTGTTGTGTAAATTATCCATTACAACCTATTTTACTTGTTCAGAGGGTTCGAAAATATTTTAAATCAAAGTCACATTTGAAAAGGTTTACGTTAGACTTTTCAAATCAATTAGTTGAATTTTTCCAATTTTTTAAATTAGGTGTGTTAAGATGAAATTTATATCATCAATATATTGGAATATTGTAAAATAATACAATTTGTTGACCAGAATGAAGATTGGGACATATTATTCCATTACTACAACAATGGGGCTTTAAAGAATTGGAAAAATTCAACTACATGATTTGAAAAGGTTAACGTAAACCTTTTCAAATGTGACTTGGATTTTAAAATATTTTCGAGCCCTCTGAACAAGTAAAATATGATGTAATGGATAATTTACACAACAGGTAGGGCAAATAAACATCTAGTACTTAGAATAAGACTATTATTTATTTTCTAGAGCTGCCAAGCCAGCAAGAGTGTTATTGTCCCTTTAAGGCATAAAAAATGACCTGAAATAGGCAGAATTAGCTCTTGCATAATGTATGTTAAATGTATATCATATAACATCATACAGTTTGTAGAACTACATTATAAAGCATTTGGTTATTGTATATTCTCTGTGATATATTGAAATATACACCACTATACAAACACTTTCAAATCACAGCTATTGTGTATTATAAAGCGTGGGTTATATGTATATTCACTGTGATTTACTGAAATATACTCTTATTAAACATGCAATATGCAAGAGCAAAATCTGCCTATTTATTACAGGGTTTTCTCTAGGCCTGAAATGTTATAAAAACTATTAATTAGACATTTATTAACTTATTCAGACCATAATCAGCTCTCGATGTTGAGGCTAGCATGAGATTTTTGTTGGATTGTAGTTCGATTCGCTGAAATATTTTCCTTCGTGATTTGACTGAAATTTTGAGCTTTGGGGGCCCTCCCCCAGGAAAATTTGGTAAATTAGATTCAATTTGGTGCATTCTGACGTATTTCCGGAAGGTAAATTCCAAAATTTAAGGTCTAAAAATCGCCAATAAAATCGCATAAAAATTTTTCAAGTCTGAGCAGGGGGGGGGGGGGTCCGGACCCCCTGGACCCCCCCTCTGGATCCACGCCTGTTATTGGTATATCAAATTAAACACTTGTTCAACAGTTTTAATCTATTCAAATCACAGCTATATCAGATATTTGCATATTCACTGAACCTGATAGAAACATACACCACTACATTAACAATATTAATCAATTTATAGGTTTATTAGGTTAGATTAGATAAAAAGCTGACAGTTCACAATACACATGTAATAGTTAAAGAATAGATAATGAAAAGAGACAGAGAGAGAAATGGGGTTTAACGTCCACTCGACACAAACTAGGTCATTTTGGGACTAACATCTGGTTTCAATTTTATTTCAATAATTCGCATGAGCGTAGGAGTCTTTAGCAGTGGGAGGAAACCGGAGTGCCCGGAGGAAACCCACAAGGTTGAGAAGGCGCCCCTATCTCCATGCCACATACGCTCACACAAGGGATCGAAACCACAGCCGCAAGCGAGAGGTGACCGGCCAGCCAGAGGTCGAAGCACGGCACTCTAGACCACTAGGCCATCCCAACCCCCCTAATGAAAAGAGAAAAATCTGAATATTTCAGTCAAATTGCTTTACTCTGAACCTAAATACATGTATTAGCGATTTACTTTTAGGCTAGTCATTATTACCATTGGTATATAAAACAAAGACTTGAATATCCATTTTTACAGTTGTTTCATCCATCACATAACACATTCAAATCCAGTAAATATCGCAGGTAAACAATGGCATCATGGGTTGATAATGGTCTTGGTAAGTTAATTAATAATTCAGATAACATTTTGGGTCCAAAGAAAGACCAGCAATAGGTAGATTTAGCGGTTACATACATGTAATGTATGTATTAATTACATGTACAAGAATTGTGCATGTAAATTTATGAAGCATGGGTTATATGTATATTCACTGTGAGATATTGAAATATCAAGAAGTCTCTTAACACTGTTTAGTTTAAGTCAGAGTTATTGTGTATTATCTAAATTCACTGTGAGATATTGAAATATCCACTGTTTAGTTTAATTCATCTAGCATGGGTTATCTGGAGGTATTGCATGTGTTATTTGTATATTCACTGATATTGAAATATACTCTTGTAAAGCCTGTTTATTGATGCTGGTATATATTCATTGTTTATTATACAGTTTGGAGCCCTAACCAGGAACACTGCTTTTATAAATCATAGGTTATTGTTTATCGTCTGTGATATATTGAAATATCCAGTAGTATTGTGTATTATAAATTGTATATTCACTGGGATATATTGAAATATACACTAGTTTTGTGTATTTATCATCATGGGTTATATGTATATTCACTGTGATATATTACTTGCAATGTGTATTCTAAAGCATGTGTTAATTATATGCATATTCACTGAGATTTTAACTGAAATAATACATATGCTCTTGTGGGTATACACAAACACTTTTAACCCTGTAAATGGTAGCTTTAGTGTGTTGTAAATTAAAGTTACATATGTAGATTATCATAATATATAGTGAACAGCGTTAATATTACCTGGCTTTAGAACATTAAAAGATACATTAGGCCAAAAGTAAAAAAAGAGTTCTGTTTCCTGTAACGGATGGAAAAGAGGGTAGGGTCGGTAGGTAGGGTTTTTTTTTTTTTTTTTTTTTTTTTTTTTATAAAATATTAGATCTTCTACCACCGGGGGTTCAGGTCAAAGTTTCAAATGACAGAAACAATTTTTTTTTAAATATTTTTTGAAAACATACACAAAAAGCTACCCAATTTTTTTATTTCATCAAAATGTTCCAATAAGATCCAAAATCATGGAATTTTAAAATGCGAGATCGACGTCAAAAATGTAATCAAAACTGTCCGTATGCCGTATCGTACATCGTATAATAATATAATATTCTGTGCGAAAATCTTCAATTTTATGTTGGGTTCAGTCGGCGCCGTGAACATAAAGTACGAATAGATTTGTGGTATTCTTGGATAATTGTTTAAAATGTATCAGAGACTCGATTACGACTTAAATATTATCTTTGATGATAAAAACAATAGCGTAGGGAGGCCATTTTGTTCAAGGGAAATAACTCGCGCTGAAAACTTATATCGTACCGTTGCACGAAATCGGTCCGTAATAAATTTATTTGTCTTCTTTTAAATACCAATCGAACAGATCCTATCCACCTGTTTCAAATATAGGTTCACTTGTTTTTGTCCACTTGCGAGCCGTTAATAATTAGAACAAAAGTTGTGAGCTTTTCATAGCTTTTCGGAATGTGCAGTACCTATACGAAACCTGTAGTCTCGTTTTTCACGTCAGTTAGCAATCTCGCGTCCAAAGTATGGCAGATCTTAATAAACGTTCGCTGTACCCGCTTATTCCGATCGGTAAATGCCGATTCAAAGAACGATGACATTAATATTAATTTATAGCAACAAATAATATATATATTTTCACGAATCCGGTAGGTTTAGAGTATTCTGAACGGTCGCTTGGTGAACAAAAAATTTTTTTATTTCTCTTGACACTAAAAAAAAATTTGAGTCGGCAGGTTTTGTAATGGGTCGGTCGGGTTACCGGAAACATAACATTTTTTTTTTTTGGCCTTATAATATAGTTATATTTGGTAATCAGGGCAATCATGCTAGCTAAACAAATGTTTCTTATAACTCCCGGTATTTAACTGAGTCTTGTAAAATAGATTATGTTTAATGATGGTTTGCCAAATGTACCAAACTAAAACACCATTAAAAGAGAGAGAGAGAGAGAGAGAGAGAGAGAGAGAGAGAGAGAGAGAGAGAGAGAGAGATGGGTCATCGATTACAACCCATACTTATAGATAAAGTTCATCAGGATTTTCGAACATGTCAGTAGTGCAGGATGGAGGGCCTGACAAGGACAGCTGCCTAGTCGTTTGGATGGGACAGAAAACTGAGGTCCTGTGTCTACATTGGCATACACGTAAATGATCCCTTGGCAGTTGGGATTCGATGTAAGAGTAGACCATAATGTCGCTGCCTGGGCTAAATTTCTCCCATAGCACACTGTATGATGTACAAATGTATGCCTGTCTTTATTAGCTTAGTCAAAGCAGAACAGTAGGATGTTAAACCCCACTTCATTTTATTTCATTTCATGGAATATTTTCGAAAGTTTACCCAAATAAATAAGCAGATGTTATAGTTATAGTACAAGTGTGTGTTATAGTTTATAGCTCTAAGAATTTGTATGTACCAGGTCAAGTAGGCTACAAGTACAAAATAAAAACAACGAAAACCAATGTATTGTCCTTAGGGCATAAATCATAACAGGCCAAGTACACATCAATTACATGTAGATTTACAAGTTGATAGGTGTACTCTTGATGAAGATATTAAGATAGGTTTTTTAAAAGTAGTTGTGATTCAATCAGAGTAATTTGTAGTCATTAATCAACCTTTAATTATATCTAAAATACCAGTTGGTAAATATACACATTCATTAAGAGAAATATCATGGTAGAGAGAGAGAGAGAGAGAGAGAGAGAGAGAGAGAGAGAAAGAGAGAGAGAGAGAGAGAGATTAACCTCCACTCAACACAACTTGGTCATTTCAGGACTAACACATGGCTCAATTTTATTTCAATAATTTGCTTGTGCATAGGGGTCTTTAGCAGTTGGAAGAAACTGGAAGACCGAAAGAAAACCCACGAGGTTGGACAGGTGACCCTAATACTTGTCACATACAACTGGGGAATCAAAACCATGTCTTGGTGACTCAATGACAGTCCTTATGATACAGGTGCACATGCTAACTATAATGTATTCAATAATGCTTTTAAAAAATTTGAGTTAAGAAATTTGACTTCATACAAGAAGGCTAATACCAGTTAAATCTAATCTTACATACATGTAATTCTATCCACAATTATGTCCAAATCACATTCTTTAATATTTCTAAAAAAATTTGAATTAAAAAATATGGCTTTGGCTTTATAATTGAAGAATGTTATCAGTTAATATTTCACTTTGTAATATTACTTCACACAAAGAAAAATATACAGTTAGCCTACTATTAAATGGCTTATATTTACATTTCTAAAAGAATTGAATTTTTAAAAATTTGGTTTTATAATAATATCTAGAAATGATTATTAGTTAAATCTAACATTTCAGTAATATTTCTTTATACAAAGGAAATATAGGTGGTCTAATAAAATGGCTTATAAAAACAATTTTTAACAAAAATTTGAATAACAAAATTTGACTTTAATTAAGAATGTTTATTGAATCTAATAGTTTAGTATAGATCTATTTCTTTACACCAAGAAAATATGCTGCCTGGGCAAAATTACCCTCATAGCACACTGTATGGCGTATGCCCGTCTTCCATTAGCCCAGGTTAGGTGCATAAGAGTAGGACGTTAAACCCCATTTCATTTCATTTCATTTCCAAGAACATATAAGGTTGGCCAACTATAAATAAGTGGTCTAAAAACATTTAAATTTTACAAAATTGAATGACTTTACAATTGAGGACTGTTTATTAATTGAATATAACATTTCAGTACATGTAGTAATATTTTTAACACAAAAATAGCTAGTCTACTAAAATGTCATTCAAAAAACATTTCTAAAAAAAAAAATTGAATTAAAAAAATATGGAAGAATGTGTTTTAATTGAATGTAATATTTCTTTATTCAAAGAAAATATACGGTAGGCCTATTATTATTAAAAGCTGGTCTAATGAAACGACTTATTATAATCTTATATCAAATTACGACTCACATAGATCCAATAAAGAATGTGAATTCGAACATGTCATGCATTGTGAGCCTGACCTATTTTTATCGGGTCGACTAGCTGGCCACAAATAACATACATGTTATAAGTAAACTGTAATACTGAGCTGTCCTCGATTCATTATTGCAATGGAGTAAAGTCGGTCAAATATACGCATCCGCGGCTTTCAAGTCAGTAGAATATCGATTTATGTTACTGTTAGCATGCGCGATCATAATGGCCTATAGGCTTAGTGTTAGCAGAGAAAACACTACGCATATTATTAATAACCGTACAAAATATAAGTCAATGTGCGAAGCAATAATGTCGGTCCAGGTTAGAATTAGAAAAGAAAATCCCAAAATATCGATTTCCCCCGTTTGTAAAATATGGCGAATGAGCTTGATCATTGACCATGTCATCAGAAAATGTCACTTAGTTTTTCGGGGGAAGACTCGGAGTGAGAGGGTCACTGTGTTCGAGGTCGAAAAAACCTTAGTATAAAAGTTGGGCAAGCAGGGCGAGCTACATCCTGCCATGTTCTCGAGCACTGCGGCTTAATAAACCTTCGCGCAGGTCGTATGACCTCATATATGATTTGCACAAGAGGAAAAAAAATGTCAGCTCGCTTCGATGTTAAGTCATCGCCTTTACAACCTTAAACGACCCCGAACATGTCATGTGATAACCCCATCGACACCTTCATCATGCCCCTGATTAACAAACAAGGGTTACGAACAGTTATATAAGCTGCGAGAGGAGATTAAGACCCGATTATATTTGGCCTGAGATGACCTGCCTTCACATGTAACCTTACCTGCTTCGCACATCGCACATATGTAACCATTCGCCCTTTGAGTTGGGCCCGCGATCGCTTCGACAGAAATAAAGATTGTGACCACATTACGATTCCCCGCGAATACCAAATGAAAGAAAAAGTCTCCAAAGACTTACCTTAGAGCGTAGACATTTATAAGAACCTCACAGGCAGTAACGAAAGTTCCTGAAAACGAATTGTGTCCATGCCGCTACGATACCGATCACACCTTCGCTTACAACATAGCTAGTCCCAGTGACCTAAATATGAGCGCGCGCTGCTGACCCACTTCTTCAGCGCTGACCAACCAATCCGTGGCCAGTTCGAGGTCGTCTGCAAAAAATAAAGCCAAAGACCGATCATGTTTTTCTTTAGTTTTGAAAAAAAATATTTCGTCCAACCGCCTGAGCGCGTTTTTGTATAACTAAAATTACCCAGGAAAGTACCAGGCGTGCCGATATTGGATTTCAAGAGAGAGAAAATGGGCAGGAAAGTATTATCCATTGGTATAAGAAGAATCTCTCAACGAACGATAATAATTAACTAGGATGGTACTATAGTATATGTCTAGTGCTGAGAGGCCATAGGTTATTGTTGTTGAGTTTTGGGCAGCATATTAACTAACAAAGGCGATGAACCGGCCATAATAAAACTATACGGTCCATGATAAAACTAATCCGTTGCTAAGAATCTTAGAAAAGTCTTTCATAAAAAGATAATTTGATAGCTGGCTTTTATCTCTTCTAATAATATGAGCGAATAAAATCTGGAATTGAGAGTTTGTGGGAATCTATTGTTTTTTTATTTTTTTTGGAGATGATTTAATTGAATTTAAAGTAGATGTAAATGGGTTTTAAATTAGTGTTGGGTATTTTTTTTTTTTTTTTTGACAGGGGAATTCAAGAAAAGTGGAATATGCCTAGCTTATGGCCTATCCTAATTTGTCTGCGATATCACCTTTGTGGAAGCGGGCGTTAATAAAGCCATTTCCCACACGCCTATCCTAGGTGTGTCGATGAACAAAAATAGCATAATATTAAAATGTTGTAACAGTTTTGCAATATAAAAAGATTAAATTTTGAATATATTATTTTCTTGTATTAAAAAGCGTTAATTCGAGATAAAATTAGAATTGATCGGGATTCAAGATACCAAAAATATATATTCATGATTACATGTATTATATTAATTACATAATGTCTGACCTTATACGCCCACGTCGTGACAAGGACAGCTGTCTAGTCGTTCGGATGGGACGAAAAACAGAGGTCCCGTCTACATATTGGCGTGAACGTTAAAGATCCCTACACAGTTGGAATACGATTAAGAGAAGTGCCGCTGTCCGGGCAAAATTTCCTCCTATATAGATAGCAGTCCGGAGCAGAGCAGTTGGACGTTAAACCCCATTTCATTTCATTTTTTTTATATGCCCACGTGTTTGGATAAAGAGAAATAACAAAAAGATGTTATAATGGGTATGTTTTTTGCAATGAAAGTATAAAATAAGACACATTTTCATTATTTTTTCTATTTTCACCAATTTCTGATACAAAGAAATAAAATCTATTATTTCAAAAATTAAAATACACGTATTCATTTCATTTTTATATAGCTATTAAAATAAACGTATCCAATATTGAAATATGCATTATCAGTTTTATACCGCCATTAAAAGAAAGGTATCCATATTGAAATATGCATTATCAGTTTTATTTTAGAAAACATATTATATCCTATTTTGATATGTGCATTTTAATTAGAAGCATGCGGATACTTTGAAATAATGCACCGAAAATTCCACGCATATATAATAAATAGATGCATGAATGGAATGGGGTTTAGTCGTCTACTGTTCTGCTCCCACGGCGACGGGCTCGTGAAATGGGGTTTAACGGCTATACAGTGTGCTATGAGGAAAATTTTGCCCTGAAAACGGCGCTATGCGGCCTACTCTTTATTCGAATTCCAACTTCCATCATGTGCACACAAGTGTATACTAAGAAATGAAGACCGACTGCTCCACGATAGATGAATGTTCTACTGTTCTGGTGGACTAACGAAGACGGGCATAGCCTAGACAGCGGCACTATATGGTCTACACTTCTTTCCATTTCCAACTTTAAGGGACAGTTCCTCGTATATAAGCTCCGAGTCAAATTAAACATTCATGAAGCAAGAGCTAAATCTGCCAATTGCACGTCTTTCTTCTGATATGTTATCTAAATTATAGACATTAATTAACTTAGCCAGACCATTACCAACTCTCGATGTCAACGCTAGCCTGCGATATTTACTGCTTTAGACCCAATTTTGTCTATTTCAAGGTTCCAAACTGGCGTGGTATTAAATCCTCGGTTGTACGTGGCAAGGAATAGGGTCGCCTGTCCAACCTCGTGGGTTTTCTCCGGGTACTCCGGTTTCCCCCACTGCTAAAGACCCCTACGCGCAAGCGAATTATTGAAATAAAATAAAGCCATATTATGTTAGTCCCGAAATGACCTAGTTTGTGTCGAGTGGACGTTAAACCCCATCTCTCTCTCTCTCTCTCTCTCAGGGTTCCAAAGCATAGAGTCAGGCCCCCTTAAATCATTATTGAGTATATAAAGATCAACTCCGTCCAAGACCTCCACCCAGTTCTCAACAAGAACACCTTCTTATAATCCCAAAATATTAACTCAATCATTTGGATATATACAGATCGTTTGTTAATATTGTGCCTGTCCTGTGTAATTCATTACCGCTGAACAATAAACTGTCATCAAGCCCAGAAACATTCAAGACAAATTTAAAAACTCATTTATTTACGACCTATTATGGCACCTATAGTCTGTGTAGCGCCTTGAGCATGCATACTAGCAAGGAACTGTGCGCGATATAAATGTACATATTATTATCAACTCCCAAGGATGGATAATGTAGGTTTACCTGTATAATGACTATTTATGGTTTAATAATGGCTTTACCACGTTAAAACGATTTAAATGGCCGACCTATTCTAACCACTAGATGGTTACTTATCTAATATCCTACAAACAATACAACTCTATTATTTTATTAAAACCGATTTCATGCTATAAACAATACAACTATGTTATATTATTAAAAGCGATTTGATGCTAATAAACAGCGTGTTTAAATAATACGGAATAAATAATCCTCAGCCCCAGTGGCATAGTTGATTTTCGTTTGCTTTTTACTTTTATACTCCACATATCTGCTCTTTAATAGATGATATAAACATGATTTTCGCATCGTCTCCGCTCAAGCAACCCAAGGTTGCAACGTATTACCCTTTGCGCCAATGTGCGCCCGACCCCCCCCCCCCCGCTGCTCTGACTGAGGTGCTCCGCCATGACAGTGTGCTACGAACATAATAGATTAGAAGATAATATTTTTTTGCAAAAATTGAATATAAATCACTTTACATATATAATCGTATTACAATAATATGTGCTTTGGACGCAGGGCCGTAACTAGCAGTAGGGCCGTAACTAGCTCAGAGCAACGAGGGGAGGAAAATATTCTCAGGGGTGCTGTATGCCCGTCTTCAATAGTCCAGTCGGAACAGAACAGTAGGACGTTAAACCCCATTTCATTTCCTATTGAGTTGGTTATAAATGGGGGGTTGGGATGGCCTAGTGGTCTAAAGTGCCGCGCTTCGACCTCTAGCTGGCCGGTCACCTCTGACTTGCGGCTGTGGTTTCGATCCCTGGTGTGAGCGTATGTGGCATGGAGATAGGGGCGCCTTCTCAACCTCGTGGGTTTCCTCTGGGCACTCCGGTTTCCTCCCACTGCTAAAGACCCCTACGCGCAAGCGTATTTTTGAAATAAAATTAAACCATATGTTAGTCCCGAAATGACCTGGTTTGTGTCGAGTGGACGTTAAACCCCATTTTTCTCTCTCTCTCTCTGTTTATAAATGTATTTTTAAAGGATTGCCCATCCAACTTAGTGAGTATTCTCTGGGACCTCCGGTTTTATCCGACAGCTAAAGACACGTACACGCCAGCAAATTATTGAAATAGATTTAAATCATATGTTAGGCCCGAAAGAGACCTAGTTTGATGTAGTTTACAATGAGCGGGGAGGGGTGTTTAAAATCCTCATCGAAATGTTTCAGTTCATAAACCTATTGAATGTTATCCATAAAGCTCTCTCTCTCTCTCTCTCTCTCTCTCTCTCTCTCTCTCTCGGTTGTGGTTTCGATTCCCCAGATGTACGTGCACAGAGTAGGGTCGCCTTTTCAACCTCGTGGGTTTCCCCCTCTGATAAAGACACCTGCGCGTCAACGAATGATTGGAATAAAATTGAACCATATGTTAGTCCCGAAATGACCTAGTTTTCTCTTTGTTTGTGCTATTTAGTTCAAACTATCCAGTTTGTGTTGAGTCGAGGTTACCTCCCCCCCCCCTCCACCCCCTCGTATTTTTTAAAATATAACCCATGCACCTGTACATCTGATCGATAAACCCCGTCTCTCTCTCTCTCTCTCTCTCTCTCTCTCTCTCTCTCTCTCTCTCTCTCGCCTCTCTCGTATTTTTTTAATATAACCCACCTGTATATATATATCTAATCGATAAACCCAACCTCTCTCTCTCTCTCTCTCTCACCCCCCCTCTCTCTCCGGTATATTGAAAATAACTCACCTGTATATCTGTATATCTGTTAGATATGGATACCTGTATGAATGTCTATCAGGTATACTATAGATTTTAACATGGAGGTTCAGTGCAATCTGATATCGTGTTTAAAACACGATGGATTATTTCACACGTCATTATATCAATTAAACTACAACATGTTGATCTATACAATATACATACATACATACGTGACTGTCGTATCATATCCCTGCTGTTGGGGGTATTACAAGGAGAGAGAGAGAGAGAGAAAGAGAGAGAGAGACACACACACACACACACAAACTAAGTCATTTCGGAGAGAGAGGGGAGGAGTGATCGACAGACAGAGAGAGAGAGAGAGAGAATTTCTCAATAAAATTTGCCGTTTCTGTACCCAATGAAGACGGGGGTTTCAACATCAGTCATTTCACAGCCTACCTATCGCTCAGAAACTATCAATTCGGGACTAACATATGGTGCAATTGTATTTCAATAATTCGCTTGCGCGTAAGGGTCTTTCTATAGCAGTGGGAGGAGGTTGGACAGGCGACCCTACCCCTTGTCACGCACAACCGGAGAATCGAAACCACGTCAGTTGACTCAATGACAGACCTTATGTTACAGCGTGCACGGGCTAACCATTTAGCCATCCAACCCCTCTTCTTTACAAAGTGGGGCAACAATCGGCTCGTTAACGTGGAGCTCCCGTGTTCGATCCATGTTTAGCCGAGATAATTCATGGGGATTTTTCGGTGTGGTTCCCCCTTCTCAGCGGTGTAGGACACAGAGTCTGGCAAAGGACAACGTATAGTTGTTCGGATGGGACGAAACACCGAGGTCCCGGCTACAAATTGGCGTGCACGTAAAAGAATCCTTAAAAGTTGGAATTCTAAATAAGAGTAGGCCATAGCATCGATGTCCGGGCAGATTTTTTTGAAATGAGCGATTTTAACATCACTTCACTTGTAAAAATAATCTTTTAGAGGAATTTAGTAACTGATAGATTGATAAACTATAAAACTTTATTTTGAGTGAAGCCTTTACCATAACAGGCCAGGGACTGTACAGCGCAGTGGACGCTTACGGCTATCCCCCGGATCCATTCACTTGATTTCATATTTGTTTATTTTTTGGCAATGTCTATTTTCTGTCTTATCCGCATGTTCCTCTTGTACGTTTTGTTTTGCGTGTAGTGCGGTCCTCACTTACTATTATGGAAAACAGCTACTAGTGTTTCAAAGAGTATTGTCTCAACGTTATCAAGCTACATTTTCTTTGTATATATTTGCCAAGTTTTGAGTTCCGACGAAACTGATTTTTTGCGGTTAATTTGAATTCTTAAAGATAAAAAAAACGAACTTAATACATTTCAGAATATCCTCCAAAATAAAACCACCTTTTTCGCCAACTAAACGAATTTACCACTGCATAAGAGATTAGGCATGGTTTAATGAGATTTACTATAAATAGTCATCATGAAACCTAAGTACTGTTAACTTATTTAACCGAGTTGAACAACATGTGAAGTTAGTTAGCAAAGCATTCTCAGACTTTAAGTTCAGAATTTACTCAACTTCCAATCACTGTTTATAAGGAATATATCTTTAATCCAGAAACACAAAACTTTGTACATTGTTTCTTATTTGATACATTAAAATAACCAGGGGCGCCGGAATGGCGCGGGGCCAGGGATACCAAAAGATAGGAGGAGGGGGTCTCTCCCCCGGCCCCTACAAAATTTTGAAATTTGTCAATTCCGAAAACGCTATTTTATAGAGTGCCTATAGCATAAAACCCTTTAAAATACATTATAATGAAGGCAAGTGAAACATCAACGGCCGACCAGAGAGCAATTACATAATATACTTATCATTTAAAAATGAATCGACTAGTAAAAAAGTTGAAAACTTTCATCATTAGGGCATGGGTATACATGTATAGTCCAGAAAAGGGCAGGGTACCATTTGTATACCCTGGTACCCGTGTTCCGCCCCCCCCCCTTTAAAAATAACAAAAGTTTTATAAAGGCGAACAATTTTGAACAAATTCTCATCTTAAGTCTGAGAATGCTTTATGAATTCGGTACCAAAAGTGAGTTATCTTTTTAATACTCAGTATTCTGAACATGTAGAGAAGCCATGGTTGCTAGTTGGGTATAAGACACTGGCTGGCTAGCCCGGAGGTCTCAGGTTCGATCCCGGTGCTGGCCGATAAAGTTCATCAAGATTTTCAGGCGTGGCTTCCCCTTGTCAGTGATAGAGGGCCCGACAAGGAGAGCAGTATAGTCGTTCGGATGGTACGAAAAACCGAGGTCACTTGTACACATTGGAGTGCACGTAAAACATTCCTTGGTACTTGCCACGTACAACTGGGGAATCGAAACCACGACAGTTGACTCAATGACAGACCTTATGATACCTCGCACATGCACTTACCATTCGACCTTCCATTCAACCGCCCAACACTAGAAGTGAAATGGAATGAAATGAAATGAGGATTTAACGTTCTGCTGTTCTGCTCCTGCTCCTATACTGGGCTAATGAAGGCTGGTATACGCCATGCGGTCTGCTATGAGAGAACATTTTGCCCGAGCAGCGGCGCTACTAGCCACGAGAACGCAGCGATATATACTCATGAAATACGGAGGGTTATGAGATGAAGTTTGTTATCTACGGCCTACTCTTATATCGAATTCCATCTGCCCTTGAGGGATCTTTTACGTGCACGGCCAATACATAGGCCCCCAGTTTTTCGTCCCATCCGGAACTAGGCACTCCGTATACCTGTATCACTGGGGAAACCACGTCGGAAAATCTGGATGAACTTTCTCGGCCAATGCAGGGATCGAACACCCGATCTCAAGGCTAGCGAGCCAGCATCCTACCCACTTAGCCACCGTGATCCCCTACGCATGAAGACGTACCTTTATATAAGAATAATGTAATACAAAAACAAATCAATAAACGCTGACACAAAATTAGTTTTTATATAAAATGCGTCATTATGATATTCAATTCTGTGTACAGTGTCATTTATTTTTTTTAATCAATTCCTTTAAAATAATGCTACTATGTTTAATTCATTCTAAGGAGAACAAAACATGGTGTGTTTTGTATTTTTATTACAAAAAATGTATTGTTCGATATATTATGCGACCCGGCAATTACTACTCCAATACTCACTAATCAATAAACCTACGCGTACTGGTAATAGAACCCATCATTAAACATGTATTTCGGTCAATTGATATTTTCTAATCATCATAATGCAACTATGTTCAATATTTGTTTTATTGTGCCCCGAGCAGATGACTTTCACGAGATAACAAATTATGGACAACCAACAACGACAAACATCCTTACAATCCCCCCCCCCCCACCACACATACACTGGTATTCGTTTGGTTGGAACGAAACCCCGCGAACAAGGACCCTGACCGCTGGAATTCGAACTAAGAGTATCTCGGGCGAAATTACTCCCACGGTGGCCAAGTGAGTAAGACGCTGGCTAGCTAGCCTGGAGGTCGCGTGTTCGCTCCAGGTGTTGGCTGAGAAAGTTCAGCTGTCTAGTTATTCGGGTGGGACGACAAACCGCGGTTCCTTGCCCTCAAGTAGAACGTTGAAACATATTTCTATTATGGATGGAGGGTTGGGTGACTGAATGGTTAGCACGTGTGTGCTGTATCACAAAGCCGGTCATCGAGTCAACTAGCGTGGTTTCTAATCCCGGTGGTAGGTGACAACGAATAGGGTCGCCTGTCCAACCGCGTGGATTTTCTCCGGGTCTTCCGGTTTCACCCCACTGCTAAAGACCACTACGCGAAAGTGAATTATTGAAATAAAATTAAACCATGTGTTAGTCCGGAAATGGCCTAGTGTTTGTGTCGAGAGTGGACGTTAAACCCCGCCTCTCTCTCTCTCTCTCCCTCTAACCGAGATATGTTTCATGCCGGTTTTATCACTTCATAATATCTATAGCTGTAAAGATATCGATATTTTTTTTAGATATTAGATTTACCAAGTGTAGTAAGTTGGCTTATACGTTCCAGTTGCTCATGCTGAAAAATCAATAACGCCATACTGCCTGCATTCGCGCGCGCGTGTACATGTGGTACCATCATCGTCGAACACTATAATCAAAATACATACGCTTTTGATCTCTCTGTGATCACGGATACAATGGGTGTATATTGCTTAAACAACATACATTATGCAAGTGCTAAATATGCCTATTGTAGATCTTTATGCCTGGATGTTTACCCCAATCTGATTAAAACACAGATCCAATTTCGTTTCGTTTTTTATAGTTCAAAATTTCGTTTTTACTTTACTACTCTTGGATCTGGAGGACTTGTTATTTAACTCGTGTTCTGCCAGAAATGAGGGGTCAGCCAATCAAGTGGTCTGTCGAATCGACCGATTGGCCTTTTCATGCGTTGAACTGTGGGTAGATATTACCAGCCACTGACGTCTACACCATAGATCGTATATAATACCAGCAGATAGAAATCAAAACAAAACAAAAGTAGATTTTAAAAAGCATGGCGGTCGCTAATCGAATGACTGACGTTATCGGGTCAAATGTCCCGTGCGTGATACCTGACGTCATAGAACGTGAGCTCCAACTATAACTTGTTAGATCTACATGAGTGTAGGCCATCGAAAGTATAAAAAACGAAACGAAATATAGATCTATATTTTAATTAGATTGTGTTTACCTAAATTATTAATTAGACATTAATAAACTTATCCAGAAATTTAACCAACTCTCGATGTCATCTATGTTTCGGATTTCACTGGATTTGAATCCGATGTGCTGTTTTTATCGTACCGTCTTTAGTAATAATGATCGAGGCTAATATCTCGGTTCAGAGAACTTGGGGCCTGTATAAAGTATAAAGCTTAGAGAAGTCGTACACGGTCGTCCGGGTTCCCGTGCTACTGCTTAACGATGATGGCTTGGTATAACGCTTGGAGACGACATGCACGACCAACAGGGTCCCTGCGCTACTGCTTAACGATGGTTGTCTGGTATAAAGCTCAGAGAAGTCGTGTGCGTCGCAAAATGAGGGCGCTTACTGCGGAGACGGGACATCTGTAGACATTCCAAGAGCTATTTGGCTGATATTTTCGTCTAAGTAAACGTTCAGAGATGACATATTTGGGTCTGAAAAAAGGCACTTTCAGCAGTAAAAAAGGCAATTTCAGCACTGTCGAAAATTAGGGGGCCTCTGCGGCGGATTGGGTTTCCGCGCTACTGCTTAACGACAATGGTGTAGGAATAACGCTTACCGAAGTTGTACGCAACCGACCGGGTTCCTACGCTACTGCTTAACGACGATGTGGTATAAAGCTTAGATAAGTCGTGCATACTGTTAGACTGACTATGATTCATAATAAGCTTCTTACAGTATATCACCACAGCATTGATTATTGACCTACTTTATTTATATATAGCATGTCGGTATGTCTTAGTACATATTTTGGCCTATTTATCAGTAAGCCTTAAAATATCCTACTTTTTGGGATCTAAGACTAACTTATCAGCGGGCCCTTACCAATTGAAGACCACCGTGGGGTTATCTTATTGTACGGGGGGGTTCCATACTCCGGGCCCTGAACTTATTTTACAGGGGAGCTTAGGGGTTTGAAAATTTGAAAAAGTCCGAACCACGGGGCCATAATTATCTACTTGAGAGACCTAAGATAAACTCATCAATGGGCCTACACCAATTGAAGACCGTGGGGCTATACCTATTGCACGGGGGTTCCATAGTCCGGGCCCTATACAAGGCACCTTATGCGTTTGAAATTATAAAATACTTACAACCGCAGATAGTTATCTCCTTGAAGGACCTAAGCTAAACTCATCAGTGGGTCTATATCAATTGAAGACTACCGTGGGGCTACTCATTCTACGAGGTTGTCCCATACTCCGGGTCCTATACTTATTGTAAAGGAGACCTGGTGGTTTTGAATAAACTATTGCCGTTAAAATGCTACATTCTGAGGGTTGTAGTTTATTCCAACACTAACACTAAGAAATGTCAAAAATACGTTTGAATACAGAAGATGATATGAAGTCGTGTTGCTATAATTAAAGCGTATTATGTCCATTACATTAAAGATACATTATGGGAGATTAGATAAAGAGCTGACAGTTCTCACTGCAATAGTTAAAAAATAGATAATGTAAAGGGAATTTGTTGAACATTTCAGTCAAATTGATCCAGCTCGAACCGAGTATTTAGCGATTGAATTTTGGGCCTAGCCTCGATCATCATTATGAAAGTCGATAGGAAAAAAAAACATCTTAATTATCTATTTCATGATTAAATCATGAATGAAAGTTGAGCAGCAATTCGGATCCTAATCCAGTAAATATCGCAGGCTAGTGATGACATCAAGACACGCGGTTGGACAGGCAACTTTACTCATTGTGACGTGCAAGCGGGGAATCGAAACCACGAGATTTGAATCAATGACCTTATATGATCTAACGTAACTTCGAATAAAAGACAATAATAAGAAATGAAATGAAATGAGGTTTAACGTCCTACTGTTCTGTTCCGTTCCGACTGTGTACACACGGAACCTCGGGTTTTCTTCCCATTTGAACGACCATACATTGCCTCTTTTCCAGGCCCACTGGATAATCTGATCAAAGTTGGTCTAGAAAAGTTAGTAGGAATTTCGACCTTATTCCATGTGATATGAACATTTATTTTTATTTTAATTTTCGAAATTACTGTCTAAATAAAACTTACCAATCATTACTTAAATATGAACATTTTTGTTTTGTTTTAATTTTCGAAATTACTGTCTAAATGAAGCTACCAGTCATTATTTATGTTCAATTTAGATATAAACATTTTTCTTTTTTAAATTAACTACAATCATTAATTATGATTAACTTGGATGTGAAATATTTTTTGAAATGTTTTAAATTACTATCTAAAAAAAAACCTTACCAGTCTATGTCTCAGATATGCACATATGTTTTTAATGTTCTAAGTTTCTTTTAATGTTCTTAAAATTTATTATTCTTAAAGTTCTAAATTTGTTATTTTTAAAGTTCTAAATTTTTTACTTTTAAAGTTCTAAGTTTGTTATTTTTAAAGTTCTTAATTTGTTATTCTTAAAGTTCTAAATTACTATCTTTAAGCTTACCCATCATTATTTATGATGAACATTTGTTTGTTTTTTTTTAATGTTTTAGAGTCTTTTTTTTTTTAAACATTCTAATTTTTATTAAAGTTCTAAATAACTATCTAAATAAATCTCACCATTTATATTTAGTTTCAATCTGATTGGCCTTCTGTCATTTTCCCCTTTCAAAACAATAATCTAGTCAAGACTATGTCCACATGTGGGTACGTATTTATTTTAATAATAATGGTAACAACCATCTTTTGTTCCCGATTCATTTCAAAATCCCCCTTGTGACACATGTAACGGCCATTATATTGATGAAATTATCTGAACTTTAAAAATAATAATATTCTTGGTCTCATAAACTGATCTCCTTCTAGCCCCTTCAATAAAACATTTCAAAAGATCTTCGCAAATGTCTAATATTCACATTATACTAGCACATGTAAATAGGCACCGACGTCATGGCCTAATAATTGGGCTTATTATGTTAGCATATTAGGTGGGCGGAGATTTGAGCTTCAGGTCAACTTATTATATAGAATCGGGGTAATAAACAAAAGCCGTAGTCGTGGACACCTGCCCTAGGTCAAGGCTCGGGTAACCTCAAGCAAAGCCAGGTTTCAACGGTCCACCTGGCCCTAGCTAACAAACAAACGTCATTCAATATGACAACGCTAGATTCTTTTTCATCTGTTATCCCACCTCATAATAACACGCAAAAAGTTAATAATAGCCTCGGTCATTCTATTATTATGGTATTTCATTGTGTAGGGGTCACTGGATGACAATGCTAACTCATGACCATCTCTTTAATACTAAGCGTCACCCTTGTGTCAGAAGAATAGCCGTGAGCTGTGTGGTTTTTTATAACGAGATATGTCGTATTATCACCCTGTTAGATCTAAATTCGATATAAACGTTTTATTTATTACATATCCTGAAAAATCTGATGAGAGTTAAATCGAAACGTGATATCATAGATATGACATGGATTGGACTTGCCACAGCTATCCGATCAGATTAGCCTGAGTTACTATGCTGTTGAAGGGACACGCAAGCGCTTTTTAGACGGTCAGGCGGGCTTGATTGCAAAGGAGAATGAGAGATAGAGTGTGCAAGAGAGAGGGGGGGGGGGGTTAACGTCCACTCGACACAACCTAGATCATTTCCCGACTATCATTTGGTTACATATTTATTTTAATAATTGGCTTGGGCGTAGGGGTCTTTAGCAGTGGGAGGACACCGCAGGACCCCGAGAAAACCCAGGAGATGGGACAGGCGACCCTGCTCCTTGTAACGTAAAACCTGGGAATTGATACCACGCCAGTTGACTCAATGGCAGACCTTATGATACAGCGTGCACGTGCCAACCATTCGGCCACCCAACCCCCGATTGCAAGGGACATGTACGAGTTGTGCAGACGGGTTTCATTACAACTGGTCAGATCTTCATGTATAGTAGGCCATCGAAAATATATAAAAAGAAAAACGAATTATACATCTGTATTTTCATCAGATGAGCGTTAAGACATGTAACATTGCAAGGGAAACGCAACATTTATCCATCTCCGTTACAGTGCAAGGGAGTATCACATGAAAGAGAGAGAGGGGGAGAGAGAGTGAGAGAGAGTGAGAGAGAGAGCAGCAATTATTGAAATAAAATCTAATCATATGTTAGTACCGAAATGACCTAGTTTGTGTCGAGTGGACGTTAACCCCCCCTCTCTCTCTCTCTCTCTCTCTCTCTCTCTCTCTCTCTCTCTCTCTCTCTCTCTCTCTCTCTCTGTTGATTATGTATGATCTTGAAGACATTTGACTTTTGTATTCTGCTGTTAGTTTACAATCTACCATTACGGACATGAAATCTATCAAGACTAAGAGCTAATGCACTCAAAACTATAAAAGAAAAGAATAACAAGCAATATATCAGACGAAAAAAAGTAAAAACTGCGTAATAATAAATATTGAAAAATGTTTTTAGAGTAAAATGTATTTTATATATGGATGGTAAGCGTAGGAGGACCGCACTACAAACAAACAAAACCCATTTATTATATAAGCCCGTGGACAATGGGACACACACGCATTACAAAAACATTGTTAACAATAAATAATAATTGTATGTCACGAATACAATTTAATATGAGACGTAAAACATGTGAAAAAACTCCAGTGCAAAAATGTAGAAAAATGTTTTTATCTTAAAAAATACGTACGTCAAGAACTAAATCTACGAATTGCAGGTCTTTCTTTAGGCTCAAAATGTTATCTAAATTAATAATTAGACATTAATTAACTTATCCAGATCATAATCAACTCAGTAGTAGAATTCTATCTGCTGCTGCCGATAAAATTTGAAAAAGTGGATAATGGAGATTATGGGTTTTTTCATTTTAACGACTGAAGTAATGATGATCGAGGATATAGACCATAACTCAACCGCAAAATTCTTTGATAAGAGTAGATCAATTTAATTGTCATTTTAGTAAATTGCCTTTTCATTATCTATTTTTTTAAGTATTATAGTGCGAACTACCAGCTCGTTGTCTAATCTCCCATAATGTATCTTAAACCTTCATTACAATCATTCAATAATACAATACAAATTTACAATGAAGGGCGTTTCTTGACGGCTATAGTCTGCCAGTTGAACTTATAAGTTAGACCCCCACCAACACCCTCCAAGAAAAACTCCAAGGCGATAAATTTTTAACTGTATAGCGGTATTAGAGCCTACTCCTTTTAACTACCTAGGCTTCTGTTAGTAATACGACAATGTAAAGAGACGGCAGATGATATTTCGGGGGGGGGGGGGCACGGTGGCTTAGTGGGTAAGATACTGTCTCGTTAGCCTGGAGGTCGGGTTTTGCATAGGCCGAGAAAGTTCATCCAGATTTTCCAGCATGATTCCCCCTGTCAGTGTTGCAGGGTGAAGGGCCTGACAAGGGCAGCTGTCTAGTCGTTCGGATAGGAACGTGTACACATTGACGTGTACGTAAAAGATCCCTTCACGGTTCGGATTGGATATAAGAGTAGGCCGTAGTGCCGCTGTCAGGTCAAAATATCCCTCATAAGACACTGTAAGACGTATGCCCGTCTTCATTAGCCCCGTCGGAGCAGAACATTAAACCCTGTTTCATTTCATTTCTATGGACAAAGTTTTCACAGAGATACGTGAACGTGAAGTGATATGTTTATTTTCTAACATAATTACAAAATGGACAAACAAACGGCGATTATTTACCTAGATAACAAGCCCGTCTTCATTAGCCTGTTCAGAGCAGAACAGTAGGACGTTAAAATTAATTTCCATTCTTTTTATTTGATCATATTTCCCGTAAGATGTCTATTTAAAATTACTATTTCCTTTATTTAAAATTACTATTTCAGTTATATAGAACAGTTGGGTGTTAATGTCCATTTCATTTAATTTTATTTGAATTCGTTTGATTTAATTATTTCACTAATATATTGGCTTGGAGATCAAAAAGCATTTTGTATGTGTAACGCTGTAATTGATTAAAACTTTCCCCTTTGCACTACTATTCATAAAAGGGACGCCCACCCTGGATATTTTGATCCAATTATCTCCCTTGCTGTTTCCCCCCACTGCTTAATTCGACTCTCTCTCTCTCTCTCTCTCTCTCTCTCTCTCTCTCTCTCTCTCTCTCTTTTTAACAACAATACTGTCTTACATAAAGTGGTAATGACGAAAATAAATCCTCCATAAATATGGCCAATTTCTCTCTGTCAGAGATTTGGTTTATCGGTTCCGAGAAAAATATTACGGTAGGAAATTATCGGGTCTGAGAAAGATATTACTGTAGGAAATAAGCCACATTTACAAAAACATTGTTGGATACGTCATTTCGTAATAGACTAAAAAATTAGGAATTTTAAGTCGTGCGTAAAAACAACCCGTTGTAATTAATCAAAGGGGAGTTAAACGCCCTAACTGACCGCCATATTATCCAATAATTACTCCGGTTCACCACATCAGTTACACGCAAAAAAATTAAATCTTTTTAATTTCATTAAATGCAAGCAGAATATATACTTGTAAAATTTCTAGAAATATAATTAGTGTTTTCGATAAAAATCGTCGATTGAGGACTTTAAATATCGGTCAACTAGCTTGGTTTCTGTTCTCAGGCGGAGCTAATTGTAAGGCCCCAATAAAAAAAAGTTACCGCGTTCACATGGTTTTGGGGACACTTTTTAGTCTGGTTTTTAGTATTTTTATTTTTAACATTATTCAGTAACACACTGTATTTGTGCGTGATATCCTCAAAGCAAACTGTATGGCGTATGTTCGTCTTCATTAGCCGAGTCGATGCAAAAGAAGGTAGGACGTTATACCCAATTTCGTTACATTTGCATATGTAGATAAAGATTTTGCATTGCGCAGATGGACGAATATTTTTCCAAAAAATCTCCCTGAATTTCCATGAACGTCGCCAAAGCTGGGTAGACGAAAAATAGTCGGATCATCTTAACCCAGTTTCCTTGCAAGTTTCTTCGTTCTAAATGTAAAGTTGACCTGGAAACGATGGCTTTAGTTATGATATACATATACTTACCTATTGTTGTCATCTGCGGACCCTATCATCAGTGTCTTCACAAGCTCCATTGATACAATATATACAGGCAGTATTATTTGTTCAGGCCGCATAATTAGGTTATTTTAAACCTGTCAGTCAGCGTTCATCAGCCCAACTCCGCGCCTCCAGAGAGAGAGAGAGAATGGGGTTAAACGTCCACTCGACACAAACTAGGTCATTTCGGGACTAACATATGGTTTAATTTTATTTCAATAATTCGCTAGCGCATAGGAGTCTTTGGCAGTGGGAGGAAACCGGAGGACCCTGAGAAAACCCACCCTACTCCTCGTCTCGTACAACCGGGGATTCGAAACCACGCCAGTTGACGAAGCACCTAAATTTTGAGGAAATAAAATGTATTTTCTTGCTTGGCCTAGCTATATCATTAATAATTTACGCTACCTGTAAAGTAAAATATTTGCCGAGCGCGGATAGGGAAATATTTTTCCCCAAAATCCCGCAGGAAAACCCGACAATCTCAAAATGCTTGTCGCAATTCTGATATTCAGGGTTAGTTTTAAATATTAAGGCCCACTGCAGATTTGGTCGAATATCGAGAGGGGTTTACTAGTCCGCCGTTATAAGAAACACTATAAATATGGCTATCAATAAACCTAACCCTAACCCTAATAATAAATATCTTTGAGCTAATGAAACCGCGGACTAGTAAACCCGCGGAGCATTCCCCAAATATCACGCTATCCCTTAACCCCTGGACCTAGCCACAACCCTAGTTACATCCCACGACCGTGACGTAATCTGCAGTTGGTTTTAATATTTAGATTTAATCGATATTAGGTTTTAAACCAGCCGTCAATCAATCTTCCATCTACTTTCCGAAATATTGTTATTCTACTAAATGGAAATGATGACACCGAAAGTACTGTACATATTTGCCGAGCTGTCCATTGGTATTTCGATTCACCACAACAAGAATCCAGGATTCCAGGATTCCAGGTCCAAATGTTCCTCAATCAGATTCAAAGCCGCTAGTTATTGGAAAATTCGTAAATTAGTTGGGATATGGGTGGTGGGTGGGGTGGAGGCCGAATGTTTAGCGCGTGCGCGTTGTATCATAAGGTCTGTCATTGAATCAGTTGACGTGGTTTCGATTCATTGGTTGTACGTGACAAGGAATAGGGTCGCCTTTCCAACTTTGTGCGCCTTCCTGTTTTACCGAGACGGTTCAATAATAATAAAACGGCCATTAATTTTATAGTAACATAATTGCTCTCTGTCTTGTTAAATCCCTAGGGCACACGCCCGCTCCCTCCTCCATCGTGATCCAGAGGACTCACCGGGCATTGTTTTAGAACATGATTCTTGTCTCACATTACGGGAAATGCCATTTCAGAGCTTCTTGTTTTCGAAATTTTCCGGTATAGGCCAGTTGGGTCCCCTTTGTGCGCTTCTCGCCTCCGACTTCATCGCCCCTGTGCCCTCCCTATCCACGGTATCTGGATCCGCCCTTGGATCCAATCAGCTAAATGTTTAAAATGACCATGGGCATTTTCACAAAGAGCTATCTATCCTTTGTCCACCAGTGTCAAAACTCTAAAATAGCCGACAACATCGACATTTTTTTTAAGATCCCCCAATAATAACTTCGCGCCGTCATCTTTACCTCCTTTAGTCCATATAAGCCATTCTTGTGAAAATGATAACAATTGAGTATCATAACGTGAAAAACTCATTAAAGCTGAGAGAAATGTGTAGCTTTGATTCCCGGGGCAGTTGACACAATGAAGCAAACACTAGCCCACGTCAATCATAATGGCCGTCTTCATTAGCTCAGTCGGAGCAGAAAAGTAGGAAGTTAAACCCCATTACATTTCCCTGTTAATATTCACTGCCATATGACAGCAAACTGATCTGCAGTGAATATTTACTTGGCCGTTACTATAACTGAAAGGGGTGACATTAGGGCCAGTTAATTAGCTCTCAATATTAACGTTTTTCCTTCTGCAAATTAAACTCTAAAACGAGCTTTTATATTAATTTATTAGGGAAAAAATAGTACGTGCATTGGTTACTACCCGCGATATAAACAGTGCACGTGCTAATGCTATCGAGATATATTATGTGACGTCAGAAGTAGACCTATACTGCAGGTGAACTTAAAGGCCAGTCATTCGGGGTTAGATCTAAAGATAAATGTCACCTGCAGATTTTCACAAGGTCACGAGTTGTTAATCCTAACCCAAGACCTAGCCCTATTTAACCCAAGACCTAGTAGTCGAGCGGCTAAGTCAAAAAATATTTCAGTTTGTGGAGAAATTATGAAACTTGGCACACTTATAGGGGACCCCTGTAGGATCATTTTTCGATTAGGACCCAACTCTGAAACGCCCCCTGGTGGTCGCCATCTTGAATTTCAAGATGGCCGTCATATTTGACATACTTTTGCCTATAACTTTGAAACTAAGGCACATAGAAATGTGATTTCAGTTTCTGCCCCCACATTTTCAGGGTCAAGGAATCCAGTAAATTCATTAATTTGAACTTTCGATGTCGGCCATATTGGATTCAAAGATGGCCGCCATATTTGACATACTTTTGCCTATAACTTCGAAACTAAGGCAGATAGAAATGTAATTACAGTGTCTATCCCCACAATTTCAAGGTCAAGGAATCCAGTAAATTTATTAGCTTGAACTTTCGATGTCGGCCATATTGGATTCCAAGATGGCCGCCATATTTGACATACTTTTGCCTATAACTTTGAAACTAAGGGAGATAGAAATGTAATTTCAGTTTCTACCCCATAAGAGGGAGGAAAACAAAATTTTGAAATCAA
Organism: Patella ulyssiponensis; assembly: GCA_963678685.1. NCBI lineage: Eukaryota > Metazoa > Mollusca > Gastropoda > Patellidae > Patella > Patella ulyssiponensis. The sequence goes on along the minus strand of OY783227.1, from coordinate 16,606,433 downwards.
TTTATTCAATTCTGGTAACCCATACAGGAAATAATTTCGATTTTGACAATTTCTGCATGGAATGCTACTTCACACAACTTCAACTTCAAGACCAAAATTTTCGGATTTATCACCTGAAAATCTATCAGTTGAGCAAATTTGGTGAGTATGGGTGGCCTAGTTTAGCTGCGAGGTCAATAGGCACCAATCAAAAAAAAATAATGCCTCTGGTGAAACGAGATTGGTATAGAAGTAAACAATCAATAGAAGTTAGAAGTAAATTACTAGTTTCTAACCTTACTCGCAATAACCATAAAAGCAATACGAATGACTATCATTTTCCATAACACTGTCCATCGCAAGCACACAGTGAAGTACACTGCAAGTTTGCCCTGTGGCACTTGCAGTTTCCCTTGCACGTCTTCTTGCACTTGCAGCTGAGTAACTCGTGGCAAGCCTTGGCGGCCTCAGGAAGCGTGGTCCATACAATTACCCATTGTCCATAGCACTTCTCCCAACCCCAATCACCTGGTGAGGGAACAAATGGCTTGGGCACTAAGCACTGATCCCAGATGGGCCTGCTTGGAATGCAGCTCTCTTTGTATGTTGCAGTAGGGCTGCTGATGTCGGAGGTATATTTTCTATCTCCCTGGACTTCTTTGAGAAGAGATGGCGTCTTGCAGCATCCACACCTTGAAGTTCGCTGGTGCGATCATACATCAGGACCACAAACCGCTCCAAGGTCTCCATCGTCACCTTCGATATGTCATGTGGCCTGGAACACAGTGCGTGGAAGGCCTCTGTAGCATCCGGATATGCCTCCCATGCCTGCCAAGCGGACTTCTTTCCACGGTTTGAGAAGAATGACACTGTGTCACAGCCTGTAAACGCATGGAAAAATGACAGTGCCTGCGACTTCTCTGGCCCGATGCGGCTGACTATCTGGTGTATCCCAATGTGTCTGTAGTTCTTACCAGTGCCAAAAGCAACCCATAGTTCTTCCAGGCCAATCTGCAAGAACTTGGCAACTGCTATGACCACCACGTCAGTATCGACAGTGCGAATCATCACTTTCGTGTGTCCTTGCTGAGCCATGTCCTTAATATGGACGAAGATCCTCGAGTCTGCTTCCTCATGAGAGCAGGGAGCAATCGCTGAACTTATGGTTCCTCTAGATGAGCACACAACTTGATCATCCACCGTGCTGTAGATCACTTTGGTACCTTCATAAAAGTGCGCACATTTCTGCGCAAGAAACCGAAACAACTCCTCTTTGTTTTCGGTGTTCCGAAGAAAGGCTGGCCAGTTGCCGGGGATTCTTGTGGACGATGAAACCCGACGACGAGTGCCACAGCCTCTCTTCTCTCTTGTTACGGTTTTCAAACTGTCAGACTTGTAAATATCCCATACAATATCGATTCGACTGACAGTGTCCAGTTCCTTCACCACATATTGTAGGAATACCTTGGCATAATCCTCAAAGGTACAGCAGGTTCCCGGACCCAGAAAGTGAACTACAGCAGGTCCATCGAGAACTTTACAATCAACATCCAAGGAATTATTATGACTGTGTGTCAAGTTTCCTTCCAGGCAGTCCAAAAGGTTATGCTTGTCACCTTTGCGCATTTGACCACCAGTTGCCAGTGACGGTGGAGTTGACTGGTTCTCGTGCCGGAAGAATTCATCAACATCGCCTTCTCTAGTTTGACTTGCAATGTACAATCTCGAAAATAGAGCCCTGTCATTTTTCAGTTCAGTCAACCTCACTGCTGCCTTGTGGTTCTCCGTTCCAGGCTTGCTAAACATGACCAGTTTGTTGCGTGGAATGGTGTCTCCGATTGACTTCGAATTGGAGTTGAAACGCTCTTCCATGAATTGATAGTATTTTTCCTTCCCCAGCGAATAGATGTTCTTCAGGTCTTTAACGACCTTCTCTGGCATGACGACTTTGGAATTCAGATTCAGTAGGTCCATGCTCTCCTCCATGAACGGGTTTCCCATCTCTTCGATCGTGGTCACCAGTGATCGTACATCATGAACGAATTTCTCCTGGACACTTTTTGTCTGCTCATGGTGGCGATCCAGACACGTGACGTTAGAGGTAGTCACATCTTCGTCGAAGCCGTCCTCGAACTCCTCAACTTTTCTCGCTATTTCGGGTCCTGCCACCATCCATCTCCGAAGTGCTCCGGGGTTTTCAGTTAGTCCAACAGCTCCACCGTCGCCCTTAACCAATGCATTGATCTGTTCATGTGCCTGGTCCAATGAAATGGCAGAGAAAGGCCGAACTGTCTTCTTGGCAGTGAATGCCCCGCGGTTGAACTCACGAAAGACATCTGGACATCTGTCTTGCAAGGATAACATATCCCGCACATGTACCGGTAACCAGCGAGCATAATTTGGATGGTCCAATGCGAAGAACCAGGGTATCAACTCGGCTTGCGATGCAATGTACAGGTCAAAATTGGACACTCGTACCGACCTCACAAACTGGAGGATAGTCAGTTCAAAGTCTAGCACTGTCTGCCAATAATGGAACTGTGGGTACATTTCAGACCTCTCAGCACACCACTTCATGAATCCATCTTCTTCGGTCTGACAACTGTCACTGTTTTCTATCTCCTTGGAATTCCAGTAAGCTTTCTGTTGTAACTGATATAAAGCTGCGGCGGTAACCTGATGTGCCCTGCGAGTTTTGGTGACATGAGACGCACGAAGGAATCCTTCACAGGTACCTGCAGTCGCAATGTCTGCCTGAGTTAAAGCGTCCGTCCATCCACTCCCGTCAAGAATATCTCCGATGGTCCTCAAGGCATCCATCTCTGTATGCAATCCACCTAGTATTATAACGTACTTATCCTTCCCATATACATTAGGAAACCGCCATTGGAGCTGCTTCGCTACGGCGTATAAAGGCTGATCCATCGTGAGGACTGGCGTCTGTCCGGGGTTGAGGAATTGAGTTGCAGCGGCATTGTTGTTCATGATATGGGAGATCATAGCCACAGAGGTTGACTTCTCACGAAAAAATGGGAGCAATGACACATTTGTCTGTGCAGTTGGTGAATCCTCGTGTCTGGAAGCATGGTATGCTGCCCAGGACGCATTATCGGTTGCACAGAGCTGCGTCTCCTCCTGACAAAGCGTCATCTGGTGCTCCAACCACATATACTCTAGCTTACGGTCCTCCTTCATATTCACCGTTTCAGTAGGGGTCCTAACGGGTCCATAGTAAACAGGAACATGCACCTCCTTAGGGAGGGCCTGCGCAGCAGGTATACATGTGTACTTTGCTGGTAGCTGCTGGACTTGTTTAGTCTGACTAGAATCGTCCTCAAATTGCAACGCATCTGATCGAATTTGGTCGGAATTAGATTCATCTGGATGTTGACAGAGAGAGTGGGCAGTCCCGTGAAAAGAATCCTTAGCAGAAACTGAGCTTGGATTGTGGTCTATATTATCCGCTTGACCTGTTGTAAATACACCCTTCCGAAGCTGGGGTGGGCAGACCACACCATCTCTTTCATACTGTGTACAAAGACGGTTTGCTACACTAGATGACATCCTCAGCAAGCGGTCGTACGAAATGCTGATTCCCAGACTATGCAATCGGTCCACAAGTTCCCGCTTCCTGGTCTCTGAATGGAGCTTCAGTCCAATATAGATTGGCAGAGGCGTTTCCTGTGACTTATTGTGTCGAACACGGCCATTGAAACTGGCATGTTTAACACAGTTGAAGACAAGCAGCTGAGAAATTGTTAATCCAGCATTTCGCTGGAACTTTGTCCGATCTAGCTGGTCTTTTATATTAGGTCCTTCAAGTATCATACTCACGAGAGCAAGCAACACGCTGGGTACAGATTTCATTTGTTCCTTACGACCTAATTTTCCGTTGAACGTGTAATCGTTTTCGAAAATTTGTCTGCGAACTATGGTTGCTGCTTTTGACAAACACATGATATCTGAATCTGCGGTGCAGGCTCTAATAACGGCATCTCCAATGTCACGGTCAACTACAAGGAGGATTTCACGGCCGAACTTTGTTGCCGTTAGATGTGGACAGTTCAACAGGAGTCTCTCCTTTAAACGTGTTCGATTGACATGTATATCAGGAGGCATCCCAAGATCAATCAGACGTTGGCGATATGTCTCAACGAGGTCAGCAAGACGGAAAACAGGAGCTGTGTCTTGCAAACTACTGGCTTCATCAATGTGAGCTATAAGTTCTGCCAATGCTATGCTATCAAATGATGAAATGTCTGTTTCGTCATCGCATTTCTGCGCAGCCCTTGTATCGTGAACAAGTTTAGTCATACATGATTTATGATACTTGGCTTCTATAGCCACCAGATCACCACCAGCAATTTTTCTGAGCAAATTTGAGTCCTTTAGTTTGAGTGCATATTGCCGCACTGTATGATCAATTGCGAATGTCGACGCAGTATGAAGATCGCCGCCCATACCATCGCAGAACAGACATGTGTCCTCTTCACCTGTTTTACTCTGATCTCCATCCATTCTCCGTGTTTTGCGAGGAGAGGCTTCAGGTTTTTCTTCCCTAGGAGCCACACGTTTTCTCCATCGATCTAACTTCAATTTAGAGTATTCATTTTTACACAGTTTATGCCAGCAAGCTTGATGTGTACGAAGTGTTTGCTCAATACCAGATCCATCATCAAGTCTATCGAAATCAATCTGAAGTGGGTTAAAACCGACATCTCGAGCATTAGTTAGTTCTCGGGCCAATGTACCATATCCTATTCCTTTGTCAAACCGTTTTCCCTTCTGCGGCACGATAGTAGGTTCTTGTGTTTTGCTTTGGCAAAGGGCACAGTTTTCCCAGTTAATTTCCAGGTTTTCTACTGACGTAGGGGACACGATCTTGAACGCCGACGGGCAGGACATCTCTTCATTACAATTTCAGCATCTAAAACATAAAAAAAGAGATCCTAAGTTACAGTCAATTAGGGGAGCGCGGGGAAGTTGCGACTATAATACTGGGACAAATAATATTACGGTGAATCCGCCATCTTTGATTCTTGCCGGCGCGGCTTACTGGCGAGTAAATCCCAGTCGGCGCGGCCTCCCATCAAGGGGGTGCCAGCAAATCAAGGGGACACGCTCTCCGGCCTAGTTAAGCGTCTGTGTATATAGTCGTCACTGCCCGGGGTTATTCCTTCAAGATTCAAGGTTTTGGAGTCAGGAAATTACAATAATGGTGGCATCCTTCGTTTATCCCCATAATCATACATAATCAAAGTCAAATAATATAATTTTGTGGGCATTTTTTTGAATCTTCACTAATTACAGAAGGTACCTATATGAAGAAACTCACCTTGAATAAGAAACTTGAATTTGAATTAGCCGCTTCTCCAAACTTTGTCACAAAATGGCCGATCGCATTCATTCCCGTTGCTATGTGAAGACTTATGACGTCATTAGCCTTATGACATCATAACTGTCAACATCGAAGTTCAATCTAATGAATATACTGGATTCCTTGACCCCGAAAATGTGGGGTAGAAACTGAAATTACATTTCTATCTGCCTTAGTTTCAAAGTTGTAGGCAAAAGTATGTCAAATATGGCTGCCATCTTGGAAGCCAATATGGCCGAGATCGAAAGTTCAAACTAATGAATTTACTGAATTCCTTGACCCCGAAAATGTGGGGGTAGAAACTGAAATTACATTTCTATCTGCCTTAGTTTCAAAGTTGTAGGCAAAAGTATGTCAAATATGGCTGCCATCTTGGAAGCCAATATGGCCGAGATCGAAAGTTCAAACTAATGAATTTACTGGATTCCTTGACCCCGAAAATGTGGGGGTAGACACTGAAATTACATTTCTATCTGCCTTAGTTTCAAAGTTATAGGCAAAAGTATGTCAAATACGGCGGCCATCTTGGAATCCAATATGGCCGACATCGAAAGTTCAAACTAATGCATTTACTGGATTCCTTGACCCCGAAAATATGGGGGGTAGACACTGAAATCACATTTCTATGTGCCTTAGTTTCGAAGTTATAGGCAAAAGTATGTCAAATATGGTGGCCATCTTGAAATTCAAGATGGCGGCCACCAGGGGGCGTTTCAGAGTTGGGTCTTAATCGAAAAATGATCCTACAGGGGTACCCTTTAAGTGTGCCAAGTTTCATAATTTCTCCACAAACTGAAATATTCTGCCATATATTTCGACTTAGCCGCTGGACTATAGCCCTATGCCTTACCCTAAACATAACCCACGAACACAGAAACAATCGGGTGGTTTAACCCCGTTTACATCTCGTGACCTTGTGGACATCTGTAGATGGCCTTACTATTTAGATCTGACCCCTTGTACAGAGTTAAAAGAAGGCTTTGGCATTACCACTGTGAAAGATTGATATGACTGGTAATAATGAAACACTACTTACAGATGCCCCTATTGGTGTACTAAGCTCAACTTATGTCGTTAAAAACAGCTTAACACAAACAAAGTTTGTCGTTGTTATAACACGCCATTCACAGCTCTATCTAAAATGACTCCTGGATTATGAAATGAAACGAAATAGGGTTAAGCAATAATTTGTTGTTTTTTTTTCAAACTCCATTCATAATTATCTCTAAATGTTTTAATTGACTTCAATCTCTGTTCATAATTATTCCCAGATGTATTATTGAATTTAAAGGGCTCCTAGATTGTGAAATGAAATGAAATGGGGTTTAACGTCCTACTTATCTGCGATTCTTAGGTTAGGCTAAAGCGGTAGCGATAATTTAGTTGAATTTAGTTTAGTTTCCAAACTGTGTAAATGGTTATTCCCGAAGTGTATTCTCGAATTTAAAGGGACATTATGGGAGATAAGATAAAGAGCTGTCAGTTCTCACTATAATAGTTAAAAAACTAGATAAGGTAAAGTGTAAAGGGCATTCGCTGAAAATTTCGGTCAGATTGGCAATCTGATGAGCCAAAATTATATTTTTTGAATTTTAGGCCTAGCCTCAATTATCTTTACTAAATTCGACACGATAAAAACACACAGTCTCGATTATTGATTATGGTCTGGGTAAGTTAATTAAGTACACTGTAAGATTCATTAAAGATACATTATGTAAGATTTAGATAAAATCCAAATTTTAGTAATTTGATTGGATAATACTAGATTGATTTTAGTGCTTAGACAATCTGGTGCCTGTTTTACGAAATATTAACTAAGATAAAATCCAGATTTTAGTAATTTGATTGGATAATATTAGATTGATTTTAGTGCTTACACAATTAAAATTGAAGTATCTACTAAAGACGCCCATCTTTTCCCGGTAAGATCACAACATCAATATTAATTTAAATTGACAAATAATTTGTGTTTTAATGATATTGACTAAGCTACTTTAAAGGGACAATAACACTCTTGCTGGCTTGGCAGCCCCAGAAAATAAATAATAGCCTTATTCTAAGTACTAGATGTTTAAGTGTCCTACCTGTTGTGTAAATTATCCATTACGACCTATTTTACTTGTCCAGAGGGTTCCAAAATATTTTAAATCAAACTCACATTTGAAAAGGTTTACGTTAGACTTTTCAAATCAATTAGTTGAATTTTTCCAATTTTTTAAATTAGGTGTGTTAAGATGAAATTTATATCATCAATTAATTGGAATATTGTAAAATAATACAATTTGTTGACCAGAATGAAGATTGGGACATATTATTTAGTTACAACAAGAGTGTTATTGGGGCTTTAAAGCAAACAAATATTGTTATCTGTCGGACACATAAAAACCAAAGGATGTGAATTCTCACTTTCTATCACATTTAAAGATACGTTATGTAAGATTTAGATACAGAGCTGGCAGTTCTGGCTAGAATAGTTAAAAATAGACGATGAAAAGAGAATATGTTGAAATGTACAGTCAAATAACTTCATTCTGGCCGCTGAAGAACAATGCAGTCGCGTTTGTCATTGCTACCATTGTTATACAATGTTTAAATCCGTTGAAAATCACAACCACTTGATGGTCTAGAGAGTTGACTATGGGCTTGACATGTGAATTAATGTCAAATCAATGGTTTAACACCCTACTGTCGTGGGCTAATGGAGTCGGGTATACGCCATAAAGTGTGCTATCAGGGCTTTTTTGCCCGGGACAGCGGCGCTACGGCTTACTCATATATCGAATTCCAGCTGCCAAGAGATCTTTTACATGCAAGCTTATGTGTACATTGGACGTCGGTTTTTCATCCCACCCAAACATCTAGACAGCTGTCCTTGCCAGGTCATCCGTCCTGCACCACTGACAAGGGGAAACCACGCCGGAATATCCCGGTGAACTTTTTCGGCCAACAACGCCAAACGAAAGAACTGCAAGATCAGAATAATGCACCTTTAAATTACACAAAAACATTGTAATGAACCTTCCAGAAAAAAAATGTCAGAATTTTATAACTAAGCTTAAAATTTGTTTGTAAATGTTATGCGTCCTATAAAAGTATTATTAATTATTCATAATGTCTATTCGATTTTTATTTAAGTGGCATAGTTAAACTTAATTCCCCACAGTACATGTACAATGTATAAAGCACATTTTAAAAAACGATTTAATCCCGTTTTTTTATAGGAGGTTTATCCTATACACGTCAACGCTTTTATGATATTTCAAATATCAGGGGACTTGCCGTGGCTCAGTAAGGAAGACACTGGCCCATTTACAAGAAAAAAAACGTTGGCCAACTATCCAGGAGGTCCCGGCTTTCCAGTGTGGTTTCTCCTTGTCAGTAGTGCAGAGAGCAGATGGTCTGGCAAGGGACAACGTATAGTCAATCGGATAGGACGAAAAACCGAGGTCCCGTTTACACATTAACGTGCGCGTAGAAAAACGCTTGACAGTTGGAATTCGATATAAAAGTGTCCCGGTAAAATTTCCCTTTAAGCACACTGTATCATGGCGTATGTCCGTCTTCATTAGCCCAATCGGTACAGGGGGTTGGGATGGCCTAGTGGTTTAGAGTGCCGCGCTTCGACCTCCAGCTTGTCGGTCACCTCTGGCTTGCGGCTGTGGTTTCGAGCCCTGGTGTGAGCGTATGTGGCATGGAGATAGGGGCGCCTTCTCAACCTCGTGGGTTTCCTCCGGGCACTCCGGTTTCCTCCCACTGCTAAAGACCCCTACGCGCAAGTGAATTATTGAAATAAAATTGAAACCATATGTTAGTCTCAAAATGACCTAGTTTGTGTCGAGTGGACGTTAAACACCATTTCACTCTCTCTCTCCACTCGGTACAGACCAGTAGGACGTTAAACCCTATTTTGGGGGGTTGGATGGCCGAATGGTAAGCGTGCGCGCGCTGTATCATACGGTCTGCCATTGAGTCAACTGGCGTGGTTTCAAATCCTCGTATGTACGTGACAAGGAGTAGGGTCGCCTGTCCAACCTCGTGGGTTTTCTCCAGGTACTCCCGGTTTCCTCCCACTGCTAAAGAAGCGAATTATTGAAATAAAATTGAAGCATGTGTTAGTTCCGAAATGACCTAGTTTGTGTCGAGTGGACGTTAAACCCCATCTCTCTCTCTCCCTATCTATCTTTCTCTCTGTCTCTCTCATTTCAGAAAGCTGTTAAAAGTAAAATATTTGAAATTAATTCCCCTCGGTACATGTAGACTGTATAAGCGCATTTTAAAATCGATTTAAAGCCGTTTTGTATCGGAAGTTAATCCTAGTAGTTGAAATATAACTCAATATGTTGTTTTAAGGCCAGTTCAATTTCCGTCAAGGTCGCTGAGATGGAAGTAGGCTAAGGGTAGGACACGTGATTGTTGGCGGGATTGTAGGTTAGGGTTAGGGCAAGCATTATAGGGGTAAGTCCCCAGACCTAATGCTTACCCTAACCCACAATCTCGTCAACAATCACGAGCTCTAACCTTGTTCGCCTTCTTTTAACTAAAATATAGTCTTTTATTAAACTGTTGTTGTTTTAATATATCAAATACACCAATAAGAAACTATGTGCAACGTTTTGTGTTTCTGCATCAAAGATATTTCTCATTAACAGTGATTGAAAGTTGAATAAATTCTTAAGCCCATTGTTTAGTCGTTCGAATGGGACCAAAAGACCGAGATCGCATGTCTGGCATGCACGTAAAAGAGCCCTTGACAGTTTGAGTAGGTCGTAGCGCCGATGTCGGGAAAAAATGTCACCCATAACCCTCATAGCACAATGCATGGCGTATACTGAGCAACAGGACGTTAAACCCCATTTCATTTCATTGTAATCCTTTAAAGCGGCAATTTCATATTTTTTAAAATATATTAAAATAAAGCCTTAAAATATCTATAAACAGTCCTACCTTGTTAATGAATAATCCTATAATTCACTATTGCCAGTTGAGAAATTGGCAAAAATATCACTTTCAACATTAAATTCAAAGAAGATAGCTATACCATTGGGCGGGGGAGGGGGGAACAAGGAGGCAATTGTGTTATTGTTTCCGATGTGAAAGATTTTTCAGTGTGGAAAATAATGCCTATGATTGTATAATAGTGAGTTGTAAAACTTAGAACCTATTGAGCAAAAGACATAGAAATAAATAAATATGTTTTGACTTTCTTGGAAAAAATGAAATTCCCGCTTTACGATAGCGCCTACTACAAAAGCGAGGGCCACATGGCCCGGATAAAAACCATAGAAAACCGACCATACTCCTTGTCTTGTTGAAACCTCGGCACTTGGCCCAATGAAAGAATTTGTGTTGAGTGATTTGGTCAACCACCCACCCTGAGAGAGAGAGAGAGAGAGAGAGAGAGAGAGAGAGAGAGAGAGAGCGAGAGCGGGGAGGGGTTAGCGTCCACTCGACACAAACTAGATCATTTCGGGAATAACATTTGGTTCCATTTTTAATTCAATTATAATTCGCGTAGGGGTCTATATCAGTGGGAGGAAACCGGAGTACCCGGAGAAATCCAACGAGGTTGAACGGCAACCCTACTTCTTGTCACGTACAACCGCGGAGTCGAAACCCTGCCAGTTGAATAAATGACAGACCGTATGATATAGCGCGCGCGTGCTAACCATACGCCCCCCCCCCCCCCCCCGATAAAAAGCAAAGGTTCAAACTTGAAACATAATACACGTATAATACCCCACCCATCCCATGTACCAATATATATATAATATCATGATTATTCGTCTATGGCCTGTGTCATATGTATGATTTATAGCCAATATTAGGCTTGTTAATAATCCCGCCATATTAAACAGTTAACTCGCAATTATTATAATAATATAGCCAATGTCCACGCTTTAATTCAATTTCTCAAGGAACATGAATTTCAAATGATGGTCATTTTGAACACGATGTAAAAACATGTCCTGGGGGTTCGAATCTGTACGTGGAGTGAGAAGACTTTATACACACAGAGAACTGTCTACTTCGAGCATAGACCTCTACCCTAACACTCGGCAAACCTCGACATATTCCGGAACCTACTTCTTGTCTCGGGTGCATGACGAATTCCGCCATATTGGAACTACTTTAAAGGTCCCGGATGAAACATGGCTGCGCCCACAGTGTCTTGTTAGTTTGTAATAGCGTCAAGTTTTACTGTTACAGTAAACCGGTAGCCGCATCGCAAATGTATGGGCGTAGGTACATATGACTTACTGTCATACAGCCGAGACTAGATGTAGGTTCCAGAATCTGTCGAGGTTTGCCTAATGCTACCCTAAATGACAGCCATCACACTGATCAGCAGTAAATATTCGCCTGGTCGCTACAGTCCCTGACAAGGATGACATCGACGCGACTTAATGAGTCCCCAATTTTAACTTTTTTTCTCCGACAAATTAAATTCTAAAACATTTTTTTTTATGTATTCGAAAAATAAATAAAGGTAAGAAATATTTCCTATTTAGTGTAAATGGGTATTAAAATGAGTAAAAGGCGGCATTCTGGCCGAAGCAGTTACGTCTTATGTAAACAATGCACGTCATTGAGCCAATGATTGACGCCGAGTGATGTGTTTGCACGTGTTGAAGACAGTTATCGTTTACAGAGATATTAGAAGACTTTCGTAATTCTCCGTGAAACAGATTGGACCGCCATATCCAACAATTATTATACTGTTTTGTAATAGGTCCTACTCACAAAAAGATCCGCCCTTGACAAGTTAGTCACAGCATACATATATTAACATGGAGCCCGTATGCCCGTGGGGGCCCCAAGACAGGAGAACGCTAGATCGGAGACGGTCCTACGCATATTATGACGTCATATGTGGATTGTAGGTTAGGGTAGGGGTTAGGCTTCACCTAGAGTTAGGGCTAGGGTCAGCCCTCCAGGTCCTAGCCCTTACCCTAACCCTAACCCACAATCTATATGTGACGTCATATGTGCTAAAATGCGTAGGACCGTCTTCGATCTAGCGTTCTCCCCCAAGACAACTGCCCAATGTGCCCACGCGTTAAGATGGTCCCCTTTCCAAATTTATCCGACATGGTTTCCCCTTGTTAGTGGTGTCCTGCGTACACATTGGCGTGCGCGTAAAAGATCCCTTGGCAGTTACAAATCGATAGCGCTGCTGTCTGGGCAAAAATTTCCCTCAGAGCACACTGTATGGCGTATACCCGTCTTTATAAGCCCAGTTTGGGAGCAGAACAGTAGGACGTTAAACCTCATTTCATTTCTAAGGTCGGTGTTGGCCCAGTGATTAATGCAGAAATGAAATGGGGTTTAACGTCCTACTGTTCTGCTCCCAAACTGGGCTAATGAAGACGGGTATGCGACATACAGTGTACCACGATGGAAATTTTGCGCTACGGCCTACTCTTACATCGAGAGTCCAACAGCACGCCAATGTGTACACGGGACCTCGGTTTTTTGTCCCATCCGAACGACTAGACAGCTTTCCTTGCCAGACCCCCACCCCCGACTTTAGAAATGGTGTTTGATAATATAAGACATTTAACTCCAACGTCGTGGATTTTCATCCCACGTTAAACCATCTTCCCCACTCATTCTCTCCCCCCCACTCTCTCACACCCCCTTCTCTCTCCCCTCTCTCTCTCATTCCCCCTCTCTCTTTCTGAGACATTTGACAAAATTATTTTCATCGTATATATAATTATTATAATCGGAATGATCCATCACATTATAGACACTATCCATACATCATAATCACTCGTGGGTTAATCGAATCTGTGCCTATTTATAGCACACGGCCATGATATATCACTGTGTTATATACCATAGTTCACGGACCTAGACGCTATCTATCAATCGTCTGACTGGACACTGGTCATTTCTATTGGCCAGTATTCTGTCTGGTCACTGCTGTCTGGTATGGCTGGTATTTTTTAAACCAGATAACACAAACAAACCAGACGCGCCATTCTTCATCAACTAAGAAAACAATGTACTTTTGTGTCTTATTGGTTTATACTTAAAGTGAATCTCCCTCTCTCTCGCAGATAATCCATCAAGACACCGGGAGAGAGAGAGAGAGAGGGAGAGAGAGAGACAGAGAGAAAGAGGGGGTTAACGCCCCCCCCCCCCCGACGCAAACTAAATAGTTTAATCTAAGTAGCAGAGAGAGAGGGGGGAGAGCGAAAGGGGGGAGAAAGAGGGAGGGAGAGGGGGGAAGATAGAGGGGGGAGGGGAGGGAGAGGGGGGAGTGAGGGAGAGAGAGAGAGAAAGAGAGAGTAACGTCCACTCGACATAAATAAGATAGTTTAAACTTAATAGCACGAACTGCCACATACACCCAAGGTACTCATAGTCATAAAGGGATTCTCTGTTATTTTTTCTACAACAGGTAGGTTTAACTCGACATTAACATATGATTCAATTCTATTTCAATAATTCGCTTATGTTTATCTATTTTATAAAATTTATTTTCTGACTCGATATTGTGTTATGACGTCACTTTCTATTTAATTTGTTCGTTTTCTGACTCGATATTGCGTTTTGACGCCATGATGACGTCATAGCAACAATTTGTCTCCATCATCTGATTCAGTGAAATCACTTTTATATTGACTCATAGTACATTTATATGGTTAAAACGCTTCCTTTCGGAGATATTTGATATTTTAAGCCATTTCACGCCGTCGTCCGCCATCTTGGATTGATTATCGATTTTCGCGTAGACCCGCCAATCAGATTTTGGAAGACTTTTGGTATTTTGATAAGCAAGTATCCTAGATACAAAACAGTTCAATTCAGCTTTCTGCAGATTTATTCCAGGTCATAGTGGGTCGGTTCCATAGATTTACTGGTCTATGGGTGCGTGTGAAATAAGGGCGATGTATCTTTGTCCCATCCGCCGGACTTGACACTTTTTTTTTGCAAAGCTGCCAGTGCTGCATTGATACGTGTGGAATAAGGGCGGGCTATTTCATCTGTGCAGGTTTAAATGCATTGACGAAATACACCGCTTCTCGGACGGATATGAGGTTTTTGTGGGTTTTTTTTTTATACCATCCGAAGGGATTGTCAGTGAGTAAGTGACTGTCTCACAACCAGGAGTTTGTGCTTAGTATCGGCCCAGAAAGTTCCCCGGAATTATGCAGCGTGGATTCCTCTTGTCAGTCGCGCAGCACTGAGGGCTTTGCAAGGAAATGTCTCTAGTCCGAAGGATGGGACAAAAAATCGAGGTCCGGTATTTACGTTGGTGTGCTCGTAGATGAACCCTTGGCAGTTGGAATTCGAAAGAAGAATAGGCCACGGCGCTCACCGACCGGGCAGCATCTCCACCAACACATAGCTCACAAGATAAAACAGAACAATAGACTAAACGAGCCTAATTAATTAATAAAAGTGTCCATATTTCGTCGCCGACAAGGAGTACAGTCGCCTATCCAACCTCGTAGGTTTCCTCCCACTGCTAAAGACCCCTACACGCAAGCGAATTATTGAAAAAAAATTGAACCATTTATTAGTCCCGAAATGACTTGGTTTGTGTCGAGTAGAAATTACACCCCTCTCTCTCTCTCTCTCTCTCTCTCTCTCTCTCCGTCTCTCTCTCTCTCTCTCTGCCATTTGTTTAAAATGACGTAGACCCAAACCGGAATCTTATAAAGCGTAACCCCGTATTGATAGTTTCTGAGAGATGTAGGCTGACAAATGACTGATGTTGAAACCCTCGTCTTCATTGAGTACAGAGATGGCAATTTTATTGCGAAATTCTGGCAAAAGCATTGCAATTGTTCTAGCGAAAATGGATCACCTATAGTCAAAAGAGAAAGGGATGGGGTTAATCAATAACTACTGTCGAGTTATATATATACAATAGAACTTATATCTTTGTTTATTCATCTCCCTTTCCTAAAAGGGCAGAGGGGGGGGGGTCACTGTGACTAAGTGGGTGAATCGCTGGCTCACTATTCCGGAGGTCTGGTGTTCGATCCCTGCATTGGCCGAGAAAGTTCATCAGGATTTCCCGCGTGGTTCCCCCTTGTCAGTGATGCAGGACCATGCAGGACGTAGGGCCTGACAAGGGAAACGTATATATGGTCGTTCGGATGGGAAAAAACCCCGCCGTCCCGTGTACACATTGACGTGCACGTAAAAGAACCATGAGTAAACCGTTGTGCCGCTGTCGGGTCAAAATTTCCCTCATGGCACGTGTCTAGCAATAGCATTAGCGCATCTTCAATAGCCCAGTTGATGAAGAACAGCAGGACGTTTCCTTTCCCTGAGAGCACACTGTCTTCATTAGGCCAATCGATGCAGAACAGTAGGACGTTAAACACCATTACTTTAATCCCTTTCCCTCATTTTAGCACACTATCTGGCGATAGCCAGTCTTCATTAGCCCAGTCGTAGCAGAACAACATTTCATTTATTAATAAAATTATTGTTACTTTAAATGTGTTCAATTTGCTTTTATGTTCCTTATCTATTCGAGTTTTCTGTATTTATCTCAATAAGTAATATCAAACATATAGGAATTATCTGGCAACCCGGTTGGTAACCTGACACAGACGTGGTCTATTGTCCATAATGCCCATCTGCCTCGCTTTTAACGCCGCTACTTCTGGTATAAGTTTTATATACACGTTTCATAATGACCACCTGCCTCGGTATGGAATTCAAACATAACCGGCTTCTTATCCAGGTAAATAATCGCCGCTTGTTTGTCCATTTTGTTATTATGTTAGAAAATAAACATATCACTTCACGTTCACGTATCTCTGTGAAAACTTTGTCCATAGAAATGATATAAAATAGGGTTTAACGTTCTACTGTTCTGCTGCTAAACTGGGCTAATAAAGACGGGATACGCCTGAAATGTTATCTAAATCATTAATCATACAGTAATAATCAACTGTCGATGCCATCATCAGCCTATGATCTTTAGTGGATTATGATCCGATTTATTGCATAACTTTCCATCACGATTTAATGTTTAATGGGATAATCGAGACCGATTTTTTTTCGTACCATCTTTATTAATGATGACCGAGGCTAGGCTGAAATTTCGATCGCTTAATTCGCGTTTCAAAGTGGATCAATTTGACTAAAATTTTCAGCAAATTGCCCTTACATTATCTTATTTTATACTATTATAGTGAGAACTGCCAAATCGTTATCTTATCTCCCATAATGTATGTTTGTTATACACATTTTATAAGAATATAAACAAAATGTACAATATTTATATATTTTTCAGAATATACAGATTTCGACAAAGATTGGATTTTCACTTGAAAATAAACTTGCTGTATAAATCTGGCATATAGTTCCCCAAAACGATCGGCGTAATTTTTTGTTTCACCTAAAAAAAAAAACTAAAAAAAAAAAAATTAATGTAGAAATCAGGTACAAAAGGGGACTTTTGGAATTGGTTTCATTGTCAGACAATTTCAAGCTGTCCCAACACGGAATAGGAATCCTTTAGAACAACTGCTCCAACCCGTCTCAATAACATAACGATTACCCGCGGGGGTCAAAACTAACCACCGCAATTTCCCACTAACAATTAACCCCCAAACTTCCCATTCATCTCTTAGCTCATAAATCTATTATCAAAATTAACCACACGGGCCAGCGAGCATTATATTTTTTCCCATTCATTCCAAATACCACGAAGTTAATTCCATCTTCACCACGACGCGTGGAGGAACACAAAAAAATTTCTATATTCTATTTTTCATCCTTTTTTTGTTATTCAAAAGACAAAAAATTACCTGATCCCCTCGGGTTGCCTCCTCTATAGAAACGATGACCCAGTGTGGCTTGACCTTTTTTGTCATGTTTTTTCCTGGATCATGTTCTTCTTTGAAGTCTTTTTAAAAGGGGGCGGTGACCCAGAACCCGACCTAACACATGTCCGTTCCGAATAAGTGGCAAAACAACTCTTATTCTTTTCTTTGTGCGGCCTATTCTACCTTTAGACAATATTATCTCGCTAGGGAGGTACTTGAAAATCTCTTGAGTTTTTTTTATAGTATCTGACGGACACGAGACCAGTGAATTTTTGAATTGAAATAAAAAAAAAGGGATTTGTGTGATTTATTATTATGTTTTTATTTTTCTGTGATTCGTCGAATTTTATTTATAAACGTTAGTTTTATTTCTTTTTAATTATAAGTAATCATGGGAGGTACTGGACTGGAGAAATTTGATTTAAAGTCGTAAGACATTTTTCATTTTTAGATAAAAAATGAATTTATATAACAAGTGATAGAAAGAAATTGTTGGTCCTCGTTGAATTTATGAAATTTAAACATTTGGCAATTTTTCCCCCAACAATAGCATTACGAAAAAAAAAAATTGCACTGATAGACCTGCCTGTATAATAAATAATACGTTTAAAAAAAAAATTAAAAAATGACAAGACATAATATTTTTGTGTTCTTATATTATTTTTTGCATTATTATTATTTATTATATATAAGTTCCGCCGATTTTGTGTTTTCTTAAAAAGGTTTTTATACATTATTTTTATTTATTATAATTAAAGTTTCACCGATTTTTGTTTTCTCAATAAAGTTTTAATGTATTAGTTTTATTTATTATTACTATGTGTTCCCTCGATTTTTTGTTTTCTTAATAAAGTTTCTATTAATATTTATCATAATAAATGTTCCGCCGATTTTTGTTAAAAAATAGACCTTTAACATCTTGCAATATTGGATTTTAGTTAGATTTTGAGAATGATGAAATTTCAACATTGATTAATTTTAGTTTAAACAAGTAATAAATATTTACATTTTTATTCTAAGTGTCACAACACAATTATTGTTGCAATATTATACAAGATATTTGAAATGGAAATCAATATATTTTTTTAATATTGTTTACATCTGTCACATTTTGATAATAATTATTCGACACTGGATTATTTTATTCTTCCCCCCCCCTCACTTTGTACGCTTTTCAATTTTCTCGATTTAAATATAATTAATTTAAATATAACTCATATTGATAAAATTGATATTAATTAATTTCAATATAGTTGATATAATTTATTTAACTGTAACCGAGTTAAATGTAACTGAGTTAAATATAACTGAGTTAATTTTACCTCAGCTAAATGTAACTGAGTTAAATAAAATTGATTTAAATATAACTGAGTTAAAATTATTCGATTACATATGAGTATAACTCATTTAAATACATAAATTGATATATTAAACTCAATACTGTTTTCAAAACAGTTTTTATTTTCAGAAAGTTGTATCTAAAAAAAAATATTCAAATATTCACAGAATTGCCTATTCAGCCTTTATATATATATGTGCAATATATATTCAAATTATTGAGTTAAATTCATTAAATAATTTTAGCCTTTTCTAATAAATATAAAATGGCCACTATGCAAGTTTACATTTTCTTACAATTCCCATTTTGTAATATTTCTTTCTCGGATTTCAAGGCCAACCGTTTCTTGCACAAATATAGAAATAAGAATTAAGAACTTTGAATTAAGAACACTGAATAAAGAGCTGTTTTGTGTTCCATATTTCTCTGCACAAATCAGCACATACGTGATACCAACAGTATTTATAAGAAGTATATTATTTGGCTTTTGGTGTGAGCAATATGGCTGGTTGTGTCTTTTATGGGAGTTTTCTCATGATTCGTAGCAAGGGGTAGGGCGCGGGCCTACCGGGTGGCACTTTTTGTCTACCGCAGTTGAAGCATTTTGTGGTTTGTGGTTTGTGGTTTTCTTATAAGGGCGGCAAGCTAAAGGTCCGACCCGGGCGGTATAACCTATATCTACGCCAATGGTCGCGGTGGATCGAGTTCGAATTTGGCTTTACCCCTCTTATCTTTAATTCTTAAACCACCTCTAAGTTTAGTCATTTTAATCTTAACATTTTCAGTCTAAATTTCTTTATCAAGAATCCATTCAATTATCAAGATTCATTCATTTATCAAAACCCAATAATTAAAGTTTCTAGTTCGCGGATCAACATATTTAAAGGTTTATTTTACGACATCTTTAGCTTTTCAACGCAACATGTTTTAGAATTAAAAAATAACAGCTCGAAAACATGCAAGAAACATGAAATGAAATGAATTGAGGTTTAACGTCCTACGATTCTGCTCAGACGGGCATGCAACATGCAGTGTTTTTTATGAGGGAAATTTTGCCCCGACAGCACCCTACTCTTACATCGAATTCCAACTGCACGCCCTTATATATACGGGACCTCGGGGTTTTTTTTACCAATCCGAACGACTATATATTTTCTCTTGCAAGGCCCTCCGTCCTACACAAGGAGGAACCACGCCAGAAATTCCTGATGAACGTTCTCGGCCAATACAGGAATCGAACACGTGACCTGTAGGTTAGCGATCCAACGTCCTACACCGTAGCTGCTTATGAAGAAACACACCGACTCCAATGGCCAACCGTTTGGTGACCTGGGTTGACCTTCAATCTCGAGGAATTTGTTTGAAGTGTCGTGTTAAGATCACGAACTTATTAAGCAAGCGACGTAAGAACATGCAAAAAGAAAGTTAAACAAAATGCCTTTGGTCATTTCATGTCCAATCGACGTTATTTTTTTTTATCAATTTTTTACCCAGAAGAAAATAAAAAAAACAAGACCTCTGTGATCACTGGTCACGTCTTTCTTGAAATGGTTCGACTACCGATGTCTTCCGTCTTGCAGCTAATGTCTTTCGTTTAAAATTCTGAAAGGTTATTAGTTGTTTAATGATGATTAACAAAAAGTTAAAAAATAAGATTAAATAAATGTTAGTTTTCCTTTTTTAAAGGTATTAAATAGTTCCGATTCCCCCCTCTGTCAGCCTCATGGATTTTCTCCTGGTGTTCCTCCTGCGAAAGACCCCTACGCGCAAGCGAATTATTGAAAAAAAAATTGAACCACGTGTTAGTCCCGAAATTGCCTAGTTTGTGTCGAAGATGTTCAACTCCATTTCTCTTTCTCTCTTTATTAAACGTAAAAAGAAAAGAAAAAAAAAATACAAACCAAATCATGCTTGGAAAATTTAACAGTAGTTAAGCTACGTTCACACTGCATGCACATTCATTGCGAATTCCGGAAACCGGTCTCCGGAATTCGGATTGGTTTTTCCCGGATTAAAAGCGGTGCGTCACATTGCAGTTTATTTGGATTGAATTCAGTATTAAAAGCGCCACACTGAATGCGCAATTAATGTCATTCAATCCAAGATGACTGCGCCAGACAGTCATATTGGTGGTTTTATGCTGCTAATGTTTAATTTCCCGAGGCAAGCAATGCTACATCTCCGCCTTGCAATACTGGCATGGGGAAACCACACCCGAAAATCAAAATGAACGTTTTAGGTCAACACCGGGGGCGAACCCGGGACCACCGGACTTGGGAGCCAGCTTCTTACTCACTGAACCAGCGTGGCTCCCA
Source organism: Patella ulyssiponensis (assembly GCA_963678685.1). Taxonomy (NCBI): domain Eukaryota; kingdom Metazoa; phylum Mollusca; class Gastropoda; family Patellidae; genus Patella; species Patella ulyssiponensis. Next base: position 16,585,622 of record OY783227.1, on the reverse strand, counting down.
TTTCATTATTCAAATCCTTTCAGCACTAATAAGGTGAACAAGGTGATGGATGAAGAAGTCGATTGATTTTGAACGATTTACGATAATTAAATGTCATGTGTGTCGTGTGTCGTAAATGGAAAAGTACGCCACAATCCGTGTTGACTGTTCGGAGGACTTAGCGCTTAGGGCGTAAGTTTCGTTGCCTCACAACCTATGTTTTAGTTTGTTATGTTACCACAGTATTTATCACGGCGAACTTTGGGGAGAAAGCGATTGGCGAGAGAACCTTCGCATGTCAAGAGCTACGTTCGAGATAATATGCAGTTTGTTGTGGCCAGCCATTGCAAAACAAGATACAAGACTCCGGAGGACAGTGCCTCGCCACGAGCGACTGGCAGTAACACTTTGGAAACTGGCAACAGTTACACGACTCTTGGACAGAAATTTGGACTTGGACGGTTAACAGTTTGATCTGAATCAAGCGTGTCACACTCAAATCTTGACTGTGAATAATCCGTTCAGAATAATTGTTCCGGGTTGAATTCGGAAAAATATACGGATTCGTTGATTCAGATTCAGTTCGGTTTTTATCGAATTAAGTGTGACGCCAAAATCTGGAATAAGACTTTATTCTGAATTTAATTCAGATTAAACCCCTAGTGTGAACGCAGCTTTAGTAAGGATTTTTAATCGACTCGACACATGCGTTTGTCTAAAATAATAGAAAAATCAACTTTCGTTACTTTTGAATTTCATTACAGTGGATTTTAAAAGTGTACACGTTGGCGTGCACGTAAAAGACCCCCCCGACAGCTGGAATTCAAAATAAGTGTAGGTAGACCACTGTACGGGCAAAATTCTCCACATACCACATTGTATCGTTAAATAGGACGTTCACCTACATTTCAATCATTCTTATTTCTACCAACATAACCTTGAAGAACAACGCGAACAAATTAAAAACGTCCCACTTCGGCCGCATAATCAATGTTATATGTTTTTTGTTTCCATACGTTCATGTTTAGGAATACCTGGGCCATGTTTCGAAATCTTAACTAAAGATACAATCCAAATTCTAGTAGATACCTCAGTTTTGTTTTTCTATAAGTACTAAAATCAATCTAATATTATCCAATCAAATTACTAAAATTTGGATTTTATCTTAGTAAAAATTTCGTCAAACGGGTCAAGCCCATCTGATTCTATGCCCGCCTATGGGCGTTACTTTATTAAGGGGAGGTAATTCAGCAGGATCAGGATTCAGACTAGAGCTGATGTTAAATCCATGCCATTCCTTGTGCTTTTAATTCTTACCGCAAACAGCCAAACAGGTGACAATCATTTGATCAAAATAATAAAGGGAGTGGACAATCTCTGGTATGACGTAATTTTCATATTTCCCTCAAGATTTGCCCAAACATGCAAGTAAAGTTATATTCAAACACTCTGATTCTAGATAGGGGGGGGGGGAAGAGAGATACATGGGGTTTAACATTCACTCAACACAAACTAGGTCATTTCGTGACTTACACATGAGCGTAGGGGTCTTTATCATTGTCAGGAAACTGGAGGATATCAACGAGGTTGGACATGTGACCCTACTCGGTCGCCTGCAACCGGGGAATCGAAATCGAGCCAGTTGACTCAATGACATACTTTATAAGAGAGAGAGAGAGAAATGGGGTTTAACGTCCACTCGACACAAACTAGGTCATTTTGGGATTAACATATGGTTTCAATTTTATTTCAACAATTCGCTTGCACGTGGGGTCTTTAGCAGTGGGAGGAAACCTGAGTGCCCGGAGGAAATCCACGAGGTTGAGAAGGTGCCCCTATCTCCATGCCACATACGCTCACACCAGGGCTCGAAACCACAGCCCCAAGCCAGAGGTGACCGGCCAGCTAGAGGTTGAAGCGCGGCACTCTAGACCACTAGGCCATCCCAACCCCCCATTTTATGATACAGCGCTCATATACTTACCCTTCGGCCATCCAGTCTCCAAGGGGAGTGAGGTATTATTTGTCTAAACTCGTCTCTGCCAGTAGCCTTATTGTAGGTGTAGTGTACGCATAATAAAAATCCCCAAACACGATCACAAAATGCACAAAAAACAACACTGACATCTTTTACAAATATATTATTTTACTGAGTATAATGTTCGTTGCACCAATTCCATTTCTAGCATACTATATATACAACAAATTATTGTGTTGATGTATATTCGACATATTTATAGATATATTTAAAGCAGGCTATATATTTATTTATATTTGCTAAGCTCACCCATTACCTATTTAAATAAAAACATCCGTTAACAAACACCACAATTAAATTAAAGATGCATTATGTAAGATTTGGATAAAAGAGCTGGCAGTTTTTTTTAAGTCAAAATAAGGATATGCAACAAGAGTTAGCTCTTACATAAACATACATTATGCAAGAGCTAAATCTGCCTATTGCAGATCTTTCTTTAGGCCTGAAATGTTATATAAAACATTAGACATTAATTAACATGAAAAGACCATATTATAAAGAACTACCAGCTCTTTATCTAATCTTCCATAATGTATCTTTACATAATGCACCTTTAAACTAACAAAAATACACCACAATTAAATTAATATCAAAGTATACATCTCTCCTAGAATTAAAGTTTCTCGTGAGTCATTCACCTCCAATTATTCAGTTTTATTCCCTGAAAGGAAATGTCCCTTTAATAGTCAATATTATAACCTGTAAAATGCAAGAGTCATTCACTCAATTGCACCTAGGAATGTCCCTTTAGGTCCTATAAATGGTGAAATGCATTAACTGGTGATAAAATTAATTAATACAAATGTATTATTATACAGGTGTGAATCTTTATACAGACTATTATCAGGTTCCGTGTTCACAAAACATTCTCAGATTTAAGTTAAGAATTTACTCAAAATTGTTCGCCTTATTTTATCCCTTTATAAAACTTTTGTTATTTTAATGTATCAAGTACATCAATAAGAAATAAAGTGCAAAGTTTTGTGTTTCTGGATTCAAGATGTTTCTCATAAACAGTGACTGAAAGTTGGGTAAATTCTTAACGAAGCCTGAGAATGCTTTGTGAATTAAAGGCCAGATATTAAAATTCCACAACATTAAATGATAAATAATCAGAAAACATTAATATCAAAAACACAACAAATTTTTTCAAACATAAGAGATTCTTATTCCATCGTTTTATCTGTAATTCAATCACTGATATTTTATAAAACATTTCTGTGACAGTTAAATTAGTAATTATCAAATTAATTCTCACCATATCTCTCTGACAAAAATTAACAGTCAAATATTTGTATTATAGCCAAGGATTGTGATTTGAGTTTTTTTGAAAACCCCACAAACTACAATATCCGATTTCTTGAAGGAACATCCCTCCAAAATGGTTCAATGTCGTAAAGTATTCACAAGACAGAATGAACTGAAAATTTTGTCATATTCATGCAGCATAAATACTGTCTAGTTAGAGATCTCTATATAACTTAAAATATAGATTTCAGTTTCACTCAAATCATCAAGTGATACTATCTTCTATAAATAATGTACAATTGGCAAACTGTCCATGCAATTATTTGAAATATTGGTACACTGACATCCCAAGTTATGTCAAAGTGTACTTTAACATACATTATGCAAGAGCTAAATATGCCTATTGCAGGTCTTTCTTTAGGCCTGAAATGTTATTAAAATTATTAATTATACATTAACTATCTTATACAGACCCTAATCAACTCTCGATGGCATCCCTACCCTGCAATATTTACTGGATTAGGATACAATTTGCAGTTGATCAATTTGACTGCAATTTTCAACAAATTGCCTTCACATTATCTAGTTTTAAACTATTATAGCGAGAACTCTAATCTCCCATAATGTATCTTTAAAGCATAACAAAATTAATTAAACAAAAAAACAAACCCAAAAAAATATGGATAAGTATACCTGTACCTATATATATTACACACCACATACATAATACTGACATTCATATAAAATATATATTATTTATATAAGGCCACTGTCATATAATACTGACATTAATATAAAATATATATATTTTTATAAGGCCACAGTTATATAATACTGACTAGTATATTTTATAATATTTATCTTCCGTGCTTTATTTTATAATCTTTATCTTCATGTGTCGAGAGCGAGACCTTACGTTAATATATTGACGCTGTTTGCACAAGGACATCAGACCGAGTGTTGGTTCAATATCATACAAAACTTAGGCTGTCTACCTACAGTTAGCTTCACTTGAGAACAGACACTAGGTTAGTTGACAGACATTTTATGTCCTAAATCTGTTATTTTAGTCGAAAACACTAAGTATACTTGGTGAATTTTAAGAAGTATTTATTCTGCTTTCATGGAATGGAATTAATTAGGTTTATTACTTAGTTTTTCTGTGAATGACAGATGTGAGACTCAGACAACCGCAGCCAGTCAGGACAAATTTATTCTCAGAGGAGAGAGAGAAATGTGGTTTAACATCCACTCGACACAAACTAGGTGATTACGGGACTAACATATGGTTTTAATTTTATTTCCACGATTCCCTTGCGCGTAGGGGGCTTTAGCAGTGGGAGGAAACCTAAGTACCCGGAGAAAACCCACGAGGTTTGACAGGTAACACTTCTCCTTGCTACGTACAACCGGGTATTTGAAACCACACCATTTGACTCAATGGCAGGCCATATGATACAGCGAGCGCACACGATAACCATTCGGCCATCCAACTCCGATTCTCAGAGAAAGGAGATGGATCTATGTGTGCAAAATGCGTTCAATACATAACAAAATGTCTTACTTAGGACCAATAAACAACTTGACATGCAGACAGTAATTGAGATGGAGTATACAGGTCACAATTCTATGGAATACAATTACTTCTTGATATTGACTAGAGAAGCCTAGTTGAAACGTTGCTTAGTAATCAGCAGTAATTGTATTCCATAGAATTGTGATCTGTATACTATCCCACAATTGCATAATTAATATAAAATCATCATCTAGTATAAAAGAATGTACGATTTGTACGTTTCTGGTACCGTTATTTGAAATAAAGGTACGCAAACATCATAGGATGACGTAACATTTGTGACCGGCCACAGCAAAATGAGTCAGAATTTGCCCGACCCAATAAAGAGATAAAGACAAAATAAGTGAACATATTGATTTTGATGGAAATTGAGATTTTCAGAAAAATGAGTCTATAAATATACTATCTATTGACACAACAGATCAAAATAGCAATAAAAGACTTCTGTGACTTGGGCAACGTCAGATAGACACAGCCCAGTCAATTTTTGACAAATTCAAACAAACTATACATCAAATTGAAGGTAATGAGTTGAAATAACAATAACTTAATTTTTAAAATTTCCTCATTGCGACTCACTATGCCATGGAGGGTCACATTTGTATTTTAATACAGGATAAAGAATAATTAGAGGAATGGCATACTGCCATAATTATCAACTGTGTCACTATTTATATATAGGATTTAACACCAGACTGGCTGATATGGACAGGAAACAATTATAATTTATTTGATTAAATTTACGCTTTTTAAAAAAATCAATAAATAGTAGACAGATTGCCCTCAATATGAAATTTGAAGTAATATTTTTTTCAGCGCACTATTTCCATGAACACTATCATTAAATAATTACTTTCATACACTGGCCTAGATTACAGTTGGAAACAAACATTCTAGGTTAGTAAGTTATCTGCTTAAAGTAGCTAAGTCTCTAACGAAATTTCACTCAAAATCTTCAACATTGAAAACAGAAATTATTGGTCAATTTAAATCAAAATTGATGTTGTGATCTTACCGGAAAAAGATGGGCTTCTGATATCCAATATTTAAGACAAAATAAACATTTTACCATTAGTACACGAATCGTGTACCATAATGCGTTTCAGCCCTAGTTGTAACAAGAGACTCGAGGGACGAGGCTACACACATTGCACCAAATCAAATGGCGTATGTAGACTGGAATAACCAGATGCTAGAAATTTGTATTCGGTTGAGACTACTGGCTTTCTTTGCTGAACATAAATTAAAACGGAAACCATTGAATATAAATCAGTTTATATACATTCATATTACAGTATTATATGCGCTGCAACCCACCTGTGTCAATTTCTAGGTCCCAAATGTTAGCGATTTAGCTCCTTTAAATTAGAGAGAGAGAGAGAAATGGGGTTTAACGTCCACTCAACACAACCAGGTCATTTCGGGACTAACATGGTTTCAATTTTATTTCAATAATTCGCTTGCGCGTAGGGGTCTTTAGCCGTGTGAGGAAACCGGAGTGCCCGGAGGAAACCCACGAGGTTTCATGCCACATACGCTCACACCAAAGCTCGAAACCAGAGCCACAAGCCAGAGTTGACCGGCCAGCTAGAGGTCGAAGCGCGGCACTCTAGACCACTAGGCCATCCCAATCCCCCACTCCCAGTACAATTTGACAAACAAATTATTTCCGCATAATATTTACCACCCTACCAGATTGGCCTAGATGACAGACAGATTCTAATATTTTGTTAAAATTTGTTCGGTTTTAAAAAATCAATACATATCATCTTCAATATGGAATCTGTGTACTGTTTTCATTCTGACGTCACAAACCTATAATTTCTGCATAGAATTTGACAACCTACCAGACCAGCCAAGATGACAGACAGAAACACTTTCTATTTTTTTGCTAAAGTTAATGCCGTTTTGTAAAATTAGCGTATTGATATATTTTCAGTGTACTGCTTTCACTACAATATCACAGAACTAATCAATTCCGCATAGAATTCAACACTCTACCAGATTGCCCTTGATGACCGATTCTAATTATTTGCTGAAGTTAATGCTGTTTTTTTTTATAAATTAATATATTGTAATCCTCAATATGAAATTGGCGTATTAGTATATTTTCAGTATCCTACATCCATTAACTAATTACAGATCTGTATAGAATTTAACAACCTGACTGGCTGGTCTGGATTACAGGTTGAACCAAATTCTAATCTGCTAAAGTTAAGGCAATACACGTACATGATATTAATATATTGTAACAGATCATCCTGAGGATTTAACACACTACCATATTGACTTAATTCAAGGTTAGAAAAAAATATATAATTAATTTGCTTGAGTTGAGCGGCGATTATAAAATCAATATATGACAATACAGGATTCTCTGTAGACTATATTCACTCGGCAAACCTCAACAGATTCTGGTACAATCTAACCTTGGCTGTATGACGAATTGCGCCATATTGGAACTACTTTAAAGGTCCCAGATGGAAACTGGCTGCGCCCATCGGGCCTTGTGTTTTGTAGGAATAGAGATACAATCTTGACAATCGTCCATAGCTGTTTGTTGTTCAAGTTGTCTTTAAATAAAGGACAACTTTGCAACGAAAACTCTACACACTCTACAAAAGAGGCCATCTTAAGAACTTCTTTGTAAAAGCGGCACGTTTTCCTGTTGAAGTCAACCGGTAGCCGCATGTATAGGCGTAGGTACATATAACTTACTGTCATATAGCCAAGGCTAGATGTTGGTTACCGGAATCTGACGAGGTTTGCCAAGCGGACTGTATTGATATTATGACTCTACTTTCATTTTAATCACTGGGTTTAATCCAGTGCAAGATTGACCTAAATATTGGTCAGAAAAAATTGCTAATTAATTTAAAAGATAAACCAGATTCTAGTTATTGACACTAGTTGATCGTTCACATTGGAAAACAAAACATTCCTCTGCGACCTTCAATAATTATTCATAGATTTCATACACAATTTCATTCTTATAGCTGCCATGAAATATTTTCATCAAGCAAGAATTAGCCATCAATAATTGTATAAATTTACGAGATAGGATGAGCCGGTAAAATCTTCCCGGTGCATGATCCAAATCCTACTCTATATCCTTCACCTTGACAATATCCTGAAATTACAAAGAGGTTATACTAATATATTGAGAGAAAAAGATTTGGGGCGAGAGAGTTGGGGTGGAGATGGAGAGGGGAAGGGGAAAGAAAGGAGAGAATGGAGGGTGTAGTGGCGGGGGGAGCAGTGTGAAGGTATTTAACCAGTCCACACAGTTTTTAAACATTACAACACAAACTAGATCATTTTAGGACTAACATACAGTTCAATTTTATTTCATTATTTCACCAGAACGTAGGGATCTTTAGCAGGGGCATGACACCAGAGAATTACTGTCACTCTAACCCAGGTAGCATTTAATCTTGTGTATTTAGCACTTTCACATTCATTCAATATCAAATCTTTTTTATTTTAAAACTCGAAAAAAATCACCAAATATCATTTAATTTGTACTTGTTTAAAGCTGACCATTCAGTTTTGATAATAAGTGTCAGATTTACAAGCTTTAATTTTTCAATCACTGTTATAAAAACAATAAACAACCAAACTGATTATTGATGTATAATGATTAATTTTTGAACATTGGTCAGGAAATTAAATACTTGTATATTGTAAACTCATGATCAAAATCAATTAGTCGGCTTTAAACTGGACACAAGTTCAAATTAAATGATTTTGGGTGATTTTAAATGATTTTTACGAATTTTTAAACAAAGATTTGACATAAAACGAAAGTGAAAGAAACCCAGGTTTCATTGTGAGGCCCCTCCTTCAGCTGTATCCTACATTTGCATCATGGACAAACACTCTCTTTCCTTGATGCCTTAAGGCCGTGCTTGTTTTACTAATCAGATAATCGTGGAATGACTGAAGTTTAAACATTTCAATTTATTAAAAAAAACAAAACTAACCTGTTAGTATTACTTCATCACCATCTTGAAGGAATTTCCTCGTAACCCCATTACCTAGATCTATAGGCTTCGTACCTTTCCAACATAACTCTAATAAACTACCAAATGAATCAGGTGTCTAAAAAATACATAAGATAAAATGGGGTTTAACATCCTACTTTACTGCTCTGACTGGGATAATGAAGACAGGCATACACCATACAGTGTGCCATGAGGGAAATTTTGCCCAGACAGCGGCACTACGGCCTACTCTTATATCAAATTCCAACTGCCAAGGAATCTTTTATGTGCACGCCAATGTGTGCATGGATCCTTGATTTTTGTCCCATCCTAATGACTAGACAGCTGTCCATGTCTTGCATCGCTGACAATGGGAAACCATGTTGAAAACTCCTAAGGAACTTTATCAACCAACACCAGACGTGAGCCTGGGACCTCCTAGTTGGGAGAGGGCACTGTTTTACTCAATGTGAAGCAATTTTTTTGACGACGAAACATACACCCACAGCAGATTAGTTATTTGAACCACCCACAAACACGGTCAGATAATTATTTCTTAAAAGATAATTGGAGCATTTACAAGACACGATAACTGATTAAGTGTAAATAATTCTTTGCGTTGCTGACATTTATTGTTTAAAAATGTGCCGGTAATCAGATGACAACGTTAGCAGTAAGATTTGTTACCAAACGTTTGCAAGTTTAAGACACACGTGCATTAAGTCTTCTGTTCATGAATAAAACACTTCATGTCACAAAAAAAATCTAAACCATCATGAGCAATTGTCAAAGGAACAAGAATTCCAAATTTCCTTTTGATTGTACTTGAATAGGCCTAACCTAGGCTTTTCAAAACAAGGTGAGTTTCTCGAGTCTCTAATATTTCAAGATCTTGGATTAAAGGGAGGTAATCAAGATTTAGCTGTATGAAAGAGAGAGCAAGGAAATTTAACTCTACTTGACACAAATTATGTCATTTCAAGAGTAACATATGGTTCAATTTATTTCAATAATTCCCTTGCTAGTAGGGTGGAAACCGGAGAAACCAGAGACAACTCACGATGCTGGACAGGCAACCTTACACCTTGTCATGTACAACCGGGAATAGAAACCACGCCAGTTGACTCAATGACAGACTTTATGATACAACACACAGGCTCACCATTCCCCACCCCCCCAGCTGGATGCTAGAGAACACGAATGTAATTGTATCTAGTGGGAAATGGGGTTTAACAATTACTCAACACAAACTAGGTCATTTCAGAGACATAGCACACTATGGTGCACTTTGGTGTCTTCAGCAGTAAGAGGAAACCTGAAGACCGAGAGCAAACGACCCTAGGCCTTGTCACACATGCCATTTGAATCCCGGATAGACCATATGATCTAAACCTAATGTTTACAACAAGTACAATAAGTTTATCTTAGGTCATTTCGGGGACATGATACACTATGGCACACTTAAGGTCTTTAGCAGTGAGAGGAAACCGGAGGACCCAGAGAAAACCCACGAGGCACGATTGAAAACACACAACTAGACTCCATGGCAGACCATGTGACCCAGTAAAGTGCGTGCATAAGACCAATCGGCCATCCACTGTTAATATAAGTATAATAAGTTTATGTTACCTCTCCACTGATAGTACCAGAAGCCATGAGATCACCTGGGTTAATATTACAACCTGTTACTGTATGATGGGCTAACTGTTGTTTCATTGTCCAATACATATACTATAAAATAAAATACAATAAAATAAATTTAACATCCTACTGTTCTGCTCCAACTGGTCTAGTGAAGGCGGACAACGGTGATACTGCCTACTCTTAATAACAGTCAAGGGATCTTTTACTTGTACATCAATGTATACACAGGAACTGGGTTTTTTTTTATTCAATCCGAATGACTAGACAGCTGTCTTTGTCAAGCCCCCTGTCCTGCACGACTCCAGAAAATCCTGATGAACTTTTGCGGCCAACACGAGGAGTGAACCTGTGACCTCCAAACTAGCGACTCGGTGCTTTACGCACTCAGATATAAATAAACAGTTATGAGTAAGAAAGAACTTACTTTAAAGTTACTTTTAGATACTGTTACTGGTTCTTTTAGATCATGACCTGAAATGACAGTAATCATTACTTTTACCATGGTTTTTGGGTCTGGTGTATGACAATAATTAATACTGTAAAACAATATTCATTACTTAAAGCCCCAATAACACTCTTGTTGTAACTGAAAAATATGTCCCAATCTTCATTCTGGTCAACAAATCGTATTATTTTAGAATATTCCAATTAAATGATGATATAAATTTCATCGTAACACACCTAATTTAAAAAATTCAACTAATTGATTTGAAAAGTCTAACGTAAACCTTTTCAAATGTGACTTGGATTTTAAAATATTTTCGAACCCTCTGGACAAGTAAAATAGGTTGTAATGGATAATTTACACAACAGGTAGGACATTTAAACATCTAGTACTTAGAATAAGGCTATTATTTATTTTCTGGAGCTACCAAGCCAGCAAGAACGTTATTGTCCCTTTAACAAATAGGATATGCTCAAACACATGTCTGTCTTTTAATTTATGAGTTGTGGTTCTGATATCATACCTGTACACAGCAGTTGGATTTTCTCAAGTTTCCCAGCTAATAACTTGTATTGTGTTGTGTGGATCTTAAACTCGCTTTTACATACGCCATAGAGTGTGCTATGAGAGAAATTTTGCGCGGACAATTTCACTATTCTTAAATCAACTTCTAACTGTTAAGGTTTTTTTGTTTACATGCACTGCAACGTGTAGACGAGACATCGGTTTCTTGTACCATCTGACCGAACGGACATGGCTCTTGACCATGCCCTCCTTATTGCACCATAGACAAAAAGAAACCACGCTAGAAAATCTTTAGGAACTTTCTCAACCATGACCAAGATCAAACCCTGGAACTCCTAGTTAGTGAGCTAGTGCCTTACACACTGAGGCACAGGGACTCCTGGTTCCAAGCGAACATATATTGAATACTTACATTGCAGAGTAACATCAAGCTTAATATCGAAACTATATTGATCATCATGTTGTAAATAAGGCAATGGTGTCGGGTCCTGTCAAATAAAAACAGTCTTTTAATATCCAATTCCATTTCCACCCCCAGTCATATATTTAAGATGATCAACAATTGATATTTTAGGGACAAATTGACATCAAAGCAATTTAGGCCATTAAAATAAATATTTGGAGAAAGAGAGAAGAAAGAGAGAGAGAAAGAGATGGGGTTTAACTTCCACTTGACATAAACTATACGTCATTTTGGGACTAACATATGGTTTAATTTTATTTCAATAATTCGTTTGCCTGTAGGGGTCTTTAGCAGTGGGAGGAAACTGGAGGACCTGGAAAAAAACCCACGATACAGGCGACCCTACCCCTTGTCATGTACAACCAGGGATTCGAAACTTTGCCAGTGGACTCAATGACAGGCTTTATGATACAGCAGGCACATGCTAACCATTCGGCCATCCAACCCTCCGGGCCCAGAGAAAACTCACGAGATTGGACAGGAGACCCTACTCCTTGTCACATACAATCTGGGAATCGAAACTATGCCAGCTGACTCGGTGACGGACCTCGATACAGCGCGTACATGCTAATCATACGACCATCCCCCCCCACCCACCCACCCCCCCCCCGACTCAAAAAAGAAGAAATAAACAAACCTGTTTTGCATTTGGTACTTTAAATGGTGTCAATGCGTCCATAGTTACAACCCATGGTGATATACTAGTTCCTAGATTTTTACCTAAAAATGGTCCCAAGGGAACATATTCCCATTTCTGTATGTCTCGAGCTGAAACCAATCAAAAATGAAATTTAACTATTTGATATTCCATATCTTCAGTATAATTCAAAATATGCCCTATGCAATTCAATTTTGCCGTCAAAGATGTTTTATGACAATCAGTAAAGGAACAACACTGTCTTTTATTAGCTTGGCCAGTTCACAATTCACAATAGGACGTTAAAGGCCCAATACCACTCTTGTTGTAACTGAATAATATGTCCCAATCTTTATTCTGGTCAACAAATTGTATTATTTACAAAATTCCAATTAATTGATGATAAAAATATCATCTTAACACACCTAATTTAAAAAAATTGGAAAAATTCAACTACATGATTTGAAAAGTCTAATGTAAACCTTTTCAAATGTGACTTGGATTTTAAAATATTTTCGAACCCTCTGGACAAGTAAAATAGGATGTAATGGATAATTTACACAACAGGTAGGACACTTATATAAACATCTAGTACTTAGTATAAGGCTATTATTGTCTCTTTAGTCACCATTTCATCTTCTTTTAATAAAAGTGGGAATTTCATATTATCTAAGAAAGTCAAAACATAATTATTTCTTTGTCTTTTGCTCAAAAGGTTGTCAACTCACTATTATACGATCATGGGCAATATTTCACAGGCATAAAAATCTCTGACACAGAAAATACTAACACAATTACTTGAATTACCTCCCTTGTTTTCCCATTCCCCTCCATGCAATGGCCATCTTCAAACGTTTGAATTTGAAGTTGAAAATGATATTTTTGCCAATTTCTCAACTGGCAATAGTGAATTATAGCATTGATAGGATTATTCTTTAACAAGGTAAGACTGCTTATAGATACAATCTATTTTAGGGCTTTATTTTAATATATCTTAAAAATATAACTAAAAAATATGAAATTGACATTTTAAAGGAAATAAGTCTCCAAGATTTCAGTTCAATAAAATATTTAATTAGAGGCAGATTGTCATTTCATTTCAGAAAACAAATTTAATTCATATTATTTTAGGGACTGTCATTTTGATTATAGTATCCAGTAAAATATTTCATTACAGGCAGATTATCATTTCATTTCAGAAAACAAATTAACTCACGGTATTATTTTAAGGACCACGAATTTGATTTTAGTGTCCAGTAAAATTTGTCTTACCACTCCAGTCGTTCATTACCACCATTCCAAAAATATGATTCTCTGCTTCTGCAATTGGAATTGGGTCTCCTAATTTGGTGGCTGGTCCTGTTAAAAATGCCATTTCTAATTCTATATCCATCAATTTACATGGTCCAAATACTGGAGGCTTGGCTGAAAAACAAAAACCTAACGATAAGCTTCTAAGCTATTGTTATCAAATGTGTAAAACAAGAGCTACTATTCGCCGCTTAAATTCTTCAGACAATCTGCAATAATTGTCTGAATCTCCACATTTCTAGCCTTTGAAAGAAGTTGTAGTTTATCTTCTAAAGGTATAATTTGGCCGATATATCTTTTTTTGGAAGATATTATTCAAGATTTTAGATGTTTAAATCACCGAAAATGATCAAGTCAAAAGATTCCCATGAACTTTGTGTTAATTGTTAATTTTAAGACAAAGACTAATAAAAAATGAAAGATCAAGGATATTTGTTTTCCATCCCACAGAACGACTAGACATTGTGCCTTGCTAGGCCCTCTGCATGACACGTCTGAAAATCCTGAATAACTTTCTCGGCCAACATTGGAGAGCTAACCAAAGAACTCCAGGTTAGCAAGCCAACATCTTACCCACTGAGCCACTGCATCCGGAAAGATGAAGGATCAATGAAAGCCTACTTACTCTCATCTGGCCGTGTTTGACCATTTGGTCGTCTGATATCTGTACCAGATACAACAACCGATGAAGCTCTACCATGATATCCTACTGGTAAATGTGTCCTGAAAAATTAAACATACAAAATACAATGACATTCTGAAAGAATCCTTTTAAAAGAATCCTGAAAAATTAAAGATATATAATATCATGGATCAACTGAACACAAGCTAAAACGATCCAGTTGAAGAGCGAGAGAGAGAGAAATCGGGTTCAACGTCATTACGGGGCAAACAGCGTTCAATTTTATTTCAAGAATTAGCTTGCATATGTGTCTTTCGCAGTGGGAGGAAACCGAATGACAATGAGAAAACCTGTGTGGTTGGATAAGCGAACTGTGGAATAGAGAGAGAGAGAGAAATGGGGTTTAACGTCCACTCAACACAAACTAGGTCATTTCGGGACTAACTTATGGTTTAATTTTATTTCAATAATTCGCTTGCGCGTAGGGGTCTTTAGCAGTGGGAGGAAACCAGAGTGCACGGAGGAAACCCATGAGGTTGAGAAGGCGCCCCTATCTCCATGCCACATACGCTCACAACAGGGCTCGAAACCACAGCCGCAAGCCAGAGGTGACCGGCCAGCTAGAGGTCAAAGCTCGGCACTCTAGTCCACTAGGCCATCCCAACCCCTGAACTGTGGAATAGAAACCAGACCAGTTGACTCAAGGACAGACTTAATGATACAACGCACACATGCTAACCATTCGGCATTCCAACCCACCACCAAAACCCCCCACCTCACATAATGAGGACAAAGATTCTAAAATGTAGCATACTATAAGATTCGTTACTAAAGTTACTGATCCTGGTGTGCATTTTCTAGATAGGCCTAATATCTGATTTTTGACTCAAGAAATCAAAATCTCTCTTGGTATTCAGGTGGGTAAATTAATGAATTTTACATTTTCTTACCAGTTTGGCATCAAAGCATTTTCTGGTCCCCTGAACATGACACCAACATTGTAAGCATGGTTCTTAGAGGAATAAAAATCTGTGTAGTCTCCTGTAAAAATAGATTTACAGCCTTTAGTACGTTTTGACCAGATATTGATCCCCAGAGCACTGCACATATTGTTGTTCTTGGGAGGTGGCACTTTTTGATAATGCCTTATATGCTTCCTCAATTAAACTATGATGCATAAAACTTGGCAGACGTGTACCTCTGACAATTGCACATGGATGACAGTCTTCTATTTTTGGATATAAAACGTCATATTCCAAGATAACATCATTCTCTGTTCTTGCTTTTTGGGGGCAATTTCCATAATAATTTGAAGTTTGTAATATACAATAATTTACCTATATTGGCAGGAAGATACATTGTTGCGTCACTCTGATTTACAAATGCTCTGAAAAAGACACAAAAATAGGCATAGTGTAACGTTAAAACTTGAGAGAGGGAACAAACTATGTCATTTTGGGACTAACATTTGTTCATCTTTTTTTAAATTGCTTGAACTTAGTTGGGTTTTTAGCAGTGGCAGAAAACTGCAGGACCTGGAAAAAATCCAAAAGGTTTGACAGCCGACTCTACTCCTTGTTAAGACACATGCAGGGAATTGAAACCACCCCAGTTGACTCAATACAAGACCTTAAGATCTAACACACACGTTAAACACTTACCCCACTTAAAACAAAAATCTTCAATAACCAGATTGATTCATAAGATAGGATATAAACCCACTTTCAATTCAGTTTATTTTCTACACAAAATGTTCATTTACTGTGATTTCTTGGCAGACATGCACGGAGCTAAGGGTAAACGACTAGAAACACCAACGCCAATTAATCAATGTCTGTCGTCATAGGGTCAAAAGTCAATTGTACGACCCCTGACTTGACCTTCCAGTACCACTTATCAGATCTTAGTGTAGTGTAAGACCATCGAATGTAAAAAAACAAAAGCGAAACGAAATATAGATCTAAAGAGAGTAATTCAAAACTTACTTTTTTCTTAAATCAGCATTATCTCTCAGAGTACTTTCAGATGAAGATAAGAGTTTTTGTAGTGTCTGTCTAGCCTCCGTCCATGCTTGTCTTCCAAGAGCCATGAAGTCATTAAGAACAGGCTGAATGATAATAGGAACAAGTTTCAATGTGTCATATATTCTTGCTTGTCTTAATATAAATAAAATATGTCACATATCAACCAACTGCCACATATTTTACGTGATATATCCTGCATTGTTATTGAAAATTTAGAGGTGGGGATGGACCATGGATGCTGTTTTGACCGATGGACTAATGGTGGACACATGTATCCTTATTGCTTGTTGTAGAATATATAATGTATATGTTAACTTTAAACAACACAACCTTTTCACTGTACACACAGCGTTCTATTAAATTTCTTGCCTAAGATAAAACAAGAAACTAAATTGAAAATATTGTCATTTTAAAGCATGGGGAGTGATCATTAAGAAAAATCGTTATGAATAAAGGGAGATAACTCCACTTTACAAGTTACCCTCAGATTATGTTTCTAAACCCGTTTTTTGGGGCATTATTTGCTTGTACAGTCCCTCCGAATGTAGTTGAGGTGTAGAGTGTCATACAGAATGTCTGAAAATCTATAAGAATGAAGTCATTAAGGGATTATCTAATTAAAGGAAGCGATGAGAAAATCTGGACCTTTGAATTTTCTAAAATGTGATTAAGTATAGTGCTTGAAAACAGGTGTTTCTCTAAAAGTTAACCCAAATAGTTGTCATCAATATCTACCTTTAATTAGAACATAGAAACAGATGTATGATTTCCTATAAAGAATTTAAAACCATACCTGTAAAAAGACATTTTGATTTTTAGATAAAATGGGACCATTGAATAGTTGGACAACAGCACTCAAATCTAATATCTGGTCTCCAATAGCAACACCAATTCTTCTGTTAGTCTGAAAAAATAGGAAACAGTTTGACTAAAATGAAATGAAATGGGGTTTAACGTCCATTCAACACAAACTAGGTCATTTCCCGACTAACATATGGTTTTTAAATCTTATTTCAAAAATTCGCCTGCCTGCAATCAGGGGCGGATCCAGGATTTTCAGAAAGTTGGGGTGTGTTGCACCCACTTGAGAGTGTGAAGCCCGGCCCGTGATTTTTGAATGGACAAAAATGCCAACAAGGACTAATTTCATACTAGTACTGTAAATTACGATTTTTGTTGTCCTTTCCCGCGAGAATATATGGAGCTAAAATTTGTTCGCGATCGAAAAAAAAAGAGAGGGGGCGTGCGCCGGGTGTGCCCCCATCTGGATCCGCGCGCGCCTGGTAATTTCACTTATTGGAATTCAAGGGAGGGTACCGGTAGGCTTAAAGTTAAACGCCATCGTTATATCCCTCCCAGCATACTACATGGCATTTCTTAAATTTATTCAGTTGGAGTTAGAGGTGACTACATTTCATTTCTTGTTTTAACATTCTGGTGGTTCTGAAATGACCATTTGGTGGCTCGGTCGTTCTCCTGAAATGTGATTGGCCCAGACTGTCTTGAACATATTTATTGACCAATCAAATAATCGATAGCTGTTCTTGATCTGCAAAGCATGTTGCTTTCTTTCTGTTGCACGGTCAAATTTATGAAATATCAAAATAACAGTATAATAAAAAGATACATACATTGTCTTTGGTAGAAAATACACCATACGGCAAATTCTGGATCGGGAAATGACATTCGGGCGTAACATTTATGAAGGACATTTTGCTGACCTAGAGAAAAGAGGGCACCTGTCTATCCACGGGTAAGTGCTAAATATCATGAAGCGGGGACGATTTTGCTAAATTCTATAAAGCGAGTATAATTTAAGCCCCGCCCTTTTGTTGTTTAGGCCCTTCCCACTTTTTTGAAGGTTAAGGTTGCAAGGGGCCGTTTATTATTATTATCTTATGCTGAACATAAAACTTATTCTCCCTGAAGTTCAGACTACTATCGTTGGATCTTTTTCTGAGGCAGTACGATTTCCAATATCACCTAATATGTCTACAGAAGTATTTCAATCTGATGAAAATTTTAATAAGTTTGTTGAAAATTTTGAAGTTAATTCCAATAATGGGCAACCGTTATTTTGTCAATATCTAGGATATATAGGATAATATTCTTAATTTATATATTCAATTCACCCTAATATAGTTTTTTTTATGGAAATTAATTGAAAAAATACTTCACAATCCTTTAAACATAAGAAAAGAACTAGCTATAAAACTAGGCCGAATGGGTTCCATGTATGGTATAAGGCAACGATTTTCTCTATTTCCAGAATTTATAGGGTAATATTCCTGAATTATATAATAAAATCAAGCTAATATCGCTTTTTGAATGGAAATTAATTGAAAGAATACTCCAACATCTTTTTAACATAAGAAAAAGACTCACTATAAAGCGAGGACGAGTGGGTTCAATGTGTGATATAAGGCAGCGGTTTTCTCTATATCTAGGATATATAGGATAATATTCTTAATTTATATAATCAAATCACCCTAATATCGTTTTTTGAATGGAAATTAATTGAAAAGAATACTCCAACATCTTTTGAACATCAGAAAAAGACTCACTATAAAGCGAGGACGATTGGGCTCTATATGTGGTAAAGGGCAACCATTATTTTGTCAATATCTAGGATATATAGGATAATATTCTTAATTTATATATTCAAATCACCCTAATATAGTTTTTTTTTATGGAAATTAATTGAAGAAATACTCCACAATCCTTTAAACATAAGAAAAGAACTCGCTATAAAGCGAGGCCGATTGGGTTCCATGTATGGTATAAGGCAACGATTTTCTCTATTTCCAGAATTTATAGGGTAATATTCCTCATTCATATAATAAATGAAGCTTATATCGTTTTTTGAATGGAAATTAATTGAAAAAATACTCCAACATTTTTTTAACATAAGAAAAAGACTCACTATAAAGCGAGGACGATTGGGTTCTATATGTGGTAAATGGCAACCATTTTATCTATATCTAGGATATATAGGATAATATTCTTAATTTAGATATTCAAATCACCCTAATATAGTTTTTTTTTTATGGAAATCAATTGAAAAAATACTCCACAATGCTTTAAACATAAGAAAAGAACTCGCTATAAAGCGAGTCCGATTGGGTTCCATGTATGGTATAAGGCAACGATTTCTCTATTTCCAGGATTTATAGGGTAATATTTCTCATTTATAAAATAAAATCAAGCTAATATCGTTTTTGAATGGAAATTAATGGAAAAAAATACTCCAACATCTTTTTAACATAAGAAAAAGAGTCACTATAAAGCGAGGAAGATCGGGTTCAATGTGTGTTATAAGGCAACGATTTTCTCTATATCTATGATATATAGGAAAATATTCTTGATTTATATAATCAAATCACCCTCATATAGTTTTTGAATGGGAATTAAATGAAGAAAATACCCCAACATCTTTTGAACGTCAGAAAAAGACTCACTATAAAGCGAGGACGATTGGGTTCTATATGTGGTAAATGGCAACCATTTTATCTATATCTAGGATATATAGGATAATATTCTTAATTTAGATATTCAAATCACCCTAATATAGTTTTTTTTTATGGAAATCAATTGAAAAAATACTCCACAATGCTTTAAACATAAGAAAAGAACTCGCTATAAAGCGAGTCCGATTGGGTTCCATGTATGGTATAAGGCAACGATTTCTCTATTTCCAGGATTTATAGGGTAATATTTCTCATTTATGAAATAAAATCAAGCTAATATCGTTTTTGAATGGAAATTAATGGAAAAAAATACTCCAACATCTTTTTAACATAAGAAAAAGAGTCACTATAAAGCGAGGGAGATCGGGTTGAATGTGTTATAAGGCAACGATTTTCTCTATATCTATGATATATAGGAAAATATTCTTGATTTATATAATCAAATCACTCTCATATAGTTTTTGAATGGGAATTAATTGAAAAAAAATTCTCCAACATCTTTTGAACATCAGAAAAAGACTCACTATAAAGCGAGGACGATTGGGTTCTATATTTAGTAAATGGCAACCATTTTGTCTATATCTAGGATATATAGGATAATATTCTTAATTTAGATATTCAAATCACCCTAATATAGTTTTTTTTTTATGGAAATCAATTGAAAAAATACTCCACAATGCTTTAAACATAAGAAAAGAACTCGCTATAAAGCGTGTCCGATTGGGTTCCATGTATGGTATAAGGCAACGATTTCTCTATTTCCAGGATTTATAGGGTAATATTCCTCATTTATAAAATAAAATCAAGCTAATATCGTTTTTGAATGGAAATTAATGGAAAAAAATACTCCAACATCTTTTTAACATAAGAAAAAGAGTCACTATAAAGCGAGGAAGATCGGGTTGAATGTGTGTTATAAGGCAACGATTTTCTCTATATCTATGATGTATAGGAAAATATTCTTGATTTATATAATCAAATCATCCTCATATAGTTTGTGAATGGGAATTAATTGAAAAAAATACTCCGACATCTTTGAAACATAAGAAAAAGACTCACTATAAAGCGAGGACCAATGGGTTCAATGTGTGGTATAAGGCAGCGGTTTTCTCTATATCTAGGATATATAGGATAATATTCTTAATTTATATAATCTAATCACCTTAATATCAATTTTATTTTAATAGAAATTAATTGAAAAAAATACTCCAAAATCTTTTAAACGTAAGAAAAAGACTAACTGTAAAGCGAGGACGAATGTGGTACTAAGGCAACCATTTTCTCTATATCTAGGATATAGAGAATAATATTCTTAATTTATATATTCAAATTACCCTAATATCGTTTTTATTATGGAAATTAATTGCAAAAAATACTCCACAATAAAATCCCTCTAATATCTTTATTTTATGGAAATTAATTGAAAGAAATACTCCAAATTTCTTTCAAATATAAGATAAAGCGAAACCGATGGGTTCTAATTCTATGTGTGGTATAATGCGATGATTTTCTCTATTTCTAGGGCATTTAGGATAATATTCTTAATTTAAAATAATAAAATCACTCAAATTTCGTGTTTTTTATGGAAATTATTTTAAAAGGTATTCCCAAATCTTTTAATTTAAACAGACGCAGTTACAGTGAGGCCAAACAAATTAATATTTACAAGTAGATCCAACATCTGATTTTAGTCTCTACTATACATAATGTCAAGGCCGTACATTGAACTGTCAATCAAATTGACTGACATGTTCCTCGCTCTATATCTTACTCGCTTTATATGATTTAGCATTTTCCCTATCCACGAGGATTACCTACAAGTCTTTGTTATCAAGACATTTTCGCTTATTCAAATTGAAAGCAACATTTTATATGTCTGGATAAACGAAATACAAAAGATTTTGAACTTTGACCTATTTAACTAAATTATTTTCGTATATGTATTTTTGAAGAAAAGAAATGCTCTATTATTTCCAAATATTATGTCCCATAAAGATAGCTATTTGGAATATATATTGAACATAAACTTTGATAAAGTTCAATTATTGAATAAAGCACTGAAACACACCTTTTTGGCTAAATACGGCGATATTTGTCATAGCTCTACCTGTTTCGGGAAGATAACTCGAACGTATTTTTTTCAATGGCCGAGTAAAGAAAATTTTAATTTATTGAAAATGAAGAATGCAGTTGCTGTACGATATTTCAGATGGTTTAGACAAGCTAGCACCAAATTCCAGTTGTGTCGGAAATTTTCTGTGGACCAAGCACCTGTTATCGGAACCACACAAGATGTTTCATCGCCCGATTACCAGGTACTTGTCAATAAATGATGGATGCAAACCCCAGCTCAACTTGTGAGAAGAGAAGTCAAATGTATGGATCAAGGACAAAAATTCGTCTGCTTAGGTTCAGTCTCCGTGACTCTGCAATGACATTAAATTATTTTAGCATATTCAAAAACAAAAATGAATTGTCTATAGATTTGTTATTGTGTCATACTCCACATGTAATTGCAAAGATAAATGTGTTTACCCAAAAAGTTCCTGTCACTTGGGATGCTCGATTCACAGTCCAGAACGAGAACGTCCTGAATTGACAGATTGCAAGCGAGTTATGCAGATTCAGTCCAGTCACAGTTCTACCAGTCTCGACAGCTGAGGTGGAGTGAGTAGAATCGTGACGTATTCCAAACAAAAGTTATGTTTCAGCTGTCATGAGATATTTTTTATGCAGTCGGCACATGCGTTGGACACCAAAATTCTCCTTTTCACTCCATTGACACGATTCACTTGATTGATCGAATTTAATTCCGGAACTATAAATCGAGTATCCCCTATATGACTATCTATGCGATTTATTTAATTATGAAGGGTTGCGGTGAGAATTACAGATCACAATTCAGTGTAGAATGAAACAAAATATTTCATGCACTAAATTTCATATGTGATTAATAGACCTACCAGTCGGTCTACATTTCCATTTGTTATCTGTCAATCAATTTCAAATTTATTTGGGGGGTTGGTTGGCTGCGTGAATTTGAGTGAATTTGGCGAAGTTTTGAATCCCTGGTTGTACGTGACTGCTAAAGACGCCTATGCGCAAGCAAATTATTGAAATGAAACCATATGTATGTAAGTCCCAAAATGACCTAGTAATGTCAAGTGGATGTTAAACCCCATTCCTCTCTCTCTCTCTCTCTCTCTCTCTCTCTCTCTCTCTCTCTCTCTCTCTCGCAAATTAATTTTTTCATATGTTTCAGGATAAATATAATAAAATGAAAGATCTAGTGATCACTTTAAAGTCAAAGGTTTCCAAGATTTTAGAAGGTAAAAATAAAGCTATTATATTTTTAATATTGTACTTCGTAGATTGTTGTTTAAAGGACCTGAATCTCTTTTCATCAGATCCTGAAATGTAATATGAGTGTTTTGTTTGTTGAAAATTTGAGCAACCATAATTGAATGGCAACTGTTGGCGTCTGTTTGTGATTGTGGCTGGCAAGGTACAACATATAGTCCTTGGGATGGGACGAAATCTGAGGTCCCGTGTACACATTGGGGTGCACGCAAAAAATCCCTTGGCAGTTGGATTTTGATATAAGAGTAGATATAGGTCGTAACTGCGCTGTCCTGACGAAATTTCCCTCATAGCACACTGTATTGCTTATTTTTATTAGCCCTAGCCTGCAGGAACAGAACAGTAGGAAGTTAAACCCCATTTCATTTCATTTCATTCGGAAGTATGGTTTGATATTTCACTTACCCACGAATGTTGAGCCTCGTTTGTCAAAATGCTTCATAACGGGTAGGGTAAGTGGAAATATCTTTTGATAAATGCCAAATTTTTCTCACCAATTCATGGTGGCGTGCGTGTCCTGATAAGTGAAAATATTTTTTGATAAATGCCATATTTTTTCTAACCATTTTGCATGAAATTAATATAGAAATGTATGATTAGGTTGTATAAAAGTTATCAAAACAGGTCTAGTTCTCACCATTTCCCATGAAATATTTTTTTTTTTGTTTTATACAGGTGGTGGTGAGAAGGCTATAGAGAGACATATTTCTCGTGGTAAAATGTTACCTCGTGACAGAATCAATGCCCTACTTGATCCTGAGTAAGTTAAATTCCATATACATGTGCAGATGTACGTGACAAGGAGTAGGGTCGCCTGTCCAACCTCAGGGTTTATCTCCGGCCCCCCCCCCCACTGCTAAAGACCACTACATGCAAAGCGAAATATTATCATGTGTTAGTACCGAAATGACCTAATTTATGTTGATTAGACATTAAACCCCATTTATTTCTCTCTTTCATATACAAAACAGTTATAAATATAAAGACCTATCTTTTACAAAATTCTACAAAATGGTTGGAGAGAGAGAGAGAGAAATGGGGTTTAACGTCCACTCGACACAAACTAGGTCATTTTGGGACTAACATATGGTTTCATTTTATTTCAATAATTCGATTGCGCGTAGGGGTCTTTAGCAGTAGGAGGAAACGAAGTGCCCGGAGGAAACCTACGAGGTTGAGAAGGCGCCCCTATCTCCATGCCACATACGCTTACACCAGAGCTCGAAACCACAGCCGTAAGCCAGAGGTGACCGGCCAGCTAGAGGTCGAAGCGCGGCACTCTAGTCCACTAGGCCATCCCAACCCCCAAAATAGTTGGAAATGTCACATATCTAAAATATGATTTACTGTCTCTTTATCGCAATGTACATAAAAATAACAGAACCTACACTGAACCCCCTTCTCACTTTATATTATTTATGATATTTAATTTGGAAGATGGATTTTTGATTTGAATGCACTGTCTATAATGTTGTATGTTTCAGGTCTCCATTCCTAGAATTAAGTCAGTTAGCAGGTTATGAATTATATGGTAAAGAAGAAGTTCCTGCAGGTGGAATTATTACTGGTATTGGTAGAGTTTCTGGGTATGTAACTTCCCAGTATTATAAGGTGATAGATTACCAATCTTTTATGTTCCATTTGCCAAATATTATACTTTTGACTTATAACTTCAAAAGATGTGACATATAACTCCAAAAGATGTGTCATATAATTTCAAAAGATGTGACATATAACCTCTGTGTTGGAAATGTTGTTTGGTCACAAATGTTAGGACACTGCTTTGTTCAGTAATAGATAGAAGAAAATTCTGGAAAAATTCTCTGTGATACCTGAAGGAAAATGGAGTTACTTTTTGTACCAACCAGCCAAACAAAAATGTCATTCCTGGCCATGATAATAATAGTAATAATAATATGTACATTTATATAGCGCTAGTACCCCATGCACAGATGCATGCTCACAGCGCATACAGTTAATTAATTTGATTAATCATGATAACATTTCTCGAAAAGATAAGTTTTAAGTCGTGATTTAAAACAAAAAACAGTTGGAGATGATTTAATGATTTCTTGTAGGTTGTTTTAGGTGCGTTAATGGAGAACGATCTGTATCCAAATGATTTTAGCTTCCACCTTGGGCAACACAACTGATGAAGTCTGTTTGATCAGAGGCTACGTGAGGGAACATGTATTTGCACATGGTCGGAAAAGTATTTTGGAGCTAAGCCATTTACAGCTTGAGCCTGAGAAAGATCATCAGGATTTTCAAGTGTGGTTTCTCCTTGTCAGTGGTGCAGGATGGAGGGGCTAAAAAGGACAGCTGTTTAGTTGTTTAGATGGAACTAAAAATCAAGGTCCTATGTACACATTGGCGTGTGTGCAAAAGATCCCTGGCGGTTGGAATTTGATATAAGAGTAGGCCATGGCGCAAAATTTCCATCATAGCACTCTGTATGGCATAGACTCTGAGTCTGATGTTTTTTATTTCAGAGTGATATTTATTATTTAAGAGACTATGATACATGCTTGTGACTATGTATTATTGTTTTTATTTCAGAGTAGAGTGTATGATCGTAACAAACGACCCTACAGTAAAAGCAGGATCATATTATCCTATCACAGTTAAAAAACATTTACGAGCTCAGGACATAGCCAGAGAGAATAATTTACCTTGTATATATTTAGGTATGTAGTTTCGTGGGTAGACCTAAAATTTCAAGTTGCCATTTCACTGTCAATATTTTGGATAAAACTGGTTCCATCGTTGGGGACACAGGAGAAGCATTATTGAGGACACAGGGGAAGGATTATTGTGGACACAGGAGAAGACACAGGGGAAGCATTATTGTGGACACAGGAAATATTATTGTGAACTCGGGGGAAGACTTATAAAGGACACAGGGAAGTATTATTGTGGACGCGTTGGATCTTTATTGAAGACACAGGGGAAGCATTATTACATTTGATAGACTTTTATTGATATTTGAGCGAAAAATTCATATGACACATTGTTAATTTTAATCATTTCCATTCTTTTACCACAGTTGATTCTGGTGGTGCTAATCTACCAAGACAAGATGATGTCTTCCCTGACAGAGATCACTTTGGTCGAATATTTTATAATCAAGCTAATATGTCAGCATTAGGTATACCTCAGGTAAGGTACATAGTGCATAAAAGATCCCTTTCAAATCTGAAAATCTGTTTCAAATTTCAGATTTATCTCCCCATTTACGTTCATAAATAGGATATAGAGTATCGCCTACGAGTAGGAACTTTTGTTTATCACCCAATTCTTACAGGCACAAGTAAATAAATATAATTTTTGCAATGGATTTCACTTCGACTGAACCTGATCACATTAGGGCGCAGTAATACATCAGTTTTTGACAGTAATTCAACTATTGTAAAGTCCTTTATATTGATCCAGTGTTTCCATCAAGGTCAATTAAATAAAAATATTTCTTTTTTAATTAAAAAAAAAAAGTTACTTTTAGTAAAAGAAATGATATCTATTGTAGAATGTGTTATTGTGTGATGAAGTAAAATTCCAATTGCGTGAAGCTGGTTCACCTGACTAATTACTATGTTTTTATATATGTTTATTACAGATAGCAACAGCATTAGGTATATTTATGTACTACATTAAAGTTAACTGTAGTATTAGGTATATTTATGTACTATATTACGGATAACCGTAATATTGGGTATATTTTTGTATTTATTACAGATAGCCATATTATGGTGTATATTTTACAGATAGAAGTATTATTATGTATTTTATTTATATTTATTACAGATAGCAACAGTATTAGGTATACGTTTTGTATATTACAGATAGCAGTATTATTAGGTATACAGACAATATTAGATATATTTTTGTATATATATTACAGATAGCCGTAGTATTAGGTATGTGTACAGCTGGTGGAGCGTATGTACCTGCTATGGCAGATGAAAGTATTATTGTAAATAAAGGAACTATTTATTTGGCTGGTCCGCCATTGGTAAGTTTCTGTCTAGATATAAATTTATAATATACTTTAATTGAACACGGTAAATTCTACACTAGAGTTCTATGGAAAACTCCCTGTTGAACGTGACAAGAAGTAGGGTCGCCTGTCAAACCTCGTGGGTTTTCTGTAGGTACTCTGGTTTCCTCCCACTGCTAAAGATCCTACGCGCAAGTGAATTATTGAAATAAAATCAAACCATATGTTAGTCCTGAAATGACCTAGTTTATGTCAATGGACATTAAACCCCATTTCTCTCTCTCTGTGGAAAGCAGTTACTGTATTTTCTTACTGTATTTATTGAGATTTAGGATATTTAGTAAGTTTGCTTGGGAGCCACAGCGGTTAAGTGGGTGTTCGATCCCTGCATTAGACAAGAAAGTTCATCCAGATTTTCCGGCGTGGTTTCCTCTTGTCAGTGATGCCGGATGGAGGGCCTGACAAGGACAGCTGTCTAGCCTCTTTGTTCGGATGGGACGAAAAACCGAGGTTTTGTGTACACATTGGCGTGCATGTTAAAGATCCCTTGGCAGTTCGAATTCAATATAAGATTAGGCCATGGTGCAGCTGCGTGGGTAAAATTATCCTTATAGCATCCTGTATGGCGTATACCCGTCTTCATTAGCCCAGTTTGGAGCAGAGCAGTAGGACGTTAAAAACCATTTCATTTCATTTCATAAATTTGTGTACAATCTTAAAATCTAATTTTATAAATACTTAACAGAATTGAACAATTTTTGGACTGATATTGCTAGGGCTGGGTATCGATAGTGATTTTTACTATTGATAATCGGCAATGAAATTGATAGTATCGAAAACAAACTTATTTTCACGGTCATCATCAAGACTGGATCCAGTGTAAGTTCAAAGTTCAAAACCATATGAAGTTGCGAAAGATCGTTTGCTCCTGTCTAAAACCCAAAGTGCTTCCACACAGCACTTTTAGCTTTGCCGGCAAAATCAACAAGCGTTTTGTCGTCCATGACAATGTGTGCTATTTATTGTACTGGGTACTCTATTACTGAGGCACACATACAGAAATAGTGAACTGTACAGACGAATTCTGAAGCTTGCAAAGGGAAATAACTCTAACTATATTTACACATTCGGGTATCTCCGATTTAGCGATATTCAACAATAATTTCTTCAAAACTAAAGTAGGTGGCGCGGAACTGGAAAGTGGTCAATTTGTGAAAACGGCTGTTCAATAAGCAGTTACAATTTTGTTATGTGTTACATTGATACTTGATGGTAATTAAAGTGAGCGGTGTATTATGATTAACTGAAAGAAAACATTGACATTTCAGACGCAAGAAAAATAGACGAAGAGCGATAATCGATAGTAACCCACCGCTATCGATAGTGCTTTTCTGGGCCGTCCAATCGATTTATATCGATATTTTACCCAGCCCTAGATATTGCTTTAAGGGATTCAATTTTCACAAATGATAGTCTTTTGGATATATTTTATAGGTAAAGGCAGCTACAGGAGAAGAAATATCAGCAGAAGAATTAGGTGGTGCTAAATTACATTGCAGGTAGGTCAACATCTTCCCACAATCTGATTAAAACACAGATCCTAATTCGTTTAAAATTTCATTTTACTTGTCTTTACTACACTAGGATCTGGGAGAGTTGTTATCATTGACGTGTTCTGGATGATGTGAGGGATTAGCCGAGGGAACGGGCTGTTACGGCGAGTTGTTGAACTTTTTAGACAAGAAACTGTGGGTAGACCACTAGAAACGTCAACGCTGATTGATCAATCAATGTCTGATGTCATAGGGTCAATAGCCACTCATTTGACCCCTGATGTGAACTCCCACTATAGCTTGTCAGATCTTCATGTAGTGTAGGTCATTGAAAGTCTAAAAAACGAAACTAAATATAGATCTGTTTTTTAATCAGATTGCACATGCATAAACCCCAAAAATCTAGTTTTAAGTGATAAACATATAAAACATATTACGAGTTGACATGTGAATCAACCACCATTTTGAATTTTATGAATTCAAAGATATAACTCATGTTGTCAACTAGCTTATGGTAATTTTATGTAGCAGGTGTTACATGGGTTCTAAATACATATTAATATGGGAGGAATGTCTTCTAGCATGCAATAACCAAGGTCCTTTCTACACACTGGCATGCACATTATGTATTGAACCCTGGACAGTTGGAATTCAAAATTAGATGATGCTATAGCCTGGGCAAAATCTCCCCAAAAGAACATTCCCTAGGTATGTGTTATAGTTTATTGCATTAGTCCAGGTGGAACTGGATTCATTTATTCCATTCCATTCCATTCCATTCCATTCCATTCCATTCCATTCCATTCCATTCCATTCCCATTCCAATTCCATTCCAATTCATTTTTTCAAGATTCCTCATGCTGTAGATGTTATGGGAAGGGAAGCGTTTAATAAAAAACTTATGTAGACCCTGCCAATAGGTCAATTTACATCGTATTTTATTTTATTTCAGTAAATCTGGTGTAACGGATTATTATGCTGAAGATGATGAACATGCGTTGTATCTGGCCAGACGAGCTCTTAGTAATATTAATTATAATAAAGACCCTGGCGTAAGTTATATCTAGCCAGACAAGCTCTTAGTTTATTATTTCGCTCTGAGCCAAATGTCAGGATTTTATTAGAACTAGCATCAATTATTCAACTACAGAAAAACATAAAATTGTAGCTTTATATGTAGCTTAAACTTAGCCATGGTGAGAGAAAGAAAATTAGGTGATTTCGGTACAAAGACATGGTTCAATTTTATTTCAGTAATTCACTTGCACGTAAGGGGTCTTTAGCAGTGGGAGGAAACCGAAGGACCCAGAGAAAACCCACAAGGTTAGGCCGGCGACCCTACTCCTTGTCACGTGCAACCGGAGAACCGAAACCACACCTGTTGACTCAATAACAGACCTTTATGTTGTTGTAAACTGTGTGAATGTTAGATGTATAAAATTGTATATTATGTTTCAGATGACGAGTTTCCTCCCACTGCTAAAGACCCCTACGGGCAAGCGAATTATTGAAATAAAATTAAAACCATATGTTAGTCCCGAAATGACCTAGTTGTGTTGAGTGCACGTTAAACCCCATTTCTCTCTCTCTTTCAGATGACGATAACACCACCTAAAGAACCACTTTATCCAGCTGATGAATTATATGGTATTGTTGGTGATAATCTTAAAAAGACTTTCGATGTTAAAGAAGTGAGTGTTAATTCTTATGATAATCTTAAAAAAACTTTCGATGTTAAAGAAGTGAGTGTTAAAAAGAAGTGAGTGTTAATTCATATGATAATCTTAAAAAAACTTTCAATGTTAAAGAAGTTAGTGTTAATTCTTATGTTAAAAGACGGAAAATTGGAAATAACAAGCCTCCGCCGACTAATGGATACTTCACTTTTTTCTGATGAATAAGGAGCCACAGTGGTACAGAGAGGAAGATGATGGCTTGCTCACTTGGTGGTCCTGTGTTAGCTGAGAAAGTACATTTGGATATTCAGTTGTGGTGCCCCCTTGTCAGTGGTGCAGAACGGAGAACTTGGCAATCGACACTTTATAGTCATTCAGATGGGATGAAAAACCAAAGTCCTGTTTACGCATTTGTGTGCACGTTAAAGATCCCTTGACAGTTGGAATTCGATATTAGAGTAGGCCATTTCTCTTAAAGCACACGCCTGCCTTAGTTAGCCCAGTTGGAGGAGAACAGTAGGACGTTAAACCCCATTTCATATCTTTTGATGGATGGCGACTATGAGAAAGTGACTGTAAATGTTAATGAATTGCTCTTGGTAGGTGGGGAGATTGGAAGGTGAATTCTTTGAGCAGATGACTGTTACATAGAGATAATTTCAATGGAATGATCTTTGAGGGTGTGGGGGGTGGGTGGTTGATTGGTGATGAATGGTGATCACAATGAGCAGGTGGTTGTTATATAGAGGTGACCACTACACAGGTTTAACTGTATGTATATGTGTACTGTTGGGTTAGTAATTTCAGGCGTTTGTTGATAAATGAAATGTGGTTTAACGTCCTACTGTTCTGCTCCGAACTAGGTTAAGGAACTAATGAAGATGTGCATAGCCATACAAGTGTGCTTTAAGGGAAATTTTGGTGGATGCCTACTCTTATATCAAATTCTTTTACGTGTGTGTCTATGTGGCCCATCCGAAGGACTAGACAGCTCTCCTTGAATGGTCCTCAGTCCTGCATCACTTACGAGTGGGAACCAATACAGGGATTGAACACCTGACATCAAGGCTAGCGAGCCAGCGTCTTTGATATGAAATATATAGAGGATATTTGTCCTTTTAGAGTGAATAACATATTTTATTTCATCGAGAAGCAAGAAAACTTATATTTTCACGAACGCGTAGCATGAGTGAAAATATAAACGTTTTATTGCTTAGAGATGAAATAAAATATGTTATTCACGACAAAACGACAAATGTTCTATTTATTTTATGATTTTACGATCATTTTAGTTAAAACAACATGGACTACTTTGCTAGCCAGTGGAATAACACTTTTATTTCACTGATAAAACGTGGTATTCCACTACTGATCATAAAATAAATAATTGTAGGTTATAGCACGTATTGTGGATGGTAGTCAGTTTGATGAATTTAAAGCTATGTATGGTGAAACATTAGTTACTGGTATGTGTAACGTTTTCCTTTCTTCTGCATGAAACTTGATACAAGTTACAATTTTATGGATACACAATTACTGAGTTTAATAATAATAATAATGTATATGTATATATAGCGCCAATTCCATCCAAAATTACATGCTCAAGGCGCAGTCATGACACTCTGTACACTTTACAATATTTACCCTAGTAGCTTGATCTCTCGTATTCTAGATTAAATAAGTCAGTTTTCAATTTTGTCTTAAACAATTCGAGAGAACTTGACGTTTTAATGCTGTGTGGTAGGGGATTCCATGCGATTGGTGCATAACATATAAAAGATTTATAACCAAAGGATTGCAATTTGAATTTCGGTATGTGTAAAAGGCACTGTTCATAAAGTTCAGTCAGATATTCTGGGCTGAATCCATGTTAGCATTTAAACACAAGACACAAGATTTTGAACGTTATTCTGGAATGTACTGGCAACCAGTGAAGTTCCTGTAGAATAGGTGTTAGAGAGAGAGAGAGAAATGGGGTTTAACGTCTACTCAACAAAAACTAGATCATTTTGAGACTAACATATGGTTTCATTTTATTTCAGTAATTCGCATGCGCGTAGGGGTCTTTAGCAGTGGGAGGAAACCGGAGTGTCCGGAGGAAAACCATGAGGTTGAGTAGGCACCCCTATCTCCATGCCACATACGCTCACACCAGGGCTCGAAACCACAGCCGCAAGCCAGAGGTGACCGGCCAGCTAGAGGTCGAAGTGTGGCTCTCTAGACCACTAGGCCATCCTAACCCCCCAGAATAGGTGTTATATGAGAACGTCTTGATGTTTTACTTATTATTCTCGCAGTGGTGTTTTGAACAGCTTGTAATTTTGACATTACTAATTGGTTCAGGCCACATAAAACACCATTACAATAGTCTAACCTAGAGAACACTATGGATTGAATGAGAGTATGGGCAGTTTCCTTTGTCAGAAGATGGAAGTAACATACTTTGCAAATGTAGTTGACATGTGTTTCCATTGTTAGGGCTGAATGAAGCATCACTCCTAAGTTTTTAAAGTTCCAATTTCATATTTTCTAAGAAAGTCAAAACATAATTATTTCTATGTCTTTTGCTCAAAAGGTTGTCAACTCACTATTATACGATCATGGGCAAAATTTTTTGGGCATTAAAAAGGCTGACACAGGCTGATTGAGGAAATAGTAACTCAATTACCTCCCTTGTTTTCCCATTCCTCTCCATGGACGGCCATCTTCAAACGTTTGAATTTGAAAATGATATTTTTGCCAATTTCTCAACTGGCAATAGTGAATTATAGGATTAATAGGATTATTCTTTAACAAGGTAGGACTGTTTATAGGTTCAATCTATTTTAGGGCTTTATTTTAATACATTTTTAAAATATAACTTAAAAATATGCTATTGGAACTTTAACATTGGTCAGCTCCTGAATGTATTTAATATCTTGTATATATTCACAATTTATTTGTTTTTATCCAGGTTTTGTGTTATCTTAAACTAGATTTCTTGGGTTTTTAACCAGGTTTTGTTTGTATGTAATCTGGTGTTGTTTTGTATTTAACCAGGTTTTTGTTTGTATTTAACCAGGTTTTGTTTTGTATTTAACCAGGTTTTGTTTTGTATTTAATCAGGTTTTGTTTTTTGTTTTGTATTTAACCAGGTTTTGTTTTGTATTTAACCAGGTTTTGCTAGGTTATGGGGTTATCCTGTTGGTATTGTAGGAAATAATGGTGTACTATTTTCTGAGTCTGCGTTAAAGGTAAGAAATATCTAATCATCAAATAAGGTTATACAAAAAGGATAAATAATGATAGTTTAGCATTAAACGATATCAATCTCATGAGGGACAGTGTTGGGAAGAAGACCTTGGGTCAAAGTCCCAAGTTTCAGCACTCGGAAGTTTCCTGTTCGAGTCACCAGTTCATCAAGTGAGTCA
Source organism: Patella ulyssiponensis (assembly GCA_963678685.1). Taxonomy (NCBI): domain Eukaryota; kingdom Metazoa; phylum Mollusca; class Gastropoda; family Patellidae; genus Patella; species Patella ulyssiponensis. The sequence goes on along the minus strand of OY783227.1, from coordinate 16,551,667 downwards.
GAAATTCATGGTGATAAGGCAAGTTTGATTTTATTGCCATTACTGCAACTTGAGACCTTAGCTTTTTTCAAGTTGCAAATTGAGTCGTGATAAATATTTCAAGATGAGTCGCTAATCAAGTCTTCAATGCAGTCTTTGTGTCAGAGTCATGGGACTTGAGTTTCCACCTCTTCCGAGGACCATATTGTCTAACTTTAATCAGTGAATGGGATTGGGAAACTGGCTCATTCTATGTAAAACCACTCAACAGGTTTGAAGTATTAAATAATCCTAAACAACTTTTAGAAATACAGCCCTTGGAGTAGAAGCATATCTAACAAATGAAATGAAATGAAATGCTCTGAATACGGCAATTAAAGACAGGCATCCGCCATACAGTGTGCTATGAGTAAAATTTCGCTTTGTCAGTGGCGCTACCGCTTACATATACAAATATTTCTAAATTCAAAACTGCATAAATTTGTGATTAAGATATTAATAGCTTTAGAAAAGAGTTGTAGATGAAAATCTAATTTTTTTGTTTATTTTGTAGGGAGCTCATTTTATAGAGCTGTGTTCACAGAGAGGAATACCTTTAATATTCTTACAAAACATAACAGGTATTAGTGGTGTATATTGTAAATTTATCGACTCAAACGAACAAAACTAATGGGAACATAAGTATTTACAAATGTACAAAAATATTGGAGCTTCCTGATATGGTAGTTAGCTTATCTTTAATATTATATGAATGCTGGCAGTAAACCTGGCATCATCCGGACCCCAAATTTGCCCAAGCCCAAATTCGTCCAGGCCCAATTTGCTAGGGACCCAAATTGTAAGGGGCCCAAATTTGATGGCCTAAAATATTGGCAGGGTCATGCTGGCGCGATGACGAAGGGTGATCAGCAAACATACACACAGAGGCATGCATACATACTTATATATTATTTATATAGAAGATTAAATAGTGACTGTAGAAGAAATACTGTTTTATTATTTAGTTCCGATGGGTCGTAGGTTATATTATATATCAAGGGCTCTGTACATAATCATTATTATTATTGTTATTTATCTTTAGGTTTTATGGTGGGACGGGATGCAGAAGCGGGTGGAATTGCTAAAAATGGTGCAAAAATGGTGACAGCCGTGTCTTGTGCTAAAGTACCTAAATTTACTGTGATAATAGGAGGATCATACGGTGCTGGTAATTATGGAATGTGTGGTCGCGCTTACAGGTAGGTCTTTAGAGATAACAATCGGATTAAAACACAGATCCTATTTCGTATGTTTTTTTAGGGCGGTGAAGGGGGTGGTTGAATGGTTAGCACGGGTGTGCTGTATCATAAAGCCTGTCATTGAATCAACTGACATGGTTTTGAATCCCTGGTTGTATATGACAGGGAGAAGGGTTACCTGTGCAACCTCATGGGTTTTCTCTGGGTCCTCCGGTTTCCTTCCACTGCTAAAGCCCCATACGCGCAAACGAATTATTGAAATAAAATTAAAAACCTTATGTTAGTTAAGTTGGTGTTAAACCCCATTTTTGTCTGTCTCTCTCTCTTTCGTTTCGTTTTTTAAAGTTCAGAATTTCGTTCTACTTGTATTCACTACACTAGAATCTGGAAGAGTTATTACATTATCAGATTTGGTTGATGTGAGGGATTAGCTAATTAAATGGTCTTTAACAGCCAGTTCTTGACCATGCAAGGAACTGGAGGTAAACCACTAGAAACTTCAATTCTGTTTATTAATCAATGTCTGACATCATAAGGTCAAAAGTCGCTCGTATGACCCTTGACACAACCTTTGTAGCCTAAGCCATCAAAAGTATATAAAAAAACCGAAATATAGATCGGTATAGTGGATTATTAGAAATTAAATGGGGTTTTAGAGTTCTAATGAAGACAGGCATATGCCATACAGTGGGCTATTTAGGAAATTTTTCCCAGACAAGGTTCTTTTACACGGGTACATATGGAGTGCTGGCTTTATCTATGGGCTTGGCAGGCTGAGGTCACATCCAACCACAAGATTTAGGGGGTCTCTGGCCAAGGTGCATATTAAGGCTTTCGTACAGACTATCATCTTCCTCTACTCATGAGAGTGGGGGATTAGAAGGGGTCTCTTAAGTGGAATAGCCTAGGACCTTTACATTAAGAAAACCATGAAGTTTAGTATGTACTAGGGAATGTTTTTTCTCATAATTTTGTTTGTCATGTGTATATAATCCAGGGATATTTATGTACATGTACCTATAATTATATCACTTCAAAGTTTTTATATGGAATATCTATAACTATAGTCTGTTTATTATTTCAGTCCAAGGTTTTTATATATGTGGCCTAACTCTAGAATATCTGTAATGGGAGGTGAACAGGCAGCCAATGTTCTAGCTCAGATAACAAGTGAACAACGAAAACGAGAAGGAAAGAAGGTGAGGACTTAGTCAAAACATTAATATTATAATTATCTCCCTTGAAATGGAGGGCAGTTAAAGGACAATATTGGTGCCAGTCATTATTACATATGTGATAGAACTGGAAAAATACATTCCAAATATAATTTTAACACTGAGATCATTGCTACGGGAGATGTGTAACAAACTCTTAAATGTACGGGAAGTGACGTCAAACATGACAAACACGAGTTGTCCTTCTATGTAAGTGACTGAACTAACGAGCGATAACAGACACGCAGGCGAATTTCATATTGTCCTTTAAGTGTGGTTTAATATTCGAGTGCGAAATATATTGATATTGCATGAGTGTCATATCCATATAATATGCAATGTCTTGCACAAGACCATTAAACAACTTAAAATGCAGACACTATCCAATGAAATATGTCACACCGGTGCAATTTTTCAACTAGTATAAATAGTGTATGCCCACATCAAAGGATGACATCACATCTGAATTTTAAATTTGATTAAAACCCCATCCTGCACACCAACTTAAATTGAAAAAGCAAACTCAAATGTGAAAGAAAATGTATGTCTATACTTTTTTAAATCTATTTTTGAAATATTTCAGTGGACAGAAGCTGAAGAACAAGCTCTTAAAGACCCAGTTATAAAGAAATATGAAATCGAAGGCAACCCCTATTATGCTAGTGCCAGGTAAGAAATATGAGTTATTCCCCCCTTGATTGACGTCATCTGGTTTGGTGTCGTGTATTTACCTGCCGAATGACGAGAAGAGATCACGGTCAGTTGGGGAGGTCATTACTATACCGAAAATTCATCTAACTGCATTTTAGGGTTCGGGTTGTAAAGTGGCTATGAAGGAATTTTTTATTTAAAGCTCCTAAAGACCCCTACGTGCAAGTGAAGTATTGAAATAAAATTGAACCATGTTAGTCCCAAAATGACATAGTTTGTTTCAAGTTGACTTTAAACCCCATTTTTTCTCTCTCTTTGGAGACTGGTTTACATATATGGAAACGACCCTTGACAGTTGGAATTTCATATAAGAGTAAGACCATAGTGCCGCTGTCTAGGCAACATTTCGCTCATAGCGCACTGCACGGCATATGATTGTCTTCATTAGCCCAGTTGGAGCAGAACATTAAAACAATAAACCCCATGTCATTTTTTTTTGTTGTGCTCAGTAAAAATATATTTATAATTTCAGATTGTGGGATGATGGTGTGATAGATCCAGCCGATACTAGAACTGTTCTAGGATTGAGTCTTAGTGCTTCAGTAAATAAACCTCCAGAAAAAACTAGATTCGGTGTATTTAGAATGTAGACTTTTAGCAAATATCAAAAACAAAGACATAAAGAACTGAGATTAATATTATAGCAAAATGTGATGCTGTGTATCTCCATGAATTAGTGTTGTTGTATTTAAAAGTGATAAAGGGTGGTCACTCTGTGTGTATTGAACTTTGATTATAGACAATTGGTAGGGTGGCCCGTGCAGCGAAATTTTCTCTACTGAAAGTTGAACTTGACATGAAAAATGTGCTCACTTCAGTGGCTTGTTTTGAAGTGATTTCTGGCCAGTCATGCAGTACGATAACACTGGTATGAGTCTATAAATAGCAATCACATGGCCTTGTGGGTGTTGTTACCAATGCTCCTAGCAATAGCAAATTATTGAAATGTAAATGTAACATTTGCCCCTAGTTGTGTTGTGTGAAAATTAAATTTAATCTCATTGTATTATGCCTCTCTCTCTCTCTCTCGCTAACCCCAACCCTAACCCTAGTGGTCTAGAGTGCCGCGCTTCGACCTCTAGCTGGCCGGTCACCTCTGGCTTGCGGCTGTGGTTTCGAGCCCTGGTGTGAGCATATGTGGCATGGAGATAGGGGCGCCTTCTCAACCTCGTGGGTTTCCTCCGGGCACTCCGGTTTCCTCCCACGGGTAAAGACCCCTACACCCAAGCGAATTGTTGAAATAAAATTAAACCATATGTTAGTCCCGAAATGACCTAGTTTGTGTTGAGTGGACGTTAAACCCCATTTCTCTCTCTCTCCCTCTCTCTCACAGAATATCTGAAACTGTAATCCTGATAACTACAGCAGATTGTGTTTGATGTTTTTTTTATATAAAAGAATAACAGAATAACAATTGGATGTGTATAATTGATGTAAATACATGTAGAAATACTCCATAAAAATATAATAAATCCAGTTTGTGTTGTTGAAACAAAGACCTGGACAGTGATTAATTTCATAGAGCAAAAACATGGATAGAAAAGATTTAAATATTTTCTCGAGATATAAGAGAAATACGGTCACACATCAGCTTATCTGAAATCAAAAGGGGGGTGGCTGAATGATAAACACGTGCGCGCTGTATCATAAGGTCTGTTATTGCGTCAACTGCCGTGGTTTTGATTCCCCGGTTGTAGGTTACAAGCAATCTGTTTCACAGAGAATTACTTACGAATTAATTACTTACGAATTAACTCTGTAGCAGATAGTGTCAACAGCACGTGCGTTGACTGCAGTCAAACTGATCCCGCAGTGAATATTCGCTTGGCCGCTACAATCACTGATAAGCATGACATTGACGAGGCTTAATGAGTACGGCATATTAACTTTTTTACTCCGACAAATTAAATTCTCAAACATTTTTTTGAGGTAAAAGAAAAATAAATAAAGACGTTTGAAGTATTTGTAGTTAAAAAATATTTCCTATTTAGTGTAAATGGGTATTAAAATGAGTAAAATGCATCATTTTGCCCGAAGCAGTTAGGTGTTAAGTAAACATTGCACGAGCCGTTGAGCCAATGACTACGAGGCGTGCAAGTCAACGCACGTGTTTTAGACAGCCATCCGTTACAGGGATATTTCGTTAGTAATTCTCTGTGAAACAGGTTGGCTCTCGGCTAATCTCGACATATTCCGTAAACTACGTAAACTACATCTAGTCTCGGATGTATGACAGTAAGTGATATGTACCTACGCCCATACATTTGCGATGCGGCTACCGGTTTACTTTAACAGGAAAACTTGACGCTATTACACAAATTGGGAACCTGTTCGGCTAGCGACCTATTCGACCGATCGAGCTGCAACCTGTTCGTTGGAAACCTATTCAGAGTAAAGACAATAGTCTCTATTTATCAACCAATAAAATCCAACGTTATGTCTATCAAATGAAAGTAGAATATATTATTTTTTATCCATTCCTTCAGCTCAGAATAGAAGTGTAATTTCGTCATTATCTTACAGCTGGATCGGTCGAATAGGTCGCTAGCCAAATAGGTCGCCAACTTGTGTTTGGAATGGGCGCAGCCATGTTTCATGCGGGACCTTTAAAGTAGTTCCAATATGGCGGAATTCATCATACAGCCGAGTTTAGATTCCCGAAATCTTCCGAGGTTTGCCGAGTGGGGTTACAAGAAGTAAGGTTCACTCGGCAAACCTCGTAAGATTTCGGACAATCTAAACTCGGCTGTATGATGAATTCCGCCATATTGGAACTACTTTAAAGGTCCCGGATGAAACATGGCTGCGCCCACTCCAAGCACAAGTTGGCGACCCATTTGGCTAGCAACCTATTCGACCGATCCAGCTGTAAGATAATGACGAAATTACACTTCTATTCTGAGCTGAAGGAATGGATAAAAAATAATATATTCTACTTTCATTTGATAGACATAACGTTGGATTTTATTGGTTGATAAATAGAGACTGTTGTCTTTACTCTAAATTGGTTTCCAACGAACAGGTTGCAGCTCGATCGGTCGAATAGGTCGCTAGCCGAATAGGTTCCCAATTTGTGTAATAGCGTCAAGTTTTCCTGTTAAAGTAAACCGGTAGCCGCATCGCAAATGTATGGGCGTAGGTACATATCACTTACTGTCATACATCCGAGACTAGATGTAGTTTACGGAATCTGTCGAGATTAGCCGAGTGGAGTAAGGTTGCCTCAAACTGATCCCGCAGTGAATATTTGCTTGGCCGCTACAATCACCGATAAGCATGACATCGACGAGGCTTACTGAGTACGGCATATCAACTTTTTTACTCTGACAAATTAAATTCTCAAACATTTTTTTGAGGTAAAAGAAAAAATAAATAAAGATGTTTGAAGTATTTGTTGTTAAAAAATATTTCCTATTTAGTGTAAATGGGTATTAAAATGAGTAAAATGCATCATTTTGCCCGAAGCAGTTAGGTGTTAAGTAGGCGGTGGTACTTTTTACCGCCGACCACCGCCGACTACCGCCGATCACCGCCGACCAATATTATTTACCGCCGACCAAATATTATTTACCGCCGATGTAGCAATATAGACAAGGAATGAGGAGATAAGATATAGTTTGATGTTTCTAAACATATTCACATATATGCAGGTGTGTACTGAAATCAACTAACATTTGAATGACATATGGGTTATAGAAACAAAAACATGATAACAGATATCTCATGCGCAGTTTCTAGAGTAAATTTCCATAACCATATAAGGGTGGGTTATTACATCATGTTTGACCAATTAGATAATTGAATGTCCAAAACCAGTTGATATAAAATTATGATACTTGCGCGAATTCGTCAGACGACATTTAGATTCCAGACTTCGATTAGGTTCCAGAGGGTTATACCATCAAAGAGTCCTAGGCACCGCGAGGTGTCTAGGTTGAGAAGAGTTTAGTTAGCATTGACTGTAATTGTAATATGCTTGTATGTATAACTATGCTACATAAAAGGTAAAAACGAACTGTTGCATTGTTATAACTGAAGAAGACAAACGTCTTAAGAAACCAGTAAGAAGAAACACCAATCTAATTAAAATATAGATCTATATTTCGTTTCGTTTTTTATACTTTCGATGGCCTACACTCACGTAGATCTAACTAGTTATAGTGGACGCTCACGTTCTATGACGTCAGGTATCAAGCACGGGACATTTGACCCGATAACGTCAGTCATTCGATTAACCAATTAGCGATCGCCATGCTTTTCAAAATCCACTTGTGTTTTGTTATGATTTCTATCCGCTGGTGTTAGTATAGACGTCGTTGGCTGGTAATATCTACCCACAGTTCCACGCATGAAAAGGTCAAACGGTCGATTCGACAGACCATTTGATTGGCTGACCCCTCATTTCAGGCAGAACGCCAGTTAAATAACAAGTCCTCCAGATCCAAGAGTAGTGAAGACAAGTAAAAACGAAATTTTGAACTATAAAAAACGAAACGAAATTGGATCTGTGTTTTAATCAGATTGAAGAAACACACAACGTGAAAGAGAAGAAAAGACGATCTGATATAAATCCTAGACGATCACAAGGCTAACGGTAATATGTAGCAAAAACAAGATGCATGGGTCATACGTAGGATGTGGCGACTGGACCGGTTACCACCCGCTCTCCGCGTCAGACAAAAAGGCTCATGGTGCTACACCGACCAAATATTATATGTCGCCGACCAAATATTTTTTTTCCGTCATTACCGCCGACCAAATACCTTCGAGTAATTACCGCCACCCAAATATTTTTACGTATAACAACCACCGACAATCGTGTTTATTTAACGAGGAGCAAATACTTTAATATATTAAATATAGAATTTTACAAAGGATATTATAAATCATATCAATTATTCTTTTAATAAGAATATTATTAATCATATCAATTATTCTTTGGGTGGTGTTATTTTCAAGTTGTGTCGAGTGGACGTTAAACCCCATATATTAAATATAGAATTTTACAAAGCATATTATAAATCATATCAATTATTCTTTTAATAAGAATATTATTAATCATATCAATTATTCTTTGGGTGGTGTTATTTTCAAGTCGTGTCGAGTGGACGTTAAACCCCATTTCTCTCTCTTTCTATTTTCAAGTGTCAATTAGGCCTAGCCATATACACAGATAAATGTGCAATATACATGGACTTTCGACCCTGTACGAAAAATATCCGGATTCAAAGAAGTACCTTGATGATGAAGTTAAATTGTGGACAAACAATAAGGCGGAATCCGCAAATCATATTTTTAAATGTGCAATTGACTGGAAACCAAAAAAGGCGCCGGAATTGATTGAAAAACTATATATGTGTATTAATTACCAGTTCATTAATTTAAAATCATCCCTGTATTTTTCCGGAGAATACGAACTCTGTGGCAGATACAAGGCATATTCAGTCTCGGAACAGAAGTGGCGTTGTTTCGGGGAAGAACAAAAAGACAAATGTTTTAAAAACTTTCTTAAAGTTTCGAAAAGAAAAAGGGAAGAGGATGAAATGATATGCTCAAAAAATAAAAAATTCAGTGTAGTGAAAAAAGCAAAATTACCGACCAAAAAACAGCATCAAATAAAACGTGCCCGAAGCGTTCGTACAACGCGAAGATAAAGTATTTAATTTATTGATTGTGAACAAAATGTGAAATGCATTCGATATTTTGTATTATGTATTATATGTATTAAAAACTTGTAAATATATTCCAAATGAATATCATTTTTGTTATGCTCTTCTAAAAAAATAATATCGTCAGATAAGACATTTAGTCGGCGGTAATTACGCCATGGTCGGCGGTAAGTTCATTATGGTCGGCGGTAAAAAGTAGTTGGTCGGCGGTAATTATATGGCAGTCGGTGGTAAAAAGTATTGGTCGGCGGTAAAAAGTACCACACGTTAAGTAAACATTGCACGAGCCGTTGAGCCAATGACTAACGGCGCGTGCAGTCAACGCACCTGTTGTGGACAGTCGTCTCTTACAGAGATAATTCGAAAGTAATTCTCTGTGAAACAGATTGGGGTTGCCTGTCGAATCGCATGGGTTTTCTCCAGGTCCTCTGGATTCCCCCTACGGGAATTGCCGAAATAAAATTGAACTATGTGTTAGTCCCGAAATAAGCTAGTTTATGTCGAATGGATGGTAAACCCTATATAAATATATATCTCTCCCCAAAAAGAAAAACTTCCACGAAATCTAATCTCCACGTCTTCACTAGTTCAGCTGCTCTCATTAATTAGGTTAGGCAAAGCAATAAATGACTGAAGATTCCCAACTTTTCATATTTTCTCCCAGGCTTACCTAAATCTTTTATGGCCGAACAAATTTTAATGATTTTCAGATAATTACATAATGAGTTGTTACTCTTAATCAGATTTTAGTGTATTACAAATGTTTCATTACCCAAAAAAGTAAAAATATGCGACAACCCTTGTTGACTGCCCGGACGATTTAGCTGCTGTGGGCGTATGTTTCGTTGCCTGGCAACCTATCTTTTAACAGGGTGTTGTGTCCCTCATACTGGTTCTAGCGAGGTAAGCAAGGTCTTATTTTCTCACTAAGATGTTCAGTTACATTGGGCAGGCGTTCACAGGGACTAATACGCGACCGTTTAGCAGTAAAAAGTTGCCCAGTAAAATTGACTGCGAAGCCAAACTTTTTCGATAAGGATTCAATAGCACGGTCCCTGAACGTACAGGGCGAGCCTAATGAGTTCTACGTTCAGAGCTGAACTATGTGTTCACAAGCTTTTCCAGGCATGGTTTTTAACCCTTGAAAGATAATCTTGGAACAGAATATCAAAGACAGTTCGATTTCGAAAGGGTGTGTCCTTTCATGTTCCCAATGCATCCCTTCAATATTTGGGGCCTAGAAACTGACTCGAATGGGTTGCAACGCATAATAATGATTTGTGGAATATGGCTATATCGAGTCAGGGGCGTACATAACGATTTTGTTTTGGGGTGGGGGGTGTTTAGCCAAAATGTGACCGACTGATGCACATATCACCCCCCCCCCCCCCCCCCAGTGCGAGTGACGCAATCCGAAGCCGAGCACCACATGTGAGTTTTCTAGAGTCGACATAACATCTGTACAATCTGACGCCCCACACTAGTGGCACTACAAACTGGGCAGTTCACTATAATCGTGAATATGATAGTGCTGAGACAGTATAAGACAATTGGAGGAGTAGAAAAATGATTTTAAAATGGAATCGAGCAGGCGCAAAAAATTTCAGATATGTAACAGAGCTTTAAATTTTTGGGGCTGGGCTTGAAAATTTGAATCAATGTCATGGCAAATGGAGCCATATTGTCGTCATCGAGAGGATAAGAAATGTGACAGAATCTTGAGGCCTATCTGTCATTTCGCCTGTTTTGTGATTGTTTGTTTATCTCATTAATTCATTTAGTCGGAGACCGACTGCGGTGAGTACTTTTTTTTGAGACCGACTATTTTTTTGCCATGGTAGAACACATTTCATAGAACAACACACTCACAACAGAATAATAAGAGTGACAAGCAGACATGGTTATTTTATACTATAGTTTTGTGTGACGAATGCAATTTAGGCACACGAATTCACGCAACTACATTTTAGTATAATTTGGGAACTACTCTGGCTTTCATTGTTTTTGAGACTGACTGCAGTGACTGTACGGTATCCAAAGACCACTCGGACCAAAAAAAGACCACTCGGACCAACCCCAAAAAACAATATTTGTTGACTCTCGAACCGTTCACTTCAATTTACGTTGGAAGACCACTCGGACCTACTCAAAAAACCAATATTTGTTGCCTCTCGGACCGTTCAATTTACGTTGGAAGACCACTCGGACCTACTCAAAAAAATATTTGTTGCCTCTCGGGCCGTTCAATGTACGCTGTGTTGGAAGACCACTCGGACCAATATTTGTTGCCTCTCGGGCCATTCAATTTACGTTGGAAGACCACTCGGACCAACCCAAAAAAGAAACAAAATACAAATTTTAAGTTAAGTAAATATTATTTATTAATTCAAAGAAGCAAATAATCTATAAATGAAACAATACAAAATCTAGCTACGAGAACGTAGCTAAAAACGTTGAGATAATACTGATGTTTTTGTTTTTAGCTACGATTAGGAGCCTTCCCAGACAGCCAATCAGCTTTGGCCAAAGTATGGCCCACATCTGACAGCCTCTGGCTAGATGTGGCCCATATCCAGTCAGATGTTGCCAGATGTGGGCCATATCTGGCTAACACTTGGCAACTATTGGCTCACTACTGATGAATTAAACTTATTTTTGTAACTGATATGTAAGAATATCTTGTCAGTTTGTTTAACAGTTTTAAATTTTTTGTTTTATATTCAAAACATTTGAAAAAATAATATTATGCGAGAAGTTTGCCATATCTGGGCCAGAGATGGCCCACATCCAACTGGCCAAATGCCTCAAAATATCAACACAATAAATTTCAGCTCAGAAATGACATCTAGTTTCCAGTAGAATTTTCCCTTGTTCTATATTAGTTTTATTACAAATAAATATTAATTCAGTTTTATTAATACATGTAACATCTTTAAAATAAGATAAGTTTTATGCTATTATGGCTAATTAAACTTACAGAGGCCAATGTAGTGGCACAACTATCGCCTAACTCTAAATATTCGCGTTTAAAGTAATGAAGCGTTGTTTTTGTTCGACATTCACCGACATCAAAATTCTTTCATAGTTACACTTTGTACATGCGCCAACACTACACGTCCCTTTAGTACACGCCCCGTTTACCACATCCTGACGGATACAATCTATGTTGCCATCATAGAACTGTATCAGGTCCAAAATTGCCTTTTTGATTGGCTGTTATATAAAAGCCTCACATTTAGCCCCGCCTTCGTGATGACAGTCGTCAAAATATGCCATTTAAAAAAGATGACGGTCTTAGTAACGGCTTAACGCCTCGATTTTAAATACGACGATTTGTACCCGTTTCAGGTAGGATGAAATGCCTTATTGTAGTTGGATGTGGCGGAAATGTTATAAATAACAATAATCAATCGTTTTTTTGATGAAAAATACTGTCAATTTTGTTTAATCGCAGCGGGGGTGAATCACGACGGGATGTGCTACGTTGGAATATATGGGCCAAAATCTTATCTCGAAGAGATAAGGTTTGTTATCTATCTAGTAAGTAGCATATTCATATATACATCAACAATTTATTAAATATTTTTAATATGCCCGTAACATATGGTACAGGTAAGTAGCATATTCATATTTATTACATCAACAATTTATTAGGGGTTGACACTGCATAGCTTGTGTGAAACACTATTGTTTTTGTTAAAATTATTAGGGTTTCACAAAAGAACTTTTTTATTTATGAATATTTTTTAGTCGTGTTGTACACAGAATTAAAGAGTCATCTGACTTGCGCAAAAATGTTAAAAAAATTTGTCTCAATAATTTTCCTTGGCCGCCATTGGCTAATTCAGTTTTTCAGTCCTAGATTATTTTTTTATTGTTCGATTTGTATAAAACAAAGTTCATATGCTTCGTTGTCTCAATTGTCATTTTTTTTTGTTACCGATAGTGTTATCTGTCGGCACCGGAAGTGGCATAATTTTACCAAAAACTACAATTCTGACAGTTAGGTACCATTTTTCGAAAACAAATATTATTATTTTGAAAAATTATATGACTCAAAGAGTGTGTCCTTTCAAGGCGCAAAAAATGTCGGAAGCAGTTTTTTTAATTTCTATTTCATTTTCTAGCAAATTGGATTAAGAGGTGAAAAAAGGCGTAAAATTGACCTATTCACAACCCGTTCAGGCTTTTCAGATTTTAAGATATTTTTACATAACTTTTATGAACTTGTAGCTATAATCCTACGAAGAGAATGTATGTGAAAATTAGTTTGTAATATAAGCAGTTGCCGAGAAAAGGGCAGTTTTGCATAAGTCACTGTTTTCGTAATTTTGCCTGTAAAATAGTCAATTATTAATGGATATTCGCAAAAGTGACATCATTTGATTCAAAAAGCAAGTATGCGTCATATCAAGTTGATTATAATTTAAAATTGACACCGGAAGTGACACCTTTTGGTCAAAAACTGCATCTTTTAAAATCGATATTTTTTTCAACCAAGAATTATGTCACATATAATAATAATATTAACTTTTGGTTTAAATTCACATACTAACAAAACTCATACGGTCATATAGATATCATAAAATTGTTTCTAACTTGTTCGGTTGCCGAGATATAGGTGGTTTACTAAAAGTCACTTTTGAAGGTTTTTGGCCCATAAAAGTGTAAATTATTATTCGATTATCATAAAATTTTCACCCTTTCAAGCCCAATGTCATAGACGATGTCATAAACGTTTTTAGTGTCACCGGAAGTAATGTCATTTTGGCAAAAATTGTATTTTTAGCCTTCAAAAAAGATATTTTATTCAAATGAGTCTGATTTGTAATGTTTTTTTTTAAAATTATGATATTTGATGCCAATGCCAATCAACAAATAGAATGGACCAATACGATCATACAGGTGCCACAAAATCGTTTCTAACTTGTACGGTTGCCGAGAAATAGCCAATTTTCTACAAGTCACTTTTCAAGGTTTTGGGTCTATTCGATTTGCATAAAATTTTCACCATGTGATGTCATTTCTGATTTCATAAAAGTAATTGAACATTTTCATTATCACCGGAAGTACTGTACACTTACATGCAACAAATGTATACAATGAATTGATATTGCTGGATTTGATTGATTCTACGTCCATTTTATTTGATGTGTGCAGTGGTTCTGTGGAAACCTGTTTATTGGTTTCTTTGGTAACAGGTGTCCGGAAGAGTAAGCTTACTCTGTCGGCGCGGTAAAATAGCGTGATTGGCCAATGGACTATCAATGACAGCCTACACCAATAGTATTCCCCATAAATAAAGCGGTATAGGCAAAATAGTGTAATCAGGAAAAATAGTGTAATCAGCATATGGACTGTTCACCGTGTACAACATACACGGCAAACAGTGGTAACAGGTGTCCGGAAGAGTAAGCTTACCCTGCTGGCGCGCCACATCCGCCATAGCTGCCATAGCTGCATCCAAACTATTAGGCAAAATGTCGGTAAAATAGCGTGATTGGTCAATGAACTATCGGTATGCAAAATGCACGTGATGAACTTTGTTAACGATGTAGTAGACATAATCAAGGAGATATTAATAGTAAACGTGTCAATTGAATATATCTAGAATAATAGCTGAGAGAGACACATTATATTTACCAATCAAGTCAATGTGACGACCAAAAAACTTTTTAAAGGTTTTTATAAGTTTAGTGCGCACGTATCCTTGCAGTTGAAGCGTAGACGACAAATGCCTCGATCTAATTAAAAAATCAGAATAAAAGGAACAAGCTCTCGCGTAACGAATTAGCTGAGACACAAACACTCCATAAGCTGGTAATATTGGAATGTTGCTACTAATAAATGGAATGATGATTATTCACTTATGTGGAAGCGGACATTAAACCACCAGCTTAAGTGATAAATGAAATGATCTGATTGTCTACGATATTACCCTTGGTGGAAGTGGACGTAAATCCCCATGAACGAACGAAATGATCTGCACCTGTAATCTTCGATTTCGGTTATACGTACGCTATAGTATTATCATTGTGCACATAATATGGATTAATCTAGCTGGAAATACACCTGTGGACCACCGATAATGTAAGACAGTTTTTCACGAATATAATTATTTTAGACTTGCGTAATATGTATTATTACAATTCTGTGCTACCCTACTCGACACTATGCAAAACACGGTAAGTTGGTCCTTGAGGCTGTCGACTTGAAAATAATTCCAACCAGTAATACTATAAAAAGTATACTATATGCAAATACGGTTGTTTATGCGTGCTGTTAACCAATAGCTACTGTAAATTTCCCCGCATTTTTACGACTCTAACCAATGAAAAATTATCGCTGTTTGGTGCACGCCATTGTTATTAAAAAAATTCCTCTTGTTGGAATATGAATAACAGAAAGAATAAAACGATGACCAAGTAAATAAGTAAATATTTTCAAAATCATTTTTCTATAAATTGTAATTATAACCATATATCGTAACCACATAGACGGCTCTCGAGTCGGTAAAGTGGTAATTTGGCGTAAAATCTGAACGCCTTGTGTTATAAAACACTCGGTTCATTTCTCGCAAATTTGATTAAAATGACTTATAATACTAAGGCAGTGATCCATGGTGATTACCGATTAACCGATTAAGATTAAGCGGATTATTATCATCGCAGTAACTCATTAAATTGCCCGGACAAAGTTCACTTCGCGCGCGCAGATTGCTCATCGAAAATTAGACGGAGATTCACGCATGCGCAGGGGTAATCTGCGCAAGGAGGGCAATCTGCGCCTAACACTTATAAGGAAGGCCAATAACGGTGTAGAGCCGGTAGCGATCTGATTAAACCGTTATGTAAATAACTAGCTAACCGCTAGTTTTTCGGTGTAAAAGTGATGGAAATAGAGAGAGAGAAATGGGGTTTAACGTCCACTCGACACAAACTAGGCCATTTCGGGACTAACATATGGTTAAATTTCATTTCAATAATTCGATTGCGCGTAGGAATCATTAGCAGTGGGAGGAAACCGGAGGAAACCCACGAGGTTGAGAAGGCGCCCCTATCTCCATGCGCACACACCAGGGATCCAAACCACAGCCGCAAGCCAGAGGTGATCGGCCAGCTAAAGGTCTAGACGACTAGCCCCCCCCCCCCCGGGATCCAAACCACAGCCGCAAGCCAGAGGTGATCGGCCAGCTAAAGGTCTAGACGACTAGCCCCCCCCCCCGGGATCGAAACCACAGCCGCAAGCCAGAGGTGACCGGCCAGCTAAAGGTCGAGACCACTAGGCCCCCCCCCCCCCCGTGATGGAAATAGAAAAGGGGAGTCAGATTAAACATGATCGCCGAGTAAGAAGCATGATGAGGTTAAGCAGAAATGTGTATTTTGAACAAAAATACCTCGAGTTATTACGAATACGTAGGTCGTAGGTCAGTCACCCGAAAGATGAAAATGTAATTATCATTTTTAATAACGTTGTTCGCATGTCATAATACAAACATAAATTGTTTCGATGGAATTTAATTGGCCGTTTAGACACTGTTTTTGCAATTTTTATACATGCAACTGAGTGCCAATTTCATGAGATATATTACATATAATATCGTTTATTATATAATAACATGAACAGTATATTTGTAATTATAAAGCTTCAAAGACCTAAACTACAATTATTGAGGTCGCCCCGTTTTGAAATTGACTGTTTTTTTTTATTTCTTACATCTCTTTGTTGGAAATATTGTATGGACATACGAAACTGAAACACAAAATGCAACAGTTTTTTAATGGCTGAAACGCATTATGTTACTCAGGGGTGGATCCAAGATTTTCAGAAGGGGGGTGGGGGTGCTGCACCCACTTGGGAGTGCGAAGCCCGGCGCGTGATTTTTGAGTGGAAAAAATGCCAACAAGGACTAATTTCATACTAGTACTGTAAGAGGGGGCGTGCGCCGGGTGCACCTCCCTCTGGATCCGCGCCTGTTACTGGATTCGTGTATCGATTTGTCTTGAATATTGGTTATCGGAAGCCCATCTTTACCCGGTAAGATTACACCATCAAAATTGATTTAAATTGACAAATAATTCGTGTTTTCATTGTGGATGACTGATACTGATTTAGAAGCTTGGCCACTTTAAAGAAATTATACCATTCTGCACGCAGATATCCATCTACTTTAAGAATATATCTCTGTCCTGTATAACAGCATTAGATAGGCAGTCTTAAGGATGAAAGACATTTTAGCAATTTGATTCAAACACAGATCATATTTCGTTTCGTTTTTAGAGTTCAAAATTTCGTTTACTTGTCTTTACTACACTAGGGTCTGGAAGAGTTGTTATCATTGACGTGTTCTGAATGGTGTGAGGTATTAGCCAATGAAACGGTCTGTTACGGCGAGTTGAATGCGTATACTATTTTGCACAGAACTGTGGGTAATACACTAGTAACATAATTTCTGATTGGTTAATCAAATGTCTGGCACCACAGGGTTAAAAGTCGCTCGCATGACCCCTAACAAGACCTCCTACTACAATTGTTCAGATCTTCATGTAGTGGAAAAATCAAAATAATAAAAAAAATATAGATCTGTATTTTAATCAGATTGCAAGTTTAGATGAGTTGAAAGAACAGAGAAATTAGATTAAACGGACTATCCCGATAAGAACAGAGTCTCAAAAATTAAAGTCCGAGTATTTATGAAATTTATGGACCAAAATATAGAAGCATAGTGTATTTATCTTGTCTCAAAATTTCAGCTCAAAATATTGAGTCGTTTGGGCGTGGACGCCAACACTGCTTATCCGGACACGTAACCCTTTTAAGATTTCGGGTTAATTTTTCATTGGGTGACCTGATAATCGATTCCCGTTTCTTCAGAAATCTATACAATGAAAGACCCATGTACTGTACTTGATAACCAAAGGTAAATTTCACTTACATATTATTTTTATAGAAAAAAGTCTGGTTTTATCCAGAGTATAATACAACGGTCTCCGTTTCCAGATGAAAACTGCCAGGTATCAAGCGTATCACAAATATCGGGTTAGTTGGTCGGCCTTAGGTAATGGGTTTTATGTTATTTTAACACAAAATTAAGCAGTTTTATTCTTCAGAAAGTTATCGGGATTGGCCCTTTAACGCATCATCGAATATTGACCGTACAACCGTATAACCGTGTTATAGGGAAATTTACACAATGCTTTAACACCATATCTTTCTACATGATTTAACAATAAGTCATTCATTGGATAAAACGAAAACATAAATAATACACATGAAAAAATACATGAATTATCATTTTATATGGTAAATTGTGTCAATGGAAGTCGTTGGTTTAATTCACCAGTTCAGTTCTTTATTTTTTTTTTAGTCTACTGACTCACAAGATAAATACACAAACATGACAATCAAATACAGACAAACAATAAATACATGGTAAGTAAATACAAATAATATATACATGGCGAATAAAAACAAACATTATAATTACATACACGCAAACACAATATACACATGCCCATCATAATTACATACACACAAACACAACATACATATCTACCAAATGATATGTTTTTTATTAAATAAAGGGAAGAACTTCCCACTAAACCCAATCCATGGCTTAAAGCCAAATGGAAAGATTGCAAAATCATATTCTAAAAAAAAAACAGGAATCAGCTTCGGCTCTCCTAAGTCTTGTCTGCGATATAACTTATGTGGAAGCAGACGTTAAACACCAAGTAGTAGTAGTAGTTGTAGTTCTTATCTGCAGAAATGAGAAATTTGGCCAGGTTCCGTATTTCGGAAGTTGTACTTAATAATTGAATTAATTTAAATATATTAGAATTTCGTGAAAAGTATGGTTTGATAAATTGGTGACGCAATTCATTATAGCAAGGGCAGCTTAAAATAAAATGAAATTCGTCTTCTATGTCGTTCATATTACAAAGTGTGCACTTTCTTTCACTGCGTTCTATTTTATTGTATCAGCCTACTTCTATATTTAAATTATGCGCGAATGTTCGGAATTTACTTATAGTTTTACGGAAAATAGATTTAACGCTTTTTTTTAAAAATAGCTCTGCAGCTATGACATTAGACATCACATGGTGAAAATTTTATAAATATCGAATAATAATTGACACATTTATGGACCAAAAACCTTCAAAAATGACATATAGAAAACTGCGTATTTTTCCATGACCGACAACAATTTTATGATATCTTTATGACTGAATGAATTTTATAAATATTAAAATTAAAATTGTTAATACATATTAAATAATTCTTGGTTGAAAAAAATATTGATTTTAAAAGTGAAAAAAGTATTTGCATAAGGTTAGATAAGTATATTTGAGCTATGCTATTCACACACGGATAGTCAAAGATAGATTTTTGATAGAGCGAGAAAGAAATAGGGTCAAACGTCCACTCGACACAAACTAGGTAATTTCGGGGCTAATAAATTGTTTAATTTTATTTCAATAATTCGTTTGCGCGTAGGGGTCTTTAGCAATGGGAGAAAACCGGAGTACCTGGAGAAAACCCGTGAGGTTGGACAGGCGACCCTACTCCTTGCCACGTACAACCGGGGATTTGAAACCATTTAAACTACTAAAATAAATTGGTGCATGTTAGTTTTTTGGGGGGTTTTCTGGCGTTGCGTCCCAAGCTTCTTTATAATTCAAATCTATATCCAATCCCCGCCCCGTTTATTAATGTCCCTATCTTTCTCTTCATTTTTCTTTCTCTTCTTTTATTCGATTTTCCTTATTTCCTATTTAACACCCTTTCTTCTTGACACCTTTAACTAAAACCCTAATCTAGATAATAGTTCTCATTATATAGTCCAGGAGATATCCGTAATAGCCCAAAACAAATTGCAAAAGAAATAAATTTTGCTCTGTTCAACTCTGTACGGATGTATCTAAAATGTGTGAAAAAGTCGCCGTCGCTAGAACCTGCCGTTTTTGATATACAGGTAAAACAAACATATCACTATAGTAACGTTAAACTAAGGCATCGACGGGCTTCCGTAGTTGATTAATTCGTCGCCGGAAGTAGCAGACGACACTAGCTAATATCAACAAAACGTCTTAGGCAGAGCAGAAATCGACCCAATTACTTCCAATAATATCATAATAGATGAAATAATACTTATTTAGTGCAAAAAGTAAGTTTTAAAATTCGTAAATATACTGAATTTCGGTAATTATTTCAATTCAGACTGAAAGTAACGTGACGTTGCACGATTAAGCAATGTACTTCAATTAGGCCTTGTTGGTTGGTAACGTTGGGCTAAATTTGATGCAGGCATATCAATTAATGAGACTCCTTTCAAACTTAGCATCCTAAATTTAAAATAATTTATATTCAGTAGATATGCGTTAAATTTATGACAAATTTCATCAGCAGATTAAGGTAAACACTAGTAAACAGTCTTTTCAATGGCATGATGAGGCCTTGCCGTGAAAAAAATCTATGGAAGCCCAGTGACGGCATAAATACTCATTTATTTATCCAGCGAATTCTCCACTTAGACTTTTTTCTTTCTATTTTTTTTATAGTGAGCTGTATCTTTTGTGAAAATCGTTTAGACAACGACCAACCAGTAGTAATTCTTGGACAGAAGGGTTGTGAAACTATAAACTCGATTAGTGAAAAGCTGAATCTCTCTACTAACGTAACTCAACAAGCTGTACATAGAGACTGTAGGCGTAACTTCTGTAGACAAAAGGAGTTCCGACGTTCCCAGCATATTGACAATTTATCTGAAGAGTATAGAAGGCTTCGGTCAGAAGAAAACTGGTTCGATTTTGAAAAACATTGTCTTTTTTGTCAACAGAATGCCAAACTTAGCGGGAATAAAAGAGGTTTTGAAGTCTTTCCTGTTCGAACGTTTGATTTTTAAAATACTGTAAAAGAAATTTGTTTAAAACTAAATGATGCATGGGGGAATCAAGTTTTCGCTCGACTAGAATATGCTTTGGATTTGCCCGCAGCTGATGCTATATACCATCAGACTTGTAATGTAAATTTTAGAACTGGGAAGTATATACCTGTTTCCAATCAGAAAGACGAGTCACCTTCATCTAAGTTCTCTAGAGGGAGGCCAGAAAATCAGATTCAATTAACAGCTTTTCTTAAAGTAGCCAAGTTTCTACAAGAGAATGACGATGAACAAATAACTATCGGCGATCTTGTAAAACAGATGGATGATTTGTGTCCTGGTGATGCTTACAGTTCTACATATATGAAGAAAAAACTATGGGAGTATTTTAAAGATCAAATAATCGTTACTGAATTAAATGGCATCCCCAATGTGGTAACCTTCAAAGCAACTGCTTCCACCATACTGAATGAATTTTACAATCATCCTAAAAATCAAGATGAAAGCGAGACAAAAATGTTTATAATTAAAGCCGCGGCTAAACTTATTCAAGGTGACATCAAAGATCTTCCAGTCTGTAAAGACAAATATCCATCTCCACATGATTTGTCGTCTGTGCAAGGTCAGCTAGATTACCTACCCCAGTCACTCAAGACTTTTCTTTCCTTAATGTGTCCACCAAAGACAAATTCTGTCAAAATTGCCTCCTTAGGACAGTCAATTATGCAAGCTGTAAGACCCAAAGTATCTTTATCCCCCATCCTATTAGGTCTTGCAGTTCAACTACATAACCAATTTTCGTCACGATTCCTCATCGGTACACTAAATAAGTTTGGATTTTGCTCTAATTACAAAGAAGTAATGCGGTTTGAATGTAGTGCAGCTGTTGGAAACGGTGCTCACATTTCAAAGTTGATTGAAACCCAATCTGTACAATTCGTCGCCGACAATGTGGATCATAATATCAGAACATTAGATGGTCACAACACATTCCACGGAATGGGGATTATCGTAACAGTAACTCCTGGTTTGTCAGAGGAATCTAAACTGGAACGCCTAACAGTTTCTCCAGACCTTCTATTAGCTTCGGGTAGAATTAACATAAAATTTTACAAATCACCAAAAGAACAACCATCGTTAAAGTTCAAGTGTTTAATTCACATGCCAGTGGTTGACAAAACGGATAACTTAGAACTGATGTTAAAAGTAATTCGACCTATCAAGTCTACGTGTCCCGTTTGGTCCGGTTTCATGCAAACTGTTCAATCTGGTTCCTTTCCCGGACAATCGTCAATAAATTTCTTACCAATGATTGACTTGAATCCCGGTGATTTATCATCTATTCAACTTTGCATTATGTTTGTGAGCAGGCTGAAAGATACCAAATAACTCCAATTGTGACATTCGATCATCCCCTTTACTGGAAAGCTTCCATTATTATTGAAAGGGAGAAGGAAGACAGTCCGTTAAAGAACATTGTACTACGATTCGGTGGATTTCATTTACAGATGAGTTTTCTTGGCAGTGTTGGGCATCTAATGCTTGCAAGATGCAATGGAAACAGTTTATGCTACAAATGCTGTACCCCACATGTTTAGTGGCAAGGCAATCTCTCGAGCTGTACAAGGACATCTTCTAGTTGATTCAGCACTAAATATGCTGATTGTTTCAGATGTATATGGTTTATCCGTTACCCCACAAGACAGCGAACTGGGAGATATACAAGACCAAGTAGATAAAGACGTTGATGTTATTGCTTCTTTGTACGATCAACTGTTGAGCAAGGCTATTGGTGTGGAGGACATAAGCAATCACCCTGTCTTTGACAACGTAAGATCGAAGTTTGAAAGACACAAACGAGAACTTCTGCAATATCCTACTGCAGGTATGTGGATCCAATATATGGAAACCGTAGACATATTACGAAGGTTTATTAAAGCAGAAAGAACAGGTGATTGGGAGTTACACCTCAAAACTGTTGCCGATATGCTTCCTTACCTAGCAGCTACAGGTCACAATTTATACGTAGAGTCAGTCTATCTATATCTACAACAAATGTAACCACCCGAAAGTATATACGTAGTTCATGGATGGACATCATGTAGTGCGAAGAAGTGACCGGTTCTGGGCAGGATTGTCTACAGACCTTACTATTGAGCAGACTTTAATGCGAAGCTTAAAGTCCACAGGTGGAATGACGAGGGGCAAAGGAATGACAGGCTCAACGCGTTCAATAGTTGCTTGCTTTGCCCATGTGTGCTGCAGTTAATTCGAGTATGCAAACTCTCATAGAGATTTCATTTTCGTCCAGTGAACAACATAAGGAAATGTTTAGTTCGAGGCAAAAAAGAGACAGAGAAGATTTAATTACAGTTTTCGACTTTTTGAAAGCGAGAAATCCATTTGAAAAAAATGATATGTTGCGTAATATCGAGACCGGAGTAACTGCTCAAGATAATGTAAATGCTCACTTGGCTAAAACCGTCGGAGAAGACATTATAGAGAATATTAAGGACCAGTCTGTAATGGATTTATCGTTTCGGAAGAAAAAGCAAGTTATTACCATGGATCAACATTCTCTTCTCAAAATAGAAAATGAAACGGTGCGAGTTAGCACACAACTTCTTTTTCAACGCTTGTTGGTTGCTTCTACAGGCGTTACTGAAGATATGCACCAAGTATTCTCAAATGAACTCAGTTCTGTACCTTCTGCTTTGTTTGATAACAGTGGGTGTATGAGGGAAGCCCATAAGTCTACATTAGCGGATTCTATCTGGTCTTTGGGTGATTGTTCAGCGGATGAGAGAACTACCGCTGATATGAAGTATGTTGTAGATGGTGGTTCACTTTTACATCAACTTCCTTGGTCTAGGGGATTGACATTCCCTGTAATTTGTCAACTGTATGCAAACTATGTTAATACGAGATATGGATCTCCAACTATTGTATTTGACGGATATATGACAGGCCCTTCAACGAAGGATGTAACGCACCAACGACGATCTAAAGGCATAATGAGCACAACTGTATTATTTACTGGTGATACGCCCTTCCAAGGACCACTTTCTAACTAATTCCCAAAACAAGCAATCCTTCATCGATATGTTATCTTTAACCCTTGGAAGTATAGGCTGCAGGATTATCCAGGCAAAATCCGATGCAGATGTTTTGATGGTTAAAACTGCTGTGGAATCTACCGTAAATTTCCCCACTACATTATTTGGTGAAGACACAGACTTGTTAATCTTGTTGTGCTATTATACAATACCAAATAGTCACGAACTCCAGTTCCGTTCGGGTAAAAGTACATGTTTAATTCATAAAGCTAAAGTTTGGAGCATGAAAAAGACAATAGATGTTGTTGGGCGGCAGATTTGTTCAATTCTTCCTGCAGTTCATGCGCTCACAGGATGTGATACCACCTCAAGAATCTTTGGTGTTGGAAAGGCCAACGTATTTAAGAAAGTCCGAACAAGTGTTTGTCTCCAAGGTGAATTCGACAAATTCCAAAAGTGTCCCAGTTCTGATGATGTGGTGAGAATCGGTGAAAATATTATTGTAAAACTATATAATGGATCAAAAGACGAAAATCTCAATCAGTTAAGATATCGTTTATTCAAGGAAAAGTCAATATGTAATACTTCAACAGTTGAAATCCATACCCTGCCACCAACCTCGTCTGCTGCGAAGTTTCACTGTATGCGAGCTTTTCTTCAAATAAAAGATTGGACAAGCGACTCGGTCATGGATGCAACATTATGGGGATGGAAAGTTGAAAACGGTTTATATCTACCCACCCAAATCGACATTGATCCTGCTCCGTCAGCCATTTTTTCTATAATAAGATTAAGTGCAAAGTGAACTGTGATAGTAAGCGGTGTTCTTGCCGAAAACACGGACTTGAATGTTCCATATCATGTAAGGAATGCAAAGGACTAAGCTGCTCCAATTCACCAGCAATTGACTTTAGTGTAGATTGATCTTATTTGAACTATTGACTTCGATTCCGCAAACTATATTTTACAATTATTGTAAATACTAATTTATGTATTCCAAAATTAGAATACTTCAGCACTAAATGCTTGCTGTTATCGAATCAAATTGTGTGTGTGGTTTTTTTTTTATCAAAATCCTAGAAAACAACTTTTGTATGTCAAAACTGAATTGACAAAATGTCCCTTATTTTCGTTGTCCCAAAGTTCGAAGATAAAAATAAATAATTATATGTATGGATCAATGTAATTCAGAACATCATTTCTGAGGTCACGATCTTATGACGTCACTATGCATAATACCCTAATTAACGTCACTAATTATGCACAACGACCTAATTAAGATATAAAAAAACCAAATAGGTTCATACGCGGATGCGTCGTAAGTCTTTTTTACACAATCGTTTTACAAGTATTTTATCTAAAGCAATTTCAATATCCCCACCCCCATTTTTTTAACTCTCAGGTGTTTTTCTAAATATAGTAACTTAGACAGGTGAAAAATTGCATTAAGGACCAAGGGATCGGTGGCGACTTTTGATAGGATGAACACCAAAGTCCAAAGAATATATTAACGGTAAAAACATTTCTTTTGCAATTTGTTTGAGGTTCTGGATTTATTTAGAGTATATCTCCTGGACTAATATTACATTGCCAGCCGATCTTCTAAAATTTATATTCATACCACCCTATTCTGGAATCAGTTTTATATAAGCAATGAGTTGCTTGTTAATGTATTCGATTTATTCATATTATTCCCTTCATGGTTGTATATAAGAATTCTGAATAAAATACTTTATAAATCAGAAACCACGCCAATTGTCAATTCTCGAGAATACCAAAAAACATACGTGTATCAGCTGCTTCCTGGCTAATCAGGTGTCTTTATATGGCCAATGTTCCAGGACTGAAGATGACATTTTCGACAAATTTCAGTAACGTGACTGTCCATGCTTAATCTGGAACCTTAGAGGACACCTAAGTTCTTTACAGTGCGTCATGGTACAAGTATTTTGTCTCGTACAACCACATCATTGGACAGATGTGTATTTGGACCACGTAAAATACATTCTGATGTACTTAATTCAATTACATTTAATTTTAACGTATTTCTTGTCATCCTATCTTCGATGTCGTGTGTACACAATTTGGTGGAACAGTTAGGGGGTGAAACAGTTTTTGAAAGGGAGTAATTTGCGATCAGCTGTGTATCATCTGTACAAGAGCGTCGTCCTAGAAACCATGATTATGAATTAGTTGTCCTAAATTCTAAGGGTACATAACAGAGAGGACAGGCCCAAGGACTGATCCCTGTGGAACTCCTGAATCATCTATACCGGCCCTACACATGTTTGCTAGAAGACAGTTGCATGGGGCATTATATTTAATCAAACCCTATAACTCTGAAAAAGAGTTATATCATTGGAATCGAATGGACTTCAGGTATCCAAAAATGTAGGTCAAATTTGAACATTTTGAAAAATAACAAAAATTTTCGAACGATAGAGGTCATAGACGAATGCTCGAAATTAAAAAATGTGAAATAGTCACATGTTGTGTACGAATGAGTAATTTCTTATCTAGTATGGAAACAAAAAAATTAGGTTATTCTGGCCTATATTTCGTCGATTTGATCCTTTATTTCTCCAAGGGGAGATAAGTTAGAAAATGTCTACATGCATTTTTCAAGTCGCATCAGTAAAATCTACGTACATACTAAATGTCATGAAAATCGTGAAACTATTAAAGAAGTTGCGAAATTAGTCAAAACTTCCGTAACGAAATCACAGCAAAGAATTTTCGAAATTTGAAATTGCACGTGAAAATGGCTTTCGTCAAGGTACCCAAAGAAAAAAGAATCAGTAAAATAGGTCAATAAATAACAAAGTTACAACTATGCATTGTTAGTTTTTCCGTTCGTAAAATTCGATGATTTCGAATTCTTAAAACGTTTTGAAAATATATGTAAACAATACTCACGATTTGTTTGATTCTGCTTCCATTTTCCATTTCGTTTGATGTGTGCAATGTTTATGTGGAAATCTGTTTATCGGTTCTTTTGGTATTGGAAGTGATATGAGTTCAAGGGTAACATGGCACCGAAAGTGACATAAGTTCAAAGTTAATCTGGCACCGGTGAAACCCGTCATTACTGCTATGCAGGTCTAGTTATATTTGTCATTGTGTTGAATGAGTATTCTGATGGTGTCTAATATTGATCACATTTTTATCTCTATAATCTCGTATCTATGCAAATTAACAAATGAGTCGATTTTAATAAACTAAAAGAATTTTTAGTCTCGGTCACCCGGAACTTCCCAGTCTTCAACGTAATATTCGTAGAATATTTTTCTGGATGGTAGAGACTACAGGAGTTCAGTGCATTATATATAATTACCACTTATGTCCCATCATCACTATTGTAAATTAGACCCAGCAAACTCTGTCGTCAAGATGTCGTATCGTGTCGCAGTTATATTCTACCTTTGCGCAGGTAAATTTCACTTACAATTTTCTATAAGGGTACATTAGATAAGACTTTCATAAATGTTTGGTCATTCTCGCTATAATAATTCAAGAATAGATGGAAAATAAGAGAATGTTGAAAGTTTCAGTCGAATTACTTTCTTCTGAGTCAAATTATCACTGTTTATTGTTTTGACAAGATGAGAGCATAGTAGTAACCAGGACACTGGTATATTCGCGACTTAGACTCGATTTTCCATTTTTAAATTAATTTTTCAAACAGTGAAATTTTTTAAATCTATTTAAAATCTCGAGTTGCTGATGCCATCGATGCAGGACGGGGGCCTGACACGAACAGCTGTCTCGTGCGCATAAAATATTTCTTGGCAGTTGGAATTTGATATAAAAGTAGGTCGTAGCGCCGCTGCCCAGGCAAAATTTCCATCACGTCTTCATTAGCCCGGGTTAGGAGCAGAACAGTAGGACGTTAAATCCTATTTCATTTCGATAGCTATATATTAATTTTGTGACTCTTTTTTTGTTTTCAGTTGTTCAAGGCTCTCTCGCTGTGGGTAAGACTAAAATTTGATTATATTCATTGTCCATCTCCCCGGTTGTACGTGACAAGGATTAGGGTTCCCTGTCCAACCTCGTTGGTTTTCTCCGGGTACTCCGGTTTCCCCCCACACTTAAAGACCCCTACGCGCATATGGAAAACCATATGTTAGTCCCGAAATGACCTAGTTTGTGTCGAGTGGACGCCCCCCCCCCTCTCTCTCTCCCTCTCTCATTGTCCATCTAGATATTGCATGGAATAGACAGTGTCTAATCGTTCGGACGAAACGTAAATCCGAAAATCCGAGACTTTGTGGTGTATATGTGGATGCCTCTCGACACCTCGCATTAATAGGAGTCCAAGAAGCTGCCGTCCACTTCAGACTCAGATGAAACTGAAACTGGCTATTACCATTCGATTCCTGGATACAGATAATAGTTGAGTGCCAGATCTTCAAGCGGCTTATGTAGACCAAGAAGACCACTGCTTCTGGCTGCTCTTCTGTCTGTTCCTGTCTGGGACAACAGTCGACTTATTCTGTGAGCCCTTCTTCTTTGATTCCATGTTTTGATCTGAATGAAAATTTTAGTTTTTACTTTGGTCAATAGAGCAGACCCTATGCCTAATTCTAACGGTCTCCTTCATCAATGTATTAAAGGTCGTATACCTCTATTCGTGGAAACCGGGTGGGACGATTTACCCAATACTACCCAATACTACCCAATTCTACCCAATACTACCCAATACCACCCCAGTACTACCTCAATATCACCACATACTACCTAATACTACAACATAATACTGCAAAATGTGCATATCAATTGAATTTTTTCAAAAATAATTAGTTATACCGTGGGAATTGTACTTCAAATGCGATTACCGATGTCTGGCTGTTCCTTTTGCCTCCCTATATCACTTAAACAAGCAAAAACTAACCCAATACTATCAAATACTTATCACATACTACCACTATCATCAAATAACAACCTTATATTGTCAAGTAGCAAAACACTAGTTTAATTACTGCGACGAATATTCGATAATTCGCAGAGAATGGAAATGAATATGCAGTTATCTCCCTTTACAACCGATAACTAGATTTTAGATTGCTATGCAGATTATTCAACTTCTTTTGTGTTGCAGATGGTTTCCAAGTCGAGAAATTAAAATATGAAAAACAAGTATTTTGTTGTGTATATTTTAATCATTGTGTGTAATTAACTACTGTATTATTATATAAGATGGCCAGCAGTCTATAAATAACTATTTAAACCCCTGGATAACGTCAGGCGGTGGCAATAACAGAAAGTTATCACAGATGTCCCCGCTTCAGTTATTGTTTTCATTCCATTATCAAGGGGCCATATTATACACTTATATAAGGCATAATTTAATCAATACATATACATACATGTAAAAATGGAAAAATATTAACATAAGGCATCATTTAATCAATACATATACATACATGTAAAAATGGAAATAATGTTAACATAAGTTTATAAAATTAACAAAGATATATTACATAGTATATAATAAAAATTGAAATAACGAGTCGTTTGGTAGTTAATTTGACTACCTTTTGTAAACAGTATTTATTAAATATAAACAATTCGTAAAATTAACTGCCAAACCCAAACGTTAGAGACACGAATGCGCTTCCCGACGGGGTAACGAGTGGTTTGGCAGTTAATTTTATCATCTTTAAAATGATATAATATAAATTTATTAAAGAAAATTTGCCCGGAGAATTTTTTTATTTGACTGTTGGTTCTAATACTCATAAATAGTTCCTAAGATTCATTTATAACTACAAACATCCAAAAGGAGTATTCTCCCGCCAGATTCATTTAGGGAAAATTAACCGCAAAACGTATGCACGAATATTCTATCCGATGAGCGCTTAATTGTTTTTTCCGCTTTTTGACGTTTTCTTTGACCGGGTTTTGTGCCACATGTTTGTTTAGGCTTTAGACAAGCCAATTTTTGGGCATTTGACTTTTCTTCATATAGCTCCATGACTATATTATTTGGTAGCAGTTTAATCGAGAGATAAAATAAATAAAGCAGAACTTGATTACCCAATCAACAATCTTAACCCCGTTGATTAATTGTTAAGTAAGGTGGAATGTACATACGACTAGCATAGCAATCTAAAATCTAGTTATCGGTTGTAAAGGGAGATAACTGCATATTCAATTCCATTCTCTGTGAATTGTCGAATACTCGTCACAGTAATTAAACTGATGTTTTGCTATTTGACAATATAAAGTTGTTATTTGATGATAGTGGGTAGTATGTGATAAGTATTTGATAGTATTGGGTTAGTTTTTGCTTGTTTAGGTGATATAGGGAGGCAAAAGGAACAGCCAGACATCGGTAATCGCATTTGAAGTACAATTCCCACGGTATAACTAATTATTTTTGAAAAAATTCAATTGATATGCACATTTTGCAGTATTATGTTGTAGTATTTGGTAGTATGTGGTGATATTGAGGTAGTATTGGGGTGGTATTGGGTAGTATTGGGTAGTATTGGGTAAATCGTCCCGCCGGTGGAAACCTTATAAACGACGAAAATGGGTCAAATGCGAATACTAATCAGGGGCGGATCTAGGAATTTTGATGGTGGGGGGGAGGCGCCGCAAAATGAGGGCACTTACCGCGGAGACGGGGAACGCCTCTGCAAAGGGGGGTTGGGGGGGGGGGCAAGTCAATTATCCGTCATTTCTTTGCATCTGTAGACATTCCAAGAACTATTTGGCTGATATTTTCGTCCAAGTAAACGTTCGAAGAGGACATATTTGGGTCTGAAAAGAGGCACTTTTAGCAGTAAAAAAAGGGCACTGTCGAAAAGGGCACTGGATCCGCCTCTGCTAATGTAATATTAGGCCGCCAGCCTCCTCACCAAAAAAAATCAATCAAAGAAGTTGAAAAAGTAAAACGGGAGAAAAGTCCTAAAACCGATGAGAAAAATGGTAATGTACCGTAGTTAGGGAGGGCCCTAGAGGCAGACGGAAGGGCCCCATGTCTGACAAAAGCCACCCCCATCCCCTGGCCAAGGGGAAGGGTCTCCGAGTCCGAGTCAATCGTTTTCTATACATTGTTACTGTCGGATCTACTACTGAATGAGAATGCAGTCATTGCATTGATAGAAAATCATCAATCTAGACCTCCGCCATGATAATCCTCAAAACGCCCCTGCCTTGAATATACACTTTGTGATAGCAGCAAGATTATTAACAATGATTCCTTTTAAAGCGAGAATTTCATGTTTTTTTTAAGAAAGTCCAAACCTAATTATTTCCAAATCATTTGCTCAATAGTTTGTCAACTCACTATTATACGGCCATAGGCATTATTTCCCACACCTAAATTTCCACAAGGAAATAATAACACAATTACCATCCTGATTTTTCTACCCCCCCCCCCCCCTCCCCATGGAATATGTATCTTCAAACGTTTGAATTTGAAGTTGAAAATGAAATTTTCACCAATTTCTCAAGGATTAATAGGGCTATTCTTTAACAAGGTAGGACTGTTTATAGATACCAACCATCTATTTTAAGGCTTTATTTTTATTTTAATACATTTTAAAGATATGAAATTCTCGCTTTTAATTATATCGAAAGGTATAAGGTTTTTGGGAACAAATACATTTTTCGATGGTTTGAATAAGGTGTTTTTTAATTTCCAGAGTATATTTATGCTGCCTGCAAGGTCGGGCCCAATACAAATCTAAATGGAACAAGTGAAGGTAACATCACAGGTGATATATGTGTCATACAAAAGGTAGGTGTTTACGAATATTTTAAGAAATTTTGTCGTCCTAGTGGACTAGAGTGCCGCGCTTCGACCTCTAGCTGGCCGGTCACCTCTGGCTTGCGGCTGTGGTTTCGAGCCCTGGTGTGAGCGTATGTGGCATGGAGATAGGGGCGCCTTCTCAACCTCGTGGGGTTTCCTCCGGGCACTCCGGTTTCCTCCCACTGCCAAAGACCCCTACGCGCAAACGAATTATTGAAATAAAATTAAACCATATGTTAGTCCCGAAATGACCTAGTTTGTGTTGAGTGGACGTTAAACCCCATTTCTTTCTCTCTCTTGTCGTCCGTGAGAGAAAATGGATCAATTGTAAAAGAATGCACGTGTGTGGGATGTTTCGTTAAAATTGGGGTAATTGTCCGGTTGTACCTTTTCAAAGTGTACTCTATATGGGACCCTTCTTGACGACGTACAATTTCAAATAAATGGAATGGGGGTAAAACTGCTCCTGAACTAAAATGAAGACTGGCATACGCCATACAATGTGTTCCGAGGGAAATGTTGCCCGGGCAGCGGCGCGACGGCCTACTCTCACGGTATATCTAATTCTAACTGTCAAGGGATCTTTTACGTGCACACCAATGTGTACACGGGAACGCATGTGTCGAGCCAATTGGCATGGTTTCGAATCCCCAGTTGTACGTGACAAGGAGTAGGATCGCCTGTCCAACCTCGTAGGTTTTCTCCGGGTTCTCCTACTGCTAGAGCGAATTAGAATTATACCATATGTTAGTCTCAAAATGACCTAGTTTGTGTCAAGTGGACGTTAAACTCAATTTTTCTCTCACTGTGTTTTTATATTTATATTGTAGGTTGGACTATCGGAAAAGGTTACTACAGTATATTGGAATCTAACTGGTTTTCCCAACAATTCTATTCATGAATATTGTGCTGACAAGAGTAACGATACAGACTTTTCAAACAGTTGTGATTCCGTACAAAATTATGACGATCACGGGTAAGACAGGACGGGGACCTTTATTTTAATACCTGTTTCTGTAATGCTATATCGATGCTATAGTTCTGGAAGGTTGTAAGTGCCACTTATGACCAAAATAGCTTTTTTTGCATAGGAGTACTGATCACATTTAGAGGCTTCTCTATGCAAAATTTCAGAACGTTAAGGTCGTAATTTTCATTAAAACATTGCTATTAAAATTTTGATATCCTTATTGTGTTATTAAGATTGGAATAGGTTTTCTTCTCATATCTCAAATACAAAATCTGATAATTTTTGAGAACTATAACATCGATATATAGAGGTTATTTAACGTCTCTGCTTAAACATACATTATGTGATATTTAAATCTGCCTATTGCAGGTATTTCTGTCTGAAATGTTATCTAAATTATCAATTAGACATTGATTAATTTATCCAGACCATAACCGACTCACCTCTGGCTTGCGGCTGTGGTTTCGAGCCCTGGTGAGCGTATGTGGCATGGAGATAGGGGCGCCTTCTCAACCTCGTGGGTTTCCTCCGGGCACTCCGGTTTCCTCCCACTGCTAAAGACCCCTACGCGCAAGCGAATTATTGAAATAAAATTAAAAACCATATGTTAGTCCCGAAATGACCTAGTTTGTGTTGAGTGGACGTTAAACCCCATTTCTCTATCTCTCTCTCTCTCTCTACTTTCGTATTTTGAAGGGGCGAAAAGTAGAAATTATGAATCGTAGTTAAAGGCTTCCATAATAAACTGACCAGTGATGTCCCTGGTAGGTTGGTTTATACCTTATTATCGCGTTTGTATAAATAATGCCTTCTATTGTAGTTTATGCTATCCAGGCACTAAGGTGACTCCCAAAAATGGAAACATAAAAGTCAATTTTCAAGTTCCCGTTAAAGACATGAACGAAGCCATTGGCAAGAGTATTGTGGTAAGTCTGAAACTTAAAATACCAAAATATATTTTATTAATTAATTTCAAAGATTTATATATTATTAGGTCGTTTTAACGTAACTACTGTGATTTTCTACCGTTCAAGAAGTCATAATACTTTCCCCCTGGCATTACTAGGTCAAGTGTAACGTAACTATCATTCACGATACTTTCCCCTGGCATAATTAGGTCGATTTTAACGTAACTATCATTAATTTCTATCGTTCAAATACTTTCCCACTAGCAGAATTAGGTCAATTTTATTTTTTTAATCTTAAAGTATAATATTCTAATGACCAGGAAAAGTTCAAACTGATTTAGTTCAAAACCTAATGAGAGAGAAGAGAGAGACGTGGGGTTTAACGTCCACTCGGCACAAACTAGGCCATAAATGAAGTAACTCAAAGGAGCCAAAGCGCTAGCGAGGGTTTAATGTCCACTTGACACAAACTAATTCAATTTTATTTCAGTAATTCGCTTGCGCATAGGTGTATTTAGCAGTGGGAGAAAACCGGAAGACCCAAAGAAAACCCACGAGGTTAGACAATCGGAGAATCAAAACCAGACAAGTTGACTCAATGACAGACCTTAAGATACAGCGCGCACGTGCTAACCATTCGGCCATCTCCTCTATTTCAACCCAACCTACCAATTAACGAACAACAATACATTTACAATTTTGATACGAAATATTTTCAGTTCTTTAAATGGAATGCGATAGAGAAACTAATAGAAGCCAAAGTTGCGTGCTGTGTGCAGGAGTCTGTAAACGGCAAGTATTAATCCTCTTGTTCAATATTCTTACATTTCGGGACTAACATATGATTCAGTTAGACAGGCGCACTGGGGGGGGGGGGTCTGTAAACCGACCAGTTGAGAAGCAACCCGCTTAACAACAGTTGATTCTAGACAGTCGTTGATCATTGATCAAGTCTAGAAAAACAAAGCTGTACGTAAAATTAATCATAATTCCGGAAATGGTAAAATATAAGGCAATAAAAAGCATGCGCCTTTACAGGAAGGAAAGTATTAAAGAGAACAAAACATAGTCAAAAGAGCCTGCCCGAAATGAATTTCCGAGGGGAGGCCAGGGGGTCGGGGGGCTGAGGGGATGTTGCCACTGTTTCCAACTCGAGGGATAAGTTAGAGTTAGTAGAGACTTTTGGCAAGTGGCATTTCTCCTATCCGTATCACGTATCCGTAGCGTAGACGTGATACGTTGCGTCAGAGTGTTTTTAGAGTTTTGGCAGATTCTCGCGTCGCGTACGTATGCGTCACTGAGTTGAGCTTAGTTCTATTACAGCATGATGGCAGTTATCTACCAAGATCATCATCAGTACTAGCCAAGGGCCTAGCCTACAATGAAGTCGCTCGACAGTCGCTGGGCAATTTAAAAAAAAATAATGTCGCATCTTATTTAAAAAATCGTTGACTTCTACTCGACAGCAATTTTTGGTTTCAGTAATTTATCATTTATACCCCTTTACTATAGAGTCACATCATTTACATATTTGGAAGGTCCCATTTCTACTTAAATTTATCACGTAGTTCAACCAGCATACAGATAGACAAACGGGAAAAATATGAAAATTTCGAGAAAAACTCATCAAAAATAATGATTAAATTCCGGTCTTTACTATGGTTAAATTCACATCAAATATACACCTGCGTGTTCTAGAATACACATAGATTCACAAAAACGCTATGATACAACATTTCGATGTCTTAAAAGACGACAATGTTATACTGCCGTATCCGTGTGCCGTAACACGTATGAGAAATACACACACATTGATGACGTCACACGCAAAATCCATACGGATACGCGATACGAACTAGGAATTTACGCTTGCCAAAAGTCTCTAATG
This sequence comes from Patella ulyssiponensis, assembly GCA_963678685.1. Lineage (NCBI taxonomy): Eukaryota > Metazoa > Mollusca > Gastropoda > Patellidae > Patella > Patella ulyssiponensis. The sequence goes on along the minus strand of OY783227.1, from coordinate 16,516,388 downwards.
ACTAACAGATGACTTCACTGGAAGTTATTAAACATGCATTAAGCAAGAGCTAATTCTGTCTATTGCAGGTCTTTCTTTATGCCTGAAATGTTATCTAAATGATTATTCAGACATTAATTAACTTATCCAGGCCTTTATCAACTCTCGGTGGCATCGGATTTCCGGGACATCAAATAGATTAGAACTGTTCAACCATATTTTGATCTAAGCTAAAAATGAAAGAGCGAGATTTAGCTTCGAACAACCAGTGCGGGGGTTGAAAACTTCAACATCAAATTATTGCAAACGTCTTGTCAAACCTTCAAAGGCTAATATCTTCGCTCGCAATATAGTAATTTGAATGCAATTTTCAAGTTATTCATTTTACATTATCAGCTTTCTAACTATTATAGCAAGAATGGCTTGCTATGCATCTTTAACTACGAGTTGGTTTTGATATTAAATAATGATACAACGAATGTGTTACATCCATTTTCAGAGTGTCCATAACAACCATTGGCAAGCCCCCAGAAACCTGTGAAGCAAGATACAGTGCAATGAAGAAAACAACAGCTGTTACAGTAATTTTATTAAAACAGCTAAATAATTAATTTTCTGTAGTCAAATTGTTTGTTATTTTGTATCTTTTGTCGTGGTCACCAGTCACAAATATTGTTATAATTGGGTGCTATTTCGTTTCGGTAATTTTGTATCTTTTGTCGGGGTCACCAGTCACCAATATTGTTATAATTGGGTGCTATTTCGTTTCGGTAATTTTGTATCTTTTGTCGGGGTCATCAGTCCCCAATATTGTTATAATTGGGTGCTATTTCGCTTCGGTAATTTTGTATTTTTTGTCGGGGTCACCAGTCCCCCATATAGTTAACTCGGCAAACCTCGACAGATTCCGAAAGCCTACATTTAGTCTCCGCTGTATGACGAATCCCGCCATATTGGAACTACTTTAATGGTCACGGATGAAACATGGCTGTGCCCATGGTGTCTTGGAACTACTTTAAAGGTCCCAGATTAAACATGGCGGCGCCCATGGTGTCTTGTTTGTTTGTAATAGCGTCAAGTTTTCCTCCTAAAGTAAACCGGTAGCCTCATCGCAAATGTATGGGCGTAGGTACATATCACTTACAGTCATACAGCCGAGATTAGATGTAGGTCCCGGAATCCGTCGAGGTTTGCCGAGTGCCATATAGTTATAATTGAGTGCTATTTCGTTTCGGTTATTTTGTATCTTTTGTCGGGTTTACCAGTCCCCCCATAGTTATAATTGGGTGCTATTTTGTTTCGTTTATATATGATTGCCACTCCATTAACACCATTCGTGGAAACTCGGTAACAGTCTGCAAACTGGCACAAAAGAGAGAGAGAGAGAGAGAGAGAGAGAGAGAGAGAGAGAGAGAGAGAGAGAGAGAGAGAGAGAGAGAGAGAGAGAAATGGGGTTTAACGTCCACTCGACACAAACTAGGTCATTTCGGGCAAGCCAGATGTGACCGGCCAGCTAGAGGTCGAAGCGCGGCACTCTAGACCACTAGGTCATCCCACCCTACCCCCTGCACCAACAAGAATAGGAAGCAATGTCCTTCGTCATCGCCGATAATTCTTTGCTACACATTTCGTTTCAGACCCCGTCTTCATTAGCCCAGTTCGGAGCAGAGCAGTAGGACGCTAAACCTCATTTAATTTCAGTTCATTTCAAATACGGACGAATTCAGTAAGCTTCCATTAAGGAACACCTCTTCCTTAATAAGATTTTATATGTAGGAGGATACATCTCAAACGCAATGAAGTTGTGCCCAAACTGAGTGTAGGCAATACAGTGTGCTACGAGAGAAATTTTGCCCGGACAGTGGCACTATGTTATACAGAATTCAAACTGCCAAGAGATCTTTTACCTGCACACTAATATGTACACTGGACCTTGGTTTGTCGTCCAATCCGGACGACTACAAGGGGGAAGGGGGGGGGGGAACCACGCCAAAAAATCCCGATGAACACGGGATCCCCAGTTTAATGAACCAACTTTAGAGATCCGTGGATTGAAAAGGATTATGATAATTTCAAGGATCTCTAACGTAATAAATGTTATTGAGTAGATTAGCGCCCCCTCCCTCCCCACAAGTTAGTCATGAATTTACGTTGTTTTTGATGAAGTGTTAAGAATGCCACAGGTTAAATATCAAACTGATCCCGCAGCGAATATTCACTTAATGAGTACGGCATAATAACGTTTTTACCCCGACAAATTAAATTCTCAAACATTTTTTTGAGGTAAAAGAAAAATAAATAAAGACGTTTGAAGTATTTGAAGTTAAAAAATATTTCCTATTTAGTGTAAATGGGTATTAAAATGAATAAAATGCATCATTTTGCCCGAAGCAGTTAGGTGTTAGTAAGATTTTGAGAAACAGGCCCCAGGACCCCTGGTATCTTATAGACCGATAGTAACGACAGGTTCATTAAAGACAATACACATAAAAGGAGCTAAATCACTATTCTTTGGTACTTAGAGAGAGAGAGAGAGAGAGAGAGAGAGAGAGAGAGAGAGAGAGAGAGAGAGAGAGTTTAACGTCCACTCAACACAAACTAGGTCATTTCGGGACTAACATATGGTTTAATTTTATTTCAATAATTGGCTTGCGCGTCGGGGTCTTTAGCAGTGGGATGAAACCGGAGTGCCCAGAGGAAACCCACGAGGTTGAGAAGGCGCCCCTATCTCCATGCCACACACGCTCACACCAGGGACACAACGCACAATAATGTAACATGGATGTATATAAACTTATTTACATTCAATCGTTTCTGTTTTTACTCTAATTTCTAATCAGTTATGTTCAATACGCGAAGAGTCCGAATTGAATGGCAGACTTCGGCGTCTTGTTATCCCACTCTACACCTCTAGTATTTTCTTCTTACAAATGGCGCTCAAAGCATTCTGGCACGCGAATCGGGTATCTGTTTCACGATGTTCATTTTGTTTTAAATATTGGAATACGGAAGTAAATCTTTCTCTGTTGATTTAAATTGACCAATCCGTCGTGTTTGCAATGTCAAAGATTGTGGATGATATTGAGTTGCGGACTTGGTTCCTTTAAACAACATTTAAATATGGCCTACCACCTGTAGCACTTTAATTTTAATATAAAAAGTATCTGGTTTGTTGGTATTTTCAATCAAACGTAATTTTCCATGTATGACTAATTTACCAATGATTAATTTACCAACAAATATCTTTCCAGACGAATGAACAATAAATTGTTTATTGGATAAAACGGAAACATTTGTTATACACCGTCACTCGGCAAACCTCGGAAGATTTCGGACAATCTAAGCTCGGCTGTATGATGAATTCCGCCATATTGGAACTACTTTAAAGGTCCCGGGTGAAACATGGCTGCGCCCATTCCAAACACAAGTTGGCGACCTATTTGGCTAGCGACCTATTCGACCGATCCAGCTGTAAGATAATGACGAAATTACACTTCTATTCTGAGCTGAAGGAATGGATAAAAAATAATATATTCTACTTTCATTTGATAGACATAACGTTGGATTTTAATGGTTGATAAATAGAGACTGTTGTCTTTACTCTAAATAGGTTTCCAACGAACAGGTTGCAGCTCGATCGGTCGAATAGGTCGCTAGCCGAATAGGTTCCCAATTTGTGTAATAGCGTCAAGTTTTCCTGTTAAAGTAAACCGGTAGCCGCATCGCAAATGTAATCACTTACTGTCATACAGCCGAGACTAGATGTAGTTTACGGAATCTGTCGAGATTAGCCGAGTGATACACCGTTTGTTTATCTGATAGGTCAAGGTCGATGTGATAGGTCAAGGTCTACGATGTAATACGGAAATAAGCAACACTGCGTAACAATAAATTGTTTATTGGCTAAACGGATTTTTTTTTATTCATATAACTGTAAAATAACATAGGAATTATTATTTTATAAGGCGCATGTTTACTGATAATAAAAGGATGTGGGACACTGCAACATGTTTTAACTTTCTATTGTAAGACTTTTGTAGAATTTTTGCTTTTTAAATTAGCAGAATTTTAATTATTGACAAATTATTGGATTCACATATATTTGTTTAAAACATATAAGCGAATGAGTGACATATTGTTACATCGAAAGGGTCATAATGTGATAAAATCTAGGTTGATAATCGACCATGGTTTATTATTCGAGTCTGGTCGGAAAGAACACCGTCGGCCCTCCTCCCCCATGGAGCTAAGATCAGCCCGTCCCTGCTATCATATATGTATTGCATGGTGTCCATTGCTAGCGAAACACAGTATTACCGTGGCATTTGCACGAACTTGTGAAATTAATAACATGGTATAATCTAAACAGACAATTTTTCCCTTAATCCCCCCCCCCCCCACACACACACTTCTTACATTTTTTAGTTGACGTTTTGGTCTAGAATGTGAGAAAGGGATCAATTTCATAAAAGTTTTGGGTGATACTGATGATATTACAGCGGAGGAATGGTGGTGGCGGGGGGAAGCCTCTTTATGTCGGAAGTGAGATTTTCACCCCAGTCAACTTCAAATCCCCTTAGCAAAAAATCTAAACGGCAAACACCCTACAAAATTATGATGAAGAGATTGCAAAATGTGTTCCCTATTGTGATAAAGATTGGAACCAACGGTACGTTGAGCGAAAAACTATAGTCTGTGATGTTACAGCCATTTAACATTGAAGTCAATGGGAAAATAGTATCTAGTCTGAGACAATAACCGGTTTCTCACCCAAGTTATCTCCCCTTGATCCTACACATGCGTTTTGTCAGTTCTTGCGACTGAAGTGCTATACATATTAAATTTAAATTCCAAACGTGTTAATACCGTGCTATCGTCTTATTTTTAACTTCTGTTGATGTCATTTTAAGACAATGTATAAACAATCCAATTTCTTTATTTGTTCAGTGCAAATTGTAGTTGTATTTAATCTTATTCTATTATTAAGGGCGTTGGGATGGCCTAGTGGTCTAGAGTGCCGCGCTTCGAACTCTGGCTTGCGGCTGTGGTTTCGAGCCCTGGTGTGAGCGTATGTGGCATGGAGATAGGGGCGCCTTCTCAACCTTGTGGGTTTCCTCCGGGCACTCCGGTTTCCTCCCACTTTTAAAGACCCCTACGCGCAAGCGAATTATTGAAATAAAATTAAACCTAGTTTGTTTTGAGTGGACGTTAAACCCCATTTCTCTCTCTCTGTCTCTCTACATCTTGTTCTATTATTAAGACAAAAATTCAATAATTTAAAATGTCCTCTTCATTGAAGCTTTACACGTTTAGCATGAACAATAAGGGGTAAGACGCTGGCTCACTAGCCTAGAGGTCGGGGGTTCGATCCCTACAGAGAAACTTCATCCAGATTTGCCGGCGTGGTTCCCCCATGTCAGTGAAAGATCCCTTGGCAGTTGGAATTTAATATAAGGGTAGGCCACAAATTTCCCCCATAGCACAGTTCGGAGCAAAACAGTATGACTTTAAACCCCATTTCATTTCGAACAAATTTAGAATTTTGGCACTAAGAATCGTGAATGACCAGTCAGCCCGTGTCGTGGTGTACAAACACTTGCGAAATGCCATGCCCCTAAACAAGGCTAGACAAAACTGCCATCTAAAACCGAATGTAAATTTTTCAGCACCACCACGGGGGGGGGGGGGGGAGAAGGGCCACATATCCACATATAGATAAATTTTGGGGTGGGGTAACTGAAAGATACGCCTAAAATGGCACGTCCCCAAACTAGACTAGATTAGCTGAAGTCCGTATTATCTAAAACTGCTTGAAAGTTGTTCAGCACCACCATAGAAAGGTTACATTATTACACGTTTGGGCAGATTTACCATTATATTCGTCAACAGCATTATAGGCATACTGATCAGCAGTGAATATTCGCTAGGCCGCCACAATCACTGATACGGATGACATCGATGCGAATTAATGAGCCACAAATATTAACTTTTTTCCTCTGACAAATTAAATTCTCAAACATTTCTTTTTTATGTATTAGAATAATAAATAAAGATGTTTGAAGTATTTATAACTCGCACTCGCACTACACTAGTCCGAGTCTTATACCCAATGTGTTGCTGCGCTCTGTTGTTATCTAATAAAAGGGGGGTTGGGTGGCCGAATGGTTAGCACGTGCGCGCTGTATCATTGGGCCTGTCACTGCTATGAGGGAAATTTTGTCCGGACAGCGCACTACGGCCTACTCTTATGGCGAATTCCAACGCCAATGCGTACACAGACCTCGGTTTTTCGTCCCACCCGAACGACTAGACAGTTGCCCTTTTCAGGTCTTCCACCCTGCAACCGTGACAAGATTGAACACCCGATCTCCACTCTAGCGAACCAGCGTCCTACCCACTTAGCCACCACGACCCACCCCCCGATTGTAAGAAAATCAGACGTTTAAGCAGGATATGCGAAGTCTGTCTTATTTCTTATTTATTTGTAGAATAAAATAATAAGATATTGTGCCATGGGAGAAATGATACCCAGAATGGTAACATCCTTCAAAATGAGAGAGAGAGAGAGGCCCTGGAATCCAACGCGCACGCATTAACCATTTGGACACCTGAACTCCCAATATAAGATGAACAAAATTCACTAAGTTCAGGAATAAACCGAATTTAAAGACAAATACGAAAAAAATATTCTGCTTTCTGAATTCGCCACATGTCATCACCCAGCCCCCTACCTCTTGCATGACAACTTGTTGCTACGTCTTCACAGTGATCAGTTTTGAAACCGAAATCAGGTTTAACGTCCCACTCTTCAGCACCTAACCTGGACTAATGGAACACGGGTATACGCCATACAGTGTGCTATGAGGGATATTTTGCCCGGACAGCGGCGCTACGGTCTACTCTTATATCGAATTCCAACTGACAAGGGATCTCTTACGTGCACGCCAATGTACCTCGGTTTTTCGTCCCATCCGAAAGACTAGATGGCTGTCCTTGTCAGGCCCTCCGTCCTGATTCACTGACAAAGGGAAACCACGCCGGAAAATCGAGATGGACTTTCTCGGCCAATGCAGGGATCGAACACCCGACCTTCAGGCTAGCGAGCCAGCGCCTCACCCACTTAGCCACGTGATCCCTCAGTTTTGAAACTTCGACAGTAGATAAGAAGTCATATTCCCGATCGTGTTACCAGAATCTATAATCTTATAATTTTCATTATTAGTCTATGTCATAATTTATGAAATAAAATGAAATCTGGTTTAGCGTCTCAATGTTTTCCCCCCGCTGGGCTAATAAAGACGGACATTCGTCATACGGTGTGCTACGGCGTAGGGATCTATTACGTGCACGCCAATGTGTTCACGGGGCCTCGGCTTTCGTCGTATCCGAACGACTAAACTTGTTAGCCCCCTGTCCTGCACCTCTGACATGGAGGAAGAGCAACCACGCTAGAAAATCCCACGAACTTTCTCGGCCAACACAGGGATCGAACACGGGGGCTCCCGTGCGACTAACGTCTTACTCACCGAGCCATCGTGGCTCCCCTCATAATTGAATTTATGGTTTGACCCTAAAGTTCATAGCATCAATACCGTGACCTTATTTTACATAAGCATATCGCTGGTCACGGTTGGAAGGATTAATGAATCAAATGTTTCTAATCCCCTCCCAGCGTAAAAAGATTAAAGGCATGGGAAGATAATCCAGCATCAACAGCCAACACGTGACGAGCGGATTAAAAAGATTAAACTTGAAACTATATTATAATGGAATACTGAAATGGCTGGCTTATGGAGTGCCTTGTGCCGAGGGGACAATTTCTGTATAGTCGCTCTTTTTTCCCCTGTTATTTGTGAATTAGTATGAACTATTGCTTGTGAAATATGAGGAGTCGAAATGAAATATTGTTTATTTTATTGGTCTTGTCACCATGGATTATGACAGTAGCTCAAACATACGAAGATTTCAATGGTATTGTTATTCATTTTGCTTTTTTTAATGCATTATGTTGGAGTCCGCTGTGGGCCCCTTTCATTTTTTACGTAACTAACCTCCTTTATGTCAAGCACGGAAATATATCAACGGTATTGTTGTTAATTTTCCTTATTTCAATGCATTATATTGAAATCCGCTGTGGTCCCATTTCATTTATTGCAAAACAATCGTCTTTAATGTCAAACACATGGCATTGTTATTAATTTTCTTTATTTTGATGCATTATATGGAAATCCGTCGTGGGCCCTATAATTCTTTATGAAACTAACGTCATTATTGCCAATCCCAAAATAGAAAGGTAATACGAATTCGTCTATATGATTCGCCTGACAATAACAGTTGTTTAGTCGTTCGAATGGGACGAAAAACCGAGGTCCCGTGTACACATTGGCGTGCACAGTTGGAATTCGACGTAAGAGCAGGTCGTGGGGCCGCTGTCCGGGCAAAATTTCTCTCATAGCACACTGTATGGCGTATGCCCGTCTTCATTGGCCCAGTTCTGAGCGGAACAGTAGGACGTTAAACACCATTTCATTTCTTGTATGCATGATTCATATTGCTAAAATATATATCTTAATTTCGGTTTTCGGAATTTGATTGATTCTTTAGCTTTTATATTAGAATACCACTCCTTCGGAATTTATTTTTTGAATAGATTAAGAAATATGCGTACATCAAAGTTTTTCGCTTTGAGCAAGCATATCAATCTGTTTCACAGAGGAACAGTTTGCAAGCATATGTGTATATATACACTATTATTATTATTATTATATGGAGAAAGTGTTGAAACACTCGTTAATATCGGTAATATTTAAGTGTGTAAATATTTTTGTACCGTGGTGCTACGGATAGCATTACACGTGATCTAACGTCCTACTGGTCTTTCAGGGTTTCCTCCCACTGCCCCTCCTGTTCTGCTCCGACAGGGATATTGAAGACGGAAATACATCATACAATGTGATATGACCGCAAATTTCTCCGGATAGCGGCGCAAAGGCTTACTCTTGTATCGAACTCCACATTACCAATGGATCCTTTACGTGCACACCAATGTGCACACGGGACCTCGGTTTTTCGTTCCTTCTAAACGACTAGAGAGCTGTCAGACCCTCCGTCCTGCACCACTGACAAGGGGGAACCATACCGGATATTCCCGATGGCCAACACCGAGGGCGAACCCACCGAAATATATAGAAATGTTGGCGTGTTTTAGTATTCAATCTTGAAAGAATGGTCGACGCTGACAACAAATTAATGACGGTGGTTACCGGTAGACCTACATCGTCAAGGGGGTTGGGATGGCCTAGTGGTCTAGAGTGCCGCGCTTCGACCTCTAGCTGGCCGGTCACCTCTGGCTTGCGGCTGTGGTTTCGAACCCTGGTGTGAGCGTATGTGGCATGGGGATAGGGGCGACCTCTCAACCTCGTGGGTTTCCTCCGGGCACTCCAGTTTTCCCCCACTGCTAAAGACCCCTACGCGCAAGCGAATTATTGAAATAAAATTAAACCATATGTTAGTCCCGAAATGACCTAGTTTGTGTCGAGTGGACGTTAAACCCCATTTTTTTCTCTCTCTCTCTCTCTCTCTCTCTCTCTCTCTCTCTCTCTCTCTCTCTCTCTCTCTCTACATCGTCAGTAGAAAATTCAATCTCGCTTTAGCTCTGCACATCTAATCAAAGCGTTGTGAAACTCAAGGTCTATGCTTCAAGAACATGGTTGACCATATACCAATGGCCTGCTATGCCAATTATTAAATCCGGTCAAGGTTTTGATGAACACGAGGTTCAAAATTAATTACATTTATTTTGTCTTTGTAAGTGGTAATGGCTGTTTAACACTTTGCTATCTTGGATTTCGATCGCATTGTGCGACAAATATTTATCCCGCCTTTTAGTTTTCCTTTTAAATCCTCTCAGATTTGATTAGGGTGAGTTTCTGGCATTGAGTGTGTGGCTTTGAACACCCACGATCACATTAGAATACAGATCCAGAATTGTTTTGTTTTGCTATAGTTCAAATTTCGTGTGGTTATTCTCCAAGACAGTAGGACCTAGAAGAGATTTAAATAAGCCCCATTCTCTTTGATAACAGATTTGAGTAAAATATGCATTATGTAAGATTTAGATAAAGGGTAGGTCATTAAGCCCACAAACCGTCATGTGTAACACTACAGATAACAGAATATCAGCATAGTTGATAGACCTTTCCGGTAGGAGCGCCATTCCAAGTCTTCTGAAACTAACAGTCAACTCTGGCTTATAAAGCATACAACAATTAAGAAAAATGGTACACGACCGATGAACGTATTTGGTATTGTTTATTTATGAGATTATAATATCTGAAACTTCACTGCAAATTTCCTTTGAATAAATAATATGTTCAATGTGATCGTGCCTTTTATCAAAACGAGCAGAAGCCATTCGTGTGTAGTCCGTAAAGACATATTGAATACATTAGATGTTTTAATAAGTCCGTGCCTTAGAAGAACTTGAGTAGAGTTGAACACACCAACATCATTAATGATCAAAACCGGCAGAGGTCAGAAACTTCTATGTACCTGTATATGTATTTTTCAATTTAATGTAAAGATCACTTTGTCACACATGTCGAATGGAACCGAATTGCAGAAACCGTACGATTTTTTAAAGAGCTTCGTCCAAAGAACAAAAAGGCGATTACTAAGTTCAAGCAACCAGTTCCTGCTTCAGAAATATTGTAGTTATTTCTCTGTTCCTTTCATAATGTAAATAAACAATTTTTTCAACATCAGCAAACATTTATAATTAAACGTATGAACATGATTAAAATGGTCAACTTACTTTGATTTTCAGAAGAAAGACGATCAGAAGCTAATGTTGTTGTTCTTCAAGATGATGGTTCCTCTAAACCACAACCACTACACACTCAACAGGTTAGTGTTTGTCTATTGGCATGGGAGCTGAGGACCGGGAGTGGGTGCGGGGGTGAATTCAGTCGGGTCGGGGATGTCACATTTTCCTATGGACAATTCGGGGTTAGGGTTAGTGTGAACCTACCCTTTGAATTTGTGAAACTTCCTAACCTCCCCAAATTGACACTGATCTTCCGGATATGGCACCTCCTGGCCCATCTTCAATAGAACACTTCATCTCTCTTCAACTCGGTAGGCCTACACTTTATCAAAGCATGTTTTTTGTAAATACGGCCAGGGAAATTTCTAACCTCCCCAACGGAGACAGATCTTCCGGGCCAGGCACCTCATGGCCTATCTTCAATAGAACGCTTGATCTCTCTTCAACTTCGTGGCCTACACCGTATCAAAGCTAGATGATGTAAAACTCGCAGTCATTAGCTACAGACCAAAAACCCTAACAAAACGTCCAGAGAAAGAGACGGGCTAGAATGAAAATCCAAAAATACTCGAATGGAATGGTGTTTAAAAGATCCAGGCAAAGACACAGACCAGAATAAAGCCTAAAAATACCCGAAAGAAATTGGGTTTACAAGACCCAGGGAACAGACGGGCTAGAGAATGAAATAGGGTTTACAGTTAAAGAGACAGGCTAGAATGCCCCCCCCCCCCTTCATGAAATGGAGTTTAAAAGACCTAGAGAAAAAGACGAGCTAGAAATAAAACAAACTAACGAATTAAATAGTGCTTAACGTCTTGTCAATACGAGACTAATATACTGTTATTAGAGACTTTTGGCAAGCGTAAATCTCTGGTCCGTATCGCGTATCCGTATCGATTTTGTGTGTGACGTCAACAATGTTTGTGCATTTCTCATACGTGATACTGCACACGAATACGGAAGCACGTATAGAACAGCTTCCATACTGAAAAGGTCCGTATAACATTATCGTCTTTTTACCGTACTTTTTGCTACTTTTAGACGTTGAAATGTTGTGTCATAGTGTTTTTATGAATCTATGCGTACCCTAGAACACGAAGGTGTATATTTGATGCGATTTTAACCATGATAAAGACAGGAATTTAATGATTACTTTTGATGAGATTTTCGCAAAATTTTCATATTTTCCCGTCTGACTGTCTGTCAATCTGCATGCTGGTTGATTTACGTGCTAAATTTAGGGAGGTGGGGCCTTGCAAATCTGCATTTAAAAGGGGTATATTATACTTTCTGGATGTTACATTAGTGAAACCCCAAAAAGATTTGACACTAAATTTCTTTTTAAATTTTAAATAGCTCAGCCACAGTCGAGCGACTTTATTCCACTCAGGAATTTGTAGGCTAGGCACTTGACTAGAACTGATAGTGATCTTGGTAGATAACTGCCACCATGCTGTATTACAACTAAGCTCAACTCAGGTACACGGCGCGAAAGTCTGCCAAAACTCTAAAACTACATTGACGCAACGTATAACGTGGCGATATACGGATACGTGATACGGATGCGGAAAATTCCGCTTGCCAAAAGTCTCTAATGTTTGCTTTGGTCACCTGTGTAATGTTTCGGAGGTGAATGGATGGACCGCTAGGCTATCTAAACCACCCTCTCAGAAGACGGACTTAAGTTATTTTTATATTACAGCCTGGTTCAAGTGATAGCAAAATACGGCGACTAGTTGGTGTCAGACCACCAAAGACAACCCCAGAAGATAAACCCGATCACTATCACACACAGTATTTAGATGTGAAAGGTCTCATCAAATTTATGCAGAATACTGAAGAACCTTATAAAATGCCGGGTAAGAACAAATTGTTGATGTTATTCAAACCAGCTTATGACTAGGATAACACAGGACCGACTGCCCCCTACCGGACAAAGCATTGCACTGGAGCCCCTTCCTTCACAACATCTAACAGAGAATAAAATGGAAATGGTCGATAGAATAAAACATATAATTATAGTATTGGTACTTGAACAAAATCATTCTGATAAAAACACAGATCCTATTCCGTTTCGTTTTTTATAGTTCAAAATTTTGTTTTACTTTGGATCGGGAAGAGCTGTTATATAACAGGCGTTCTAGTTGAGGAATTAGCCAATGAAACGGTCTGTTATTTCGAGTTCTTAGCGTTCTCTGCACGGAACCATGGGTAAACCTCAAGAAACGTCGGGGGTTGGGATGGCCTAGTGGTCTAGAGTGCCGCGCTTCGACCTCTAGCTGGCCGGTCACCTCTGGCTTGCGGCTGTGGTTTCGATCCCTGGTGTGAGCGTATGTGGCATGGAGATAGGGGCGCCTTCTCAACCTCGTGGGTTTCCTCCGGGCACTCCGGTTTCCTCTCATTGCTAAAGACCCCTACGCGCAAGCGAATTAATGAAATAAAATTGAAACCATGTTAGGCCCAAAATGACCTAGTTTGTGTCGAGTGGACGTTAAACCCTATTTCTCTCCCTCCCTCTCAAGAAACGTCAACGCTGGTTGATTAATCAATGTCTAACGTCATATGGTCAAATGTCGCTCGTATGACCCTGACGCAACCTCTCAGTACAACTAGTCATATCTTCATGTAGTGTAGGCCATCTGTATTTTAATCACATTCAAACAAAATCGGTGTTTAAACAACAAGTCGGGAAAGGGCCCTTAGCTATGCTACTCGCGGATCACCCGGGCAACTGCTTTAAGAAGGTCGTGGTTCGAATCCCAATTCAATTATTTTGCAGTTTATTCTTATATTGTAAATTTATTACTAATAAAAATTTCCAGTTATCCGGAACTCCATTGTCCACACTTTCTCGACCAATTATTATTAACTAATAATATAAGGCTAATATCCCAGCAATGGATTCTCTGGGGTTGGATGGCGGAATGGTTAACACGTGCGCGCTGTATCACAAGGTCTGCCATTGTGTAAAATGGCGTGGTTTCGATTCACAGTTGAGCGTGACAAGTAGTAGGGTTGCTTGTCCAACTATGTGTTAGTCCCAAAAGGACCTTGTTTGTTTCGAGTGGACGTTAAACCCCATTTCTCTCTCTCTTTCCACACGGATAAGTTTTGAGGATAGGCCATAAAGGAAAACGTCATAAGGCTCACGTTGGATACTCACCACTGATGAAATTTTACCAAATCGATTAACAATATGGTTTTAAATTTTTAACAGAACAACTGGCAGAAAAAATCAAAAAATCAACAAAACATGTAGCAAAAGATCACAGCAGACGACAAGCCTCGGATTCGTTTGAAAAACACTTTGTGGATTTGTTGCTTATTATAGATTATAAAGCCTATGAATTGTGAGTACACTCTCCAATGATTTTTGTGATTTGAAATCAAGGGGCGGATCCAGAGATGGTGTTGAGGGTGGGGTGGGGTGGGGTTACTGGGGTGTACCCTCTTCTCAGCTATATAATTTGTTATGTAAAATAACCACTTCTATCTTACAGCGCAGAGGGCGTACATGCTGGTTATGGGACATGTGGTAACTTACCGACAGGCTATCATTTCTATCGAAGTAAAAAAAAATATATATATATATATAACGCACCATCACGCACTGCTTCCAATTTTCATTAAAATAAAGTAGCAATGGTTCTTTGATTCATGAGTTTTAAAATGTCTATCACTTTTTTTCAGCTGGCGAGAGCGAAATAATGATACGACCAGTACAATGACCGAGATAGTAGATTACTTCTCTAACATTATTAATGCGGTAAGTCTGGGTTCGATTTTACCGTAGACTTGTAATACCAGTAATAATGTATCAATTCATTTTAATGAAATGTCTACACTACATATATAGTTAAACTAATAATCATGTTTTACTCGATCAACGAAATCGGTTTTTATTTCCATCAAATCCAATAATAAAACTATGCAGTCTGTCTACAGTTAACTTCGCTAGTTGACCGACATTTTAAGTCCTAAATAGATAGTCCGATTCGGTTTGTTACATAATTCCCATCCGTCGGCTTTTCGGGTAGAAATCATAGAATAAGATTTATTTGATAGGCTTTGGTGTTTGTTTACAGTTGATAGGTCGATAACATTATAAAATAAGGTGAAAATAAAAAAAATAAGTTGGAATATTATCGCAGAATGGTTTTCCTCAAATAATGGCTCCCATACTAGGAAGACCAACTCAGAAAAAATGTCAACATTGGTTTTCTTTTGTATTCAAACATCAAAACCTACAAAATAAAGCTTATTCCACGATTTCTACCGGAAAAGCGAACATCGGATTTACATTTATGATCAGACTAAAATGATTTTAGTAAAAAACATTAAGTATTCTTTGAGAAAATTTATTCTGCTTCCATTTAATGGAATTGAATAAGGCTATTTCGCCTTTGTGTGTATGGGAGATGTGAATGGGTGTAGAAGCGTATTTATACACAATATAGTAATTTATAGATATGGCGGCCATTAGATTTATTCTCGACACATGGAGTAGAATGGTCGAACCCAGACAGACAGATCATTAACACCGTTTGATCCTCTCTTCAACTTTAAAGTACTTTACAATAAAATCCTGTCATCCTATTGGAAGCTACTTTCAGCTCGCCTTACAATAAAATAGCGTCCAAATCTGTGTGGAATGGGCCGTAGTAATACCCACAGTTCCGTGCATCGCATTCGCACGTCAAGAAGTCGCCGTAACAGATGGTGTCATTGGCTAATCCCGCACACAGGTTATATAACAACTCTTCCAGATCTTAGTGTAGCGCAGACAAATAAAACGAAATTTTGAACTATAAAAAACGAAACGAAACATGATCTGTGTTTTGATCAGATTGCTTTTAATGCTACTTTTATTTTATACTATATCATAGATGAACGGACGATTGAGTACAATGAAACAATATGGAGTAGATGTGGAGATATTATTTTCTAGAGTCATGGTAGCACAGGTAATTATAAATCTTTGATTTTAACACCTTGGGTGTTTATATAAGAATTAAGGACTAAATTTTAAATCCATACAGGGGTTTGGTAGACCTATCGCCCGCAATGCATATTAGGATTCGATCCAATGGTTGAATGCAACAGGGGGCATTACTTCGTTACGTCACTTCCGTTGATCTTCTGGAGTACAGTAGACAAAGATAACGAAGTTATTAGAATAATGCGAAAGTTTGTCACGTTTAGTTCTTGGATGGAGACTAACTTGTGGCTGATCCACGATCGGCAGACACCGGTGAGACCAAACCATGGTTGTAAAATGAAATGGTGTTTAACGTCTGCTCCCAGTGGGCTAATAAAGACTCCCATACGCCATACAGTGTGCTATGCGGGTAATTTTGCTACGACCTACTCTTATTTCGAATCTCATCTGTCAACTGTTCTTTTACGTGCACGTCAATGTGCACACGGGGCCTCGGTTTTTTGTCCCATCCGAACGACTAGGTTGTAAAATGAAATGTAAAGCGGTTGAACATTCCACTTTTCTGCGTCAACCAGGAACTTAACAAGATCTTTAACGTGCCTTAAATTTTATACACGTAGTCCCATGTTGTCCGTCCTGTCCATGGTTGTACTCCATGGGTTGGTATGGGGGTTGGGTGGCTGGCGGAATGGTTAGTACACGCGCGTTGCATCATAAGGTCTGTCATTGAGTTAACTGGCGTGGTTTAGATTCCACGTTCGCACGTGACAATGTGTATCGTCGCCAGTCCAACCTCGTGGGTTTTCTCCGGGTTCCCTGATTTCCCCCCCCCCCCCCCAATGCTAAAGACCCTTAAGCGCAAATGAATTATTGAAATATAATTGAACCAAATGGTTTTCCCGAAATGACCTAGTTTGTGTCGAATGGACGTTAAACCCAATCCCTCTCTCTCTCTGTATATTCCAGACAAAGAACACATCAAAATGGACGGAAGATGCTTTAACCAGCTCGGGTAAAGTCGATTCTGATGCGGCACTGACAAACGTAATCAATTTCGTGGTAGATAATAAAGAATTTCAGGCGTATGATCACGTGATGTTGGTCACAAGGTAGGGTTCTTCCATTGCATCTCGGGACAAAATGTTTAATTAATAATTTAGATTTGAATTTTATCTTAGTTAACATTTCGTGAATAAGGCCCCTGGGCTTAATATCGAATTTGGCCATTTCAGTGATGAAACATTAAATTCTGAAATTAAGCCCAAGGCTTAAATTCGAAAAGCGGAAAAAAGACAAACATTTTAATTGTCAGATTTAGTATCTAACATTTGGGGTCCAATGAGTTTTGAAAAGATGTGAAACCCTCTCACGGCTCTAACAGTATAATGTACACCAATTCGACGAGACTCCATCAATATCAACACACGTGGTTTTAAAATTTTAAAGACAGGCCACTCTAAAATAAATTTTAAATTTAAACCCATTGGCTTGGGCTTAATAACGGCAGGGCTTGAATACGATAATTTTCCGTTACACTCTACTGCAAACGACGATAACTCACAATAATAACATACTGTCTTTTCTTTATTTTCTTTTTGAACTATTATAGGATGAACTGTCAGATGTTAATCTAAATCGTCCATAATGCATCTTTAACTGTTTGACATTTATACGGATTCCTATTTCGTTAAACCAATCAACACACCGAATTTGAATAAGAGCGACTTTAACTCTTAGTTAGTTTTCTGTTATAAAAAATAGTTCACGATATTACTGGTGATAAAGGCAGAGAATTTACATGTATAAATTTACTGGGCTATTGAAACCAGGAATTTATCTCGAGATGAATAGACTCATGGTTTATTGATTATTCATAGTAATTTAGATGCAACCGAACATCATTTGTAAGGAAATCACATTACGCACACATGTAATATTAAAGATACATTATGGGAGATTAGTTAAAGTTACATTATGGGCGATAAGATAAAGAGATGGCAGTTCGCACTATAATAGTTGAAAACTAGATAGTGTAAAGGTAATTTGCTGAAAATTTCAGTCAAATTGATCCACTATTAGCCGAGAAAAAAGCGTTTGAAATATTCACATAGCCTCGGTTATCATTACTCAAATCATTAATATAAACAGCATAGTCTCGATTATCCACTTGATTGATTTCATTATCAACGGCCATTAAGCGGCATATAGGAATTTAATCCGCCAACATCGAAGGCTAGCCTTGACATCAAGAGTTTATTATGGTCTGGATATGTTAAACATACATTATGGGAGAGCAAAAACAGACTTTTGTCGGTCTTCCTTTGGGCCTCAGAAGTCATAGAAATTATAAATTAGATCTTTATTTAAACAACAAGCCTAAAATGAACTCTGTAGACCAACGGATGGCTTGGATTGGGCTCGGATCAAAACAGGATTTCGTTGACTGATTTAATCACTATGGCGTCGTGGGCGGGGCTTCTCCGTGACGTTGACGTCATCATACTTCCGGACTGTTTCCTATTCGTCTGCTTAGGGAGTCGCTTAGGCCTACCTGAAGTACAAAAGAGTACACGCAGGCAACGCAAGAAGTCGGCTATTTATTATAATTT
Source organism: Patella ulyssiponensis (assembly GCA_963678685.1). Taxonomy (NCBI): domain Eukaryota; kingdom Metazoa; phylum Mollusca; class Gastropoda; family Patellidae; genus Patella; species Patella ulyssiponensis. The sequence goes on along the minus strand of OY783227.1, from coordinate 16,498,036 downwards.
ATTTACAATACGGCCTCGTTGATTTGGCCCACTCCTTTCAAACTTTAATATCCTACCGCAGACTTTCTCTTCTTATCTATATATTAAAAGTCTTAATTCTAATTTATAGTAAAAAATAAATGTATACGAATTGAATTGCAGTCCTGTCTCAAACCGAATACGCTATCGGTACTAGTCATTGTAAACATTACTTGATAATCGAGACTATATAGGTGGAGTTAACGCCTGTCAATCAACAATCGGCCATAATGGGAAAAGGGTGTCGATGAATTTAACTCCCATTTCTAGTAAAAAATTATAGTGGTAACAACTTTGTTCAGGATAAAGTAATTTGACTGAAATTTTCAATATATTCTTGTTTCAGCATCTATTTTTGAACTGTTATAGCAAGAATGACTAACTCCTTGTCAAAATCTCCCATAATGTATCTTTAATTAATGTCTAATTGATTATTTAGATAACATTTCAGGCCTAAAGAATGACCTGTAATAAGCAGATTTTGCTCTTGCATAATGCTATTTTAATGGGTTGACATTTATCTCTATGATAGTTAAAAACTAGATAATGTAAAGTCAAATTGAGCCACTATGAACCGAAACTTAAGCAAGTGAAATTTGTGCCTAGCCTCGATCATCATAATTAAAATTGTTGGGTTAAAAAGCATAGTCTCGATTATCCATTTAATAATTAAATCGAGAAGGGAAGTTATGCAAGCTATCTGTGCTTGTTGAGAGCTGCCGCCGTATTTTTCTGGCAAAATGACACAGCCCCTCAACGGAAAATCGGAGGGTACGCCAAATGTCATACTTCATTAGGAAGCTGCGGCGGCTGAGTGAGTAAGACTGGTATTGTTTCGATCCCCAGTTGTACGTGACAAGGAATAGGGTCGCTTGCCTAACCTGTGTGTTTTCTTCCGGGCCTCCGGTTTCCTTCCATTGTTAAAGATCCCTACGCGCAAGGGAAATGATGAAATAAAGTCCCGAAATGACCTAGTTTGTCGCTACCTTCACTCGATATATCACTTCCGGCGTTAGTTGTTCAGCTACAATTCCTTGTCTCACTCTATGTTTCAAATTTGCAGGATTTGTTCATTATATCAGAATTTTTCCATAGCATAGCCCTATCCATCCTCGGTATCCCAAGTGATCTCATGTTTTTAACGGGAAAGGTGTTTTTATGTCTTTAATGATTTCTTTGATTGGTCGATGAAAATAGCACAATTATCAAGGACAGAGAGTTTGAATACCTGACTCTACCATGGATGAAACCAGGGGATAGAGAAGTAGAACGGAATGAAACCACTGGTGATACCGAAGATGAGACCTACCTGAGCTACTCTCAAACTCTTATGGAATTTTGTGTTGGATTGTTACCTTATCTGTTGACAGTGCTTTTAAATCAAGCACGGACTTTACTGCTTGTGGGCATATTAAGGGTCCTCACACGACCCCTTGTCTGATTCCTGTAAAAGTCTTTAAACGATTGCTTTTATTTTTTCAGATATGATTTAGAGCAAGGTGGAAAATCTTCGAATGCAGGTAAAGATATTTGTTTTGTTACGTATGAAATACAGAGACACGATAGTTGTGCATGGATCTGAACTTTTGACCACGACAGTTAAAGATACATCTTTTCAAAACCATGATATTTTATTTTACCAACCATGGTTACCACGGTTATGCCAAGACAGTGAAACGTTAACAATGTGTAGCCTATATACTCATTGAGACCCGGGCTCTTCGATCGTTTCTTCTGATCCACTCATCTGGTGTTCTTAAAAGCATACGTTGCCTCATGTACAACACAGGTCACTTGTTTAAATTAACTGGCACGTTGGTTTCAATCAATATTTCACCAATGGAGTCAAACATCACCAATGGAGTTGTCAGCTCAAATTTCAAATACATACAGTACATGACAAAATTACATAAATGATAAAATCGAATAATAATTAAACTTTAATGTTTGATATTTCCCGTTTAAAGTATGTAATACTCTGCTACCCACTTACAATTTTAGGACTTGCAGAAAGGAGTAGTCTGTGTACCCTGAAGTCCGCGTCTGTAGCAGAGTTTACCAGTGGGGAAATGTTTGCTACCATTGCCGTCCATGAATTAGCACACAGGTAATCAAACAATTTGTTTCGCAGAGAATTACGAAAGTCTTCTAATATCTCTGTGAAAGATGACTGCCTTCAATACGTGCAGCCACATCACGCGGCGTCAATCAATGGCTCAATGGCGCGTGCATTGGTTACATAAAACGTAACAGGTTCGGGGAGAATGATGCCTTTTACTCATTTTAATACCCATTTACACTAAATAGGAAATACTTTTTACCTGCAAATACTTTAACCTTCTTTATTTATTTTTCTAATACATAAAAACAAATGTTTAAGAAGTTAAATTGTCGGAGGAGAAAAGTTGGATCATTAAGTCGCATCGATGTCATCCTTATCAGTGACTGTAGAGGCCAAGCGAACATTCACTGCTGATCAGTGTGGTAATCAATCTGTATGAACAGTTTAGTGTGTAAATCATAGCGGGAAACACGTGAATTTGCGGTGTGCACACATGCAATACACATCTATCAAATATTATTGTATAGCAAAATGTTCGATTCTCAAGGAGGCCCCGGAACGATAACGGGGATCCTTTTGTCATTCGTTCAGAACGCCAGAATAAATAATGGTATATCCGTCCGAGGCGTTCCTTCTATATATTGACGTGCACATAAAAGATCCCTTGACAGTCAGAATTCGATATAAAGGTAGGCCACACTGACGCTGTCCGAGCAAAATTTCCTCATAGTGCATTGCATGGCACAAGTCTATCTTCATTATCCTAGCCGGAGCAGAACAGCAGGACGTTAAGCCCCATTGCTATATTTAACATTGTTTTGGTGAACATTTTATTCTTTCGAATAACACTGGGAATCAATGTTTGAATTTTTCACCCCATATATTGTATTTTTCATCAACAGTCTGGGTTCTTTTCATGATGGCGAGGACCAGAACAAATGTTCACCGGCCAACTTTAACGTGATGTCTTCAACAGTTGGTATTCCGGATAGATCTAAAGCTTCTAATCCTTGGATATTTTCATCGTGCTCCGCCAAGGATATCAATACATATCTATCTACGTAAGTACAATAATCTATTAATATATCTGACTCCAAGTCCTCAAAGTATTCTCAGACTAAATTTAAGAATTTACACAACTTTCAATCACTGTTTATGGGAAATATCTTTGGTCCAGAAACACAAAACTTTGCACATAGTTTCTTATTCGTGTATTTGATATATTAAAACAACAAAAGTTTTATAAAGGGCTATATTTTAGTTAACATAAGGCGAACAATTTTGAGTAAATTCTTAACGTAAGTCTGAGAATGCTTTGTGGGCTCGGGGCCTGGATATTTGGGCATACTGCTACAGTTAGCTCGGCCTAAGAACTGACACTAAAAATGTAAAGGTTATAACTCTCCACGCTATATTCGTATGGTGTTTAATTACCAATGGAGCTAAGGTTATTTCAAATAAGGACAAATAGCAGAGTTATTATTACTTTATTTTCGCATGAATGTATTTATGTGGGGTGGTGAAAATTTAAAAAAAAAATATATTTGGACGACTTCTAATTTTGTTTTTGCGTGTTAACCCTTTAAAAAGAATACGCCCAACAATGAAGCATCAACCATCAGAGGTATATTCAGCTATTGAACACCCCTCTCCCCCCTCTCTCTCTCTTTTAAAGGAATACGTCCAGCAATGACTCATCAACTATCAGCACTGTATTCAGCTATTGAACACATATCGGCTCTCCTTCTCCCCTCTCTCTTCCCCACCCCCTCTCTCTCTCTCTCGTCAACTATCAGCGCTGTATTTCAGCTATTGACCCCCCCCCTCTCTCTCCCCCCCCCTCTCTATCTTTAAAAAGAATACGCAATACAAAGACTCATTAACCATCAGCACTGTATTCACCTATTGAACACTCATCTGCTCCTAGTGTTTCTGACCACACGTCTTGTAAAATCTCCTTGAACAAGTTTGACGATTGTCTGTATTCAACAATGCGAACTGATTTAAATTCATGTCTATCTGTATTCTTAAGCGATCCCAATAATAAACATAAAACCGCCATCTTCTCCCACGTTCACGAGTGCTGAACACAGTTCAATTAAAGAATCGGTCCGAATTGACCTTCGGGAATACGACTCTGACTGAATGGAATTATAACATCCTCGCCCACAATGATCAGTTATGAATGCTCTTCATTTGTTCAAACATTAAACTATTTTCTACTTGTCGTGGTGGGTATTAGTTTGAAATAATTATTTTCAATAATGATAAAATATTTACAAGGACACAACTATTAGATATACAAGATATCTGCAACTCCAACTTTAGTTAAATACTAAAGTTTTTAATACCATTTGGATGAGGGGAAAATGAGAGCACGATTTGGAATTGCATTTAAAGAAACACCCACTAAGCACGAACGTGTCACAATATAATGAAATTACCTTGCTTAAGTCTCTATCTAATGTAATAGAATTACCCTCTCTACTTTATTTTGGATAATTTCCCAATTCGCCATCCCATTTAGCTGACGTTTTAATTATCATAGTGTAAATATAATGGAACTCCCCCGTTCAAGTCACTCTAATATGCTGTTTTACTTTTGCGAATTTCGCAATTAGCTATTCTGGTTAGCAGTCTATGTAATAATTTTAGATAATTTCCCTATTCGCCATTCTATTTAATAATAATAATAATATTGAGGTTTTATATAGGGTCTTCTCCATGTTGACATGCTCAAAACGCTTTTAGTATTGGCTCTACTGGTAAAACTGTCGAAACCGGATTTAAATTGTTTAAAAGTCTGTTGATTCTTGATCTGTTGTGGAAGTTCATACCACAATCTAGGGCCAGCTGAACTGAAGGACCTATATCCGTATGAATTTAAGTTATATCTTGGAACAACTGGTGATTGTTTATTTTGACAGCGAAGTGATCTAATGGGGTTGTAGTCATTTAAGAGTTCAAATAAGTATTGCTTATTGTTAGTATTGCTTATTGTTAGTATTTTGTATTCGGCTTTAGTTTCGCGAAATTCGCCATTCTATTCACCTGTCTTTTTTATTATTTTAGAGTAAAACCTGATTGTACGCAGCGATTAGATGCTACTCCTTTGGATATAAGACCGTACGTCAAACAGCCGTTTGGACAGAAATACCCAGCCGACGTCCAGTGTGAACTGGCTTTAGGAAAAGGCTCTAAGTTCTGCCGGGTAATTTTTGTTTAATAATTTACAGTTTTACTTGATATATTTAGATTAGAATAGGTGAAAGAGACGTTGGAATTAAAGCACACATGTTTTTTTGAAATTAAAACACGGAGCTATGTGTTTCAATAAATGCCCATTACACACCCCTAATAGATTAAAACATGGTCTATGTGTTTCATACATCGGCTAATGGATTAAAGCATGGTGCTATGTGTTTCATACACCGGCTAATGGATTAAAGTATGTTGCTATGTGTTTTATTACAGGTCTATTGTACTCCCCCCCCCCATCACACCCCCTCATTTGATTACCCCTGATAGCCGTAGCTTTTATACAGGCCTTTGACTTGTAATGGATTACCACATGTTGCTATGTGCTTAATGCACCAGATAGGTTTTTTTTATAACAGGCCCTCCTAATGGATTACCACATGTTGCTATGTATTTCATGGACCAGATAGATGTTTTTATAACAGGCCTATGCACCTCCTAATGGATTACCACATCTTGCTATGTGTTTCAGGCCCCAGATGATATGTGTTTAATTACACACCGGATAATGCACTAACCTATGATTATATATGTTAAGCGTTCTGGTGAATATGTTTTCTCCGTCAGAGCAGCTAAACTGTGGAATGATCTTCCAAAAACTCTTTCAGAATCCTCTTCCATCCAGAGCTTTAAGACTAACTTAAAAACACATTTATTTCAAAAATGTGTAATGAAGCGCTATATAAATCGAACAATAATAATAATAATGTGTTTGTTACAGGCCTATTACACACCTGCTAATGGATTAACCTATGATGATATGTGTTTTATGTTGATGTGTGCTTTACCATCCAATACGTCTGTTTGTCTACCAACATTAGCTCATGATGGTACCATATGTGGTAATACCAAGGTTTGTACCCTTCTGTCAATTTTAGCAGGGGGGGTTGACGACCGATCGGTCTAGGGTGTGTACTTTAGATCATAAGGTCTGACAGTGATTCAAAAGAAATTAATATCTGAAGACGCCAAATGAGGTTAGACGGGCAACTTATGAATTGATACTGCTTGTGTCAAGTGGACGTTAAACCCCATTTCTCTTTTTCTTTTAGATATGTAAATCTGGAGTATGTACACAAACAACAACAGCACCATCTACACCAGGTAATTGACAATTTTATACATACAATATTGGGGTATTCGATTGAACGTTCAGGAATTGAGTTCTCTCGATCCAAAAAATAGTGACAACCGAGTGAAAATGGGTATTTCGGGCTACAGCGCATGCGTCGACTGGATGAGTAACTATCTCAACCAATCATGCAGCCGAAACCTATTCATTGAGTTTAAATACGTCGCAATTCTACTCACACTACCGCCGTAGTCGGGACTGACATAACTGTGACGGGGATGAATTCCGCATCACACGATTGCAATTCTGTCAATTCGGAACGGTCTGGACTATGAATCGAGCATCCCAATTGTCAATCTGTTTCACAGAGAATTACGATGACTATAAAAGATGACTGTCTTCAACACGTGCAATTACATCACGCGGCGTCAATCATTGGCTCAATGGCGCGTGCAAAATGATGCCTTTTGCTCATTTTTATACCCATTTATACTAAATAGGAAATAGCTTTTACCGACAAATACTTTTTGTTTTTATTTATTTTTCTAATACACAAAATAAATGTTTTAGATATTAATTTGTCGGAAGAAAAAAGTTAATATTGGGGACTCATTAAGTCGCGTTAATGTCATCCTTATCAGTGATTGTAGCGGCCACGCGAATATTCACTGCTGATCAGTCTGACATTATGTAATCTGCCTGTTACAGAGTGACATTATGTAAGAGCTAATTCTGCCTGTTACAGGTCTTTCTTATTGCAGAGATTTCTTTGGACCTTAAATTTAGTAAAGATGCATTATAGGAGAATAGATAAAGTGTTGGCAGTTAAAAACTAGATAAAGTAAAGAGAATTTGAATTAGTTTGTGTTCATATAGCAAACATAGCAAATACAGCAACTTCACGTTGGATTCAAAGGCTTACAGTGTGTAGTCGTTCGGATGGTACGACAAAAATTTGCGTACAGTATTAGAAATCTTGACAGTTGGAGGCAATATAACTGTAGGCCGTGGTGCCGCTGTCGGGACAAAATTCCCCCCATAGCTCAATGTATGGCGCATTCTCGTCTTCATCAGCCGTTAAACCCCATTTCATTTGATGTTTATATAGCCAATACATCAACTACAATTTGGTTTCAAACACTCATAAACTGTCGTTTTTTCCAGTGGACTGCCCGGCGGGAGACGACCCAGATGCTGAATGCAGCTTTAATTCCTGCTCGAATCCCATCGTCAGAGATAAAGTTTGCTGTGGTACTTGCAAACCAATTGTGGCAGACACAGAAAATCGACAGGCTATATCGGAGGGAACTACATTTGCAACGGGATTGACTATTAGTGGGGCGACTAGAATAACTAACTTCTTACAAGTAACCAGGGCAACAGGTGGATTTACAGGTGACTTCACAGCAGCAACAGGTGGATTTACGAATTCTGCTTCTGGTGGTACAACTGACAGCTCAGCGGCAACTGGTGGATTTACAAATCCTGCCTCTGGTGGTACAACTGACAGCTCAGCCGCAACGGGTGGTTCAACAAATTCTGCTTCTGGCGGCACAACAGACAGCTCAGTCGTAACGGGTGGTTCGACAAATTCTGCTTCTGGCCGGACAACAGATAGTTCAGCTGCAACGGGTGGTTCAACAAATTCTGCCTCTGGTGGTACAACTGACAGCTCAGCCGCAACGGGTGGTTCAACAAATTCTGCTTCCGGTGGTACAACAGACAGCTCAGCCGCAACGGGTGGTTCAACAAATTCTGCTTCTGGTGGTACAACAGACAGCTCAGCCGCAACGGGTGGTTCAACAAATTCTGCTTCTGGCGGCACAACAGACAGCTCAGCCGTAACGGGTGGTTCGACAAATTCTGCTTCTGGCCGGACAACAGATAGTTCAGCTGCAACGGGTGGTTCAACAAATTCTGCCTCTGGTGGTACAACTGACAGCTCAGCCGCAACGGGTGGTTCAACCTATTCTGCTTCTGGTGGTACAACAGACAGCTCAGCCGCAACGGGTGGTTCAACAAATTCTGTTTCTGGCGGCACAACAGACAGCTCAGCCGTAACGGGTGGTTCGACAAATTCTGCTTCTGGCCGGACAACAGATAGTTCAGCTGCAACGGGTGGTTCAACAAATTTTGCCTCTGGTGGTACAACAGACAGCTCAGCCGCAACGGGCGGATTTACAAATTCTGCTTCCGGCGGTACTACAGACAACTCAGCCGCAACGGGTGGTTCAACAAATTCTGCTTCCGGCGGTACTACAGAGAGCTCAGCCGCTACGGGTGCTTCAACAAATTCTGCTTCTGGCCGTACAACAGTCAACTCACCGGCAACGGGTGGTTCAACAAATTCTGCTTCTGGTGGTACAACTGACAGTTCAGTCTCAACGGGCGGATTTACAAATTCTGCTTCTGGCGGTACAACAGACAGTTCGGCCGCAACGGCTGGTTCAACAAATTCTGCCTCTGGTGGTACAACAGACAGCTCAGCCGCAACAGGCAGACTTACAAATTCTGCTTCCGGCGGTACAACAGACAGCTCTGCTGCAACAAACTCTGCCTCTGGTGGTACAACAGATAGCTCAGCAGCAACTGGTGCTACAGGAACAACTGATTCATCGCTAGCCACTGGAGCAACTGGATCCTCGTCCGGTATGTTATTATATTGCATAAAATTTGTTTAATAATTTTTAAAAGAAATATACCCAAAACTATAAGTAATATGATTTAATTTGTATACAACTGATTAAAAGTCCGTTTACAAGTACTTTTATATATCGAGTATTTATTGTTAGCGAACAATTTAACTCACTTAATTTGCAGGAGTTACCAGGGCAACAATGTCTTTACCTACTGGTCAAACTGGCCCGGATTCTACCGTTGTAACAGGGTCAGTGCCTACACGTCAAACTGGGACCCTACCTACTGGTCCAACAGAATCACCACCTACTAGACCAACTGGGTCTCCACTTAGTGGTCCAACAGGGTCCCAACCTAGTGGCCTAACGGGGTCACCGCCTACTAGACAATCTGGATCTCCACCTACTGGCCCAGCAGGATCACCACCTACTAGACCAACAGGATCTCCACCCACTGGCCCAGAAGGATCACCGCCCACCAGACCAACAGGATCACTGCCTACTAGACCAACAGGGTCTCCACCTACCGGCCGAGAAGGATCACCTCCTACTAGACCAACAGGATCACCGCCTACTAGACCAACAGGATCTCCACCTACTGGCCCAGAAGGATCACCGCTTACTACTAGACCAACAAGATCAACGCCTACTAGACCAACAGGATCTCCACCTACTGGCCCAGAAGGATCACCGCTTACTAGACCAACAGGATCACCACCCACTGGCCCAGAAGGATCACCGCCTACTAGACCAACAGGATCTCCACCCACTGGCCCAGAAGGATCGCCACCTACTAGACCAACAGGATCTCCACCTACTAGCGGAGAAGGCTCACCGCCTACTAGACCAACAGGATCACCACCTACTAGACCAACAGGATTACCGCCTACTAGACCAACAGGATCCCCACCTACTGGCCCAGAAGGGTCTCCTCCTTCTAGACCAACAGGATCCCCGCCCACTAGACCAACAGGGTCTCCACCTACTAGACCAACAGGATCTCCACCTACTGGCCCAGAAGGATCACCGCCCACCAGACCAACAGGATCACCACCTACTAGACCAACAGGTTCTCCACCCACTGGTCCAGAAGGATCACCGCCCACCAGACCAACAGGATCACCGCCTACTAGACCAACAGGATCTCCACCCACTGGCCCAGAAGGGTCTCCTCCTTCTAGACCAACAGGATCGCCGCCTACTAGACCTACAGGATCTCCACCTACTGGCCCAGAAGGATCACCGCCTTCTAGACCAACAGGATCACCACCCACTGGCCCAGAAGGATCACCGCCTACTAGACTTACAGGATCACCGCCCACTAGACCAACAGGATCTCCACCCACTAGACCAACAGGGTCTCCACCTACTAGACCAACAGGGTCTCCACCTACTAGACCAACAGGATCTCCACCCACTGCCCCAGAAGGATCATCTTCTACTAGACCAACAGGATCACCACCCACTGGCCCAGAAGGATCACCGCCTACTAGACCAACAGGATCTCCACCCACTGGCCCAGAAGGATCACCGCCTACTAGACTAACAGGATCACCGCCCACTAGACCAACAGGATCTCCACCCACTAGACCAACAGGGTCTCCACCTACTAGACCAACAGGATCTCCACCCACTGGTCCAGAAGGATCCCCGCCCACCAGACCAACAGGATCACCGCCTACTAGACCAACAGGATCTCCACCTACTGGCCCAGAAGGATCAACGCCTACTCGACCAACAGGATCACCACCCACTGGCCCAGAAGGATCTCCACCTACTGGCCCAGAAGGATCACCGCCTACTAGACCAACAGGATCTCCACCCACTGGCCCAGAAGGATCACCGCCTACTAGACTAACAGGCTCACCGCCTACTAGACCAACAGGATCACCACCTACTAGACCAACAGGATCTCCACCTACTGGCCCAGAAGGGTCACCACCTACTAGACCAACAGGCTCACCGCCTGCTGGCCCAGAAGGCTCACCGCCTACTAGACCAACAGGATCTCCACCTACTAGACCAACAGGATCACCGCCTTCTAGACCAACAGGATCTCCACCCACTGGCCCAGAAGGATCACCGCCTACTAGACTAACAGGCTCACCGCCTACTAGACCAACAGGATCACCACCTACTAGACCAACAGGATCTCCACCTACTGGCCCAGAAGGGTCACCACCTACTAGACCAACAGGCTCACCGCCTACTGCCCCAGAAGGCTCACCGCCTACTAGACCAACAGGATCTCCACCTACTAGACCAACAGGATCACCGCCTACTGGCCCAGAAGGATCACCGCCTACTAGACCAACAGGATCCCCACCTACCGGCACAGAGGGAACACCTCCTACTAGACCAACAGGATCGCCGCCTACTAGACCAACAGGATCTCCACCTACTGGCCCAGAGGGATCACCTCCTACTAGACCAACAGGATCACCGCCTACTAGACCAACTGGATCTCCACCCACTAGAGCAACTGGATCGCCACCTACTGGCCCAGTGGGATCACCGCCTACTAGACCAACTGGGTCTCCACCTACTGGCACAGAAGGATCACCACCTACTAGACCAACAGGATCTCCACCTACTGGCCCAGAAGGCTCACCGCCTACTAGACAAACAGGATCACCACCTACTAGAATAACAGGATCTCCACCTACCGGCCCAGAAGGATCACCTCCTACTAGACCAACAGGATCACCGCCCACTAGACCAACAGGATCTCCACCCACTAGACCAACAGGGTCTCCACCTACTAGACCAACAGGATCTCCGCCTACTGGCCCAGAAGGATCACCGCCCACCAGACCAACAGGATCACCACCTACTAGACCAACAGGTTCTCCACCCACTGGTCCAGAAGGATCACCGCCCACCAGACCAACAGTATCACCGCCTACTAGACCAACAGGCTCCCCGCCTACTGGCCCAGAAGGGTCACCTCCTTCTAGACCAACAGGCTCGCCGCCCACCGGGTCTCCACCTACTGGCCCAGAAGGATCACCGCCTACTAGACCAACAGGATCTCCACCTACCGGCCCAGAAGGATCACCTCTTACTAGACCAACAGGATCACCGCCTACTAGACCAACAGGATCTCCACCTACTGGCCCAGAAGAATCACCGCCTACTAGACCAACTGGATCTCCAACTACTAGACCAACAGGATCTCCACCTACTGGCCCAGAAGGATCACTGCCTACTAGACCAACTGGATCTCCACCTACCAGACAAAGTGGCTCTCCGTTTACTGATTCAACAGGGCCAACTGGATCTCCTTTTACTGATTCAACAGGATCGCCGCCTACTAGACCATCTGGAACTCCGTTAGGATCGCCACCTACTAGACCATCTGGATCTCCATTTACTGACCCAACAGGATCACCGACAGGTCCAACAGGATCTCTGCCTACTAGACCAACTGGATCTCCACCTACTGATCCAATAGGATCGCCAGCTACTAGACCAACTGGAACTCCACCTACTAGACCATCTGGATCTCCAACAGGATCGCCGCCTTCTAGACCAACTGGATCTCCACCTACTGGTCCAATAGGATCACCGCCTACAAGACCAACTGGATCTCCAGGTATGTTATGTCCTTTTGTTTCTTGAAATCGTTGTTTATTGCGTGTTCTATTATGTACAACTTTTATTTGTGTGTTTCCAGGTACGTCTATCATTCCTTTAGCATTAAACGCGAACCAACAACTACCACAAAATAAAACAGCAACCGCTGTCGGCGTCAACGTAAACATAAGAGCAGTGGATATGAAAGTGCGCCCAGACAAACAACACACAGGACAGCAAGCATTCATCTTCAACGTCCCGAAGAGAACGAAGCGCGGATCCGTCTGTACTCGACTTCGAAGATTTCTTAATGGTCGATTTACATCGGTTTTGAATCGATTCTGTAAATAAAGTGGAAGATGAAGGACAATTAATGTGTAAAGTCAGATCACTATTTTTGTAATCTTATGAAGTCTCAAACATCAAAATCAGCTAAAAGAACAAAAACTGCTGTGGAAGCTAAATATACGCTTTGTTTGTATATTTGTGCCCCTAATAAATGTGAGCTTTGTAAACTCTGAGTTTTCGAGAGTATTTTGGTGGGCTTTAATCACTAACCATATTGTGTCTTTCGCACGACAGTTATCGCTGCTGATATCAAAACAGAACATAAGCTTCGAAACCGAATCCACTGTTTCCGAGTACGGTATTTTGTCTTTAGAGTACAAGGCATACTAATCACTGAGAAGAACCGACCGATCAAAGTTGTCTTGTCAATAACGTCCAGTGTTGCAAAAAGCTGTCGATAAGGACACAATATCTTCTTTTACTGGCATTTAGCAATGGAAAATATTGAAACAAGGTACAATTACATGGATACACAATTATTGGGTTCAATACGAAGCAGCGTTTAGACGTGGATACTCTCGTCTTTATCGTCTTTATGTGTGTCCATAAAATTGTACCTTGTGTTAAGGTGATCTCGCACACCAAGTATTGCAAATGGAGCCAATTCAAGGCGCGACTTGCGCAACAAGCAATGCAAGGACGTGAATGCATTTATTTGGTCTTGATCCCCCAAGACCTTCCTTTTTGTGAAGCTTGTCGCATTATTCCAGAAATTGGCCCTGCGCCCTTGGGCTTACCACCTAGCATTAATATCAAGGTTCCTTGAGAGGTTTGTGCAACTTGCGGAATCGTTGCAAAAATTGGCTTCGGCATCCTTGGTAGGCCCCAAGCATTTACCTCAAGGCTTCCTGACCGGTTTGTGAAACTTGAGGAGTTTTAGCCCAAATTAACCCCGACCCTTATACCGTCTAGCGCACCTTGAGGTTCCTTGACAGTTTTTTGAAGCTTGAAGAATCATTGCCCAAATTTGCTCGCGTGCCTTTGTGAAATCGTCGCACAAAATGGGGTAGGCCCCTAGCATTTATGTCAGCCAGGGGTTCATGGCAGATCAGTCTGGTCAAAACACAGATCTTACTTCATTTCGTTTTTATAGATTAAAATTTCGTTTTACTTGTCTTTACTACACTAGGATCTGGAAGATTTGTTATCATTAAAGTGTTCTGCATGATCCGAGGTATTAGCCAATCAAACGGTGTGTTACGGCGAGTTCTTGGTATTTTGATGCGCGGAACTGTCGGTAAACCCCACTTGAAACGTCAACGTTGACTAATTAATCAGTCTCTGACGTCATGGATCAAACGCCTCTCGTTTAAAACCTGACGTGAACTGCCACTGTAACTTGTCAGATCTTCATGTGATGTTGGCTATCAAACGTTTAAGAAACGAAACGAAAAATCGTTGCTCAGATTAGTCCCCACGCCGTTTTGGTAGCCCCCCACCCTTATTCCATCCCACATGGCTAAAAGAGTAAGTAAATACTAGGGCTAATAGTATTTACTATTGGCCGAGAATGTTCATTGGCGTACACGTAAAAGAACTCTTAATAATAATAATAATAATAATAATAGTGTATATTTGTAATGCGCTTAGTAATCCATCCATGTACGCATGCTCAAGCGCAGCATTTAAAGAGTCTCTCGTCAATAAAAACACAAATAAACAATCTGTTTCTAATCTGGATAATAGAGTTTAAACAAATGGGTTTTAAGTTGTGACTTGAAGATAAAGTTGGGATTCGTATAAAGTGTAAATGCGATTGAACATAAAACCTAATCTAGAAAATTCAAAACATGATAATGCATCAACCTGGACGCGTTGCATCTTTCCATGGTTCCCATGCTATGAGAGAAGTTTTACCGGATAGCGGCTACGGATTACATTTTTACGGATTCAAAATGACAAGAGATCGTAGACGTGTACGCCAATGTATACACAGGACCTCGAGTTTTCACCCTCCGTCCTGCACCACTGGCAAGGGGAAACCACGCCGGAAAATCCTGATGAACTTTATCGGTTAACACCGGGACTGAACCCGCGAACTCCAGGCCAGTAAGCAAGCGTCTTACTCACTTAGCCACTGTGCCCCCCCGCCCCTTGTAGCAAACTAACCTAAATCTAATTGAGAAAAAGGATTAAAAAGTAACCGGGCTGTAACGATACAAAAATTGGGAGTCTATATCGAAACTAATGACGTTACAAAAATGTCCTCCCGTGTGCCTAATGAGATTATCATGTGATCTGATAGGAAATGGCTTACGGGGAATTAATGCCGATGTGAGCTCCATTTACAACATGCATTTCATTTCGTTGTATCCCATTTACTCACAGCATTACATCAAAAACAATTGATCAAATCAATCAATAGCGAATAGCATCACGTGGGAATACAAATAGCCCCGAAATTAATACACTCTTACAGATTCTGCTCGGCTGAGGGTTGATCTGTTTATCACTTCGGCTCTGGAGAATTTCTGATTACATATTGCACACATTGTTAACTGGAATAAACCCCCCGGAGATATGGAATTCAAGAGATAACGACTCGTGTTACCGTTTTATTAACATAGCATTCTGTGCATAGGCCAGTCTTAATGGAAACACACGAGTAAAAGCAGGAGTAGAATGGGTCTATATATCCCTAGCAACATGTATGCCATTTGAGCCAGTTCGTCTTTCACGTTGAGAGTGATGTGATAAATGATCAATGCACACGCCAGTAGGGAGCTAATATTTCTTAACCCAGCAGTATACACAGCCTGTGTGAAAATCAATAACGGTTAACTATGTCTCTAGACTGGTTTACCAAACTTTTGAAGAACCATTCCCCGCTAAACATGGCCGCCACCGAAACAAAACGGGTCGTTGCTATGGCCGTTGATGAGAGTGAGCACTCTGATAAAGCATTTGAATGTAAGTATATTTTATAAATTTTATATCTCAAGTTTCAACCTATTGTATTTCTACCTGGTAGACATTAGATTTCGCTTGGGTAGATCGTAAAATACGAAAATTTTATCATTGAAGTACATATTCCGATATAACTTCGTGTGCCCGGTAAGCTTCGGGTGGACCAAATTCGTAATCCAGAGTACAGTATTGGACCCTACAAGTGACCTTAAGACCAATGGAGATTAACGTTTGTTACCTACAGCATGGATATATGTTCTGCGATCTGACCTACAAAGCTTTGAGAACGCGATTTCGTTCAAGTTTGTCAGTTTGGGACATTTTGTGTTCACGTTTGCCGGCGACTTTATGCATTTTCAGGTCGCTTTACGGTCGCAGCAGCGCCGTAAGGACGCCATCCCGGTCTGACGAGGCCCTAAGGTTCCCTCTGTCGTTGCGATGCGTTACGATAGGATTGACCCTATTAAGTCGACGATCTGATACGTGAAGATACGTTTCAATACGATCAACACGATTGTCAGGGCTGACCTCAATATATGATACAGGCGCGGATCCAGGATTTTTGCAGGGGGGGGGGCTAGGTTTGATAATTGCCCACCGCCGCTAGCGCCGAAGGCGCTCAACCAATTAACGGGTGGTTTGGTAATTTGTTTGGTAAATTAGATTCAATTTGGTGCATTCTGACGTATTTCCGGAAGGTAAATACCAAAATTACAGGTCTAAAAATCGCCAATAAGATCGCATAAAATTTTTTCAAGCCTGAGCAGGATCCTCTGGATCCCCCCCCCCTCTGGATCCGCGCCTGATATGATAAGACCTGATAGGACTACCACGATTACTCTACGATTAAAACCACGATTTTAATCGTAACATGAATCGTGGACAGGCAACCACAGGCAAACGCAAGTGGGACTTCGTCTTCGTAAATGAACAAGTTATGATCAGATATTTGGCCTCGCTAACCGATTTTAATGCAACATATATTTCTATATTCTAACTCTATACAAACTATGTCATTTTCGAACTAACATATGGTTCAGTTTTATTTCTATAATTCGCTTGAGTGTAGGGGTCTTTAGAAGTAGGAGGAAACCGGAGGAACTGGAGAAAACCCACGACGTTGGATTGGCAACCATACTCCTTGTCACGTACAACCGGAGAATCGAAACCACGCCAGCTGACGCCACGCCAGGCCGATTAAGCTCTTGCATATAAATACATCGCAAATGACAATTCACAGGTTAGATGAACAAGTTAGATTGCGGCTCTTATATTAAAATCCCTATACAAATAAACAGAAAGTTGTATTTACGGCCTCGTTCACAAGATCGTACCCTGATTCACACGATCGTACCCTGATTCATAAGATCGTACCCTGGTTCATAAGATCGTACCCTGATTCATAAGATCGTACCCTGGTTCATTAGATCGTACCCTACCTCGTAAGATCGTACCCTGGTTCATAAGATCGTACCCTACCTCGTAAGATCGTACCCTAGCTCATATGATAGTACCCTACCTCGTAAGATGGTACCCTGATTCACAAGATCGTACCCTGGTTCATAAGGTCGTACCCTACCTCGTAAGATCGTACCCTGGTTCATAAGATTGTACCCTGGCTCGTAAGATCGTACCTTGGTTCATAAGATCGTACCCTGGCTCGTAAGATCGTGCCCCGGTTCATAAGATCGTACCCTGGCTCCGTACCCTGGCTCGCAAGATTTTACCCCAGTTCATAAGATCGTACCCAGGTTCATAAGATCACACCGTCCCTCGTCATATCGTACTCCGTTCATACGGTCATGCCCTTGTTCACAGGGTTATAAGATCGTTTCAGGAGATCGTGGACTCATTCATCAAGGTCAACTTCTACTTTAACAACAACAATCTATATGATGAGAGATTGATGCCATCTATCATTAAATCACTTTCTAGATCAATAAACACTTGATGTATTGTACTTCTGTCATTATAATACTCTTGATTTATACTGACAGTGGATACCAGCGGGGAATTATAGTCCCTGCAGGGAAGAAGAGAGAGAGAGAGAGAGAGAGAGAGAGAGAGAGCGAGAGAGAGCAGGGGAATATAGAAAGAGAGTACCTGTGGGGGTAGAGAGGGAGACAGGGATAGAGAGGGAGAGAGAGAGCGAGAGAGAGAGAGAGAGAGAGAGAGAGAGAGAGAGAGAGAGAGAGAGAGAGAGAGAGAGAGAGAGATCAATTGACTAAGTCACAGATCGAGCAGTGGATTCCAATAGAGGATTATAAAATGAGAGGAAATCCCTGCAGATTGGGGATGGGGGGGGGGCAGGACATTAAAGCGCATGAATGCATCAAGACCTACAAATTCCAATTATGGAGTTCAAATTCTCTTCAATTTAAATGGTGTTTCTGCATCAACTGGGCTAATGAAGGCGGGCATACGCCATACAGTGTGCGATGAGGGGAATTTGGCCCGGGTAGAGGCACAACGGCCTACTCTTATATCGAATTCCAACTGTTAAGGGATCTTTTACGAGCATGGCAATGTGTACACGGGACCTCGGTCTTCCGTCCCATCCGAACGACTAGACAGCTGTCCTTGTCAGGCCCTCCGTCCTGCATCACTGACAAGGGGGACCATGCCGGGAAATCCGGATGACCTACGTGAATTGAGGCCATGGAAAGGGATAGTATATAGTCATTCTAATGAAACAAATAATCGAGGTCCCGTGTACACATTAGCCTACACGTAAACAAAACCTTGCCACCAGTTGGAATTCGGAATAAGGGTAGACCGTAGCGGTGCTACCAGGGGCAAATTTCCATCATAACATCTTAGCTGTCTTCATTAGCCAAGTTGGTGCCAGAGAAGTAGAACATGAAAGCCCATTTTATAATTACCACTAAACATTTCTTAAATATTATTGACTCATTGAGTTCATTCCGTTAAGATTTATTGCGAAATTCTCTCTCGAGATGAAATATAATTGAAGTATGTTTACTAGTCTGTAAGGCATGGTTGATGAATAACTGGGCTTCCTTCCAGACAGTGTATGTAATATTAATTTAAATAAACATGACTCTTACATTACCTCGTAATTAATGTAAACAGTTGGAATACACGCAGATCAGGCTTATTCATCTTGGGAGGATATTATAGTCCCATTTCGGCCAAGTTGCTCGAACAAGCGTCTGCGGACCTGACAAGACGAGTTTGTTGGAGGTTCCGATGGAATTGACGTAATTTATTCAAACAATGGGAATATAATTCAATTTAATCTCAGGACGAGGTTTAGATTGCAGTCAAACGTTCATATCGTGTTTCCTTATCAGAGGGTCTGGATGGTCGAATAGTCTAAGACGTGGGTATTGGATCATAAGGTCTGTCATTGAGTCAAGTGGCGTGGTTTCGATTCCCAGCGTCTACGTTACAAGGAGCAGGATCGGTTGTGAAACCTCATGGGCTTTTCCCTTGTTCTTCGGTTTTCTCCCGTTGCTGCGTCCGTACGGCGACCTGCAAATGCATAAGGTCGCCGGCAAAAGCGGACACAAACTTGGAAAAAAGTCGCGTTTTCACAGCATTATAGTTAGATCGCATCGCAGAACATGCCCAAAACAAACGCCGTGACTCGGCGATCATTAACGACCATAGAGACCACAGGACGATATCAGGTCCATCCGCTTTTACCACGCTTATGTCGATCTTGACGCTCTCTGAGACCATTTTCTATCGCCGTGTAGCAGCGTAGTAAGGACGCCAATCCGGTCTGACGGTGGTATTAACTATTCGGCCACCCAATCCTCCTTAGATTAATCTCGAGACAAAATTTTGCATTTTCTTTAAGACTTTGATTCGATGGTTTGGACAGTGGTCAAAGAGTCCGGACGTCACCATTATTAAGGTGGATCAACGGAGCTGATAAGGCGAGCGTGCTGGAACGAGCGTAAAAAATGCAAATAATATAGTATTGCACGCAAATCAGATTAATATCTCAGGGCGAAATAAGAGTACAATCATACTTTCATTCCTTTAAGACATGGGCGGTTAGTTATTAATTGCTTTATACACTGGTTTTTATCACTGTCCTCATTTGTCATGGGTGGCGTCTAAGGACCTGGCAAAGTGAGTGTGTTGGTAGTCCGAGTGCTACGGGTGTAATTAGTTCAAACTATTAGAATGCAATTCAGATTAATCTCGCAACCAAAAAAAGATTACAGATATACATGTTCCTGAAGCAACGACTGCGAGTTTATCAACATCTGGAGGTTGCTAGATTACTTCACAATTTCCGAACTTATAGCTTCGTTATCTACAGACACGTGATGAACAGTAGCGTCCAATCAGATTTTGTGACATTGAAACCATGACATTGAACGCACCTTGAACTTTGCAACTCGATTATCACAGGTGGACATTTTAGTTTGAAAGCGCGAGACTTGTTATTCGAGACGATCGCGGAACTTGATGGGCTCGCAAGCTAGGCTTGTACCCAGTCGAAATTAAGGCAGGGTATTACGCGAAGGCCCTTACAGCAATACCAAGCCTATCTATTGAAGATGATAGACATACTTTCATATCGTGTTTCTCTTTTAGACGTTTGCCGCGATTGTGTTACATGAATAGGATACTGGTTCTCGAGCCCGGCACTCACTTCACGGACATCAAAATGGCAGTTGGCCTATAACATAGATAGATGAATTTTTAAAAAATTCCACATAGCTATGTGAATACTGAATGGATGGCTTTGAACCACAGTTGGACTGATATTCATATTAGAAAGGGGTGGGGGTGACTGAATGGTTAGGGCGTGCGCGTTGTATCATAAGGTCTTTCACTGAGTCAACTAGTGTGGTTTCGATTTCCCGGTTGTACGTGACAAGGAGTGCGATCGCCTATCCAACCTCCGCCGGATTCCTCCCACTGCTCAAGACCCCTACACCCAAGCAAATTATTGAAATAAAGATGAACCATATGTTGGTCCCGAAATGACCTAGTTTGTGTCAGATAGTCACTTTTACGAAACAAATTAAAGTTTAGAAAACTGATAATTTTCATTTTACGAATATCAAATGGGTCCTACTCCTGTAAATAAAATGAGGTTTTTTTAATTATCTAGAGAAGAAAACGGTGCTAGGATGGAAAGGTCGTCGAATGATTGAGTATACGAACCTCAGGCTGTCTGTTTACAGAGAACAGACACTGAACTAGTTGACCGACATTTTAAGAACTATAGTTCAACAATTTAGTCTAAAACATTAAAGGTACAATATCACTCTTGCTGGCTTGGCAGCTCCAGAAAATAAATAATAATCTTATTCTAAGTACTAGATGTTTAAGTGTCCTACCTGTTGTATAAATTATCCATTACATCATATTTTACTTGTCCAGAGGGTTCGAAAATATCTTAAAATCCAAGTCACATTTGAAAAGGTTTACGTTAGGCTTTTCAAATTATTAAGTTGAATTTTTCCAATTTTTTAAACTAGGTGTGTTAAGATGAAATTTGTATAATCAATTAATTGGAATATTGTAAAATAATACAATTTGTTGACCAGAATAAAGATTGGGACATATTATTCAGTTGCAACAAGAGTGGTATTGGGGCTTTAAGTATACTTCGAGAATTTTGTGAAGTATTTATTCTACTTGCATTCAATAAAATTGCAGGAGTTTTGTTAGTGTTTGTGTGTATTACAGATGTGAAATGGAGGAGAACCGCATTTCGAAACAGTAGGCTACACTAATTTTTGGATATATGGTAGCCAATTAGGACAGAGATCTATTCTCGAAGTACAAAGTAGATGGAACTCTGTGTGCAGAATGTTATTGAGCCTTATTAAATCATCGTAACAAAATGAGGGGGTTGGGATGGCCTAGTGGTCTAGAGTGCCGCGCTTCGACCTCTAGCTGGCCGGTCACCTCTGGCTTGCGGCGGGGGTTTCGATCCCTGGTGTGAGCGTATGTGGCATGGCGCCTTCTCAACCTCGTGGGTTTCCTCTGGGCACTCCGGTTTCCTCCCACTGCTAAAGACCTCTACGCGCAAGCAAATTGTTGAAATAAAAATTGAAACCATATGTTAGTTCCCAAAAAATGACCTAGTTTGTGTCGAGTGGACGTTAAACCCCATTTGTCTCTCTCTCTCTCGTAACAAAATTCGATTTTAAAACTACATTCAGCCATTGGTATTTTTCCGCCGATTGGTATCTGACTATTTATTACGATTTAGCCTCTCCGTTGGTGCAATGGCCAAACAGTGTGTCACTGAGTCAAGTGGTTTGATATCGGGCCCATACTTGTTCGTGAAATAGAGTAAGACTGTCGTTCAAACGTACCCCCCTCTCCCTCTTTCTCTCTCTCTCTCTCTCTCGCTCTCTCTCTCTCTCTCTCTCTCATATTCCCTGCTGTGCCTGCTGAAAATTCTGGATCCACCCATGCAAATATTCGGCATCGGTCCTGAAATTGCCTAGTGTGTGTCAAACCGACGTTAAATCTCCCATCTCTCTCTCGCTCTCCCTCCCTTTCTCACTCTCTCTCACTCCTATATATTTGTTATTGGTAGAATGAGTCTTTTCACGACAACCTGGGACTCCCACCTCCCCTCTCTCTCCTTCCCTCTCTCTCTCCTCCCCCTCTCTCTCTCCCCGTCTCTCTGCTGTATATTTGTTATTGTTAGAATGAGTCTATTCACAACAGCCTATAGTCTTTTTTAGATTCTAGATAGTAAACAATAAATAGATTGTTGTTTGTCACGAAATCTACAATTGGTTTACGTCAATTGAATCCCTATTAAATTATTTACAGCGCATGCTACACGATGAAACATGTTGATTTTCACGGCTTATTTATAATGTGTTTTGCAAATTGTAAATCCCGTAGGGTGCGCGGAATATCATGGTTTGTATTATGGGCGGAGAGAGCGAGGGAGGAATGGGGTTTAACGTCCACGAAAAAAAACAGAAAATGTCCGTGGATTAACATGTTTTTATAAGGTATATAAGGAATAAAAACAAGGGAATGTACATACTATTTCTATTTTTCTCGTTTTATCTTATCTTTTGAATTGTCAGATATCCTCTTGCAGTCCCAAAAAACAACTTTTGGTCTTCGAAGGAATTATTAGTGAGCAGAAATTCGGCCGTGTATCTGTTATCACTCGTCACTTCAGTCAGTTAATTGTAGGGATAACCTGTGTTTTCCTTTTGCGTTCGTCACTTCCGAGTAACGAAACCTTTATTACGCATCTATCTTAGCAAATATCTTATTTGGAACGTGTTTAACCAGTTATGTGATAATGACTGACACCAATATTGCAATAATTCGCTTTAGCAGTGGGAGGAAACCGGGGGACCTGGAGAAAAAACACGAGGTTGGACAGGCGACCCTACTTCTTGTCACATACAACCAGGGAATCGAATATACGCCAGTTGACTCCGGGGCGGTATGTAGGGGGTGCATAGAGTAATGGGCCGCCATAACCTCCACGTAAGCGATATAAGAAAGTTTGGATCAAGGCAAACAAATACATTGGCGTGAGGGCGTTCTTTAAAACCGACCAACTGATCAGTGCTTTAAGAACATCACCGTGTGATGATAACCAAGTGTATTTTTTTATAATTGAAAGATACTAAATAATACTAAAATATGCAAATGACTACGAATAAAGTCACTATAGAACCTAACAGAAGAAACATTTCCAGTTACATGTGACGCCCAAACGCACCAATAGCTACCGCATGGAATGCAGGTGATGCTTGGGATCATCATGGGGGTCCAACCCAAGATTTGCACGACTCTGACTTTGAATGTTGCAGTCATTGTGGCATTGAATTCCAGGGTGGAAACATCGGTATAATTGTTTTAGTGACCAATAAACAAATTTTGATATGCGTCGGCTTGCCCAAAATGAAAGGTTACGTGCCCTTGGCATGCTACAGATCGGCACAACACAGGCGGTTGTGGCGCGGACGATGAATGTTTCTCAGTCTGTCATAAGCAGGCTATGGTCCAGATACCGTGATACACAATCTGTACAGGACAGACCACGCTCAGGTCGACCAAGGGCGACAACTCAAGCCCAGGATCGATTTATTCGTACCTTGGCCTTGAGAAATCGTGTCATCACAGCAAATCAGATCAGCGCTCGTCTTCAAACAGACACTGGTGTGAGAGTGAGTGGCCAGACGATTCGGAATCGACTGCATAGGGGTCACCTTCGCGCCCGACGTCCTCGCGTGATCCCTTGTTTGAGAGATCATCACATTCAGACAAGACGTCGTTGGTGTAGGGATCGTCAACACTGGGATAATCGACGCTGGAGCAATGTGATGTTTTCAGATGAGTCAAGCTTCACAGTTGATTTTTTGGACAGACGTAGGAGGGTGTGGCGTCGTCGAAACGAGCGCTTCCAAGACGTTAACGTCATCAGACATGATCGATTTGGGGGTGGTTCTGTTATGGTGTGGGGAGGCATCACTGTTGCTGTAAGAACGGCTTTACATGTTGTTGCAGGGCGTGTTACAGGCCAGTACTACCGGGACAACATCTTCGCAGTCCATGTTGTGCCGTTCGCACGACGTCATGGCCGCCGTTTCATCTTCCAGGATGACAACGCAAGATGTCACAGGGCCAGAATCGTTACAGGTTACCTCCAACAACAGAACATCACCACATTACCTTGGCCAGCACTGAGTCCCGACCTCTCCCCCATCGAGCATGTCTGGGACATGCTTGGACAGAGGTTACGTCAACGTCAACAACGTCCTGCCAATGTCCAAGAACTTGCTGCTGCGTTGCAACAGGCATGGGACAATCTGGACCAAAATGACCTTAGACGTCTCATTAGGAGTATGCCACATCGGATCAATGCTTGTTTGGCAAACAGAGGAGGATTTACCCGTTACTGACTTTGTTGTGATGCTGTGGTAACTTTGCTGTTTGACCCCGGGTATCATTTTACCCTTATAATGGTCAGTCTGTGCCTTACTTAGTCTAACGATCATTTGGAATAAACCAATGAATGTGAACTTCATTTCATTTTGTCATTTGTTTCTTCGTCAGTTTCATTAGGTGACTTTAATAACAATTAAAAATCAAATATCCCCTACTTTTTTTGAATAGTATATAATGTTTTAAGGAAAAAGTAATAGAATTGAATTAAGTTTCATATAGAGAAGAAAACCATTACGGGTTTCTTTAAAGAATTTATCTAGGAAATCTGAAACCTTTTAAGAGATTATTCTGGAATTAATGTCGCTCAGAGTTACACAATCATCTTATCTGTTCTTATTTCTCCCGACTAAAATCACTTTCGTTATTAAAGACTCCATTATAGGCGTTTTATATCTGATATCATCTTGTTATTCTAACTATTTATCAAATTATCTCATCTCCATTTTATTGTTAGATATTCTTTAATATTCATTACAATGTTATGAAAAAGCTGAAATGGAGTTTAACGTCCTACTGTTCTGCTCCTAAACTGGGCTAATGAAGACGGGCATACGCCCTACAGTGTGCTATGGGGGAAATTTTGCCCGGGCGGCGGCGCTACGGCCTACTTTTATATCGAATTTCAACTGCCAAGTGGTATTTTACTTGCACGCCAATGTGTACACAGGACCTCTGTTTTTCGTCCCATCCAAACGACTATACCGCTGTCCTTTTCAGGCCCTCCGTCTATCACCACTGATAAGGGGAAAACCACGTCGGAAAACCAAAAGTAACTTACTCGGCCAACACTAGGAGCGAACCCGTGACCTCCAACCAAAGCGAGTTAGCGTTTTATTCACTGAGCCACAATGGCTCCATACAATGTTATGATAGACAGGGATATAGATTTTAGAAAAGATGAAAGGCTATACGAAGATGCATTATTTATAAATATCAAACGTCGTTTTTCATACCTCGGCTTAACGCCAACAAAATGCTTTTTCTTCGTGATATTTTAAATAGTGGTCCAATACTATAGTAAACGCGCCACAGTGGCTCCGCGCATAAGGCGCTGGCTCACCAGTCAATAGGTTCCGAACCAAACAGTTCCCCAAGATTTCTAAACGTAGAACACCTTTGTCAGTGGTGTAGGTCAGAGAGTCGGACAAAAAAAACGTGTCAAGTTGGGGTACACGTGAAGGGACGCTTAACGTTGGAATTCGAGAAGGCGGAATCGTTGCCGTCTGGTCAACACTGCATGGTTTAACTTCAATCCGATAATCATTCTGCACGCAGAGATCCGTCTACTTCATCCTTCGAAAATAAATCTCCATATCCTAAACTTAGTGTATGTGGCATGGAGATAGGGGCGCTTTCTCAACCTCGTGGGTTTCCTCCGGGCGCTCCGGTTTCCTCCCACTGCTAAAGACCCTTACGCGCAAGCGAATTATTAAAATAAAAAATTAAAACCATATGTTAGTCCCAAAATGACCTAGTTTATGTCGAGTGGACGTTAAACCCCATTTCTCTCTCTCTCCAAAACTTAGTATATTGTTTTGTAATTGGGTCGTACTCCGTTTCACATCTTGCATAGACACGGAGACTAAATATATCAATTTAATTTCATCAAATAAGGGCAGAATAAATACTTCTCAAAATTCTCGAAGTATACTTAGTGTTTTCGTCTATAAGCGTCGATTTAGGACTTAAAATGTCGACGAAGTAGCTTAGTGTCTGTTCTCAAGCGAAGCTAACTGCAGACAGTTTATTATGTGCTATAATAGACAGGGATTACGAAGTGCAATAACATTTATTTAAAGGTGATTTAGGACAAGAAAAATTATAAAACGGAGCATCATTTATTTTCATTATGGAAGCTCATTTTTCACATCTTGGCTGAACTCAAATAAATTATTGGTATGTTGATTGGTTTAGGGCCAAAGATATGTGTATTTTGAACGAATTAATCTTATTTATCAACGATAAAATCTTGTAGATTTATATTTTGTATCACAACTCCCCAGGCTTACTTAAATTTAGTAACATTCATGTATGTGCAAGTGCGTCGGTGCATCTTTCAATCCAAAATGGAGTGTGGTATTTCACATAGTTATATTTAAAGACGATGTCAATTATTTGCATTTTGCTGCCAATATCTTACTTTTCAAGTTTCTCTCTAAGCTGAAATATTCTCAACAGTTAAATCTGTCTATTGTGGGTCTTTCTTCAGGCCTGAAGTGTTTTATAAATTATTAATTTGTGGTCGACCTGGTTACCGTAAAAGTAGATAATCAAGACTTTGTTAGTTATTGTAATAATGGTACTAATGGCAGTAGAGTCTAGAATAAAGTAATTTTATCGCTAATATCTAGGCTGGGAATAAAGTAATTTGACTGAAATATTTAGCATGTTTGTTTTTCATTATCTTTTCTTTTAACTATTATAGCGATAGATGTCAGATTTAAAAAAAAAATCTAATCCTACCTAATGTCACTTTAAAAAACGATAAATAATACCCCCCCCCCCCGCTCGTGTCGGTTTGAATTCGCAGAATTAAAAAGAGGACTATTGCCTGCGTGTGATACCAAATGGCGTAAAAACTTGAATACGCCATACCGTTGTAAATACTGAATACTGAATGAAACAACCATTCTTGGACTGATATTCCTTTCAGTAATAGTCCAGAGCAGAACAGTAGGACGTCAAACCCCATTTTCGTTCAAAAAATATTCCGGCTTGGTCATACTCCTACGTTCTGCTGTTCTTCTCCGACTGGACTAATGAAGACAGGCATATGCCGTGTTGTGTGCTTTGAGGGAAATATTGCCTGGGCAGCCACGCTACGAGCTGCTCTTATATCGAATTCCAATTGCCACAGTCCCCTCACTGAGCGACCGTGTACCCCCCACGAGAATATGAATCGATGGACATTTACCATTCAAAATAAGGATTAGATTTTTAAAAGTTTTAATTATATTTTTTAAAAAAATACCCAGAATGTAAGATATTAGATCGTTGGAGTTTGCCCGTGAGAATTGAATATGAATCGATGGACGTATATCGTTCAAACTAAAGAGAACATTTTCACGTTTATTAATATTTAAAAAAAAAATCTCAGAACGTAAACATTACGTTAGACAGTCCCCAGAGGTCACAAAGGAGCAGGGATATGAATTCATGGACATACATCATTTGAAATAAAAAGTAAATTTTTACACCGTTTAATTATATTCTAAAAAAAAATCCTCAGAATGTAAAAGATTACATTTTCACCACAGAACATTTCTTAAGTTGGCTCCACTCAGATAAAAATCAACAAAATGTATTGATTTTCTTTTGAATATATATACATGTATATTGGTATCTGTGCTTTACGGTGTTAAGTCAATTTAAAGCTAAATTTAGTTCCCTGTCAATATTAGATCAATAGACGCTAGTTGAGTGAGTTAAGTCTTCTTTAATTGCTCTCCGACATACTAGATGAGTTGGGTGATTTGATATTTCTAGTTTATGTCTTGTAGTGAAATGGGGTGGGGTTTAACAAGGTCCTATTGTTCGGCTCCAACTACGCCATGGCCTTGAGGTCGGGTTTTCGATCCCTGCATTGGCCGAGAAAGTTCATTGGAATTTCCCAACCTGGTTTCCCCTTGCCAGTCGTGCAGGACGGAGGTCATTGGTTGGAATTCGATAGACAAGTATGCCCGTCTTCATCATACACCGCGCAGTGTTTCGTTTGATTAGAGGTAATCCGACTTCTCACTGCTGTAATGAGTGGATATTGTTGTTTTAAATTTCGATTAGCCACTAGTCCGACTACCAACCAATTACTAGCTGCTCTACAAAAGCTTTACATTTAAAACGAGTGCCAATGTTGGACCAAATATGTTTACATAACGTTACGTCATGGCTCGCGATTTTATTATGCCCCATTAACCCGTGTATAGCAGAATACTGCAGTAAAATTAATTGCCTGGAAAACGAGGCTATATCATTATCAAGTCGAATGAAATGTAAACAATACTGTTTGGAAACGAACTTACTTTCACCGTTTTAAATACCTTAAATCACTTTCCAAAGTCCTAGGGCAGACCCAGATTAAACGAATGACTGTCGTGTTGCTGTACTTAAGTTATAGCTTTGATTGAACGGGAAGAAAAGACACACTCCCGCAAAAGTTCAAGAATCAGAAGCTAATCCAGCAATGGCCAGAGAGGGATTTCTCGGGCCATTGCTTCAGGAATATGGTCTTCATTAGCTCAGTCGGAGCAGAACAGTAGGACGTTTAACCTCCTTTCATTTCTCCAACATTCAGTTGAATGTTTTAAAGTTTCTTCAACTTCACTGCGATATGCATTAGACCCGTTGTTGGCGATTTAAGTCTTCTTGTATATCACATGGACACGACATACTAGACCAGTTGGGTGGTGATGATATTAAATAGAGAGAAAGAGAGGGTGAGAGAGAGAGAGAGAGAGAGAGAGAGAGAGAGGGAGATGGGTTTTAACGTCCACGTGACACCAACTAGATCATTTCAGGACTAACGTATGGTTTTGATTTTATTTCAATAATTCTCTTGCGCGTAGGGGTCTTTAGCAGTGGTAGGAAACTGGGGGACCCAGATGTGGTATTAAAGGACAATGTTAGTGTCAGCCAATCTAACAAATGTGATAGAAAGGGTTAAACACATTCCAAATATAATTTGACGCAAACTGATAATTTATTTGTCTAGCCTCGTTCTTATAGTCCATTTTTACAAATGAGGCTGAAACGCGTTATGGTACACGATACGTGTACCAAAGATAAAATGTTTATCAATGTGATTTAAATTGACAAGTAATTCGTGTTTTGAATGTCGAAATCTTTGGATGATACTGAGTAAGCGACTTAGCTACTTTAAACCAAAATGTCGATCTAATGTATCCTTATATTTCATTCAGATGTAATCTATATGCCTTGGTTGAAATCATTATTTGATTTATTGACGAAGCGATTCTTTGATCTTCGATAGATTTTATCTCTGATACTGTGAAGCAACCGCTGAAATTGATTTTATTCCCGATAATATGAAGCGACTGCTAGAATTGATTTGATGCCCAATACTGTTCAGCGACCATTGAAATTGATTTTTATGTGACAGCTGATCGAACACACAGGAATAACCTGATCGTAAACATGTGATTTTGTCAATCGATTACTCAGGTCAACTCTTTCTTTACGCCGAGTTGCAGACAAATAATTCATGTACGGTTACGCACAGAGACTTTCTAATGAATTAGTCCATAGCAGATTACTAGTTTAGTTAGCAAGTCTGTTTTCCCTAGACAAGTAAATAATTAATTAGCACTATTTTATTTGCGACGATGCATGAATGTATGCGTTTAGTTCGCCTGGTAGACTGTTTCTAAAATATACGACAATTCATTAAATTGATGCATGACTGTTCCCTTTACAGAGAGAGAGAGAGAGAGAGAGAGAGAGAGAGAGAGAGAGAGAGAGAGAGAGAGAGAGGGGTTAAACGTCCACTCGACACAAACTAGGTCATTTCGGAACTTACATATGGTTGATTTTATTTCAATAATTCGCTTGTGCGTAGGTGTCTTTAGCAGTGGGAGGAAACCGGAAGACCCAGACAAAACCCACGAAGCTGGAAGGCAACCGGAGGACACAAAGGAAACCGATGAGGTTGGATAAAACCAAAGAAGACAAACTCCCAATCCCCTTAGTCTTTAATTATCTACAGATAATATGTCATTTCCGTGAAGTATTAACAAACATATGATGAATCAAAATTTATCGATTTACGCATGCACGCCGCCATATTTTTTATAGGTATCGGATAAACCTAACGGCCTAGTTTAATCCTATTGAATCCAGTCCGGGGAGTAATTTAGTGTTGGTAAATGTTAACAAATCCGAGTACAAATTTTACGTTGATTAAGCCGTGAAAAATTTGATAATTTGGCAGAAATCTGCGTTGCCTATATAAAAGCGTATGTTAAGCGTGGATTAAGACGAAAGAAATTTGATATTTTAGTAAAAATCTATTTACATATTTAGCGTGGATTAAACGGTGAGAAATTCGATATTTTAGCAAGACTCTGAATACATTATTTTGCATGGATTTATCCGTGAGAAATTTGATATTTAGCAAAAAAATCTATTTAAATATTTAGTGTTGCTGAAGCCGTGAGAAATTGGATATTTTAGTGAAAATATGATTACATATTTAGGGTGGGTTCAGCCGTGAAACTATAGCCAAAATCTGATATGTTAGCAAAAGTTCCGATCACATATATAGCATGCATGCAACCGTGAGAAATTTGATACTACATGTAAAACAAAAATCTGAGTACATTCGTAGCGTGGATTCATCCGTGAAAAATTTGATACTTTAGCAAAACGCTGAGTAGACCTACATCAAGGCGTATATTACCGTGGATTAGGCCGTCAGAAATTTGATATTGTAGCTGCGAGACATTCGTTATTTTTATTATAAATCTGAGTACATATTAAGCGTAGATTTTAGAGAAAATGCAATTGAAGCATCGAACCCTTAACGTTTTATTATCCCACGTCATACTTGTTATTGAGGCTCAACTCCAATAAATTTGATTTAGTTTAAGATAGAATAGTCTTGTACGAGAGAATGTATTAGAGCCTCCCTATTGTCAACACGCACTACATATAAAATTCATTTAGTAAGATGTGATAATTGTCTTGTACCGTAGAATTTATTAGGTACTACATCCTGCCATCCTACATAAAAATCACCCACCTAAAATCAATAAAACTATTGGAAGTTTGTGTGTATTGTAAGGAAGAGATAATGCGTTAAAGCGAGAATTTCATATTTTATAAGAAACTAAAAACATAAATATTTCTATGTCTTTTAAAGAGAGAATTTAATATATTCTAAGAAAGTCAAAACATAATTATTTTTATGTCTTTTGCTCAATATGTTGTCAACTCACTATTATACGATCATAGGCATTATTCCCCACACTGATAAATCATTGACACAGGAAATAATAACATAATTACCTCCCTTGTTTTTCAAATCCCCATGCAATAGATGTCTTCAAACGTTTGAATTTGAAGTTGAAAATAATATTTTTGCCAATTTCTCAACTAGCAATAGTGTATAGTATTAATAGGATTATTCTTTAACGAGGTAGGACTGTTTATAGATACCATCTATTTTAAGGCTTCATTTTAATATATTTTAAAAATATAACTTAAAAATATGAAATTTCCGCTTTAACTAGATAACACAACAGCTCCGCATCGATTCGCTATGGAAGCGTATTGATGTCAATAGCGCGAAAGATACCGCAATATCAAGTTGGTAATTAATATGTCATCATCTTGCGATTTTTCTGATGATTTCGTGTCTGAAAAGACAATTTTTGGCGAGGTAATTGAGTCAGCGCGCTATGTTATATATGTCCCCATTTGCCAATCAAACGATTTAACGAAGGCAATTGGTAGACATAATATCATATTTAGTTTTTATCCTAAAATTCGCGGGCTATTACTCGGTTAACACCTTTCGAGAAATTGTGAAAATTCAATTCCAGGTCGATCGACCAAGATTACCCCGAGTTACGAGTAGGTAGGGTATCGAGCCAAGGTGGCATCCTTACAAGGAGAAATCAACTGAATTGTCAATGGATCCATATGAGGACTTCAGACAAGTGATTTGCGTCTCCTTCGATAACACACAGACTTACTAGATTTGTCGAAGGGTGATACTATTACTTAATGTGACGGGGGATTGGATGGTCGATTGGGTAGCACGTGCGCGCTGTATCACACGGTCTGTCATTGTGTACTTAACAAGGAGTAGGGTCGTCTGTCCAGCCTCGTGAGTGTCCTCCCACTGCTAAAGACCCTTACGCGCAAGCGAATTATTGAAATAAATTTTAAAAAAAAACAACATATGTTAGTCCCTAAATGACATAGTTTGTGTCGTGTGGACGTTAAACCACATTTCTCTCTCTGCCTGTTGAAAGTCATTATTTAGGCTTCAGATGTTTTAGAAATTATTACAAGCTCAAAATCAACTCTGTAAAACCACGGAATGCTTGGATACAGTTTGGATTTTAAAAATCGTCCATTTAAAATTAAATCCATTAATGGCCGACCAAGCTAACGTTTACCGTAAGTCGCTGATGTCACAACCGGAAATTGGTGATGAACGACCTGTCAAGCGAGGTTACCATGACCATTGATAATCGAGAATATGTGGATGTAGCTATCGTCTCATAGACGGCGCAGATACAATTTATGCCTATTTCTAGTCCAAACGTATAACATTGACAATGCCGTTCAGAACAAAGTAATATGACTGAATTTTCAACATTTTCTTTTTTATCATCTATTTTTGAATTATTGTAGCAAGAATGACAAACTCTTTATTAAACTCTTAACTAATGAAATCTTTAATAAGCTCGAAATATTAACTTTTTTGTCCTTCTGTAAATTGAATTCTAAAACATGTTTTTGATGGGTATTAAATATACATTATGCAAGAGCTAAATCTGCCTATTGCAGGCCTTTCTTTACGCCTAAAATGTTATATTATGAATTATTAATTATACATTAATTAACTAATCCAGACCATAATCAACTCTCATTGTAAACGCTAGCATGCGATATCGATTGGATTAGAATCCTATATGCTGCTTAATGCTCATTGATAAATAAATCAAAAAATAGATAGTCGAAACTATGCTTTTTATCGTACTGACTTTAGTAATGATGACCGAGGCTAGGCGGAAATTTCCAAAACCAATACCTCGGTTTATAGTGGATCAATTTGACTGAAATTCTTAACAAATTACCGTTACATTATGTAGTTTTTAACTATTGTAGTGAGAACTGTCAGCTCTTTATCTAATCTCCCATACTGTATGTTTAATGTACAGTTTATCGAGTTAAAAATGTTTCCTATTTAGTGTGAATGGATATTATAAAATGAGTAAAAGGCACCATTTTGTCCGGACCAGTTTGTTCTTTGAGCAATTGTGGACTTTCATTTTTGATATGATACAACTGCTAGGATCTCGGTTCTTTGGACATCTGAGCGCTTTCATTTTTGAAATGATACAACTGCGATGACGTAGATTACCACGACGTAATGGTCGGTTCTTGGGTTCATAATATAGTACACTCGAACATTTTTTGCTCCCACTGGCGAAGATGACCAACATACCTCTTTAACGTAAAGACGTCTAATTCAAGACATCTGAATTGTATTATTCAAATGTCATTCAATTTTACAGTATGGAGAATTCAATTTTGCTCTGTCGTCTTGCCAATTAAACGTCAGCGTTCATATGTAAAGCTCACAATGCTGCCTCATATGTCATACTATTAACTTGAAGTGTGGTGACAGCCACTAGACATATATTCCATTTATTCATATTTGTCTTTCTTGACAGAACATCTTTATAACCGCTCGTTTAACTTCAATCAATAGAACAAACCGAGGCAAACTATTTGTGCAAGATCCAAGTTGTCGTTTTAGATTAAACCAAATCGATTGATTGATCTTTCCTGATCAGCAAACAAGACGGATTGACAATGATTTATTTTTATGTGGGTTTTGTGTTTGTATAAGGGAAACCTGGTTGGCCTGCAGTGGGCTAAATGTCCATTTGATGTTCAGATCGTATAATTAGCATGTATAAATCTAGAAATGTTTACTTACTGAATATTGCGAAGCAGTAACAGAGAGAGGGGGGAGGAGAGAGAGAGAGAGAGAGAGAGAGAGAGAGAGAGAGAGAGAGAAATGGGGTTTAACGTCTACTCGACACAAACTAGGTCATTTCGGGACTAACATATGGTTAAATTTTATTTCAATAATTCGTTCGCGCGTAGGGGTCTTTTAGCAATATGGGGGGGGGGGGTCTCGGAGTACACCCACGAGATTGGACATGCGACCTTACTCCTTGTCAAGACACAGAAATACGGAGATATATAGAGGGTTTGTTTTATTAGCGACGCACGTTTTCTGGTGTTTTGGGGGTTCCGTGAAAATGTCCAGAATTCGACTTCCGATAACACGATATCACGCTTACACTTTGTAACCAAAATATAGGAGAAATTGTATCGAATCCCAAGGGATCTTTTACGTGCACAACAAGGTAACACGTGAACTCGGTTTCTCGTCCGATCCGAACGACTAGACAGCTGTCCTTGCCAAACCCTCCGTCCTGCATCACTGACAAGGGGGAATTACGCCGGAAAATCTGGATGAACTTTCTCGGCCAATGCAAGGATCGGACACTCTACCCCCAGGCTAACCACCGCGACCCTCTCACATATTTGAAGTTTTCTACAGCTCGTGATTTTTAAGAAATAACCTGTTTCCTTCGATCTATAATGTCGGAGTGACATCAATCTCAGAAGTTGTAAAGCACTCTTCCATAGAGCCTACCAATCTAAGTGTTGACATACAGGCATTCAGCTTTAAATTGACTTCACATCCCAACTCACACAGTTACCAGTGGACACAAAAAGGAAATCGATACGTTTTCTACGATTTTGTCTAAGTTGAACAAAGTTAGGAAATTTTATGTTCGAGAAAAATTGCTATCTTCAACATTTCCTTGCTAAATCAATTCGCTTTGTTGATTTTTGTTTAAGTTGGGCTCAGTTAGGAAATTTTATGTTTGGTGAATATTGAAAAAATTGCAGTCTGCTAAATTTTCTCCCCTTGGGATATAATAACCATGGAATTCTAATACTTAAAGTAGCTAAGTCTCTAACTCAATATCATCCAAAGTCTGCGACATTGAAATGAAAACACGAATTCAAATCAACATTGATGTTGAGATCTTACGAAGAAAAGATGGGCTCCTGATAACGAATATTTAAGACAAAATAAACATTTTACCATTGATGTAGACTGGAATAACCGTACGCTTGAGAGTACCATTCGATTAAGACTTCTTGCGTATTTCACCGAACATAATTGATTAGAAATCAGTGTAAAATCGGAAACAATTGAAAGTAAATCAGAAGAGATATACACTCATATTATATGCGCTGCGACCCATTTGTGTCAATTTCTATAGATCCTAAATATTAGCGATTTAGCTCTTTTAAACTTGGTTTGATTGATCGCATTCTTGCTTAACAACGTCTCAAAAATAAAGGTCCGAATAGGTATGAAATATTCCATCTCCTCTCTCTCTCTCTCTCTCTCTCTCTCTCTCTCTCTCTCTCTCTCTCTCTCCCTCTTCCCCCTCTATCTCTCTAACACAGATATAGAATTTTAATACCCCTATTTTCTCTTGCCTTATCATTGATATATTCGTGTACTATCTAAAAATCAATATATCGGTTTAAACATGATCCTCTAATGCATTTTCCAAATACTTAAAAATTGACAGGATTCCAATCCACACATTTGGATACAGATTACAAACTTCCATTAAAGTTATTGGGTTTTATTATGTCCATCAACGTTAAAACCTGATAGCACGTATGCAGTTGCACACATCTCTGAAAATACCCTCACAGCTGATATCTTAAGTCACGCGAACATGCGTAATATTATATTACAGTGTATTCCAATGTTACGGGTCCGTAAGGTCAAAGATGTCCGCAAAGAATAAATGAAACGGGGTATAACGTCCTGCTGTTCTACTCCGACTGGGCTAATTAATACGGGCAAATGAGGGAAATTTTGCCCGGACAGTGGCACTACGGCTTACTGTTATATCGAATTACAACTGTCAAGGAATCTTTTACGTGCTCGCAAATGTATAGACGACCGCAATGTATATATATATAGCCCAAGTAAAATTTGTAATAAAATTTTGGGTTGATGCCATACTAAGGTCATGTCCCTACAGGATACCCACAGTTCCGTACATCGCACGCCAAGAACTCACTGCAACAAACCGTTTCATTGGCCATACATATTCGTACTGTCGTGTTACGAATTTGGTATGAACGTGTTGCAATTCGGACAATGCAATCATCAGTTACTTTATAATATATTATTATTATTAAAATCGAGGTCCAGTGTGCACATATAAGAACAATTAAGAGTAAGCTGCACTGCCACTGTGGGGTCAAAATTGTCCCAACAGTAAACTGTATGGCGTAAGTCCGTTCGTCATTAGCCCAATCAGGACGTTTAGGACGTTAAACCCTATTTATTTCTTTATAATATGTATTATTTTTATTACAGGGTATTGTGAACACGTGATGAAAGATGGCGACTATCTTGTATTCATACACGTACCAGAATCATATGATTTCACCATGGCTAGTAAGTATCTTGAATGAATTCAGTGTCATAAACCTTACATAAACAACTCATGTAACACAGACAGGAGATCTTCCTTTGTTCTTTTCGTTGAATAAGCAGATTGTTTTACCTCTGCTAAACTCACTGGAGCGTAACTGTGGCATAACTAGATATTTTCAATGTTATTGCACACTTTTGCTGGCTTACGCTAATTTTGGTAGAAATCATATAGAGAAGTGGCGTGGGTTTTCCTTACAATAAAAACAAGCATGTTGAGCAGGTGTCGGTGCTACAAGTCATTTATAGCACGTTCATTCGTTAACAGGTTTTACATCTCGGCCTCATGGCCTCTGTGGTTAAAACTGTTGGCTCATGAAAGCCGTGCTATAAATGACTTGTAACACTGACACCTGCTCAACTTAGATTCTGTTTTCCAATCTCTTTCGTTACTACTTCCGTTCCTCATTGGGTTATTTCAACTGAGTTTTTTCATTAATACAGTATGATTAGTAAACGGAATGAGAACTAAATTAAATGGGGTTTAACATCCCATTGTTCTGCTTCTGAAAACGTGCCCCTCTCCTCCATAGATTAACCCCGGGGTTAGTGAAGTAGAACGGAATGAGACCACTGAGGAACGGTTAAGCCACAAATAAAACTACAGCAGGAAACCAATTAAATAATATGAAATGGGTATAACGTCCAATTGCTCTGCTCCAACTGTAAAAATGAAGACGGACAAACGCCATACAGTGTGCTTTAACCGTATTCCTGAAGCAATGGCCAGAGAAAAGCAGCTAGTCATTGGTTGTTAGTCGGACTACTGACCAATCAAAATTTAAAACAACAATATCCACTCATTACAGCAGTGAGTAGTGGGATTACCTCTAATCAAACGGAACACTGCGAGGAGTATGGCTTTAACGGGCAAACGCCATAAAGTGTGCTATGAAGGGGGAATTGTCACCGTATACCGGCACTACAGCTTACTCTTGTGTCGAATTGCCCCCATATGCCCGTCTCATGTAGCCCGATCGGTACAGAACAGTAGAACGTGAACTCAGATTCTGTTCTTTGTTTGCGTATTTGAACTAATGGTATTTTGCTCTAAATATTATTCTAAGGTCCATCTGTGCTGGAACAAATGATGAGGGAATTAGAAGAACGAGTCAACAACATCGAAAAGAAATATAAAGAAAAGCTTGTAGCTAAAAGGGTGAGTTCTTTTCTGGAAGGCATCTTGGAATGACCTCTATCGACTATCGTTAGCAGCCACTGGATCCAGCTGTGTCTGTCTGATCATCGGCGTGTTCCCGCGTGGTTCCACTTCTCTATTATATGCAAGACGGAAGGCCTGGCAAAGACAGTGTCTAGCCACTCAGATATGGCGAAAAACTGAGGTCCCGTGTACACATTGACAGGTGAAATAAAATTAGATTAGGCCACAGTGCCACTGCCCAGGAACACCCCCCCCCCATATAAAGTTAAATCTTCTAAATTTGTTAATCGGATTTTTTGTTATTCTTCAGTTGAGTGGAAAGTTAAATCTTTTAAATTTGTTAATGATACATTATGGGAGATTGGATAAAGAGCTGGCAGTTCTCACTATAATACGTAAAAAACAGACGACGTTGACGGGATGTGCGATTGAATTTTCGACTTAGCCTCGATCATCATTGCCAAAGTCGGTACAATAAAAAAACATAGTCTCGAT
Organism: Patella ulyssiponensis; assembly: GCA_963678685.1. Lineage (NCBI taxonomy): Eukaryota > Metazoa > Mollusca > Gastropoda > Patellidae > Patella > Patella ulyssiponensis. The sequence goes on along the minus strand of OY783227.1, from coordinate 16,459,270 downwards.
TATCGATTTCATGATTAAATCACGAATGAAAATTGAGCAGTAAATCGAATCCCAATCTAGTTAATTAATGTTAATTAGATAGCATATCAGGCTAAAGAAAGATCTGCAATAGGCAGATTTATCTCTTGCACAATGTATGTTTAATCTGATATCTTGTTTTTCTTCAGTTGAGTGGAAAGTTTCGCACGGGAGCTGGCAAACCAGGGGAGGTAATCGTTGATTTATCCAAGCAAGAGAAGGCTGATATGATAGTTACTGGAACACGGGGGTTAGGCAAGTTAAGGAGAACTATTTTAGGAAGCGTCAGTGACTATATTGTTCATCATTCGTCAGTTCCGGTTCTTGTTTGCCGCCAAAAATCATCGAAAGAATGACTATAGTTGAACAAGTTTATGGCGTGATAAAGACTGGAGAAGCCTAGTCGAAATGTTGCTCAGTAGTAAGCAGTACTTGTATACCATAGAATTGTAAAATTATTATGAAAATAATCAAGGTTGATCAAGTTTGATAAAGACTTGAGAAGACATGAAACGTCGTTCAGTAATAGTATTCCATAGAATACTCCAGTTCAATTACTAAATGCCAATGACACAATTAAACACATTATTACTGATTCTGACAAAGACTAGAGAAGCCTAATCGAAACGTTGCTCAATAATAAGCAGTACTTGTATACTATAGAATTTTTACCTATGTAGTCAATAAGAAATCGTATTTAAGGAGCCCGAAAACTCCAAATATTCATTCGATTGTTTCCTCAAAGCTGTAATATCGTCGGTTCCAGTTTTTGTTTGCCGCTAAAGGTCATCTTCAGAAGGACTATATATAACTGAACTAGCTAGTATATAAAAAATCTTATTTAAGCAGTTCAAAAACTCTAAATATTCATCAGACTTTGTTTGATAGTTAATATCGATATACCAGAAAACATAATACGCATAACTATTACTCAGTATAGCATATCCAACTATTGAGAATAAGTTACCGCGCAGTACAGCATAATATCCAATGTAAACTATTGTGAAGAATTTATTTCGCTGTATATCATATCCATCTTTAACTATAGTGAATAAAGTATAGGCAGTATATCATGTTTAACTTAAACTATCGTAAATAAGTTATTTCGCAGTATAACATAAAATATTGACCTGCATGGAAAAATGACCGTAGTTCATTATGTTTACAACTTATTTGCCGTTCAGACGATTTAAAACTTCAATTTCATATTTTTAAGTTATGATAAAATCGAATAAAAGCCAAACCTTGATATTTCCTGTTTAAAGTTACAATTTCACATTTTTAAGTTATATTTTTAAAATGTATAAAATTAAAGCCCTAAAATAGATGCTATCTATAGACAGTCCTACCTTGTTAAAGAATAATCCTATAATTCACTATTGCCAGTTGAGAAATTGGCAAAACCATCATTTTCAACTTTAAATTGAAACGTTTGAAGATAGCAATGGCATTCGGGGAATAGAAAAAACAAGGGATGTAATTGTGTTATTATTTACGGTGTGAAAAATGTTTATGTGTGGGAAATAATGCCTATGATCGTATAATAGTGAGTTGATAACCTATTGAGCAAAAGACATAGATAGTTATGTTTTGACCTTCTTAGAAAATATGAAATTCTCGCTTTAAAAGACAGAACTTACTTAAATTGTGATACAAACTGCTCAAATCATATTGATGTTTGCAGTTGAAGCAAAGGAATAGCATAGAACTGCATGGGAATATGATCTTAGTTCTTTATAAGTTATCTCCCCCCCTTTCTGTCTAAAATATTGCCAGACTTGATGCACGTCAAAAAATGTATTTGAACGAAAATGTAAGATTTGTGTTAAATAAAGTGAAAATATGTTGTTTTTCTCGGAAAGGGAAAACTATTTCTTTATATCCAATATAAAAACAGGTGTAGTTATGTGGTCTCTGCAACACGCACGATTTAGACCTGGCTTCCCAAGCCCTCGAGCGAAGTTTGATAAGAGTATTACGATACAAATTGTACTATGACACCTTAGCGATGTTATGGTATAATAAAGAGTTTAAAGTTGTTATAAATATATGCTTAGATAATTATAAACAATAGCAAACGATTATGAGGTAGGCCTATAATCCTGACCATGTCATTAAGTATAGCTTAAAATCAACAAGACATCGAGGGTTGTCGTGACGGCACGTGCAACATGGAAACGTGTTTTAATGATACATTATGTAAAAACCCAAATCTTTAGAAGTTAAATCAAATGAAATGGGGTCTAACGTCCTACTGTTCTGCTCCGAACTAGGGCTAATGAAAATGGGCATACTTCATACAGTGTGCAATTTCGCGAAATTTTGCCCGGACAGCGGCACTACGGCCTACTCTTATATCGAATTCCAACAGTAGGGCGTTAATCCCCAAGTCCTGACCATGTTGTTAATCTTCTCCGTTTCCTTTTTGAGGTGATTCGCTTCGATAAAAGTCTCTGGATCGCCCATGAAACGTGGCACGCATGTTTACTTTACTATTGCGTATCGATAGGCGATAACGTCATTTCCGGTTCATGAAGGACATACGACATACACAGTGTGCAATGGGGGAAATAGGCGTATTCCCAATCTTCATAAGCGCAATCGGAGCAGAATAGTAGGACGTTAAACCCAATTTCATTTCTTTTTATTTAAATGTTGTAAGGACACAACAAGTGACAAAGAGGAATGGATGTAGTCTCTATCATCCAAACAAATATTCTACAAATATTAGCCTGGATGGGTCCTCAAAATTTGACGGAAAGCAGGTCATTCTCTGGATTATCCAGTCTTTTAAGTTATCACGTACTGAATCTCAAACTGATCCCGCAGTGAATATTCGCTTGGCCGCTACAATCACTGATAAGCATGACATCGACGAGGCTTAATAAGTACGGCATATTAACTTTTTTACTCCGACAAATTAAATTCTCAAACATTTTTTTGAGGTAAAAGAAAAATAAATAAAGACGTTTGAAGTATTTGAAGTTAAAAAATATTTCCTATTCAGTGTAAATGGGTATTAAAACGAGTAAAATGCATCATTTTGCCCGAAGCAGTTAGGTGTTAAGTAAACATTGCACGAGCAGTTGAGCCAATGACAGGCGCGGTGAGCTGTCAACGCACGTGCTATGGACACTTATCTGTTACAGAGATAATTCGTAAGTAATTCTCTGTGACACAGATTGACTGAATCTATCAAAACATCTCGCTTGTCAACAATGACACTCTCTAAAATTTTGTTTGTAAAGGTTTTAATTGAAATGGTAATTTTCTCTCGTCATGAATCAGACGTATGGCTTCTCACAATCTTCTAAATTCTTCATTGCGATTCATGCTTTATTCCTCGTATCTATTTTGTTTCTAATAATAGATGTGCCAAGTGAATTTTGAGACATATTTCAGGCTCGCTTTATAGAATCTATCAAAATCGGCCCGGCTTCATAAGATCTAGCACTTACCGAGACTTTAGCCAAAAGGTCCCATTGCCCATGCGTAACCGGGAGTTTGTTTTTTTATGTGGTAGATTATCCAGTAATTTTTGTCAACAATTGAGAACCGACCCAAACCCTCCGTACGTTGAAGACTAGGGGGTTCTGAGTGACCGAGACTAACTCTGCTGATCTCCAGGACATTTTGTTTAAAAAAATGCTGAAATCACAGATAAACTTATAATTGTTCTTGTAATGCTTGATGCCAGTGTTTGACGGACAGGATGTGGTAGGTCCAACGAATGTTAAGTACTGTTACATGCCGGTTATGTTCTGATCAACTCAATCCCATCCGCTGATCTAGAGAGGTTGGTATATAACATTTGAAGACACAAACCCACCTGGAGATTGATGTTTCATTCGAACAACAACATCAATAAACATTATCCTTGCAATATAAACAATATCAATAAACTCTGTCCTTGTAATATAAACAATTCTTTACACACTTATATCTTCAGGTTTTGACATATTTATTAATTACAACGATTATATATAATTATACAATAATTTAAGTTATATATATATATATATACACATATATAAATGATATATATTATTACGTAAATAGACAACAGGTGCGCCCAGTTGAAACCACGTTACTTCATTCTGATAAATCAGAAGCTAGCTGTCGGCTCTTTCTCGGGCTACTTTAGATATTATAATATATATAAATAAGTATATATAAGCCAAATGTTTTATACATACATAGAATAACTGATTCATGTCATTATTTACTGTCATAAGTTTCAAAAAGATATCGTAAACGGTTTATGAGATATGCTTCGGAAACTAAATCAGAACGGGCGGACAGACCTCATCCCAGTATCCCTCCGTAACTTCGTTCGGCGTGGGATAATTAGGGACAGGGTATTTACATATGCTACTCGAAGGTAAAAAAAACTATACACCTGGGTCGAAAGTCTCATAGGTCTTGAGCCACTAGGGTTCAACCTGTCAAGCCCATATAGTCGACCTAGAACAAATTGCAACAGTATATCCCTCCGTAACTTCGTTCGGCGGGGGATAATCAGGGACAGGGTATTTACATATGCTACTCGAAGGTAAAAAAAACCTATACACCTGGGTCGAAGGTCTCATAGGTCTTGAGCCAATAGGGTTCAACCTGTCAAGCCTATATAGTCGACCTAGAACAAATTGCAACAGAGGGTTTCGTGATAGAAGTTGTTTCGTTGGATCATCCTTTACTACATACTAAATTTCTCTGAATGTTTGGGCGGGAAAAGAAAGATATAATTTAAATATTCCGCTAAATGTACTTCGGAGCCTCATAACTCCTTTAATATTGGTTTTTAACCCAACAACTCCTTTAACACTGAGCTTATAGATGTATTATAGATAGAAAAAAACAAAACCTCGGGTAGTCAGAATATCTAGTCAGAAATTATCACAAATAAACACCAGGATCTCTCTCTCTCTTATTTTAATGTATCATGATGACTGAGCTCCATGGAAGAGGTTAACTGAGAGAAGTTGAATTGTGAATTATCACATGAGCATTAAATTACAGTAAGTCCTGGATTGTTCCATTTCTTCTAAAGTCTATCACGTCCCAAATAGTATTTATCCGCTGATCGTTTCCAAAGTTTCTTCTTGGCTTAATGCTTGTTGGAACATCAACATGAGATCGCGAACACTCCCTTGTACATGACACAGTGGGTTCTACTGTCGCATCTTGCAAAGTCAAAGATACACAACCTTCTTTTAGGTCTGACAATGATATGCAACTACATAATAGGCTCGAAGTTGGTTCTTGGAACATCAACTTGAGATCGCGAACACTTCCTTGTGCATGACACAGTGGGGGTGAAACACGAGAACCAGATGGTTTGGGATTTGCAAAGGTGTCGCTTTCAAAAAGATTCAAGAGGACTGGACCTTCCGTAAAAACGCTAATATTTGTGACCGCAAACAATCCACAAATCATAGAATCAAAGCTACGAGCAATGAGACCCTGGTGCGTTTGTATAGAATCAATAGAAAGCTTGCGCATGAGTCCAGATTCAGAATGCAGATGTCGCAAAGTCTATAGTGTACTGACTCAGGCAGTGAATGTAAACGATTTTCGTGCTTTGCAGGAGCAAGAAAAGTTTGTATTTCAATACGCCCTATCTGGGTCATGTGATAGACTACTTAGACTTCACAAGGGATTCGACAATTCAGGAGTGCACTGTTATTTAATGCCCATGTGCTCAAAATATAACGCATGTAGAAGAAGGCTACCAATTCCAGGATCTAAGCCGATTGAAAGGGTTCATTAATGGTCTTTCACTTTCTTGCATACTTTCAACAGAGTTTCCTTCAAAAGATTCATCTGTGCATATAAGGACAACATAACGAACTCTAGTCAAAACAGGGTCAATAACCGGACTTGTTGTAGGAGATGTGGTAGGTGATGTTGTTGGACTTGTAGCAGGAGATGTTATCTCGCTAACAGGTGCAATAGTAGGACTTGTTGTGGGTGACGTTGTAGGTGATGTTAATGGACTGGTCGTTGGAGAAGTTGTAGGACTAGTAGTAGGTGATGTTGTTGGACTGGTTGTTGGGGATGTTGTAGGTGATGTGGTAGGACTAGTAGTTGGGCTAGTAGTTGGGGATGTAGTAGGTGATGTTGTTGGACTAGTTGTTGCTGATGTTGTGGGACTAGTCGTGGGTGATGTTCTAGGACTAGTGGTTGGGGATGTTGCTGGGCTAGTAGTTGGACTAGTAGTTGGTGATGTTGTTGGACTGGTAGTTGCGGATGTTGTGGGACTAGTCGTGGGTGATGTTGTAGGACTAGTGGTTGGGGATGTTTCTGGGCTAGTAGTTGGACTAGTAGTTGGGGATGTAGTAGGTGAGGTTGTTGGGCTAGTTGTAGGTGATGTTGTTGGACTGGTCGTGGGTGATGTAGTAGGGGATGTAGTTGGGGATGTTGTAGGACTGGTTGTTGGGGATGTTGTTGGGGAAGTTGTAGGACTAGTAGTAGGTGATGTCGTTGGACTGGTTGTTGGGGACGTTGTTGGACTGGTCGTAGGTGATGTGGTAGGACTTGTTGCTGGTGACGTTGTAGGGCTGGTTGTAGGTGATGTTGTTGGACTGGTCGTGGGGGAGGTTGTAGGTGATGTAGTTGGGGATGTTGTGGGGTTTGTTGTTGGGCTTGTAGTAGGGGATGTTGTTGGACTTGTTGTGGGACTAGTTGTAGGTGATGTTGTTGGACTGGTCGTGGGTGATGTAGTTGGTGATGTTGTTGGGGAAGTTGTAGGACTAGTAGTAGGTGATGTCGTTGGACTGGTTGTTGGGGATGTTGTTGGACTGGTCGTAGGTGATGTGGTAGGACTTGTTGTTGGTGACGTTGTAGGACTGGTTGTAGGTGATGTTGTTGGACTGGTCGTGGGGGAGGCTGTAGGTGATGTAGTTGGGGATGTTGTGGGACTTGTTGTTGGGCTTGTTGTAGGACTAGTCGTAGGAGATGTGGTTGGGCTAGTATTTGGGGAGGTAGTAGGTGATGTTGTTGGACTGGTTGTAGGTGATGTGGTTGGGCTTGTTGTCGGTGACGTAGTAGGTGATGTTGTTGGACTAGTTGTAGGTGATGTTGTTGGACTGGTCGTAGGTGACGTAGTTGGTGATGTTGTTGGAGATGTTGTAGGACTAGTAGTTGGGGAGGTAGTAGGTGATGTTGTTGGAGATGTTGTTGGACTAGTCGTAGGTGATGTGGTAGGACTAGTTGTAGGTGATGTTGTTGGACTGGTCGTGGGGGAGGTTGTAGGTAATGTAGTTGGAGATGTTGTGGGACTTGTTGTTGGACTTGTAGTAGGGGATGTTGTTGGACTTGTTGTGGGACTAGTTGTAGGTGATGTTGTTGGACTGGTGGTGGGTGATGTAGTTGGTGATGTTGTTGGGGAAGTTGTAGGACTAGTAGTAGGTGATGTCGTTGGACTGGTTGTTGGGGATGTTGTTGGACTGGTCGTAGGTGATGTGGTAGGACTTGTTGTTGGTGACGTTGTAGGACTGGTTGTAGGTGATGTTGTTGGACTGGTCGTGGGGGAGGTTGTAGGTGATGTAGTTGGGGATGTTGTGGGACTTGTTGTTGGGCTTGTAGTAGGGGATGTTGTTGGACTTGTTGTGGGACTAGTTGTAGGTGATGTTGTTGGACTGGTCGTGGGTGATGTAGTTGGTGATGTTGTTGGGGAAGTTGTAGGACTAGTAGTAGGTGATGTCGTTGGACTGGTTGTTGGGGATGTTGTTGGACTGGTCGTAGGTGATGTGGTAGGACTTGTTGTTGGTGACGTTGTAGGACTGGTTGTAGGTGATGTTGTTGGACTGGTCGTGGGGGAGGCTGTAGGTGATGTAGTTGGGGATGTTGTGGGACTTGTTGTTGGGCTTGTTGTAGGACTAGTCGTAGGAGATGTGGTTGGGCTAGTATTTGGGGAGGTAGTAGGTGATGTTGTTGGACTGGTTGTAGGTGATGTGGTTGGGCTTGTTGTCGGTGACGTAGTAGGTGATGTTGTTGGACTAGTTGTAGGTGATGTTGTTGGACTGGTCGTAGGTGACGTAGTTGGTGATGTTGTTGGAGATGTTGTAGGACTAGTAGTTGGGGAGGTAGTAGGTGATGTTGTTGGAGATGTTGTTGGACTAGTCGTAGGTGATGTGGTAGGACTAGTTGTAGGTGATGTTGTTGGACTGGTCGTGGGGGAGGTTGTAGGGGATGTAGTTGGGGATGTTGTGGGACTTGTTGTTGGACTTGTAGTAGGGGATGTTGTTGGACTTGTTGTGGGACTAGTTGTATGTGATGTTGTTGGACTGGTCGTGGGTGATGTAGTTGGTGATGTTGTTGGGGAAGTTGTAGGACTAGTAGTAGGTGATGTCGTTGGACTGGTTGTTGGGGATGTTGTTGGACTGGTCGTAGGTGATGTGGTAGGACTTGTTGTTGGTGACGTTGTAGGACTGGTTGTAGGTGATGTTGTTGGACTGGTGGTGGGGGAGGTTGTAGGTGATGTAGTTGGGGATGTTGCGGGACTTGTTGTTGGGCTTGTTGTAGGACTAGTCGTAGGGGATGTGGTTGGGCTAGTATTTGGGGAGGTAGTAGGTGATGTTGTTGGACTGGTTGTAGGTGATGTGGTAGGACTTGTTGTCGGTGACGTAGTAGGTGATGTTGTTGGACTAGTTGTAGGTGATGTTGCTGGACTGGCCGTAGGTGACGTAGTTGGTGATGTTGTTGGAGATGTTGTAGGACTAGTAGTTGGGGAGGTAGTAGGTGATGTTGTTGGGGATGTTGTTGGACTAGTCGTAGGTGATGTGGTAGGACTAGTTGTAGGTGATGTTGTTGGACTGGTCGTAGGGGAGTTTGTAGGTGATGTAGTTGGGGATGTTGTGGGACTTGTTGTTGGACTTGTAGTAGGGGATGTTGTTGGACTTGTTGTGAGACTAGTTGTAGATGATGTTGTTGGACTGGTCGTGGGTGATGTAGTTGGTGATGTTGTTGGGGAAGTTGTAGGACTAGTATTAGGTGATGTCGTTGGACTGGTTGTTGGGGATGTTGTTGGACTGGTCGTAGGTGATGTGGTAGGACTTGTTGTTGGTGACGTTGTAGGACTGGTTGTAGGTGATGTTGTTGGACTGGTCGTGGGGGAGGCTGTAGGTGATGTAGTTGGGGATGTTGTGGGACTTGTTGTTGGGCTTGTTGTAGGACTAGTCGTAGGAGATGTGGTTGGGCTAGTATTTGGGGAGGTAGTAGGTGATGTTGTTGGACTGGTTGTAGGTGATGTGGTTGGGCTTGTTGTCGGTGACGTAGTAGGTGATGTTGTTGGACTAGTTGTAGGTGATGTTGTTGGACTGGTCGTAGGTGACGTAGTTGGTGATGTTGTTGGAGATGTTGTAGGACTAGTAGTTGGGGAGGTAGTAGGTGATGTTGTTGGAGATGTTGTTGGACTAGTCGTAGGTGATGTGGTAGGACTAGTTGTAGGTGATGTTGTTGGACTGGTCGTGGGGGAGGTTGTAGGGGATGTAGTTGGGGATGTTGTGGGACTTGTTGTTGGACTTGTAGTAGGGGATGTTGTTGGACTTGTTGTGGGACTAGTTGTATGTGATGTTGTTGGACTGGTCGTGGGTGATGTAGTTGGTGATGTTGTTGGGGAAGTTGTAGGACTAGTAGTAGGTGATGTCGTTGGACTGGTTGTTGGGGATGTTGTTGGACTGGTCGTAGGTGATGTGGTAGGACTTGTTGTTGGTGACGTTGTAGGACTGGTTGTAGGTGATGTTGGTGGACTGGTGGTGGGGGAGGTTGTAGGTGATGTAGTTGGGGATGTTGCGGGACTTGTTGTTGGGCTTGTTGTAGGACTAGTCGTAGGGGATGTGGTTGGGCTAGTATTTGGGGAGGTAGTAGGTGATGTTGTTGGACTGGTTGTAGGTGATGTGGTAGGACTTGTTGTCGGTGACGTAGTAGGTGATGTTGTTGGACTAGTTGTAGGTGATGCTGCTGGACTGGCCGTAGGTGACGTAGTTGGTGATGTTGTTGGAGATGTTGTAGGACTAGTAGTTGGGGAGATAGTAGGTGATGTTGTTGGGGATGTTGTTGGACTAGTCGTAGGTGATGTGGTAGGACTAGTTGTAGGTGATGTTGTTGGACTGGTCGTAGGGGAGTTTGTAGGTGATGTAGTTGGGGATGTTGTGGGACTTGTTGTTGGACTTGTAGTAGGGGATGTTGTTGGACTTGTTGTGGGACTAGTTGTAGGTGATGTTGTTGGACTGGTCGTGGGGGAGGTTGTGGGTGATGTAGTTGGGGATGTTGTGGGACTTGTTGTTGGGTTTGTAGCAGGGGATGTTGTTGGACTTGTTGTGAGACTAGTTGTAGGTGATGCTGTTGGACTGGTCGTGGGTGATGTAGTTGGTGATGTTGTTGGGGAAGTTGTAGGACTAGTAGTAGGTGATGTCGTTGGACTGGTTGTTGGGGATGTTGTTGGACTGGTCGTAGGTGATGTGGTAGGACTTGTTGTTGGTGACGTTGTAGGAGTGGTTGTAGGTGATGTTGTTGGACTGGTCGTGGGGGAGGTTGTAGGTGATGTAGTTGGGGATGTTGTGGAACTTGTTGTTGGACTTGTAGTAGGGGATGTTGTTGGACTTGTTGTGGGACTAGTTGTAGGTGATGTTGTTGGACTGGTCGTGGGGGAGGTTGTAGGTGATGTAGTTGGGGATGTTGTGGGACTTGTTGTTGGACTTGTACTAGGGGATGTTGTTGGACTTGTTGTGGGACTAGTTGTAGGTGATGTTGCTGGACTGGTCGTGGGTGATGTAGTTGGGGAAGTTGTAGGACTAGTAGTAGGTGATGTCGTTGGACTGGTTGTGGGGGATGTTGTTGGACTCGTCGTAAGTGATGTGGTAGGACTTGTTGTTGGTGACGTTGTAGGACTGGTTGTAGGTGATGTTGTTGGACTGGTCGTGGGGGAGGTTGTAGGTGATGTGGTTGGGGATGTTGTGGGACTTGTTGTTGGGCTTGTAGTAGGGGATGTTGTTGGACTTGTTGTGGGACTAGTTGTAGGTGATGTTGTTGGACTGGTCGTGGGTGATGTAGTTGGTGATGTTGTTGGGGAAGTTGTAGGACTAGTAGTAGGTGATGTCGTTGGACTGGTTGTTGGGGATGTTGTTGGACTGGTCGTAGGTGATGTGGTAGGACTTGTTGTTGGTGACGTTGTAGGACTGGTTGTAGGTGATGTTGTTGGACTGGTCGTGGGGGAGGTTGTAGGTGATGTAGTTGGGGATGTTGTGGGACTTGTTGTTGGGCTTGTTGTAGGACTAGTCGTAGGAGATGTGGTTGGGCTAGTATTTGGGGAGGTAGTAGGTGATGTTGTTGGACTGGTTGTAGGTGATGTGGTTGGGCTTGTTGTCGGTGACGTAGTAGGTGATGTTGTTGGACTAGTTGTAGGTGATGTTGTTGGACTGGTCGTAGGTGACGTAGTTGGTGATGTTGTTGGAGATGTTGTAGGACTAGTAGTTGGGGAGGTAGTAGGTGATGTTGTTGGAGATGTTGTTGGACTAGTCGTAGGTGATGTGGTAGGACTAGTTGTAGGTGATGTTGTTGGACTGGTCGTGGGGGAGGTTGTAGGTGATGTAGTTTGGGATGTTGTGGGACTTGTTGTTGGACGTGTAGTAGGGGATGTTGTTGGACTTGTTGTGGGACTAGTTGTAGGTGATGTTGTTGGACTGGTCGTGGGTGATGTGGTAGGACTTGTTGTTGGTGACGTTGTAGGACTGGTTGTAGGTGATGTTGTTGGACTGGTCGTGGGGGAGGTTGTAGGTGATGTAGTTGAGGATGTTGCGGGACTTGTTGTTGGGCTTGTTGTAGGACTAGTCGTAGGGGATGTGGTTGGGCTAGTATTTGGGGAGGTAGTAGGTGATGTTGTTGGACTGGTTGTAGGTGATGTGGTAGGACTTGTTGTCGGTGACGTAGTAGGTGATGTTGTTGGACTAGTTGTAGGTGATGTTGCTGGACTGGCCGTAAGTGACGTAGTTGGTGATGTTGTTGGAGATGTTGTAGGACTAGTAGTTGGGGAGGTAGTAGGTGATGTTGTTGGGGATGTTGTTGGACTAGTCGTAGGTGATGTGGTAGGACTAGTTGTAGGTGATGTTGTTGGACTGGTCGTAGGGGAGGTTGTAGGTGATGTAGTTGGGGATGTTGTGGGACTTGTTGTTGGACTTGTAGTAGGGGATGTTGTTGGACTTGTTGTGGGACTAGTTGTAGGTGATGTTGTTGGACTGGTCGTGGGGGAGGTTGTAGGTGATGTAGTTGGGGATGTTGTGGGACTTGTTGTTGGACTTGTAGTAGGGGATGTTGTTGGACTTGTTGTGGGACTAGTTGTAGGTGATGTTGTTGGACTGGTCGTGGGTGATGTGGTTGGGGATGTTGTTGGGGAAGTTGTAGGACTAGTAGTAGGTGATGTCGTTGGACTGGTTGTTGGGGATGTTGTTGGACTGGTCGTAGGTGATGTGGTAGGACTTGTTGTTGGTGACGTTGTAGGACTGGTTGTAGGTGATGTTGTTGGACTGGTCGTGGGGGAGGTTGTAGGTGATGTAGTTGGGGATGTTGTGGGACTTGTTGTTGGGCTTGTAGTAGGGGATGTTGTTGGACTTGTTGTGGGACTAGTTGTAGGTGATGTTGTTGGACTGGTCGTGGGTGATGTAGTTGGTGATGTTGTTGGGGAAGTTGTAGGACTAGTAGTAGGTGATGTCGTTGGACTGGTTGTTGGGGATGTTGTTGGACTGGTCGTAGGTGATGTGGTAGGACTTGTTGTTGGTGACGTTGTAGGACTGGTTGTAGGTGATGTTGTTGGACTGGTCGTGGGGGAGGTTGTAGGTGATGTAGTTGGGGATGTTGTGGGACTTGTTGTTGGGCTTGTTGTTGGACTAGTCGTAGGAGATGTGGTTGGGGTAGTATTTGGGGAGGTAGAAGGTGATGTTGTTGGACTGGTTGTAGGTGATGTGGTAGGGCTTGTTGTCGGTGACGTAGTAGGTGATGTTGTTGGACTAGTTGTAGGTGATGTTGTTGGACTGGTCGTAGGTGACGTAGTTGGTGATGTTGTTGGAGATGTTGTAGGACTAGTAGTTGGGGAGGTAGTAGGTGATGTTGTTGGACTCGTTGTAGGAGATGTTGTTGGACTGGTCGTAGGTGATGTGGTAGGACTTGTTGTGGGTGACGTTGTAGGTGATGTTAATGGACTGGTCGTTGGAGATGTTGTAGGACTAGTAGTAGGTGATGTTGTTGGACTGGTTGTTGGGGATGTTGTAGGGCTGGTTGTAGGTGATGTGGTAGGACTTGTTGTAGGACTAGTAGTTGGGGAGGTAGTAGGTGATGTTGTTGGACTGGTTGTTGGGGACGTTGTTGGACTCGTAGTAGGTGATGTTGTTGGACTAGTAGTAGGTGATGTTGTTGGACTTGTAGTGGGTGATGTTATTTGACTTGTTGTAGGTGACGTTATCAGACTTGTTTCGGGGCTGATTTCAGTAGTGCAAGAAGCACAGCATGTGTACTGACGTTTTAAGGAACCGTAAGTAGCACATTGGGTGGAATCGCAGCCAGCAGTCGGGTCGTCGCCTTGTGGGCATAAACCTGTAATTTATCAAATAAATAATAATACTTTAAATCTTATTTTATTGTAAATCACATCTTTGATCAAGACCGACATCACACCTACTTCTGCAATCATACACTGTACAGACCAATATTTTGTGCCTCGCCTTTCTCAGAAATCAATGGACTATTAAAATTGGTCTGTTCGTCCGTCACACTTTTTGGAACACAATGAATTTACTTCAAACTGAACCAGAATGTTCAAAATTAGATGATTTGCCTTGACAGAATTCGACCATGCGCACGTTCAACTAAGGGTAAGCAGAGATAAGCAATTTGATTTTTTGAGACTTTTAAATAGTTTCGTTTCAACTGGGTGAGAGCGATGAAACTCTGACTATAGATACATTATATCAATACCTTACTAAGTACGAGAGAGAGAGAGAGAGAGAGAGAGAGAGAATGGGGTTTAACGTCCACTCGACACAAACTAGGTCATTTTGGGACTAACATATGGTTTCAATTTTATTTCAATAAATCGCTTGCGCGTAGGGGTCTTTAGCAGTGGGAGGAAACCGGAGTGCCCGGAGGAAACCCACGAGGTTGAGAAGGCGCCCCAATCTCCATGCCACATGTGCTCACACCAGGGATCGAAACCACAGCCGCAAGCCAGAGGTGACCGGCCAGCTAGAGGCCGAAGCGTGGCACCCTAGACCACTAGGCCATCCCAACCCCTTACTAAGTTCGATGATGGGAATTTTCAGCTTAGTTACGATAAGCAATTTGATTGGTCAAACATTGGAACATAACAACTCAGTTTTTAATTGACGTATAGATGATCATTTAGGCGAACCGATCAAAATCATTGCTTGATGCTTTGGTACAGGGTTACTTTGATTCTAAATAATGGAGATTGATGAAACTTCGTGTATCCGTCTATAGTTTCATTTCATTAATAAGGTAACAAAGTTTCACTACCAGGTACTGTAAAACCAAAACCTGACCGAGTTTAATTGTGAACAGTTTATGCTTAGACTAGGCAGCGATAACCAGGCCGCAAGTCCACAAGGCATTCTCAGACTTAATAGTAAGTGCAGGGTGACTGCACGACACATAATTTACACAAATACACGGACAGGACATTATACTCAGAAACCACAATTAAACAAACAATTAAACAAATGTGAACGGATCCGGGGCTAGCCGTAAGCGTCCACAAAGTCGAAATAAAAAGGGCGATAATCCACATAAAATAGCGTTAAAAACTTAAAAACTGTAAGTTTTAGCGACTAATTGGAATTATCAAGTTATGTAATACCCCACACAAGAAATGCAAAACAGGTATGCTGAAGAAATCGTACAATCCAGACAGGATTGGGTAACTACATAAAATTTAAATAAATATTTGAAAAAATGAAAGATTCGAAATTTCTTTTAAAATGCGTAATTGTGTACCGCCTCTGGCAGTGCACTTAAAATAAAGCGATTTTATTCGGGAAAGAAATAGTTCTTATTGTTGCATATTGTCAAAGATCGTAATGCCTGTGACGGATATTTTACAACTTCAAAACCAAATTTGTCCGTTTTGTCGAGAATACCGACATTATAGTACAGATTCATTTATAGTGCCTGAAATTTCTTTAAATAGTTCAGGGGGGATATTTTAACTTTTATTTTTATCATTGATGGGTGTTATACCATCAATATATCGGAAGAATAGTTTAGACTTCTAGCTAATTTGTAATCTATTTTTTATGGTTTTGAAAGCAGAATTCATATTTATATAAATGTACATTTGCCAGAAATTGGGCGGGGTCAGTTCCCATTGGTAAGCCAATAGTTTGCTGTATTATCTGATCCCCAACCTCATATATAGTGTCGGCATTGCGAAGTTTTATAATCCATTTAGCATCTTCTGAGTAAATGGCCATGAAGTTTCTGCCTTTCCCGAAAACTCCACTAAAGGCTTTATCTACAAACCAATCCAAATTATATTTAAGACCTGCATTTTGAAGCATAGTATACAAAGTAGAAAAAACGAACGTTTCTATTGTTTTGAATTAACTCAACTTTAAATCACTGTTTTGGGGTTGGGATGATCCTAGTGGTCTCTAGAGTGCCGCGCTGCGACCTCTAGCTGGCCGGTCACCTCTAGCTTGCGGCTGTGGTTTCGATCCCTGGTGTGAGCGTATGTGGCATGGAGATAGGGGCGCCTTCTCAACCTCGTGGGTTTCCTCCGGGCACACCGGTTTCCTCTCACTGCTAAAGACCCCTACGCGCAAGCAAATTATTGAAATAAAATTGAAACCATATGTTAGTCCCAAAATGAATTAGTTTGTGTCGATTGGACGTTAAATCCCATCTCTCTCTCTCTCTCTCTCTGTTTATAAGAAATATCTTTGATCCAGAAAGGGATTTTTCGGAGCCTGTTCCCCTTGTCAGTGTTGCAGTGCATAGAGCTTTACACGGGCATGGTCTAGTTGTTACGATGGGAGAACAAACCCGGGCCATGTGTAATCATTGGCGTTTTCGTAAAAGAACACAGTTGACATTTGAAATAAGAGTAGGTCGCATTTCTGCTGTCTGAACAGAATTTCCGCCATAACACACTGCCAGTGGCGGCGCCAGCCGTCGGTGGTTGGAGGGGCAAAGCTGGGGCAAAGTCCAAGGTTAAGGGGGCAAAGGCACGAGTATCAACTAAGGGGGGGGGTCTCCCCCAGAAAATTTTGAAAAACATGCTGCCAGAAATGCAGCCTGGTAGTATTTCAGGCAATGACCGTTGAGGAAAAGTGCCAAACGAACGGACTCGTCGAATCCCACTCTCGAGCGCCAATGTCGGGAGTATTTATGGAGGGTTTTTGAAAAATAGACTCTCGGAAATGCTCTCTGACAACGTATTCAGTCAGGCACCGATCGTCGAGCTAAATAAATCTGACCACATACTGTCCGTTGCCTGATCACTAGTTTATACGATCAGAGACTAAAACGGCAAACGAACGGACTTGCGAACCTCAACGAAGTACCTTTGTGTGCGCTAAAGTAGCGAGTCCTTGTGGGGGTTTTGGGGACCTCCCCAAGAAAATTTTGAAAAATAGACTGTTGGAAATGCTGCCTGACAGTATTTAGGCACCGATCGTAGAGATAAATAGAGCTGATCGGATGTCACCTCTGGCCTGATCACTAGTCTTTCTGACCCTAGAGAGGGAAGTGTCACATGAAACTCAATTAAGTCCCCAATAATTTGAAAAGTAGACTGCCCGAAATGCAGCCTGGCAGTATTTCAGGCATTGATCGTCGAGCGAAAGATACCGCCTGTCGCCAAATTACAAGAGAAGAAAGTGTAAAACGGGCGGAGTGAGTGACTCAAAGTGAATGAATATTTTCGCCACTATATTTTGTGAAATAAACGGACTTGCGAACCTCAACGAAAATTTGAAAAGTAGACGGTCCGAAATGCAGTCTGGCAGTATTTCAGGCATTGATCGTCGAGATAAATAGAGCTTAACAGATACCGCCTGTCGCCAAATCACTAGTTTATCCGATCAGAGAAGAAAGTGTCGAGCGGGCGGAGTAAGAGTGACTCAAAGTGAATGAATATTTTCGCCTTTATATTTTGTAAAATAGAATGCAGCCAGGTAGCATTTCAGACATTTTTTTTCCGAAAATTATTGGGGGGGGCAAACAGAGGGCAGGCAAGATTTTTGGGGGGGCAAATGCCCCCCCCCCCATTGCCCCCCCTTGTCGCCGCCACTGCACACTGCATGGCGAATACGACGCGTCTTCATTAATCCAGACGTTACCGTTGCTGAATACTACGATGTAAACCCCACATGTCATTTCGATTCCTTCAAGATTTAATATTTAACGTCGTTTTCATTATCCCAGTTGGAGCAGGAGAGTAGGACGTTAAACTCCATTTCATTTAAAGTTACATTATGGGAGATAAGATAAAGAGATGGCAGTTCTCATTATAATAGTTAAAAACTAGATAGTGTAAAGGTAATTTGCTGAAAATTTCAGTCAAATTGATCCACTATTAGCCGAGAAAAAAGCCTCGGTCATCATACTGAAATCATTAATATAAACAGCATAGTCTCGATTATCCACTTGATTGATTTAATTATCAACGGCCATTAAGCGGCATATAGGATTTTAATCCGCCAACATCGAAGGCTAGCCTTGACATCAAGAGTTTATTATGGTCTGGATATGTTAATTAATGTCTAATTGATTATTTAGATAACATTTCAGGCCTAAAGAAAGACCTGTAATAAGCAGATTTTGCTCTTGCATAATGCTATTTTAATTATGTTTCCAATATTAAAGTACCTAAATATCTGACTGAAATTCATCCTTAATAGTGGGGCTGATATGTTACATTTTTTGGCTGAGTTGTGCACTTCCGGATAGAAGCATAAAAATGTGGCCTAAGGGGGTTTTGGGTATGCTGATTTCAAAAATGGCGGGAGCCACGACGTCACTCCAGCCGTTCTCGCTAAAAATTGAGAAATTCAAAATGGCCACCATAGATCACGTTCTCGTCCATAAAATTTCTGTAAGTGACATGATTTCAATGATCTTGCTGATTTAAAAAATGGCGGGAACCACGACGTCACTCCAGTCATTCCCCGCCAAAAATTGAGAAATTCAAAATGGCCACTATAAAACACATTCTCGTCCATAAAGTTTCTGTAAGTGCCCCGATTTCAATGATCTTGATGTCTATACCTATGTTTTTAAGGTCAAGGAATCCAGTAAAACACATACGAAGACTCATAATGTTCCCCTTCATAGTGTTTTCTAAACATGGTCATAATTCTAATCAAACGGGTGAATTATTTACATTTTCTCTTTTGCTAAACGGATATCAAGAATCTATTATGTACCATTTCAGTGGAAACTGGCTATTACGCATTAAACACAATCAGTCCACGTTTGATTTCAATCACCATGTTATATATACACACGACTATGTTATGAAAATATTCAATAAACGTCTGAACTTTCTACACAAATCCGATATATTTGGTGATAGCAGTATCATTCAATTTTTCAGAAACAAGTCATGTTCATCTAGTCAATCACCGACCATGTCCAAAGGATTTAACCTTGCTCCTTGGGCATGTCCTACAGCTACATCTGTTCAACCAACCAACTGGGATATTTGTGCTCCGTGTCAAGCACATGGTGGAACACTCATAAATCCATCAGCAACAGGTTACTCGTCTCTGGCCACTTTCATGAATTGACCAAAGTGTCCTGACTAGATGATGGTAAAGCAGAAATCTAGATGGAATAAAAGTTGTTACGCCCTGTGTTATGCAACAAAAGTGGAGAGAGCCAGGAAGCTGCAAGAAAAAGCTTGTATGAACACAACCCAATCGCCGCATAAAAACACCTTCGCAGTTTTACCACTTCAGCATGTCCCGTGGATACAGTCGAGCCACATTAGCCATCGTTTCCATGATGGAACCACGGGAGACTTTCACAAAGCAATTGATGCTGTGTATGAATTGGTGGTTGACATCGTTTTATAACAAACATAGATCTCAACAAAGGTATTCGACTGGGAAGTATCACCAAATTAATGAATTAATGCAGACGTACTTGCATTTGCTGAGGTGGTTTCATATATTAAGGAATATGCCCTAGGTGGGAACGAGGGGCATATTTTCAAACTCGCTGATCTCACGACATTGTATAGTGAAAGACTAAAAAGATTAGGTGGTGTCACAACCAGGGTATCAAAGGACATTGTTTCTGCTTTGTGAAAATATCCCGTGGTTCCATCACAGAAAGGACAAGCTGACTAATGTGGCTTGACTGTAGCCACGGGACATGTTGAAGTGGTTTAACTACGAAGGTGTTTTTATGCGGCGATTGGGTTGTGTTCATACAAGCTTTTTCTTGCAGCTTCCTGGCCCTCTCCACTTTTGTTGCATTACACAGGGTGTAACAACTTTTATTCCATCTACATTTCTGCTTTACCATCGTTTAGTCAGCACACTTTGTTCAATTCATGAAAGGCTGATAAATTAGTGGCCAGAGACGAGTAACCTGTTGCTGGTGGTTTATAAGTGTTCCACGATGTGCTTGACAAGGAGCACAAATGTCCTAGTTGGTCGGTTGAACAGATGTAGCTGTAGCACATGCCCAAGGAGCATGTTTAAATCTTTTGGACACGGCAGGTGATTGACTAGATGACTATCAATTGTTTCTGAATAATTGAATGATACTGATGCCTTATTAAATGTATTTTCACCGAATATATCGGATTTATGAAGAAACTTTAGACGTATATTATATATTTTTATAACTCTATCGTGTGCATATATAACATGGTGATTGAAATCAAATGTGGACTGTTTGTGTTTGATGAGTTATAGCTAGTTTCCACTGAAATGGAACATAATGCATTCTTGATATCTGTACAGCAAAGGAGAAAATGTAAATAATTCACCCGTTTGATTAGAATTATGAACATGTTTAGAAACACTATGAAGGAGAACACTATGAGTCTTCGTATGTGATTTACTGGATTCCTTGACCTTAAAAACATAGGTATAGACATCAAGATCATTGAAATCGGGGCACTTACAGAAACTTTATCGACGAGGACGTGTTGTATGGTGGCCATTTTGTATTTCTCAATTTTTGGCGGGAACGGCTGGGGTGACATCGTGGTTCCCGTCATTTTTGATATCAGCAACATCATTGAAATTGGGGCATTTACAGAAATTTTATGGGCCAGAACGTGTTTTACGGCGGCCATTTTGAAAATGCTCAATTTTTGGCGGGAACGGCTAGAGTCACGTCATGGCTCCCGCCATTTTTGAAATCAGCATACCCAAAAACCCCTTAGGCCAAGTTTTGGTGCTTCTTTCCGAAAGAGCACGCCCATTTCACATATCAGCCCCACTATAACATTCGAAATTAAAACAATACCCCAGTCGGAGCAGGAGAGTAAGACGTCAAACCTCATTTGATTTTATTCCTTTTCGAATATTAAAGTTGATGAACATCAAACTCAAAACTATCCATAACATTCAAAATTTAAAAAACCCAACATGATTTGGCGTTCAATTAATATTGGTCCATTTCAATCAATATTGATCGTTTCATCTCTTTGTGAAAATACTGGACTCCAACAATATTTAATACATTAACGACATTTTAAAACCAGTAGACGAAGTTGTGCACTACATGGTTTCGGGTGCCATTTGTAATGAACGAATGTGTCAATTGGCGAGGTTTCGATTGCCAAAATGTACGTGATCTCCTGTCCAACCTCGTTGCTTTTCTCCGGGTGTTCCGGGGTACATAGGTAAAGACCCCTACGAGCAAGCGAATTACTGACCATATGTTAGTCCCGAAATTACCTAGTTTGAGTCTTTTGGACGTTAAACCCCATTTTTCCCTGTCTCTCATTCAATTTTATTTACGCGGTGCATGCAAGTCCACCACCGGCGGTTGACAATAATTTCATGTCTCAATAAATTTGAGTTTTGTAAAATTCAAGTTAACTTACTGTATCGTTGAGGAGCATTAGCATTGGTTGCACAAAGACCTTTATCACACCACTGAAACAAAAACAAGACAGTTCTGTTAACGACGCATAAACGTAATGTGGGTTTGATGAAAATCTGGAAATTGCATTGATTTGACTTTCTTTCCAATTACGACACGATTTATAAAATGCTATAAATCCTACCATGCCATTGGTATCTTGCGTGTCAAAATGGGACAGGGTCGTATGTAGGATTTTTAAAGTGGGGGTGCAGCAGAGCCTCTACATAAGTGATATAAGAAAGTTTGGATCAGGGCGCCGTTAAAACCGACTTACTGCTCATCATTGTGTGATCATAATCAAGTATATTTTTTTATAATTGTGTGATTGTCAAATTATTTATTTATTTGGGGAGGGGGGGTCTTATTTTTCTTGGCGTGCAATGTACCCCCTGTACCACCGCTAGATACGGCCATGAAATGGGGTTGTGCTTTCTCATCCTACACCGGGACTCCTTGGGATAAAAGGCTAGACTGCCATACATTCTACCCTAGCAATGGTCATCTAACCTGACAAAATGATCTCGCACTTTGTCATCCATCCTCCTGGCCATAACTGCCCATCGCCTAGTTGTTATGGCGGGGAGGACACACCTTGGCGCATGGTGAATGCGCATGCGCGTCTTTATTAATCCAGAAGTTATTGGAAGCAATCACTGGTTTATTCAAAAAGCACGACGTTTCTACAAGTCTCCTCTTATCATTATCAAGCACAAGTGATACGAAGATACTCGTGCTTTTAGAATAAACCAGTGATTGTTTCCCATAAAAAAACTGTGATAGTATTTAGTTTGTGTCATACTTGTCACAATATGTCTGGTGCAATATAGCCCGGTTGGAGCTGACGGTCATAAAACCATATTTCATTGTTTGTTTTGGTTGGGGTCAATATACGTCCACATTGTAGGCGTAACAATCTCATTAAAACACAGATCCTATTTCGTTTAGTTTTACTTGTATTTACTACACTAGCATATGGAAGAGTTGTTATCATTGACGTGTCCTGGATGAATTTGCCGATGAAACGGTCTGCACGGAACTGTTGGTAAACGACTAGAAACGTCATATTTCGGTTCGTTGTTTTAGAGTTCGTTTTACTTGTATTTACTACACTAGAACCTGGAAGAGTTGTTTTCATTGACGTGTCCTGGATGGTGTGAAGGATTTGCCGATGAAACGGTCTGCACGGAACTGTTGGTAAACGACTAAAAACGTCATATTTCGTTTCGTTTTTTTATAGTTCGTTTTACTTGTATTTACTACACTAGCACCTGGAAGAGTTGTTTTCATTGACGTGTCCTGGATGGTGTGAAGGATTTGCTGATGAAACGATCTGCATGGAACTGTTGGTAAACGACTGGAAACGTCAACGCTGATTGATCAACCATAGTGTCAAAAGCCGCTCGTTTGACCCCTGTCATAAATTCACACTATAAATTGCCAGATCGTCATGTAGTGTTGGCCATCGAAAGTATAAATACGAAACGAAATATAGATCTGTATCTTAAACAGATTGTAGACAGAATATTACCTGGTTATTTCCACAACTCGTCATCTCGTACGCAAAATGACCCGAACAGGAGCCGCCATCTTGACCACAATACATCAAGTAGCACATGTCATCGAATGTGACAGGTAGAAATCCCGAATAAAAATTCTGAATAGAAGAAAATATTTTTGATATTCCAATTACATAGATAGAACTCAATCAAGTTATGCAATGGTTCAAGAGAGTGTATCCCTGTATAAGTATGCGACAGGGATACACGCGAGCGAACCATTGAATAACCCGAGCGGTATTCAGTGGTCATTGATTTCTGTTTTTATTCTATAATTACATGCAAATCTCAAAATACACTGTACTATCCAGCTTATCCTTAAAAAAAAACACAAAAAAATATTTTTGATATCCAAAGAAAACTATTTTTAATGAAATTTAGAAGCGGTGCAGGACGGAAATGAAATGAAAAAAATGACTGGGGTAAAAAGTCCAACTGTTCTGTTCCGACTAGACAAATAAAGATAGGCATATGCCACGAGGAAATCTTGCTCGGGCAGCTGCACTATGCCCTATTCTTTATATCGAAATCCAACTGCTGAGGGATCTTTCACCTGCACACCAATGTGTACAGGGCTATCGCTTTTTCGTACCATCCGAACGACTAGACAGTGGTCATTGTCATGCACAACTGACAAGGGGAAACCACGTCGAAAAATCCCAATTAACTTTTTCGGTCAACAACGAAAGGGAACCCTCGACCTCCAGACTAGTGAGCCAGCATCTTACCCACTTAGCCACAGTCGCTCCCTGGTGCAGTATGGAGGGTCTGGCAAAGTAAAGCATCAAGGGTTCTTTTACGTGCACACCAATATGTACCCGGGTCCCTAGTTTATCGGGGGGTTGGGGTGGCCTAGTGGTCTAGAGTGCCGCGCTTCAACCTCTAGCTGGCCGGTCACCTCTGGCTTGCGGCTGTGGTTTCGAGCCCTGTTGTGAGCGTATGTGGCATGGAG